>CAWUFW010001869.1:1270138-2540277 GCA_963921515.1 Calotriton arnoldi | reverse complement strand
CTGGACTGTTCCATGAGGCACAGGGTCAAGACTGATTTGCATATGGCTATGTCTGAACTGGGGTGGCGTGGTGAAGCAAAATAATGATGGATTAAACCCAGATCTGTGACTGGGGGTGAATGTTTGCCATTGTGCAGCATTCCGTCCATCATCTTGTGTGTTTTGCATTTCGCCCTAAGTGGGAAGGGTATGCCCAGACGTGGGTCCCGTGCTCACTACGCCACTGGAGTCAAGCTATCCTGGCTGATGAAGGCAGATAGCCTGAAACCGGTCCTAGGATGCTTGATTCCAGTCCAGGGAAGACATGGCTTGGCAGTTCAGTCTGGACTGTTCCCATGAGGCACAGGGTCAAGACTGATTTGCATATGGCTATGTCTGAACTGGGGTGGCGTGGTGAAGCAAAATAATGATGGATTAAACCCAGATCTGTGACTGGGGGTGAATGTTTGCCATTGTGCAGCATTCCGTCCATCATCTTGTGTGTTTTGCATTTCGCCCTAAGTGGGAAGGGTATGCCCAGACGTGGGTCCCGTGCTCACTACGCCACTGGAGTCAAGCTATCCTGGCTGATGAAGGCTGATAGCCTGAAACCGGTCCTAGGATGCTTGATTCTGGTCCAGGGAAGACATGGCTTGGCAGTTCGGTCTGGACTGTTCCCATGAGGCACAGGGTCAAGACTGATTTGCATATGGCTATGTCTGAACTGGGGTGGCGTGGTGAAGCAAAATAATGATGGATTAAACCCAGATCTGTGACTGGGGGTGAATGTTTGCCATTGTGCAGCATTCCGTCCATCATCTTGTGTGTTTTGCATTTCGCCCTAAGTGGGAAGGGTATGCCCAGACGTGGGTCCCGTGCTCACTACGCCACTGGAGTCAAGCTATCCTGGCTGATGAAGGCTGATAGCCTGAAACCGGTCCTAGGATGCTTGATTCCGGTCCAGGGAAGACATGGCTTGGCAGTTCGGACTGGACTGTTCCCATGAGGCACAGGGTCAAGACCGATTTGCATATGGCTATGTCTGAACTGGGGTGGCGTGGTGAAGCAAAATAATGATGATTAAACCCAGATCTGTGACTGGGGGTGAATGTTTGCCATTGTGCAGCATTCCGTCCATCATCTTGTGTGTTTTGCATTTCGCCCTAAGTGGGAAGGGTATGCCCAGACGTGGGTCCCGTGCTCACTACGCCACTGGAGTCAAGCTATCCTGGCTGATGAAGGCTGATAACCTGAAACCGGTCCTAGGATGCTTGATTCCGGTCCAGGGAAGACATGGCTTGGCAGTTCGGTCTGGACTGTTCCCATGAGGCACAGGGTCAAGACTGATTTGCATATGGCTATGTCTGAACTGGGGTGGCGTGGTGAAGCAAAATAATGATGGATTAAACCCAGATCTGTGACTGGGGGTGAATGTTTGCCATTGTGCAGCATTCCGTCCATCATCTTGTGTGTTTTGCACAACACCCACCCCCACCACCCCAGGACCCCATCCCACACCCGGAACGCCCCCCCCCGGACCAACACAGACGCAGCGCAGACAAAGACAGCGGAACCCCAGGAAACGTACCAGCGGCACAGACCCAACATCTGACAATGTCACCCTCCACTACAGGCTGAAAGAGACAACCAACCTACACATCCTGACCATCATCGCCCAACAGGCCTACGGCAACAACACAGAGGACAACCAACATCCCACCCCACACAAAGCTGATGGCGTGGCTGCATCTGTTGGCCCCTGGGACCCCCATCCAACACCCGCCAGAGTCGGAGGAGTCTCACAGCCAGCCACATCCAAGTCCCCCACACCTGTCCTGGACATCACCATCACCCTGGTACCCCAGTCCCCATACGTACAACACAATGCGCAGCATCCGCTGGAGACCAAGCAAGGACCATACTCCATAGCAGGATGCACGCACGTGTTGGGGGCAATACACAGCACACATGTATTACCTGTGCCCCCTGGTGACACAGCACACAACCACCGCAACAGGAAGCACACGTCCCACACCAATGTGCAGGCAACAACAGAACACCGTGGAACACCCAACAATGTCGCCTTCAAATACACAGCCAGTGTGCATGATACCTTCATTCTCCGACAGTCCATCATCAACCAGCGTACCCAGGATGGCAACAAGGGAAATGTACAGCCCCTTGGCAATATACAAATGAACACCCCACACACCTCAACACCACAACCATGCAACTCACAACTCTGGCAATGCACACGTCACAAAATCACATACAACAGGCACAACAATATGCCCACCCACCAGACACGACAGAACAACTTACAATGTCCACATGGGCAAGCCCTGAAAATGAGCCAGCAACGGCATGGTACCTCAGCCACATACTAACCGAATGTGGGGAAAGGTGGCAACCAGGCATGTGTGAAGGATGCAGTAGAACCATGATTGGGAAAGTACACAATGCCAACAGTGCCGGAGATGTGCTGGACACCTCGCAGCATGCAGAACACACCCATATCCATGGCGACATACACCGCTTGCGTATGGAGTGTAGTGGACAGTGGACGCCACCATGTCACCACAGCCAGCGGGGGACCTCGCTGAAATGTTGCCTGTTATGCCCCCCCCTAAGCGTCAGCGGAGTGGGATGGCCCGGCGTACGCCACGCCAGCGTAGGGGTGTGAATAAAAACCACATAGGCCTGGGCGTGGTCCCCTTCCGGAAAGACCCACATCTCTGCCAGGGTGGCGCCTCCCACCTCACCATGAGGCCGAAGCCATCTTCATGAGCGGAGTTGCCTGAGATGCCGTGCGCCTGCCGGACCCCGGCACACTTGTCCACGAACCCGTCAGGCCAGCACCTGCGCAGCCAGGCCACACTGATCACCTTCCGACACCGGCGTGTGTCAAGGAGGGCCCACCACGTGCCGGCGCAAGCCACAAGCCCGAGGCCCGAGACCTTGGCAGCCACCTCAGACCATCACGGCCGCCACGACACAGGCCCGCTTTATTCCTTTTTCATTGACGTACTCCACTGCCGCCCCCGGCCTACTCTTCGGACCAGTAGGTCCCACATGTGGAACTGTGTCTTGAGTCATGAATGGCAGTGACCCCATATCCCGGCCAGCGGCCACAGCACCAGACCCCCCCACTTCAGTGAGGCATAGTTCCATATGGGCATCTTGTGACACGTGGTGCCACTAACCCTGTTCAACCCCAGCCTGCTACACGTGGTGCCACTGAACCTGAACAACGCAGGCCGGTGGGGCCATCCAACCTATGCCGGAGACACTCTGTGAATGGGCCGTGCTGACCGCTGCCTCAGGCCTACACCACGGTCAGGTAGGTCACACATTTGGAACTGAGTCTTGATTACACCATGGCAGTGAACATTAATTATGGCAGAGAACAATTCACAATACACCCTCCGATGTGGTGGCAACAAGTCTGTGCATGGCATCACAACCACACGTGTCTGTGTACCTACGCGGACCACTGCCCTCGTCATAGGCTGCGCACGAGTGGGATCACAGATTTGGAACTGAACATAGGTAATTCAAGAGGAAGAATACATTTCTTTGCATGCACAGAGGGGCGTAAGAGGATGACACGTTGCAGTCCGGAGGGAACAGGATCAGCGTCACGGAGGTGATTGAACACTACCGACAACTGCCACTGTGTCACTAACTCTGTGCCTCACGAGCCAACGACCCGTGGCTGTGGGCCACTGCTGACCGCTGCCTCCGGCCTACACTGCGGTCCAGTAGGTCCCATGTGTGCAACTGTGTCCTGAGTCATGAATGGCAGTGACCAAACGTCTACTGCAGGGGTGATATCACTAAACTCCCTGCCATCAGTGAAGCAAACGAATGCATCACAAGCACACGACACATGTCTGTGGGCCCATGCTGACCGCTGCCTCCGGCCTACACTGCGGTCCAGTAGGTCACAGAGTCCTGATTTGGCAATGTTGGAGTTCACATCTGTGTACCGGCATCATCGTATGACTGCATCCCCTCACAGCACCTGTGCCACTAAGTGCGTTCCCCGACATTCATGGACACTCACTGGTCGTACATTGGTGGCGTTTGAGTCTATGGACTAGGGGCTAGTTTTCATCCTCATGTAGCTGATACCGAATTGTTGGTGAAAACGAGGGTTGCGCTTTCCACTCCTCCATTTGCTGCTTCCGGATAACATCAGACCTTCCGCATCATGCCCTGGAGGACACCTTCCACTGTCCCCCGCAACACTCCGCAACATACACCTCGGACATTGATGGGGACCCGCTCAGGTCGCATGGCCCATCTGACTGCACCGCAATTCACCGTCCCGTGGCTGGGTGCCTGTGCCGGCCGCAGTGCATCCGGGGCCACTAACTCTGTGCTGCTCAGGCCTGGGACCCCTTCTTCTGAGACATTGAATGGCCTCTGTAGCGATGGTCTTGGGGTCATCAACGCCATGTTTCTGTGGACCTGCGCTGTCCGCATCCTCCGGCCTCAACTGCGGGCCACCAGGGCCCACACATAGCATCGAGTCTTGACCGGCCCGGACGTCGCATCACCGCAGGAGGCACACTCCACCACCGCAAGGACCACCTCCAACCGCCATCTGCCAGAGTCGAAAGGGTGGTCCTGACAGACCTACGGGGTTGCTCAGACCTGTCGTGGATGCCATCATCGGCCTGATACCCTGCTCAGCACTCCAGGTGCCAGTGACTCAGTGCACTGCAAGTCATTGTCCGTTAATGATTGAGTTTTGTGCTGTTGTGAGGTTGCGTAGCAATGTCACCTCATGCAGTGTGGAAGACCTGGGACTATGATGAGGAAGATGTGTCAAGTGTGCGGAAGGGAGAGGGCACAGACAATGGGAGGGTAGGAGGCAACAGCCCCAAGGCAGGAATGCAGACTGGTGGTGGTAGTCAAGCTACACACCCGGATCTATTGCTGGGTATTGCGCTGTGGACTGCGGACGCAACTGTCACCTCAGGCAGTGTGGGAGACCTGGAACGTTGATGAGGGAGTTGATGCAGGTGTAACGCACCCCACTGCATCTGCATCAGGACTGACCCGAAGGGACACAGTCCTAGCAATTTCTTCACATGAGCGCGCTCTTCTCTACTGCCCCTACCTCAGCGCACCTCAACTCAAGGAACGTCCAGACTGAATATTGGGTGACCTCTGTCCTTACTCCGGATCCCTCCATGTTGCTCTGCATTTGACTCTGTTATGCTGGTGTTTTCTGTTTCCATTGCACTGGTGTCCACTGTTCAGGTTGTTGGCAGCACCAAGCACTCCATGCGGCCTGGCTTATACTCACCCCACACACATCCAGCACAGGCGATACTGTACATGTGGCCCTGCCAATAAAGGGGCCGGGCGCACGTGCCCGTAGCCAGTTCAACATGATATGTGCATGTGTCTCTGTGGAGGTGTGGGTCTCCTTTGTGGGGTGTGGGGGGTCCCTGAAGGGTATTGGCCACCCACGTATGTGTTCTAGTTCGCATGCCATGGGTTCGGCAACACCCTCACCTGTTGGGCCACCTCCTTTTGGCGTTCTGCCACCTGGCATTGGGGTGCCATGTGTGGGTGGGTAAAGTGTTGTGAGGCAGCCGTGATTGCGGGTGCTTCATGCTGTGTGGTCTGTTGCAGGGTCTGGGTTCTCCTCTGAGTAGCTTGTCTGCCCAGGTCCTGGTGGTGGGTTGTGTGGGATGTCCATGGGCTGTTGCATGCCGTCGGTGTCTGGGCCTTGGTGTTTGTCTCGGGCATCACTGATGGGTTGTCTGTTCTGACCTGCTGGAGGTGTTATTTGTCCCTCTGCATTGTGCATGAGGGACATGTTGGCATTGTGCATGTTGGCATTGTGTTGGCGCCTTGTTCTTGTCGACATGCAGACTGTGTGACAATGTACATTGTGACTGTTTGGGCGGTGGTGGATATTTGATTTGGGACAGTGTACATTTGGCCTACATGGCTTATGTGGGGTTGTAGGGGTAGATGTGCATCTCACAGTTCCCTGCTCTGTCCGATGTGATTGTTCTGTTACTGTGCCTGGTTGGACCCAGTTGTGTCCCCTGTTCTGCAGTGTGGGTGTTGCACTTTGTGCCACATTGTCATGGTATGTGCTGTGATTGCTATGTGTGTGTGCTGCAGTGTGCCACGGGGATGGGGGACATGTCCCTGGGTGATTGTGGGTGTGCAGTGTGTTACACCTCATTGTGCATGTGTGGCATTGTGCCCATCACCCCCCATCCCCCCAGTCCCTGTTGGATCCTCACCCTGTTGTTGTTGTGTCAGGTCCTGTCGAGCTGTGTCCGTACTCCCTACTCCTTGCACCCTCTCCACACTGATGACTGTGGCCTGGGTTTCCCCCTGCTCCTCCTGTGGCGCTGGACTGCCACCTCCTGTCGCCGTTGCTGCCTTCCTGTTGGCAGCGGGTTTGTACCTGGTTTAGGTTGTCAGGTCCTGCCGGCACCTCTTGGCCTCCTGGATTGGTCTCCTTGGCACTGCGACTGCATTCCAGGTGGTCTCCTGCCCTCCCTATGTCTGTGCCTCCTCCCGTCCGCACACTTGATACATCTTCCTCATCATAGTCCCAGATCTTCCCCACTGCATGGGGAGACATTGCTGCGCAACCTCACAACAGCACAAAACTCAATCAGTAACGGACAATGGCTTGCGGTGCACTGAGTCACTGGCACCTGGAGTGCTGAGCAGGGTAGCAGGCCGATGATGGCATCCACGACAGGTCTGAGCAACTCCGTAGGTCTGTCAGGACCACCCTTTCGACTCTGGCAGATGGCGGTTGGAGGTGGTCCTTGCGGTGGTGGCGTGTGCCTCCTGCGGTGATGCGACGTCCGGGCCGGTCATGACTCGATGCCATGTGTGGGCCCTGGTGGCCCGCAGTTGGGGCCGGAGGAGGCGGACAGAGCAGGGCCACAGACACATGGCATTGATGACCCCAAGACCATCGCTACAGAGGCCATTCAATGTCTCAGAAGAAGGGGTCCCAGGCCTGAGCAGCACAGAGTTAGTGGCCCCGGATGCACTGCGGCCGGCACAGGCACCCAGCCACGGGACGGTGACTTGCGGTGCAGTCAGATGGGCCATGCGACCTGAGCGTGTCCCCATCAATGTCTGAGGTGTATGTTGCGGAGGGTTTCGGGGGACAGTGGAAGGTGTCCTCCAGGGCATGATGCGGAAGGTCTGATGTTATTTGGAAGCAGCAAATGGAGGAGTGGAAAGTGCAACCCTCGTTTGCACCAACAATTCGGGATCAGCTACATGAGGATGAAAACTAGCCCCTAGTCCATAGACTCAAACGCCACCAATGTACGACCAGTGAGTGTCCATGAATGTCTGGGAACAAACTTAGTGGCACAGGTGCTGTGAGGGGATGCAGTCTGCGATGATGCAGGTACACATATGTGAACTCCAAGAATGCCAAATCAAGGCTCTGTGACCTACTGGACCGCAGTGTAGGCCGGAGGCAGCGGTCAGCAGTGGCCCACAGCCACGGGTCGTTGGCTCGCGAGGCACAGAGTTAGTGACACAGTGGCAGTTGTCGGTAGTGTTCAATCACCTCCGTGACGCTGATCCTGTTCCCTCCGGACTGCAACGTGTCATCCTCTTACACCCCTCCGTGCGTGCGAAGAAATGTATTCTGCCTTTTGAATTACCGATGTTCAGTTCCAAATCTGTGATCACACTCGTGCGCAGCGTAGGCCGAGGGCAGTGGTCCGCGTAGGCCCACAGACACGTGTGGTTGTGATGCCATGCACAGACTTGTTGCCACCACATCGGAGGGTGTATAGTGAATTGTTCTCTGCCTTCAATAATGTTCACTGCCATGGTGTAATCAAGACTCAGTTCCAAATGTGTGACCTACCTGACCGTGGTATAGGCCTGAGGCAGCGGTCAGCACGGCCCATTCACCGAGTGTCTCCGGCATAGGTTGGATGGCCCCACCGGCCTGTGTAGTTCAGGTTCAGTGGCACCACGTGTTAAGGTCACCTCCGTGTATGTGACCCGGCATTCATCCGGACTGAGCCGCATCTTCCTCTTACACCTCTCCGTGCTTTGCGACTAGGTGCTGGATGTGTGACCTACTGGTTAGCAGGGTAGTCCTGGTCCCTCATCCACGTGTAGCAGGCTGGCGTTGGACAGGGTTAGTGGCACCACGTTTTGCAGGCTGGCGTTGAACAGGGTTAGTGGCACCACGTGTAGCCGGCTGACGTTGAACAGGGTTAGTGGCACCACGTGCACTGCGGCCGGCACAGGCACCCAGCCACGGGACGGTGACTTGCGGTGCAGTCAGATGGGCCATGCGACCTGAGCGTGTCCCCATCAATGTCTGAGGTGTATGTTGCGGAGGGTTTCGGGGGACAGTGGAAGGTGTCCTCCAGGGCATGATGCGGAAGGTCTGATGTTATCTGGAAGCAGCAAATGGAGGAGTGGAAAGCGCAACCCTCGTTTGCACCAACAATTCGGGATCAGCTACATGAGGATGAAAACTAGCCCCTAGTCCATAGACTCAAACGCCACCAATGTACGACCAGTGAGTGTCCATGAATGTCTGGGAACAAACTTAGTGGCACAGGTGCTGTGAGGGGATGCAGTCTGCGATGATGCAGGTACACATATGTGAACTCCAAGAATGCCAAATCAAGGCTCTGTGACCTACTGGACCGCAGTGTAGGCCGGAGGCAGCGGTCAGCAGTGGCCCACAGCCACGGGTCATTGGCTCACGAGGCACAGAGTTAGTGACACAGTGGCAGTTGTCGGTAGTGTTCAATCACCTCTGTGACGCTGATCCTGTTCCCTCCGGACTGCAACGTGTCATCCTCTTACACCCCTCCGTGCGTGCGAAGAAATGTATTCTGCCTTTTGAATTACCGATGTTCAGTTCCAAATCTGTGATCACACTCGTGCGCAGCGTAGGCCGAGGGCAGTGGTCCGCGTAGGCCCACAGACATGTGTGGTTGTGATGCCATGCACAGACTTGTTGCCACCACATCGGAGGGTGTATAGTGAATTGTTCTCTGCCTTCAATAATGTTCACTGCCATGGTGTAATCAAGACTCAGTTCCAAATGTGTGACCTACCTGACCGTGGTATAGGCCTGAGGCAGCGGTCAGCACGGCCCATTCACCGAGTGTCTCCGGCATAGGTTGGATGGCCCCACCGGCCAGTGTAGTTCAGGTTCAGTGGCACCACGTGTTAAGGTCACCTCCGTGTATGTGACCCGGCATTCATCCGGACTGAGCCGCATCTTCCTCTTACACCTCTCCGTGCTTTGCGACTAGGTGCTGGATGTGTGACCTACTGGTTAGCAGGGTAGTCCTGGTCCCTCATCCACGTGTAGCAGGCTGGCGTTGGACAGGGTTAGTGGCACCACGTTTTGCAGGCTGGCGTTGAACAGGGTTAGTGGCACCACGTGTAGCCGGCTGACGTTGAACAGGGTTAGTGGCACCACGTGTCGCAAGATGCCCATATGGAACTATGCCTCACTGATCGGGGGTGGTCTGGTGCTGTGGCCGCTGGCCCGGATTTGAGTTCACTGCCATTCATGACTCAGGACACAGTTTCACATATGGGACCTACTGGTCCGAAGAGTAGGCCGGGGGCGGCAGTGGAGTACGTCAACGAAAAAGGAATAAAGCGGGCCTGTGTCGTGGAGGCCGTGATGGTCTGAGGTGGCTGCCAAGGTCTCGGGCCTCGGGCTTGAGGCTTGCGCCGGCACGTGGTGGGCCCTCCTTGACACACGCCGGTGTCGGAAGGTGATCAGTGTGGCCTGGCTGCGCAGGGGCTGGCCTGACGGGTTCGTGGTCCAACGTGCCGGGGTCCGGCAGGCGCACAGCATCGCAGCCAACTCCGCTCACGAGGATGGCGTTGGCCTCGTGGTGAGGTGGGAGGCGCCGCCCTGGCAGAGACGTGGGTCTTTCCGGAAGAGGACCACGCCCAGGCCTACGTGCTTTTTATTCACACCCCTACGCTGGCGTGGCGTACGCCGGGCTATCCCACTCCACTGACGCTTAGGGGGGCGTAACAGGCAACATTTCCGCGAAGCCCCCCACTGGCTGGGGTGACATGGTGGCGTCCACTGTCCACTACACTCCATACACAAGCGGTGTATGTCGCCATGGATATGGGTGTGTTCTGCATACTGCGAGGTGTCCAGCACATCTCCGGCACTCTTGGCATTGTGTACTTTCCCAATCATGGTTCTACTGCATCCTTCACACATGCCTGGTTGCCACCTCTCCCCACATTCGGCTATTATGTGGCTGAGGTGCCATGCCATTGCTGGCTCATGTTCAGGGCTTGCCCATGTGGACATTGTAAGTTGTTCTGTCGTGTCTGGTGGGTGGGGATGTTGTTGTGCCTGTTGTATGTGATTTTGTGACGTGTGCACTGCCAGCGTTGTGAGTTGCATGGTTGTGGAGTTGAGGTGTGTGGGGTGTTCATTTGTATGTTGCCAAGGGGCTGTGCATTTCCCTTGTTGCCATCCTGGGAACGCTGGTTGATGATGGACTGTCGGAGGATGAAGGTATCATGCACACTGGCTGTGTATTTGAAGGCGACATTGTTGGGTGTTCCACAGTGTTCTGTTGTTGCCTGCACATTGATGTGAGACGTGTGCTTCCTGTTGCGGTGATTGTGTGCTGTGTCACCAGGGGGCACAGGTAGTACATGTGTGCTGTGTATTGCCCCCAACACGTGCGTGCATCCGGCTTGGGCGTATGGTCCTTGCTTGGTCTCCAGCGGATCTTGTGCATTGTGTTGTACGTATGGGGACTGGGGTACCAGGGTGATGGTGATGTCCAGGACATGTGTGGGGGACTTGGATGTGGCTGGCTGTGAGACTCCTCCGACTCTGGCGGGTGTTGGTTGGGAGGTCCCAGGGGCCAACAGGTGCAGCCACGCATTCAGCTTTGTGTGGGGTGGGATGTTGGTTGTCCGCTGTGTTGGTGCCGTAGGCCTGTTAGGCGATGATGGTCAGGATACGTAGGTTGGTTGTCCCTTTCAGCCTGTAGTGGACGGTGACATTGTCAGATGTTGGGTCTGTGCGGCTGGTACGTTTCCTGGGGTTCAGCTGTCTTTGTCTGCGCTGCGTCTGTGGTGGTCCGGGAGGGGGGGTGTTCCGGGTGTGGGTTGGGGTACTGAAGTGGTGGAGGTGGGTGTTGTGGCCCTCTTGGGTGTCCGGGCCGCATGATGGGTGGCTCCATGGCATCTGTTGCCCTTCGGATGTGGCCCTGGGCTGTGCTCCCTTTTGTGGTGCTGGCTGCCGTCCGACTTTACACCAGGTCAGAGCAGGTGTAAATTTCCTGGTGCTAACGCGCCTTATCGCCTGTTTTGTGTTCTTATCGCCGATGTGGCTGGTCGTTGTGAATGTTGAGGTGTGATGTTGTCTCGGCTTTTGGCACGGGAACGCCTACTCTGCATCTCATTAGCGATATTTGCGGGGGTCCTCTGTGGCGATGTTTTTTGCGGCTGCTATCGCGGGTAAACTGGTGCTGTGGGCTGTTTACAACGGCTTGTGAATGGGGGGGTAAATTTATCACAGCTTTGGCTGCGATAAAGTGCTGTTAATTCGGCGATAGCTCCTTGTGAATATGCCCCTTAGAAGGGAAAGCACTGACCTGCCTTAAACCCTCCAAAGCATCCGCTATATAGATTGAGAACAGGAGCGGGGCCAAAATGCACCCCTGTCTCAAGCCATTGGGTGTACTGATCTTCTTGGATGGGACCCTGTGGGCCCCCCCCCCCAAGTTCCACTCTAGTCCAGAAGCCCTCTTGTCATTGGACTATCAGCTTCAAGATTACCGGGGGACGCTTCCACCTGAACATCTTTTCGCATAAAAGGGCTCCGTATACTGTGTGAAACGAGATCAAGCGATATAAGCTGCATACAGGGTCTGTTTCCGAGAGAGGGCATAATCACCACCAGCAGCTTTAATATCACACAGCCGTGCGTTGTTGAGTACCCTTTCAGAAAACCCATCCGGGTCAGGGGTAGAATTCTGGCTGCACTCACACAATCTTCCAAATGGCCTAACAGATGCCTTGCAAAAAGTTTGCTCGTAATATCGAGCAGGGTAACCATACAATGATTAGAAGGCTGTGCCCTATTGCCCTTTTTAAACAGGGGTACCCTTATACTCCCTTTCCAAGTTTCTGGCAAATTTTGTCCCCCAATTATTTCTCTAAACAGTGGAGCAAGTGTCCGTGCCAAGAGGAGAGGATTGAGTGTAGTAATATCAGTGGGAATGCAGTCTGGCTCTTGCGCCCTGGAGCTTTCAAACCTTTGATCACCACTTTGATATCACAACAGTGGGGAGCAGGATGCTCTCAACCGGCCCCTTAACCTGCGGGCTTGCCTGTGTCATACCGTGCGCAACTTGCTGCATTTGCTTCCTAATGCTTTCCTGTGTTGTTTGATCAGGCTCTCCCTCAGTTCCCCGCCTGCTCTAAATGCCTCCCTTATGTTGCTATTGAGCAAATCTTTGGCCCGTGACTTTTCAGAGCTAAAATGTCCGTTCTTACCTTGCCCCTTACAAGGTCTGAGGCCGCCCAATCCCATATGGAGGAAATAAGGGGGCATATTAGCAAGACTGGCGATAAAATTATCGCCGCTTTAGCGGCAGGAAACTGCCGCTAAAACGGCGATAATTGGCTTGCTAATAAGCGTTATAGAATTCCAATGAAGCCCAGGTTAGATGTGCAGGACATCTAACCTGGGCTTCTATTGAATTCTATAACGCATATTAGCAAGCCAATTATCGCCGCTTTAGCGGCAGTTTCCTGCCGCTAAAACGGCGATAATTTTATCGCCAGTCTTGCTAATATGCCCCCTGGTTTTCAAAAGCCTTTACTGAGGGTGTAAAGTTGCGTTAAGTTGCTCCATAAGTAACCCCTTCAGACCATTTATAAAATGCAGGGGCATATTAGCAAGACCCACGTTAAAATTATCGCCGCTTTAGCGGCAGTAAACTGCCGCTAAAACGGCGATAATGGGCTTGCTAATATGCGTTATAGAATTCCAATAGAAGCCCAGGTTAGACGTCCTGCACATCTAACCTGTGCTTCTATTGAATTCCATAACGCATATTAGCAAGCCCATTATCGCCGTTTTAGCGGCAGTTTCCTGCCGCTAAAACGGCGATAATTTTAACGTGGGTCTTGCTAATATGCCCCGCAATTTTAATTTAGCTGGCCACACAATTCTACGCATTTTTTTTTACAATGCAGTGGCCAGCTATTGGGCCACCTCCCCCTTGTCTTAGTCACCCTAGACTATGTGAGGATCAGAGACTTATGGGGGCATATTATCAAGGACGGCGATAAAATTATCGCCGCTTTAGCAGCAGAAAACTGCCGCTAAAGCGGCGATAATGGGCTTGATAATATGCCCTGGAGAATTCCAATAGAAGCCCATGTTGACACCAGAACATGGGCTTCTATTGGAATTCTCAAGGGCATATTATCAAGCCCATTATCGCCGCTTTAGCGGCAGTTTTCTGCCGCTAAAGCGGCGATAATTTTAACGCCGTTTCTTGATAATATGCCCCATGGTCACTACGCCCGAGGTCACCTACAAAAAGATCCTTCACCATACCAAAATGCTCAGAGGATACTGGGGCATATTAGCAAGACCCACGTTAAAATATCGCCGTCTTAGCGGCAGGAAACTGCCGCTAAAACGGCGATAATGGGCTTGCTAATATGCGTTATGGAATACCAATAGAAGCCCAGGTTAGATGTCCTGGACATCTAACCTGGGCTTCTATTGGAATTCTATAACGCATATTAGCAAGCCCATTATCGCTGCTTTAGCGGCAGTTTCCTGCCGCTAAAACGGCGATAATTTTAACGTGGGTCTTGCTAATATGCCCCTCTATCACGTAATCGATCAGCGATGTTACCCTCCCATTATCAAACGTTGGCCGAGCCAGCTGATCACCAGGCCACCTACCATTTATTATGGACATATTGAGGCTATTAAGTAGGGTGTCCAGTTGCCTGCCAGATCGATCCCCTCTCTGACTCCCCAAGACCTGACAAGGAATATTCAATGCCAAATCTTTATTCCTTTAATGAAGTCCCCTGTCTGCTTAGGAGGCATTTTTTCATTAAAATCACCCATCACAAGGATGAGCACACAGGGACATAGCCCTTGGATCTGACCCAATGAGAGTGCCAATTCCCGGAATAGAATATTTTTACCAAATTTCAGAAAGAAATATGTGTTAATGAGAATCAGATCTGGGGATCCCATGCAGTCCCCTTTACTCCGATCAGGATTCCCTTTATATCCCCCCTACCAGTATGAACAGAGGGAAGCCCCGATCCAGATACAACTAGAAATTTCGAAGACTCACTGGATAAGACAGACACCCTAACATCATGCATGGCAGAAACTAAAATGGCATGGCCCCCAGAAGGTCTCCCCTAATGCCCCTTAACTTCTTTTAAACTGAAACTGAGATGACGGGAAAGCCTGCGGTGGGGTAGGAGAAGCATAGATATCAAAGCTTGCCTGCCTAAGCTCATACGAGAATTTCAAAACGTCTTCCGCCACCACCCTAGAGTAAAAGTAAACCCATACAAATGGCCAAGCCGCTGATAACTCCCAGGGTTTTGGCTGTACAATCAGGGAGAGAGGAGTACTTCATTTCAGCTGAGGGATCAAGTGCAGTAGAGATAAAATACCAGGGGGCATATTTACAAGGGGATATCGCCACCAGAACATCACTCTAACATGCAGCACACATAGAAACAGCAAATCTCCTTTCAATCTCCTCAACATAAACAATCACCCCTGCAGTGCAGGCACCCTTGCAACATGGCTCAAGGGTGCCTGTGCTGGCGCTGGGCAGCTTTTTTAGCACCAGCACTAGGGGAAACGTAGGGGCGTGCCGTATTTTTGTAAATACAGCGCATGCCTGCATATAAAAAATGTCAGAGCGCCGTGTTACCAATTTTGGCGTAACACAGCACTCCAACATTTTATTGTAAATATCCCCCACGATCAATTGAGCAATCCTTCTTACTCTGAGTCAGCAAAAATGTCTACAAATTGGAGAACCCAGACGGAATCACTGGTAGAATTGGCGGCAGAGTGCTGCCCCGGCTATTATATGTAATCCAAAACCTTCCACTTCATTTCCCTCGCAAGTGGTTCCGGTACAAAGATGGCATAATCACAGCTTTTCTTTGGGATAGCTCAAGGCCACGACTAGCCCTTGCCCATTGTCAATGACCCCCCCTATGACGGAGGTATGGGGATGATGAACCCTTTCCTATATTACCTGGCTACCTGTCTCCTGGTGATACACAACTGGTTTAATGGAGGTTGGTCCGATCTGGCCTACCGGCTGGAGATGGAGAGCCTTTGGTTTTCATGGGTCCAGGCCATGCTCTACGGGGCCCCGATCCCTCAAACAATCCCGGCGCTGACTCAGGAGGTCCTACTGGCATGGCGCTCTACATTGTGATATACTCAGTGGGATGCCAAACTTACCTTACAGACACCCCTGTGGCATGGAAATTGGCTTTGGGAGGTTGGGGCGCTGGAGGGGTTTCGGATCTGGGACCTGATAGGGATTACACACCTTGGGGACATGTGGAAGAGAGGACACCTATGCTCCTTTCATATTCATTGCATTCTACCCAGTTCTACAAATATCTTCAACTTCGGCACAACATTGCCCCTTACGCCCCTGAAAATACTGCATTCCCAGTATTCAGCCCGCTAGAGGCCAAAATCCTCATGGGTAACATGGGGAAAGGGGGAGTCTCTCAAACAACTCCTCGTCTACCCTAGACTCTCTTAAAAAGCGATGGAAACAATGGCTGGGTCCTCTGGAGGAGGAAGACTGGAGCAATGCCCTGATGGCCCACCGCGTCCTCACAATTTCTGCCAGGCTCCGCCTAATCCAAATATACTACCTCCACTGAGCCTACCTTCCTCCAGTTCGCCTATATCGGGCTGGATTCCTCCCCGCCCCTGGGTGCCCGAGATGCGCAGCGGAACCTGCAGATTTCTATCATATGGTTTGGTCCTGCACCTCCCTCACCAGTTATTGGGCAGCAATAATAGCGAAACTGAGCAAGATACTGGGCTGGGCTGGCCCACTTAACCCCCTTGCCCTTCTCCTGGGAGTATTGGAGGGATTGGACAGCTCCCAAGCCGATCGATCGTTCCTAGGAACGGCCATCATGGTAGCCAAAAGAGAAATTGCAGCAGCTTGTAAAGATCCAACCCCCCGACCATCGCCAAATGGCAGAAAGGGGTGGACTAGTGCGCCATGCAAGAGAGGCCGGTGTACGAGGCGAGATGATGTCCTGCTAAGCATGAACGCATATGGGGCAAATGGCTGGGGTTGATGAATTGAAGTCGATTTATTGGGAGGTGGGTAACCTGAAGTCTCAATATGCAATACATCTGGTTCATCGAGTGCAAAGCAATGACTGGGGAACTAATCAAATGTGTCATTTGTCACCGTGTAGCAGTATATTGTGCTGTTGTTTGCAAAAACCAATAAAGTTGATTATCAAAAAAGAATTGGCAGCAGATTTTAACCCCCATTAAATGTCCTGCACTGGACTGACTTTCCCCACTCCAACTCTGCCAAAATGAAACTCCTCCACACAGGAAACCACGGGTATATCATGATCAGCCTGAGCAGGTATCAGCACCACCCTAATGTCCGACCCCCTGTGCTTGACTGGCATTGAGGCAGCACCAGCACCAGAGGGTACAGGTCCCTGGGGAATACTGGCAGATTCAAGTGGCACCACGATATCAGATGATATATCCGCATCTTGAAATTTAATCTTTCTTGTTCTTTTCTTAGGTATTCTCCACAATTTCCTTTTTACCTTCTTTTTATTACTCTTTTGTTTATTATTACTTGATCCTCTTACATGCTGCAGGCCTGACTCCTGGGTTGTGGCTTCAAGGATAGACCTCGTAGCTTTATTAACAATCAGGAAAACTTCGCAGGGTTCTCCTGGGGCCTAAGCAGGGCCGGTGGGGACAGCCGCAATATTAATGCCCTCATAGGCAGGAAGCCCTTCCACAGTATTAATGTTCTCATGGGCAGAAAGCCTTTCCTCCAAAAACAGGGTCTCCAAATCGCTTACGGCCAAGGATTGGTCACAACTTTTTTCTTGTCTATGTGGCCTGATCCTAGGATCACCCGCCTGAGTGCTCATATCGCCAGTGAAAGTAACAAGGCTCTTTGCAGCAGTCTTAAACTCTTCTCCAGACCCATTGATCTGCAGATTTTTCAGTTTTACTGATATAATGTCTAAAATATGTTTAGAAATGTCAGTGTTCTTTCCTAGTAGAAACAGAATAGATGCCCTGCTGCACCGGTTCCTCCACCTGATCTTCCTGGCTTTGAGGCTATGAGGCAAATAAATGCCTGGGACTGCGACAGCGGGTTACCCACTTTGGGGCTTTGGAACCTTCCAAGAGCTGTTGCTCCTCATGGCACACGCTAGCACGGCTCGATACCAGGTCACGCCCACAATTGAAGCACTCCATCGAGGCACCAATTCCATCCTTAGTCCCGATGCACCCCAAGTTTCTGACTCATTCGGTGATATCGTAGCAAGTCAAAGCCTTTCAAAAAGGCGGGTTACACATCTTTGACACACTTCTAGCTCTCTCCGGGCCAAAAGGATCTGAAGAGACCTCCAGTCGGATTAATGCCAGGGGATATATCCTCTGTGCCGTCTGTGCTCCTTGAGCCTATTTCGGCTTCTGCACTGGCATCGTTGCTGACTTTACGCCTGGCTCCGAAATCTGCATTGGTCCTTCAAACATTGATGCCAGCCAGTTGTGGCCGGTATGGCTCGCGGGTGGGGAGGCGGGCGCAGGGAGTCACGAGGGGGGGGGGTAGGTCACACGAGGGGGGCGTGGTGGTGTCGCGATGGAGGTAGTTAGCAAAATAATAAAAAAATAATAAAAATCACTTACCTTGCCGTAGCTGGGTCCCGCGTCTCTGCTCCTGCTCTCCTGCTTCTGACTTCAGGAACAGGAAGCAGACAGCCAGGCTCCCTCCCCTAAGCCAATCACAACGCTGCAATGAAGCGTTGTGCTTGGTCTGAGCGCCGTGACATGGCGCTCAGCCAGGGGCTGGAGGGGTGGGCATGTTCTCCATGCAGGCTGTAATGCATCTTGCACAGAGAAGTGGGAAAGTGCGCATTACTGGTTTGGGTGGCCCGAGAGGGCTGACTAAACAGTCATTGCACACTTAGGTGTGGGCAAACCACTCCTCCCCTGCCCTGCTCCGAGAGCAGAGCAGCCCCGCCCACCCGCAAAGGAAACATAAAATGATAATAACTGAAAGTCATTATCATTTTATGTTTTTGCTTCTAGCACTGCTTGAAAGCAGTGGGGCGACGCTCCTCCACCATAGCGGAGGAGCCGCCACTGATGCCAGCACCAACGGCACTGGAGGAGCAGCTGACTTCGTATTGATACTGACTAAGGGTGCGCCTCAATGTGGATGTGGTGCAGTCCATCGGACTCAGACACAATTCTACTGCCGCCCAGCCACGCACAATCACTACACCAACATTTTAATTCAGACTACACCAGAGCTAGCAATATGGAGATGAAAGTGGAGGAGATAGGGAAGAGTTTGTCCCATCTTTTGATGGGGACAAGTGGTACATGGACCTAAAAGATGAAAGTGGGTTGGACAACTCGTCTGATATTGGAGTAGTTTACCCCCAGACCAACAATGAGGAAAGTACATCTTTCACAACTGTAATGAGAAGGGCTGCTGAGGTCCTTGACCTCCACCTCCACACTGTGGCGGTAAAACCTAATGTGCTTTTGGAGGTCCTTCATCCTGGCCAGGCACTGACTGAACCTCTTGCCCTTCAATGAGGCCCTCACTGACACACTGTTGGCATTTAGACTAAACCGTGCTCTGGTCAACCGACACATCACTTGTCACCATTTACCTGCCTCGGGTAACCTGGAATTCTTAAACCAGCATTCGATTCCTGAGAGTTTAATGGTGCAGGTGTCCACCAGTAGAGTGAACCCTAAGGTATTCCCAACTACCCCTGACATGGAGTTCAAATGTATGGAAACCTTTGTCAAACAAATGTTTTCCTCAGCCAGCCTTGCCTTGAAGTCGGTCAACCCCATTTGCCTCCTTGCACGTTACACCCACATACTGTGGGACATGGTTGGTGAGATCTTGCCAACAATCCCAAAGGATTTGTGAGCATCTTTGGCTGAAACCATACAAGAGGGTCAGAATGCAGACAAGTTTTTCATCCGCTCGGACGCAAACACTACAGACTGTCGAGGAAGGGCTATGGGAACGAGTGTGGTACTCTGTGTCCATGCATGGATGAGACCCACAGTTTTCTCTGGGGTATTCCAGATGTGCTTGATGGTCATTCCCTTTGATGTCTCCCACTTGTTTGCAAAGGTGTACTTGGCCCTGGAGCATTTTAAGGAAAGCCGGGCTACAGCACTCTCTTGATGCCTTTTTGCTCCAGTCCGGAAATTCCCAGAATAGTTTAATCCTTTTATGGGATATGCCTGGGCTTGGCTATCGACAGCATCAGGTCCCACCACCTGTACTGTGGGCCTCCCAGCGCTTTCGAGGTTGGGGCCATGGGCACAACAGACAACAACCTTGCTGTCAAGAGCAGCATATATCCCAATCCCCTGCCCTTCCAATGACAACCTCAAAACCACTTAAGTGTTCCCATGGTAGGACACAGCCATTAAGTTGGAGGCAGGGCCAGCCACTTCCTTCAGGGGTGGCAAAACATTATGTCCCACAGGTGGGTCCCTCAAATCTTCCGGCTGGGCTACACCCTGCCATTCCTTTTCAACTCACACCTGCCACCTACATTAGAGGAGCTTTTGGAGGACCAGCTGCCCATCTTATGCCAGGAGATGCAAGCTCTTTTGCCTAAGGAGCAGCAGAAAAGGTACCGGCCTCAGAAGTGGGAACCGGATAGTATTTTCGCTACTTTCATGCACCAAAACATGAGGGAGGACTTTGCCCTATTCTAGACCTACACTTTTTAACGCCTTCTGACGCAATGACAACTTCAAGATGCTCATGCTGTCACAGGTTCTAGCTGTTCTCAATCTGAGAGACTGGATGGGGGTAATAGACTGTAAGACACCTATTTTCACATCCTGCATGCTGACAGGCGCTACCTGCAGTGCAAGGTAGGCCAGGAGCCCTTTCAGTTTACCATGCTTCTTTTCAGCCTCAACAATACCCATCAGGTGTTCACAAGGTGATGGCGGTGGTTTCTGCTCATCTTCAGAGGTCAGGGTACTACCTTGATGACTGGCTGTTGAAGGAAGATGGGCTGGCCATAGTGAGTCGTGGACCACCTCCAGATGACGGCGAATCTCTTGACATTGTTGGGGTTCTCACTCAACCTGCCGAAGTCACACATGACTTCTTAGCAGAGGCTCCCCTGCATCGGAGCCATCCTGAATACCGTATGCTTTCTGATGGATAATTTTACCTGCAGATTCCTCACCTGTAGAATAATTCCAGGCATCAGACTAGATCCAGAAACTTCAAAGCTCCTAAGTTGCCGGTAAGGGGCACTAGCTTCTTATCAATGCTGGCTGTGACATCAGTTGACATCATCAAAGCCATATATCACTGACCCTGGCAAAGCGTGGTCAGTTCCCTGTTTTCCACGCCTTCGATGCAGATCTGGAACTCCCTCTCTCCTGAGAGTTTACTTGCTTCAAGCCCTGTAGGGACTGTGAGGCACAGATGGCCATTTCTGACCCCCGATCCTTCTGCCTTTGGTGTCAAGGCTTGGACCATGACTCCCATTTGTAGGAAGCTGGCTCACTATTTAGTGTACTACAAAGAAGTACACTGTGCAGAAAGTCTAGTGGGTCCCCTATTGGCTTACAGAGGCTAAAGTAGATGATACTAATGCTCTCTTTTGCGGTTGTAGGGGCAAGCAGTTAGGCATATCGGAGGGTAGGTCTAAGCATTAGTTGTACTCACAGAGGCAATAAATGAGACACACACTCATAGAATAAATCCAAAACCAAATTTGAAAAATAACACTTCTTTATATATATGTTTCAAAACCAAGAACTGCGTTCAAAGGTAAGCACTGTTTTCAATAGCAATGCATACAGGTAAGTAAAGCTTAGGCAATCCTAATGAAGGAAAGTCAGAGATGCATAAAGGTAGTTACAGTCGGTTTTGGGGGTTCACCTTCAGGGTTCAGAGTTATAGTGGGCCAAGGTCCAAAGTACTACTAGCAGTTCTTCGGGGGCCGCATGGGTTCTACCGGTAGCAGGGTGCTGGTGAAGCTGGTATCTGGCGTGCTAGGGAGAATGGGGGGTGGCACCCCAAAACAGGCTGCACAGGGTGACTTGGGGACAAGTCCGAGAGCTCCCAAACAGGAGCTTGGGTCACAAGGGGTCTTGGAGCAAGGGGGCACAGCCAGTTCGTCGGGACCAGGGCCGGGTGGCGCGGGTGCAGAGTGGTTAGGTCCGCTGGGCTGGGAGCGCAAAAATGTTCCTCACGATAAGGTGTAAACAGCTGGCAGGGGCCAAATCAAGGAAGCTGGGCCACTCACGAAGTGGGCCTCAGTGATGCTGTCATCCCTCAATGGCTGCTTGGTCCTGGTGCAGTGGGAATCCGTACTGGACTATCACTGTTGGTGTTTGGTGCAGGGCATCCGGTACCTGGGGGCTGGTGCTGCACTGCTCTAGTTGGTCCTGGTGTCTTCACACTTCGTGGGGAGACAGATCTGACCTTCTGGAGCATGAGTACCTTCTCCCGGTTGTCCTCTGCATTGAGCGGGACAGGGAGCTGCAAGGTGGTGGACCAGACACTGCTTGTCGGTGCCTGCGGACTGCAGGTGAGTAGCTCCTCTACTCCAATGGAGACTGTAGGTGATTTTCAAAGTGCTGGTAGGCTACCAAGGCTTTGGTAGTTATCCAGCTTGGGCAGGCTTTCGCGCCAAAAGTTAAGAGTTCTGCTGCAGTTCTCACCAGGCAGTGACTCTTCTTCATCCTTCTTTTCTTGACCCATCGAATCTGAGTTCTTGGGTTCAGGGATGCCACCTAAATACTCAATTTAGGGGCATTTAAGGGGAGCGACAGGTAGTAGCCAATGGTCTATCTACCTTTAGGGTGTCAACACCCTCTATATGACCACTTCCTGTGGGAAGTGGGCATAGCCCTGACTCTAGCATGCTAATTCCATCCAAAACAAGATGGAAGGATCTGAAAAGTGGAGTCCACATCAGCAGGCCCATCCTAGGGGTGGTGCTAGCTGCATGTGGGCACACCTCCTAATCTTACTAATTTTACTGCCTGTCTTACCGCCAAAAGTGGTTGCAGAACAGGGGTAGAGGCTGGGGGTTGCATAACAAAGGCGGCAGGCAGGGCCTTTGAAGCTTCCCGCTCTGGAATGCACATCCTGCATGGAGGAGGTGTGAACATCTCCGCCCAGAGTAGGCTTTGTTCCTGGCCTCCGAGAGCGAAGGCTCTCACCTCAGGAGGTCAGAAACCTGTCTATGGTGGCTGGCTGGTCGAGACCAGTCAGTCAACACACTAGTAGTCAGTAGGTTTGCATGGGACATATTTAAGGTACCCTCTGAGTGCATTGCTTAATAAATCCGCCACTGGCATCAGTGTGGGTTTATCGAGACAGGATGTTTGGTACTAAACCCGTTGGGGTACAGTGAAGCCATCATGTTGCTGGGAAACTCGTAATCACGAATGTCCAGACCATGTACTTATCATGGCTTCCCTGTGCACTTGTAATATCGAAGGCTCTGCTTAGATATCACAGGGACACATCCATTCACACAGATATGCCCACACATGGGGTATAGTGCAACCTGCCTTAGTGCTGTAAGTCCTGCTGTAGGGGTGACATACCTATATCAAATGCAGTGCTTTGCTGGCATGCCACACAGGGGTGTGTGCCATGTCAACTCTTCATTTTTCTCTGCACCAAGACACACAGGCTGTGATGGCAGTTTGTATGAGCTTGGTGAGGTGCCCCTTAGGGTGGCACAATTTGTGCTGAAGCCCTTAGGGGTCCTCTTTAGTTCCATGGCCCTAGGTACCAAAGGTATCGCTTACTAGGGACTTACAGGGATCCTAAAGTGGGGCAATTGTAGAGCAATGGTACAGTTTCGGGAAAGAACACTGGTAATGGGGACCTGGTTAGCAGGAACCCAGTACACTTTCAGTAAAAGTCACACCAGATACCAGGTAAAAAGTGGGGGTAACCATTTTAAAAGGGACACTTTCCAATATGACCCTCTAAAAACGAAAGAGAATGAGACTAACCTTTTCCAAGAGAGCCTTCATTGTCTAAGTGGAAGAACACTGGAAAGACCATCTGTATTGGCATGGTCAGTCCTAGGTCTATGTTCCACTGTAAAGCCCATTCCCTGTAGGGAGATGAAGCACCTCAAAGCTTTTGGGTTTTCACCTGTCATCTGTATCAGCCATCTGAGAGGTCTGTGGTTAGTTTGGACAAGGAAGTGAGCACAAAACAGGTATAGTCTCAGCTTCTTCAGGGACCAAACCACAGCAAAGGCTGCCCTCTCAATGGCACTCCAGCGCTGTTCCCTGGGGAATAAACTCCTGCTTATCAAAGCAACAGGCTGGACATGGCCATCATCGTTGGTTTGGGATAGCTTGCTCAGAGGCACCAGTCTACACAATGAACTGTCTAGAGTAATCTGAAGCTTTGAGAATGGGTGCTGAGCACATTGACTCTTATAGAGTGCCAAAAGCCTTTTGACAACTAACTGTCCAGTTTACCTTTTTAGGCATTTTTCTGGAGGTGAGTTCTGTGAGGGGCGCCACAATGGAACCATACCTCTTCACAAACCTCCTGAAATACCCAGTCAAGCCAAGGAATGTCCTGACTTGAGTCAGAGTGGTTGGAGCTTCCCAATCCAGAATGGTCTAGACTTTGGGTTGTACGGGTTGAACTTTACCTCCACCTACAAGGTGGCCCAAGTATACAAATGTGCCCTGCCCTATCTGGCACTTGGATGCCTTGATAGTGAGGCCTGCAGTCTGCAGGGCCTGCAAAACCTTGCAAAGGTGGATTAGGTGATCCTGCCAGGTGGAACTATAGACAGCAATATACTCTAGATATGCTGCACTGAAAGCTTCCAACCCAGCAAGGACTTGGTTCACCAACCTTTGGAAGGTGGCAGGGGAATTGTTTAAGCCAAAGGGTATAAAAGTGAACTGATAATGCCTATCTGAATTGGAGAATGCTGTCTTTTCCTTTGCTATTGGAAGCAGGCCAATCTGCCAAGACCCTGATGTCAGATCAAAGGTGCTGAGAAATGTTGCTGCTCCCGATTTCTCTATCTGATAGAGACATCTAGCCGCAAATTCCTTAACTTTGAAATTCTCCCCAGGCGCCAGTCTGGCTCCGGAAATTTTTCAGCAGTCCCTCTGTGAGCCATGGGACGGCGTCATACGGCTCTGCAATGACGTCGACTCTGGTCATGATGTCAGTGTAGCATATACATGCCCTCTGGTGACCGGTCGTCAGTTTCTTCTTTTCCACGCTGTATTGTGGATCCGGAGAAGCGTTTCCTCGGGTCGATTTTTTTGACCTGCCTCGATACTTTGTTGTCGGTGGAACAGTGTGCCTCTTCTATGTCTACAGATTTCAAACCTTGTGGGTCTTGTAGCCGACATATGTTGGTGACGGACCCGCATACAATTTGTATGTGGTGTTTAGGCGAGCACCACGACGCCGAGGATTATTATGGCTCCTGCCAGAAACTAAAACCGGAGTCGCTAAAGGAGCAGCGTTTGAAATTGATGATGGCGCGTGTGTCATGGTCCTCGGAGGCTTCCTAGCCTCGGTCTTCATCATCCCGGGAAGATCGTTTGCGGGGTCGATCTAGGAGCTGAAGCCTTTCTGGAGGATGTCGTTCTCCGGGGAAGTCAAAAGGTAAGGGACAGGTGAAGTCGCGGCATTCTCGGACTTCACTGCGTGGAGACTCCGTCTCCCATGGGTCTTCCCGCTCGACGGTTAAGGAGGCTGTGCACTATTCCGCACTGCGTCTCCCTGCGTGGTGAGCATCTGTCTTACTGATAGCATTGAGACCTCTGTAGTCCACATAAAACCTAATTTTTGGTTTCTCACCCTTAGAGTGAGGTTTAGGGACTAAGACCACTGGGCTAGCCCAGGGGCTGTCAGAGGGTTCAATTGCCCCCAACTCCAACATCTTGCTGACTTCAGCTTTGATGATGTCCTCAACATGGTCAGACTGTCTATAGATCTTGTTTTTGACAGGCAAACCCCAGTGTCCACATCATGGGTACACCAGTGTGTCTGTCCAGGGGTTAAGGAGAAGAGCCCAGCAAACTGTTCCAGGACTAGCCTTCAGTCAGCTTGCTGTTGGGCAGAGAGGGTGTCCGAATAGGTAACTCCATCTACTGACCCATCTTTGGGGTTGCTGGAGAGGAGGTGAGGGAGAGGCTCCCTTTCTGCTTCTGTTATATCCCGCATAGAGGCCCTAATGTAGACCCGTTCGTACATGCCCTAAAATGGACGTATTCATATTTACCCTAATATGGTCATATTCGTACTTGCCCTATTATGGTCATAGCCGCATTTGCCCAATTATGGTCATAACTGTACATGTCCTATTATAGTCATGATTCCTTATATAGGCATGATCATTCACCTACATTGGTCCCAGCCAGTACACAACGAGCTCTGAGGGCTGAACGTTATCTATCCTGTGGTTTTGAATACAGCAGGGTTTTCCCCAAACAAAGGCCCACACTGTACTCATTAATTATGCATGGCTCTCTAGGAATACACCACATGCATAATATGTATGTATAAAGTTCACCCCTGACGTCTTCCTCATGTCCAATACAAACCATACTGAGGACCGAGACTCTTTAGGGTATAAATACACCACATCTTGCCCCGGTAAGGAAGAGGGAACTGAGACTTCCATGCTGACACACTGACCAGAGACGCTGAGGCTCCTGCATGCAGTCGCTCCAGCTGACAGTGGTCTGACACAGCCCTGACGGGGTGTCCAACTCGAGACCAGGACGGGGTCCCACACTCTCTCTATTCAGGTATGGGGTTTCGACTAAATCCTAGAAGGGTTCTTGGCTCTTAGGCTTTAGATCTACACACATATGCTAGGTACACTCAGGTACATCTAGTTAGGCATCGTAGGAGTACGCGCACTTGCATAATGCTTTTATATTCATGTATGTATTCATGATTATTGCAATATGGTAGAACTGTTCTATCCCTTTGCTTTTATCGTACTGCTGATAATATATCTCTGCTATTGTCTGCTGGTTACCGCAGCACATATATTTTACACTAGAATAACAACTGTTCAATAAATACTTATTGAAACGCCCGACTGTTTATTCTGTGTAACTCTCTGAGACAAACCGAATAAGTGAGCACGAGTGACTGAGCGAAAGGTAGTACATTGTTTCCACGATTCTGAGGGAATCAGGGTTGTCATGTTCTAAGGTTGCCAGAAACTAATCTCTCCCCGATAAGAGGAGATTCTAGTGGCACTGTGAGCTAGCTAATGCAAACCAGGCTAACATATACAGTGGGGGTGCACGGAGTCAGTCTGCCACCAAGCCCGCAGTATATGTTATCCAAACACGCAGGTCCTGCAGGGGTACTATAGGAACTACACAACATGGCACCGCCAACGTTGGTTGGGTACTTATTTAACAGTAGAATCTGAGTAGTTCAGTCGTGCTATTCTCAGAGAACCTACTCACAAATCCCCAGAGACGTCTGGAGTGGGTGGACACAAACTCCGCCGCAGCTGAGTAGTACTAGAATACTATTTATTGGCTGTTGGTTATTCAAGCTGAAGGACATATAGTTCCTACAATTGTGCATTTACACCTTATCTTAAAAATTCTTTAACCTCCCTTCTTCCAATTAAAAATGGTGGAAGAAGCAGACGTAACAGGGAGAGTTGAAACAGACCTCTTCGGTTTAGGAGAAGAAGACCCTGAAGATGCAATACAAATTGCACCAAATTACAGAAGGGCAGTCACCATAAAACTTCTAGAACATGGCTTAAGAGCCAGGGGTGGTAAAGTAATTTTCGTGATTGAGGCACACGAATCCAATAAAACTGAGGTGTTCTATTCATGGGTTACATTCCCAGCAGCGAATCCAGTTACAGATGTATTTCACTACCACCTAGAAGGTGAAACACCAGCGGACTATACTCCTTTTGAGGAGTTAGAGGTTCCGCTCACTTACCAGGAACATAATTACTGGTTTAAAGGCGCCCTACCCCACGTACATGGAAGAGCAAGATTAGGCCCGCTCGGAGGAGCAGGAGCCACATGGCCCATATTAGCGGCATACACACCACATCCTGATATTGGCACAATGCCACAGCCAGTCTTACTCGTACAACACAGAGATTTAATTAAAATCTACAGAAACCTCACACAATTTGTGATGAGGACTTTAACAGTTCAACCTGCACCAGCTGCAGCACAAGATACTCCAGTCCAGGGTACAGTTAATAAAATTACTCCACAAACATTACACGCGATAATGGGCAAAATGCCAGCAAAACGCGAACAAATCCCATTCTGGATAGCTCAGAAGATAACTTAGCTTGAAGCAGTATTCCCGAATACTACCACCAGTGATAAACACAGAATTCTAACAATCTGCTTGCCCATGGGGATCACACCACAACTAGAGGATTGCACCTCTTGGGGTTCCGTCTTTGCTGCCATATATACCAGAACACATGGTATCCCGTCAATAGCAGTAGTACCTGACGTATTGAAACAGATACAAAATGAGTACGGAGCAGAACCTGCCCTTAACTTAGGGATGAAGTTGCTAAACAACTTTGAACAGGTCTCAGCCATAATACTAGCTAACATTAAGGGGGAAGCAGCTTCAGTGGCGATCCGCCAACGCCTAAGGGAGTTCAGTCCAGTAGATCAACAACACGAACTACCAAAAAGAATTGAAACTGCATATGCAGAATTAGGCAGAGACAGTCTAGGTGGGAAAGCATTAAAACCACAACTGGTGGGCAGTCCTGAAAAGGACACTATAAAGCAGACACCTACTTCTAAAAAGAAGTGGGAAAATAAAAAACAACAAAAGTCTAAAGACACCAGATCTCAATCCAGAGGTAGGTCTCCTCAACAGGAGCCCTCTGATTGGAGGTATAACCTCAGGAATAGGGATAATATTAAAAAACCTGACAGGTATCAGGATACTGATACACGTTCCTCTCATTCCTTTCAGGGTTCGTCAAGAAACTCCGAGAGGGAAGGACGGTCAGAACACAGACAAGAGGAGCGTACAAAGTCCAGAGACACGCAACGCGCTGCGGACTACGCACCTAAAAAAGAGGATAAACAAAAATCAAAACCTCAGTTCAAAAAGAAGAAGGTAGCAGGTCTCAAGATCAGACATGCCCAGAATTCTGAGGACACAGCTTCTGAACGGGGAATGGGCATTGACGATGCTAGACAGCGCGGCAGAAGTAACGATAGCTCGCCAGAACCTGAAGGAATTTCTGGTGACAGCGGAGTTGAGTGAGTATATCACGGTGGAAACACCTGATACTCGGGTAAGCGCCCACATAAGTTACATGAGATAACACTCCGGATGGAGGGGGACAAGCCCAGGAAAGTTAAAGGTCGATTTTGGGAACATTTGTCATCTGGTTATGACATCCTATTAGCAGAGCAAGACTGGCCGCCAGCATTCATCATGGAGTGCCCAAAGGGAGAATCTGTAATTTTTCCAGCATTTTCCGACCTCGTTCCCATACACCTTAAACATGCATATGCGCAGGAGTGGGCGGTTGCCCTATCTCCAGCATTGTATAAAAATCATGCTGGTTGGGATGAGGATTCAACCCACCACGTGATCCCGTTAAAAGTTTCCCCAAATGCTCAAAGGCAATACTGTATAAAGCAGGCAAGTCAGGGAGATTCTAGATCAACTAGAATACCAGGGGGTGATAGAAAATTGCACTTCACCTATGAACAATCCTTTGTTCCCCGTAGCCAAACCTGACAATACATATCGTCTAGTTTTAGATTACAGACATTTAAACACTTGCACAAAGACATTTGCAGTTCAAAATGCACACAGTGCCGCATTAATGAATAACATTGTGCGACAAAAATACAAAACACTTGATATCTCAAATGGATTTTTCTGCCAAAATATAGCGCCTGAAAGCAGGCATCTGCTTGAATTCAGTGCGTTGGGGTCCCAACTGCAATTTTGCAGACTCCCCCAAGGGTATAAGAATAGCCCCGGGTTGTTTTCAGCAAGGGTAACAGAGTTACTCCAAAATTTGGATGAAGAAGCATTGTCCTACGTAGATGATATTTATCTGACGGACGATGACTTACCGAGGCACTTGACCAGGGTGAGCACCATTATTATGGGATTCGCCTTTGAGGGCTATAAATTTAACTTTAAAAAATCAAAGATTGCCCAACTCAGTGTCCTGTTTTGGGATACGAGCTGTCAAGTGAGGGAAAAAGCCTGGCAGCTAACTTTTTAGAAAAGTGCGCGCTGCTCCAACCTCCAAAATCATTAAAGAATTTACAATCAATTCTGGGATTCCTAAATTTTGGTCGAACATACATTTTGGATTACGCAGAAAGAGTAAAACCTTTCTACGATTTAATAAAATCTGATTTTTCAGTCAGACAATGGACACAGGAACACACAAATATCCTGCGTTCCCTACAGGAAGACATGATAGCTTCTAAACATTTACAGACACGCATAAACGCACAGAACTTAGTGATCCGAGTAATAGCGGGTCAATGCGGGTACACTTATTGAACTTTTAATAAAGGTGAAACAGTACCAATCGCATACAAATCACACCTGTACACAAACGTAGAAATGCGTTTCACTTCAACAGAAAAATCCTGACAGCAGTGCAGACCGCTGTAGCAAGAGAAAGAGCTCTGGCTCAGGGAAAGCGCATAATTGTCGTGACCCCAGTACCAGCTTTAGAAGCTGTTACAAAAGCTAGCATTCCAAATGCTAAAGCCTTACATCCAAGATGGATACAATGGGCTAATTCTCTTACTGCAACGGATGTTGAATACAGATTTGATCCAAGTTTAAAAACACAAGCATTCCTGCAATACGAACAAGAATATCCTCTACCAAATGAAATTTTGCCTCTCGATCAGTATGAATATATTATTTACACTGACGGATCTGCTCACCCAGCCACAGGAAGCAAGCAAGCTTACAGCGCGGCATGTGCAATCGTTAAAGGTCGCATGCGTGATGGCAAGTTCCATCCAAGCTGCACTAAAACGCAATCTCTAGGAGACTGCACGGCTCAGTTGGCAGAACTCAAAGCACTGATACTTGTTATGTTAAAAAAAATGTATATAGCGCGCGTACACCGGATTGGTTTCATGGCGCTACCCTGATAGATACCTGTGCCCTAAGGAATTACTCATAAGCCTGTCGAAACAGCCAGGTTTTAAGGAGTTTTCTAAAACCTAAGAGGTTGGTGCAAAAGAGGATTTCAGAAGGAAGAGAATTCCAAAGTTTGGGGGCCAGGATAGCAAACCTTGCACCGCCTACACGCTTCAATTTAAATGAGGGAGTGGACAGGAATTGCTTATGGGCTGAGCGCAGATTGCGTCTGGGTTCATGCCTTATAATCAGGCTGTTAAAAAATTTGGGACTTCTTCCATTAAGAGATTTGAAAATGAGGCAACAGACCTTGAAGGCGCAGCGTGAGTAATCGGGAGCCAGTGTAGTTTCCTCAAAAGCGGAGTGACATGGCAGTTCCTGGGTTGATTGAGAATCAAGCGCGCAGCTTGGTTCTGTACCAGCTGCAGGCGTTTTAATAGGTATAAAGGGATGCCAAAATACAACGAATTGGCATAATCGGTATGGGACATAACCATGGCAAGAGTCACCTGAATCAGAGCTTCCAGGGTAAGTAGTCTTCGGATCTTTTTTATTTTCCTCAGATAGAAGAAACAAGTGGAAATTACTGACCCGATCTGGGACTTCATAGTGAGATCCTGGTTGATTGTTACCCCAAGGCTCTTGGCCGAACTAGAAGGGGAGGGAGATTGACCCAGTTCCTTGGGCCAAAAATGAGGGCCCCAGGGATTTTTATGAATGCCTCCTGTTAGAACCAGCTCCGTCTTATCCGGGTTAAGTTTTAGATGGTTGCTGTTCATCCATTCACTAATGAACAGCATGGTGGACTGAAAAGCATGGACCGAGTCAGGAGAGTTGCTGATGGGAAATATAAGTTGGAAATCATCAACGTAGTTGAACATGCAGACTTGGCGTTCCTTCAGGGCCAGGATGAGGGGAAGGAGGTAAAGATTAAACAGCAGGGGAGAAAGTGAGGAGCCACATGAGATCCTGATCCTGGGAGCAGTAAACTCAGTGGTGCAAACTGCGTGAGAACGGTTTTCCAGGAAGGAACTAATCCAACCCAGTGCGGATCCCTGAATCCCAGCATATCTCACACGGTCGACCAATAAACCATGGTCGACCGTGTCAAAGGCCGCAGAGAGATCAAGCAGGACAAGAGCCTGCGGGGAGCCCTTGTCGGCATCACTACGGAGAGTGTCCAACACTGTCAATATCACTGCCTCAGTAGAATGTGCTGGGCGAAAGCCAGCTTGGTGAGGATCAAGATATTCAGACTCCTCTAGAAACCCAGAAAGGCATCTGGTTACATAGGCTTCTAAAACCTTAGCTAGGTATGGGAGGAGGGAAATAGGGCGGTAATTCGTCAGGATCTGTGGGTCTGAACCTGGTTTCTTCAGGAGAGGGACAACAGTTGCCTCCTTGAAGGTTACGGGGACAATGCCCTGGGACAGTGACTCATTCAGAAGGTTTAGAGCCGGGCTGGGAAAGGCAGTAAAAATTTCTTTTAAAATGGTAGGGGGGAAACAGTCCCTAGGGGAGCCAGATTTGATTTTGGATAGGAGATCGGCAAAAGTCTGATTGCTGATAGTAAGGAAATTGCAGGGATTTTTGATTGTACTGGAGCTAGTTTCCGAGGTAAGACAGGCCGGGATGCTGGCCTTAATTTTAATAATCTTGTCTATAAAAAAAGAGTTCAAAGAGTTGCAGAATGTTTGAGAAGGGGTGGGTTTAATTGAAACTCTTTCAGGATTAGACAGTTTGTTCACAATAGAAAAGATCTCCTTGGATCTGTTGGTTGCAGTCAGAATTTTGGAGGAAAAATAAGCCGCTTTGGCAATCATAATGCACTTTTTATATGCTCTCATAGTGTATAGGTAGATCCTTTTATCTTCAGCTAGATAATTGCATCTCCACTTTCTTTCAAGTTGTCGCAGGGCCAATTTTTGATTTTTTAGATCAGTAGAAAACCATTTTTGAGCATCATGGCGGCGGGCAGAATGTAGCTTCCTAAGGGGAGCGAGCTTGTCACTGGCTGTTGTGAGCCATGTGGTTAAGTGTCCATCAGCCAAATTTATAGAGGGGTTTGGCGATGGAACAGAGTTGGCAAGTGTGTTGAGGAATAAAGGTTTATCATTTTTATACCAATTTCTTCTTAATCCCCCTTCAGAAGTGGAGATTTTGGACATGGGACTATCATTGATAGTGAATTTAATCAAATGATGATCTGACCAAGTACAAGGTAGAATCGACATAGTAGATATGGTCAGGTTGGCTGTCCAAACATGGTCTAGGGTGTGCCCTTTGATATGTGTGGCAGAGTGTACTTGTTGTGTAAGGTTGAGCCCTGTGAGTAACTCAGAGAGTTCAGCCGATTGGGGACCACCCGATGTCTCGTTGGCCCAATAATTGAAGTCACCAATCAGCAGACTTTTTCCATGGTTAGTTACTAAATGAGCGACCTGCTCGCCCAAAGAGTGGGGGAAAAGAGGCATACAGTGGGGGGGCCTGTAGAGCAAAGCGCAGATTAGAGGGGCGACATCGGATTCTAATTTCACTACCAGGTTATCTACTAGTGGTAGGTCAAGCGACGTTAAGGTAGTGAATTTCCAATCATGGCGTATAATTGCAGCTATGCCTCCCCCAACTTTCCCCGGCGGACGGAAGGCTTGGAGGATATAGTAGTCCGAGGGTAAAGCTGCAAGGATGTCTGGTGAAGAGTCCTGGGACAACCAGGTTTCAGTGAGCAGAAGGATATCCGACTGCTCAAACTTAAGTAACATAAAGATATCTAACTGATGTTTAACCATAGAGCGGGTATTCAAATAGATGACAGAAAGTCTCCGAACTCCAATTCCTACATGGGTTTGGAGGGGGCCTACACTATGAGTGGGGCCGACCAGTTCAGGGTAGGATGTTCTTGTGGCCATAATCCCATGTTCAACCAAACTGTGATGAACGAGAGGATTAAGTTTAAGTTTAGTGTGTAGTTGTTCGAGTTCCGCAGCAGAGTAAATTACTTTTTGTGCATAATGACTGGCCCCTGAGCCCGGATGGGCGCGGACGGGCACAGACAGGCTTGCCTTTGGCGCGCTGTGACCAGCATGAAATAGCCGGTGGCAGCCTTGACTCCACCCCCTTCTCAGTGATTGGCGTAACAGCCGGAAGTAGCTGGGCCCGAGCTCGAGTGTGCAAAGAAGCAAAGTTGAAAGGTAAACAAATTAAATTCCACAAAGTCTTAATTTTTAAAAAAGCAGTGGATATCTTAAGTGCTGTTTTAACAGCTTCAGCGCGATGCAAAGTAAAACAAGATTTAGATTGGCGATATTAAAAAGTAAACAGTTTCAAACACAGTCTTAATTTTTTAAAAGAGCAGCGGTTTGCCAAAGTGCAGTTTCCGCAATTCCAACGCGGTGCAAAATAAAAGCAAGTTTTAAATTTTAACAGTATTAAAATGAGCAAGTTAGAAACAAAACATAGGGCAGCGGTACCGAAATCAATACTGGCACTTATAAATACGGATCACGAATTCCCCACACTGATTGTGTGTGATTCCTTTTACTGTGTACAGTCGTACAATGAATATCTACATCATTGGGAACAAAACGGGTTCAAAGATGCAAAAGGTGGCACAATTAAGCATAAAATGCTATGGGAACAGGTAGTGGAGTTGAGAAACGAACTACCAAGGGCTCACGTGATACATACACTGAGTCATCAGCGTGATGGCGTTCACGTTGAAGGGAATTCATTGGCTGATGAAGCCGCAAAGGGGGCTGTTCGCACAGCTGCCGTAGCTGCAATCACTCGTTCAAAAACGAGAATAGACAGCGAGATAATGGTAGCTGTCAATGCTTCGTGCAAAGGCAGCACAGCAGTACCAAAGAAATTTCCACTTAAGTACTCCTACAAGTTAGATGCACAAAACATTCCATATGCTCAGATTCCTGGAGTGGGGGATAGAGTAATACCAAATATGGATCGTAGGTTAGGTTTAATTGTGGCAGCACACGAAGGGATAGGTTCTGTACATAACGGACTTAGGGACACTGTTGCTTTGTTAAAAGAACGCTACTGGTGGCCCGTGATGAGAAGGCTGATTAGAGACTATGTCTGGAACTGCGACATCTGCAAGCAGATGAATGGGTCCACCACAACACGTCCAGTACAGATACCATTGTTAGACAGCATTAGGTTGTCCGTTCGTGCGCGTCCAGCTCAAGTTTCCTCAAGATCTGGCCTCAGCGCTCGGCCGACGCTCGAACTGTTATAAAAAATTTGCGAGTCTTTATCGGCACATACGCAGTTGGCACGTTACATTCTGACCGTGGTCCGGCGTTTAGCTCTCGGGCTTACAAAGAGGCCATGGAAGGAATGGGCGTAGCATTGCGGTACTCCTCTCCGTACCAACCCGAGGGAAATTCTGTTGTGGAGAGGAAAAACCGAGACTTAAAGCAATCTTTAACAGCTAGGGTACTAGGCAAGGGCGGTAGATGGGTGGATCACCTTTATGGGGTACAGCGCGCGATTAATAACCAGCCAAGAAGCTCTCTAGGGGCTGTCACTCCTTACGAGGTCCTATTTGGGACGAGAATGTGGGTACCTGATCTTGATTGTGAAGGCACAGTGGCGGATGAAAAACCATTTGATATCCATGATCGTTTGGCTGTTTTACAGGATCTAAATGAATCCAGAACACAACAAAGTAACGTGCTCCAGAAACAGGCCGCCACTGAGGAAGTCAAGGCAGTAACGGCAAGACCTATCTGGATCCCAAAAATCGGGGATCTGGTCAGAGAGAAGATTGCAGACAAGAAAGAATTAGGGCCATCCTACAGAAAGCCTGTACCGGTCCTAGCAATCCAAGGGACAAGAACAGTACTGTTGCCGCCTCTTGCCGGAAAAAAGGAGAAAAGATTTGTCTCAATTGACTTAATCAAACCACACTATGTGGCCGATACTAAACAGTAAGCCTTGTGGACTCCACAGTAGCAGACACCCTCCTCTCGCTACAATCCAAGAAGTTCAAACAGAAAGACTCATCACATTTGAAGAGCCACCTGTACGGAATGAAGGACTAAGCAACAATGCTATGGAACTCGTTCCACTTCAACAAGAAATTCATCTTCAAAATGAAAACCAACTTAACAACCAAGTTGCAATAAGACCGACTACAGACATCTACGTCAACATGCCTCGTCAAGAGCAAAATCCGATTTCAACAAATCCCGATGCAATTCCAACAATTGATCGAACTGCTTCTGGCTATTTCATGAACTTTGATACGTTTTCACTGGATCCAAGCGAGCCGGAAACGACGCCAGCCAAAAATCACTCCAACAGAAACTCAATGACTTTTTGAACTTTTTTAGAAAGACTTACCTGGTGTCACCTTGGATAGAACTATGGTATATCACTGGGATTTTATTTTTCATTTTCTGGCTAGGTTTAATAATAACTTTTAGTATACTTATTAATGGACGATACCTCCAGCAAAGCTCTACAGCCCAAAGAGTTAATTTGATTTTAAAACCACACCAGTCTTCACATCGTGAACCAAGAGACTAGTCTTCAGTGAACATCACAGCAGTTCCTATACCGGACGGTATAGTATGGGACAAGATTGATTATGATGTATTCGGTCCGACTGAACTTTTAAAGCTTAAACATGTATTTAAAATTTCTTTAAGTGATATCATTACCTCCAGTACATTTTCAGATGATTGGGACACTGATACTGTGAATAATTTGATGTCTGATTTAGAAAAAACTGCAGCATTTCCGAACAATGAAATGTTAGAAGGTACTTCAGGCTATGATACATTGTACTGTTACCAGCAATATGGTCATCATTTCTTACACAAATCTATAACACCTAGAAATGTATTTGAGTACCACCAGTGGGAACACTGCCCAACACCACCGAAAGGTAGTTCGCAAGCATTTGCACAGAAATTCACATACTTCTCAGGGTTTAACACATCCGACCCGAAGTCATTTTATTATAAAGTGGCGAAAATTTCAGCTCAGAAAATTATGTTAACAAACACCAAACATATTTACTCTGCATCCTTTTTGAACCAGTTGTCTAAAGAGGGTTTCGATCTATGGAAAGACACAATAGATTCAAACTCGATCTGGGGTTCTAGGGACTGGCAAGTCCAGGGAATAGAAGCACTTTTTAGAGCATGCATCATTCCGCAGCAGATGTTATTTCTGAATGAAACTGTGCAACAAACAACCTGTCTTGGATTAGCCAAAGGCAAGGAAATGAACACACCGGGGTTTCCAACACCATCACAGATGGGTGGGGGGCAGAATTCAACTACACATGGGGTGAAATTAGATGACATTTTCCAGTACAACAGATCAGATCCTGATTGGACAGAATGGCTGGTTTGGCCCATTGACACAAACAAATGTCAACAGAGATTTATGAATACAACCGAAGAGTTTAGTATCCATAGGCCAGATCCACGCTATGTACAAAGACAACACCCAGGGGTAGTGACATCGTATAGTGTTGGGAAGTTGTGCCTTGATTGGCTAGAGACCTCAACACTGACAGAAGTAAAGCACCACTTGACCTTACTCACACCTGACATGGATCTAAGAGATTTTCTACTAGGTCCCAGGAAACAACGTCAGAAACGTTTCATATATGCAGGCCTTTATGCCTACTATAATGAAAACTGGAAAATATCCCAACAAGAGGCCGCAGAGAGGATACGGGAAATAGACCGTATTAACTTAGAAAAGGCATTAGCTGTAGTGGATAATGGGTTAACAACTTTGACCTCCAGGATTTACTCCGTAGGCAACATTGTGTCTTCGGCAATCGACATATTAGAACAAGATCTGGCCTTGTTACAACACGGGCAATCTCAGCTACGTTCTATTATGATGTTGAGCTGGACGCTACAATCTTTGCGTGCAGGCTATGTGCCTTGGCGTTTTATAAACACCACGTCTCTGTTTTCAGAATACAATCTAACTGATAAACAGACAGAAATGGCACAAAGGGGAGCCAAATACACAATGCTGCGTATTGAGAAACTGGAAAGGTTACCTTTCACTGTAGCCGAATCACCATCAACAGAATGGCTAATTCATGGCCAAATCACTCTGCCGGTCACTACGTTTCAGTTTCAATATTGCCTTGAGCAAAGGTAGGCAGGCAAATATGAGAAAATGGGTAAGGGATACATCAAGGAAACTTGGGAGTTACCATATAGATACCGATGCCGGAATGGGGATCGAGAAGTGTATCTGAGTGGTACAAACTGCAAGAACGCTTTAAGCGGTTCTCTCATGTGTCAGGATATTTCTCTACACGGAGCCTGCAGTGGTTCAGTAGCGAACTTATCTTGTCACATGTCAGGGACCCCAGCAGCCATGATCACGCCGGTTTTCCAACTGCTCTCAAATGGGAGTTACTTAATGCTAAATGATCAAGGTTGCTGTGGGATGCTTCCGGGCGTCGCCTATCTGGTCACTGTTAACTCCAGGGTTACTTGCTGTATGCAAGTATTGTTTCCGCCACTGAACACAGTCAGGGAGACGCCGCTATGGCCTTCGCTGAACGTTTCTTTTATACAATTTGATACTCTGAGCAGATTGAAAGCCATGCTTTTACAGCAACCCGTGCCCTTAACCTCCGCTCGAGAAACCTATGAACTTCAAGTTGCAAGGAGCTCGACCGAGATACAGGCACTCATACGTACAAACTGCCCCATTCATTTCGCAGAAATGGTTAGTCGTATCTTCAACATGTCTGATACGAGCGGTATTGTACACCTATTTAAGACCATAGGGTCCGGACTGTTAAGCACCTTTCAGACAGTCCTCGGAGTAATCCCAAATTTTATACACTCCGTATTGGGAAGTGTATTTGGAGGATTCCCGCTCATCTTGTTCCTAATTGCAGGAATCCTGATTGTAATATTGCTGCTACGCAATGGACGGCCCACTTCCCGAGGGAATGGTGAACACGCTCCTGGAGCAGAAATACCGTGAACGCATGGTACAACTTCTGGGCATTCCTTGCCTGCGAGAACTCAATGCCTCCTGGTTTCTATCATTTAGACCAGTCTGGGTAGATTGTATCTTACCTGTTCTTCGATGCCTGTTTTGCAGAGAAGAATGCACGTTGGATCTCTGTCTAACGTTTCCATCAGATACGCCACCGGACACGGATGCAATGCTGGACCCCATAAAGGCCCACGCTCTGCGTTGTCCCCAGCGGCTTCCGATTCTGATGAATGCATTCCTGGAGAATCCACAGGCGCCGTTTGCTCCTGCTGGGTTAGGTGACTCCTACACAGGCACCCAGGTAACAACTGCCGCACAAGCTGCCGCAGCTCCGACTGTTGGCAGTGCTACATTCCATCTGTGTGGGATTGACGTTCTCTGTGAGGCACTGGATTTGTCGTCTGCAGCAGCTAACACCGATAATACTGAACTTCCCAGCCTGGACGTTTAATCTCGAATTGGCTCATCGCGTCCTGGGAAAGAATTCGGCTTCTGTGCTCGTTTCAAAACAAATGATCTAAATTTGGAACATTTTCTTACATTGACACTTTCGCTTGAGAAAAGCATGGCCTTCTCCTGCTTATGGTAATGCAACTTTTATAGAGAGACAATATTGACTTTTTCAAAGTGGCAACTAGAAATAGCTGAATTTTAACATTTTTTTTTTAAACCTCATTTTAACGATTTTTTAGAACCATGTTTTTACTTGCTTTTAAAAATATTTTTAAATTGTCCAGATTTTAAGTATGGTCATTTTTATCCAATTCGGAAGAGGAGTGGGTGTTATATCACGCATAGAGGCCCTAATGTAGACCCGTTCGTACATGCCCTAAAATGGACATATTCATATTTACCCTAATATGGTCATATTCGTACTTGCCCTATTATGGTCATAGCCGCATATGCCCAATTATGGTCATAACTGTACATGTCCTATTATAGTCATGATTCCTTATATAGGCATGATCTTTCACCTACATTGGTCCCAGCCAGTACACAACGAGCTCTGAGGGCTGAACGTTATCTATCCTGTGGTTTTGAATACAGCAGGGTTTTTCCCAAACACAGGCCCACACTGTACTCATTAATTATGCATGGCTCTCTAGGAATACACCACGTGCATAATATGTATGTACAAAGTTCACCCCTGACGTCTTCCTCATGTCCAATACAAACCATACTGAGGACCGAGACTCTTTAGGGTATAAATACACCAGATCTTGCCCCGGTAAGGAAGAGGGAACCGAGACTTCCATGCTGACACACTGACCAGAGACGCTGAGGCTCCTGCATGCAGTCGCTCCAGCTGACAGTGGTCTGACACAGCCCTGACGGGGTGTCCAACTCGAGACCAGGACGGGGTCCCACACTCTCTCTATTCAGGTATGGGGGTTCGACTAAATCCTAGAAGGATTCTTGGCTCTTAGGCTTTAGACCTACACACATATGCTAGGTTCACTCAGGTACATCTAGTTAGGCATCGTAGGAGTACACGCACTTGCATAATGCTTTTATATTCATGTATGTATTCATGATTATTGCAATATGGTAGAACTGTTCTATCCCTTTGCTTTTATCGTACTGCTGATAATATATCTCTGCTATTGTCTGCTGGTTACCGCAGCACATATATTTTACAGTAGAATAACAACTGTTCAATAAATACTTATTGAAACACCCAACTGTTTATTCTGTGTAACTCTCTGAGACAAACCGAATAAGTGAGCACGAGTGACTGAGCGAAAGGTAGTACATTGTTTCCACGATTCTGAGGGAATCAGGGTTGTCATGTTCTAAGGTTGCCAGCAACTAATCTCTCCCCGATAAGAGGAGATTCTAGTGGCACTGCGAGCTAGCTAATGCAAACCAGGCTAACATATACGGTGGGGGTGCACGGAGTCAGTCTGCCACCAAGCCCGCAGTATATGTTATCCAAACGCGCAGGTCCTGCAGGGGTACTATAGGAACTACACGACACTTCCTGATCCTCATAAGTGACCATCAGCATAGTCATTTCAGCCCTGTCATGGAAAAGGTTTAGGCAGTTAACATGGATGACCTTCTTGGGGTTCCTGCTAGTGCAAAGGTCAACCAAATTGGTGACCTCGTCTTTTTTTTCAAGGATAGGGTAGAAACCACACCGTTAGTCCTGGAGGGCCCTAAATGCTACAGGGTCCAACACCCATACCTTCTGCCCTAGTTGGAACTCCACCATGGCAGCCTTTTGGTCATATCAGAGTTTTCAAAGCTCTAGGCTGACCTCTTGGGTTTTTGTTTGCTTTGCTTATGTACTCTGCCATCCTGGAGCGTAGGCCTAGTACATAGTCTACAATATCTTGTTCAGGCTCTTTGAGAAGTCTCTCCCAGCCTTCCTTAACCAGAGAAAGTGGTCCCCTCACAGGATGGCCAAACTGAAATTTAAAGGGGGAAAAACCTCCTACCTTCTGTGACACTTCTCTGTAAGTGGAAAGCAGGCATGGCAAAAGGACATCCCATCTACTTCTGAGTTTTTCAGGGAGTCCCATGATCTACCCTTTAATGGTCTTGTTGAATCTCTCAACCAGGCCGTTAGTTTGTGGGTGAAAAGGGGTAGTGAACTTGTAAGTCATTTCAAGTTCAGTCCACATGTGGTTTAGGTAGCCGGACATGAAGTTTGTACCTCTGTCTGACACCACCTCCGTAGAAAAACCCACCCTGGTAAAGATACCAATGATGACCCTAGCCACTGCAGGAGCAGTGGTAGTCATAAGGGAAATTGCTTCAGGATACCTGGTGGCATGATCCACTACTACCAGCATGAATCTGTTTCCTAGTGCAGTTGGAGGGTCAAGGGGACCAACAAAGTCAATCCCTATCCTTTCAAAGGGTACCCCAACCACTAGTAGTGAAATTAAGGGGGCCTTTGGCTGGCCACCTGCCTTGCCACTGGCTTGGCAGGTGGCACAGGAGTTGGAAAACTCCTTCACCTTCTGGGACATGTTTAGCCAGTAAAAGTAGCTGACAAGCCTGCTCCAAGGTTTGCTCTGGTCAAGATACCGAGCAAGGGGATGTCATGTGCCAATGTGACGAGAAACTCTCTGTACTGCTGAGGTACTACCACTCGCTTGGTGGCACCAGGTTTGTGGGCTCTGGCCTCAGTGTACAGGAGCCCTTCTTCCCAATAGGTCCTGTGGGAGCCACTGACATCTCCCTTTTCCTGTGCAGCAGCTTGCTGTCTCAGGCTTTCAAGAGTAGGGCAGGTCCTTTGCCCCTGGCACAGCTCTTTCCTAGAGGGCCCCCTGGGTCTAGAAGCTCTGCCATGTAAGAGCCAAGTTCGTTGGGCAAAGTTCCCTCTGGAGCTGACAGGTCTTCTCACTGAGGAGAAGGGACCTGAGCTAGTGGCTGTTCAGAAGCTGGTTTCCCAGTCTTCTACCCTTTCCTCTTGGAGGGTTGGTTAATCATTACAGGCTCCAACACCTCTTTTTCACCCTGGACCTTGCTCTGTGCTCAGATATTTACGCACACCCATTCAGTAATTCCCAGCATGGCTGCATGGGACCTAAGCTCAACCTCAGCCCATGCTGAGGACTCCAGAGCATTCTCTAGCAGACATTCTACTGGAATTGCAGAAGAGACCACTATATGTTTCAGGCCAGTAACCCCTGCCTATCCTAAGGACACCATTGCCATGGGATAGACCTTAGTGACCAGCGTTGGTGGCTGGATAAGTCTGTCTAGTCAGGTACTGTCCTGGAGATACCAGTTTTTCAGTCACCATGGTGACACTTGCACCTGTATATCACAGGGCGTCTACCCTAATCCCATTAATCAATGGCAGCTGTTTGTATTTTTCCATATTAGTAGGCAAAACTGCTAAGGTTGCAAGATCCACCCCACCCTCTGAGACAAATGTAGCTTCTGTGTGCCCTCCGATTTGCTCAGGTCATACTAGGGATCCCACCTGGAGACTTGCTATTCCAGTACTAACTGGAGCAGTACTAGGGAGATTCTTTTTGGGACAAGCAGAGTCTCCAGGTGTCCAGTCTGTTTAATGTTGAGACCGCATGCCTTTTTTTGGATCCCAATTCTTACCTTGGTACTCAGTTTTTGGTTGTGAGGAGTTTTGGGGCTGACCCTTTTTAGCAGGTTGTTGGGAGCCTTTAGAAGATTTACTTTTATCCTTAGGATGTTCACCTTCTTTCCCCTGGGAAGGTTACTAACCCCTTTCTTTTGGTCACCCCCACCAGTGGTAGTTTTGGTCACCCTAGTCTTGACCCAGTGGTCTGCCTTCTTTCACAATTCTTGGGGAGAAGTTGAACCTAGGTCTACCAAGTATTGGTGCAACTTTTCAGAAACACAGTTACTCAAGAGATGTTCTTTCATAATCAAATTATACAGCCCGTAATAGTCGTGCACCTGGCTTCCTTGTAACCAATCACCTAGTGTGTTTACTGAAAAGTCTACAAAATTAACCTACACTGACTCAAGCTTTTTTGAGACTCCCTGAACTTAATCCTACACTCTTCAGTGGTGAGCCCAAAACCCTCAATCTGGGTACCCCTCATGTGGTCATAGAGCTTCTGCCTTATTCAGTGTCAGGAGTCTATCCCTGCACTTACCAGAGACCAGTTCCCAAAGGAGAGAGCTCCAATACTTCTGGCTGACCTTCCTTGTGCTACAAGCTCTCTTGTAAGCTATGAACCATTTTGTGATTTCATCACCTTCTGCATATTGTGGGACAATTCATTTGGGGATTTTAGGGTCAAAGGCTGCCTCTCTGTCCCTAGGTGTGTTAGGTTGCTGCCACATTCATGGGTGCTAAACCCAAGTCTTCCCTTTCCCTTTCTATGGCCAGTAACCTGTCCCCCAGGGTTATGCTGTGGGACAATTTTTCCAGAAGAATCTCCTCCTTTCTGTGAGATCCTTAGTGTACCTTGAGCGACCTGAGCCATCCTCACTGGAGGCAGGGGCCCACGGCACATTGGGTCAGTTGTGGGTTAGAGGTGCAGTCTGGGTCATCTTCTTCACTCGTTCCACCCTGGTTTTAAGGGTCAGCAGCCTCATCCGAAGGATGGGCCTGCTCATATCTGCCAACAGCTTCTGAAGCGTTACAGTGGTAGGGTGTGAGCCCGTTTATATTTTGTACTCTATACAGAGGGTCCTTAACTAAGCATATTTCAGCTGCAGGTAAGGTCGAGCTCCTTAGATAGAGCCCCATGGGTTTTATCATCACACTAAAGTTGGGACCTTTTCAGAGCTAAAAAAATCCTTACATAGGTTATTCAGTCCTAACTATAGTAAGTTTCAAATTATAAACAGTTTTAAACTTCAGGGACTTAACGAAGGCCCTAACAGTTAGGTGTCGATTCCGATCCCGCTCGGAAGGGCTCCGAAAGCGAACCGGCCGGAAAAAGCACGAGCCGTACGCGTGTTTCCCGACCGACGCGTACAGCCATACGGACAAGCAAGTACGATGCGAGATATGCGAAATCGCCGACCGAATCGTTTCCGGCTCCGAACCGCTCCGTAGGACTCGACCGTAAGCAATCCGTGCCGTGCAATGGAGGCGATTTTCGACCGAGCCAGTACGATGCACGATTCGGACAGCCGGATCGAGTTGGAGCCTCCGACACGTAAACGCTCCAGGAAGCGGACTTTGGGGGTCCGCGCCGGACCCCCTTCACCCGTAGCCTTATGAGTCGATCACAGTGGGGGACCCTTGGGTCCCCCCTACACATGCATGTACGGTACGGGCTGCATAGACGCGTCCCCACTACAGGGGGTGCCCTTGTGCGCAACGTACCTCTTTCGTCAATGGGAGCCTGTGTACGCGTCGTACAACAGGCTCCCATTGACTTCAATGGGGCTCCGAGCGACCCGTGTCGGTCAGCGCTTGTTCGCATCGTACTCGTGCGCTCGGAGCCCCGGAGCACGAGTCGGTCGGAAAGCACTCCGGATCCGAGTCGGACGGAGAGCTTTCTTAGCGAGATCGGAATCGACCCCTTAATGTTAAGAATTTAGAAAAAAATCAACCAATTGAGAAAAATGCTATTTTAACTAAAGGCAATTTTTGGATTTACTTGTGTAGTCATTTATTGACTAAGTGGTATCAGCAAACGCAAAGTCGTAGATCCTGCCGCTGATCCACCAATGTAAGAAGCTGGCTTTCAATATAGTATTCTAAAAAGAAATACACTGTGCAGAGAGTCCAGTGGGTCCTCAATTGGCTTACAGAGGCTAAAGTAGATAATACTAACACTCTCATTTGTGGTAGTGTGGGCGAGCAGTTAGGCTTATTGGAGGGTAGTGAAAGCATTTGTTATACTCACACAGGCAATAAATGAGACACACACCCAAAGAATAAATCCGAGACCAAATCAGAAAAATAGCACTTCTTTTTAATATATGTTTCAAAACCAAGAACTTCGATCAAAGGTAAGGTAAATTGCTATTGATTGTTTTCAATAGCAATGCGTACAGGTAAGTAAAGCTTTTAAAGTCTTACGCCTTTACGCACAATGCAATCAAATGGAAGGAAAAGTCAGACATGCATAAAGGTAGGTACAGTCGTTTTCAGGGGTTCATCTTCAAGGTTCAGAGTTGTAGTGGGCCAAGGTCCAAAGTACTACCAGCAAGTGCAAGCCAGTAAGACAGTAGCTATCTGTTTTGGCTTGATTAGAATGGCGAGGAAAGTGCTTCCTCTGCTCCCTCCTCAAGCCAAGAAAATCATGGTCCAGTCTATTCTACTCTCTAGATTGGATTATGGTAATGCACTCTATTTGGGAGCTCCGACCTCAGTGATTAATAGACTGCAGATCATCCAAAACTGTGCAGCCAGATTGCTGTCGGGAACATCCAGATCCCTCTCCGCAAAACCTGCTCTTCGATCTCTACACTGGCTCCCAGTAAAAGAAAGAATCAGTTTTAAATCATTGTGCATTGTCCACAAATCCCTTTTAGGGACTGGCCCTCCCTTGATCTCAGCCATAATCCAACCATATAAAGCAAGGAGAAAGCTTCGCTCGGACGATCTTCATCTAATTGACATCCCCAGAATCAAACGAGCCAGAAGTGGTGGCAGGCTCTTCTCTCTGAATGCAGGCAGACTCTGGAATGCCCTCCCCCTCCACCTTCGGAAAGAGTCTAGCCATCTTGCTTTTAGGAAACAACTTAAAACTCTTTTATTCCCTTAAACTAATCGTTTCTGTCCCTCCCCCTGTCTACTAGTCATGCTAAGCGCTGGGAGGCCTTCTGGTAGCCATGCGCACTATAAATGTCCTTTTCATTTCATTTCATTTCATTTCAGTTCTTTGGGAACCGCCCGGTTTCTACTGGGAGCAGGGTGCTGATAAAGCTGGTAGCTGGCACGCTACTGAGAAAGGGGGCCACCTAAAAACAGGCTGCACAAGGGGACTTGGGGCAAGTCCGAGAGCTCCGAAACGGGGGCTTAGTTCGCAAGGGGTCTTGGAGCAAGGGGGCACAGCCGGTTCATCAGGACTCAGGCTGGGTGGTTATGATGTAGAGTAATTCGATTGGCTGGGCAGGATTCACAAAGATGTTCCTTGCAGTAAGGGACAAACAGCTGGCAGATGCCCAATCAAGGCAGTTTGGCCTCTCACAAAGTGGGTCTTAGTGATGCTGAGGTCCCTCGAAAGCTGCTTGTCCTGGTGCAATGGGAATCTGAATTGGACTCTCACTGTTGGTGTTTGGTGCAGGGCGCCTGGTACACCAGGCATTGGTGCTGCACGACTCCGGTTGGCCCTGGTGTCTTCACACTCAGTGGGGAGACAGATATGACCTTCCAGAGCCCAGGTACCGTCTCCTGGTCGTTTGCGGTGTTGGTCGGGTCGGGGAGCTGCAAGGCGATAGACCAGACTCTGCTTGTTGGTGCCTGTGGACTGCAGGGGAGTAGCTCCTCTACTTCAAGGGAGACTATAGGCGAAGTGCTGGCAGGCTACCCAAGGCTTTGGTAGTTCTCCAGCTCAGAGAAGTATTCACTCTGTCGCGATTATCGAAAGAGGGCAGAGGATGGGCAGGGTTTCGCACCAAAAGTCCACAGTTCTGCTGTATTTCTCACCAGGCAGTGGCTCTTCTCTGTCTTTCTTCTCATGATCCATCAAATCTGCATTCTTGGGTTCGGGGGTGCCCCCTAAACACTCAATTTAAGGGTGTTTAAGGGGAGTATCTGAAAGAGACACGTTAGTGATAGATTCCTTACCTTAGAATATCCCCAGGCGTCAGGCTGGATCCGGAAAGTTTTGCGTAGCAGTACCCTTGCGCGTGGGTAGGCGGCGTCGTGCGGCTCCGCGTCCGTCGTCGGCGTCGTGATCGCCGGGATGACGTCGCGGGCAGTACTTAGGCGCCGCCCCTGCGCGCTGACGTCAGTTCTTCTTTTTCCGCGCCAGCAAGCGCAGATCCGGGAAGAGCAGTGCCCTGGTCAATTTTTGACCATACTTTTTGGTGATTTTTTCACTGTTTTTCCTTAAAGGTGTCGTAGGGATGCCCGGCTTCAAGCGATGCGGCGCCTGTGCGCGGATGATGTCCGTCACCGACCCGCATTGGGAGTGTCTCTTCTGCCTCGGCCGAGGCCACGACACCGAGTCTTGTCCCGAATGCCAGGCCCTCAACCCGAAAGCTTTGCGAGAGCGGTCTCGAAAGCTCCTCGAGGCCCGGCATTCGGCTCCACGGAGGCCCCGGTCGCGTGAGAGGTCCAGGGGTCGCTCGCGGAGTGCACACCGGTCGTCGGCGTCGAAGTCTTCTTCGTCCGGTAAGTCTAAGCACAAGAAGTCCAAGAAGCATCGTCGCTCTCGGACTTCGCCTCGCCGGTCTCGCGACTCGGCTGAGGCCCCTCCCGGCACCGTCCCCGCCCCGCGGCCCCGGACTTGCCTGTGGAGTCGCCCCCGCCATACCCGCCCTTCCCGGGTTCGGGGGCGGATCCGGCCAAGGTACAGGAGTTCCTGTCGGCCATGGCCCGCCTCTTCGGGCCTTCAGGCCCCTCCGGTGCGCCTTCGGGCCCCGCGGGCCCTGATGGGGTTGCTCCGGCGTCGCCAGCGGCTCCGGCCCCGGCGTCGCCCGTGCCTCCAGCCTCGATCCCGGCTCCGGCTTCGGCCCCGGCCTCGATCCCGGCTCCACAACCCCCATCGACGCCGGTCGACCTCACGACACCTCCACCGGCGCCGATGTCTCCGGTGCCGTTCTCGACGCCGCCCTGGGCTCCGGGCGGCGTCGTCCCCCAGTTCCTTCCGGCTCCGGACATGGACCCGGAGCGACGTCGCTCGACGCCGGCTCCGGCGCCGATGGGACCTTGGGTCCCAAATGTCCCTCCTCCTCCTTATTTTGAACCAGAGGAGGACCAGGAGGACTGGGAGGGGTCTGATGACCCTCTGACGCGCAACTGTCAGTATGATGAGGACTGGACAGAGAGTCTAGGGGAGGCCAGTGGTCTGGATACTTCCCCTGACACTGGCATGCTGTCTCCTCCCGTGGCTACGGAGGAGGGGGCCAATTTTGGTACGGTGTTGCGTAGGGCTGCTGGGGCCTTACGTCTCCAGCTCCCTACTTTGACGGTCAAGCCTAACATCTTGACAGAGGTGCTTCAGCCGGCAGCCTCCTCTGCGGAGACTGTGCTGCCGTTTAACGACGCCCTCACTGACGTTCTTTTGGGCGCCTGGTCCAAGCCCAACACAGGGGCTCCTGTGGATCGGAACGTGTCACGACGCCATCGCCCTGCTCCGGGCGACCCCCTGTTTCTTTCTGTCCACCCCACTCCTGAGAGCTTGGTTGTCCAAGCCTCCGCTTCCCAAACCGCCTTCCCTACCGCTCCTCCGGATAGGGAATCCAAACGCCTGGATCAGTTTGGGAAGAAAGGTTTTTCTTCCTCCAGTGCTGGCTTGCGGTCCGTTAACACCGCTTGTCTTTTGGGCCGATATACCCACTCCCTGTGGGATTCGGTGGCGGAGGTTTTGCCCCAGTGCCCTGAGGAGGTCCAGGCACTGCTTTCCCGCGCCATTGCGGAAGGAAGGGATGCGGCCAAATACACTATCCGTTGTGGCCTTGACACCGCCGACTCGCTGGGCAGGTCGATTGCAACGACGGTGGCGCTCCGACGCCACGCCTGGCTGAGAACCACTGGTTTTCGGGGGATGTCCAGAATACTCTCATGGACATGCCCTTTGATGGAGTCGGTCTTTTTGGGTCCAAAGCAGACCATGCGTTGGAGCGCTTTAAGGACTCACGGGCTACTGCCAAGTCCCTGGGCCTTACTGCTACACGCCCTCCGCTGCCTTCTGCTTTTCGCCCCTATCGTGGCCACGGTAGGGGCGCCCCTTCACGTCAGCAGCCCAGCCACCGGCCCGCGCAGCAGGCGTCTTCGCGTGGCCGAGGACGTGGATTCCGCCGTGGCGGATCGGGCAACCAGCGTGCGGGTCAGGCCACCACCTCCAACCCGTCCGCGGCCTCCAAGCCCTCCTAGTCCCTCCTTTCAGGTGCACGGCACGCCAGTAGAGGGCAGGGTCCGCCATCACCTTCCCCACTGGCGCACCATCACCTCGGACAGGTGGGTCTTGGACATTGTCCGAAGGGCTACTCCCTCCCCTTCGAGACCACCCCCAGCCATGCCACCTCAATTCCACCGCATGTCAGGGGATCACTTGGTGCTTCTACAGAAGGAAGTCACGGCCCTCTTGACCAAGAGGGCCATCGAGCATGTTCCGACCCCAGAAGTAGGGCGTGGTTGCTACTCCCACTACTTTCTGGTGCCCAAAAAGGACAAGGAGGACATGCGTCCTATCTTGGACCTCCGGAACGTCAATCGCTTCCTCCGGAAGGAGAAGTTCAAGATGCTCACCCTAGCTCAGGTCTTGACTGCCCTCGACCCTGGAGACTGGTTGGTAGCGTTGGACTTGCAGGACGCGTATTTCCACATCCCCGTCCTGCCGGCCCACCGGCGTTACCTTCGGTTCACGGTAGGCCCCGAGCATTTTCAGTTCACCGTGCTCCCCTTTGGCCTTACCAGTGCCCCTCGGGTGTTCACGAAAGTGATGGCGGTGGTCGCAGCTCATCTGCGCCGGGCAGGGGTTTCAGTCTTCCCCTACCTCGACGACTGGCTGCTGAAGGCGGGCTCGTCCCAGGCAGTCGTCTCCCACCTCCAGACTACGGCCGAACTCCTGCACTCGCTGGGGTTCTCCATCAATGTGCCGAAGTCGCATCTAATTCCTTCTCCACAGCTCCTTTTCATCGGAGCAGTTCTGGACACGACGCAGTTTCGGGCCTATCCTCCCGAACGGCGAGTCAGGGATATTCAGGCTATGATTCCGATCTTTCGGCCTTTATCCTGGGTTTCGGTACGGATGACCCTGAGGCTGCTGGGCCTCATGGCCTCCTGCATCCTGCTGGTCAATCATACCAGATGGCATATGCGGGCTCTGCAGTGGGACCTGAAGTTCCAGTGGGCGCAGCACCAGGGCAACCTGTCCGATCACGTCCAGATCTCGGAGGGGACTGCAAAACAGTTGCAGTGGTGGCTCTCGAACCGGCAATGGGTCATGGGCAGATCCCTCTCCCTTCCCCAGCCAGAGCATACAGTTGTGACGGACGCGTCCCTTCTGGGATGGGGCGGTCACATGGGAGAGGCGGAGATCAGGGGCCTCTGGTCTCCGGCGGAGTCCCGGCTCCATATCAACATTCTGGAGCTCCGGGCGATCCGGCTTGCACTCAAAGCATTCCTTCCCTCTGTCAAAGGGAAGGTAGTGCAGGTGTTCACAGACAACACCACCGCCATGTGGTACTGCAACAAACAGGGCGGGGTGGGGTCTTGGACCCTTTGTCAGGAGGCTCTGCGCCTCTGGACATGGCTGGAACATCAGGGCATGTTCCTGATGGTTCAACACCTGGCAGGTTCTCTGAACGCCAGGGCGGACGAACTCAGCCGCAGGTGCATGATGGATCACGAATGGCGTCTTCACTCGGAAGTGGCGCAAGGACTCTTTCTACAGTGGGGAGAGCCTTGGTTAGATCTATTCGCCACCGAAGAGAACGCGCAATGTCATCAGTTCTGCGCGTTGGAATTTCCAAGGCGGCACTCGCTCGGCGGCGCTTTTCGTCGCGAGTGGAGTTGCGGTCTGTTGTACGCCTTTCCGCCTATACCACTTCTACCCAGAGTGTTGAAGAAGATTCGGCACGACCGGGCCCAAGTCATTCTTGTGGCTCCGGACTGGGCTCGAAGAGTTTGGTATCCCGAGCTACTCAATATGAGCATAGATCCCCGATCCGTCTGCCTCTTCGGGAGGATCTTCTGTCGCAGCAGCAGGGGACGGTCCTCCACCCGAACCTGTCCAGTCTACACCTGCTTGCGTGGAGATTGAGCGGCGGCAGTTGATTCCTTTCGACTTGCCTCCCGAAGTTTGTGATGTGATTCTGGCAGCCAGGCGTCCCTCCACTAAGGTGGTATACGCCTGCAGGTGGAACAAATTTGTGGCATGGTGCACAGCAAAGGCTGTGGATCCCCTTTCTGCCCCTCTTTCTGAGGTCCTTCTGTTCCTTCTCTCTCTGGCCCAACAGGGTTCTGCCCTGGGTACCATCAAGGGTTATCTTTGTGCTATCTCGGCCTTCCTCAGGCTCCCTGATCAGCCCTCCCTTTTCAAGTCCCCTGTTGTTAACAGGTTCTTAAAGAGCATTACTCACCTCTTCCCTCCTGTTCCGTTTGTAATGCCCCAGTGGGACTTGAACTTGGTTCTTACCTTTTTGATGTGCGCTCCCTTTGAGCCTCTGCATAACTGTCCTCTTCGTCTTCTGACTCTGAAGACAGCCTTTCTGGTGGCCATCACCTCCGCTCGGCGGGTGAGTGAGCTCCAGGCTCTATCGTGCAAACCTCCCTTTCTGTCTGTTCATCCAGACAAGGTTGTTCTTCGGACGCGTCCGTCCTTCTTGCCAAAGGTGGTTACTGCTTTCCACATTGGGCAGACCATCACTTTGCCCACCTTCTTTCCGCCTCCGCATCCTTCCAGAGAGGAAGAGAGGCTCCACCGTCTGGACCCAAAGCGTGCGCTCTCCTTCTATATCGACCGCACAAAACACTTCCGGGTGGATGACCAGCTCTTTGTTGGCTACGTGGGCGCCAAAAGGTCGGGCGGTGCACAAGAGGACCATCTCCCGCTGGGTTACCTTGTGCATCAAGACCTGCTATTCTTTGGCCAAGAAGGAGCCTCCTGTTGGGCTGCGTGCCCATTCCACCAGGGCAACGGCTGCTACCACGGCCTTGGGCCGCGGTGTTCCGCTGCCGGTTATCTGTCAGGCAGCTACGTGGGCCTCGCTGCACACGTTTACTAAGCATTACTGCCTTGACAGTCAGGTCCGGAGGGACGGCTTCTTTGGCCGTTCTGTCCTCCAGGACTTCCTTGTCTGATCTTTGTTCGCAGACCCACCACCGGGGTTGGTATTGCTGGGGTATCTATTCTAAGGTAAGGAATCTATCACTAACGTGTCTCTTTCAGATGCACAAGTTACTAACTTGTGTAACGATATATCTGTAAGAGACAGTAGTTAGTGATAGATTCCACCGCCCACCATCCTCCCCGTTCTGCGAACTGATTTCTAGGGTTAAGGACATCCCTTTCAGGGCCCTAGTATTTTTTCAGACACCTGTGTCAGCTTCTTGCATGGCTCTGCGTTCCTGGCGCGGAAAGTCGTGTACAGAACTGACGTCAGCGCGCAGGGCGGCGCCTAAGTACTGCCCGCGACGTCATCCCGGCGATCACGACGCCGACGACGGACGCGGAGCCGCACGACGCCGCCTACCGACGCGCAAGGGTACTGCTACGCAAAACTTTCCGGATCCAGCCTGACGCCTGGGGATATTCTAAGGTAAGGAATCTATCACTAACTACTGTCTCTTACAGATATATCGTTACACAAGTTAGTAACTTGTGCGACAGGTAGTACCCAATGGGCTTCCTATCGTATGGTGTCAACACCCTCTATATGACCACTTCCTGTGGGAAGTGGGCATAGCCCTGACCCTAGAATGCTAACTCCATTCAAAACAAGATGGAGGAATTTGAAAAGTGGGGTCCACACCAGCTGGCCCACCCTAGGGGTGCTGCTGGCTGCATGTGGTCACACCTCCTAATCTCACAAATGTTCCCACCTGTCTTGCCGCCAAAAGTGGGAGCAAGACAGGTGGTTGGGCATCTCCACTATCTGGAGCGGCCAAGGTCGCATAACAAAGGTGACAGGGCCTTTGAATCAACCCCATCCTGGAATGCACATCCTGCATGGACGAGGTGTGAACACCTCTGCCCATAGCAGCCTTTGTTCCTGGCCTCTGACAGCGAAGGTTCTCACCTCAGGAGTTCAGAAACCTGTCTATGGTGGCTCACTGGTCGAGATCTGTCAGTTAACACACTACTAGTTGGTAGGTTTTCAGGGGGCATCTCTAAGGTGCCCTGTAGGTGCATTGCTTAATAAATCCACCACTGGCATCAGTGTGGGTTTATCAAGATGAGGTGTTTGGTACCAAACCCCTTGGGGTACAGAGAAGCCATCATGTAGCTGGGGAACTCGTAATCATGAGTGTCCAACCCATGTACTCAGCATGGCTTCCCTGAGCACTTGTAATATCTAGATATTTTAGATATCACAGGGACACATCCACTCACGTAGATATGCTTTCACATGGGGTATAGTGCATCCTGCCTTAGGGCTGTACGCCCTGTGGTGGGGATGACTTACCTATACCACATGCTTTGCTCGCATGGCACACAGGGGTATGTGCCATGTCGACTCTTCATTTTTCTCTGCACAAAGACATGCAGGCTGCAATGGAAGTTTGCATGAGCTTGCTGAGGGGCCCCTTAGGGTGGCACAATTTGTGCTGCAGCCCTTAGGGGCCCTCTTTAGTTCCAAGGCCCTATGTACCTGAGGTACCAATTACTAGTGACTTGCAGGGATCCTAAAGGGGTGCCAATTGTTGAGCAATGGTAGAGTTTAGGGAAAGAACACTGTTACTGGAGACTTGGTTAGCAGGAACCCAGTACAATTTCAGTCAAAGTGGCACCAGTTACCAAGCAGAAAGTGGGGGTAACCTTGTCAAAATTGGCACTTTCCCACACAACTACTATGAATCCTGCCTCAGCAGGCACCAGAAGGCCATCAAGGGAAGTGAGGCCAGGTTGTTCATGTTCCAAGCCCGTGATGACGGACACAGCCATTATCGATTGTGGTCACTCTCCAAGTCACCATCCTTGCATCCATCAAGCAAGCAGAGGGAGCACAATACGCCCATAAGCAATGCACAGGTAAGTCTCTCAGATGTCCGCCATCTCCCACAGGATCTTCAACCTCTGACCCAAATTTGGTTGTTGTGGAACTGGCAGATCCTCTTCCAGGTGGCCCTGCACCAGTGACTCCACAGGACCTTGCCCCGCAGCCGTCTCAATCTCCGCCTGCTCCGCCTACAGTGCTCCCTGCTCCACTGGCGCCTGCTCCATCATTCTCGGGGGTCTTTGCACTAGCACCTTCCTACCCAGAGTTCCAGGCACCAGGCTCGAACCCAGCTGCATTTCTCAATGCCCTGTATAACATGTTTGCTAGAGCCACTCCACCATCCGCTGCACTCTCGGCACCCATGGCCCAGTACAACCTACCCTATAGAGCCTAACAGCACTGGTGCCGTTTAGCTACATACCTTCAGCACAAGGGCCAGCTCCTCCATCTTGGTGTTTTGCTACACAATGAGGTAACCTTCCATGTTGTGGCTGACGCCAAAACAGAAGGCACCGATGCCACCACCGCCACCTGTTCTGGTGCTGGACACAGATTTATCTGTGCCGCCTCCTTCTTTGTTTTCCAGAATCAGTGCCATAGAACAAGTCTTGCTGAGAGACCTAGAGATTTTTGCAGGAGGAAGAATATAGGCTCCATGACCTTTTTGGGTCAGATTCTGATCCTCTGAATCTTTATGCCTATGGTGGAGATGGTGGTGGGAAACTGTCAGGCCTGTCATTGGCAGTGGATTAGGCACCTACCCGGAGTTGGAAATGGAATTTTCAGCAGGGTCACCTACCCCAGAAGTGATGTCCTTTCACTCAGTGTTCAAAATAGCTTCTGAGGTACTGGAGCTGCAGCTTCCAATGGTTGATATTAAGACGAATATCCTCACCAAAGTACTCCTCCCAGCCGCACTCACATCAGAACCCTTACTGCCCTTCAATGAGGCCTTCCTGGATCGTGTGATGGCAGCTTGGAAGAAGCCCACCTAAGCACTGGCGATCAACATGCCGGTTTAAGGTCACCTCCCACCTGGGAATTTTCCTTTCCTTTCTGCTCATCGTCACTAAAAAGACTGGCCATACAAGCCACCTGCTCCTCTGGGCCTTTGGCTGGTACCTTCCCTCCTTCCCCTTCTTATGGAGAGTCAAAATGTCTGAAAGCTTGGGAGAAGAAAACATTTTTGTCGGGCAGTATGGTGCTCAAGTCCCTCATGCTACTTTTTTTCCTGGTGCGATATACCTATGAACTATGGGATATGGCCCAGCTAATCACCCGTGTTACACACAAATGAGGCTGCTCCCAGATTAGAGTGACCAGTAGTGCTCAAGGAGTCAAATTCATACTGTGAGTGTTGGCATCTCACAAAAAGTGAAGGACTGGCCTCACACACCACCTGGTGTCATGCTTCATCATGGCCGTCCTCGCCCTCTAAAAACTTGGTTTGATAGAGGGGGGGCATACAGCTGACGACAGCGATGCACTTCTAAACTAAGTGGGGCCCGTGAACAGTGAATGTGATTTTAAAAACCATTACAATTGTCTAATTAATTTTAATAAGGTGGGCAACTGTACGGTATTAAAACAGTGATGTGGTGAATAGAGGAATTTATTATCCCCTCACCGCAGTGTATAGGGTCGACATGTTTCTGCCCAGTGTCCCAGTAGGGTACGTGGCATTCATCAGGACCTGTTATTTAAGAGCGGGCACCGGCCTTACCAATTTCATGATAAGGGAAAACCACTATGTGGGGTGACCTTTTGTCACTCCACCCGTTGAGGGGGCTCCACGTCAGCCTGTTGATAAATAAAATAAAGCACAAAAGAACCTTAAGAGATTTCTTTGGTCATGACAATAAACTCATCCGTAACCACAGCAGTTATCGCGCGTGGTTTAAGGTGCGTGACATGTGTCAGTCATCTGTGTACACACATACTAATATTTGAGCGAAAACATCTCTCATATCTTACCCAAATTTCTTAGCCTATGTGCTCCATGGAAGGAGTGGAGGGAAGGCCCCTATAGTCACACTCTAGAGGGAGAGATAAACCAGATAGATCGACAAGAAAAAATCTTAGAATATGCAGATTCCATTTCAGTTAGTGCATAGCGTCTCATCGTGCCAAATTGGTATCACCCTTGGGATCAAGAACTGTGATTTACTTAACATCATAAACCTATATAAGAGTAACATTCATTTCATGCATGCCAAGCGAGTCTCTACTCATGCCGCAGCTCCCTCGCACACTCTTACTTCGTCAAGTGCGCCTTCCGCTGAGAACACCTAGCTCTGTCCGTCTCTCCTTCCCGTAGATGATAAGACTGGGAACTGACGGGGTTTAAATAGTGTATCTAAATTGGATAATTGGCCTCAGGCTTTCGTGATTGTTTACACCCCTCCTATATCCGATGTCACAATGTGCGCCATGTATTTTATGTGCCTGACCGCCTGACTCGATAAACATGTGGAAAAAGGATGCCGTTATCACTTCCTTATCGTAACCGGTGTCACGAATTGTGCCATGTAATCGTCATGCCTGGTTCGTTCTGTTTAGAGAGGAAACGGATGTTGTCCTCAGTATTTGTCCACATCCGGAGTCCCAATTAAAGGGGGCCATCTGTAGGTCAGGTCAGAACCTGGTCTAGGGCGTAATTGGGGCGGGGCTCGAGAGGGGAACGTGACGTCCCGTGGGTAACTCCGCCCTTGCGTCTCGGTAATACTAGAACCGCTGACCTAGATGGTTAACAAAGGAGAGAGATGTGCTGACATTCAGCTGTTTGACGGCTGCAAATTACGTAGTTCATGTCTGTACTAAAAGTAAAAATGAATAAACGGTTTGAAGTTCAGCCGGAAAAAAGGATGGCATCGCTCGCACATGTTGGATCTGTACTGGATGTAATAAGATATTCCTTATGGGGAAAGTCAGTATTATCATAAAGGCACCCACATCGATGTATGGTTTCTCTTGATCGTTTGTGTTGGTGTAATGTGCATCACTATAATCTTCACAGTTAGGCTGAGGGATTAAGTGATAGCCTAATGGTAAATATTATCGTAAAATCACCCATACCCGATGTGTGGTATCTCGTGGTTGTTTGTATTGGTGTAGGGTGCATCACTATAATTTACACAGTTAAACTGAGGGATTAAATGATAGCATAATGGTAGATTTCAAATGCTCCTCATGTTTTCCTAACAAAGAAACACCGATGTTTAGAGCACAACTGACGCCCAGTATTGTTTTAACAAATGACGCCCAGTATTGATATAGCAGTAGTAGGGGTGGGGCTGTCTAGTGTATACATTTCATCCCATCTGGAGCCATGGAATTTTGTCATTTAGACCATTAGCCCATGTGCGTAGGCGGTATACCCATCGTTGTTCCCTGATATGTAGGCTTCTGGTGATATCTGTTTTTTGTTTTTTCATAACTTCCAAAATCACCCATTTCAGGTCAGAATCTTTATGGTTTTGTTCCAAGAAGTGTTTCGTCAATCTTGTGTTTGATTTTTTGCAGCGGATTGTACTCCGGTGCTTGTTGATTCGGGTTTTTACTTTCCTCGTGGTCATTCCCACATACATGAGATTGCAAGGGCATTTTAATAAATAGACCACATTCTCGGTGTTGCAGTTGCTAAAGTCCTTCAGCTTCCATGGGTTGTTTGTGCCTATATCAACTTCTTTAGTAGTGTATGTAAATGTGCAGGCCACGCAGCTCCCACATGGGAAATGACCCGAAGGTCTCTGATGGTTCCAAAGTGTTGCTTGTTCTACTGTTTCCTGTGTCTGTGTTTTCGAATGGACCAACTCATCACGTAGGTTCCTGCTCCTCTTGAATGCAAAAAGCGGTTGTTCGCATTGCTTCTGTGTGCTGTTCAGGATATGCCATTTCTTCCTTATAATGTTCTGGACTTTATTTGATGCCGGGGTATATGTGGTCACACATACCACACGATCAGTTTTCTCTCTTGCGGTGGATTCCAAAAGGGCTTCCCGGTTGTTATTTCTGGCCCTTTTCCTTGCTTTTTTAATCATCTTCTTCGGATAATGTCGTTCCTGGAGTTTCACTTCGAGTTGTTCTGCTTGTTCATTGTATGTTTCTATGTTGGAGCAGTTCCTCCGTACCCTAAGGAATTGCCCAACTGGTAGGTTCTGCCGTAGTGCCCTCGGGTGATAGCTTTCGTATAGGAGTAGGCTGTTCTTGTCGGTGGGTTTATTATGCACTTTGGTACAGATGCCTTCTGTGGTCATTGTGATGTCAAGGACCAAGAAGATGGCGTGGTCCTTGCTAATGGAATGGGTGAATCTGAGGTGTTCGTCCTTTGTATTAACCCACTGGACAAATGCTGTTGCGTCTTCTGGTGTCCCGTGCCATATGATGAAAATGTCATCTATATAGCGCTTCCACGTTTTCAGTTGCGCCGCATATGGGTTGCTCTGATTGAAGATATGGTCTTCCTCAAATTGGTGTACATAGAGGCACGCCATGCTCGGGGCCAAGGTGCTGCCCATGGACGTGCCTTTGATCTGGTGGTATATGACCTCTTCAAATTCAAGATAATTTTCGGTCAGTGCCACCTCTGCGCATTCCATAATGAAGTGCCTTGGAGTCATAAACTCCCAATCCAGGTTCAGCAGGATCTGTTCGACGCCAGCCAGGGTTCGTCTTTGGGGGAAACTCATGTAGAGCGCCTCAATGTCCATTGTTATAAACAGGTCATCGGTGGTGTTAATTTCCATGTCTTGTAGTTGGCACAGGACATCTTTTGTGTCTTTCAGGTATGAGGGAGATCTTAGGTCTATAGGTCTCAGGAACCAATCTCAGAATTGCGAGAGGGGTTCCAAGATGGACCCGATCCCTGAGACGATTGGTCGTCCTGGGGGAGGCGTTTTGTTCTTGTGTATTTTCGGTAGAGTGTAAAACCTCAGTGTCCTCGGGTTGTTGTTTATGAGGAATTCCGCTTCATGTCTGGTAATCCAGTCATTTGTCAATCCCTCATCGACCATGCTTCTTATTTTGTTCATAATCCGGGTCGTCGGGTCACTCCGATGTACCTCATAGCTGGTTATATCTGACAGTAGTCAGTTACACTCTCCTTGGTACATTGTCTGATTCATTAAGACAATGGCCCCACCTTTATCCGCCGGTTTGATCACCAAGTCGGTATTGGTTTTGAGTCTCTCCAGTGCTATTCTCTCTCCACTTGTCAGGTTCTGGAATCCCTTCGTGTTGTTAAAGTCGATCTCCTCGATTTCTTTTAGGACTGCTTGTTCAAAGGCCAGTATATGGCATGAGACGTTCTGATTTGGTGGAGAGAAGGTCGATTTCTTTCTAAGGCCGGTATTGGTGTTCTCATCATGTTTTTTTTGTGCATCGCCAAAATAGTCCCTCAGTTTGATTTTCCTAAAGAACTGTGCTAGTTCCATATTTAGGACAAATGGGTCATTGGTAGGTGTCGGAACGAAACCAAGCCCTTTGGAGAGCACAGATTCCTCATCTTTAGATATTGGGTGGTCACTGAGGTTCACAATGTTAGTTAAATTTTGCTTGTTGACGGGCCGTTGCCCCTCCCTCTGCTCCGTGTGACTGCCCCCTCTGTATTGGGGGTTTTGTCCTCTCATTGTATTCTGGTGTTTCGTCTATGTTTTTGTCTGCCTCTTCCTCTGCCCCTGCCCCTGAATAAAAAAGGCTGTGGGCCCTGTTGGAATTCGAATCCCGGTGGGTAGTACTGTTGTGGCCAGAACACATAAGGGTGCATTGGTGGTGCAAACATAGGTTGTTGTGGGTTCTGATGTCGTCTCGTATATTGTCCTCCTGTACGTTCATCGCTGCTGCTGTCGCTTCGCTCCTCCCCCGAGCTGAAGGTCCAGTGTTGTGGGGTGGGCCTAAATCGCTGTTGTTTTTTGGCTGTCTGAGGTTGCTGTGGTTTCTCATAGTATTCGTCAGTGGTGTAAGGATAAATTGTCTCACGGCTGAACTTCTGTACATCTTTCTGTAGTTTCTTAATCTTCGACTGGGTAAGATATTCCCTGTATTCTGACTGGTCATTATTTATTTCTTCCAGTTTTTTCTTTAAAACAGTGACTGTAACGGTGGTCTTAAGCCGGCTTTCGCTTTGTTGTATTTCTACCAACAGGGCATCCGCTAGTTGTCTGGCTGTGTTAATGATCAGGACTAGCCAGTCTTTTGTACATTTCCAGGCGATACTCGACCAGTTAATGCGAAACTCTTTGTTGTCGAGAAAGAGTCTTGGTTAGTTGGTAACAATGAGTCCCCGGGGCGCTGTGTTTTTCCTAAGGTATTCCGTCATGAAGGCTCCATGTAGGGCTGTGCGGACTTGTTCTTTCTTTTTAGCCGATAGGGCTTCCCATTCGTCTGTGTTCTTTATAGTTTGGGCTACTACTGCTTCAGCTAACAGTGACGGGGTTCTGAGGATTTCTGCATAGGTTTCTCCTCCGAATGCGAGTCGGTATCCATGTTTATGTTATGGGGTAAGATGAGGTAGATGTTTCCCTGGAACACTTTGATATTCAGGTGGCCTTCCTTGAAGGTCCTGTTACTTGGGAGACCGATACTTAGTTAGTCGGTCCTCCTACCGTAATTCTGTATTTTTGCCCTTAATATGTTCCCACAGCCATAAGCTGTACTACAATTAAACCACAATAGCCCCGGCAAATAGCTGGGGGAGGGAACTAGAGGCACAGGGCACCAGGAGCTAGCCAGCCTCCAACATTCAATGTTACACACAAATGAGGCTGCTCCCAGATTAGAGTGACCAGTAGTGCTCAAAGAGTCAAATTCATACTGTGAGTGTTGGCATCTCACAAAAAGTGAAGGACTGGCCTCACATACCACCTGGTGTCATGCTTCATCATTGGCCGTCCTCGCCCTCTAAAAACTTGGGGGCATATTATCAAGAAACGGCGTTAAAATTATCGCCGCTTTAGCGGCAGAAAACTGCCGCTAAAGCGGCGATAATGGGCTTGATAATATGCCCTTGAGAATTCCAATAGAAGTCCATGTTCTGGTGTCAACATGGGCTTCTATTGGAATTCTCCAGGGCATATTATCAAGCCCATTATCGCCGCTTTAGCGGCAGTTTTCTGCCGCTAAAGCGGTGATAATTTTATCGCCGTCCTTCATAATATGCCCCTTGGTTTGATAAAGGGCGGGCATACACCTGACGACAGGGATGCACTTCTAAACTAAGTGGGGCCCGTGAATAGTGAATGTGATTTTAAAAACCATTACAGTTGTCTAATTAATTTTAATAAGGTGGGCAACTGTACGGTATTAAAACAGTGATGCGGTGAATAGAGGAATTTATTATCCCCTCACCGCGGTGTATAGGGTCGACATGTTTCTGCCCAGTGTCCCAGTAGGGTACGTGGCATTCATCTGGACCTGTTATTTAAGAGCGGGCACCAGCCTTACCAATTTCATGATAAGGGAAAACCACTATGTGGGGTGACCTTTTCTCACTCCACCCGTTGAGGGAGCTCCACGTCAGCCTGTTGATAAATAAAATAAAGCACAAAAGAACCTTAAGAGATTTCTTTGGTCATGACAATAAACGTATCCGTAACCACAGCAGTTATCGCGCGTGGTTTAAGGTGCGTGACATGTGTCAGTCATCTGTGTACACACATACTAATATTTGAGAGAAAACATCTCTCATATCTTACCCAAATTTCTTAGCCTATGTGCTCTATGGAAGGAGTGGAGGGAAGGCCCCTATAGTCACACTCTAGAGGGAGAGATAAACCAGATAGATCGACAAGAAAAAAATCTTAGAATATGCAGATTCCATTTCAGTTAGTGCATAGCGTCTCATGTGCCAAATTGGTATCACCCTTGGGATCAAGAACTGTGATTTACTTAACATCATAAACCTATATAAGAGTAACATTCATTTCATGCATGCCAAGCGAGTCTCTACTCATGCCGCAGCTCCCTCACATTCTTACTTCGTCAAGGTGCGCCTTCCGCTAAGAACACCTAGCTCTGTCCGTCTCTCCTTCCCGTAGATGATAAGACCGGGAACTGACGGGGTTTAAATAGTGTATCTAAATTGGATAATTGGCCTCAGGCTTTCGTGATTGTTTGCACCCCCTCCTATATCCGATGTCACAATGTGCGCCATGTATTTTATGTGCCTGACCGCCTGACTCGATAAACATGCGGAAAAAGGATGCCGTTACCACTGCCTTATCGTATCCGGTGTCACGAATCACCCCCCACATTCCTGAAGACTTGAGAGCCCACTTACAGGAGGTAGTCAAGGGACAGAAAAAATGCATCCCGTCACATTATAATATCCATCTTGTACAAAGCCGGCTCTGTGGCACACGCCATGGCTCTCTGAGGTGGCACTCCTGACTTTGAAACTCCAGGTTCTCCGTGGACATGCAGGCCAACTTGTTCTCCCCTTCAATCAGCCACGACTGTTTGGGGACAAAGCAGGTTCTGCGTTGGAATGCTTCAAGGCAAGCAAGGCCACAGCCTGATCCTTTGGGCTTACTAGGGACTACTACCAGTTTTGACACTTTTGATGATCCTCAAGGGGAGTCTCCTATCGCCAGTGCCAGTCCTTTCAGGCCCAGACCCAGCAGCCCCAAAATACACTGGTCAAGCAGTAGAAAGGTATAACTAGAGGCAAGGTCTGTGGAAACCTTCAGCAAGCCACCGTCTCCTCCTCCTCCTCCTCCGCCACAAGGAAAGTTCTAGTTTGCTTTTCCAAGCCCTCACAGAGCCTGCAAGGGGGGGGGTCCTTTCTAAAGGCCTTGAATGCCATTACATCGGACCAGTGGGTCCTTCAGAACATGGAATGGGGGGATACCCTACTCTTCCTTCAGGCTCCACCCCCAATAGCCCCCATCGTCTTTCCTTCCTCCAGACCACCTTTCCATTCTGCAACAAGAAATGGCAGTGTTTGTTTTGTCTGTGAATTTGCTGTGAGCACTGGTAAAGGTTATTTGTCAGCCCTTTTGGGCTTTTTTACATTTGCTGGACCAGTCATCTTTGTTCAAATCACCAGTTTTGATGTATTCCCTTAAGGGTTTGCGAAATATGTTTCTGCATAAGCCCTTAGTGATGCCACAGTGGGCCCTAAATATTGTACTGGCTTTTCTCATGTGTATCCCTTTTTGAACCAATGCAGAGTGCCCATTGTGCCTCCTCACCTTAAAAACGATCTTTCTAGTTGCGATAACATCTTTACGCAGGGTGAGTGAGCTTCAGGCCCTCTTGGTGCAGCCGCATTAGGCCACCTTTTTTTCTGCACAAACTGCTGTTAGGGACTTGAGCAGCTTTTCTACTAATGGTGGTGATGACTTTTCAAGTTAGAAATACCATCACTCTTCTGACCTTCTTTGCTCCGCCTCATTCCTTCAAAAAAGGAAGAGAGATTCCATCACCTGACCCCAAAAGAGTACTAAGCTTTTACATCAATCACAACAAGACACATCAGCTCTTTGTTGGGTTCTTTAGTGCAAAGGAAGGGCAAGGTGGTGAAAAAACAAACTATCTCATGATGGATTGTCCTCTGTATTAAGATCTTCTATGCATTGGCCAAGAAGCAGCCTCCAGAAGATCTGCGGCTAAGGGTCAAGGCTGCTACTAGTGTGTTGGCATGCAAAGTGTCTATCCTTGATAACTGTCAGGCAGCTATGCGGGCATCAGTGTACACATTCACAAAGCACTGCTGCCTTGATAGTCAGGTCTGCCGGGATGCACATTTTGCCGATTCCTGCAGGACATTTTGATATGAGCCATTTCACAGACCCACCACCAAAGCCATGTGAGCCATTTCACAGACCCACCACCAAAGTGGAATCAGAAGAACACATTAATTCCCTTTGGCAACACTCTTTCTGGGGGATACCTTCTAACCACCGATTGTTCACTGAACTCCCAATCACCTTTTTCTTCTGAAAAGGCCCCTATTTATCAATCTGTACACTGGTTCTTTCAAATCACTGATGGGCTCCACGTTTGAGAGCGAGACAGACTTATGAATAGAAACTGAATGTGAGCATTGCATGGGTGGCACCGTTTATATATGGCTCAGTGGAGTTGATGCAGAGTTGCATGACACCACCTACCGGCGCGCAGGAGCAATGCTTTATGAGTGTTCTGGATCCAGTTAGGCACCGTGAGATATTCACAAGGTGAGAAAACTGAGGTTAGCTAGAGTATCCAGAAGAAACAGCATTACTAAGGGTAAGTAACTTGTTCATCATGCACTCTCCTGTGCTATCAAAAAGCTAACAAAGCTTTACCTGTTAGACCAATAGCACTTTCAACCAGAGATAAAGCAGCTACTGCCTAAGGTGAAGGAATGGTTTCTGACCTTTTAATTCTAGTTCTCCTTCAGGGAAATCTCCTTTCTAATTATAAGTAATCCTCCCACCTCCCCTATGGAAGATATAAAGTTGATTTATGCTTAAAACTCACTTGCAGCGTCAAAAGGAACTGAGGTAACTGCCACATACAGGTCATGATGGGACACTGGAGGAATGAAAGACCTTTAATGCCCACTGCCCTTTTTCACTCTAGCATAGCTGCAGCCTACAAAGCTAAATTGCCCTCTCCTTCCCCTTCATTCACTTACAAAAAAGGAGCTTGTGAAAGATGTTTTAAAATGTAATTTCTTGCTTTCTAGTGACATTTCTAGATTTTAAGGATTTTCCCAGTTATTAAAGGAAATACATTTGCCAATATATTCTTCTTAGGCTGCTAAATTGTACGTTTGTGTCACATGTACTTCCTGGCCTTTCCGTGGTAAGGTGAAGATGTAACACAAAATGCAGCTTTGGAAGAAGTACCTTTGTATCCAGGGCGGAGGCATAACTATTCCTTGCTTATGATTTCAGTGGTGATTCCCCTGAACAAGAACTAGGATTACAGGTAAGAAACTATTCCTTAATCTCCTAATCAAATCGTTTGTCTTGTGCACTTCGTGTTCGCTATGCCATTATGTGACAAATTTGAAAAAAACATGATGACCATGATTGTTTGGGATCAAGGACAAAGTTGTCAGGTTTATTTTGTTATTATGACAAGTAGAGAAAAACCCCTGCAGCACAAACCCTTTGGCTGCCAGTTTACAGTACCACATTATGGATCAATGAAGAGCATTTTCTGCAGTTGAGGAAAGATCTGTATCCATATGTTCATGCTGTTCAAACTTGAATTTATGATTCATTAATGAAAACCCTTTATTTTTAGGGGGAGTTCTCTAACGAAATGCTGTGAGCTCGGCTTGCACTACTGACAGTGGTTCCAGTATAAAAACGGTTACACACATTTTCAAAGTTTAACATTATGATGCTACCTATAATGCTCCCAGAATGGTCTCTGATTAAATGCAAATACTTGCAGAAGCTTGAAAGCAAGATTGATGATTTTTTGGTTTCAAAATAAAATGTACACAAAAAATGTGCAACTAGAAAGAACATTTTATGCTAAGTTTTTGTGCAATTTTAGGTATCATTTATTTGAAGTATCATTTAGTAAAATATGTTTGATACATGCTAGTATTTGTATAAAATATAAATGGAAAATCAGTGTAAAGCCATGTTTGGTAAGCCATGTTTGGTAAACATGAAAATAAACCAGCATTGGCAAAGCAAATACGCTGGCGCTGGAAGTGAGTTTTTAGTTGTCAATGGGTGTTTTGTTTTGATATGGGTTTTGTAAAACGTTTTTGCTTTTGGAGCTGCCAGACCCTCACCAATATAACATAATCATTTGCTAAAGGTAAAAATATATTTTTGGTCTCAAAAATCACACAGCCCCATAGTAGTCCCTGGCACTAAAGGAAACTAGTTTGTCTGCCGATGTGCCCCTTGTGAAGGAGTAGAATGCCGTCACTCACATTGAAGTTAACCATATGTTAACATCTAGCACATCAACAACTTGAGATGGTTATGTACAGACGGGAATATCTACTCTTGAAGAGGTTTTTATTGAAGAACTTTTTTCATGTGTATTTTACCATGTATTTTACCATTCAAGTTGCATTTTGCATTTAACAGGTTTTAACAGTTTTTTGCACCTATTCAAAATATTTATTTTTTATGGATGCATTTTTTGATATTTTATCAAGCTGTTTATAAATGTATTTTACATTTATTAATTTACCGTGATGTGCAATCAAATGATGATGTTCTGACAGACTTTTCTATGTCTATCTTTGGTTCGGTCACGGGTTACTTGCACTGTCACTTTAAATGAAAGCAAAGTATGATGAAGCGCGTCATGTGATCAAGGCCTTTGGAAGGCCGAAACGCGTAATGGCGGTTGGTGCAGGGCACATAACAAAATAAAATATAGCGCCAGCAATTCGGGTCCGCATCGTCTTTTTCCTGAATCAAGGGACGGGTGTGTGAGACGAGGAATTTGGAATATATATATATATATTTTATTTTTTTAAATAAAAAGACAAAGTCATGGTTAACAGCAGACCTAATTAAGGGCCCAATTCTTAAAGTCACAAAAGTGTTTCCCACTGTACACTGTATATGTGCATTTATTAGTTCAGATTTGTGACTTTCATGAAGTCATACAAATTCAAATAGGTAGGCCTGGAATTTGTACTCCTAGAAAACGTTTGTAAACTGCATTTAGCATGAGCAAATATGCGTGTGTATATTGGCTCATGTGAAAATCTACTGAGCGTTTACAAGTTTACTTTCCTTACAACCCTTTTTTTTCCACCATGGAAAAGGTTTTTATTCTGCCCTTGTCAAGAGTAAATTTCCAACCTTTCCCTGTGTGGGAAAATATTAGAATTGGTGAAAACCCATAAACATTCAAGTTTGTGGGTGTTCACAGGCTCAAAGCGGCATTCCAGTTCTGCAACTAGTGCTTCTCGCCACTTCTAGCCCCACTATGTAGATCTGTGGGAAGGTGGCAAAACCAGGCCATTTGTAGAACCCCAAAACTGCTATAATATGAGTCCTGGCATAATCAGAGAGGCTATTATTAGAGCTCGGAAATAATGAGAACGCTGCCATAATTTGTCACCTCATTGCATTGCACCAAAGGGACAAGTGAATTGTTTTACAGGACAAGTAGTTTTGTGAAGCATCCAGTCCCATGGACTAGTATATATTTAATAAATTCCACACTCCTGTTTAAACTTTGCTCACTGTTCCCGAGGGACAGATTGACGATTAACTAAATCTGCTAAATGTAAATTCTTTAACTGCTTTTGTCCAGTGATTGACCTGTTTATATTCACTTCACTACCTTCATAATGTGATGGACATCAACGAGTTGGCTGTCCATCGATTATTCTTGTTTTCCAGTGACGGCACCAAAGCAAACAAAGTGAAAGCAGACCACGCTAATTGCACACTCTGCTTTCACTTTTGATTGGTGCTGTGGGGTATGACTCTGCTCCCTGAGCACCGATCAACATAGAGGAGGCAGAGCAGAAAAGGGGACAAACCTGCTTGGGGATTGTCCTCTTAGGGCTGTCCCCAAGCAGGCATTACTGTTTGAGGAAGGGAGCCAGCCCCTGGGCATGAGCCAGTGCTCCTGGAAACAAATTGTAGGGGCAGAAACCCCTCTAGAGACAAGGGAAAACAGAAGTAAAGGTTTGATTTGCACTGCCAGGTATCTTGCCATGCCCCCACTTCAAAATGGGCCCAGCAGTCATTCTGCCTAAGTTAGTGGGATCCATGTAAGTCACACCATCCAGTACTCCATTGGGTGTCTAGTTTTCATAAATATCTGAGTTTGGAAGGTTTCCCATGGTGGCAGCTGAGACGGGTCCAAATTCTGCAGCTGCCCACATCTACAAAAAGGGTAGTTTTCCCTGCTAAAATTTGATGTTACATGTCACCTTTTGGAGCCTTTTCTGTGGGCAAAAGGGGCACCCACACAAGTAGGGTACTGTTTTTATTGGGAGAATTGTTGCAACACAACAGTAGAACATTTGTTATTACCAACTGGATTTCTCTTCATTTTGTCTTCCAAATGTAAGCTAGTATTCAAGAAACAATATATTTTGGAAAATGCAGTCTGAATCGCATAGGTAACCAAAAATCCAGAAGTGTACAAATAACCACTATTTCTAAACACTATGGGGCCGATTCCGATCTCGGTCGGAGGCGCACCTAACAGTATTCGGTCGGGAAAAAAGCCATGCGAATGCCTGTTTCCCGACTGAACCACACATTATTCCGAACGAGCAAGTACGATGCGCATAACAGCATAGATTCCGACCCAGTCGTACTCACCCAATCCAGGTCCTGTTCCCCGACCGAGCCGGATCCGTAAACGCAGAATCGAGTCGCACGGAAGCCAAAATACAGCCATGTCCGGCCGGACAAGTACGATGCGCTTCCCGTACGCGCCGAACCCGTCGCTACGCACGGCACGTCAAAGCATCCGGGAGAGGCGCACATAAGCTCCGATTCGCGCCACAACACGATCCACGGCTACGAGACGAACACGCCAGCGACGAGGACGAGGCGAAGCAACGAGAAAGACGAGCGAGACGAGACCAACCATGAATCCCATCGTGCCGATCCTACCAATATTCTACATCTACTACCGGAACAGGCACGGACGCGTACGGCGCAGAAGGTAAGTCAGACACCAACCACAAAAACAAACTACACGTACCCGACACATCCACACACACAGAGGGATGCAGAAATTACTTACACCAGCAACAGCAGCACCATAGGGGCGGGATGGCCATCACCAATGCCACATATACACATAGGGGCCCGGATGCCTACCACCACTACCACCCTTACCCATGGGGGGCTGGATACCTACCACTACTACCACCCTTACCCAGGGGTGCCAGATGCCTACCACTACTACCACCTCTACCCAGGGGGTGCCAGATGCCTACCACTACTACCACCCTCACCCAGGGGGTGCCAGATGCCTACCACTACTACCACCTCTACCCAGGGGTGCCAGATGCCTACCACTACTACCACCTCTACCCATGGGGGCTGGATGCCTGTCACTACTACCACCCTCACCCAGGGGTGCCAGATGCCTACCACTACTACCACCTCTACCCAGGGGGTGCCAGATGCCTACCACTACTACCACCTCTACCCATGGGGGGCTGGATGCCTGTCACTACTACCACCCTTACCCATGGGGTGCCAGATGCCTACCACTACTACCACCTCTACCCATGGGGGGCTGGATGCCTACCACTACTACCACCCTTACCCATGGGGTGCCAGATGCCTACCACTACTACCACCTCTACCCAGGGGTGCCAGATGCCTACCACTACTACCACCTCTACCCATGGGGGCTGGGTGCCTATCACTACTACCACCCTTACCCAGGGGGTGCCAGATGCCTACCACTACTACCACCTCTACCCATGGGGGGCTGGATGCCTGTCACTACTAACACCCTCACCCAGAGGTTGCCAGATGCCTACCACTACTACCACCTCTACCCAGGGGGTGCCAGATGCCTACCACTACTACCACCTCTACCCATGGGGGGCTGGATGCCTGTCACTACTACCACCCTCACCCAGGGGGTGCCAGATGCCTACCACTACTACCACCCTTACCCATGGGGGGCTGGATGCCTACCACTACTACCACCCTTACCCATGGGGGGCTGGATGCCTACCACTACTACCACCCTTACTCAGTGGGTGCCAGATGCCTACCACTACTACCACCTCTACCCAGGGGGTGCCAGATGCTTACCACTACTACCACCCTTACCCAGGGGGTGCCAGATGCCTACCACTACTACCACCCTTACCCATGGGGGGCTGGATGCCTACCACTACAACCACCCTCACCCAGGGGGTGCCAGATGCCTACCACTACTACCACCCTTACCCATGGGGGGCTGGATGCCTGTCACTACTACCACCCTTACCCATGGGGTGCCAGATGCCTACCACTACTACCACCTCTACCCATGGGGGGCTGGATGCCTACCACTACTACCACCCTTACCCAGGGGGGGCCAGATGCCTACCACTACTACCACCTCTACCCAGGGGGTGCCAGATGCCTACCACTACTACCACCCTTACCCATGGGGTGCCAGATGCCTACCACTACTACCACCTCTACCCAGGGGGTGCCAGATGCCTACCACCACTACCACCTCTACCCATGGGGGGCTGGATGCCTACCACCAACAACACCCCCACTCACAGGATGGCTAATACATGACACAACAAGCACACACCAACATAAACAATGCAACATAAAGACATCCCCCCAACAACATGACAAGCGTGTGTAGACTGTGTCAAATGCCTACAACACTGAACATGACTTTGAACATACAATGTGACCTCCTATCACATGTGCCACACATAAATGTGTGTAGCCCCCACAATGCAAGCAGGCCATGACCATTGTGGCAATGGGGTCCAAACCCCCATCATCACAGTGACCAAAAGGTAAGTGTGGGGTCCATAGCTGAAGCACATTTTGAACATTGGGGCAATGGGGTCCAAACCCCCATCATCACAGTGACCAATATGTAAGTGTTGACAAAGAAAAAGCTACAACTGCCAAACTGCATGGATGATTCCTGGTCACAGAACAACAAACACATCAGTGGCAAAGTAGTGCTTGTGTCCCATAGCAACATAGATTGGGGGAGGCAAACAGTGCAGTCCAAATAAGACATACCTTTGGCCATGTGCAGACAAACATCACCCATGGAGGCTGACACTGTCAACATTCATCAATGACACAATGACAGAAATGACCATCAGAATGCAGACCCACATATTTGCACCAATGGGCACACAAATGCAGATACCCTGTGGAGACTGTAGATGTGAGGCGAACAGATACCATACCATGGCAGCAATGGGACACACAAACAATGATCATTGTGCTGACTGATGACCTAGGAGTCCCAGGGACAGCAGGGGAAACACACCAAACAACATACAGCCAATGGCACACTAAAGATATGCCAATGCAGTGGTGCAGATGCACAAACACAAACAGGCAGACCCACACTGCACATCAAACACAACAGGTGAGGGGGGGGGTACCAGTGTCCCCAGGCAACCACACAACACATGAGGAGGCCTGAATACCAATTACACAGATGTGCATACAGTGCCACACAAAGGTAACTCATGGATCCAAATCCCCTATGTGGGCAATCAGGCATTGTCAGATGAGAGGGAGCACGAATCACACATGTCACACAAGCATGTAGGAACAGCAACTGACACAGCAAGACACAGAGACACCACAGCACTACCCCCAGGGCCCCCACAATGTGGTGACCCTGTGCTGCATTACAATCCCACTGTGATGACAAAGCTAGATGTCGTGCACACTGTGAACCACAGTCATGTGTCCTGAGCAACAAACTACCATCACACCTACACAAGCACAAATCAATCAGCACGGCCAGTAAGCCAAGGCCAACATGGAGGCAGGGGTCTAGCCGGGCAACAACTCTCATCTGCACACACTCAACACCACACACCTCGACCTCCAACAATGTGCAGCAGTGAAGCTCACATGCACTGGTGACATTGCACATGCACCCATGACAATCCCAGGGGGTGGCGGGAACCAAGGTGCAGAAACACATCACACATGGCCACTCAACAAGACTCCTGAATGTCTGACACACTGCACACTACGCTGTACATGGACATGACGGCAATACCACACCAACCAATGGGATCCCAGCCACAGTCACACACCAATGAAGAAGCCAAGGTCACCCACAAAGAACACACATAGACAACTACCAACATTGCAGCCCTGACCCTGAGGAGTGCCAGCAGTCACACACACAACGTGTCACAACCAATGAAAGCTAACACAAACCGGAAATCACATGACAGGTGTAAACAACAAGTGCCAAGGGGAATCCTGACTGTGACCCATCAGCGTCTGCCCACAAACTCAGCCCTGACAGCAAACACACCTATGGGTGACACCCTGATGACCAGTAATGTGCCATGCACCCACATCACAGAGAACCCAGGGAGAAGACTTTGGGGGAACATAGGTCAACTCAGCAAGCATCACAAACAGGAACATCACTAGGGATCCCAGCATGCACAGCAAAATGGAAGTGAACACACAGACATGCTCATACAACACACACCTTGGGCGCAGGCGATGTCACAGGAGCACACACTGCCATGAGGGGACTCCACTCCTGTGTGAGGAAATCTGTGCCATATGTCGCCTCAGTAGGGCTCCATCATGTCAGCAGAACACTTGGTCACACAGTCAACAATTAGCACCAAATGAAGGCTCCTGTCACATCAGCCTGGTCAAGGGAGTGTCAACGAAATCATCAGCACAGATCCAACACACATGTATAGCAAGTTGCACTGACAACACAGATGAGTCATTCCCCATTGATGCCCAAACCTGCATGTCCAGTGGAGATGGCCACACGGTCAGGGAAGTAGACTAATTGAACAATGGCAAGCACAACAGATGTGCAGGGGTGGAAGCCACAGATGTGACATTGCTAATGTAAGTAGGAAATCCCATTGCCAAATATTGAAAACATGACACCCTCATATGCTGCTAAGGATGACATGGATACACTACAGGATAGGACACATTACCCGTGGACCACATGGGTTCCTGCAGAGTAACACTTCATTTCCATGAGACCAAAAATCACCATCACTGCAGCAAGGGCACGGTTAGCATCATTAACATCATGTACATCAGAAGCAAAACCACTAGAGAACAGAAAGTAGCTTTATTCAGCATATGTGGGTTCAAAAGTTAAAGTCCAGAAAAAAGAAACAAAGGCCAATGGCCAGTCCATTCTGAAAGTCAAAACAGGGTGACAGTGGCAGATGTCACCCTACGCATGCCTGCACTGCTACACACAAGGGACAATCCCCTCGGAGAGGCATACGGGGGGCAGACCAGGCACCGCAGGGACAGGATCAGGGCTCACCAGAAGGAGGCAGGGAAGGGGTGGTGGGTGCTGGAGAGCCACTGACAACTGCAGTGGAGGTGTCTGACATGGTGTGTGCCGGCACAACTGGGGGCATGACTCAGATGGTGAGGGCGCCGGCACGACTGCAGTGGACCGTGCAGATGGAGTGGACAGGTTCGCCACTGCAGTGCCCAAGTCAGACAGGGTGGTAGTGGCCTCCACTGCAGTGCCTACCTCCAGGGGAGGAGAATGGGGATCAGGTAAGGTGGGCAGGACAGAGGGGAGGACACCCTCACCACACCAGTGGCACAGACAAGCGCAGCGGGGGGTGTGGGGCCGGAAGAGCAAGTGGCAGGGGGAGAAGGCCTGATCCTTTTGGGGATGGTGTATCTGTGGGTGGGGGAACCTGGGGCAGGGTGTGGTGGGGGCACCTGTGGAGTGGGGGCCTGAGGGATGGAGGAAGGAGACTTGGTGCCTGAGCTGCAGGGCGGCGGCGGGGTCTTGCTCTTACGACTCCGGGGGGACTTGCGGGTGGGGGCCTCAGTCTGTCTGCGCCTGGGGGAGGGTGTCCGGGGGCGAGGGGCACTCCGCTCCGTGTGGGTGGGCTTCCTCTTCCCCCTGAATGCTGTATCAGCTGGATCGGAGGGGAAGAGGCCGAGGTCACTGAGGAAGAGCCGCTGTGTCTTTGGGGTTGCAGGTGAGGCAAGGGAGGCAAGGGAGGGGGCTTTGGAGGGAGAGTCAACTGAGGACTGCGCAGTGCTCGTGGATGCGTGTGTGTGTGCCTGGGCCCCATCCCCTGTGAGTGTGGTTTCAGTCCCCTGACTGTGCGTGCGTGTGCGTCTTGTTAGTGGCGTGTGTGTCTGTGTGCTGCTCGTGTCTGTGCTGGTGTGTGCCTGTGCCGGTGTGTGTGTGCTTGGGACAGGTAAGGTGCTGGGGAGTGTGGATGGGGCAGAGGCAGGAGGGGTGAGGGACTGTCGGAGGAGGGACACTGCTGCCGTCAGGGAGGAGTCCATGGACCTATTGCCCCTCTGTAGGGCAGACATGCCCGATGAGATGCCCTCCATGAACAACACCAGCTGAGTCAACAGAGTGGTGTGGGCATGGAGGACACTCAGCATCGCTGTCTGCCCTACATGGAGCTGGCGAAGGAGGTACACAGACTCCTCACTCAGGGCAGCAGGGGACACAGGGGCAGGGGGTGCGGTGCCTGGCCCGAAGGAGACACGCTCCCGAACATGGGAGCCTCCACGGACCTCGGGAATGGGAGCCAATGGGAGGGCGGTGGTGGTGGTGGTGGTGGCGGGGACAGCAACACTAGCTGGGGTGTGGTGGCTGCTGACACCCGCCTCCATAAGGGAGTCATCCTCTGAGCTGCTGTGGTCCTCAGCTGAGGTGGATGGTGCTGAGGACTCCTCGGTGTGGCTCCCATCGCCCTCCGTGCCACTGGGTCCCTCCGACCACTCCTCGGCTGCTGACCCAGTCTGGCTCTGCGGCTCCTCCTGGTCCGTGGAGCTGTCCCCTCCTGTGGCCGTGGATGTATCTGCAATCAATAGGGAAACAGACAGACATCAGTCACCTGCACCAAACGCACACACCACAGTTAGTACAGCACATTACAGAGCAAGCCCTGGCATCCTTAGTTGAACTTTGCTAAAAGTGCCCAAACAGAACAGGAGAAGCCAATTGTCAGTCTGAAGGTCAACCATGGCACTCACATCCCACCTGGCCTTGCACCCATCTGTCTGGTGTCTGTTGGATGGCAATACCCCAGTGTGGACACATGTACCACCTACACAGTAGTTGGACAGTGCAGAGAACCCGGTTAAGCATGTGAACATGCACACATCACAACTCTTGCCACTGAGTCAGTACAGGTGTCTGGATGAAAGGGATGCCCAGAGTCAAATAGGAAATGCATGTGATGCATACCAGCGACAGACACCATGATGCACCCATGTCCTGATAGCCATTGCCACAATGGTGTGCATGTAGCACATGTCACTCACCTGCAGGATCACTCATTGGAAGTTTCAAGCCGTGGCACAGGCATGCCTGCTAAGTCATACATCACTGTCTCCAGTCACATGGGCAGGGCAGCCAGACAACAACAGTCTGCACTGTGTCACAATCCTAGGTCAGGGGTAATGCAAGTCCTGTAGCTGAACAAGTGCACATGTACATCCCCCACACACCACATCATCTGAACCCTTATCTGTCCAGGTCATACCGATTGGACATATGGGAGACCTGTAACACGACCCTCTGAACCTGATCACCTCACAATCTGCTGTGAATGGGAGACAGCTGCCTGAACTTTACATTCGCATACCCCAGTCTGCACGGTCAGGTGATCAAACACCTATGTGTCACACAAGTATCGTCTCCTATGGTCACATCTCCGGTGGCATGCTGAGCCCCAACCGAAAAACACCCCAGCAGTCCTGACAACGAAGCCACAGCACACTGACACAGAGGCAGACACCTGAGGGGACAAATCACTGAGCACAACGTGTCAGCTGATACACGGGAGTGGGAGTACAGAGTGTATTGTATGGCCTGGAGTAGGCATGACTGTCCTGCCCCACATGAATGAGGGATGAGCCCTGGCCAGTAGGCAGCTGGCTAAGTATGTGTGACACACGTTATATACACACTCCTGGGGCCCAAACATTGTTCCCACCCGCAGCATGGGTGTGTGCCAGATACCCCAGGCACATGTGGTGGATCAGCTCAGCAATTGGACCACATATCAAAGTAACACGCAGATTACATGTCAGAACACAGGCATTGTGTAAGCAATGGACCCACCCATGATGCCCACCACAGAGTTAGGGAAACAGATGCTGTCCCCCACCTTGAGTCAAGCAAACTGCAAGGACACAGTACCCAAGTGACACAATTCCCTGACTGTAAGGGCCACACCTGGGTATCAGATGAGGAGTGGGCAGTGCACAATAGAGGGACATGGGTCCTGGACCACATGACTGATGTACTGTGGAAGTTTAACTAGGCCAGAGGAGGGCACATACCATGGCAGACATAGTTCACAATGCAGTCATGGACTCACCCCCTCCTTGCCGCTCACTGGCCTTCAGCTGCCCATCCAGATCAGGGAAGACCACCGCCAGGATCCTGAGCATGTGGGGGGTCAGGGTCCAGTGTCCGCCCCTCCTGCGAGGAGGTGACAGCTTCAGCTGGACCCGTGCGATCCTCCGGGTCCAGCCCCGAAGGTCCTGCCACCTCTTCTGGCAGTTGCGGATCCGGCGCTTGGAGACCCCCACGGATCTCACTGCCCGGACGATGGTCAGCCATATCTGCTGCTTCTGATGGGCATCAACCTGTGAGGATGACAAAGTGAGAATGCCATTACTACACATGCAACATATCCGTGCATTACACAGTTGGACATACATGTCTCAATCACAGGGGCACATGATGTACACAGGCAGTGCAACGATGGCCATGGACAGTATGCCAGCAGTTACTACATGGTATCATTGCCTGGGAAGTAAAACCTTGTTTAAATGCACTGTCACTGCACTATACCTGTCCAGTGCATGTAACTACACACTATGGGGGTGACAACTACTCAGTGAGCCTGCTAGCCAGTGGCGTGCAGACTGTTAGCCTTGCTAGTCAGACAACATGCACATTTAGGAAGGCAGTGGACAGAACACTCACCTGCTCCCCTGCTTTCCCATACAGCTTGCTGTACTGTGGAAGGAGGCTGTCCAGCAGGGCCTGGTTCTCCTCAGTGCTGAAGGCTGGGGCTCTCTCCACAGTACGTGCCATTGCAGGATCCAGAGGGTGCAGATACAGCAGCAGTGGTGGTGGCAGATGTCGTCCTGGAGCATGAAGTGCAGGCAAGTGAGCTCTCAGGGGAACAGCCAGCATTATATGTGTGCTGCAGAGGCAGATACTGTCCCATGTGTCCAAAGTGATAGGTCCAAGTCGTTTGCATCTTCTGAATCTGGCCAATCCATGGAATTGCACCACTTACACACGCCCACAGCATCCTTCAAAAGTTCAACTTCATGACACCCATGAATTTGCAACATTGTTGTGGGTGACCAACTGAATTTACAGCATCAGACTCGTTCAAAATTTGAAAACGCGTCCGTTGCCAGGCCAGGCCACAGCCAATGGATGCGCACCGATTGGTCCATTGCTGTTCAACGCGTACCCAGGATACAACGCGTACCCGCACACATTGAATGCAATGGGCCGGCCGGGCACACCGATCGGTCCATTGCTGTTCAACGCGTACCCAGGATACAACGCGTACCCGCACACATTGAATGCAATGGGCCGGCCGGGCACACCGATCGGTCCATTGCTGTTCAACGCATACCCAGGATACAACGCGTACCCGCACACATTGAATGCAATGGGCCGGCCGGGCACACCGATCGGTCCATTGCTGTTCAACGCGTACCCAGGATACAACGCGTACCGGCACACATTGAATGCAATGGCCAATGTGTGCGCACAGATCGGTCCATTGCTGTCCAACGCGTATTGCGAATACAACGCGTACCAGCACACATTGAATGCAATGGCCAATGTGTGCGCACAGATCGGTCCATTGCTGTCCAACGCGTATTGCGAATACAACGCGTACCATCACACATTGAATGCAATGGCCAATGTGTGCGCACAGATCGGTCCATTGCTGTCCAACGCGTATTGCGAATACAACGCGTACCAGCACACATTGAATGCAATGGCCAATGTGTGCGCACAGATCAGTCCATTGCTGTCCAACGCGTATTGCGAATACAACGCGTACCAGCACACATTGAATGCAATAGCCAATGTGTGCGCACAGATCGGTCCATTGCTGTCCAACGCGTATTGCGAATACAACGCGTACCAGCACACATTGAATGCAATGGCCAATGTGTGCGCACAGATCAGTCCATTGCTGTCCAACGCGTCCCTGTACAAGTCACTGGCATATGTCACCATGCCTGTCACAGGTGAACATATACCAGCCACATATACTTCCCAGGGAGTAAGGGGCACACCTACAACACCACAGCCTGTCCAAACTGTATCCTAAGGCATGTAAGGCTGCATTACCTATTCCGTGTATGGGGGTGAACATGTTGTTCTGTGGGTGTCACTTGAGGGCAGCCACCCCCAGGCTGTGCACGTGTTCATGGGGACAGGATCCTTGGTGTTTCGTGTACATGACCACTGTGATGTGCAACTGATCATATCTGAGCATGTGGCATGGTCACATTTCACGGTGGTGTATGTGGATGTCATGTCACATACCCCCTGAGTCCCATGTGGGACGGTATGTTTAACCCAGGGTGACCCATTGGCACAATAGAGGTGGTCCTCCACAGTCTGTGTGCATGTTGTGTTTACAATGTCTCTGATTTCATGTGCACAATGGGAGACAGTCTCCACATCCACGTTGTTTGTGCATGGACTTTGATGTTGTGCGTGTGTGTGTCACAGACGTCCATGTCTGTCCTGCCGAGGCAACAGGGACCACTACCTGTGGGGGTCATGGTTGTTTTGCTGTGGTGTATACATGATACACCATGTCATGCCAGTGTCCTTGTGGCAATACAGGGTCCCTGGGAATCTACCTGTCGTTGAGCTTTGATGCCTGGGGCACATCTGTCCTCACATGTCACTGTGGGGTGTGTTTGTAACGTGGCAGCAGGAGATGGGAACTGTGACACGGCCTCATGATATCCAATGGCACAACCTGGGACTTATTGATGCCACTTGTTGAACTGTGATGTTAGATGTTGGCCATGTATGTGCCATACATGTCCTTACGGAACTGCACACATCATGTACTTGTGCCTCATAATGATGTATCATGTGATATTGAGTGTGTTCAATGCCACATATGTGGGGTGACTGACAATCTTTCTTTCTTCACCTAAGCACTGCAGGGCACCAGCTGTCCATAGACCATTCCCTGACCTGGCAACGATGATGGAACGTGACAGCATCCGACGGTACCGCTTCACCAGGCAGCTGATTGAGGATTTGGCAGTGCGCTTGGCACCACATTTGCAACCTGGCCGGCCGTACCCTACAGCGCTGACCCCCAAGGTGAAGGTGATGGCAGCCCTACACTTCTTTGCCACCGGTACCTTTCAACACACTGTGGCGACTGCTGGTGGGATGTCACAGACCATGTTCAGCCGTGTGCTCCGCGATGTTTTGGAGGCTATGTTGATATACCTGAACCAGTACATCTATTTCCCTAGACTCCAACAACTCACTGACGTGAAGAGTGACTTCTATGCCCTGGGGAGGATGCCGCATGTCATTGGCTCCATTGATGGGACACATGTGGCTTTGGTACCACCACAGGCCCAAGAGCAGGCATACAGGAACTGCAAACACTACCACTCGGTCAATGCACTGGTGGTCTGTCTTGCAGATATGAGCATCTCACACGTGTGTGCCCGTTTCCCCGGTTCTACAACCGATGCCTACGTGATGAGGAGTAGTCGCATCCCGAGGATGATGTCACAGATGCCGAACCAGCGTGCCTGGCTTGTTGGTGTGTACTGACTTTGTACCATTGTGTGTGTTCTGCAATGTAGTGTTCCACCCTCTTTTCCAACTCAGCTAATGTGCAATTGTCTGTATGTAGGTGACTCCGGATACCCCAACATGCCGTGGTTGCTGACGCCCCTCAGGAACCCTGTGACACCAGCCCAGATGCGCTACAATGAGGCACATGGTCGGACCAGGAGAGTGATTGAGCGGACATTTGGTCTCCTGAAGAGCCGCTTCCGCTGCCTGGACAAGACAGGAGGGTCCCTCCCATATGCCCCAGCAAAGGTGTGCAAGATTGTCATTGTCTGCTGCATGCTACACAACCTGGCAGTGCGGAAGGAGTTGCCTCTCATCCTGGATGACGATGACCAACGTCCGCCACCTGTGGAGGATCCTTGCCTGGACCACGATGCCAGTGATGATGATGATGATGATGATGGTGATGTCCGCACACAGCTCATCACCAACTTCTTCAGCTGAATGTGAGTATCCAGAGATGTCATGTCAATGATGTGAGTTTGCATGATATGTGTTGGTGGTGCTCTGGTGCTGTTTGAGTGTGTCCATGGGCTACATGAATGTATGCGTGTAGTGATGTGTCCTTACAGGTAGTCTGTACTCCCCAACAGTGTTGACATGCTAACTTGGTTCTGGGTGGGTATCTTGTCACATGTATTGGGCATGAGTATTGCAGTTCTGTCCTGTTCTTCAGTGCTTTTGACTGTGTGTCATTTCTGTCCTTCACAGGGTACTTTCAGAGTCGTTTGGTCAACTGTGATCCCCGACACCGTGATTCGACTTCCATGGTGGTAGCTGTCGTGTCCCTACAGGTGATGTGCGCCACACCCATGGACTTCCTTCCTACTACACTTGTTGACTGTGTGCCCGCTGCCAGGTGGGATTACCTTGCATCTGTAGTGGTTACAACATGTTGCAAATGTGTAATAAACCTGTGCTTCACTTTGTGATGTGCGTTGTCTGTGGTCACACATTTGACTGACATTTGCTTACTGCACCAGTGGGCTAGTTGACTAAGACTGTGAATAGGTGTTGTGTCTGTGCATTGCACCGTATTTCCTGGCAACATCAGTGTAGGCAATGAGTCAGATGGCCTAGGTGTGTATTTGTTGTGTAGCCCTGGTGGTGTGTCTCCCTCATATGTGTCACGTTGCCATGACTCACATGCCTGTGTTGTACTTGCTGTAGCAGTTAGCATGCACAGTGTAATTTCGCTGGTCATCATCAGGGTCTCGACCAGCACCGACAACACTCTCAGCACCGCCGAACACATGCACTTCCAGATCCACACGGACCCCAACACCACCCTTAGAGGCACCCTTGTCTACAGACCCCCTGGGCCCCGACCCCAGTTCAGCGACTCCATCGCCGACTTCATCAGCACGCACGCCCTGACCTCTACCGACTACATCCTCCTCGGAGACCTGAACTTTCACCTGGAGAACAACAACGACAGCAACTCCACCACCCTGATCGACAACCTCGCCAACCTCGGTCTGAGCCAGCTCGTCACAACACCGACCCATTCCGCCGGCCACACGCTTGACCCCATCTTCTCCTCAAGCTCCCACGTCTCCTTCAGCCACACCACGGAACTCCTCTGGACCGACCACCGCTGCATCCATTTCACCTTCCAGAAACCCACCACACACCACCGCACCCAACAGATCCCACGCCGCTGCTGGAGCAAAGTCACCGAAGACCAACTACGGGCAACCCTCGCTCTCAGCCCTCCCTCCGACCCATCCAACACCGACGACGCTGCCTGCAACCTCAGACGATGGATGGACGACTGTGCCAACACCCTCGGCCCGCTGAAAAAACTCACCTACAGTGACACCACCAAAAGAGCCTGCTGGTTCACCTCGGAACTCCTAGCTTCCAAGCGTACCTGCCGGAAACTAGAGAAGAAATGGCACAGTGATAAGACACCGGACAGCCACGCAGCCCACAAAGACGCCATCTGTAACCACCACCACCTCATCAAGTCCACCAAGAGAATCTCCTTCAAAGCCCGCCTCGACAACAACGCACACAACAGCAAGGAGCTTTTCAACATCGTGAAGGAACTCTCCAACCCCAGCTCCAACACCAACGACATCCCGCCGTCGCAACCCCTGTGCGATTCCCTCGCCACCTTCTTCCACCGCAAGATCGCTGACATCCACGACAGCTTCAACACCCAGACAGCCCCAACTAAGATCGATGCACCAGACCCGCCGCACACCATCGACCACGACCCCCTGCCAGCCTGGGCCAGCGTGAACATCGAGGACACCATCAAGACCATGAGCACAATACACTCCGGCTCCCCGTCAGACCCTTTCCCACACCACATCTTCAACAAAGCCAGCAGCTCCATCGCACCCCACCTGTGCAACATCATCAATCTCTCCTTCGAGACCGCGACCTTCCCAGAGAGCTGGAAACACGCAGAGATCAACGCCCTACTCAAAAACCCAAGGCGGACCCGAGAGACCTCAAGAACTTCCGGCCCATCTCCCTGCTTCCGTTCCCAGCCAAGGTCATCGAGAAGATCGTCAACAAACAGCTAACCCGATACCTCGAAGAAAACAGCATCCTGGACCCATCCCAATCGGGGTTCCGCAGCAACCACAGCACTGAGACTGCCCTCATCGCCGCCACCGACGACATCAGGATCCTGCTGGACAACGGTGAGACCGCAGCCCTCATCCTGCTGGACCTCTCCGCCGCCTTCGACACTGTCTGCCACCGCACTCTACGCGCACGCCTCCACGACGCAGGGATCCGAGACAAGGCCCTGGAATGGGCCACCTCCTTCCTCGCCGGCAGAACCCAGAGAGTCCGCCTCCCACCATTCCGATCCGAAGCCTCCGAGATCATCTGCGGCATACCCCAGGGATCGTCCCTCAGCCCAACACTGTTCAACATCTACATGGCCCCGCTCGCACGCATCGCCAGACAGCACGACCTCAACATAATCTCCTACGCCGACGACACTCAACTGATCCTCTCCCTCACCAAGGACCCCTCGCCGCCAAATCCAACCTCCATGAAGGAATGAAGGCCGTCGCCGATTGGATGAAGTTCAGCCGACTAAAACTGAACACGGAGAAGACAGAGGTCCTCATCCTCGGCTCCAACCCCTCAGCCTGGGACGACTCCTGGTGGCCAACGACGCTGGGAGCAGCCCCGACACCCACCGACCACGCACGCAACCTGGGAGTCATCCTCGACTCAACGCTCTCCATGGCCAAGCAAGTCAACGCAGTCTCATCCTCCTGCTTCAACACCCTCCGCATGCTTCGCAAGATCTACAGGTGGATCCCGACAGACACAAGAAGAACAGTCACCCAGGCCCTCGTCAGCAGCAGACTTGACTATGGGAACGCCCTCTACGCGGGAGCCCCGGCCAAGCTCATCAAGCGACTGCAACGCATACAAAACGCCTCCGCACGCCTGATCCTCGATGTACCACGCCACAGCCACATCACCCCCACCTGAGGAACCTGCACTGGCTCCCTGTCGACATGAGAATCTCCTTCAAACTCCTCATCCACGCACACAAGGCACTCCACAAGACTGGCCCAGCCTACCTCAACAGACGACTCCTCTTCTACGTCCCCAACCGCCAACTCCGCTCCGCCGATCTCTCCCTCGCCACCGTCCCTCGCATTCGAAGAACCACCACCGGCGGCAGATCCTTCTCCCACCTCGCCGCCAAGACCTGGAACACCCTTCCACTAAGCCTACGACAGACCCAAGACCTGCTGACCTTCTGGAGGCTACTCAAGACCTGGTTGTTCGACCAGTAGCAGCACCCCCTTTTTTTTTCCCCCAGCGCCTTGAGACCCTCGCGGGTAAGTAGTGCGCTTTACAAATTCTGTGATTGATTGATTGATTGATTGATTGATCTCCATGACAGAAACCACGCTGGAATCACGACAGAGGCAGGTATGGTGTATTAGTGTGTTTATTGTCATACATGTGTGTGAATAGTGCACAGGATGGTGAGTGCTGTACATTTTGATTGCAATCCAAAGTTCCTAGATGAATTGGAAGTCCTGGTAGCAGAAATGTCCTGTATCAAGTCCACAGTCATCTGAGACATTGGTCCAACTTGTACTCCCCATGTCATGTGGGGGAGTTGTGTTGCAGTCAACAGGGTGAACAGTTTGCGCACAAAGGTGATTATCCAGAACAGGTGTTGGCTTCCTGGGGGTTGTGCATGGCCATCAGCCTCTCAGTTGTCCTTCCTCGGATGACCCCTCTTCTTTGGGGGGGGACCCTCAAGTGCAGGCTGCTGCGGTGCAGGGGACTCTCCGCCAGAGTCATCCTGCCTCCCTGTGGCAGTTGCAGTTGTTTCAGCAGCAGATGTTGTGGGCACACAGGGAGGTGTTGACTGGTTGCTGCTCATCTGGCGGAGGCATTGTAATATGTCCCTATGCACCGCCGTCATCTCTTGCAGTGTGTCCCACTTGGACTCCACGCGGGACCTGTGTGAGTCCAAGCGGGCATGATGGGCAGCCTGCTGCTGTCTAATGTCCCTGAGGAGCCCCACTACCTGGCTGAGCTCTCCGGTGCTGGACTGGTACGCATCGGCTATGCGTGCCAGTTGTGGGTCATCATGCAGTCCAGACCCCTCTGCGATCAGCGACCTATGTCTCCCACCCCTCCCACCACCCCAGGTGACACGTGCAGTACCTGAGGTGGCACGCACAGGTGAACCTGGGCCCCCTTGGGGGTTGTTGGTGGTGTTGGTGTCCATGGCCCCACGTTGGTCCAGGGTCCCTGTGCTGGTGGTGGTGGTGCTCCTTGGTCTGTCCATGTCGGCAGGGGTGGTATGTGTGTTGACAGTCGTTGGAGGGGTGGGTGCAGGGGGTGCAGCTGGTGGTCCTGCTGGTGCTGCATGATGACTTGCTCCGGAGGTGCCAGGTGGGTCTTCTTCATCCGAGGAGGGCAGAGGCTGTTCCACACCAGTGAGCTCCGTATCCTCTTGAGCCTGGGACGGGGACTCCTCAGCGTCTGCTGCTGTGTCCCCATCATCACCTGTTTTTGGGAGACACACACAATGTATGTTATGTTTCTGCAGGCATCAATGGTTGACACACCTGACAGTTGTGACTGTGCCTCTGGATGCGGGCCTGTACATTGCATTGTCCTAAGTTGTCACAGTCAGGGTTGATATTGGTGTAGCACATTGTCCTGCATTATTTGGGCATTTCTATGTGAATGTTGGGGTGTGTACATGGTCTGCATTGGTTGTATGTGGTTGACATCCGGTCCTCCTTCCCACCCAGCCAGATATTCCACCATGGAACGTGCTTCCATTGCAGGGAGTGCAAGTTGTCATTCAGGATGTCAGTCAGTGGTGTCCTGCTGTTGGTTGGTGCACATTTGCCAGCAGGGCCTTGTGCTCCCCACAGCAGTAGCCAGTGTCAGCCATCTTGTGAGTTGTTTTCCACTCCCTGTGATGTGTGCATGGTTCAGGGTGGTGTTGATGGGACAGTTGTGGGGATGACCAATATCTGTGACTACCACTCCCATCATGCTATTGCCTCCACCCCCCTTCCCAGCATGCCCATGCTTCCTTCCCTTTGACTCTGCTTCCCTGTGGGGTTGTGTGGCTGTGCTGACAAGATGGCTGACAGTGTTATCCTGGGGTTAGTTTTGCTACAAGTCCCATGTGTGTCCCTGTGCTTCACTCAGCATGACCCAGGGTTGTGGTTCTTTGTGGGATATTTGATTGGAGTGTGAGGCAATGCATTCTCCCAGGTGAGTTTTGTGGAGTTTGTGTTAGGGGTGTGTGTGAGTAGAGCTGCTGGTAACTATGGTCAGGGCTGTGAGTCCTCCTTCCCACCCAGCCAGATATCCCACCATGGAACGTGCTTCCATTGCAGGGAGTGCAAGTTGTCTTTCAGGATGTCAGTCAGTGGTGTCCTGCTGTTGGTTGGTGCACAGTTGCCAGCAGGGCCTTGTGCTCCCCACAGCAGTAGCCAGTGTCAGCCATCTTGTCAGTTGATTTCCACTCCCTGTGATGTGCGCATGGTTCAGGGTGGTGTTGATGGGACAGTTGTGGGGGTGACCAATATCTGTGACTACCACTCCCATCATGCTATTGCCTCCACCCCACTTCCCAGCATGCCCATACTTACTTGCTTTTGGGTGGACTTCACTGTGTGTGAGTGTGAGAGCAATGGCAAGATGGCTGACAGTGGTGTCCTACTGTTAGTTGGTGGCCAGTTCCCAGCACGGCCTTGTGCTCCCCACAACAGAGCACCAGTGTCAGACATCTTTGATGGGGCTTTCCACTCTCTGTGGGGTGTGCATGCTTGAGTGTGAGCTTGCTGGGCCATGTGGGTGGGGGATGTTGAGCTGTGACTACCACTCCCATCATGCTATAGCCTCCACCCCACTTCCCAGCATGCCCATACTTACTTGCTTTTGGGTGGACTTCACTGTGTGTGAGTGTGACAGCAATGGCAAGATGGCTGACAGTGGTGTCCTACTATTAGTTGGTGCCCAGATCCCAGCAGGGCCTTGTGCTCCCCACAACAGAGCACCAGTGTCAGACATCTTTGATGGGGCTTTCCACTCTCTGTGGGGTGTGCATGCTTGAGTGTGAGCTTGCTGGGCCATGTGGGTGGGGGATGTTGAGCTGTGACTACCACTCCCATCATGCTATAGCCTCCACCCCACTTCCCAGCATGCCCATACTTACTTGCTTTTGGGTGGACTTCACTGTGTGTGATTGTGAGAGCAATGGCAAGATGGCTGACAGTGGTGTCCTACTGTTAGTTGGTGGCCAGTTCCCAGCATGGCCTTGTGCTCCCCACAACTGAGCACCAGTGTCAGCCATCTTTGAAGTGGCTTTTCACTCCCTGTGAGGTGTGCATTCTTCAGTGTGAGCTTGCTGGGCCATGTGGGTGGGGGATGTTGAGCTGTGACTACCACTCCCATCATGCTATTGCCTATACCCCCTTCCCAGCATGCCCATACTTCCTTCCTTTTGAGTGGACTTCACTGTGTGTGAGTGTGACAGCAATGGCAAGATGGCTGACAGTGGTGTCCTGTTGTTTGTTGGTGCCCAGTTCCCAGCAGGGCCTTGTGCTCCCCACAGCAGTACCCAGTGTCAGCCATCTTGTCAGTTCTTTTCCACTCCCTGTGAGGTGTGCATGCTTGAGTGTGAGCTGGCTGGGCCATGTGGGTGGGGGATGTTGAGCTGTGACTACCACTCCCATCATGCTATTGCCTCCACCCCCTTCCCAGCATGCCCATGCTTCCTTCCTTTTGACTCTGCTTCCCTGTGGGGTTGTGTGCCTGTGCTGACAAGATGGCTGACAGTGTTATCCTGGGGTTAGTTTTGCTACAAGTCCCATGTGTGTCCCTGTGCTTCACACAGCATGACCCAGGGTTGTGGTTCTTTGTGGGATATTTGATTGGAGTGTGAGGCAATGCATTCTCCCAGGTGAGTTGTGTGGAGTTTGTGTTAGGGGTGTGTGTGAGAAACGCTGCTGGTAACTATGATCAGGGCTGTCAGTCCTCCTTCCCACCCAGCCAGATATCCCACCATGGAACGTGCTTCCATTGCAGGGAGTGCAAGTTGTCTTTCAGGATGTCAGTGGTGTCCTGCTGTTGGTTGGTGGACAGTTGCCAGCAGGGCCTTGTGCTTCCCACAGCAGTAGCCAGTGTCAGCCATCTTGTCAGTTGTTTTCCACTCCCTGTGATGTGCGCATGGTTCAGGGTGGTGTTGATGGGACAGTTGTGGGGGTGACCAATATCTGTGACTACCACTCCCATGATGCTATTGGCTACACTGACTTGCCCAGCATACACAGTATTCCTTCCTTTCAGTGGGCTTCACTGTGTGGTGGTGTTGTAGTGGTGGCTACATGTCTGGATGTGTTTGTTAGTTATATTTGTGCCACTGCCCAGCTGTAGTTGTAGTTGTGTTTGTACATGTGATGACACAGTTACATGTCACTATGAGATAGCATGTGTTGTGTTTATCTGACTGACATACACATTTTGGGATGGTTCTGTTCTGGTTGGTGTGTATTTGCTAAGGGTGCATGGTTTGACTCTCCCCTTGACAGTGATGTGTGTGTATTGTGGCACAATATTGTGTACATTTGTTGTGTACTCACCAAGCTCTGGGATGTTTTCTAGTCCATATACGCTCACTGGTGGTAGGATGGCCCGCACCTTCTCCTCCCAGGGCCTGAGATATACTGGCTTGGCAGGAGGGCCACTGCCGGTGTGTTGGCTCAAGAGGTAGTCCTTCTTCAACAGCTCCCTGACCCTCCTGCGCACGTCATACCAACTGTTCTGGATGTCTATCTTTGTGCGCAAACATGGTGATTGTGCGTTCACCCTGTCGACGATCCTCTCCCACATCTTGGTTTTCTGCGACATGGGTGTCTGTTGGACCAGTGTACCAAACAGCTGTGGCTCTACCCTGAGGATCTCATCTACCAGGACTTCCAATTCACTATCTAGGAACTTATGATTCTTCTTTGGGGGCATGGTGATGGGTGGTGATGGTGAGTGATGTGTGTGTTGGTGTGCAGGTGAAGGTGTGTGAGTGTGTGTTTTGCTGGGTGTATGTGAGGTTGCTATTTGTTGGGGTGCTGATGGTGTGTGGCTTGTGTGATGGATGAGCTGTGGGTGTGTGGTTGCTGTCTGTTGAGTGCTGGCAGGTATTTTGAATTTGCAAAGGATCATGGTAGGGATTTGTGTCCTTTATATGGGTGGAGTTGTGGGTGTGTCTTTGTTCCCTGCCCCCCAGTATTTATTTGCTTTGTAATTGCTTGTTTGGCCGTTTTTTGTGTGTTTTCCCTTTGTACTTTTTGTGCATGTAGGAGACGTTCTTGTGACCGAGTCGGACCCTTCAGTTGTCTCGTACGGGCTTTCCGATTCGTTCACGCTGTGTTTGTGCTGTTTTCTATGCTGCGTACGCGTCGGTCGCGGTGTTTTGGGTTGCTTCGGCTTGCAGTTTTCTATGCGTGTCGGTCGTACGGCTTGTCCTCCGTGCGACTCGGTCGTGTTTTACACGCGTTGCATCGTACTTGGCGGGTAGGCGTTCGCGGGTACGTTCGTTCGGGATTGTTCCGGGTGCGTGTCGGTCGGTTCGATTCGCGTGTTTTTCCGGCCGGATAGCTGTTTTCCGTGCGGCTTGGTCGTTCGGCTTGTGTTCCGTACGAGTCGGTCGGGTTTTGCACGCTTCTCATCGTACTTTGCGGGTCGGGCTGCACCGGTACGTGTCGGTCGGAATTAATTCCGGCTCCGAGTCGGTCGGTACGTTTTCCGGCCAGAATCGGAATCGACCCCTATATCGTGTTCACATTTAAAAAATACATAGGGTTCCATTCATACCCATTGACCCATGACATTCATTAGATTTTAACATACGAATTGGTGCATGGTCGGTACACAATGAAAAATTCTTATAAGGTGCATGTCAGTTGTCAGTTGTTGGCTCTGGGTATCAAGTGTTTTTCGACAAACACTATATATCCCTACATTGAGAAGAGTCTGCCAGACATAAAAAGGCAACTTTTCTGAACAGGCTATTGGGGCATAAAGATGAAAACACTGTCACCAGATGTTATTTTAACCACTTGTTTTCCTTATTTTTTTTTTTTATTTCAGCAATTCATTTCTTTGGAAAAACCATGAGCAAGCTGCATAAATGACTATTTTCAGAAATATATAGGGCTAAGGTTCCCCCATGGGTTTCACACCACAAACTGCAATTAAGTTAAAACCACAAATGATAGGAACAATGGAGTGAATTGGAGTGGGGTGGACCGAATTAGAGTGAAGCAGATTATAGTGGAGTGGATTAGAGTGAAGTGGATTGGAGTGAAGTGGATTGGACTGAAGTGGAATGGAATGGTCTGAAGTGGAATGGATTGGAGTGGATTAGAGTGGAGTGGATTAGAGTGCAGTTGACTTTAATAATGTGGAGTGGATTGAAGTAGAGTGGATTAGAGTGGAGTGGAGTGGAGTGGGTTAGAGTGGATTGGAGTTCAGTGGGTTAGAGTGGATTAGAGTGCAGTGGATTAGAGTGGGGTTAATTAGAGTTGATTGGAGTGGATTAGAGTGCAATGGATTGGACTGAAATGGACTGGAGTGGATTGGAATGGAGTGGAGTATAACGGATAAGAGTGGTGTGGATTGGAGTGGAGTAGAGTGGATTGGAGTAGATTAGAGTGGAGTTGGTTAGAGTGAAGTGAATTAGAGTAGACTGAAGTGGAGTTGAGTGGATTGGAATTGAGTGGAGTATAGTAGAGTGGAGTGGAGAGAAGGGCAAAACAAATGCACACACAAGGAGTTGTCCGTGCACAATTGCTGTCAAGTACAAAGCTCCTGGAATGCTTCTCCCTAACTTGTGTTCATGTAAAGCTCTCCAATACCTTCTGGTTGGGTTGAGTTCACGCTATCGAACATTTGTAAGAAAAAAAAAGAAGAAATAGTACCTCAATCACAAAGCCGACAGTGGAAGGGCACTATTTAAGAGAAATCCATTTGTGCTTCGTCTCTGCACCACACAAAGAATGGAAGTGACGCAGCAACTGAGGCCTGGGACACGTTGCTGATTTTGAAGGCAGTTAAGAAGAGTGATAAAGATGCTGATGAGTGGTAAGTAAAGGACGAGCCAAAAGCCACTTTTAAAGATTATTTTTTATGCAATAGGTTGCCAAGTGATAGCAGCGCATGAACACTGCTTGCAAGCTCAACCTAAAAAAGGCTCATGACTGGGTGCCTATAAACTTCAGTAGCTAAGGGGATAACTCAGTCATGTGCTTTTTACGGCCTTTTTACTGATAGTGTTTACATTCTTTCCTGTTAGCAGCTTTAAAGGTAAATGTATCCCTATAGCATTTTGCAGGGTGCTGTTTCTGCTGAGGCATCCCCTACTGTTATCATGTAAGCAGTTGCTGACCCCTTTCAGGCACTTTTGCACAACTCTTGTTCTGATTGATACATCTGCCTATGGATTCCTCACCTTTTGAATGATCCCAATGCGCAGCATTCCACAGAAACGTTTCTCCTCTGCTCTCCCACATCGACGAGGACGTCACAATGGAACTGCTCTGCACACGACTCCACGTGATGTCATCGGAGCCATAAGAAGACCTCTTTGGTGTTCTGACGTCCGTTCCCTTTATTCCGCGCTGTTGATGCGTAACGTTTTTTTCCCAGGCTCTCCATTTCTGGGAGTTTTCATTGTTACTGTTGCTGTGACTTTGTGGCCATTGAAGATGACTACTCCTAGGAAGTCAGGATTCAAGCCATGTAGGTAGTGCGGGGGACAGAAATCCATCACTGACCCACACGAAGATTGTTTGTGGTGCCTGTTCTCGGGTCACGACGTTGAGACATGCACTTCATGTTAGCAGATGAATCCGAAGGCCCTGAAGAAAAGGGAGACCAAGTTGTTCATGGCCAAAGCCAAAAGACAGAAGAGGGGTTGCAGGAGATCTCGGACCCGATGGAACTCACTGACGCCTCATATGTTGAGGTCCTCCAAGAAGCACAATAAGAAGCAGTGCCATGGTTCTCAGCGCAGTTCTTTGAAGGACGCAACTCCGAAGTAGGTGTTTCTGAGTCCTAGGCGTTATCGCAAGGATGAGATCTCTCCAACTCCTTCACCAGGGGTTTGTCCGGCTCCATCTCCGGCACCTAGGGTTGTTACTCCTCCGACAACGAGGAATGTTACTCCTCCTCCGGCTCCGAGGTCTGCTACTCCACCTCTGGCTCAGGCAACGAGAACACCTACTCCACAACCGGAGCCGAATTTGGTGCCTCCATCTACGGCTCCAGAGCCCTTTGTTCCGGATCCAGCATATCCAGCATTCCCGACTCTGGGATTAGATCCGTCACATTTTTTAAATGCTTTGTTTAGCATTTTCGCAAGGGCTGCAAATCCAACTGGTGCACCTGCTGACCCCATGGTTTCGTTGGCTTACTCTCTGGAAGGGTTTCCCCCTCATCTTCCCCAGGCACCATTCAAGGCCTTTATGCTTGTGGCACCAGGAAGTTGGCCTCCACCGACGCCGAGGTTGCTGACGCTGTTGCAGTTTCCAGTGAGTTGTGTTCCATTGGATGATTCTTCTCTGGCCCCGTCTGGATCTGAACTGGCACCTGTTCGGCCTCAGCTGACTTCGAAACCTGTTCCTGTGGATCCTCCTTCGACGCCGGTTCCAAGTCACTGGCGCCAGATGCCGATACCGAAGAGGAGGTCTCGGAGAGAGGCTCAAAGGCTGTTGGAGGAAGAGGAATATCAAGAGGAGCATGAAGGGGCTTAAGAAGGAGAGATAGTGGACCGTGACCCTGATTTTGAGGGGTTACAAGAGGCCAGAGGTCTGGATACTTCCCCTGAGTGGGAGTTGATGTCACCTAAGGGCTTGCCACCTCCTGAAGTGACTTCATATCATGCTGTAATTCAGAAAGCTGCGGACCTTTTAGAGCTGACGCTGCCCACAGCTGAATTGAAATCTAACATTCACACGGAGGTGCTCCATTCATCGACTTCGGCTTCAGATCCATTGCTGCACTTCAATGAGGCTTTAACTGAGCATATTTTGGATGCTTCGCAGAAGCCAATGACCTCCCCTGCGGTTTCCAGGACTGTGGCTAGAAGGTACAAAGTAGCACCTGGGGATCCGGCTTTTCTGTCCTCCCATCCTTCACCGGAAAGTCTAATGGTCCAAGCGTCTTGTTCTTCTAAGTTATCAGCAGGCTCTTTTCCATCCACGCTTGCTGATAGGGAATCGAAGTGAATGGAGCAGTCGGCCAAAAAGGTGTTTTTGTCTGGGAGTATGGCCTTGAAATCTACGAATGCCACATGTCTCTTGGGACGTTACATTCACGTCCTCATGGATGCAGCTTAGGAGGTTGTTCCAAAATTGCCTACAGAGGTTCAGGGGCATTTTTCTGAACTACTGATGGATGCTCAGGCTGCTGCACGTCAAGTAATCCAATCTGGCTATACGTTGCTGACTCTGTAGCCAGAGCAATAAGTTGTCTGTTGCAATGAGAAGGCATACCTGGTTGCGAGGTTCAGGCTTTTCACCTGATGTTCAAGCTATTTTGCTGGACTTGCCTTTAGATGGGTCCCGCTTGTTTGGAGCTAAGGGGGATTCTGCACTGCAGCGCTTTAAGGATAGCAAGGCAACAGCAAGGTCCTTGGGGTTTCAGACCCAGCCCAGGGACCATAGACAGCTCTGCAGGTTTCGTGGCTTTACAAACTTGTCCTTTCGTGGCAGACAACAGCCACAGCAGCAGCAGGCAAACCCTGTGTACTAGTCATACAGAGGAAGGGGCAGAGGTCGCCTTCAGGGTTCTGCCCAACAAGTCTCCTCCTTTTCCACCTACTCCTCTTCTGCCTCTCCAACCGTTGTGCCAAGGAAGAAGCTCTAGCTCCGCCATTTTAGAGCATGCTTGTGCGGTGGGAGGACGGGTGGCCTATTTTCTACCTCATTGGAGGTCTGTCACTACAGACCTCTTGGTTTTAAAAATCGTAGAAAATGGGCATGCCCTACCCCTCCAAGGGTTTCCCCCTCGTTTGCCTCCCCGTCAGTGCCTTTGCTTGGAAGAGCATCTTCTGCTTCTCCAGCAGGAAGTACTGTCATTGCTGCAAAAGGGTGCAATCGAGATAGTTCCACAGCAAGAAAGGGGTCAGGGGTGCTACTCCTGGTACTTCCTGATTCCCAAAAAGGACGGTCATTTACGGCCAATTCTCGACCTCAGAATTTTGAATTTTTACCTCAAACAGGAGAAGTTCAAAATGTTGACCCTGGAACAGGTTCTTCTCACGCTTGAGAAGAAAGAATGGATGGTGTTGATCGATTAACAGGATGCGTATTTTCACATTCCCATTTTAAGTCGCATTGGAAGTGTCTCCGTTTTTCGGTGGGGTCTCAACATACCAGTTTGTGGTCCTTCTGTGCAGCCTTACTTCCGCACCTCGGGTCTTCATAAAGGTGATGGCGGTGGTGGTAGCACATCTCAGAAGGTCCGGGATTTCTGTGTTTCCCTATCTGGAAGACTGGATTCTCAAAGCGAAGTCACCAGATATAGTGCTACATCATTTGCAGGTAACAACACAGCTGTTGTTCAGTTCCGGTTTGTCTCACCTGGTGCCTTCTCAGCGCAACCTGTTCATAGGGGCAGTACTGGACACTACTGTGAGTTGTGCCTTCCCGCCTCCACAGAGGATTCAAGACATCCAGGCTATGATTCCACTTTTTCAGAATGGAGCGTCTGTTCCAGTCCTGGAGGTTTGTGCCTGCTTGGTCTGGTTGCTCCCTGCATTCTGTTGGTCAACCATGCACGCTGGCATATGAGGGCCCTCCAGTGGTGCCTTTTCCGGCAGTGGTTTTAACACAACGGAGATTTGAGGAGGTGGTCAAAATCTCCAGAGACACTGCAGCGGATCTGCAATGGTGGAGTGTTCCAGACAACCTGTCTCAAGGGAAGCCGTTTCACCATCCTTTTCCGGTGGCCACAGTGATAATGGATGCCTCCACTCTAGGGTGTGGAGCTCATCTGGGGGATCTGCAGGTCAAAGGTCTTTGGTCTCCAGAGCAAAGATTGTTACACATCAATCTTTTGGAATTGCAGGCAATACGTTTGGCTCTCAAGGCCTTCCTTCCCTTCAGAGTCAGTCTGTTCAGGTATTAACAGACAATACTACCACGATGTGGTACATCAACAAACAGAGAGGGGTAGGGCCATATCTTCTCTGCAGAGAGGCTCTGCGACTCTGGTCCTCGGCTCAGGACCATCAGATTTGCGTGATTACAAATCACTTGGCCGGAGTGTTGAATGTGCGTGCAGACAGTCTCAGTCGGAAATTTTCGGCCGATCACAAGTGACGTCTCTATTCAGAGGTGGTTCTTCACATATTCAGGATGTGGGGATTTCCTCAGTTGGACCTGTTTGTCACTCACGAGAATGCGCACTGCCCGTCATTCTGCAGTCTATTATCCGAAGCAGGGAGCGTTGGAGGATGCGTTTCAGTTAGATTGGGGCTCACAGCTTCTTTATGTGTTTCCCCCATACCCTTGATTCCTCAAGTTCTGAGGAAGTTTCACCAAGACCGGGCCCAAGTCATATTGATCGCCCCAAATTGGCCACGAAGGGTCTGGTACACGGTGCAGAGACAGAATATTGGTTCCAAAATATCGAATTGCAAGAATATCAAGTCAAGAATATCGATGGTGCAAAATATTGAGGTAAGTTTTTTCGTTGCTATAAATATCAATTTTGGTGTAATGTAGACACATTGATTTTGTAAATATCAATGGAAAATATATAGTTGTAAATAATATCGATTTTTTTTTGTTTTTTTGTTTAATGTTCTTTTTTTTTTAGTAATTTTGTATTATTTATTTTATAATGTTTAATTGATTAATTTATTGATTTTAAAATAATTTTTAGGAGCGGGATGTTGGGTTTACAGGGGATATGGGTGGGGAGTAATCTAAGATTGTTGGTAAAAATATAATTTTTAAAAATAATTATGAAGTTTATTTGGGAAATCTAATTTAATATTAATAATTTTTATTTATTGTGAGAAGTGGTGTTTCAATTTTTATTTATAATTTTTTGTATAAATATATTAGTTAATACTTTAAAAAAAATGTTATTTAAAAAAAATTGTGACCAATTAAAATAAAATTTTGTAACATTTTTACATTTTGGAAAATAAATTTTAATAATTAAAAAAATGTTTTTATATTTAAAAATTAATACATATTTTTCTATAATTGGAAATGTATTATGAAGTAATTTCTTTTCAATAATAAATTAGTTTGAGTTAGAAATATAATTTTTTGGGGCTTTATTATCCAGCACTTTTCTTCGCTTTAGTTGTTTTTGGAGTAGGACTATACATTTTTGGGGTTTTATAATCCAGCGCTTTCTTTGAGTTTTGTTGGTTTTGGAGTTGGAATAGTAAATTATTATGATTTATTATCCAGCATTTTCCCTGAGTTTAATTTGTTTTGGAGTTGCAATAGTAATTTTTTTTTGTTTTATTATCCAGCACTTTCCCTGAGTTTAGTCTGTTTTTGAGTTGGAATAGTAAATTATTATGGTTTATTATCCAGCACTTTCCCTGAGTTTTGTTTGAGTTGGAATATTAAATTATTATGGTTTATTATCCAGCATTTTCCCTCAGTTTAGTTGGATTTAGAGTTGGAATAGTATATTGTTATGGTTTCTTATCCAGCACTTTCCCTGAGTTTTGTTGGATTTGGAGTTGGAATAGTAAATTATTATGGTTTACTATCTAGCACTTCCCCTGAGTTTAGTTGCATTTGTAGTCGGAATAGTAAATTATTATGGTTTATTATCCAGCACTTTCCCTGAGTTTTGTTGGATTTGGAGTTGGAATAGTAAATTATTATGGTTTATTATCCAGCCCTTTCCCTGAGTTTAGTTGCTATTGGAGTTGTAATAGTATATTGTTATGGTTTCATATCCAGCACTTTCCCTGAGTTTTGTTGGATTTGGAGTTGGAATAGTAAATTATTATGGTTTACTATCCAGCACTTTCCCTGAGTTTAGTTGCTTTTGGAGTTGGAATAGTAAATTATTATGATTTATTATCCGGCACTTTCCCTGAGTTTAGTTGGTTTTGGAGTTAGAATAGTAAATTATTATGGTTTATTATCCGGCACTTTCCCTGAGTTTAGTTGGTTTTGGAGTTAGAATGGTAAATTATTATGGTTTATTATCCAGCACTTTCCCTGAGTTTAGTTGGGTTTGGAGTTGGAATAGTACATTTTTTGGGTTTATTATCCGGCATTTTTTTGTTTAGTTTATTCTGAAGTTAGGAATAGTAATTATTTGTTGTTTATTATGTTTTAGATTTTTTTCAGTTTATATGTATATTGAAAAAAGAAAAGGAGAGGTATGTTAGTTTTTATTGGTAACATTTTTATTTGCAAACACGTATTTTTTTTATTCACAATTACATTGTTTTAATTTGGTTTTGTTATAAAATTTATCATAATATTAAAAACATAAATCAGAAATTTTGATGTTATTTTAATTTTATCATAAAGTATAATATATTTTTAACATTCATTTTTCATGTACAATTTATATTTTTACATACATCAAAGTATTGAAAAATTGTATATTTTTTTGTAGTAGTCATGTAATAGTAAAGTAAAATATTTTTAGTTCTTTAATTATAAACCGTTTCATTTTTATTGTTTATTATTTTTTATGACACATTTTTTTATACATTTCTGTGTACATTTTTTTAATACATTTTATATAATTTTATGTTTTTTGTAAAATTGTATAATATGTATTTTACAAGGTTATATTCTGTATATTTTATTATTTAGTACATTGAATATTATTTTTCATAAAATAATATTTAATATTTTAAATAATGTACACATTTTTGTTTTTTTAAACTCTTTTTATTAACATTACTCAAGAGACCATACATTACCATAAGCATTTCTAATGGTACACAGTGAGGCGGACACAGTACTTCAATAACAATATATTCACAGGGGATATAAGGCTGGGAAAACCCCCAATAAGATACAGTTACCCATGCTCTTCCCTCTGTATTTTTGCCATGGCGCCCATATCCTTCCCCGTTTCTGAACACACCCCCTACTTTTGTAGACAGTTTCTTCAGCGCGCTGGCACCAATCGAGGTCCCGTTTCCACTCCTCCAGCGTCGGAGGCAGAGGCGCCCCCCACCCCCTGGCTTTTCCGCTTCGCGATCCCTGCTGCAAGAACCAACCATATTCCCTCATATCTGGACCAGTCAGAGTCACCTTTAATCATTAGTAGCAGCCACTTCGCATCTAATGAAACCGTCACTCCTACCACCCTGGACATAGTATCCGTGACTTTTTGCCAGTATCTAGCAATCTCTGGACATTCCCATAAAATATGCAGGAAGGTTCCCTCACCCTGGCATCCCCTGACACACAACGCTGTAGGGGTCCTGCCCCATGTGTATAGGTGAGTACGAGGGTAGTAGGTACGGTGCAATATCTTGAGTTGTATCAACCTAAATCTGGAGAGAACTGCGATTTCTCTTGGGCTCTGGATTGCCTCCTGCCACTCCTCATCATCTATTGATCCCAAATCTTTAGCCCATGTTTCTCGGAGGGCCATCAGGGGGTCCGGCACATTATTTATCAACTTACGATAGATCGTGGAGGTCGGTTCCTCGACAATTGGGTCTAGTAACACCCTATCCTCTAATGGGGACTACTCTGGTACAGAGGTGCCACTATGAATGTGGGTGCGCAGTGCATGTACGAGCCTCAGGTGTTGATCTTTCTGGGTCTGGTGTAAATTGTATTCCCGCTGGATTTCCTCAAAGGTGCGGGGAGAGTCTCCTTTCCATACGTCTCCCAAGTACTCAATGCCTATCAATTTCCACCCTTTGAAGCCCGTTAGGGCCGCTACTTTGTGCAAAGGATCACCCACCCACAATGGGGTTCTACCAGTCAGTTTCCCCGCCCAGCCTAGTAATTTATTGGCCTCTCTCCAGCACTGTATCACCACTTTAGTATGCCCCGGCCACTCCGATCGTGACTTTCGGGAGTATAGGAGAGGCTCACAGTTTCTTCCCGGCATGACGGCTCTGTCTGCTCTGTAAGCCGGTTCCTCCATATCCGCATATACCCAGTCGTTAATGACCTGAAGCTGCGAGGCCCAGTAGTAGAGCCTAATGTCAGGGATTGCCAGGCCACCATCGTGCACTCCCTTCTGTAGCTTGTGCAGCGCAATTCTGGGTGAACCACCCTGCCACAACAACGTTCTGACTTCCTGCGCTACCCGTTTGAAAACTGTTGAAGGTACCGGGTATGGGGTGTTTTGGAGGACAGAAAGGAGGCGCAGTAATGTCATCATTTTAAATAGGGCTGCCCTACCCATAAGTGAAAGCGGAAGGGTGCGCCAGTGACTGACATCAGCGCCAAGGCGACTCATTTGGGGCCCAAGATTCCTGTCCAGGAACGCCTTCTGGTCCCGCGTAACGTGGATACCCAAGTATTTGAAGCCCTCCGACACCACTGGGGCCGAACACCGCATTGGAACCCTGGGGAGTGGGACCCGACAACGGAAAGATCACTGACTTGGACCAGTTGATATTGTAGCCCGAGTAGCTACCAAATAGCTCGAAGATATGCAGTACTCGTGCCATCGAGTGGTATGGTCGTGCAAGGTACAAGACAATATCATCAGCATAGAGCGAAATTTGCTCTTCCCACCCCCCTGGTGCCACTATACCCCAGATCATTGGGTCCCTCTGGATCCAGTGTGCCAATGGCTCCAGCGCAAGGGCAAACAAAAGCGGGGACAAAGGGCACCCCTGCCTGGTGCCCCTTCGCAATTGAAAGGATCTCGATACCGCCCCGTTAACACGCACCCTAGCCGTGGGCGTCTCGTACAGTAGTCTCACCCAACCACAAAAATTGGGACCAAAGCCCAGCCTGTGAAGCACCATGAACAAGTAGGGCCACTCGATGCTATCGAACGCCATCGACGCGTCCAGCGCCATCAATGCCGTCTGTTGGGCCTCGGGATTGCTAGTCATATGGAGTATGCCATATAGTCTCCGAAGATTGTGCAGGGTGCTTCTGCAGGGCATAAACACTGATTGGTCCACATGGACCAATTCCGCGATGACAGACACCAGCCTGTCTGCCAAAGCTTTGGCCAGAACCTTGGCCTCCACATTGATAAGGGAGATAGGATGGTAGGAATTACACTGATCAGGCGGCTTTCCGGCTTTGTAGACTACCACTATCGTGGCCGCCCGCTGGTCTGACGAGAGTTGCCCCTGTTCTCGTGCCTCAATAAACATAGTTCGGAGCGGGGGTAGTATAACCGAGGCCTGCCCTTTATAAATCTCGACTGGGAGCTCATTCGGGCGTGGTGCTTTTCCGGATTTCAGGGAACCCAGGGCGCTACCCAGTTCCTCCTCTGTGAGGTCGACCTCAAGCACTTCACGCGCTTCCCCTGACAGCGTAGGCAGGGCGAAGTCCCTTAGGAATTCTGCGCAGTCGTCCTCCGACCTGGTGCACACCGGTGCATAGACTCTCTCAAATTGCGTGGCGAAAGCTTCTGCTATTTCGTTGCTTGTAGTTTGAAGTGACCCAGTTATATCACGTACCCCCGTTACCCACGATCTCTCCCTATTGCGTCTTTCCAGCCACGCTAGGAGCTACAAAGCCTTATCCCCTACATCATACAAGCGGTGTTGCATCGCTATCGCGTATGCCCGTACCTCGCCATCTGCTAGGGCCCGCAGATCCCGTTGCTTCAGCGCCAGCTCATGACACAGGTCAGCACTTGAGAACGTTGCCCCATCACCCTCCATCTGACTAATTTCTTGCTCGAGTAACCGAATTTGCAGGGATTCCTCTTTTTTCTGAGCTCCGATCAGCGCCTGTGCCTGACCCAGTAATACCGTCTTATAGGCCTCCCATAAAGTAATGTGTGAGTCCACTGACCCCATATTTTCTTTTAAATAGAGCTCTGAGCCCTCTCGGAGTTTGTCCCTAAGCGTTGGGTCTCACAGGCGCCAGGGGTCGATTCATGGAAATGTAGCTCTATCTAGAGACGGGCCTTTAAGAGTGACACATACGGGGGAGTGGTCTGAGATACCACTCGCCATATGTTTAGGGTTAAGGAAGTCCCCCACCTTGTCGTTACGTGTAAAGAAATGGTCTATTCTAGAGAAGGAGCCGTGTCGTGCTGAATAGTACGTATAGTGCCTTAATAGAGGGTTATGTGCCCGCCACAAATCCACTATGCGCATGGCCATGACAAAGTCCACCAGGCCTCGTTCTCCTTGTTGGCCCGCATGGGAGCCAGACCGGTCTAGTTCCGGGTTCATGACTGCGTTCGTGTCTCCACCTATTAGGAGCATGCCCAGGGGGAGGTCAGTGAGGAATGAGTAAACTTTGGGAAAATCACAGCGTGGAGACCCGGGGGTATATAGCAAGAGCACAATACAATCAGGCGCCCCTCCCATTTACCCACCGCCGCAACAAAACAGCCTGCATCATCCCCCCAGGTGCCTGTGATAACTAGGGGCAACGTGTTGCGTATCAAGATCCCCACCCCCCGAGCCCCGGATGAAAATCCGGAGTGGGCTATCATTTTGTACCCAAAACGATCTAATGCCTTGCATTTACTCCCTCGCAAATGCGATTCCTGGATCAAAACAACGTCTGGGGAATGCCTCTTAATGTGCTGCATGACTAATGTGCGTTTGATCTTGTTTCCCAGACCGTTCACGTTCCAGGTCCATATCTGCATACTAGCTAAGTCACCCATGACTTCGAGCAGGGTAGATAGTAAATGAATGTCCCCTCACCACCCAGGTTTTCTGTGGGTCAACCTTCTGTACCTGCTGGATATCTTGGTCTTGAGTGTGGTCCCCATCCCTCCCAAACAAGTCAAACAATAAACCCAACTCCCCCCTCCCTGCAACCCTGCTGGGTGAGCCCCCAACCTCCCACCTCCCAAACATACAGAGTGCCTGTCGCCCAAACAGTGTAGAAAGAAACATTCGTGAGGAGCGGTGAGCTAGCCTCCAGCATGAAGTACTATCTGTCTGCTAACGAATCTTGTCAAGCCCATACAAAGTAGTACAGAAGCCTCCCTACTCAATAAACCACAGAGGCAGTCTGTCCATACGAAAAGAAAGGGCGAGGGGGCCATACGTTGCGAGAGTCTGTTAAGCATCACTGGTCCCTGTTGCAAGTGGGCCCCTTTCTCACCACATCGCTCCCAGACCCCAATATATGCCCCTCCATGTTTACATCAGGGAATAGAACAGTTCCAGTGGTACGAGGAGTGCCCTACAGGTCACTTATCTGTCCGCTGCCGCTGCGCCTGGCCACCGGATGTCCGGTCCGCCTCTTGCTCAGTCCCAAGCCGGCCATTTTCCGCCGCCGGTCGATTGTTCCCTCCTTTGCGACAAACAGTAAGCCATACCTCCAGCCAGTCGCTAGCTTCTGCTGGTGAGTCGATGAAATATGTTTTCCCCTCGTCCATTATTTTAAGTCTGGCTGGGAAAAGCATCATGTGTTTCACATTTTGTTCCCGGAGAGCTCTTTTAACGGCGTCAAAAGACCGCCTCTGACGCTGAACGTGAAGCGTAAAGTCCGGGAAAAAATGGATGGTGGCATTCTCATGCCAGAGGTCGCCATGCATACGTGCCGCATGTAGGATAGCATCCCTATCCCTGAAATTCAGGATGCGGGCTATGATCGTGCGCGAGGGCCCCCCAGGGCGAGGCCTGCCCGCCAAAGCCCTGTGTGCACGTTCTACTGAAAATAAGTTTGACAAGCGTTTGGGCTTCAGGTGATTTAAAATCAGATCTTCCAGGAACAGATCCATGGACTGTCCCTCCGTTCCCTCCGGCACCCCCACGACGCGAATGTTGTTGCGCCGGGCCCTTGCTTCCTGGTCTTCGAGCCGGGCGTAAATGTCCGACTGGTTCTTGGTGAGAATGGCAACCTGGTCTTCGAGACGTTTAGTTTTGGACTGTAAGCCCCCAATACCCGCCTCCGCCGTGGACACCTTCTCAGAGATTTACCGTAGGTCTGCGCGCAGGAGATTCACCTCCTCAGTGACGGAGTCGAGCTTCGGCTCCAGGGTGCCCTTCAACTCTCTGATCGCCTTCATGATATCTTTCAAAGAGGGGTCCGGGGTCTGATCGTCCGATTCCTCCTGCGGACCCCCTCCTGTCGCACCCTCGTCGCGACCCATGGCCACTGTATATTTATCAATGTGGTTAGCCTGTCCAGGCCCCATTGCTTTGTTTTGACCCATGGCCCAATCTGCGTGCTGTCAGCAATGATTCTCTGTAGTCGCGGGTGCTACCTTAGCAGCCGGCACGCCTAGGTACCCACTTCAGCCTCTCAGGAGTGGCTCTCACCTTCACCGGCGTCACTTCAGAGCCACGGGTCCCACACTTCTCGCAGGCACTAGTGAGGGATGAGCACTCACTGGACAATGAGTATAGTGCCCTCCGCAATGTCGCTGCTCCGTACTACTGCACCAACCACTGGCTTTGTCCACTTAGGTGCTTGTAGGCCGTAGAGCAGGCGGTCTCCGCTGCACTGCTCCGGGAGACACCGCCAATGCGCACGCTAGATGGGGAAGGGGTGCGCCGTCACCGGCTTCCCGGCAGTCCGCCTATATTAACTGCACTTATGGCCTAAGCACAGAACTCAATTTGGCCTCTCGCAACCCCTGGTGCCAAGCATAGATGCCGCTCGGCCTGGGACCGGGATCGGTGGAGAATCCCTCGGCCGCGACGTCACTTGCCTGGCGGTGCTCCGCGTAGCGGGTCTACTGTGAGCGCCTCCTGCACTTCAAACAGCATGCCCAGTCACCCAGCTGACCTCCGGTGAGTCGATGGAGTCGCGGGTGGCTTTTCCTCTGCGCGGCCGTCACCAACCGCAGCGGTGCAGTCGGAGCGATGGGTCTTCTGCGTCCTAGGAGCTCCGGGGAGGCGCCATCTTGACGTCACGGGCCGCTCACCTGATCCTCCTCTTGCTCGCCCTCCAGCCCTCGGCCGCAGGGTTTGGAAGAACCGCCAGGTCGCCTCTGCGTCTCCACACAGCTGCCCACTCAGGGGGGCCTTCAGAACGTCGGATAATGCCGGATTTTGCGGGCTTGTACGCTGTCAGCTAGCACAGCGGAATTAGATGGCGGCCATCTTCATCGGCTGCTAGCCACGCCCCTAATGTACACATTTTTAACAATTTTAGCATATATATATTTTTTTTAACATTTTCATATTTTCTGCACATTTACAGTACATTAAACAAACATATATTTTAATATATATTAAATATTATATTTTTGTTTTTTGATAATTTAATGTATATTTTACAATTTTTTGTATATTTTTTTAACATTTGAAAAAAACATTACAATCAATAAAAATGTACATTTTATTGTTTGCCTTCTTTTTATATTTCTCCATTGTTGTCTATGGGGAGTTAGTCTTTTCTTCTGTCTATCTGTTTTGTTTTTAGGTCATTTTGGAAGACGGAACCTCGCGGTTGAGAGCTGCCTTTCATCGGATAAGGTAAGTTTAATTTTATATACTGTTAAGGTAGTTTTAGGGTAGGAGCAAGGTAGTAGCAGTGTAATTACCTTTGTTAGGGCATTCTTTGTTCGTTTTCGGTGCAGTTAGGTGTTGTTTTGGTAGTTTCGTGTTTTATGTGTTTGACGTAGTGTTGGGTAGAATTACAGTGTTATGTAGTGTTAGTTATGTGTTGTTTAATTCTGTTATCTTGTATTTAAGGTTGATTTTAATGCTTGTGGGTTTGTATTTGTTATTGTGGGCAGGTGTTCTTTTTTTTTTTATTTACAGGTTTTCTGTTTGGTGAATGGATGGAGCTGACGCCGGGTTTATTTTTTTTAAAAAGGAAAATGTATTTTGTTTTTTTAAAACAAGTTATTTTACATTTCCTTTTTTTCGGGTTTGTTGGTCCGTTTTTTTTCCAAACTAATTTTCGGGTTTTTGAGGGTTTCGTAATCAAGAGGATTGCAACGTTGGAGCTTTTTTCTACCGTTGTATTTTTGCCTTTTTGTATGGGCTTTGTTATCGAATGGATTCGTCTTTTGATTTATCTGCTATGGATTTTATCGTTTTCGAGGATTGTATACTGTGACATAACTGTAAGTTATTTTTTATATTATGGGTGGGAAATGTATTATGTTACATTGTTTTTTTAAATTTTTTATTTTAATAATTATATTATGTCATATAATTTTGTGTTCGATTTAAAATTTTATATGACATAATTATAATTATTAATTTTAAAAAAAGTATAATTATGCTGTTTAAATGTTTTGTGGTTTTAAGATCATTATGATGTTTAGTATTGTTTTTTGTTTAAAGTATAGATTTAGCAATAATGTCTAGGTATTCTAGACCTTGGGTGTTTGGATATAGTCGAGTTTTGTGTTGTAGGTACTCATACATTGTTTTTGTTTGTTTACTGAGTTTAGGGCCGATTTTAGTTAGGGATTGCTCTAGCCTTAGCTCTTGATAGCTCTGTTCTTTTTTGATAGCTTCAATTAGTTTATGTAGTGTTGGTTGTCCTCTTCCTAATGTGGCTTGGAAGGCATTATGCCAGCCTTCCACTGCTTTGTTGGTTTTAGCTTTTTGAGCTACAGTGCTAGTGTAGACGTTCCACCAGGGGATCTGGAACTTTGGTTGTCTACGGTGCCCTGACCTATATAGCCTTCCCACCCAAGTGTCTTCAAAGTAGTCCAGGAAGGGATTTAGTTTACTTTCGTTTGCTTGATAGAAAGGGCTTTCCAGAAGTATGTTATAATGGTTGGCTACTTCAGTTGCTGGGACATAGGCCAGGGCTATTAATTTTTTATTTGGTAGACAAAGTTGCTATTGGTGGTGTAATCTATGCTCAGAGTAGATTTTTGTAGGTGTCTCCAGATACTCTAGTTGAAGTGGTAATAGCAACCTTGTATTGCAGTGGGTGGGTATATTTTTAAAATTGACTGAATCATTGTTTGTTCAAAGTCAATGATTATTGTTTGTGGAAAGTAGTTGTCAGTGAATTGTTTTAGTATTGTCAGGAGCTCTATCTAGGTGGTGTTTTGTCTATTAGGGAGTAGTGCATATATGAAGGGGATATTAGTATCTTCATATTCCCGATGGATGGTATATAGTTGGTAAAATGGCTTGGGACAAACTTTGAATGTGCCAAGCATCATCCACATTGCACAGTTTTTAAGGTTTTGTAAATTATTGTTGGTAGCAAAGATGATAATTTGTTTTTCATGACTTTTATTGTCATAAAGAAAGAATTTTTCATCTTTGTGGGTGATGGTGTGTTCAGGTAAGATTTGTATTTCTGCAAACGTTTGGGGGGTAGGTGGTGTTTGAGCTGTAGCTCTTTTAGTTCTGGCGATTAATCTTTTTAGAGTGGGGATGGACAGTAGTTGTCCTGTGACATGTTCAGGAACTTGAGTTAAAACATTTTTAAGTATTTGGGTGCTGGTTTGTTGGGAACTTGTACTTGCTTCTTTTATTGTTTCTAGGGCATCTCTGACTTCAATTTCAGTTACATTGGGGGATGGTTGTGTTCTTTAATATTAACTACATTGGTTTATACTGTAGTGGCTCTCCCGTTGCAAGAATTGGAGTAATATTTGCTACATTTCCAATACTTTTTCCTGTGTATAAGTGTAGCCCATGTAGCAAAGAAGTAGTTTTCCCTTTTGCGAAGTTATGAATTTTGCTCCTTCTATCATTTTTTGTCTATCTGTGAATATATGTATGTATATATTTATTAATTATGCAATTTTGAATAGTAAACATGTTAGTATAATTATTATAAATGAAAAAATACTTACATTAGTGTTGCTTTACTATTCTTGAAGGGTGTGTTTTGATGGTCGTTGTTTATTCACTGTTTTTTTTCTGTTGGTATGAAAGCAAAATGTTAATTTTATTAAAGTGTTAGTTATATTTTTATTATTTCGATTTTATAGTATCTTTTGTATTTTTTAGAAAAAAAATAATACTAATTGTAGTTGATAAAGTTTATTTCTTTGATGTTATTGGTTGTTGAAGTTTGTAGAAGCTGTGAAGAGAAAAGTATTTGTTAGTTATATTTGCTTTTTTATTTAATTTATCGTTCATTAGTTTGCTCTATTTGTTAGTTAATTTATATACTTACTTTTTTTATCTTTTTCTTTTAATGTTTATTTTGTACTTTTCTTCGAAGTTAATGTTTGTTTTCGCGTTTTTTGGTGGAGTTATAGTGAAGTGTAATCTGTGAAATAAAAAAGAAAAGGTTATAGTTTTAGTTAATTTAATTACTTTTATTATTTAGTCTTTATTTTTATTCTTTTTGTAAAACAAAATATATACCTACTGTTTTTAGTTGATGAAGTGTGTTTCGTTGATGTTGTGGTTTTGTTGACTTTTGTAGAAGCTGTTAAGTATTTGTTAGATATGTTTTCTATTTTTATTAAATGTATTAGTTGTAAATACTTTATTTGTTGGTTAAGTTATATACTTACTTTGTCATATATTTTTTATAATGTTGATTTAAATCTTGTTCTGCAGGAAAATCTTTGTATTGTATTTTCTAGGTGGAATTTTAGTGAAGTTTAATCTGTGATATTTAACGGAAAACATGTAATAGTTTTAGTTAATTACATAAAAAAAGGTTAATTATTTTTATTTAGTTATAAAGTTTTGTTCTTACCTGTATTGATGTATTTTCGGAATAGTTGTTTGTGTAGTTGTTTTTCGTTCTGTGTTCTCTCTCATGTAAAGTTTCGCTCTTCCTTCTTGTTTGTCTGATTTATGGTAAATTTGGTGTTGATTAATTCATTGTTTTTTTAGTGTTTATTTAATTAGTTAGCATTTTCTATTGGTTTGTGTTGGTTTATTTTAAATTTATTGGTTGAGATAGCTTTTTTGAAATTTTTTGCAGTTACCTTTTAATTAGTTCAATATTTAATATGTTTATTTAATGTTTGTTTTTATTTTGTTTATTGTTGTTATTTAAATTTATATGTAAATAAATGTAATATAATTTTTTATGTATGATATATATTAATGTTAGTTTATTTTCTGTAGGTGTGACATATTTTTAATGTTGTATTGTTTATTTATTTATTTGTGTTTGCATTGTTATTGTATTTGTTTTATTCTATGTTATTGTTGTAATTATTTTTAATGTTTATTTAAAATATTTGGTATATGTAATTTAATTATATAATTGTAAATAGTATATTTTTATGTTTAAATGTTATTTTCAATATAGTTTATATGTATTTTATCGATGTTTGTGTTGTCAATATTGTTTATATCGATGTTTTTGGTGTGTTTCATTTAATTTTAATGTTATCGATATTTTTGTGTGCTTTATTTTTGTTGTCAATATTTTTGTCATCGATAATTTTAACGATATTTTTTGATCGATGTTTGTGTTATTTATTTTTTATGTATAGTGTGTCAATATTTTTGTATACAATAATTTTTCCGCAATATTTTTGTAGTTCGATGTTTTAGGAGTCGAGGTTGTATCAGTGAACCGTGGTACACAGACCTCCTTTACCTCTCATTCCACCCTCCGCTCTGTCTACCTCTCAGGGCAGACCTCCTCTTGCAGTCGCAGGGGCAGGTTCTACACCCCCACCTCCAGAGCCTGCACCTTCATGCCTGGAGATTGAATGGGGTAACCTGAGTTCTTTCTCTCTCCCACCAGATAGGGTGGATGTTATTTTATCGGCCAGAAGACACTCCACCAAATCTGTCTATGCGGGTTGATGGGCTAGATTTGTGAAATGATGTGGAGAGAAATCAATTGATCCCTTAAATGCCCATTTATTTGATGTACTGAGTTTTTCACTTTCCCTGGCGCAACAGGATTGTGCAATAGCTACTGTTAAAGGTTATTTATCTGCCTTGTTGGCTTTTCTCTGTTCGCCAGATCAACCCTCTTTATTTAAAAATCCCATAGTTTAGAGTTAGAGCTTTATTAAGGGTCTCATTAATAGGTTTCCTCCCACTCCCTTTATTATGCCTCAGTCGGATTTGAATCTAGTTCTTACGTTTTTGATGGTTTCACCCTTTGAACCTTTGCATATTTGTCCCTTAAGGTTTCTAGCTTTTGAAACTATATTTTTGGTGGCAGCTAGGAGGGTGAGTGAATTGCAGGCTCTTAGTTCCAAGCCTCCGTTTACATCTTTCCATGCGGATAAGATAGTTCTTAGAACCAGAGTGCTTTCCTGCCTAAGGTGGTCACTCCATTCCCTTTGGGGCAGTCCATCACCTTAGCAAAACTACCAAAGTAGTATTCCCTCAAGACTTCAATTTCTTTAAATAACGGCTTGTCAGAGCTCGAATACGGGGCATAATGAACTTTGTACTCCACACAGAATAATTACTTATTTTTACATGTTTTATTTCATTTTTTTCCTTTTCGTATTTCACATCTTAAAAAAAAGTTTTTAGTATATAAATATATATTTTTTCAATTACAGTACAATGAATGTCATCATTTTTCAAACAGTTCTGTTAGTAACAAAGAATCACTGTCTTCTGTCTACATCTCATTATCTCTGAACTAAATTCTTTTTAACCTACCTGAATCTTTCTTTTTACACCCGGTCAAGCACACTATTAATGTCACGCCTTGGAGTTAATAGACTCAACTTAAGACAAATGTTATGAAGTGGCACATTCGCTTGTTATATCAGTATATATTGGAGAAATGTAAAATATCTCCTGGGGTGTCTAAGAAAGCAGATAACATTGATCTTTTTCTCCTTTATAATTGCAGAATATTCTTCCCCCTCCTTCCACCCGTTATAAAGTAATAAATAACAGGTCTTGAAGAAGATGGTTTTTAAACAATATTACCATTGAAACGTACGTCGGCCAGAGATAGAGTGCGACACCCCAGCTATCAGCACAGCGACTGAGGGTTGATTTTATCACCCGGTTTCCATCTGTGCATGCAGTGTTGTTCTGGGGTGGAGAGTGTGAATGTATTGAGTGTAAGAGACATGAGTGGTGAGTTGAGAGAGGTGTGATTGTTTGTGGGGATGTGTGGAATCAATCTGTTATCATTCCATTGAATGTGATCCTTAAAGTGTTGAAATCACGTGTATGTAATGTACAGAACTGTTTGAAAAATGATGACATTCATTGTACTGTAATTGAAAAAATATATATTTATATACTAAAAAAAAAAATTTTAAGATGTGAAATATAACAAGGGAAAAAAATGAAATAAAACATGTAAAAATAAGTAATTATTCTGTGTGGAGTACAAAGTTCATTATGCCCCGTATTCGAGCTCTGACAAGCCGTTATTCAAAGAAATTGAGGTCTTGAGGGAATACTACTTTGGTAGTTTTGCTGTTTTTTTTTTTTTTTTCCCCCCTGTGCCCTGACCTGCAAAGTTTTGTCTCTAGGGGGGTGCCTTGATAACTCAAGCAGTCCATCACCTTACCTACTTTCTGCCCTCCCCCACACCCTTCTAAGGAGGAGGAGAAGAGACTTCATCGCCTGGACCCCAAGAGGGCAGTGAGCTTCTACTTGGACAGAACCAAGGGCTTCAGGCTGGATGATCAACTCTTCATAGGATATGTGGGCAAGATGAAGGGTAGGGCAATCCTGTGCATCAAGATCTGCTATGCCTTGGGCAAGAAGGAGCCCCTGAAAGTATTTGTGCTCTTTCTACCAGAGCTAAGTCTTCTTCTTTGGCTTTGGCTAGAGGTGTCCTTGTGGTAGACTTCTGCAAATCGACAACTTGGGCCTTCCTCCAGACTTTTGCAAAGCACTATTGCTTGGATTCAGAAGTGAGGAGGAACAGCCATTTTGCTCGTTCTGTGTTGCAGGAGTTTTTGGTATAGGCAGGCAGGCACCCTCCTCCGAAAGCGGGACTGCTTTGGGATTCAATTCAAAAGGTGAGGAATCCACAGGCAGATGTATCCATCAGAAGAACAAGTTACTTATCTTCGGTAACGCTTTTTCTGGTGGATACAGTATCTGCCTGTGGATTCCTCACTGACCTACCCACCTCCCTGTTGCCTGTCTGCTTAGACCGAAATTAATTAATTAATGCTTTATGTGATTCCTTGTTTAAATCATGAGATTTCTTCAATTTAGGAAATATCGATGATGTGGTGTTTCCATATTTGATTATGTTTTGTATACTTGTGAGAAGGTTGTTGGTTTACCCGTTTTGCCTCGAATGCGCGGGAAAAATGGGTGGAACTGACGTCAGCATGCCGACGAGGTCTTCTTATGGCTCTGATGACGTCACGCGGAGTCGCGTGCGGAGCCGTTCCCTTGTGACGTCCTCGTAGACGTGGGAGAGCTGAGGAGAAATGTTTCCATGGAATGATGTGCATTGGGATAATTCAAAAGCTGAGGAATCCACATGCAGATACTGTATCCTCCAGAAAAAGTGCTACTTAAGGCAAGTAACTTGTTCTTCAGTGTGCATACCTACCTGCTCAGGAAACATCCTGCTGGGCCAATATTCGTCCAAATTGCCATTTCGTCTCCTGTCTTCGTGATTTAGAAGCTGCTCTCCTTAGAGAATTTGGCAGGGGCAAATGGGACAGTGAAAACAGTGATTCTGAAAAGGTATGGAAGATGGGGGCGCACATAGTTATCAGAGCCCCAAGGGAAAGCAACACAGCATTGGAGAAGAGAGGAATGGAAAAGGAGAAGAGACCAATAGGTGTCTGGTGAAGCAGGTGAATTTGCAAGATAAAAGGAACTTTTAAGAACTTTGGTGGAAGGGCAATTACTATTTTGTCCTATAATATCCTACTGATGGGCACTCCACCATCCATCTGGTCCGACTTTGTTCTCATGGAAAACTATTCCAATACTGTTGCTGATCTTGATTACTAGCAGCTGGCACAGTGACATTTCACTCAACCGCACATGCAAGCAGAGACATGTCCGTGCGCTTGGTACTTGCACATTCCTGGTGCTTCTTCGTGCTCCAGCATACTTAACTATCACACTGTTGAAAGGAAGAAGTGTAGAGCTGGCTACCGAAATAAACCAAGTGGTACTTCTAATTCAGAAGCAGAGAAAAAGACATTGGGAGAAAACACAAAGAAAATTGTCATAAGCTGCTGATGCTCAGTCAGTTGATTGTTCAGACTTGTACGCTGGATCATAGTAAAGCTTGTTTATATGTATTTTGTGCTTCAAAAATTGGAACAGTTGAAGATCTCACTTCTAGCAGATTACAGATGGAGCTCATGGAAACATAGTGTGCACAGTACAAGAAACCCATACTCAGACCGACATAATATGATAGATTACACCACAGCCTCACATGACCAGTGCCTGAAACCCCATTAGCAAACAAAAGGACACAACTCATTCCAGATATCCTGCTCAGAACACAAGACATCTTAGTTAAACCATAATACGCACTCAAAATGCCTCCAAACCCAGAACAGCCTATTTCTCACATATGCTGGTAAGGTTACAAGCCGTGATTTCAACCAGGTGAATTCCAGATGTATGCATGTTGGTGAGAAGGTATTATTGCCTCTTCTTGGCACATCCTAGGACTTCCGCAATTTGATGGACATTTTCCGATGGGGTCTTGTCACTTTTTTAATTCAGCCCTGACGCAAAACGTATTTCTGGATTTGCATAGCTTTGTGTGACTAAGTTAAAAAGAGTAACACAATGCAGTGCATAGCACTCATTTGCATTACTTGGCATTGAGGTGGCATTCCTTGGGTGGAGCATGGACGTTTCCATGCATTCAACCATCAATTTTGACACAAATCTTCATTTATTAAAGGCAGTAAACCTGGGTTTGCGCCAAAATGGTTGCTGGCGTAATGACAAATATCTTCATTTCTCCTCGTTACTTCCTCTTTCTGTGTATGCTGCATTCTGCAGCACACATAGGAAGAAGACTATGCTTCTAGGGATTATTTCCTTGCTGCACAAAAACAATCCTGGTGCAAGGTGCTTGATTCGGCGCTAGGCTGCCTAAAGTGCACCAGCACTATGAGAGAGAAGAAGTGTGGCATCTCTTTGTAGATATGGTGCAGTTCTGCTCTCTCCCTTTCAGCAAATTGTCTTGCTGTGTTGCATTGCCCGAAAAGTTAGAAATCTAGGGCTGGATTTACTAATTCTTTCCACTCAAAAGCATGGGAGGATCTGGAAAGACATTTTATGAGGAGAAAAATACCAGTGCGCCTGAGATGGAAGTAGGGCTGAGTGACTTTACCATAGGCACTATCCTGTTGTAAGAATATGTAAACAGTTCATTCTGGCAAAGCTGCAGGTAAGCATGAATAAATAACATTCCCAGTCGCAATATCAGACTATTATGAAGGTGAGGAAATTCATTCATTGAATCATTCCCTTCATGGGTATTCAGAACCCGTGTGTTGGATCTTCGCAGGAAAAGGAGGAAGCAGCACGCAGGCAAAAGGAGGTAACTTTTTTTTTCTACACTCTCTCCTACATCATGTCACCCACTTCCAGTGTCCTACTTCTAATGACCCTTTGTCCTCTCAAGACCCCCACTTCCTTCCTTGGCCCAGCCATCTGGCTGCTGGTCATCTCGTGTCCAGGGCACTAGTGCCCCTCTATGTCGATCCTACTTCTCCCCATCTGCCCCCCCACTTGAGTAAGGTTTCCCATTCTCCTTGTTGTCTGTCAGACCAGTGTCTTAGATTTCTTACAAAAGTCACGCTGGTTTCCGGTGACTTCTTTGTAGCCATCGTAGTGGAGGAGAGTCCGCAGCAGTGACCACATCCATATGTGGTCTAGCACTCTTAGTTTTTTCTCCTGAGGTGTTGCTTTCTTCTTGGTCCCCGGCACCATGTTCCTTGCGACACTTTTTGAAGTAGGATATGTTGTGAATCACTCTCCTGTCATCTGCCACGGCGGTGACCATGGTTCCTCTTCTCGCTATTACTTGCAGGGGTATTCTGACATATCAGACATCTATTTTCTTCTTCTGTTCTTGTCTGATGAAGACCCAGTCCCTTTGTTTGAGATCTGACTCTTGAGTCTTTCGATGTATATCTCTTCATCTTGTTCTTTTGCTGCTTGTCTGTCCTTTTCTTGAAGTTCTTTCTGCTCTCTGTCTTGCCTCTGTGGCATGACTCTCTCGCTTCAGTTTGGGATCCTCGTTGTAAGGAAATGCGGTGTAGTTATATGGTGCGTTAGTGCTACCTCACAGTGTAATGCAACTCACAACCCCTTTAAGACTCTTAGGTTTCGTTAGTCAAACCTTCAGCTCAACCCTGGGTAGCTGTGGTCTGAGTAGCAATGCTTACCCAAAGTAACAAGTGTAAAGCATTTAAACAGCACCAAAACAATTGAAGAAGAAATCGACAAAACACCAAAGAAATCCGACACCAATTTATAAAAATAGACTGTCTTTTGATGTATTTTTAGACACAACAACGAAAAAGATCCAATAGAGGGTTCAGGAGTTATAAAATTTACAAGGTATTGTAAATCGTGTTATTTCACTCAACTTCGAACAAACATTGGCAAATTCAACAAATTTGACACTTGGAAACTTTTTCACCAAGAATTTTGGGTTAGAAGGAATGCAGTCACTTACAGTCACTTTAGTTGACCAACTCCAGTAGGGAGACAGTCAGTGGGACCAGACAGATCTTCAGAAACAGTTACCTCAACAGGTTAAGTAGTCTTCAGTCCGTTCCAGGCGCTTTTATCCTTTGCAGGGCTTTCCTATGGAAGTGGTCCTGTTGCAAGGGATGAAGGATGCTGAAGATGCTCAAAGGATGATGTGTATGCCAAGCGGTCAGCAGGGGTATTGCTAGGACTATTCCTGCTCACAAGGTCGATGTCCCTCAAAGTGTTCTCGGTGCTGGCAGAAACCTAGTGACCACCGGACTACTGGTCTTTCAGTATTGCGATCACAAGCCAATCCTTCCTGGATCAAACACTCATCCTCTGGGGTTCCGAGCTGCACTTCGATGACACTTCCGGGCTCAATGAACTCGGGTGGAACTTTGCGCATTGGGTCCTGGTCTCTGGTGCTGCACGGTGGCGGTTGGCAGTGGGTTGTAGTCTTTGGGCCATGAACTTGCCCCTGCAGGCTTCTCAGCTGTTGTGTGCCTCAATCAATCAATCAATCAATCAATCAGGGGTTTGTTAAAGCGCGACTACTCACCCGTAAGGGTCTCAAGGCGCTAGGGGTGGGGGGGTGCAGGTTCCATCCATCAAGGAGGGGTCTGTCGAAGAGCCAGGTTTTGAGGTTTCTTGCGAAGATGGGGAGCGATGTTGTCTGTCTGAGGTGGAGCGGAAGGGCGTTCCATGCTTTGGCCGCGAGGAAGGAGAAGGAGCGGCCTCCCGATCTGGTCTTTCTGGTGCGGGGGACCACGGCATAGGAGAGCTGGGCTGATCGTAGGGTCCTTTGGGGTGCGTTGAATTTGAGTCGGCTGTTCAGGTATGCTGGTCCGGTGCCGTGGAGGGCCTTGTGTGCGTGGGTGAGCATCTTGAAGGTGATTCTCGCCTCGACAGGGAGCCAGTGGAGTGTGCGCAGGTGCTGGGAGATGTGGCAGTGTTTTGGCAGGTTGAGGGCCAGTCTTGCAGCGGCGTTCTGGATGTTCTGTAGCTTGCGAGTGAGGTTTTTGTTTATTCCAGCGTAGAGTGCGTTGCCGTAGTCGAGTCTGCTGGTGACCAGGGCGTGAGTGACGGTCTTTCGGTGTTCGAGGGGGATCCATTTGAAGGTCTTACGAAGGAGGCGGAGGGTGTGGAAGCAGGAAGACGAGACAGAGTTGATCTGGCGGTCCATTTTGAGCTCGGAGTCCAGGATGATTCCCAGGTTGCGTGCGTGGCCCGTGGGGGTTGGCGGGTTTCCGAGGGCGGGGGGCCACCAGGTGTCGCTCCAGGCATCGGGGTTTGGGCCCATGATGAGTACTTCTGTTTTGTTGGTGTTTAGTTGTAGGCAGCTGTTTTTCATCCATTTGGCGACGGCTTCCATGCCTTCTCGAAAGTTGCGTCTGGCGGTGTTGGGCTCGTTGGATAGGGAGAGGATGAGCTGGGTGTCGTCTGCGTATGACACGATGTTGAGTCCGTAGGTTCTGATGATGGGGGCGAGTGGAGCCATGTAGACGTTGAAGAGCGTCGGGCTGAGGGAGGAGCCCTGGGGGACTCGGTAGGTGTGGGGTCCGAGAGGAAAGGGGGGAGTCTGACCCGCTGCGTCCTGCCGGAGAGGAAGGAGCGGATCCAGTCGATGGCCTTGTCCTGGATTCCTGCGTCGTAGAGTCTGCGTATTAGGGTGCGGTGGGAGACTGTGTCGAACGCCGCTGATAGGTCGAGGAGGATGAGGGCTACTGTTTCTCCTTTGTCCAGTAGGGTGCGGATGTCGTCTGTTGCGGCGAGGAGGGCGGTTTCCGTACTGTGGTTTATTCTGAAGCCGGATTGGGAGGAGTCGAGGATGTTGTGTTCTTCAATGAATGTGGCGAGCTGGCTGTTGATGGCTTTCTCAATGACTTTCGCTGGGAACGGGAGCAGGGAGATGGGTCTGTAGTTTTTGAGGTCGGTGGGGTCTGCTGAGGGTTTCTTTAGGAGGGGGTTGACCTCGGCGTGTTTCCAGTCGTCGGGGAACGAGGCGGTCGCCAGGGAGCGGTTGATGGTGTGGAGCATGGGTGCGATGGAGTCGGTGGCTCTGTTGAAGATGTGGTGGGGGCAGGGGTCCGTGGGGGCCGCTGAGTGGATTGACTTCATTGTCTTCAGTGTGTCTTCGGTGGTGAGGGCTGTCCAGTCGTCAATTGCTGGTTTCCGGGTGTCGGGGGTGGTTGGTGAGGGTTCAGTGTGTTGGTTGTCTTCATCGAAGTTGTCGTAGATGCTCTTGATTTTGTGGTGGAAAAAGGTGCTGAGTTTGTCGCAGAGGTCTTGTGAGGGAGGGATGTCGGTAGACTCGCTAGTGGGTTGGGCGAACTCCTTGATGATGCTGAAGAGTTCCTTGCTGTTGTGCCTGTGCTTGAACAGTAGGCCAGCTCACTAACCCTTGGAGTCTCTTGGCTTTGGCTGGACTCTGGAGATGGAGCAGGACACAGCAGGCACAGGCCCTCTCCTTTGCTAGCCACCAGGTTCAGCAGGTGCAGTGCACGCCGGTGCAGTCTCTCTTTGCTGGTTCCACAGTGCAGCAGGGCAGTCCTTATATGATCCTCCTACCAGTCCAGTCGAGATCTGAATTCAGAGTGCCAGAGGTGCCCTACTTGTGCTTAGAAAATTCCCTTAGGGAAGGATGCAGTTGGTAGCCAATGGGCTACCAGGTTCCCTTTCAGCTGATGACCACTTCCTGTGAAGTGTGGCATCTGGGCATCCCAGGATGCACCATTCTACCCACTTCCAATTTGGCAGAACCCATTCCTGGCATGTGGAGAGCTCTAGCCAAACCCAGAGGTGTGGCTGCCAAGGGGAATACATGCCCCTGGAAAACCCGTTTGGCAACTGGGTTGCCCTCTCTTGTCCCATGTGCCAGCCTGTCTGCCTGAACAATGAAGCAGCTCCTCTCCCAATTGTTACCCAATTGCCCTTTAAAGGTGGCTTCTCCTTTGAAGCTAGCCGTTTGGGCCAACACCCTTGTGGATTACTGCAGGAAGGAGGTGACACCTTCTCCCAAACCAGGCACCTATTGTATCCTTTCCTGGGAGTCATTAGCATGTCTCGCCAGGAGGGCAGACAGCTGTCTCGGCCACAGGACCCCATGTGCAACTAAATATGGGCACAGGGGACCGAAGGCAACAAAGTGGCAACTTTGCTAAAGTTGCACAGTGTAACTTGTTACATTAATTTCAACCTGAGAATGAAGTCGGGTTTAATGTAACAAGCTGTTTGATACCTTGAACGACCTACTTTGGTCGCACCATTCCAGAGTTAGCACAGTTGAGGAGTCAGCGTGCAACTATGCATTCCCCAATTGGGCGACCAATCTTTTCCCCTGTAAAAATGTCAGTTCTGCTTTTTCACTGTCAAAACATGTAAAGTTACATGTTCTCCACTTGGAATATGTTGCACCCTGCCTTAAGACTCAATAGGCCTGCCAATGGGGTGACTTACACATGTACCAAGGGGAAGTCAGACTTTTCCATTGTTTTAAAAAGGCTAAGCAGTTAAACTACTCTTCCAACTTGCAAATGGCAGGCTGGGAGTCTTGTTTTACATGTGTCCCACCCAGAGTAGCACAACCAGTGCTGAAATCCCTGGGAGGACTGGCTAACTTACATGCTTTGGGTACCCTGGGTACCATTTAGAAGGGAATTACATGTAAGTTAGCTCAGCCAATTAGGTAAAAGCCAAATACATATTAGTTTAAGAGTCGAAAAACCAGAAGCATCAGTCCAAAAACCTGGGGGCGTCCATACAAAAAGAGCCACTTCCTTACACTTGTGCATACCTCTCTTCCTAACATGATGTTCTCCGGACACTTCCCAGTCATGCTGTAAGGTGTATTTCGGTATGCTTGTAGCACATTGTTTAAGGCAAACTGTACGTCTCACTTGTTTAACTTGTTGAACGGTTCTCTTCAGTGTGACCATGAATCGCTCCACCATCTCATTGGCCTTTGGGATTTTTCCTACAACTGGGGCTTGTTATGGAAGGCACTATCTGCTAAGGCTCTACCTCGTGACCCTGGCATTGTGACTGCTGTAAGGGGCCGCCCTTACCTCTGGCAGACCAAGGCTGTGAAGACTTGGGCCTTTCAATCAACTCAAAATCAATGGTCCTTGACTAGGCATCAGTCCCCTGACAGTTTGCAACACTTACAATTCAGTCCTGGGTCTTGAGAAATAGATCAAGTTCAGGCCATGGCTCAAGCAGGTCAAGTCGATCCGTCCAAGCCTTGGTTCAGGCTGTCTAACAACAGACACAAGAGTTATAACAATTGCGTGATGAAAATCTAGCAGTACACCAAACCCTAGTTGCGAGGGCCTCTGATGTTCCAATGGTTTCACAGGCAACTGCACGCTTACCTGGAGACCCAAATAAGTTGGATGGAGATAAGGTTAGCTACCTCATCAGTGCCTTGTCAGGACCTGCTTTGGCGACCCCATTAGTAGCTGCAGAAGATCCTAGCCTTTCAAATTATTCAACCTTTCAGACGGCATTCAAATGGATACTTGAAAGACCTGATCTTGAGATCTGATAGAGACTTCTAGCTGCAGATTACTTATCTTTAGAATTATCCCCAGGCATCAGACTGGATCCGGAAATGTTTTACTTAGCAGCACCCCTGCACGCTGGCAGGTGGCGTCATTCGGCTCCCCATGGCATCCTTGGTGTCGTCCACACTGGAAGTGACATGCGCAGTGCCTATATACGTGCCACCCCAGTTCTTTTCTTTCTGCACCAGTCAGCGCAGATCTGGAGAAGATATACCCCCAGTCCCTTTTTGACTGACCTTTTTCAAAGATTTTTTTGAGACACTGTGTCCTGGTGTGGGAGGGATGTCTACGAGGAAGGCTGGTTTTAAGCCCTGTGGAGCTTGTCCCTGGCAAATGTCAGTGACGGACCCACACTTCGTCTACCTCTGGTGTCTCGAGCATGACTACGATAACTAGACCTGCGTCGATTGTTTCTCCATTCACACCAAGGCATTGAGGGAGCACTCCATCAAACTCTTTGCCGCTCGATGTGCGACACCATGACAAAGAAAGTCAAAGTATGTTTATTTACAGTTAATTAAAACCACCATAACATTTTCTGCAGGAGAACATAAAAGAATATAAAAATCATTATAAACATGATAAAGAAAGCTTCTTATGGTTTTTCAACCATGCTTCCAAATTAAAATGCCAAGATGTTAATGAAAATTTAGATAAAAAATGCAAAAAGATAAAATTGTAAACTAGTGCAGATAATATCACCATGCCCATAACTTTTTATTTCCTTAATGAGCAAAAAGATAGAGAAGTATTAGTGCAAATTTTGCAAAAAAGTGTAAAACACAAACAAATTGTGAACTAGAACAAATAATATCACCACGTCCATACATTCTCATTTCCTTAGTAGGCAAAAAATAAACAGCACAACCATCTCGATTCCAGTGGAGAGGAAGGTCCTGGGATCGGTCATGCAGCCATCGATCATCGTCGCAGTCAAAGTCGTCTGAACACTCCACAAGAAGAAGAAAAACAAGAAGTGGAAGAGGTCTTTACCTTCACCCCGTCCGTCAAAGTAATCTAATGAGATGAATTAACACTGGCATTGAAGGCCTGGCTGCACCCGGGCTGTCTCCACGCCTCCCTGAGTTTTCTGGAGTCTGAGCGACCCATGCCCAATTCCATGAGTTTTATGAGGCCATGCATCTCATATTTGGGTGGCCCATCCTCGCTAGCACGCCCTCGGGGCCCACAGAGCCGGGAGGGGCCCCAACTGGTTTTCCACCTGCGAGTTCAGCCCAGGCGCCAGTCGGGTCCTCTGGATCCATGGACAGATCCAGACCGATGCCGGTCGAGCCACGTTGACCTTCCCCAGTGCTGGTCCCATTGCCGATATAGGTGGCGCCGCTGACACCTACCGGTGCCGCCTCCCCATTCTTATCCCTGACTCCGATACAGAGCTGGATGGGCAGCGTCCGATGCTGACTCTGGCACCGACTAGAGGCATTCCATTTCAGCTTCCCTCCCTGGCTGTCAAGACGAAAGACTTGACTGAGGTTCTTCTGCTGGGAGTCCTCCCTTCTGAATTGCTTCTCCCTTTTAATGAAGCCCTCACAGATGTCTTACTTGGGGCCTGGTGCAAGCCCTGCACAGGGGCTCCTGTGAAAAGGAGGATGGCCTGCCACCATTGCCCCACCCCACGGGACCCAACTTCCTTTCCCAACACCCCACCCTGGAGAGCTTGGTGGTTCAAGTCTCCACTTTCAAACTAAATCCTGGTGCATTCCCTACCACTCTACCAGACAGGGAATCCAAGAGGCTGGATACGTTAGGAAAAATTATTGTTTCTTATGCCAGCCTGGCACTGCAGTCGGTGAACACCATGGGCCTTTTGGGCCGATTCTCCCACTCGTTCGGGGACTTGGTTGCGCAGGTGCTGCCTATGGTCTTGGAGAAGATATTGCTGACGGGAGGGATGCAGCTAAGTTTGCCATACGCTGTGGGCTGGATATGACCAACTCACTGGGCAGAGCGGTTTCTTCTTCGGTGGCCCTTAGGTGCCATGCCTGGTTGAGAACCACTGGCTTTTCAAGGAGCGTCCATGCCTCGCTCATGGACATGCCCTCTGATGGCTCCTGTCTGTTTGGAGATGAAGAGGACTCAGTGCTAAAGTGTTTCAAGGACAGCAGAGTTACGACCAGGTCCTTGGGTCTTTCCATGGCCCCTCAACAACCCCAGTCCGCCTTTTGCTCCTTTTGTGGCAACGCAAGTCCTCGGTGCTGCACAACGGCGGTGGCAGCGGCTTGAAGACTATGGGCGAACAACTTGTCCCAGCAGGCTTCTTCAGCTGTAATATCCCTGTGCTGCAAACAGGAGGCCAGTCAGCTGGCCTTTGGAGTTCTCTTGGCTACACTGGGCTCTGGAGACAGTTTCTCCCTGATCAGGATATGGCAGGCACAGTTCATCTCTTCACTAGCCACCAGGTGCAGCAGGTGCCATCCTCGTCGGTAAAGCCTCTCTTTGCTGTTCCCTCAGTGCAACAGGGAAGTCCTTCTTCTGCCCTTCTTCCAAGTCAGTTGAGATCTGAGGTCTGGGTGCCAGGGGGGCTCCTTTTATGCTCAGAAAATGTCCTCAGGGTTGGATGCAGTTGGTAGTCAACGGGCTACCAGATTCTCTCCCGCCTAGTGAACACTTCCTGAGGAGTGTGGCATCTGCCTATCACAGGATGCACCATTCTGCCTACTCCCAAGATGGTAAGACCCCTCTCCTGGTGTACAGGCCTCCCTAGCCCACCCGAGGTATTGCTACTTCAGGGCTATACACCCATGGGGAAAGCGTTTTGGCAACTGGTTTGCCCTTTCTGCTCCCCATGCCAGCATGTCTATCACCACAATGTGGCAACCCTTCCCCTGGTGGCCCACATCTGCTCTTTAAAGGTGGCTTCACCCAAGTGGCTTCCTGCAGGAGGGAGGTGACAACTCCCTAGACTGCAATCCCTCATTTTTCTCCTTCCGTAGAGGTGTTAGCATGTCTCTCTAGGAGGGCAAAAGGCTGCCCCAGAGAGCAGGCGCCATGTGTGCCTCAGAAGGCTTAGAAGTCTTAAAGGCAACAAAGTGCCAGCTTCGCTAATGCTGCACACTGCAACCAGTTACATTAATTTCAATTTGAAATACAAGTCAGACTTAATGTGATGAGTTGTTTGATACCTTGGAGGGCCCACACTGGTCACAGCGTTCCGGAGTTAGCACAGCTGAGGGGTTCAGCTTGTAACCCTGTACTCGCCAATTGGGCGACCAAGTGTTTCCATTGTAAAATGGTTGTTTTGCATGTTTTACTGCCAGGGCATGTACAGTACATGTCCTGCCTTTGTCATATGTTGCATACAGCCTTTAGGGCTCCAAAGGCCTGCCTGAGGGGTGGGTGACTTAAACACATGTCCAGGCGAAGTGTTGGTGTTATATGGCCGTTAGGGTCATTGTCGACATTGCTAATTTAACTTGAGTTCGGCTGCCATGATGCTGCTTTTGCGCACGTTACTACATGACTTTATTTTGCAAGACTCTGTTTGTGCCTTTCACATGAGAACTGTCTGCTTTCTGCGTTCTCTGCCTGTTCCTGGAGTTTAGTCTGAACACGATGTGCAAGGTCGATAAACACTGCCCCTTGTTATTCTGTTCTGGTCAGTCCCTAGCATCTAGACAAAACATGCTAACACAGCTGCGCTGCTGGAAACTCGTGCTTTGATATTACGGGGATGCATGTTATTCTAACAAACACTTGGAGAGGGACTTTCCAGGGAGAAGAGCTATGCTGTTCCTATGATGCAAAACTTCCATCTAGGCACTAAGGTATGGGGTCTGCTGACAAAGCCCAGAGATCTTCCTTTATATAATAAACTTCCCCTTACCAAGGGGAGAGTGGTTAGGCCTTATAGTCCTTTTTCCACTGTCTGTATATGATGGCATCCCCCTTTATATTCTATGGAATTGTAACAATGCTAATTGTTTTAGGTTTATGCATTTCGCTGCTGGTAGTGGCTCGTATACTGCATTATAGAGCACGATAGTTAAAATATACATGAACTATAACAGTGACTCTGACAATTCTTATTGTGGACAAGTACGATGAGTAAGCGAAAAGGTGTGTCTTGCTACTGCGATTCCTGAGAGAGTCGGGAGTGTTGTGTTCTGAGTTGTCTAATCATCTGTATCTTCATGATTATGTAGGAGAATGAATGAGACATTATAGCTAGTCGGTTTTGGGATTTTGAGTACTAAGGTGGTAGGAAGGTTCAGCCCCTATACACTGAGGTCCTGTTTTCCTGCACATAGTTCTGTGTATGTGCAGAATCCCCGCAACATGGTGCCGCCAACGTTTGGTCTGGTACTAAACTGCGAGACTCCTGAGTAGTGCTTGTGCTTGTCCACAATCCCCTCACATCTGTTTCCGGAGACATTTGTGACGGAGTAGCCTCCTATATTAATGTTTTATAGGTTGCCATAGCACCTCCTAACCGCGCACCAGTCACGACGTATTTGACTCAATATGGGGTCCCTGCTGCTGGTGTTGCGCTTATTTTTGTTGTTGAAGCGGATGCAGCTCACCGCTTCGAGGTATTTTATTCTTGGGTCACCTTTCCGGCAGTTGATGGGACAGATCAATTGTTTCACGAATATACTGCCACTGCCCTTCCGCAGCATTATCGACCTTATAGATCTCTTAAAGTTCCGCTAACGGCTTGGCAACATGCAATATGGTTTATTGGCGCCCTTCCTCACCCTATGACACCGGTCTGTTTAGGCCCCTTATCGATAGATGGGGCCACATGGCCCGTTTTGGCTGGGTATACCCCGCATCCAAATTACCTTACTGCTACAGTCGCAGAGCTACGCGTGTTGCATACATCGTTAATACGAGTACATAGAGCTGTTATTCAGTTCATGTTGCACAACTTCCAGATGGGACCACCTGGCGTTGCTGCGCAACTACCGGGACCTGGTGGAGTAACCATCAGTCCTGTCATGGTTAATTCAGTGATGGGCAAGCGTCCGTAAAATAAAGGCGAATTTCCTTATTGGCTTGCTGAAAAATTTGGACAACTCGAAGCTGTTTTTCCAAATACCACGCCTGTGGAGAAACACAGGATCCTGACCATGAGTTTACCTAAAGGCCTAGTTCCCGAATTGGCTGATTGTAACACTTGGGGTAGAGTGTTTGCAGCGGTATATTCGATGTGTTTCAGCACCCCCTCAATGACAGTACTCCCTTCCGTGATAAAACGTGTTCAGGATGAACATGGGGCCAAGGCGGCTCTGGAGTTGGGGATGAGACTGGTGGGGGTGTTCGACATTGTTTCCGATATGATCCTTGCTAATGTTAAGGGTGATGCTGTAAGCTTGCAAGTGGCGCAAGTGGCGCAATGCTTATTGTATGCGATTCTAACTACTGTGTTCAGTCTTTTAATAACAACTTATTCTTTTGGTCTCAAAATGACTATCGAGACTCTAAAGGCAGCGCAATCGAGCATAAAACGCTTTGGGTTCGAGTGGCAGAACTTAAACGACGTCGTCCCCTCACACAGGTTATACATAATCTTGGCCATCAGCGTGTGGGAGCACATGCTCTTGGTAATTCTTTGGCTGACGAAGCAGCTAAATCTGCAGTAGCCACGTGTTCCGTTGCAGCAGTTACAAGGCCCATGACTAAGATAGATACTGACATTCTGGCAGCTGTTGCTGCTACGAAGGATGGAACTGCTTATCCGCAGGGCTTCCCTTCAAAGTATTCTTATCATTTATCTCCCGAACAAGTTCCTTATGCTAAAATTCCATCAGTTGGGGATCGGCTGATTCCCAACATGGACCGCAGACTTGCTTTGATCATAGCCGCACATGAGGGCATGGCTTCTGCACATGCCTGGGTGTCTGCGACTGTCTCTATTTTACAGCAACGTTATTGGTGGCATGGTTTATATAAACAAACCCGTAATTATGTACTTTCTTGTGACATTTGTCAGCAAATCAAACCGTCTATGGTCTCACGCCCACCACAAACACAGCTATGTATTTCTAATCAGCCATTTGGCTGTGTATATCTTGATCACTGCGGTCCATTGTCTTCTGCTACTGTGTATAAATACATTTTTGTTGCAGTTGATTCGTGCACTAGATTCCTTTGGGTTTGGCCACAATGCAGTGCTGACGTTCAAAATGTCATTCGAGATTTGCGTGTCTTTGTCGGGATGTTTGCCTGTGGCACCTTCCATTCTGACCAAGGTCCAGCGTTCGCCTCTAAGGCGTACAAGGACGCGATGAAGCCGATGGGGGTGCTGGTGCAGTTTTCATCTCCATACAGGCCTGAGGGCAATTCTATAGTGGAGCGGATGAACCATGACTTAAAGCAATCTTTGACAGCTTGGGTCTTAGGTACTGGCAGGAACTGGCTGGCCCGTTTGTATGGAGTTCAACGTGCACTCAATAATCTCCCTAGAAGATCTCTGGGTGGGCGGACCCCATACAAAATGCTCTTTTGCATTAAAATGTTTGTGCCAGACCTTGATGGTCTAGACGTTGTGGCGGTAGCCGCAACCTTTGACGTAAATAATCATTCTACTATGTTACAGGACCTACAAAAGACCCGTGACAGCTACGCAACTGAACATTTGCCCTCTTCCAATGACACGGCAATGCTGATTCCGGTCACTGGCTGGCTTCCTAAGATTGGAGATCTGGTACGAGAAAAGCTGGAGAAGAAGAGGGTACTCGTACAGTGATACTACCACCATTGCCTGGTCGCAAAGACAACAGATACATTTTGGTGGACAATGGCAAGCTACAGTGTCTGGCCGATTCTGATTAGTGTAACTCCTGCAGTTTCATGCAACGCTAACTCTATGAATCCAGTGCATTCAACCTCTTCGACTAATCCTCGTATCGCTGAGGGTGAGATGGAAACTAGTATTAACCTTTTGCCTGTCCTGACTCCATCCTCTTCCAACGCAGAGGTCGAGTATACTTACCCTGCGGAAGAGTCCCACAGTGAAGTGCCGAACAGTCCTCGACAACATCTAGCTGATGCCGCCCTACTGCATTTGATGAATATGGGAGCAAGCGGTTATTTTGGGGACCGTACAAACTTCTCTTATGACTCTTCCTCTTCGTCTTCCACTTTGGCACTTCCACCGACAAAAACAAGTATTTTCATCTCTTGGTTCAAAAAGACTTACCTGCTCCCGCCCTGGACGTACATCTGGTTGATACTTATCATGATTTTCCTTTTCATGTCAATTGGATTTGTGACAGTATTTTTCTTTCTCATCAATGGTCATTATTTGGCAGAACGCTCTGCTGTAAAATTGGTGGATGGAATTCTGGCTCCACATACATCGTCCCATATAATGAAACGTGATCAAGCCCTTGTGAACATTTCGGCTTTCCCTGTTGCAGATGCCATCGTTTGGGATAAAGTAGCATTCGAAATCCATGGTCCGACGGAGGTCCTCAAGATACCATACGTGTTTCGCGTTTCTTTAGGAGATGTGGTAACACCGGACGTACATTCCGATGATTGGGATGTACAAGCAGTACATTCATTGTTTTCAGATTTAAAGTATTATGCTGCTTTTGATGCTGAAGATTTATATTTAAATTCTGCCAATTATGCTGATTTATTCTGTTATCAACACTATGGCCATCATTTCTTACACAAGACGAACACGTTAAGACCTGTTTTTAGTTACACGCAATGGGAACATTGTCTAACTCCTTTACATGGGAGTTCTAAAACCCTTAGGGATGAGTTCACCTATTTCATGGATTATAACACGTCCAATCCAGAATCCTATTTCTTTAAATTACAATTGCTGTCTCAATCCAAATTTATTCTAACCCACACTAAATTAATATATTCCGATTCCTTTAGAACTGAATTGGCCATACAGGGTTATGAACACTGGAGAGATACCATTGATTTGAAATCAGTTTGGGGCACGAAGACATGGCAGGTTCAGGGAACTGAAGCTTTACATCGTGCCTGCCTAATTCCGGAACAAATGTTATTTTTAAATGATACAGTGCACCGAACTACTTGCTATGGCCTGGCAACTGCCAAAAATGTAAATATCCTGTCCATTCCATCATTGGGAGGGTTTGATAGTTGGCGCACACACACAAATTATTCGATCAATGTATTGCAAACTCTGTTTCGCAATGACACTTTCAATGTCTCTGATGTTGACCCTACCGGTTGGTTGCTGTGGCAAACCAGTTCAAATGCATGCCAACTGCGTTTTTATATTGTAACGCCTGGTTTCACACAGACTAGACCAGATCCACGTTTTCCACATTCACATTCGGTGACCACATATTCTGTGGGTAAATTGTGCCAACAATGGTTGCAACACTCCACTTTATCGTCAGCAAAACAACACTTGTCACTCTTGTCGAGCGACATCAATTTGGCTGATTTTATCTTAGGTCCTAGGATTCCTAGATCAAAGAGGTTTATCTACGCAGCTTACAATGAAGTATGGAGACTTTCGCAAATTGAAGCGGCGCATAGTCTGCGCCAAATTAACAAAGCCAATTTAGAAAAAGTTCTTGCAGTAGTGGACAATAGCATCAACACACTGTCCTCACGCATTTATACATTAGATAATATTGTTTCTTCTGTTACTGATACTGTTCAGAATGATGTATCTGTGTTATATCATGGTTAGAATCAATTACGATCTGTGATGCAGTTTGCATGAACGTTACAGACTCTCAAAATGGGAAAAGGCCCTTGGGATTATTTGAATGCTTCTGCTTTATTTTTACCATTTAATATAACTGATAAACAGAGATTTATGTCCATGAAAGATGTTACATACACGCTTTTGCACATTGAACAATTAGAACACTTGCCATTCTCTGTGGCGGAGACAGATTCAGCTGTATGGTTAATTCATGGGCTTATCTCGCTCCCATTTTCGCTGTTTCAATTTAAATCTTGCATGAAACATTTCCCAATTGGCCGCTTTGAACCCCTGGGAAGTATGTTTCTCCATGAATTGTGGTCCCTACCTTTCACTTATGGAATGTCATCGGGAGGATAAGGAAGTTTTCCTAACAGGGGAGGACTGTGATTCCACAGTCGGACATTCCCTAGTTTGTAAACATGTTAAGTTGCACGGCGCTTGTAATGTTTCCGCACCTAATCTTGCTTGTTTTTTAAAAGGAAGTACCGTCCCAGCAATAATTCCCGCTTTTACATTGCTTACTAACGGCAGTTATCTTATTTTGAATAACCACGACTGCTGTGGTTTACGGGCAGGAATCCCATATATAGTAACAGTTTCACAACGTGTTACTTGTTGTGACAATGTGCTTTTTCCGCCCCCGCATGAGAAAGTAGATAGTTACAGTTGGCCTTCCATTCTGACTTTTAACAAATTAAGCGGACTCGAAGCGCTATTGTTTTAGCAAGAAGTGGCTCTCACTTCAGCTCGAGAGACCTTCGAATTGCAGGTGGCTAGAACATCTAGCGAGATTCAGTCACTTCTGAACACGAACCTCTCACTTCACTTTGGGGAGCTTATACATCAAATATTTAATGTGTCTGACACCCAAGGCCTTGCTCATTTCTTTAGTCTTGTCGGATTCGGCCTTGTGACCTCTTTTCAGACGATATTTGGTGTAATACCAGCTTTTATTCATTCTATTTTTTCTAGCGTCTTCGGAGGGTTCCCATTATTACTGGCGCTAGCTGGTGGAATCCTGATTCTTCTGCTCCTGCTACGCAATGGCTGCTCATCTTGTGGTAATGCACAGACCAGGCCAATTGCAACTGAACCGTGACTGAATGCAACAACTTTTTGGATGCTTGCCATTAGTGACGCTTAGCGTGAGTTATGGACTAACTTTTTGCTTTGTCTACTTCACTTGCGTGCAACCTGTATTCTACTGTCAGCGGTGCCCCTTCTACTAGGCTTTGGATTTATGCCTCTCCAATACGTCATGTTCGGACCCGGATTATGACCAGTTAATGGGTCCCTTAGGAGCCCATGAGCAGGCCTGTTCCAGGGATGGGCGTATGGCGCGTGCAGCTGCACTTGGAGTCTTGGCTGAATGGAATATCTGTGCGGCTGCGCAGAACCTATTGCGACGGAGCTTCATCGAATATCACGCAAGTTGCCCGGATATGCTTTTGGAGGCATCTGATTATGAGGAACACGTCAGTTCCTTCGGCTTACTTGATTGAATGGCATCCCTTTTTTCTACTAACAATAGGGATGACCTTTTGGAACGAATTGCATTGTTAAGTTCACGTACATTGATGGATTCACCACCTCCATATTAGTCACGTTTTCCGTGCAATGACAAAATTTGAACAACATAAAAAAAAAATATTTTTTATTTTTTCCAATCTGGTTTTTTCGTGCGTATTTGAACTCTGCTTACTCTTGAAATCTGTTTTGGTCTTTTGTCTATATACTATGACCTTACCAAGGAGAGGGTGTTATATGGCCGTTAGGGTCATTGTCGACATTGCTAAGTTAGCATGAGTTCGGCTGCCATGATGCTGCTTTTGCGCACGTTACTACATGACTTTATTTTGCAAGACTCTGTTTGTGCCTTTCACATGAGAACTGTCTGCTTTCTGCGTTCTCTGCCTGTTCCTGGAGTTTAGTCTGAACACGATGTGCAAGGTCGATAAACAATTCCCCTTGTTATCCTGTTCTGGTCAGTCCCTAGCATCTAGACAAAACATGCTAACACAGCTGCGCTCCTGGAAACTCGTGCTTTGATATTACGGGGATGCATGTTGTTCTAAAAAAACACTTGGAGAGGGACCTTTCCAGGGAGAAGAGCTATGCTGTTCCTATGATGTAAAACTTCCATCTAGGCACTAAGGTATAGGGTCTGCTGACAAAGCCCAGAGATCTTCCTTTATATAATAAACTTCACCTTACCAAGGGGAGGGTGGTTAGACCTTATAGTCCTTTTTCCACTGTCTGTATATGATGACATCCCCTTTATATTCTATGGAATTGTAACAATGCTAATTGTTTTTGGTTTATGCATTTCGCTGCTGGTAGTGGCTCGTATACTGCATTATAGAGCACGATAGTTAAAATAAACATTTTGAACTATAACAGTGACTCTGACAATTCTTATTGTGGACAAGTACGAATGAGTAAGCGAAAAGGTGTGTCTTGCTACCGCGATTCCTGAGAGAGTCGGGAGTGTTGTGTTCTGGGTTGTCTAATCATTTGTATCTTCATGGAGAACGAATGAGACACTATAGCTAGTCGGTTTTGGGATTTTGGGTACTAAGGTGGTAGGAAGGTTCAGCCCCTATACACCGAGGTCCTGTTTTCCTGCGCATAGTTCTGTGTATGTGCAGAATCCCCGCAACAGTGGCTTTGCCATTGCTTTCAATGGCAAAGTCGGGCTAGCAGTAAACAACTGCTCTGCCAGTCTGCAGTTGCAGGCTGGGGGACTTGCTTTACTTCAGGGACCTCCAGGGTGGTGCAATCAGTGGTGCAAGCCCCTGGGTACTCCTCTAAGTTACATGCACTGGGTACTAGGGTAGCATTTATTAAGGACTTACAGGTAAGATAGCCATTTCCAATTAGGTATAGCCAATTCGACATACACTTTTAGGGTCAGGGCACTGGCACTGAGATCTGGTTAGGTGGCCTCAGTGCATCATCAGTCAAAAAACTTGGCTGTGAGCATACAAAAAAATGCATTTCCTTACAGTCTCCAACACTTGTTCCCACCTTCACCCTTCATCATGCCTCAGTGAGACCTATATTTACTTCTGACTTTCCTGACATGCGATCCTTTCGAGCTGCTGCACAACTGTCCTATCAGGCTTCTTATTATCAAGACGGCCTTTCTAGTGGCAATAACATCTGCTGTAAGGTCAGTGAGCTCCAGGTTTTGTCAACTAAACCTTTGTACTTCAATATCTTCCCAGACAAGATGGTCCTTCGCACTAGAGCTTCCCTCCTACCGAAAGTGGTCACTCCATTTCATGTTCGCCAGTCCATCACCATGCCCACCTTTTACACTCTGCCTCATCCCTCTAAGAAAAAGGAGCGACTCCACCGGCAGACCCAAAAAGAGCATTGTTGTTCTACCTTGACTGCACAAAAGTATTCCGGGTGGATGAACAACTCTTTTTGGGATATGTCGGAACCCAGAAAGGGAAGGCCATACAGAAACTGACTAGTTCTCGATGGATCGTGCTCTATATTAAATCTGCTTCGTATTGGCTCCAGGAGAAACCTCCTAAAGGTTTGCTTACTCATTACACCAGAGCCAAGGCTACAACCTCTGCGTTAGCATGTGGGCATCTCTAAACACTTTTACCAATTGCTTAGGTATCTATGCTAAGTTAAGGAATCTGTGGCTTAAAGTCTCTATCAGATGAACAAGTTACTCACCTTCGGAAACGCATTATCAGGTAGAAACTCTGTCTAGCCGCAGATTCTTTACCGACCCACCCCTCCTCTCTACTCTGCGAATGGATTTATAGATTTAGGGCTTTTGCCTCTTTCAGGGCCCTAGTTTTCACACACCAGTGGTCAGTATTCTTCGTGTCTATGCACTTCTGGTGTGGAAAGTCATAAAAAGAAACTGACATCAGTGTGCTGCAGTGGTGCCTATATGGGTACTGCGCACATCCCTTCTTGCATGGACCACAATGCCAACGCCAAAAAGAGCCAAATGACACCACCTACCAGCGTGCAGGGGCACTGCTGACTAAAACATTTCTGGAAACAGTCTGATACCTGTGGATAATTCTAAGGTAAAGAATCTGTGGAAGGATAGCATCTCTACCAAATAAGGCGTTACCAAAGGTAAGTAACTTGTTCTTCTCAGCAAGGGCAGCCCTCTGAGAAATTTAGCAGGGAAATTAAGATGTTTTGACTTGTATAACCCAATTCTGTCATATGGCAGCTGAGACCACGTGGGTAGAATGAACCTTGTTATCCTTGTTTCGCGAAGGTCTCAGAGAGGAAATAAAGGACAAACTTGTTCCCTCTTTTCGAGCAGAAACCATTTGTACTCAAATGGATCAGACCTTATTCATTGACCATTGCATGTGAGGACGCTGGTTTGAAAGAAGAGGGAACTGATCCTCCTTTACATATGGAGTCGCTCGATTGCCCGTTCGTAAGGTAGAAGTCTCACCCAAAGTGCTGCCACTCTTTTAGGAGAAGAACCTATGCATATTGGTGTGGCACTGGGATTCTGAAAGAGAACATCAACGCACGTTTGGGCTATGTATGTACGGCGGGTTATCTGAGCACCTGGTCCAAGCCTATCCTATTCGTCCACGGAAGCCCATGGGAAATGCCAAATCCCATCCCTTGTGAGAGGGGAAAGGATGTGAATGTCTCAAATCCCTTTCATCTGAGCATCAGGGGACTTTTTCTCTTGCTGATTCAATTGCAGTTCATAAATGGAGGGAAGGAGAAGATTTTTGCACTCTTGGGGAGTGGGGCTGGTGACCTGTATTTAGATGGGGGTTGGGCTCGACAGAAGAATGTTCCCTGAATTTTCAAAGAGATTCCAGAGCAGGTTCAGCCGGTGAATGGTACACCCTTGATTTCTGGATCAGTTAAAGAAACGATGATTGCTCTGAAGCTAACCTTTGGAAAACACCACAAAATGGTTTCTTTTGATCTTCTTGCCTCTCCTAAACACACAATCATCTTAGGGGTTCCTTGATTGATTCATCATTGACCCCTTCATAAACTGGGAAACCAGACAGATATCTAAGTCTTTCGAGTTTTGCCACATATTTTGTTACTGTTCAAAAGATTACTGGACTCCCAAAGAAAAGGTCAAGGCTTCAGCTGTAGACTCTGGTATAATAAATCTCCTCCAGGCCATACTGTTGTATTCCGCTTTAGGGGTCCGTATATAGGTTTTCCTGAATCATGTCCTTATATAGGCACAATTCGCCTTGCCCTTATATAGGCATAGAATCCCTGTCCTTATTTAGGCATTAACCGTGCACTCCAAATACAGGCATGGTCACCGACATCCGTCCACCCTAACGTCACAACGAGTTCTTAGAAACCAGACCCTTAAGCTTCGGGAGTTCCCCTAGCACAGGACTATTGATTTCTCCAAGAACTCATCTATTATGTATGAACCGTTATACCTTAAGGGTTCATTCCTGACGTCTTCCTCTGTCCGACTTCACGTCAATGCTAACATTCCACGACACCTACCAGGTATAAATATACCTTCCCGTGCCCAAGAAAGTTAGAGGAGACCTCGACTTCAGAGGAGCCCGTATCCCGGCCTGACGCACTGAGAAGACGCTGTCATTCCTGCACGCAGATGAATCCAGCTTCCAGTGTTCTGACTCCCCTCGCAGGGTGTTAGAGTTCCAGACCCGGCAGGAGATTCCCACCTCTCTCATTCTCAAGGTATGGAGCTGACTAGATCCTAGAGGGACTCTTGGCATACTAGACATAACATACTCTTAGTCTACAATACTAGAGAATACTCCACCTACTTCTACCTTTCCCTACACCTAGACTAGGTTAGGAACATTGGGGTAGAACTAGCTTAGAGACGCATCGTATGAGTACTTGCATTCTTAGCTCATGTTATTTATGTACGTGAATATATGCTAAAAGATAATGCTAGCGCAGTATTATTTATTTCTACTGCTTACGCTGTACATTATTTATCTTGCATACTATCTTGTGCTCATAACAGCACATATCTCTTACACGAGAAACAAGACTGTTCAATAAAACCCTTTTTATTGAAACGCCCGTCTTTCCTTTCTGTGTAACTCTGTAGAAACTAAGCAGGCACGATTGAATGAGTGAAACAGTTATCTATTTTTCCATGATTCTGAGACATGTTCCGCTTCTAAAGGGAAACAAAGTTGTCATGTTTTTCGGTTGCCAGAAACTACTCCCTTCTTGTTCTCAAGGAGTTTCTAGTGGCCTATGAGCTAGCTGGCACAGGTAATTAAGTTTAATATAATCGATAGGGACATACCGACCGTAGTCCTATGTCAAACCTATAGGTTATATTATTCCAATGCGCAGAGCCTATTAGGGAAATAGGAACTACACTACATGGCGCCCAACGTTTGGTAAGGCAGTAATTTAACTCAAGATACTGAGTAACTCATTCGTGCTTTTCTCAGAGACCCCTACTCACATACTCCTTAAGACGTCCAGAGTGGGTAGGGCTGAATATCCGCCATAACTAAATAGGGAAGCACCCTATACATTAGTTGTTTGGTTTGTTCAACGTTGAAGGATACAGTGTTCCAAAATATTGTGCACCTTATCTTTTTGTTTCCTTGAAACTTGTTCTACATTTTTCAAAAAACAAAATGCCTGACTCCGACAACGGTGACGTTGCGGGTCACCCAGCTTTAACAGCTTATAACATCACAGGTTTTATTGAAACCGAGGAGGGTGTCATAGACATCAATCCAAACTTAAGAAGAGCCATCACTCTAAAACTTATAAAACACGGCCTACCACCAAGAGGAGGTAGAGCAGTTTTCGTGATAGAGGCACACGAATCCTTTCAGACAGAGGTATTCTATTCATGGGTAATATTTCCTGAATCAAATTCAGTAACAAGACTGTTTCACTTCTACAAAGAAGATGATCCACCAGAGGAATATATTCCTTTCGAGGATATTGAAATTCCAATAACATACCAGGAGCATCAGCTCTGGTTTTAAGGTGCCCTAAAACATCACAGAAACATTACCAGGCTCGGTCCACTAGGTAGACCAGGAGCAACATGGCCGATTCTAGCTGGCTACACTCCTCATCCTGACCTCGATATAATGTCAGACGAGGAACTACTTACTCAACTACAAGAGTTAATAAAAATCTACAGACAACTAGTCCAATATGTCATGCGGACCTTCACAGTCCAACCACCATTGACACTTTCAAATCAAACTCCTCAACCGGGGAATACACAAAAAATTACACCACAGACTCTATACGCAGTCATGGGAAAAATGCCCACAAAACGTGAGCAAATTCCATTCTGGATAGCTCAAAACATTACTCAAATCGAAGCAGTATTTCCAAATACTAGCCCGTATGAGAAACACAGAATCCTAACAATCTGTTTACCGATGGGGATCACACCACAACTGGAAGACTGCACCACTTGGGGCTCAGTCTTTGCTGACATCTATACTAAAACACATGGTGTCAACACCCTCCGCATCCTCCGCAAGACCTTCAAGTGGATCCCCCCTGAGTCAAGGAAGACAGTCACCCACGCACTCATCACCAGCAGACTGGACTATGGAAATGCACTCTACGCCGGCATCAACAAGTCCCTACTCCGCAAACTCCAGACAGTACAAAACACCACCGCCAGACTCGTCCTCGGCATCCCCCGACACGAACACATCAGCCAACACCTACGAAGTCTCCACTGGCTCCCCGTGGAGAAGAGTCCCTTTCAAAATCCTCACTCACGCCTACAAATGCCTACACAACAACGGACCCAAATACTTCAACGACAGAATCAACTTCCACGTACCCAAAAGAAACCTCCGATCTTCCAACCTCGCACTGGCCGCAACCCTGCGCATCCACAGAGCCAGAGCAGGCGGAAGATCCTTCTCTCACATTGCAGCCAAGACCTGGAACGAGCTACCGGCAGACATCAGACGCGCCCCTCCCTGAACACCTTCAGGAAGACCCTCAAGACCTGGCTCTTCGGCTAAACAGATCTGCGGACCCCCCCCCCCGCAGTGCCTTGAGACCCTCACGGGTGAGTAGCACGCTTACAATTCCCTGATTGATTGATTGATTGATTGATCGTATTCCATCAATTGCAGTAATACCAGATGTCCTGAAACAAATTCAAAACGAATACGGGGCAGAGCCTGCTCTAAATTTAGGTATGAAATTAGTGAAAAATTTCGAGCAGGTCTCAACAATAATATTTTCTAATATTAAAGGGGAGGCAGCAGCAGTGGCGATCCGCCAACGATTAAGGGAATTCGATGTTACAGAACATCAAACAGAACTACCCAGAATAATAGAACAATCATATGCAGAATTAGGCAGAGATAGTTTGGGTGGAAGACCAGTGAAGCCAAAACTATCTGAAAGTACTGAGAAGGACTCTATTAAACAAACTCCTATTTCTTCTAAAAAGAAGTGGGAAACTAATAAAAAATAATTCAGAGAAACGTTCTCAATCCCGAGGTAGGTCTCCTCAAAAGGAGCCCTCTGAAAGGAGGTATAACCTCAGGAATAGGGATAATTTAAAAAAGCCTGACAGGTATCAAGATACTGATACACGTTCCTCTCGTACCTTTCAGATCTCGTCACAGACATCGGAAAGAAGAGGACGGTCAGAACATAGAGAAGAACGCGTGAAATCGAAAGACGACAAACACGTTCCGAAAAATAAATCAAAACCTCAATTCTCAAAGAAGAAGGTAGCAGATCTGAAGGTCAGACATGCCGAGGATACTGAGAACACAACTCAAGAACGGAGAATGGGCTCATACAATGCTGGACAGTGCAGCACAAGTCACAATAGCTCGCCAGAACCTGAAGGAACTTCTGGAGATAGTGGACTTGAATGAGTACATTACAGTTGAGACTGTAGACACCAGGGTTAGTACTCCACAAATGTTATATGAAATAACACTCCGGATGGAGGGAGACATACCTAGACAGGTGAAAGCACTTTTTGGGAAATACTTTCAAGGGGCTATGACATACTTCTAGCAGAAAAAGACTGGCCACCACAATTTGTCAGGAGTGCCCACATGGCGAGGACATTATTATGCCTGCCTTCTCCAACCATATTCCAATTCACCTAAAATATACTTATGCCAGGAAATGGGCAGTTGCCCAGGCCCCAGCATTATACAAAAATCATGTAGGATGGGATGAGGACTCACCTCACCATAAAATACATCTGAAAAATGAACCTACTGCACAAAGGCAGTACCCAATAAAGCAAGAAGCTAAAAAACAGGTCAGGGAGATCTTAGATCAACTTGAATACCAGGGGGTGATTGAAATATGCACCTCCTCAATGAACAATCCTTTGTTTCCTGTCTCCAAACCAGACAATACCTATCGTCTAGTTTTGGATTACAGACACTTAAACACTTGTTCAAAAACATTTGCAGTGCAAAATGCACATAGTACAGCATTAATGAATAACATTGTGCGTAAAAAATATAAAACCACATTGGAAATCTCAAATGGTTTCTTTTGTCAAAACATAGCACCTGGAAGCAGGTACTTAACAGCTTTCTCAATAATGGGGACCCAGCGTCAATTTTGTCGACTCCCACAAGGGTTCAAGAACAGCCCGGGGTTATTCTCAGCGAGAGTAACGGAGTTACTACAAATTTATGATAATGAGGCATTGTCATATGTCGATGACATCTATCTGACAGACGATGACCTGGAAAAACACTTGAACAGGGTGAGCACCATTATACTGGGCTTCGCCTCTGAGGGCTACAAATTCAACTTCAAAAAGTCCAGAATTGCCCATCTCAATGTCCTGTTTCTAGGATATGAGCTTTCAAGTGAAGGCAAGAGCTTGGCAGCCAACTTTTTAGAAAGGTGTGCGCTGCTCCAACCTCCAAAGACGCTAAAAAACTTACAATCCATCCTGGGTTTCCTAAATTTTGGAAGAACTTACATTCTAAATTACGCAGAAAGGTTTAAACCTCTCTACGCACTAATCAAACCTGATTTTTCAATCAAAAATTGGACACAAGAACACACAGAAATCTTGCGTTCACTCCAAGCTAACATGTTAGCAACAAATCACTTACAAACACGCGTAAGTCAACGCAATTTAGTGATCCGAATAATTTCGGGTCAATGCGGATTCACCTACTTAACATTTAATGAGGGTGAAAAAGTACCAATTGCATACAAATCACACTTGTATACACAAGCAGAAATGCGCTTCACTTCAACAGAAAAATTCTGACAGCGGTTCAAACCGCTGTAGCAAAAGAAAGAGCTCTAGCCCAAGGGAAACGCATTATTGTCGTAACCCCTGTTCCGGCCTTAGAGGCGGTAACTAAAGCGAGCATTCCAAATGCTAAAGCATTACATCCGAGATGGATACAATGGGTTAATTCTCTTGCTGCAACAGATGTTGAATATGTTTTTGATCCTGATTTAAAAACACAAGCATTCCTGCAATATGAACATGAATGTCCTCTGCCCACTGAGATTCTGCCTCTCGATCAGTACAAATTCATAATTTACACTGACGGATCCGCACAACCCGCAACAGGGAGTAAGCAAGCTTACAGTGCAGCGTGCGCAATCGTTAAAGGTTGCATGCGCGATGGCAACTTCAGACCTATGGTCACAAAAACCCAGTCTCTAGGAGATTGCACAGCTCAGCGAGCTGAACTACAAGCATTCAAACTGGCACTTGAAAGTACAGATCAAGAATTCCCCACACTAATAGTGTGCGATTCTTTCTACTGTGTGCAGTCGTATAATGAATATATACAAACTTGGCTTGAAAATGGGTTCAAAGATGCAAAAGGTGGCACAATATAGCATAAAACGCTTTGGGAACAAGTAGTTCAGTTAAAAAGCGAACTACCAAAGGCTCACGTGATCCAGACACTGAGTCATCAACGTGATGGCGTTCACGTTGCAGGGAATTCATTGGCTGACCTAGCCGCAAAGGGGGCTGTTCAGACGGCTTCCGTAGCTGCGATCACTCGTTCAAAAACAAAAATAGACAGTGAGATAATGTTGGCTGTCAATGCTACGAGCAAAGGCATTGGTGCAGCGTTACCAAAAAAGTTTCCACTCAAGTACTCCTATGTAATTGATGCGAACAACGTTCCTTTTGCTCGAATCCCTGGAGTGGGGGATAGGGTAATTCCAAACAAGGAACGCAGATTAGGACTAATCCTAGCAGCACACGAAGGGATAGCCTCTGCCCATGCAGGCATTTCCGCAACAGTATCTTTACTGACACAAAGATATTGGTGGCCAGGCATTAGGAAGCAGACCAAGAACTATGTTCTGGAATGTGAAATTTGCCAACAGATGAAAGTCTCCACAGTGAAACGTCCTGCGCAGACACCCCTGTTAATTTCAGACAAACCATTAGCTTGTGTTTACCTGGACCACTGCGGTCCCTTGCAAAGGGACGGTAACTATAAATATATCATGGTCGCAGTGGATTCTTGCTCTAGGTTCCTATGGATATGGCCTCAGCGCTCGGCTGACGCTCGAACTGTTATAAAAGATTTGCGAGTCTTTATCGGCACATTCACAATAGGCACGCTACATTCTGACCAGGGCCCTGCGTTTAGCTCTCGGGCTTACAAAGACGCCATGGCCAGTCTGGGCGTTGCATTGCGGTACTCCTCTCCGTTTCATCCTGAGGGAAATTCTGTTGTGGAAAGGAAAAAACCGGGACATAAAACAGTCTATAACAGCTAAGGTATTAGGTTCGGGTGATGGGTGGGTCAAACATCTTTATGGGGTCCAACGCTCATTAAACAATTTGCCAAGAAGTTCTCTAGGGGGGGTCACTCCGTATGAGGTCCTATTTGGGACAAGAATGTGGGTGCCCGATCTGGAATGTAGAGGCTCTGTGGTGGAAAATAAACCCTTTGATATCAAAGATCGTTTGGCTGTTTTACAGGAACTAAATGAACTAAGATCGAAACAAAGCAACGTGTTCCTGCACCCAACCACCACTGGGGAAAAACCGGCGGTCCCAGCAAGGCCTGTCTGGATTCCAAAAGTTGGGGATCTAGTCAGAGAGAAGATTGCGGACAAGAAGGAATTTGGACCTTCTTACAGACAACCAGTACCTGTCCTAGCCATACAAGGAACAAGAACAGTACTTCTGCCGCCCCTTGCTGGAAAAAAGAAGAAAAGATTTGTGTCCATTGACCTCATCAAACCACAGTATGTGGCCAATACTAAATAGTAGGCCTCGTGGACTCTGACCTAGTAGCAGACACACTCCTCTCGCTACTATCCAAGAGGTTCAGACTGAAAGACTGATAACCATCGAGAATTCAGCAGTAACAGATGAAGGACTGAGCAATAATGCTATGGAACTCATCCCTCTTGAAACACAAGTAACAGTTCGTCTAAATACACCTGTCTACACCAATGTAACAAATGATCAACTGGTTCCAGTGATTTCTACAAATCCTGATGCAATTCCAACAATTGACAGAACTGCTTCTGGCTACTTCATTAACTTTGATACGTTTTCTGAGGATCCAAGTGAGCCCGAGACGTCGCCAGCATCAAAAACTTTTAAACAGCAAGTACAAGACTTTTTGCATTTTTTGAAAAAGACCTATCTGGTTTCACCATGGATTGAACTTTGGGTTATATCTGGAATATTTTTCTTCCTGCTTTGGCTAGCTTTGGTTATGACTATGAGCGTGCTTATAAATGGGAGATACATCCATTTGGAAATTGAAAGAAAAGAAGTGAACTTACTTTTGAAACCTCACAAATCATCCCATCGTGAAACAAGAGACTTGTCTGCAGTGAACATCACAGCCGTTCCTATACAGGATGGTATAGTGTGGGACAAAACAGATTTTGATATTTTTGGCCAGACGGAACATTTGAACATTCCACATTTATTTAAGATCTCACTAAGTGATTTTGTTTCATCCAGTACCTTTTCTGATGATTGGGACTTTGAAACTGTAAATAATATGATGTTTGACCTAGAAAAATCTGCTGCATTTTCTAATAATGACAATTTAGAGGGTTCATCAGACTATGAACAGCTGTATTGCTATAACCGCTATGGTCATAATTTTTTGCATAAATCTGCAACACCTAGAAATGTGTTTATGTTTAACCAATGGGAGCATTGTCCTACACCACCAAAAGGTAGTTCAAAAACATTTGCTAAAAGTTTCCATATTTTTCAGGATACAATACATCCGATCCAGAAACATTTTACTATAGAAATGTAAACAAAACAGGAATGAAAATTATGTTAACAAATACAAAACAGATTTACTCTGCAGCATTTATTGCCCAACTGTCTAGACAGGGTTTCGACTTATGGAAAGACACAATAGACACAAAATCTGTCTGGGGTACTAAAGATTGGCAAGTGCAGGGGATAGAAGCTTTATTTAGAGCCTGTATCGTCCCTCAGCAAATAATGTTTTTGAATGACACGGTCCAACAAACGTCTTGCCTTGGGTTAGCCAAGATTAAAGACATGAAAGCACCTTCTGTACCGACACCTGCAAGTGATAACAATACACAGGCAGCGGTTACAGTTGACACAATTCTACAACTCAACAGAACAAATCCTGATTGGAGAAAATGGTTGATCTGGCCCACAGACACAAACACCTGTCAAGGGAGATTCCTGAATAAAACAAAGGTGTTTACTATTCATAGGCCAGACCCACGATACGTCCAAAGACAGCATCCGGGGGTAGTAACAACATACAGTGTAGGAAAATTATGCCTCGATTGGCTGCAAAAATCTACACTTAAGGATGTGAAACAACACTTATCTTTACTTAAAGAAGACGCAGACCGTAGGGAATTCTTGCTTGGACCAAGAAAACCGCGTCAAAAACGTTTCATATATGCCGGCATTTATGCTGCTTATAATGAAGCATGGAAGGTGTCACAGATGGAGGCCGCAGAACGAATACGTGAACTTGATCGTATTAACTTAGAGAAAACTCTCTCTGTGGTCGACAATGGGTTAACAACTTTGTCCTCCAGAATTTATTCATTGGACAGTATTGTATCCTCTGCTATCGACATACTGGAACAAGATTTAGCCATGTTACAGCAAGGCCAGTCTCAGTTACGTTCTATTATGTTATTAAGCTGGACGCTGCAATCTTTGCGTGCGGGCTATGTGCCTTGGCGTTTTATCAACACGACGGCTCTGTTTGCAGAATACAATCTAACTGATAAACAGATCGAACTGGCACAAAGGGGAGCAAAGTATACAGTACCGAGCATTGAAAAACTTGAAAAATTACCATTCACAGTGGCAGAAAAACCAGCTACAGAATGGCTTATTCATGGCAAAATTAGTCTACCTGTGACTACTTTCCAGTTTCAGTATTGCCTTAGACAGATGCAAGCAGGCAAATATGAAAGGTTGGGTAAAGAATACATTAAGACATCCTGGAATTTACCTTACACCTATAGATGTTGGAGTGGGGATCGTGAAGTGTTTCTAAGCGGTACACACTGTGAAAGTGCACTAAGCGGTTCACTGATTTGTCAGGACATTTCCTTACACGGGGCTTGTAATGGTTCTGTGGCAAATTTGTCCTGCCACCAGCAGGGTACACCAGCTGCTGTGATTAATCCAACGTTTGGACAACTTTCTAATGGGAGTTACCTCATGTTGAATGATCAGAGTTGCTGTGGCATGTTGCCAGGCATCCCATATCTAGTAACGGTCAACTCCAGGGTCACTTGCTGTATGCAAGTATTGTTTGCCCCAATAGACACAGTCATGGAGTCGCCTTTGTGGCCTTTGTTGAATGTCTCTTTTATACGATTTGATACTTTAAGCAGAATGAAAGCCATGCTTATACAACAATCAGTGCCTTTGACCTCGGCCAAAGAAACCTATGATCTACAAGTTGCAAGGACTTCGGCTGAGATACAAGCTTTAATTCGTACAAACTGCCCTATACATTTCGTAGAAATGATAGGACGTATCTATAATATGTCAGATACAAGCGGAATTGTACATATATTTAAGACCATCTGTTCCGGGCTATTAGCACCTTTCCAGGCTGTCCTCGGAATTATCCCAAACTTCGCACATTCGGTGTTTGGTGGTGTGCCGTTAATTCTAGCACTTGTTGCAGGAATTCTGTTTCTATTCCTCCTACTACGCTATGGCAAGCCTCTTCGCCAACATCACTCCGAGCGATGTGGAGAGAGTCCTCCTTGAACGGAAATGCCGTGAGCGAATAGTACAGCTTTTGGGCATGCCTCGTCTAAGGGAACTTAATACAACGTGGTTCCTGTCATTCAGACCAATCTGGCAAGATTGCATCTTACCTGTTCTACGCTGCCTGTTTTGCGGTGAAGAATGCATGTAGACACCTGTCTAACACTCCCATCAGTCATGCCAACGGATATCGATACTCTGCTGGACCCGATAACGGCCCATGCTGTGTGTTGTCCCCAGAGGCTTCCAATCCTGATGGCGGCATTCATTGAGATCTCACAGACGCTTCCGGCTGCTGCTGAGGTATGAGATGGATCAACGGGCACACAGGTAACAACGGACGCAAACATTGCATCGTCTGCTGAAGGCGATGTTTCTCATCTCCGTGCAATTAACCTTCTGAACGAGGTGTTCCAAATGTCGCCAATTTCGGTGGACGATATTTTGGCTACCGAAATAGATGATCTAATGTTTACGCCAGACCCATACACTGACTTTGATTCAGCTCACAGTATACCCGGGCAACAATGAAATTTGGCCTTCATATTTTTCAAACTTGGAACTTTTCCCAGAATTGAACTTTTTTCTTTTAAAATTTTTGAAAAGACATGCCAAATGAACAATCTGCTTACAGTAGAACTAGTCTTATAAAACGGACTTCTTTGAATACTTCCAGGGACACATTGTCACCTTACTTGTCTAACATTTCATTTACTTCCATGATATGCAATGGCTTTGATTTTAAGAACTTATCGACCATTTCATCATATGTATATATTACTGTTTCATTCACGTTGCATTCTACTTCCGTTATATGCTTAGAATGAAAACAATGCTTTAATGTACAGTACCTATGACATTTCAACAGTTTTGAGCTTCTTTTAAAATGCTTTTAGAAATGTTTTTAGTAATATGTGGTACTCAATTTTATGTTTAGCATTTAAAATGTTTAGCATTTAGTATTATCGTTCAATCGAAGATGGAGTGGGTGTTGTATTCCGCTTTAGGGGTCCGTATATAGGTTTTCCTGAATCATGTCCACCGTGCACTCCAAATACAGGCATGGTCACCGACATCCGTCCACCCTAAAGTCAGAACGAGTTCTTAGAAACCAGACCCTTAAGCTTCGGGAGTTCCCCTAGCACAGGACTATTGATTTCTCCAAGAACTCATCTATTATGTATGAACCGTTATACCTTAAGGGTTCATTCCTGACGTCTTCCTCTGTCCGACTTCACGTCAATGCTAACATTCCATGACACCTACCAGGTATAAATATACCTTCCCTTGCCCAAGCAAGTTAGAGGAGACCTCGACTTCAGAAGAGCCCGTATCCCGGCCTGACGCACTGAGAAGACGCTGTCATTCCTGCACGCAGACGAATCCAGCTTCCAGTGTTCTGACTCCCCTCGCAGGGTGTTAGAGTTCCAGACCCGGTAGGAGATTCCCGCCTCTCTCATTCTCAAGGTATGGAGCTGACTAGATCCTAGAGGGACTCTTGGCCTAGACTTAACATACTCTTAGTCTACAATACTAGAGAATACTCCACCTACTTCTACCTTTCCCTACACCTAGACTAGGTTAGGTACATTGGGGTAGAACTAGCTTAGAGACGCATCGTATGAGTACTCGCATTCTTAGCTCATGTTATTTATGTATGTGAATATATGCTAAAAGATAATGCTAGCGCAGTATTATTTATTTCTACTGCTTACGCTGTACATTATTTATCTTGCATACTGTCTTGTGATCATAACAGCACATATCTCTTACACGAGAAACAAGACTGTTCAATAAAACCCTTTTTATTGAAACGCCCGTCTTTCCTTTCTGTGTAACTCTGTAGAAACTAAGCAGGCACGATTGAATGAGTGAAACTGTTATCTATTGTTTCCACGATTCTGAGACATGTTCCGCTTCTAAAGGGAAACAAAGTTGTTGTGTTTTTCGGTTGCCAGAAACTACTCCCTTCTTGTTCTCAAGGAGTTTCTAGTGGCCTCTGAGCTAGCTGGCACAGGTAATTAAGTTTAATATAATCGATAGGGACATACCGACCTTAGTCCTATGTCAAACCTATAGGTTATATTATTCCAATGCGCAGAGCCTATTAGGGAAATAGGAACTACACTACAATACCGGTTCAAATCAATATTTTTCTGATCTCTTCGAGAAATTCAAGGAGTTCTTCTTGCCCCCTCTTTGACAATTTGACTGTACTATTCCTATTAAAAAAGGGGCAAATGTTCCTTTTTGTAGGATCTACTCTCTCTCTGAGTCAGAGAAAGAAGCTCAGAAGCAACACCTGAAGAAAACCTACACAATGGGTTTATGACCTAATCTGTGTCTCCTGCTGGGGCTTCAATGTTTTTGTTTTAAAAAAATCAAATGAACTAAGATCCTGCATGTCAGTCAAATGTTAAATGAACTGCACCAAAATTAGTTATTCTGTAAAGTAGAAAAGTGAGAGTTTGGTCAGCCTGAAGTTGAGTCCTTAGGTTTTCATTTAAGCAGTGCAGGAATGTTAATGAATCAGAATAAAGTCTACACCATCTTAAATTGGCCACTCCCTTCTAATGTCAAAGAGCCCCAAGGATTCCTTGGTTTTGCCAGTTTCTATCTGCAATTTATTGAAGGCTTTGCTCAACTTTCAAGTAATATCACCTAAATTCTGAAGAAGGAGATGGCCCCTCAAGGTTTTAATTGGGACGCTCAAGCTGAAGAAGTATTTATTCAGTTGAAACAAGCCTTTACTTAGGCTCCAATTCTCAAAAATCTGGATCCAACAAAAAAATGTATAGTCGAGACTAATGCCTCTGAACAAGCCGTTAGAGTCGTACTCTGGCAGCTTCAAGAAGACGACGGTTTGGAACACACTATTTTCTATTTATGTCATATTCTGTCTGACTCTGAAAGAAATTAGTCCGTTTTGGAAAGGGAACTTCTGGCCAAGAAAACGGCCTGCTCAGAATGGGGAATGTTTTTGATGGAAGCTGTGAGCCCTTCTAGGTTCAAACAGATAATTTCAACCTTCAATGTCTCTGAAATTTTCAATGTAGAAATAGTAGTCACGCTTGTTGGGCCTCCTTTTTCAATCAGTACAACTTTTTTATTGCTCATATTCCTGGTACTAAGAACGCCTTAGTGGATGCCATTTCAAACAGATACCCAGAGTCTCCATCAACCTTTGGTCAAAACATTCTTTCTCCTCAATGAGTTCTTTGGGTAAACCGGTTCTTCCTCAAGAAGGTGTCAACTGTCTACTCCAAAGTCACAAAGAAGGAACAGAAAACTTCACAAGGACTAATTCACAAACAAGGCAAATTGATGTTCAAAGGAAATTCCTTATTCAGTCCATCCAAAGCACTGAGACTTGAAGCTTTCAAGATGTGTCATAGCTCTCCGGTTGTGGGCCACAAGGGTGTTAATTCTACCTTTGAACTCATACTCTGTTCCTGGTTGCCTTCTGTTTGAGAGGACACTGATCTTTATGTCAGTTCCTGCCCTACTTGTGCCTAAAAACAATGCTTCCTATTCTCGACCTTCTGGGATTCTTTGCCCTTTGCTCATTGCACCTGAGCCCTGACATACCATCTCTACTGATTTCATTACAACGCTACCTCCATCTGAAGGAAATAGAGTCATTATGGTGACTATTGATACTTTTTCGCAAATGGCTTATTTTACTGCCTGGAAGAAATTACCTTCTGCTAAAGACATGGGACAACTTTTTTTGTGAGAGATTTTTCATCTACAAGGCTTCCTCAGGTTATCATTTCTAACCAGAGTCCTTAATTTGTCTCTCATTTTTGTAAATTATTTAGTAACTCCCTCCAGACTAAGGTTGCCTTGTCCTCTGACTTTCATCCCCAGACTAATGATCAGACTGAAAGGCTTGATCAGGGTCTTGAGCAGTATCTTCAATGCTTCTGTAATTCCACACAGAGTCATTGGTCTTCCTTCTTACCTCTGGCGATATTTCCTTATAACAATACTATTCATAGTGCCACTAAGTCCTCCCGGGTTCTTTCTTTGTTCCTGCTGCTACTAGCTTACTTCGACAGTTACAGACTGATGTAATTTTTTTTAAATCTCCAAGACTCCAAGAAGAAAATGAAATCTTTTGCGGACGTCTACCGAATTCCTTTACCATGACTATAATATAGGGTACAACGTTTGGAATTCCTCAAAATTCTTGCTTGCCTATCTTTCACTCAATAAATTCAAACCTTGATGTTATGTATGGTCCTTTTTAAGATTCTCCATATCATTAGCCCTGTAGCCTTCAGAGTTCAACTGCCTCTGAATTGGAGGATTCATCCAGTGTTTCATTTCTCCCAACTGATACCCTACAGGATGGATCCTTTCCAAAGTCTTTTTCTAGATCTCCTCCTGTGTTAGTGGACAATGCCCTTTAATTTGAGGTACAGGAGATTTGTGAATCATGTTCTTTTAGTCGGAAACTATAACTCTTGACCCATTGCAAGGGTTATCCTCGAAGTGAAAGGTCTTGGGAAGATGTTTCTTCTTTCCATGCCCCTGGTCTCGTACAGCTCTTTTTTAGTCAGTTCTCAGATAAATCCGGAGCTTTGAAGAGAGGGAATACCGTTGCGCCGTGGCCTCACCTGCCCGATAACACCTTTGGGATTAGTGTTGGACTGAAATGATCAGTTACCAATCCATTTGGGTGGAACCTTATTCATGATGCCATTTCTTAGGTTTGTAACATAAAAAGAGGTTAGAATTCCTTTTTTGGCAATGCATTATCAGTCCTGTTGCTAGCTTCTTCACTCCTGCCCTGATCCTAGGTTATTCTGCTTCCAGTTGCCAGTTGTCTTCACTACTGTAGCGTCCTGAATCTTCCTGTAGTCCAGTTTCCAAAGTATCTCCCTGCTGCTTGGTTTCCATCATTTCTTCTGGAACTTTGCTGCCATCCTGGAGGTTTTTTGTCCGATGGGCTTTTTCCTCCATCTGGGGCTTCTTCTGGAAGGCACTATCTGCTAAGGCGCTACCTAGTGTCACCGTCATCGTGGCTAATGGAAGGGGCCGCAATTACCTCTGGCAGACGAAGACTGTGAAGACTTGGGCCTCTCGATCAATTCAAAACCAAGGGCCGTTAACTAGGCATCAGTCCACCGACACAGCTGCCACATTTTCATTTTGTGGTTGAAAATTTGTTCATTCAATTATCAAGACAATACACAACAAAAAGTGCAGCATAGCATCTTCAAGCACGTTCACACTACTGATGTGTGGTAAGCGCAGAATCATGAATTTTCCCAAGTGAGAGCAAGCAAACATGGGGGACAGATCAAAACCAGGAATCCACACTCTGACAGGCACTTCATATGTAAGTCTAGTCTAGTTTTGATTCTGAAGTGGACCCACTCATGGTAGAAGGAGCAGATGAGTGTGGATGCCAAAGAGGCAGCTCCTCAGCTAGCTCAATCCCAGAGTCGACTATCACAGCAGAGGTTGCGTCGCCCCCTTCTGGTGTGGCTAATTCTGATTTGTTTCCCAGGGCTGCATCATGTCCACCCAACGTATCCAGCATGTTACCCCAGTCCTAAGGTCTCTTTTTGCGTAATTGCCAGTGTGTACTTTGCGGAGCCGGCACTCTGCCACAGCCGCCTGTTCTAGGAAGTCAGCCCTCCATTTAGACAGAGTCGATGAGGTGGGGATGGCCCAGCTTATGGCTATGCGTCGTCGTGCTAGCACTAAGCCCAGTTGGGCAAATCTGTACTGCATTTTTCTCCACTTTTTGGGAAGAGGCAACAGCCCCAGTAGGCATTGTCGGGTGGTAAGTTCTACAGTCACCTTTGTCACTCTGCGCACCTCCTGCTGTAGGTCAACCCAAAACGTCTGTAGCTCTGCATAATCGCAAGCAACGTGTCCGAAATCTGCTGGGATCACACTGCACCTAGCGCAACCCACCGGGTGCGTCGGGTAAGCCCTGTGCAAACACTGTGGAGTCAAATATGCTCTGTAGAGGAAGTAAAACTACACCAGCTTAAATAGGGCATTGCTGGCTACTTCTCGCACCTGCACGAGAGCTCTGTTCCATAAATTAAAAATAATAGTTTATTAATTGTTTTAAAGGAAATATATATGTATAAATAATTATGTTTGTGTTTATCTTTTTTTATTAAGTTTATTTGCTATATTTTATTAAAATGTATATTAAATGTATTTTATTTTGTTAAAATTAAATTTAATATTTAATATATATTATTTTATTTTATATTTATTTAAAAGTCAATATTTTATTCATCTATATTTTTTAAAACGATATTTTTTTGTCAATATTTTTGTACTTACCTGTTTAAGTATACTAGGAGTCAATATTTTTGTTGTCTATATTTTTTACTCAATATTTTTTACATCGATGTTGGGTCAATGAACCCTGTCAAAGCTTACACCTCTAACAACCACCTTTAGAGCCCTTAGCGGGTGTGGGTGGCGTTCCAATTTGTAGTAAAGAAGACTTGGAGGACTTCCTTCATATCAATGTTATATTCCGGGTCTCCCAAAGCCTTGATTCGAAACCTCCACGAAGTGATATGGGGCCTATGACTCGCGACTCCGCACTCCAATAGTAAGGGGGCATGGTCAGAGAGAAAGCTACCTGGTAGCTTACCTTCACAATATTAAGGATGCCCTCATTGGTAAGGAGGAAACAATCCAACCTACTATGAGCCCCGTGAGTGGGGAATGACAAGAATATTCCTTTAGCGCTGGTTGGAGCTCCCTCCCCATGCCCCACGGCAAAAAATGTAAGCCTGTTCCTAGTTTCACGCAACCTTGCCATCATGCGGGGCTTTGTGCCCATCCGTGAAGGGTGGCAGTATAGTTGACCATCCAAAACACAATTAAAATCCCCCGCCCAAATAATAGGCAGTCCAATATAGGGTAGGGACTCAGTTTCTAGAGCTTTGAAGAACTCTTCATCATCAGTGTTAGGGACATATACGTTGAGCATGCAAAGTTCCCGCCCATCTAGTATACCATATAACAGTGTTTACCGCCCAGCCACATCATCCCTCCCGAATCTGGAATGGTACACCCAGGGCCAACCATATAGACTCCCCTCAGGCACAGGAGGAATAAGTGAAGGAATATAGTTGCCCCGCCACTTTTTATGGAGTTACTGGGCATCGGCCTTCAAGAGGTGTGTTTCCTGGAGAAACACAATGCATACTCCCATCCTTCTAAGGTACGTGTGGGTCCTATATTGTTTAACAAAAGAATTCAACCCCCTCACATTCCATGGAAGCATAAGCAATAAGTCAGTCATTCCAAAAGTAACACCATCCATCTGTATCACCCTCTGTCCCGACGCCCCCCTTCCCACACCCTCCTGGCCCGACAAGATGTGGTATGCAATTGCTGGTGCACAAACTTTAACTGTAACCTCTAAACATCTCCCCTTCGCCCACGCCAGGTAAACTCGCCATAACGCAACTAGTGTCTTCCCAATCACTGTAACTTACCCGCCCACCCAATCTAGTAACCTCAATAGAACTTCAGTGTGCGTTTGGAGACAGTATTGGGCATTGAATCTGAGCTATCGCTAAGGAGTAAGAATGGTCAGGCTAAAGACCTCTAAGTGAGTGTCCTGTTCATCGTTTCACTCCTGTGTGCCCTATGATCTCTACTGCACTACACACAGTCATGCACACACTATGAGAAGGGGGAAATGAACAGGGAAAAGAGGGGGGAAAATAGGGGGGAAGGTTTTAGTGCAAGAAGAATCAGTAAGAACAAAAGACAGAGAGACGTGGAAGGTCAAGCCATCAAGTGTGCATCCTGGTCCCGTGTATGATGCCGCCCCCATGCCCCGCTCTGCCCTTGTCAGCAGAACACAGAAATGGTCCGGTGACCTCAAGCTCCCCAGCGATCCATTTCAAACTTTCAGCTCCGTATCAGGGTGGCAAGTGCCCTTGTCTTTGCACAGTAACTTGTCCAGACCCCAACCCCACACATGAAGTACCTGCATCCCTTCCAAGAGCCTGCGGTTTAATCACTCCTTCCAAGTCACAAGAACTGCACTACTGTGCACCTCAGGCCACTGCGGTATCTCCTGCTGATCAGCCAGGGTCATCCAGCAGATTTGAATCAGTACAGGAGGACGCAGTTGAGGTGACCGTGTTGACAAGCACTCTGGTCTCTTCTTGCTTTTGATGCTGTGTCTCCAGGTTCAGCGTGCCATCCGGCCGCACCACTACACTCACACCAGAGCGTGATCATCGTCTGCCCCGGCTTCTCTTCCGGGGTGTGAACCCTGGACCGTACCCATGTCGGGGCTCATCTTAGCTCCCTCCTGAGGGTGTCGCCGGGTTCCGATTGCTACCCTGGATCTCCAACCAATCCCATGTCTATTCAGGTGTCATAAAAAAGTGAGAGCGGCTGTCTAGGATCACGTTCAACTTAGAGGGATACAGCAGCATATAAGTTAATTCCATCACTTTCAGCTTTTGCTTGATGCCGCTAAAGGACTGTCTCTGCAGTTACAAAAAGAACAAGTGATGGACAGAATGCTGCACAATGTCAAACATTGACCCCGGTACAGAGATCTGGGCCTTAATCCATCGTTTTTTTGCTCCCCATGCCATTCCAGTTCAGACCTAGCCATATCCAAATCAGTCTTGCCCTGTTCCCCATGGGAACAGTCCAGCCCGAATTGCCAAGCCAGGTCCTCCCTGGACTGGAAACAAGCATCCTGCGACCGGTTTCGGGGCATCACCCCTCATCAGCCAGGCTAGCTTGACTCCAGTGGCATGGAGAGCACAAGACTCACGTCTGGACATACCCGTCCCACTCAGGGTGACAAATGCAAAAAGAACAACTCATGGACAGAATGCTGCAAAATGTCAAACATTCACCCCAGTACAGAGATCTGGGCCTAAATCCATCGTTTTTTTTGCTCCCCATGCTATTCCAGTTCAGACCCAGCCATATGCAAATCAGTCTTGACCCTGTTCCCCATGGGAAGTCAAGACTGATTTTCATATAGCTGGGTCTGAATTGGGGTGGCGAAGTGAGCTAAAGAACGATGATGGATTCAACTCAGATCTGTTACTAGGGGTGAGTGTCTGAAACGTTTCACCGCTCCGTCCATCATCTCCTTGTGTTTGCTTTGTTCACCCTAAGTTGGCAGGGTATGGCCAGAAGTGGGTACCTTGCTCATTTTGCCACTGGATTCAAGCGAGCCTGGCTGATAAGGGGTGTTACTCCGAAACCGGTCCCAGGATGCTTGTTTCTGGTTCAGGGAGGCCCTGGCTTGGCAGTTCGGACTGGACTGTTCCCATGAGGCACAGGGTCAAGACTGATTTGCATATAGCTGGGTCTGAACTGCGGTGGTGAAGTGAGCTAAAGAACGATGATGGATTCAACCCAGATCTGTGACTGGGGGTGTCTAAAAAGTGTCAGTGCTCCGTCCATCATCTCCTTGTGTTTGCTTTGTTCGCCCTAAGTTGGCATGGTATGCCCAGATGTGGGTCCCTTGCTCACTTTGCCACTGGATTCAAGCTAGCCTGGCTGATGAGGGGTGTTACCCCGTAACAGGTTCCAGAATGCTTGTTTCAGGTCCAGGGAAGACCTGGCTTGGCAGTTCGAGCTTGACTGTTCCCATGAGGCACAGGGTCAAGACTGATTTGCATATAGCTGGGTCTGAACTGCAGTGGCGAAGTGAGGTAAAGAACAATGATGCATTCAACCCAGATCTGTGACTGGGGGTGAGTGTCTGAAAAGTTTCAGTGCTCCATCCATCATCTCCTTCTGTATGCTTTGTTCGCCCTAAGTTGGCAGGTTATGCCCAGATGTGGGTCCCTTGCTCACTTTGCCACTGGATTCAAGCTAGCCTGGCTGATGAGGGGTGTTACCCCTAAACCGGTCCCAGGATGCTTGTTCCCGGTCCTGGGAAGACCTGGCTTGGCAGTTCGGGCTGGACTGTTCCCATGAGGCACAGGGTCAAGACTGATTTGCATATAGCTGGGTCTGAACCAGTGTGGCGAAGTAAGCTAAAGAATGATGATGGATTCAAATCAGATCTGTGACTTGGGGTGAGTGTCTGAAACGTTTCAGTGCTCCATCCATCATCTCCTTGTGTTTGCTTTGTTCGCTTTAATTTGGCAGGGTATGCCTAGATGTGGGTCCCTTGCTCACTTTGCCACTGGAATCAAGCTAGCCTGGCTGATGAGGGTGTTATCCTGAAACCAGTCCCAGGAGTCTTGTTTCCGGTCCTGGGAAGACCTGGCTTGGCAGTTCGGGCTGGACTGTTCCCATGAGGCACAGGGTCAAGACTGATTTGCATATAGCTGGGTGTGAACTGGGGTGGCGAAGTGAGCTAAAGAATGATGATGGATTCAACCCAGATCTTTGACTGGGGGTGAGTGTCTGAAAAGTTTCAGCGCTCCGTCCATCATCTCCTTGTGTTTGCTTTGTCTCTGCAATTAGACAGCCTTGGTGTAATCCGGGAAGATTCATATGATGTGGTTCTCAAACTTGTTTTTGGACCATCTGTAGGACTTCATCACAGTCCCTGTAATTGAGGACCTTAGCTAAGACAGTCTTGGGAGGAGGTCCTGGCTGCTGCGGTGGGGCCAAGGACCTATCCTCCCTCTCCACCACAAGGAACTTTGACAGGCTTGCTTTCGGGAGCGTTATTTTAATCCACTCCTCAAGGAAGACCTCTAGTTTATCACCCTCGGCGCCCTCAGGGAATTCTACGAACCTGAGATTACACCTATGGGAGCGCCCCTCTCCATCTTCCAGCCGTGCCTCCGTTTTAATTGAGCGAGCTTCGAGCACAGTCACTACGGCCTTCAGCTAGGAGACCTTTTCCCACATCTCCGTAACCTGGCTCTCCGTTTCTATGGATCTTTCTGCCACTTCACGCAGGCCAGTCCTGAGTAGGTTTATATTAAGCGTCATGGCCACCATTTTTGCCTACATGGCTAGGTCTGAAGCCTCAATGGCCACCAGGATCTGAGCACCTGATGGTTTGTTGGTACCCCGTGAGGCTTCATCTTTCACATACTGGGGTCCTCTGCTCACACCTGGGGCAATAAATTGGTGCATTTTTGTTTGTTGGGTGCCCTTCGTCGGTCTGTCCTTGCTCATATTGCGATGTGGGATATGCCAGTCGTATGCAATGCAGCAGTTGCCTACCTCCACCCGCACCACTTTGCCACTGGCCTCCCCCGTCACCACTGTCGGTGTCAGTGGACTGTGTAGCTCTTCAGGCCGTACCAACCGTTCCTCCAGTGCCAGCCAGTAAGCACGACTTTAGACGCAGTGACTGTGACTCTAGCCGTGGCCGCACCCAACAAGGGATCTCAAGCAAGCAGCAGGCCTTCACTGCCCATATAGGAGGGGCGGCCATAAGACAACAGCAAGCTATCATGCTGCTATAGGAGCGCAGTCCAGACCAATAGTACTCTATGTGGGAAGGTGCACACCACCCACCTCAGTCCACACTCCACCGCAGGTTGGGGCGGCCCATCCACATCTCTTCTGCCATCTCCCCAAGGTTGTCCAGCGCAGCGGCAGAAGAGGCTGGCCATGGAGGGTGTAAACATGTAGGGAAGACAATCCACAAAGCTGGCAGTACAGACTCTCTTCCAGTGTAGAGGGGGGAAAGCTCACCCTCAAACCCACAGTCAGTATACACAGCAGCATGGGGGCCTGCCAGGGTCATTCAGTACTTCAGGTCCCCTATGCAGCCCCTGCCATCCTGTGCGCCGCATCCCCGGATGGTCTACCCTTGGATGCAGTCCGCATCTATGCCCACATCCAGGGAGGGAGCACTACGTGTCAGCACCTCAATGCCAAATGGCTGTCACAGTCCAATGCTGTCAGCTAATGTGTCAGCCTCAAATCTTGTTGGGATCTCAAGTAATTAGGAGTCGCGGGCCGATGCACTTCTACGGTGCCTCAGAACAGCCTAAATTCACTCCTGGGCCTCTTGTGTCTTCCTGAACGCGCAGTTCTGCATGAGCAATACGGGCAGGTCCCAGCACCAACATGGTAGCACCGGGGCCCTCCGCATATCGTACTTTCAGAGCCAGCACTCCCAAGTGCAGGGTCCAGCCGCACCTCACCCCTGTCTCACTTGCTGTGGGGGGCAGGAGAGTTCTTATTCCCTGATAATGCCTTCGGGCTCACGGCCCCTCCACAAGCACAAAGGGTGGGCCCCCATGTGTAGCACATGCCGCAAGGCGGGCCCCCACACTCAGCACCTCCACCTCACATGTTTTGTATGGGGGTCCGAGCCACAGCTCACCTTTGCCTCTATTGCTGCGGGGGTAGCGGAGTAATCAGGCAGCAAGCCATCTGCATGCACACAATTTCAGCACCACTCACTCTTCAAGCTTAGGGCCGGGCCGGACCCACCACTCCTCAACTGCCGTAGGGGAGACAGGGTGGGAGTCACCCAGCGCCGTTTCCCCTGTGGGCCCCCTCAGAAAGACCCCCTCAATCGGAGTCCACAGCTTCCGGTGGCACGATGCAAGGCCAGGCGCCAAATCCTCACAGTCGTCGACTGCACCGCTCTCAGGGTCCTCCACAGGAGCAATTTTCCAGTACTCCGGGTCTCACTCAGGCCTCCTCTCTCACCCAGGCCCCAACCAGTCAGAGGCGAGCGTTTTGGCCACTTTGGTCACAGCAGATAGAGCGGCTCCCGATTATCGCGGGGGGCCCCTGTCACCACATCTCCACATGCACCCCAGTTTGTGGACACATTTCTGGGCACTATGTGGGCTTAGGGGCGGCAGGATGCAGCAGGATCTCATTTTTGGGGCTGGAGCCCACTTTTAGTGCTGCTGCACAGCCAGCTTGTTGGCCACGCCCCCACAGCTGGCCACATTAATGATCTGAGCTATAATAGCATACAGATATGGTGCTGCTTGGAGGTGGACCTCAAGCCAGGTCAGGATCACTCCTCAGATATCGGTCACAGTACATGCTCAGATCCCTCTGGCTGCCCCAGAAAGGTTCTCGGATGACCCAAATAAGGTCCAAATTATGCTTCATTTCACATGTCATCCTAATGCATTACAGACTGCTCAATCCCAAGTTGCCTTCGCTATCTCCTATTTGGCAGGGGATACAGCTTCATGGTCCTTCCCTTTATAGCGTAATGATGATTTAATCCTGTTTAATATGGAAAATTTTAAGGCCGAATTTGAGAACATTTTTGATTGAAGAGCAGCAACTCTGTCTGCGGATCAAGAATTGCTAGAGTTCAGACAAGGAAAAAAGACAATGGGGCATAGTCACAAGGACTTATCGCCGAGTTATCGGCACTTTAGCGCAGCAAAAGTGGCGATAGAATTACCGCCCCTTTCGCAAGCTGGTGCTAACTGCCTACATCACCACATAACCCGCGATAGCTGCCGCAAAAAACACCGCCACGGTGGACACCGCCAACTAACGCTAATGAGATGCAGAATAGGCGTGTCCGTGCAAAAACACACGAAAAGACAACACTGCGCGATTCTCAACGGACAGCCAGATCTGCGATGCGAGTCAAAAACAGGCGATAAGCCGCGGTAGCAGCAGGTATTTAACACCTGCCTTATGCTGGTGCTAAGCGGGATGACCACCTGCAGTCTGAAAGGGAGCCCAGACCAGAGCCACACCTGAAGACCAACAGACGCCATGGAGCTACTGATCATGCAGCTCGGAGACCCAAGAGGGCCACAACACCCACCGCCACCACCCCCAGGCCCGCCAACACCTCCAGGACCCGGCCCGCCCCCCCGGACCACCACAGAGGCAGCGTAGACAAAGACAGCGGACCTACCATAAACGCACCAGCCTCACAGACTTAACGCCAGAGGAGGTCATTGCCCACTACAGGCTCAAAAGGACAACCATCCTCCGCATCCTGACCCACATCGCCCACAGGCTGACAGTACCAACACAGCGGAGAATCAACATCCCTCCGCAGACAAAGCTGCTGGCTGTGCTGCACTTGTTGGCCTCTGGTACCTTCCAACCCACAACTGCCAGAGTCGGAGGAGTCTCACAGCCAGCCCTATCCAAGTTCATCACACCTGTCCTGGATGCCATCATCAGCCTGGTACCCCAGCACCTCCACTTCCCCCACACTGCGCCGGAGCAGCTGGAGACCAAGCAAGGCTTCTACGCCATAGCTGGATTCCCTCACGTGTTGGGGGCTATTGACTGCACACATGTCCTACTTGTGCCTCCTGCCGACACTGCACACAACTACCGCAACAGGAAGCACACGCATTCCATCAATGTGCAGGCAATAGTGGACCACCGGGGACTCTTCACCAATGTTGTGGCCAACTACCCAGGCAGTGTGCATGATTCATTCATCTTCCGACAGTCCATCATCAACCAGCGCTTCCAGGATGGCACCTATGGAAATGCATTGCCCATTGGTAAGTACCAAATGAACACACCACACACCTCAACTCCACAGTCATGCAACTCACGACTCTGGTAATGGTCACGCAGCAAAACTACATGCAACATGCCACACAACATGCCCACCGACCACATACGACAACACGACTCAATTGGGAACCTGGGCTTGCCATGTACACAACCCAGCTACGACATGGCACCACAGCCACACAATGGCAGAATGTGTGGAGAGGCTGGAAGCAGTCATGTGCGAAGGAGGCAAGTGACTAATGAATGAGAACCTACCCAATGACAAGTGTGGCGTGGATGTGCTGGACAGACTTGAGTGTGCAAACCACGGAAATGTCCATGTGGACATTAACTGCTGGTGCATGGAGTGTAGTGGCCAGTGGACGCTACCATGTCACCACAGGCTGTTGGGTAGAACACGGAAATGTCGCTCGTTACGTCCCCCCCTGTAGGCGTGTGCGGAGTGGGTTGGCCCTGCGTACGCCAGGCCTGCATAGGGGTGTGAATAAAAACCCCGTCGCTCTGGGCGTGGTTCTCTTCCGGAATGGCCAACGTGTCTGCCAGGGCGTCGCTTCTCAGCACGCCACGAGGCCGACACCATGAGCAGCGGGGCCTGCGACCCTGTGCGCCTGCTGCACCCCAGGCCGCTGGTTCCCAGAGCCGTCTTGCCTGCCCCAGCGCACCAAGGCCGCTCCGCTCACCTGCCGACACCAGTGTGTGTCAAAGAGGGCCCACCACGTGCCGGTGCAAGCTCCAAGCCCCAGGCCCGCGACCTTGGCAGCCTCCTCAGACCATCGCTGGCCTCCACGATGCAGGCCCACAGTACTCCTTTCTTGTTGACATACCCCACCGGCGTACACTTCGGCCCAGTTGGTGGCACATATTGAACTGAGTCTTGAGTTTTGAATGGCAGGGACCAAATGTCTATGGCAGCGTCCACATCACTATACTCCCTCTGATCAGTGAAGCCAAAGTCTGCATCGCAAGCACACGACACGTGTATGTGGGCCTGTGCTGACCGCTGCCCACGGACCACACTGCGGTCCAGTAGGTCCCACATCCAGCACTTAGTCGTGATTCATGAATGGCAGAGTCCATACCAGTGAACGTACGGAGAGGAGTAAGAGGAAGATGCGGTTCAGTCCGGATGAAAGCCGGATCCTCGTTACGGAGGTGACCGAACACTAGCAACAACTGACCTGGTGCCACTAACCCTGTTCAACGCAAGCCGGCGACACGTGGTGCCACTAACCCTGTTCAACGCAAGCCGGCGACACGTGGCGCCACTAACCCTGTTCAACGCAAGCCGGCAACACGTGGTGCCACTAACCCTGTTCAACGCAAGCCTGCGACACGTGGTACCACTAACCCTGTTCAACGCAAGCCGGCAACACGTGGGGCCACTAACCCTGTTCAACGCAAGCCGGCGACACGTGGTGCCACTAACCCTGTTCAACGCAAGCCGGTGACACGTGGTGCCACTAACCCTGTTCAACGCAATCCGGCGACACGTGTTTGTGGGCCCATGCAGACTACTGGCTCCGGCATGCACTACGGGCCAGCCGGCCTCACACCAATCACATCAAGGCGGGACCAGCCAGGACACGGCATCGTCGCAGGCTGCACACATGCTCAGCTCTGGTGCCTCAGCCTCCGTGAGCCACACGTCATCGCCACATGACATTCCAACGCTGTGTGTGGGAGTTCCAGGAGGAGCTGGCTGAACTGCGGTTGGCCCATGCACACCGCTGCCACCGGCCGACACTGCGGTCAAGTAGGTCCCACATTTGTGACTGGGTCTTGATTTCTGAATGGCTGAGTTTACACCAATGTACACGCCTCATCGCAGACTGCATCCCCTTGCAGCCCTGGTGCCACTGACTCCGTGTGCCATGAGTCATGGTCACTCTCTGGTTGAACTTTGGTGGCGTCTGAGTCTGTGGCCTGGGGGTTGTCGTCCTCATCATCTGGCAGTTATGGACTTGGTGTTTGGCATGAGTCTGTGGCATTCATATCCCCCATGTTGCCTGTTGCTGCTTGGTTGTGCCCTCTGCATCATGCACTGGGGGAACACCTTCCACTGTCCCACGATACACTCAGCGACAGTCACCTTGGACATCTACGAGGACCCGCTCAGCTCTCATGGGCCTAACCCAGTGCATCGCAAGTCACCGTCCCGTGGCGGTGTGCCCGTGCCGGCCGCTGTGCATCACGGGCCACTAACTCTGTGCACCTCAAGTCATGGTCCCTTGCTGTTTGTACTTTGAACATCTGATTGAGTGATGACTGTTGTAGTTGTTGCCAGCACCAAACACTCCCTGGGGGCTGTCTTACACTCACCCCATGCACAGCCAGCACAGGCGTCACTGGACTAGTGTGCCTGCCAACACATCATGCTGAACCACCTATTGACTCATCTCTCTCTGCACTGTCACAGGTGATCAGGGATATGCACTCTGCACTTGGATGATGACACCCCTCCAAGACCCGAATACACATGCCCAGAGGCAGTACAATGCGTCCCACAAACGCACCAGGGGCATCGTGGAACGAACATTTGGCGTGTTGAAGTCATGTTTCAGGTGCCTGGACATCACAGGCGGAAGGCTCCTGTACAGGCCAGACATTGTGTGCAAAATGATTGTTGCATGTTGTGTTTTGCACAACATCTGTGTGCGCTCCAATGCCCCATGGATCCCAGTGCCAGATGCACCGGACGATGATGAGGACGATGGGGCAGGTGGCCCACACCCCACTGCAGCTGCAGCAGTAATAGCCCGTAGGAACACCTTCATTGCCAATTTCTTCACCTGAGCACGTCACTTTGTGTGCGTCCTGTACAATAATGGGACAGTACAAATTGTCCACTGGCACTGCATGTGTAAATAAAACTGATACAGGTTACAGGTTGTACTCGTCCATTGTCATATCGCAGATTCCTGCGATGCCAGATGTGCTTGGCCATTTTGTGCACGCATGCAGCACCAGTTGTGTCCTGTGTTCTGTTGTGGAAGTGTCGCAGTATGTACCACATTGTTGACAATGTTGGGGTGCTCTTATTCTTATGTGTGTATGCTGCACTGTGGCTGAGACACCCCTGCAGCTCTGAATTGGCTGCCACTCATCCCTTTCAGGCGGTGTGCCTTTCACTTCTGTGCGTCTACAGTGCTGAGATGTTGCTGACTTGAGTGAATTGTGCCCTTCGTAGTGTTGTGACTCGTGGTCATGGTCGGTAGGCGGATGTGTAGTTGACGTCAGGCGTTTTCTGTGCACGTGGATGTGCCCGAGTGTGACCTGCACCTTTGCTGATCTGCCCACACTCAGCCGCATCAGTGTCGTGGCCTGCACATTGACATGATAGTTGGACTGCAGCCATGCTACTCGTCATGTAGTGTCTCTTGCATTGTCAGTGTGGCTGACGGATACGCATCTTCGCTGGGTATCGCACGTGTGCATGTGTTGGTTGTGTGATTAGTGATGTGTTGGGTGGGGGCCCCTTTGGGCACATGGTGGAGGTAGGACTACTTGGTGTTTGTGTGTGTGCTGCAGTGTTCCAGGGGGATCAGGGACATGATCCGGAGTCATTGTGGGTGTGCAGTGTGCTCTGCTTAATTGTGCATGTGTGCCATTGTGCCCATCTCCCCCCGTCCCCCACTCCCTGGTAGGTACTCACCCTATTGATGTTGTGTCAGGCCGTGTTGAACAGTGTCCGGGTCCTCTGCTCCTGTCACCGTCTCCCGACTGATGGCTGTGGCCACCATTTTCTCCATTTCATCCTGCTCCTGGTGTTCTGCTGGCCCCCCACCTCCAATGTGCGTTGCTGCTTTCATGTTGGCAGCGAGTTCCTTCTTGGGTTTTCCCTTTGCATCATTCCAGCGCCTCTTGTCCTCTTCCATTGTCCTCCTCGGCGCGGCAACGGCATTCACATAGTCCAAGTTGGTCTGCCATCTCAGCGTCTTTTTTGCCAATGACACGTTGGAGGTGACGTACAGTTGGTGGTGGTGTTCTATCTCATCTGTGACTTGGATCCGGGTTTACTGCAGACTGCACCCCGTCTTCCTCTCCCTCTTCTCATTGCCCTTCCACGACACCTGGCTTCCTGGCTGGGCCTCCGTGGGTCTTGTGGGTTTCACGTTTTCCTCTGCACTCGGTCCGAGTGCATCCTTGGTGCTCCGCAGTTCATCTTGTTTTTGTTGTGATCTTTTTGGGTGTTTTTCTTGTGCTTTTCCTCGCATGACGCGTGGGACTTGCTGGCCTCTCGCTAGTTATCACACAGATTTTATCGTGGTTGGGCCCATCGCAACTTTTTTCGCGTTGGGGTTTGCATTTTTATCGCCGTCGCGGTAGTTGTTTCGCGGACATTTGCCGCATTCTCGTGCGATTATCGCACGGTATCGCCGTGTTGTGAATGCCACGTTAACACAGCGTTATTTTCCTGCGATGGACTGCGATGTGAGAAGTTGCGGTAAGCTATTTTGGCAATGTTTATCGCACGTTCTTGTGAATATACCCCATTGTCAGTTATCTTACTACCTTCAATTGCTTAGTGGTGGAAATCTCTTGGCCAAGAGGGAAGGGCACCCTTGTTTTATCAAGGTTTAAAAGACGATATGAAAGAAATTTTGGTGCAAGTAGACCCGCAGCCTAAGACTTGTACAAACCTAATAAACGTAACCCTACATCTGGGCCATAGAATGGCCAATCGAAGGGTAAACCATAAACGGGTAGATAAGGTGATCCTATGTTTTGAAAAACCTCGATTACAAAACCCCACTCTGAACCCATGGAGATAGGTTCAGTTAGATCACCATTGTATAAGGAAGAAAAAGAGGTATAACGTCACATTGGGCAATGCTACATTGTGGTAATTAAGGGCACTTGTTCAAAGATTGCCCCACAAAACCTAAAGGCAAGACTCCATTTCCTCCTAGTAAAAAGGCTAATGCTGTGTCAAATGAGGTAACGGAAACTTCGAAAGCTCAAGTTTAAAGAAAGAGTCCATCTTGAGCAATTGGTATATCCTTTTGATAGGACTAGAAAGAAGGATTTGGAAACACCCCATTTAATATTAGACATTACTCTTGAAATAGGAAGTGAAAAACACTTAATGCAAGCAATGGATGATTGATTACAGGCCACAGGCAATTTCGTGGGCCAGGCTTTAGCCATTTAGTTAAAGATCCCCACACAAAAGAAACCCCAACCCAAATATGTTCAGGCTGTAAATGGAAAGCCCCTCTCTTCAGGACCAATAGTAGACCAAACCTTTCCTCAATCTCAGAGCTTTTCTGAAGATCTTGTTAAACACACTGAAAACGACCACTTCAATATTATGATGCACCCCAATATAGGTTTATATTGGAGCGCTACCATGGCTAATTCAACCTAACCCCTTCAGAAAGCTCAGTTCAGTTCACCCTATTGTTCACAGTACTGTTTCAAATCTTGCTTGGGACCTGAATTAACGTTAGCTTCTGCCCACCAGATAGTCACAGCAGAGAAACATAAAATTCTCGTCTCTAAGATATATCAAGAGTACCAATATGTTTTTAGTGAAAAAAAAGCAGAGGTTCTTCCCCTATCCCATAGAATCTATGATTGTCAAATTGAGCTAATCCTGGGGGCTGTCATCCCAAGTTGCAGAATGTATGCACTGTCTGAGAAAGAAACCCAGCATTTGCAAGAATACCTTGACAATTATTTGGCCAGTGGGTTTATCCACACTTCTCATTCGCCTGCTGCCTCACTTTTATTTGTTGTGCCTAATGCCATGATGAAATCAGATCCTGCATAGACTATAGAGTCTTGAATAAAAACACCATAAAACATTGTCACTCTCTTCCACTCATCCCAATCCTCTTGGACCAAGTCAAGGCTGCCACCATTTAAACTAAGTTAGACCTTTGTGGGGCCTACCATTGGGTCAGGATGTGAGAAGGTGATGAGTGAAAGACTACCTTTAAGACTCATTGTGGGCTATTTGAGTGTACAGTCATGCTCTTTGGATTGTTTAACACCCCTGCAGCATTCCAAATTCTTCTTGAATGGTGTCTTAAAAGATTTTCTGGATCCATTTGTTATTGTATACATCTATGACATCCTTATCTACTCTGGAGAGGAAAAACTTCATGCTCACCATGTCTCTATTGCCTTGCTAGCCTTGACAAATAATCACTTGTTTTACAAGTTGAGCAATTGTGAGTTCCATGTGATTGAGGTGGAGTTCTTAGGTGTCATGCTATTACTCTCAAGACTAAAAACAGCAACAAGAAAAGTCAAAGCTGTACAGGATTGGCCTGAACCCAAAAAAGGCTTATGATGGTCAATGTTTTCTTGGTTTTGTCAATTATTACTGCTGGTTCATTGACCATTTTTCACACGCTGTGACCCCCATTACATATCTGCTGAGCAAAATATTCCCAGTCAATCAAATTTTTAAAGAAGGCTTTCACTTCTGCTCCTATTCTGGCCCATCCCAATCCTGAAGAGCCCTTCATCATGCGAACAATTAACTCAGGGGCCACACAACATGTATAACCTGGCATCATTACCTATCAGGGCTACCCTCACCCATATCATCAATACCTCCATTACCTTCTCCACATTCCCGGGTGACTAGAAACTGAAGTAGTCCACGCCCTCCTCAGGAAACCATCAGCCAACCCGCACCGCCCAGGAGCAATTGGGCATTTTAACAGCGACCTACCTGAAACAATAGCTAATTCAGTGAGTTCCCTGTCCAATTTTTCCGTACTGGGGCACTTGAATGTCCACTTTGATGATATTTCCTCACCCTACGCGGAGGAATTGATCGATAGCTTAGGTGCCCTCTCCCTCAATCTGAAAGTGAATAGTCCCACCCACCTAAAAGGTCATTTACTCGATCCCATTTTCACCAACATTAATAACTTAATAGTGGAGAATCCTATTCCATTACCTTGGACTGATCATTATTTAATACCTTTTTTATGGTCCCCGTTGATCAGTGATCCACCACTGGAGCCAGTCAAGAAACTTAGCCGTAATTGGTCCAAGCTTTCTATTGAGGCATGGGCAATTACTCTTAACAATACCCGCCCGGTATTGGAAGCCGATCCAGAATTAGCCAACCATGAGTTTAACCAATGGATCGAAGCCTCTCTGGACTTGGTGGCTCCGAAGAAATGGACAACTAATAAGAAGGGCCCTAAGAGCATTGCATGGTACACCCCCAAGCTTAGAGAGTTGAAATTAAAACGTAAACAATCAGAGAGGCAGTGGAGGAAAGATTTCTCAGACGAGAGGAAGCGCGTCTACAGGGAGGCTACAAAAATTTATAAGCTAGAAGTTAGGAAAGCCCAATCCCTGTATTACGCAACTAGGATTTCCTCAGCTTCCAATTCCCCGCGTGAAATTTTTAAAATTGCTAAATCCCTAATTAGCCTCCCGTCCCCAGCCGCACCCGCTGTTGATACCTTAGGACGCTGCAATAATATAGCAGAGTTCTTTTTAAAAAGAATTCAATCTATTTATTTAGCATTTCCTCCAGTAACTACCCCTTTGAAGGACCTCCCATTGGAAAATAAATCGAAATCACTTGTTACTCCGTTGGCGGTCATCCCTCCCTTGGACATAAAATCCCTTAAAATCCATTTTAATAAACTAAAATCAGGTTCCCCTAGGGATATGGCCCCCCCCCAACCGTTCTGAACCAAGTTTTTGATACAGTTGCGCCCACGATTTTAGAACTTATTAATCTTTCTTTGGCTTCGGGGACTGTCCACTCCCTATGGAAACGAGCCATGGTGAGAGCACTGCTTAAAAATCAGGTTCGGACCCTGAAATTTTGGTGAATTACCGGCCGATCTCGCTACTTCCAGGGATCGCAAAAATTGCGGAAAAGCATGTCAACTCCATTTTGTCCACCTTTTTGGAAGAAAATGACTGCTTTCATCCATCGCAAACTGGGTTTAGACCCCATCAGGGCACAGAGACAGCTCTGATTGTAGTGGTTGAGGAAGCAAGGAAAATCTTGGATGCCGGAGGCTCAGCGGCAATGGTCCTCTTAGATCTGAGTGCGGCTTTCGATACCGTTAATCATCAGCTGCTGGTCTCTAGAATTAGAGAAGCAAGGGTGTCGGGAACTGCACTAAGGTGGTTGGAGTCTTTTTTAGACGACCGCTCATTTCAGGTTTTTGAGGACAACTCTATTTCTAAGAGTATGTCATTAAGTTGTGGGGTTCCTCAGGGTTCGTCCCTGAGTCCCACCCTCTTTAACATTTATATGAGCCCGCTGGCCAATATTGTTAAACCCTTTGGCATACAGATCGTCACATATGCGGACGATACCCAATTGATTGTTTCCCTTAATCAATCTGGGAACAGGGAAAACAATTAGGCCGATTGTTTGGAAAAAGTGTCAGCATGGATGGAGGGCTCATATCTGCAACTGAACGGAGCAAAAACTGATCTGATGCTTTTGGGTAAACCTTCCCCACTAGCTCCTAGCTCTTTATGGCCTAAATGTCTGGACATTATGCCCCCCCCTAAAGAACAAATAAAAAGCCTTGGAGTCTGGCTTGATCATAATCTAGATATGAAGGAACAATCCCGGAAGGTAGCAGGAACCTGTTATGGAATACTTAGGATGGTTAGGAAAATCCTCCCCATGCTGCCGTTTAAGGCGAGGAAGCTGCTGGTTCAAGCCTTAATTCTCTCTCGTCTAGACTATTCAAATGCCCTGTATCTGGGCTCCCCGCGTTCAACGATAAAAAAGCTCCAGACTGTGCAGAACTGTGCAGCTCGACTCCTCTTGCAGACCCCCCACAGAGAATCTGCACGAGCATCTATTGCCGCCCTACACTGGCTTCCAGTTGCGGAGAGGATCCAGTTCAAGTCCCTATGTATTGTTCACAAGATTCTGGCCTCCAAGGGTCCACCCATCCTACATTCCATTGTCAATCCGCACTGTCCCAGTAGAGCCTTGCGCTCTGGAAATAAACGTATGGCAGTAGTCCCTAGAATATATAGGTCTAGGAGTGGGGGTAGACAATTCTCCTACATCGCCTCCAAGAGCTGGAATGCCCTTCCAAATCACATTTGTTTGGAGGACGATTATATGTCCTTCCGTAGACAACTGAAAACGTTCTTGTTCCCGGTCGCCTAAAGCCGGTCATCTTGGTTGGCTCTGTTCCTAGCGCTGGGGGGCCTTCTGGTAGCCATGCGCTCTATAAATGCTAATTCATTCATTCATTCATTCATTCATTCATTCAACTTCCAATCCATCTCCCTGCTACCCTACCCATAAAAAGTAATTGAGAAGGCTTTCAACAAACAACTCTCATCCCACCTCTAGCATCACTACCTGCTAGACAACACCCAATCTGGATTCAGAAAGTGCCACAGCACCAAAACAGCCCTCATCACGGCCACAGACGATATCGGAACCATCCTGGACCAAGGAGAAACAGCGTCCCTTATCATGATCGACCTCTCTGCAGCATTCAACACTGTATCCCACAACACTCTCATCAGAAGGCTCCACGAGATTGGCTCCCCAGTCACAATTGCAGCCAATTCAAACTCCTTACGTACACATACAAAGCCTTACACAACACTGGTCCAGCATATCTCAACAGCCGCATACACTTTCACCATCCTGCCAGACGCCTCACTCTCACTCACATCCACAAAATCAGAGCAGGAGGTCTCTCAGTCCTACATCGCAACCAAAGCCTGGAACCACCTCCCTCAATGCAACACCTCACTTCTTTATTTCCGCAAGAGGCTGAAGCCCTGGCTCTTCGAATAGCAATGTGGGTACCACATGCCTACACACCTGCTCAAGCGCCTGGATACCCTCAGTGGTGATTAGTAGGCCTGGGCTGAAACGGAGGAATTTTGTAATTCTGCATTACTCATGTATAGCAGAATTTCTAAAAAATACCACAGCTCCGCCGGCAGACTTGTTCTGCAATGTTTGGTTTTGAAACAGGGCTGGAAGAGTGAGCAATTCCTCTACGTTTAAAAACAACTGCAGATTAAAGTTTAATCAGCAATGATTTTTAAACCTAGAGGGACAGCCCCCTCTTCTTTTTTGTTTTTTGTTTTTTACAAATGTTTTCCTTGTTTTTTTTTTTCCTTTGCATCTTAAATATTGCAAGAAGCACAGTAACAACATCCATAACAATAACAAGTTTCGCAAGAGGTACATTTCAGAAGGACCATACGGTAATCCTACCAATAATAACTTAAGTGAGAACATTTATCTCAACATTTTTATATCCCTAGCATTTGGTCTTACCAATGTATGAAGTGGACTTTCACCATGTGTTTAGCTTGTCCAGCAAGACATATTTTATTCCATGGCATCAGTGTAATTGGCTACAGGAGGTGTATTGTCTGGAACTTGGTCTAGTAGGCCTAGCCCGTAGTTGTGTCTCCATGGACCCCATATTTTGTGGAATTTATGTGTGCACCCTCTGGTAGTATAGGTCACGTGTTCGGTGGCCATATAGAAGTCCATAACCTTCCTCCATACTTTCATCGTGGGAGTCTCCGCCACCCCCACCACCTCGCTACGTCTCTCATTGCAACAATCAAGCCTAGTGTCACAAGTGTTAGCTGAGCCCTGTTTGACAGCTCTCTCTCCTGACCCAGTTTAGTAGCCACCGTATGCACTCGAGGGGTGTGCACTGGAGTGCATACCCCTTGGTGCCCTGACATACTCTGCAGTGATTACTGCAGAGTATGTAAGGGTGTTTAGTGCATATCCCTCGGGCCCTTACATACTCTGCAGTCACTACAGAGTATGTAAGGGCGGCGAGGGGTATGCACCACAGTCCATACCCCTTGTCGCCCTTACATACTTGGCAGTGATTACTGCAGAGTATGTAAGTGCGTGTAGTGCATGCCCCTTGGTACCCTAACATACTCTGCAGTAATCACTGCAGAGTATGTAAGGGCACTTTGGGGTATGCACTGCAGTGCATTTGATATCTGATAGAGACATCTAGCCACAGACTCCTTAACTTTGAATTCTCTCCAGGCGCCAGTCTGGATCCGGAGATTTTTCAGCAGTACCTCTACATGCTGGGGGACAGGTTCATACGGCTCCGCAATGACGTCGTCTCCGGACATGACGTCAGTGGAGCCATATAAGTCCCCTCTGGTGCACGGATGTCAGTTTCTTCCTTTCCGCACTGTAACGCGGATCCAGGAGAAGCGGTTCCTCTGGCCTCTTTTTATTTTTTGGCCTACTCGACGCCTTTTGTGTCTGGAAATGTGTGCCAATGCCTTCGGGCTTTAAAACGTGCGAGACCTGTACACGGAATATGCCGGCGCCGGATTGGCATACCATTTGTCTGTGGAGCTTGGGAGAGCACCACGACTCCGAGGAGTGCGACGCCTGTCGGAGGCTGAAGCCCAAGTCCTTACGGGAACGTCGGATAAGTTGCTATCGGCCCAGCTGTTCCGTTCAGAATCCAAGCGATGCCAATCTCCCTCTTCTTATAAAGCTGCTGCTTAGGGCAGGTCGAGACGACGTTCTTGTGGACGTCGCTCGTTGAGGAGCAATTACCATGGACGTCCACCATCAAAATCAACTAAATCGCACCAGAAGGGATCGAAGTCAAGGAGGCCTTCAGCCTCGCGAAGTTGTGACGCTGGTGCCAGTTCCTCCCGGTCCCTACCGGTGGCCGGTGCGCAGGAGTCGACCCCGAGTTTGCCACCATATCCTGGTGAGGGGGTGACTAGGGCCCAAATGGAAGTGTATTTCCAGGCTTTACAAGCCTTTTTTGGGTCAGCGCCTCTCCCTGGAGCTTCTTCGGGCCCCAAAGAGGTGGAGGGGACTCTGATTGGACATTCGCCAGTGGGTGCGCCCTCGGCGCCGATTGAGGACCCTGGCTCCGTAGCTGGAGTCGCTACGACGTCGGGAAACAGCCCGGTGCTGCTTCCTGCTATGACGTCGGTGGTGTTCGCAAATTGTGACTTGGCACTGCCTCGAAGCTGTGCGACGCTGACGACACCCTTAGTGGTGGACGTCGATACGTTCGGTGCCAGAGACGCCTTTTCTTGCCACTGAGGCTCCTGCTCCAACTCCTTTACAAATTTAGGATGAGGCTTCTTCGGTTGCCATTTCCCCAGTGTTACAGGATGAGCCTGTAGATACTGGTAGTATTGAGCATTTGGGTGCTCTTGGCCAGCCGCATGCAGGAGGTTCTTTGGTATTTGGTGGGGACGTCAGTCTTCAACCATCCCCTACCTATGATTTACTTTCACCTCCTAAAATAGCAACAGAGGCTAGTACGGCTTTTGCTGGGGTCATTAAACGGGCTGCTGACATTTTAAAGCTATAGATTCCTGTGGTGACTCTGCCCTCTGATCCCTTACTGGATCTGCTCCATCAGGGAGGCACTGGGGTTGAGCCTTTGCTTCCTTTTGGAGAGTCGCTATACGACATTCTTTTGGGGACATGGACTAAGCCAACGTCAGGAGTCTCTGTTGAGTGTGCCATTGCACACCATCATCGACCTGCTCCAGATGACCCTGGATCTCTTTCTCAGCACCCTAAGGCTAGAGGGCTTGTTGTGCAGGCAGCTTCGGCTTCGCGGAATTTGGAAACTCCTCCCTTGCTTCCACCGAGCAGGGAGTCTTGGTGGTTGGAGACGTGTGGCCGAAACTTGTTTGCGTCCACTAGTTCGGTCCTAAGGTCTTTGAACACTTCCTGTGTGTTTGGAAGGGCTTCTTTTGCCCTATGGGATTCGGTCGAGCGACTACTTCCTTCTCTTCCAGAAGAAGTTAGAGCTGAAGTTTTTCAGCTGGTACAGGATGGTCGTGAAATGGCTAAGTTCACTATCAGGTCGGCCATGTTCACTATGGATTCCGTAGGTAGGGCTATGGCTAGATCAATAGCTCTAAGGAGGCACGCTTGGCTGCGTGATTCTAGTTTTCCCAGAGAATGTTCGGGAGAGATTAAATGACTTACCTTTTGATGGCCTCAATTTATTCAAAACCTATGCTGATTCTGCATTCAGCGCCTCATGGCTTGCAACTTGTGATTGGACCTCATCGGATCTTGTTTATTTTGTTCTAGGATGTCCATGGTTGTGGTCTCTGTGTTATGGCTTTCATGGCATTGGTAGTGTTGAAATGTAAGCACTACTTCGGACTTATGGTAGACTATTACCTTCCGGGTTTGAGTCTTTATTTCCCGGATATGGTTTGCAGCTGAGTAGCTGGTTTAATTTATTTTCCATTATCTCTGAAAAAGAGCTCGGCTCAAGAGACTATGCCCCTTTTAATGGGTATATGACTTACTCTATGTGGAGTACTGGTTGGCTATTGTCTAGCTCTGCAGGAATACTACCTTGGTAGCTGTTATACCGCTGTGTCCTCCTCGGACTTCGCATTATGTTCTTCTAGAACTATTGTAGTGAGCAAAGGCTCTATTTTCTTCTTGTGATAGCCTTTCACAAGGTTCTGTTGCATTTTCACACATTTATGTTTTTTCCAAACCAGTGGCTTCTGTGCGATCTGTTTTGCTTCCTAGGTATTGCTTTGAGTGCATCAGAGCTTTGAAGAGGTTTAGCAGGTGGATCGTGCTCTAGTTCACAATTCACATTTTGCATTCTTCAAATGCTATTTGATTGTATGTTCTTCCTTTAGGGTAAAGAACAGCATCTAGTATAAACATGATTGTATTACCCCAATACAGTCAATATATACCCATGCAGTATACCTGTTCATGCTGCACATTGTGGGGCGGGACACTTATCACTGCTCCACGCCGTGGTGCGGTATTTGGCAACGGTTGCATTTGGGCCACCTTGCTCCAAGTTATCATAAATTGGTACATTCACCCTTCTAGTGAATGTTCTTGGTAAAGGTAGTTCTGGTCTACATTCCCTTCTTCTGGAGGGCATGTACTTTTTCTTTCAGTATTTCTCACTTTGGGAGGTTTCATGATTGTTTTTTCTTGTTTGCCAATTGACAGACAGCAGTTTTCTTCTGACAAATCACATATACTGTTGTGGGGGTGGCAGTTCCCTCCCCCCGTGTTTTCTGGGGACAGTGTAAGTTTTACCAAATCTCTCCTTTCAGGGATGTTATGTATGATGATATATGGAGCATACATATTACTACGTGTTGCTATGCCTCTTATATTGTCTTGTCTCATAGGTGTTGTAGGTGTCTGTTGTTGACAAGGCTGTACCTCTATTTAACCTGTGCTTTATCTGCACCCCTTTTGCTGCATAGGAGCTAATTGAGACTCAAGTTATGTTCTGTCTTTCGAAACTTGATACTGTAGTGGGCAAGTTTTATATGCCCCTGCGTTGTTGCAGTATTCATTGGCCGGTGGAATTCCGTGAAGAGTTGGGCCAATAGGAGTATCTGCTGACATACTTCTGTATGTTCAAGGAATGTGGGCCCTAGATACTCATGCTTTGCATACTCCTGCCATATAGGGCTGTGACAGGATGTTGTAAGTTGTTTTTCTTCAAAGAAGTCTACATCTGTATCTATATATATATTTATGTCTATATATGCATCTTTTGTGTCATTGTTTGATTGTGGACGCTTCATATTGTCCACACTATATTAATCATGACAAAGGGTGTTGTTTATATTTCCTTCGGGGAATGGGTTCTGAGGGTCCTACTAGGTTCCCAGTAGGACATCTCTTTTTATGTTTCTTATTGTCAGAAACAGCAGAGATTATGTGTCTTTTATCAGGCATTTGACCCTTTTGGTCCTCCAGTCTCCCCCCCCCTCTTTATTTTAGGGTAAAGGGGTCATGTCTGTCCTCTACCAGAGGACTCTTAAAGCTTAAAGACGACTCTTAGAGTCCTTTTTTACTCTTTCCCTTCAAGGTCCGATTTTCTCGGGCATGTACAGCTGCTTTTATTTATATGCTCCATGACAGAAGTCGTAGGTGCTATTAAGAGCCAACCGCTTGTTTTACTATTCCACATGATTTTTTCGGACCTGTACAGTTTCTTTTTATTTGTATGCTCTGTGACGGAAGTCATAGGTTCTATTAAGAGTCAGCTCTTGTTTTTCTATCCGACATGCTCTTGGTCAGTCTTTAGTTGACCGCCTTGTTCTCCTTGAGGACTTTTGTGGGATTAGTTTGCAGATCCTCCTCCAGTGGGGTATAGCTATGGTATGTAATTCGAAGTTAAGGAATCTGCGGCTAGATGTCTCTATCAGATGTAAAAGTTACTTACCTTCGGTAACGCTATATCTGGAAGAGACACAGTCTAGCCGCAGATTCCTTAACACCCTGCCCATCCTCCCCGCTCTGCGAATGACCTGGAGGTAAGGGTTATACCCTTTCAGTGATGAGTTGATATACCAGTGATCACTATCTCAATCTATTGTGGGAATAAACAAATCGCTTGACCTGGCCACTTAGCTTTTGTTTAGATTTTGCAAGAACATCTATTTCCAAATCTGTGTGGTTGGTAGAGCGGGGTGATTTTTCTCTCTCTCTCTCTCTTTTCTCTGGATGACACACCAGCGAGTAGTATTAATTTCTTTGTTCTTTCTATGCAGTCTTCTTGCTGTCTTCATACCTTTACATTGCTGCAGTCAATTATCACGTAATGGTGTGGTTTAACACGCAACCGGGTGTTTTGTAGGTTTTGTTGGCTTTTGCCATACTTTTTCTTACCATTGCGGAGTGGTTTATAGAGTGCATAGTCATATCCCTATTATAGGGGTTATTTACCAGGCCGTAGAGTTTCATGTAGCCCTGTGTTCGTTGATTTTTTTTGGGGGTGTTATTTAAAATCCACGTCTGGTATTATTACACCATTTGATGTGTTTTCTTTATTAATGTTTCAAAGATTTTTGGCACACTGTTTCCACATTTAGTTTCTGTAGTGGCTCCGCGTTATGGCGCGGAAGGATTTCACAGAAGAAACTGACGTCCGCGCGCCGGAGGGGACTTATATGGCTCCACTGGCGTCATGTCTGGAGACGACGTTATCGCAGAACCATACGACGCCATCCACCAGTGTGCAGAGGTATTGCTGAAAAATGTCCGGATCCAGATTGGCACCTGGAGAGAATTCAAATTTAAGGAATCTGCGGCCAGACCTTGTCTCTACCAGATATAGCGTTACCGAAGATAAGTAACTTTTACATTTGGCAGTGCTATTTCTTAGCACAAAATGCTTCCTCACATCCAGTTTTTGGAAACAAGGGTGCATTTTGCGCAAAGAAAATAGCTCCAAATGCTCACTCCGCCCCGTTGCGAAATTCCGTGGAATCTCGCAGAATTTAAATATAATTCCGCTGAATCTAATTCCGCCCACTTCTTGTGATTGGGTCACTATACAAATCCACAAAACATAACTTATAACATATATCATAAAATGTAACATAACATATAACATAACATAATGTAACATAAGATTGTGGAGGCTGATGCTTCAGAATTTGCTATAGGAGCAATGCTATCACAAACAAGTGTGAAAACTGGTCAATTGCACCCTCTGGTCTTTATGTCAAGAAAGTTTAAGGGAGCTGAAAAAAGGAGCTGTCAAACACTGGAAACACTATCTTTGGGGATCTAAACATACAGTGACTGTATATTCCGATCATCAGAATTTTCTATTTTAACCCCCAAACAGCTGCAACGTATGCTGGGTTTTTTCAGGTTTTGATTTTGTGGTCACTTTTCATTGGTCTACAATCTCTTTCCCTCTGGCCTCCTGTACTGTACCTGAAGTCCATCAGAGAATAAAGAAATTACAAAAGATCCACAAATAAATTCATCACCATCTTGATAAGGCACAGCTAAACTACAAAGAATTTGCTGATTGTCACCCCAAAGAAGGTTTAACATGTCTTCCTGGGAGCAAGGTGTGGACAGCAACCATAACAACAAATTTCAAAGTTAAGAGTCTATTTCATCCCAAATTAATTTGCCCTTTTGAAGTGATACATGAAGTGAATACAGTAACTTACATGTTGAAACTACCTCCCTCCTTGACAATTCATCCGGTATTCCATACCATGCTTTTGAAGCCAGCTTTGAACACCACGTATAAGTGACCGCCTCCAGTTCTGGTGAAATGCAATTGGGAGTATGAAGACCATAAGATCATGAATGCCAGGAGGCGGGAATCACATCTATTGTATTAGATTTCCTAGAAACACTATGGTCCAGAAAATGACTCTTGGGAACCAGCACCTGATGTACATGCTCCACGAATGGTTGCTCAATTTCATCTACTTTTACCTCATATACCTCATCCTCAAAGACGATTAGGGGAGGGAAATACTGTCAAATTTCGTGGCAGTGGCACCTTCTAATTCTCATATTGTGGACAAGGCCAGTTTGTTTTCACCTCCCATAAGAAAGGGATGCCCAAGACTCTATGCACTACACAAAGAAAATTGAACATGACTCAACACAGTTAGGGCCTCAATTATGAAAAGTGTTGCATCGCTGGTTGAAAGCAGCGATGCAACACTTTTAATTGCGCCCTTCTTGTGACACCTTGGATGCGCCGAATTTACAGTACGGCTCTTCATGTCGCAAGGATTGACCAGATACGTCAGGAATCCTGACGTATCCGGTGGGGCAGTAATGACGCATTGCTGGAGTGTGTCGCAAAACAGACGCAACTCCATAATGTGTCATTACACATGGGCGAGTCCCATGTAAAATGGTCAGCATCAGTCCTTATGCCTGCTGTGAAGCAGGTGTAAGGATTTGACGCAGTGGACTCGTAGGAGTGGCGCAGTGAAATCTCCCGGCCAATGAATACTGCAAGAACGCTGCAGCACTTCTACGAGCCTTTTTTATGGGGGAAGGTCCTCCCTGCATACATTATACCTGACGAATGTATAATGTAGCGCAGGGGTTTACAAAGTGACGCATCTGCCTCGATGCGTCACTTTGTAAATATTGTGCAGTGTGGCGCATTTTTATGCCACAGCAGCATCACAAAAAGTGACACAACGGCAGTGTAAGCCCTTCATTAATAAGGGCCTTAGTACCTTACCTTGTTCCCTTGTGAAAGCTTTAGAATTGTTTCTGCATGTGTGATGAAAAAGGACTAAATGTCCCAGGAGGCCTAGCACACAGCCATCTTGGGTTGTGCTTTGCTATAAAAAGCAGCTCCACTCTTGGCCCATCACACGCTATCCTGACTCAGCCAGAGAAGTGTCAAGCTCAGGTGGAGCTCCTGCCTTCAAAGGAATATTTCCAGTGGAATCCAGAGACTTGACTGAACTCCAGGTAGGAGTGCTCTTGCACTTCATTCTGCTACAAATTCAGAGGAATATTCAAGCCAAGGCAAGTTTATTTTTAAAACTAAAGCAATTCTTTCAGTGCTGCATGTTTAAGTGAAGCCCCGGAAAGACTTTGTATTTGTAGACAGTGAACTGATAAATCAAGCAGTTTGGTACAAATTAGTTAAACTCTCTTAAGTAAAGAAAATAATCCCAAAATACTGCATTTAGGTTTTTTTGTGAAAGCAAAGGAACAATGTGTTAAACAGTCTTCAGAGCAAGATTGCAACACCTCCAGAAAAGGTCACTGGATGGTTATTTTTGCACAAGTCTGAATGAAGACAAAATAAAATTCAAGACAAGTTCATTTTGAATTTATTGGGGATCAAAAGACTTTACTCTGCTGTAAACTCTGAAACTCCTTAGAGCAATGGTTGTGATATGGTACAAGGTGATCCTAACTACAGATGTGATTGGAATTAAGAAGAGAGCCAGCTAGCCTTTTTACAGGTGAAAATCAGTCTGTGTATAGATAGGGAGGATGGATTGGTTTTAAAGAGAGATAATACTACCTCTAACTGTATTATTTTCTTTAGGTCTCCTTCCCTGCTGTTTCCTTCCTTATCCCCTTGCCTCACCTGACCTCACTGATGATCTGAGGTATAATAGCATACAGACTTGGTGCTGCTTGGAGGTGGACCTTTTGAACATCGCATTGGCCCTGAAGATTTGAGGACTGTGACAGCCACCTGGCCGCATGCAGTACTGCTCAAACATTTTCTGTATCCAGGGAAATTAGTTGAGCAAGGAAATGCAGATTAAAAAGCATTGATGAGTCTGCGACTTTCACACGTAGGTTTTTAAAATAAACCCAGTGAATAAGAAATAAATACGCGCATCTAGCCATCAAGCAGTGGAGGATACTAATTGGGTGTAAAACCATTTTTACTAATCTTTGAATGATTATGATTCACATGATTTTCAATTTTTCCATAAATACAGAGTGGGACTACAGGGGGATTCTCCCGCTTGCACCCTAATGCGAGCAGTCAGATCGGTGAAACCCGGTAAGATACAATGTGCTCAGAGAGTTCTCTACTTCTTTCTTTGTCTTGTGAGATTCACCTATACCAACGCTGCTCCGCTCACTACTGAGAGGTGGTAATGGATGAGGACTGACAATAAGAGATAGTTGGCGGTCAGGAAATTACTGCAACTTAACTTAAGAGTGCTTGTGTCTATGGTAAAAATATAGAGGTGAACTTCCCTCGATACCCAATCAACCATTTTAAACATATGAGAACATGGGGTTGGGTTGTGTTTTGTGTTGTTATTGGACTTTTGTTATTTGTTTGTCATTTCAGAAACATATGAGTGTGTCTACAGAGAAAGTGACACACAAGGACATTATACATAGAAATACTTTTTTCTAAACCTTATATTTCCCTGAATAGTTGGAGAGTGTCCAAGGGATTTGTAAAATACGGGATCGCTAGTCCTGAAGAAGGCCAATCATCCCTTTAAGGGTAAAGGATAAGGCCGACACATGTTTACATAAAAGCAGTATACGTGAGAAAAGGGGTCCTAACTCTCCCCTAGACCATCTCCGTTTTCTAATTTTTAATCCTACCCCGGGATCCCTTGATTAACTAAAAAGTTTTGAAGGGTCTCTCGTAGGTAGTTTTATACTCACACAATAACGGTCTGTCTATCTGTCACTCACTGCATAGATCCCATACCATTTATGTTTGTTTTGTCTTCCCCTCCGTTTGCTCCATCCCAGGCGTTGGTCTGCGCAGGGATGTTGTAGCAGCCCTATGATGAAGCATGCCACTACATAGTGGGTGAGGGCGATTTTAAACAACTTTTTTCCAAGAGATGAGAGGAAATTTGGCCACGGACCTCTTCCGCCTTTTCTTCGTTTTGTGTGTGTAATAGATTGATTGCCAACCAGAAAGCTTGATACCAAAGGAAAGTAACTTCTTCATTCGAACTATGATGCCGATGCTTCAGTCTAAAACCTGGATCTTGGTGAGAACAGCTCTGAGTTTTCTTGGTCTGCTAGACTCCTGTATCCTGCTAGTTGACTACCCTAGTTGGCAGTAGAATCTGAAGTCTCAGTGTACCCAGCACCAAGAAACCTGTAATATGTCATCCAGGTTTCGGAGGAGACTGCACACAATCTGCAGTGGTGGCTGTTTGACTGCAGTTAGACCAGAGTTAGACCCCTCTCTCCATTCCCTCCCAGAGCTGATGGTGGTGACAGATGCTTCACTGCTGGGTTGGGGAGATCATCTCAGTGAGGTGGAGATCAAAGGATTCTTGTCTCTGGTGGAAACCTGGCTCCAAATCAAATCTGTTGGAATTGCACGTCATTTGTCTGGTGCTGAAGTCCTTGCTGCCGTCTATAAAGTTAAGGCTGTTGTAGGTTCTCACAGACAACACTACCACCAGGTGTACAGTACAAGCAGGGCAGGGTGGGGTCCTGGGTCTTGTGCCAGGAGGATCGGCATCTCTAGTGTTGGCTGGAGCGTCTGAGCATCTCCCTGGTTGTAAACCACTTGGTGGAATATTTGAACACCAGGGTAGACAGCACAGCCGGCAGTGCCTGGTGGATCATAAATAGCATCTCCATCCCGAGGTGGCACAGGGCATTATCTGAGAGTAAGGGAGCCCTAGCTAGATAATTTCCTCACTGTCGTGTAGGTGCAGTGTCACAGCTGTCCATCTTGGAGTTCCTAAGAACCAGAGATGTATTTCAGCTAGAGTGGAACACAGCACTCCTGTACGCCTTCTTACCTCTGCCTCACCTAGCCAAAGTGCTGAAGAATTCATCCTAGTGGCTCCAGATTTGGGCAGGAGAGTGTGGTAACCGGAACTTCTGGGCATGATGGTATGTCTCCTCATCAAGCTACCACTTCAGGAGGTTTTTGTGTCACTGCAGCAGGACAGGGTTCTGCACCCCAACCTACACAACCTGCACATCCATACGTGAAGACAAAGCGGTGTCTGTTGACTGCGTTCAATCTACCACCTGAGGTTGTGGATGTCATCCTTGCTTTTAGGCTTCTCTCTATGAAATCCATTTACACTGGGCACCTCGAAACATGTATGGCCTGGTATGGAGTGCACAAGAAAGACCCCTTACAAGACAAACTGTTGGATGTTTTATGGTTTATTTTGTCATTAGCCAAGCAAGCCTTGCAGTGGGCACTGTTAAAGGGTATTTTGGGCCCTTCAAGGCTCTGCGTTTGCCGGACCAACTGTCCTTGTTTAAATCATCTGTTGTGACTTGTGATCTGATTTATTAAAAGTTTGAAACACATATTCCTCACCACCCTTCCACCTCCTTGTTCTGTGGAGTGGTGTCTTTTTACCATCTAAAAAGGTCTCAAATTAGAGATCTGCACGCTGGTACTGACAATTGTTTTGTGCACCGCCTCCATGGGAGTGGAAGGAGTCGAGCAAGAAACTGACATCAGCACACAAGGGTGGTGCTTATATGTGGCTCCCCTCCGTCATCTCCAGGGCAGAGCATAGACAGTGCGGAGCCACATGGCGCCACCTAGTGGTGCACGGAAGCACTGCTATGAAAAGGTTCCTATTCCAGTTTGGCACCTGGTGAATGTCCTAAAGGTGAGTAATCTGCAGCTAGATAGAGTATCGACCTGAAAGAATGTTACTGAAGGTAGGTAACTCATTCTGTTTGGTCTTGTTTACTCATAAATTCTGTTTTGATTGAAACTGTATATGAACAATTTTTTTTGAAGCAGTATTTGCCTATAATATACCCTGGTTCCCTTATAGGCTTACTCGATAGCCCACTATTATTGGTCTTTCTCACTTCTGAGGTCAAGGAATCACAAAGCTATTAGAAGGGGCAAGCCAGAAATAGTAGAGGCTTCTTCTAATGACCCCTACATATTTTCCATGTTACTATTACAAATTCACATCTGTCATTGGTTCAAAGTTTTGCATGACTTCATCAAAGTTTAAGTATTTCATTAAATCTATTTGAAAACGGCGTGGCTAGCTGCCGAACTAAATGGCCGCCGCCTAAAGCCGCTCCGGACCCCCACAGACATCTCCGTCGATATGCACACTTATCCGCCCTTTTCCGCTGCATATAAGCAGTGGTACCAGTATCGGAAGGTCCCGGGTACAAGATCATTAACCCGCAACGTGAAACGGGTGATCACAGCGGTAACAACATCGTGGGAAGTGTCTGCGGCCTGCATGCGCGGAGGAAGCCGGGACCTCAAGTAAGCCAATACCCCGCTGCATTGAGTGTGCCTGCCCCATGAGCTCCACGACTGGCATAGCGGCACACGACAATGAACGCAGCTTCCCGGAAACCAAGATGCGAGTCCGGTGAGTCTGCCTGAGTATACCGGCGGTCCTCCCCCTCCGTGCTGACTGAACTCGTCTCTCCGAAACACACGGAGGAATTAGCATGGGCGCAACGCGCTGGATGTGAGCGCAGACATTTGGACCCGTTTGGTTGAATGGCTGGATTGTGGCATACTGCTTCGAGCGGCGTGGCAAGACTGCCTGTGTTTCTCCCCCCCCACGCGGGGATTGAAGATTATTTAGGCGCTGCAAAAATCACCTCCAGCGCCCCCCCTGCCCGGCACTGAAGCGACATTTAAACAACGGTCCTGGTGGAACATTCTTCAGCCCCATACCCGGTAGAGTGCCTCCTAGAGGTGGGGGTGAAAACAGACACGCAGCAACTAATACTGGCAGCATACGGTGGGTTTTATTGGTTGGAGAGGCAAACGCAGTAAAGACCTCGGCGAGAGGATATTGCCAACAGTGCACGCACACATCCCCTTTGGAGGGGAAAGACCCCCCCCTCTTCACTAAATGTGAAACAACATTGGCCTCATCAGTGAAGTGCAACACCTGAGTGTACCAGATACATCACGCCAGTGGCCTCCAGCCTGCGGCGTGTGCAAAACGACGTCTCCACCCGGGGGTAGGAAACCCGAAAGGCTGCGGGTGACAGTGTGTTACCCAGACAGGCAGCGGTGAGTACTACCGCCCAAGTGGTACGCCGCAGCAGAACACGACCTAGATATACAGCGATGGGGGGTCGAGGACAACGTGCTGCGCAACAGAACAAGTTAGATAAATACGCATACACCAAAACCCAGCAGGAAACAATGGACCAGCCGACAGCGCATACATCCGATACGGCCGCGGGGGAGGGGTCAGAAGTCACATTGCAGGACATTCTCGCTACCGTTAATAAAGTGCATACAGCTCTTGACTCCCGGATTGGCACAATATCGGTGGAACTCTCCCTGATTCGGGCCGACTTTAAAAACATGAGCGCACGAGTCACAGAACTAGAAACCAACACAGGGACTCTGCGCGATGATATCAAGGAACTCAAACGTCAAGTGCGCCAGCTTGAAACCGAAAGTAAAGTAATGGCTGCTAAATTGGAAGATTATGAAGGCCGATCCCGGCGCAACAACGTCAGAATAGTTGGGGTGCCAGAAGGGGTGGGGGGACCAGCAATGGACCTCTTCGTGGAAGATCTTATCAAGCAACATCTACAGCCCAGAGGTCTATCCCACTACTTCGCGGTGGAGAGAGCACACCGCGTTCCCGGTGGTAGACCCAAGCTGGGTGCACCACCTAGGCCGATCCTCGCCCGCATTTTTAATTTCCGAGATCGTGACATCATTCTACAAACAGCGAGAGTAGCCCCACCTGTACGGTATGAGAACAGTACGATTACTTTTTTCCCTGACTATACAGCAGCAGTAACAAAGCAACGGCGCAGCTTTTTTGACATCAAAAAAGAACTGAGGAATAGAGAGTTGAAATACTCCATGCTATTCCTGGTGAGGCTACGGGTCGAAACGGATGGGAAAGCATGGTTTTTTACCACACCGGAGGAGGCCCAGGAATGGCTTGAAGGATGGCGAAGAGTCGCGAAACCTGGGAAGAAGAATAACACACTGCACCAACTTCCGACTGAAATGATACAACCCACACCAGAAAAAGCAGCCTCGACACAAGCCGAATCACTTGAAAGACGCTAAAAGGGCGACAATCCATCCAAGAGACTAGTAGCTGAAAAATGGACTCTTCCACATAAATGACTGTAACGCTTCCGTACTTAGCAGATCACCTATTGGACTGAGGATCTTTTTTTGAGATTGCCGACCAAATGGTTGAAAGATACCCAATGTTAACAAGTAATACCGCTGTACGCTTAATTACCTATGCAAACCTAATAATTTTTACTGTCATATACTACTGTCGCAGAGATGGTCTGGGGGGCTGATGGAGAGACTACCCCCTACAAGGGTAACGGGAAATGGAAAATAGGCCCTCTGCATTGTTTGGGAGGTGGGTAGTTTTAAGTCCGTCATGCAGGGAGGCAGGGAGGGGGGAGGGACGGGTTATAGGGTATGTAAAGTTTTCCTTAATTTGGTTTCTATTGTCTAATTGGATTTCTAGCACAACTTGCAAACGTCTATGTAATGTTTCCACTGTTCTCATCAATGGCAGTATCGCACAGAACTGGCTCAAATGACGCCAACATTTATGCCTACTACCCCTGGTATTCCTAAGACACACCCCACTCACGCACCACTATTATCACTCATCTCCTGGAATGTCAATGGCTTGAGGGACAAGCTAAAGAGAGGGCTCGTGTTGCAATATCTTAAGCGCAAGGCACCAGCAATAGCCATGATACAAGAAACTCATCTGGTGGGATCGACATGTAAGGCCCTGGACCGAAGGGGTTTTAAGTTGGCGGTGCACTCTGAATTCACGTCGGGTTCACGTGGGGTAGGAATCCTGATTAAAAAACAATTTCCTCTGATTGTCCAACACACCTACATGGACGATCAAGGCCGCTTTGAAGCGATCTCTTGCCAATGGGAAGGGCACGCAATTAACATGGTCACCGTCTATATCTCCCCTGCACTCCACTCGCTGGCCTTTCCAGCGCTTGGCAAATTTCTACTTACACTGCCAGAAGGAGAACTGATAATCGGAGGCGACCTCAACGCTACTCTAGATGACACTCTAGACTGAACGCCCCCTAGACCGCAACACCGCACATGCTCCAGCTTTGCCGATTTCCTATACTCATTTGGCTTGATAGACACTTGGCACTTTAAATTCCAGCAGTCACACCAATTTACTTACCACTCAGGGGCTCACAATAGTCTCTCTCGAATCGACTATATACTCACATCCACAGATAATGTAGGCAGATTCCGGAAAATATTGCATCTACCCAGGGGCATCTCTGACCATTCTCCCGTTTCGGCGGAATTAGCTTTACAGGCCTCAACACGCCGTCGCATTTACCCGATATATCCTGGTTACTTAAATAACCCCAAGATCTGGAAGGGATTAATCACCACTACAACCCACTACTTCGCGAAAAACGAATCATCAGTATCCTCCCCACTGATCCTTTGGGAAGCATACAAACCTGTCCTAAGGGGACAAGCCATATCCCTGATCTCAGGTCAAAAAAAGGTAAAGGGAAAAGTAGTAGAGACCTGATCCTTTGGGAAGCATACAAACCTGTCCTAAGGGGACAAGCCATATCCCTGATCTCAGGTCACAAAAAGGTAAAGGGAAAAGTAGTAGAGACCCTAGAACAGGAAGTGACCCAATTAGAGACACTGCATGCTCAGGACCTGTCAATACACATAAGCTGCGTACAAAGCAGCAAGAATATAAAGAATACCTATGGGCGGACTCTAGAACCAGACTCACAGCAGTGCGACATAGGGTCTATGAAGCCGGGGACAAGGCAGGCAAGCTTCTGGCATGGCTCGACAAATGTACACGGGAGGACAGATGGGTGACAGAGCTCCGATTAGAAGACGGAAACACCACGTCAGACCCACAGGAAATAGTGGACGCATTAGCGAGGCACTTTGAGCGCGTTTACACTCCCACGACTAAAATTGGATTTCAAGATGCGATCACATTCCTTAGAGATATACACTTACCAACACTTACAAAGGAAGAGACCCAATTACTGGAAACTGACTTGACAACGGACGAATTAACGCTTGCCATGAACAAGATACAGTCGGGGAAAGCCCTAGGTCCCAATGGCATACCTATAGAACTCTACAAGCAAGCGGCTACTAAATTGGCCCCTCACCTCTTAAAGACGTATGAAGCCAGCCTAGAACAGGGAGAACTCCCCAAAGACCAGCGTATAACCACCATAGTAGCCATTCATAAACCGGGTAAACCACCCTCAGAAAGTGCCTCCTACCGTCCCATTTCCTTGATTAACGCAGAAGCCAAGATACTGGCCAAAACGCTGGCTCATAGACTGACCCCCCATCTCTCCAAACTAGTCCATCCGGATCAATCTGGATATATGCCAGGAAGAAACACAGCACTAAATCTCAGACGCTTACATAGCGTCCTAAGCCGTAAACACACCATACAAGAAGAGGCCGCCATACTGTCCCTTGACGCACGGATGGCCTTCGACTCGGTCGAATGGCCGTTCCTTTTTGCGGTCCTTCAACATTTAGGGTTCGGGCCTAAATTCTGCTCATGGGTTCGATTACTATACACTAACCCACTTGCACATGTAGTGGCTAACGGACATATCTCCAATGAATTCTCTCTGGGACGCGGGACGCGGCAGGGCTGCCCCCTATCACCACTCCTTTTTGCCTTAGTACTGGAGCCATTGGCAGTCTGGATAAGGAATGATCCAATTATCCGCGGACTCCGATGGACAGAGGGATGGGAAGACCGCATATCTCTTTATGTGGACGACATTCTGGTATATATAGCATCCCCAAAACGCTCCCTCCATAGACTCTTAAACATATGCGAAGTATATGGGATAGTCTCAGGATACACCATCAACTGGGGAAAATCGGTACTGTATATTCTACATGGGCCCCCTCCAGTATTACCGAAGGATTGTGCAGTAAAAATAGTCACAGATAGTTTCAAATACTTGGGGATTCATATCACGCCCGACCCAGACGACTTCATGGCGAGAAACCTTCAGGAACCGCTGCAGAGACTACGAAGAGACGCCAAACACTGGAAATCGCTGCCCCTCACCCTACTGGGTAGGGCGGCACTTTTTAAAATGATGGCACTCCCCAGATTTCTTTATGCCCTCCATAACACTCCCTTCTGTGTTCCCACATCATACTTCAAAGCAATAGATTCAGAGGTGAACAATCTCCTATGGGATGGGAAACCCGCTAGAATAGCCGCGGCGAAACTGGTCAGGAGCTGGTATGACGGCGGTATTGCACTTCCAAATGTCCAGACATACTACTGGGCCTCTCAATTAGCAGTGCTTAATCAATGGCTCCACTCGCCCCAAACTGACCCTGCATACCTCTTAGATAGGCATACCCTGGGAGTGGGAGGGATCAACCGAGTACTCTATAATAAAAAGCGAAAATTAGAACTCTTGGGACCGACGGCGCATACTGTCCACACATGGTACGCGGTAACACGACACTTGGCCTGGACTGACAAATTAACACAACAAACCCCGCTATGGGACACAGGCAAGCTGGGCAAACTGGGCAAGAGTAAGGGGTTTAAACAATGGGACACAATAGGGATCTCACGACTGGGTGACCTCTGGAAAGGGGGAAAAATCGTCACATTTGCCCACTTACAAGACCAATACGAAATGGCGCCCACTGAGCGGTTTCGATACACACGCACTAGAAGCGGCCATCCCACCAGATACGATCCTTCCAGAGGCCTCTCCATTAGAAGATAGACTTCTGACAGACTACATAGATAAAAAGGCGATATCACTTACATACCGGAAGATCGTCAATAATCAGTTAGATCCAATGCAACTGTTGCGGGAAAAATGGCAGACTAATGTGGGCGAGTTGGATGACACTGACTGGCAGGAGGCGCTAGAGTCCCCTAGGGTGGTGGCAGTTTCCTCTAAGTTGCGTCTTATACAACTCAAAGTGCTTCACAGGACGTATTTTACCAGAGTGACATTATGCAAGATAGGGAAGACCAATGATCAATCCTGTCTGCGCCAATGTGGTAACATAGGCACCTTCTTTCACACACTTTGGGAATGCCCTGCAATTAAACTGTACTGGACGTCAGTAATGAACACCATCACACAGGTTAGCCCTGTACCGCCTGAGCCTAAGCGATGTCTCCTAAATATTTGGGAACCAACAGACATGAATCACACAGCCCAAGCTTGGGCAACCCATGGTATGACAATAGCAAAGCGGAATGTAGCCAAACACTGGGGGGTGGCTGCTGCCCCAATCCTCGAAGACTGGTGTAAAGATATGGATATGGCCATGGCGGCTGAAAAAGCCACGTATGTTCACAGAGGGTGCCCTAAAAAATGGGAGAGAATGTGGGGTAAATGGAATACATTTAGGGGTGGTATTTGTGCCCCTCCGACAGTAGATCCGGTCTCAGATGATGACAAGTAATAAGAAAATTGTTTATCCACTACTACCTTACAATGTATGCCAGATGTGCGATATACTTATGTTTACAATAGAATATGATGGAAACTACTGTTACATGACTGTGCCATGCTGTAAATGTCACTATTGCAAGTCCCATCTTCAATAAAAAATGTTTTAAAAAAAAAAAATCTATTTGAAAACACATGGAGGATGCCATTGAAAAAAACAATATATATACAGAACATGGGCAGGAGAATTTTTGATAGGTTAATATTGCCTGAATAATACATCCTTCATTTACAATTTATTAGGTAGCAAGTACATTTTATTAAATAGGCAGAAACACAGTTCAATTGGGTTCTTGTACATTATTACTTCAATTTTGCAGTGGACCATGCCTGGATTAAATATAAGGAGCAGGCACCTTTGAATTTACAAAAGATGTCTTTCTGATGGATACTTCCACTTGCAGATTCCTCACCTTTTGAATATTTCAGGTGTCAGACTGAATCTGGGAATTTTTCAATAGCTCCCCACGCCGCTACGAGGCATCTGCTCGACTTCGGTGATTGAAACAATGCACAGTGACTTCACTGGAGCCATAAAGACCAACACCAGCATCCTCCTGTCAGTTCTCAAATCTCACCTGGTGGCCTCCCAGCGCATTCTGTTTATAGTGGCAGCACTGGACACTACATTGATTCGAGCCTTTCTCCCTCCTCAGAGAGAACAGGATATTCAGGCGATGATCCCAATGTTTTCAGCATGGAGCGCAAATTCCAGTCCTGATGGTCTTATGCCTATTAGGTCTACTGGCTTCCTGCATTCCTCTAGTCACTCACACGCTGGCACATGAGGGCCTTCCAGTGGTGCCCCTGCAGGCCCCGCAGGCAGTGATCCAAACATAATGGTGATCTACAGTGTCTCATGATGATCTCAATGGACATGCCGGGGCACTAGATGTGGAGCATGAAAGGGCACCTGGTACATGGGAGGCCATTCCACCCACCACCAGCAGTGATTAAACTGATAATGGATGCTTCCACTCCAGGGTGGGGAGCTCATCGGGAAGATCTGGAGATCAGAGGACTTTAGTCTCCAGAAGAGCAGATGTTGTATATTGATCTGGTGTAGCTGCAGGTGATTCGACAGTTGCTCAAAGCCTTCCCAGCATCCCTTTGTGGCCAGTCCATACAGTTCTTGATGGACAACACAAGTGCAATGTGGTATATCAACAGCAGTGATGAGTAGGGTCACATTATCTCTGTCAAGAAGCACTATGACACTGGTCATGGAAGCAGGAGCATCACATCTGACTGGTTGCCAATATCCTGGCAACAATTTCCAATAACTTGCTGTAGTTCTGAATGTTTGAGTAGGCACCCTAAGCCTTGATGACCACGAGTGGAGGCTTCATCTAGAAGTGGTCTTATACATCATCAAGGTTTGGGGAACACGTCAAGTAGATCTCTTTGCCACCCACAACAATGCTCAGTGCCCAATGTTCTGTGCCCTCCAACATTTGTTGCAGGGAGCTTTGGGGGATGCGTTTTTCTTGAAGTTGAAGTTTTTGCTTCACTATGCGTTAACCTCCATACCCTTGATTCCTCGGGTACTGAGAAATATTAACCTGGACTGGGCCAAGGTACTCTTAATTGTCCTGAACTCACCAAGAAGGGTGTAGTGTGCATCTCTCCTTGTGCCCCCACTCCAGTTCCCTCACATGGTAGACCTCTTCCTGAAATCTCAGGGTCAGATACTGCACCCGAACTTCCAGAACCCCCACCTTCTTTGGTGGAGATTGAGCAGGTTAATCTGAATAATTTTTCTCTATCTCCTGAAGTGGTGGATGTTATCCCAAGAGCCCCTAGACACGCCATCAAAAATGTATATTCTGGAGGAGGGGGTAGGTTCGCCAAATGGTGTACAGACAACTCAGTAGACTCTCTTAAGGCCCAAATATTGGACATATTATGCTTTTCCCTTTTGGTAGCCCAAGAGGGTGTGCAGTGGGCACAGTAAAGGGCTGCATTGTTGACCTTTCTCTGTCTGCCGGGTCAACTGTTCATCTTCAAATCACCAATAGTCATACGTTTCGGAAGGGCCTCAATAACATGTTCCCCCTTCTCCTTCCAAAATACCACAATGGGGTTTTATTCTTGTTTTGACATTTATAATATGTTGCTTGTTTGAATCTTTAGACAGTTGCTATTTGTGACTCCTTACTCTTGAGACGACGTTTCTTGTCATTTCTTTTTAGCTATATGTATGCAAAGCGTGACATTGAGTTGCAGGTACCTAGCATTGACCCCACCTTCACTAACTTCTTTCCCGACAAGCTGGTTTTTAGATCCAGGGCTGTTCTCCTGTCCAATGAGGTCACACCATTTAATATGGGACAGTCCATCACCTTACCTTCAATCTTTCCTCTTTCACTCCCTACTAAAGAGAGACTTCATAGACTGGATCCCAAGAGAGTGGGCAGCTGTTACATTGACCGTATCAAGGACTTCAGAATTGACAATCAGCTTTTCATAGGCTATTCAGAAGAGAATGCTGCCAAGGTGGATCATCTTGTGTATTAAGATACAGTACGCCATGGCTCACAAAGAGCCGCGCATGGCATCAGAGGTCCTTCCACCAGACCAAAATCTTCAACTTCAACCCTGGCAAAGGCTTTCCTACACACCTTTGCACAGTGTTACAGGTTAGATTCAGAGATGCGGAGGGAAGGTACTTTGCACACTCTGTTGTTTTTTAATTTAACCACTCTTAAAAACCCACCTCCGGGTTGGGTACTGCTTTGGAAGTCTATTCAAAAGGTAAAGAATCGACTGGTAGAAATATCCAACATCCAACAGAAGAAACAATTACTTACCTTCCGTAATAATCTTTGTGGTGGATACTCTATCTACCTCCAGATTACTCACTGCTCATACTCTCCTCCCCGTTTGAAGGCTGGTTGACTAACTTAGATCCCTCAATAAGGCTCCTCTCTTGAGATTGTACTGCACCTGGTGAAGCTGAAGTCTTTCTCATCATGTTCACTTCGTGTAAAAAATGGATGGGAAACTGATGTCAGGACGCCAGTGGGTGCACTTTATAGCTTCAGTGACATCACAGTGGTGGCATTTCCGGCGCCAAAGTGGAGCCAGTGCCCCCAGCCAGTCTGGAGAGCTATTGGATAGTTTCCAGATTCAGTCTGATGCCTGTGATATTCGAAAGGTGGGGAATCTGCAGGTAGATATTCACCAGAAAGATTATTACGGATGGTCAGTGACTTTTTCGTTAATGCATATGGGTCAACAAACACTGTAGAAAATATGCTTACAAAGAAACGATGGTACTTTCCAACAAAAAACGTTTGGCATGAGAAAAATACAAAGCCTTTTGCATTTAATGGATTCATTGTTGCAGCTGAAAGAAAAGTAAGCTGTAGAAATGGGTTAACCAGTACATTTAAGCAGTCATATTTGGTTGCAAATTTCCTTTGAGGAGATCCATGTAACTAACTTGAAATACATTCTGAAACATTGAACGGACTTTAAAAAATAACATGTTTTTTTAAAGGTTACATCCCTATAGCCTACAGTTCAAATGAATGTTCTAACTCTGAACCATTATATAAAATACATTTTTTAACTGAGAACTATACACCAATTAGTAAAGTCGTGAAAAACCATATAGGATAACATTGGAAAACCGCCTTTACCTCCAGGAGAATGTTGCAGTTGCAAAGTTTACTGGTGTGACAAAAAATCTTGATTGCTATTCTTTCTGATGATACATTGAGAGTAATGTGCTGAGACTGCCTTCAGTGCACTTCTTCCAGGAAAAAAGTGACGTTTCTACCACGTTTTACTCCAAGTCTACGTCTGTATTACAGGGCAACATGTTAAGACATACATGCCCAACCCTTCATACAAAGTACAGTTATACGCTCCCCATGGGACAAAAACACGTTTTTGCATATCAAAATTCATTTTCTTCATTTCTCTTGACCAATTTGAAGAAAAAAACGAATCAATGGAGAATGACTTCAAAGATAGACATGTGAGGAAATTTGACTAATCATGGCGTTCATTCTTTCAGTACAGTTTGTACATGTATTTTATGTTAACCTCTGAAGTTCAGTTTAACACAACATTCGATTTCCATTTTTTGTGAAGCCTACCAAAACTGACAACGACACATAGGAATGGCAAATCAAAAACAAGAAAGTTTTTTTTCTTTCCTTTGACTGGGCCCCATCACAGGAATATAGATGGGCTTAGCAAGAAAGCAGAGAAAAGAGAATCCAGCAAAAGCAGAGCATTAGTAGTCGTCAGCTACAAAAGAAAGAGAAAAGGAAAGTATTAGAAAAGCTAATTACAACAGAATTCGATGAAAGGAAGAAAGGGGATAAAACTGGGCTGATTTTTAAAGAATTTATCACGTCACTGTAGCTTACTTTCTATAGTGAGGATGCAGGAGCTCGCAGCTGTGCCTCTGCTGTTGACTACTTTACACATGTATTCTCCCTCATCTTCTGGAAACGTTTCTGGTAAGTAAAGACAGTATGTTTCCCCTCTTTCAATATATTGGTAATCCTCACAGTCCTGAAGCATTTCTCCTTCAAACCACCATGTGACTTCAGGCTTTGGTTCGCCAATGACTTTGACTGTAAACCTGACTGGCTCACTGTCCACAACTGACATGTTTTTCAGAGGTCTTTTAAACCATGGGGCTCCAGACCGAGCGTGGTCTTCTTCATCTTCGTAAGTAGAACCGTTGACAATACTTCCCTCCTCTTCTTCGTCTTCTTCTTTTTTCTGTGAATGATAATTATATTGTTGGCAGAACAGTATTTGATCAGATAACAGCTACTCTGAAAGAGTTTTGTTTTTTTAGAAAAGATGAAGATTTTATATTTTCAAACTGTAAGTAATCACAATATTTATTGTAGTAATAATAATAAAGCGATTATTTGCTATTACTACCAATTAACACCACTAGTAATTATGATGTTATCATCATTGTTATATAAGAACCGTACTGTAGATCATCCAGAAGTATGCCATCTTAAAATGTTTGGTTTTCAAATTGTCAAACATATGAGTAGGATGGACGAAATGATGGTTGGCTTTCTAAATTTAATTTATCATTCCTTCCAGTGAGTAGTTTATATCAAAAGACAACGTACAGTTTATAAAAATATTTTGGTGTTTCTCAAACATAGTGCAATAAAAGTAAGCATCACGTATTTATATTTAACAGAACCACGTTCAGAGGGCCAAACGGGAAGCAAGAGCTACTGGGCCCAACCATGGGGGCTGAGGGACTTTACTCCTGATGTCCTGGGGGCCGGCCTACTATGGGTCCTGAGCAACTGGGGCCAAGTACCCTTTCAGTAACTGACTCTGTAGTAGAGCGAATGGAGCATTCCAAGGCTTCTCAGTGGGGAGGTAGATACAAGGGGTGAACACAGGTTCACAACTCAAATATGCGCAGTAGCAGAAATAAATGATTCCCCAGCCAAATACTTGACTTTATGCAAATAATAAGTATTTATTCTATGGTTACCACCCCAAAGGGAAATACGACATTCACAAACAATGTCCACAGTCCCCTGAGGTCAAGGCTCTAGTGCTTCTTAGCTGTTTCCATGAGCCCCACTCCTCCCTAGCTTTAGAGGAAGTGGTTATTCCCTATTCACTATAGGTAACATTCATGCGAAGCTCCACAAATCCGAGTCTCAGGAGTCTCACTTCGACTCTACATAAAAGTTGAAAGTGTCCCAGCAGCGAAGCACTATCTGGCAAGCAAGTTCCCCTGGGGCCAAATGGCCTGAAATCAGTCTTACACATCACTTACAGCACTAGCGTCCCTGAGTGTGGAGCTGCAGCAGCTATCTCCAGTAGGTTCCGCTTGGTGGATCTCAAGTTCCTCACATGCAGTCGTGCAGCTGCAGTGACTGGAGGTTCTTCATGGCTCCACCAAGCTGGGTAAGTTTTTTGGTCCTTCCCACCAGGCGGGGGTGGGGGAGATAATAGTGCAAAAGTCCTGGCCCTCAGTCACGGTGCAGGCCCGCAGGGGTCATCACAGCGGCCTCTCTCCTCCAGAGACGATCCCATCCAGGTCACACTTCTTACTTGGTCCCGGTGGTCCCCTCTGGCATACGGGGTCATGTCTCTTCACTGTAAATGAGCTCTGACCCGATCGGCAAAGCAGATTTCTTCAAGGCTGCCACTCCTGGCATACTGGGCTGCAATCCTTCCACCACAAATGGGCTACGGCCCACTCAGTATGGCAATCTCCTCATGGCAGTCCCTCTTGGCATATGGGAGTCATCAGTTCTTTACTTCACATGGTCGATGACCCATTTGGTACAGCGACAATCATGGCTCACTTCACGGCGGCTGCCCTTTTCTGGTATACGAGGGCCGCCGATTTTCCCTGCAGATGGGCAATGAATCAGTCGGTGCACCAGCCGTTTCCTCACACCTCGCTAAGAGAATCCACTCAACAGAATTCTCCACTGGACCTCGCTCCCTTCAACACTCTCCTCTTCCACACAGAGCACACCTGTCTTGGAAAGCAAGCAGGCGTTGGTGTTCCAGGCTCCAGGGCAGATGGTCTTGGTTTGGCTGGGTGATGTCCCCTCGCCCAGCTGGGAGACAAGCAGGTGTTGGCGGCTGGTCCTAGTCACAGGCAGAAGCCTTGCAGAGCCGAGCCTCCTCACACAGCCTGACTAGCTGATTGACAGTTGACAAATTTTGGGGTCTCAAGCTCCCCTTCTTATAGTCCATTCGAGATACCAAATGTGATTTAGAGTCTGAGTCTTTGAAGTTTCTGTTAAGTGTCTGCTTCCTTTTGAAGTGCCCTTTTTTCCTCCAGAAAGCAGTCTGTCACAGCAGGAGAGACTCCAAAGCTGATAGCTCCACAACAAAGGTCATGGGAGTGACTACTAGTTCACACATGGATGTCAGCCACATTGATATGTGTATCAAAAGGTTAGCCCAGGGCCTCTGCCCTAATCTTTATGATTCTCATATCAACCCCATCTCCTTCCTGAGATGTGCAGGCCCCTTCCTTGTGACCTCTCTCTGAATCAAGAGCACCCTTTGAAGTGTAGTGAAGCAGTCTGGCTCTTCCTCTCTCCAGTGTGTTCCTCCCAGCAGTGGTTAATTTGTAAAAAAAAAAGTGCTGGGGCTCTCGTCAGGAGGCAGCTTGCACCAGCCCATTTCACCTCTTAGCGCCGCCTAAAACAGAACCGATTCCTAGACATGGAAGTGGGGAGAGGATGTGGTGTAATGGCCAGAGCTGCCGACTTCAGAGCTGGGGAACCAGGTTCAAGTCTAGGCGTTGGCTCAACATCCTGTGATTGTGGGCAAATCACTTAATCTCCTTGTAAATTAATGTGTCCTTAACTGTTGCTCATGAAAAGTGCTGGTGTTGATGATTAAGTGCCGGTGCTGAGCACCGGAAACCACCGGCTCAAATTAAGAACTGCCGCCCAGCTTACAAGAATGAAGCAATACACAAATCTGTCTGGGGGGATTCCTCTACCTCCTCTGCTCATGTTTCACCATGCAGCCCTGGGTCGCCCACAGCAGAACCCAGAGTCAGCCATGTATTGTACTCCTCGCAGGAACAAATACATCCAGCATATACAAATAACATAAATGCACTGCACAGCACTACCTTCTTCATATAATGTACCACTCACAAGCACACACACACCCAGCACATGGATATAACATACACACACTACACAGTACCGCATTATCCCGGTATTGTACCATTCACAGGCAAAAATACACCCAGCATATGTACATCACACTACACACCGAGCCGATGTAGGCCAAGGATAAGTTAAGCACACAGCAATGGAACTTTAAATGAATGAGCCTGTAGACTAAACTTCAATGACACAGGTAAAAAGGACCTGTTCACTCTTCTTGAACACTACATGGTATGCGGACACCACCGCGCTCGTGCTGTTTAACTCCTGGTAAAGACATTAGCCTTTCCCCACTATGAGGGTAGTGCTTTGGTCGCCCCTTCCGGTCCAACAAGACTGCAATCCATAAGACTGTGTCATGGCGCACACGAATGAGCCGTGTTTGCCTGTGACAACAAAGATCAGCATTAGGAATCCAGACATCAGTACAGTTGGGGCACTCAGGGCAGGGGTGCGTGTCCATAAACAGGTAGAGGACTTTTCCATCCCAACAATATTCAATATAGGAAATTTGTATATTGTATCCCCTAATATCTAAAAATCCTTAACCTAAAGTATCATATGTCAATGGATGCTAGAGGCAGATAGAGAGTAAGGAGCCGAAGTTCAGGACTTCTATCAGACAGCATTTGTCAAAATACAGCTGAACATAAGGCAGTAACCCCAAAGGGCCACTTCACTTTATTCTCTATTGCTGTTAAGTCAATCAGAAAACATGGATTTAGGCCCTTGATACTGGTGTTTATAATTGTTAGGAGTAATTCCAAAAGTAAATATTGGTATTTCGTTTGCACATGAACATAACATGCAACAATCAGTGGCATGTCTAGACGTGTTTTTAGAGGGGCACACAAGGAGACATATACAAAATTGTCAAGGCCACCTACAGTGATTATGAAGATTGTGAGCATGTGTGTTACCCTTTCAGGCTTCCTTTTTTGTATGTATATACTTACTAGAAACCCAAAGGTTAAATTGAATTTATAGTTAGGTGAATATTTCAGTGACAGTGTAAGGTTTCAAACTAAAAAAAAAACAGACATTCACCAGTTAAAGTTATCTATCGTCAGATAACTATAACTCGTCTCACGCACAGTCTTTTAATCAATGATGTTATTTCAGATGTTGCAGTAATGTTATTAATGGGCTTCTGTGGAAAAAATTTAAAAAAATTGTTTGCTTATGCCACGGTCCAGTGGGATTTCCACAGGATCAGGGCATTAAAAATAAAACACCGGCCAGCTTTGTTTTGTATTTTAATATTTTGACCCCAGAGTGGGCCAGGGCCTGGGGTCATTGTTATAAAATATTTAGGGAGATGGCGGGAGTGACGTCCTCTCCCGGAGCCACTCTTAGGCCTCAGGGGCCCTATCCCCTAGGGCCATATGCAAATTTAAGAGGAGGGGCATACAAACCCCCGGACCCATCCCCATCCCCAGGGCCTAACTTTAAATATAAGGGAGGGGGGCATGCTTCCCCCAGTGTATGATGCTACAGAGTGCCCCATCAAGCCTACACCACAACCCTATGGTTCCCTGCCTGGGAGTTACCCGCACTCTCCCAGGCAGGGAACTCAGTTTTGCTACCGCTCCGGTGGGAGCAGTAAAGAAAATGCTGCTCCCACCCAGGTAGAAGCAAAGGCCCTGCCAGCACTCAGTATGGTGCTGGCTAGGGAGCTGGCGGGGGCCTTGGGGGTCCCCCCACAGCCCCTAGTGACCCCCTACATTGTGGGTGCCCCATGTGGGCACTGAGGTACCCACCTGTAGCAAAGAAAATGGCTGGCTCCTGCCAGGGGAGCAGGCTAGGTTTGTGCGGGCCTGGGGTTCTCCCATGGCCACTAAATAAGAAAGGAGTAGTGGGTGCCTCAGGTGGGCACCAACTTAATCAAATATACGCCTGCTCCCACCGGCAAAAAATATGTGTGCCAGCTGGGGAGCCCGCTAGGGCCATGGGGGACCCGGTGCTACCCCTGCGGCCCCCAAATAAAATGAAAGATGTGGGTGTCCCTTGTGGGTGCTGGAAAACCCACAAAAAGTTTGTTTTTTAAAGAAATGAATAATCAATAAGCGGCAGGAGTCACTCATTTATTATTCACTGCTCCGTGAAGGTGCACCCCATAATGTATTTACATTTGTTTCTTTACTTTAGTAGTGTCCCTACAAGGCACATGGGCACTAGCAAGTATTGTTTTTAATGTTGTAAGGGGCTGCAAGGACTTTTGCAGCCCCCCAGCAACAGTAGATAAAAAACAGTAAATCTCCTGGGTCATTAAATCCCTGACCCAAGGAGAACTTACTATATTTTTTAAAGCACTCCTAGCTGTAAGTCCTTCTTATGGTTGTTTTTATCATTGCTTTTTGTGGGCTGAAAAATGTTAAAAGAAAGACTCATTGACATGTATGTTTTATTTTTATTTTTTTAAATGATGGGAGTGGCCTGATTGGGAATGGAGTAGGATGCTGATCGTCTGAGCACTGGGTTCCTGTGGGCCCTAAAGCTTACATTTACTCAGTTTTAAGGCCCGGTCAGTGCACAGCCGTGCCATAATGGACTCTTTATTTCGCCGGAACCCGCGGTGACCTGCCGAGCACCCCTGGATCCTGTCTGCTGCGAGTGACACCACTGCGCCCATCAGCGCCATTTTGATTTGGCTGCCTCCGGGAACAAGAGAGTTCACCCTGTTGAGCCCTCTGCGGATGAAATGGTGTTGCCATCTTGGGAGGTCAGTACGGCCTTCTCTACCTGTTGCGGCTGTTGGATGTAGAGGTGCCCAGGCCCTGGGGAGGCATACATAGAACCCTGGCAGAAAGTGTTGCTCACTGTATCCACCACCACAAGGTCCCAGTTGGTGGCCTATCCTAGTGGTCCCCAAGCATCGGCCTGTGAAGGCAACCCCCTGGATACCCCTCCACTGCCTGCATTAGACAATGGCGATGCTTGGTCCCTGCGGGGCCTGGACTACGACCCCGGGCGGGGTTGGTCTGGCCGGCGGAGGGGGCGAACAGCAGCAGGAATGGCAGCATCTGAGGTGAGTGGGCCCCCACTCGGTGTGCGTGAGCAGGGGTGCTCTGGTGCCCCAAGGACTGAGTGACACTAGTACATGCCACAGAAATTGGAGGGCCCCTCCCCCACCTGTGGCTGTCGTCGTGTCGGTGACTCTGGCGCCCCCCGCTGGGAGACCCAAAGGACCCTAATTGACCTCCTTGGGCCTACCTTGGGTGAGCCAGTAACCACTCTCCTACCCTCCACATCATGATGGACATTGCTTGGAATGCTGGCTGGGGGGCCTATGTCTGCGTGTGACCACCTGTATATCTAGCTCTTTCCGCCTCATGCCTGTCCTCGCTCCATGGCCTTTTCTTGGACTGACCCCCCCTTGCAGCTGATGGGGGAGAGGCCCGCATGGGGGGGGGCTGTTTCTACACATGGAGTCTTGATCAGGAGGTCGCCTCTACGTGACCCGGCCCTTGGACCAAACAGTGCGGCTTTGCCTGGAAGCCAACCTGACTGGGGCCATGCCTGATCCCCCACTCTTCGGACTTTGAGGGACAAGGGGGACCTGCCTCTCCGTGTTGCCTAGCCCTACCGCGCCCATCTTCTGGCCTGCTTTGCCTTGCTCAGTGGCTGGGCAGCACCCCCAACCTTTTGTCCCTTACACTGATTCATTGTGGCCTGCACTGCTCATCATTATCCAGGGTTGAGGGCTCCGGCGACACTCCCATCTATATTGCGTCAATTGAAATGGGGATCGTGGCTTGGCCATTCTAGTAGCCTTTAAACCTCCTCTTGCCTGGCACTTTCAGACCGGCTGCAACTGATTGCACATCTACTATGCTAAGGGGCAAAGCCACTAGAGACAGCTCAGTAGTTTCCTTCTGGTCCAAATCCACCACAGCTATCAGGAGCGGCAAACCTCTGCGACCCCCCTTTCCCCTCTGATCACACAGGACTGTAGGGAGAAACTCCTAAATTACATTTGTGAGGAGATTAGCTCACTAAAAACTGACTTTAAGAGCTGCCTCCATGATCTTCGCAAAGATGTCACAGCTGTGGGTGACAGGGTGGATGACCTGGAATGCACAATGGACTCTCGTGCTGAAGATCAAGAAGTACTGTGGAGATGAGTTAACACCCTGGAGGAACAGCAGATTGAACTACAGGTAAAGCAAAAGAATCTTGAAATTCGCAGTCGGCGCAACAATATATGCATTAGAGGAGTCCCTCATGGGCCAAAGGCAAGGACATAATGACATTCACTTGGTATCTGCTGGGGGCAATTCGGAGAGGCACAGAGGCTCAACCCTTACTTCTTGACAGGGTGCACTGCATCACAGCCATGGTAGCCCACCCTGATGCCATCCCTGACATACTCACCAGGGTTCACTTCTTCCAGGACAAGGAAGCTATCCTTTAAGCGGCAAGGGGGAAGACAGACATCATCTTCTATGGACACACAGTGCAAATTTTTCAAGACTTCTCCCCATTAACGATTAAGAAGAGGGAAGACTTCAAACCTGCATGGAGAAGCTGCTAGATCAGGGAATCAAGTAGCAATAGGCCCATCCCTTTGGTGTGCTTTTTCAGTGGAATGGCAAACAAAGAATGGTACGATCTTCTATATAAGCCAAACGCATGCTCAGATTACCTGGGGGCTCACCTGGCAGAGATCCCTCAACCCTCCCTGTCCCAGAAACTTGACGATTGGTGTCCTGCCTGGCAGATTATCCGTAGACTGGGCTTGGGCCGCAACAACGCAGCAAAAGCCTTCTGCACTGCAAAAGAGGTCATTATTGCGCACCTCCAAAATATGAAGCATGAATCTTCACAATCCGCCAACAGCGACACAAAATTTGCATCGAACATCTTCTGAGCCAAGCCACATACCACAGTTAAGCCACACCAGCCTAATGACTCTACCACTCCTCAGCAGGGCCCATGGTCCGGTGCCCGGACTACTATGTATTACCTACCGCTTGTTATATCTTTGCATATTTTTTCCTATAAGTTGTTACCTTGCTGCAGTTTTTCCTGTTCCCATCCCCCTCATTGGCTTTCCTCCGTCAAGGGCGACACCTCAGTAAGGCCAGGTGGATTTCTCCACTCGTCCCTTGATGGAGTGGTTCACTAGGTTGGGCCATGTTGGCCTCTTTACTTCCCCTAAAATGCCACCCTTTTTGACAAGTCTCCCTGCTGTCCACACTGCCCATGGAGGAGTTTGAGGATGGAGGCCTAGCCCCCCTACCCGTACTGCTATTCCCCATGAGGGCAGGAGTTCCTACTGTGGCACGCTGCGCACCTCCATTTTGCAATGGGTTCAATGAACAACATAAAACTTCTATCCCTTAATGTCCAAGGGCTCAACTCCCCCAGCAAACATCGGCAGGTTTGGCGCTACCTTCTACAGCAGGTCCCTGATGTAATCTTTTTGCAAGAGACACACATGCTCAGGTAGGATTGCCGCACCATGGCTCACCCCAGATACCCCTTCCAACATTCAGCATACACTGACACTAAAACACTGAGGGGGATATTCACAAGAACTTTTGCTAAACATCCCCAAAAAATGTTAACGCAACTTTACACATCGCAGTCTATCGCGGGAAAATAACCCTGTGTTAACGTGGAATTCACAACACGGCGGTACCATGCGATAGCCTCCCGAAACCGCGGCCAAAGTCCGCGATACAACCACCGCGATGGGGATAAAAACACAAACCCCAACGCTTAAAAAGACGCGATGGGCCCAAACGCGATAAGAAAACAGTGATAACCAGCGAGAGGCCAGCAATACCCACGCGTAATGCGGGAAAAAGCACAAGAACAGCATACGGAAAATGCCACTAAAAAAGAAATCAACTGCGGAGTACCACGGATGCATCCTGACCGACTGCAGAAGACAACATGAACCCCACAATCCCCACGGAGGAACACCCAGGAATCCAGGGGTCGTGGAAGGGCAATGGGAAGAGGAAGAGGAAGACGGGGTACAGCCTGCAGGAAAACCCGATTATCGCCACGGATGAGATGGAACACCACCACCAACTGTACGTCACCTCCAACGTGTCATTGGCAACAAAGAGGCAAAGATGGCACACCATCTCGGACCATGTGAATGCCGTCGCAGCGCCGAGGAGGACAATGGAAGAGGACAAGAGGCGCTGGACTGATGTGAATGGCAAAACCAAGCAGAAACTCGCTGCCAACACGAATGCAGCAACGCACTTCGGAGGAGGGGGGCCAGCAGAACACCAGGAGCTGAATGACATGGAGAAGATGGTGGCCACAGTCACCAGTCGGGAGACGGTGACAGGAGTTGGGGATCCGGACACTGCCCAACATGACCCGACACTACAACAACAGGGTGCGTACTGACCAGGGAGTGGGGGGACGGGGCGAGATGGGCACAATGGCACACATGCACAATTAAGCAGAGCACACTGCACACCAACAATGACTCAGGATCATGTCCCTGATCCCACGGGGACAATGCAAGAGACACCACATGACGAGTAGCATGGCTGCAGTCCAATCATTATGACAATGTACACGGCACGACACTGAGGTGGCTGAGTGCGGACCACAACCAGAAAGGAGCAGGTCACACTCGGACACAACCACGTGCCCAAACAACCCCTGACGTCAACGACACATCTGCGGACAAACCATGCCCAAGAGTCACAACTCGACAAAGAGCACAAGTTACCCAAGTCTGCAACATCTCAGCACTGTGGAAGCACAGAATTGAAAGGCACACCGCATGAAAGGGATAAGTGGCAGCCAAATCAGAGCCGCAGGAGCGACTCACCCACCGTGAAGAATACGCACATAAGAATAAGTGCACCTCGACATTGACAACATCCTGGTACAAACAGCAACACCTCCACAACAGAACACAGGACACAACTGGTGCCGCATATGTGCACAACATGGCCAATCACATCTGGTCCAGCAGGAAACTGTGACATGACAATGTACAAGTACAACCTGTAACCTGCAAATAATTTTTATTCAGACATGCTGTGCTTGTGGACATTTTGTACTGTCCCATGATTGCCAGGGACGGCCACAATGTGACGTGCTCATGAGAAGAAATTGGCAATGAGGGTGTTCCTACAGGCCATTCCTGCCGCAGCTGCAGTGGGATGTGGGCCACCTGCCCCATCGTCCTCATCATTGTCCGGTACTTCTGGAACTTGGATCCATGGGGCATTGGTGCGTACACAGATGTTGTGCAACACACAACATGCAACGATCATCTTGCACATGATGTCTGGGCTGTACAGGAGCTTTCCACCTGTGCCGTCCAGGCACCTGAAACGTGACTTCAACACGCCAAATGTACGTTCCACGATGCCCCTGGTGCGTATGTGGGCCGCATTGTACTGCCTCTGGGCGGGTGTGTTCGGGTCTCGGAGGGGTGTCATCATCCAAGGGCAGAGTGCATATCCTTGATCACCTGTGACAGTGCAGAGAGAAAAGAGTCAATACTTGGTTCGGCATGATGTGTTGGCAGGCCCACTAGTCCAGTGACGCCTGTGCTGGCTGTGTGTGGGGTGAGTGTAAGCCAGCCCTCAGGGAGTAGCTGGTACTGGCAACAACTTCAACATTCATCAGGTACTCAGGGTTGCAATGTTCGAACAGCAAGGGAGCATGACTTGAGTGGCACAGAGTTAGTGGCCCCGGATGCACAGCGGCCGACACGGGCCTACCGCCACGGGACACTGACTTGCGGGAAACTGGGGTAGGGTCATGAGGGCAGAGCAGGGTCTTGTATGTATCAAAGGTGGTTTTCGCGGACTGTCTCGGGGGAGACTGGGAGGTGTACCCCCAGGGCATGATGCAGAGGGCACATACCAGCTGTGTCCGGCAACATGGCGGATATGAATGCCACAGACTCATGCCAAACACCAAATCCGTACATGCCCGTTGCTGATGACAACCCCCAGGCCACAGGCTCAGACACCAACAATGTTCAGCCGGAGGCTGACGGTCACTCACGGCGCACAGGGTTAGTGGCACCAGGTCAGTCCTTGCTACTGGTGGACCTCTTCCGTAACGGTGATCCGTGTTTCCACCGGACTGAAACGCATCTTTCACTCACTCCTCACCCTGCGTTCACTGGCATGGACTCTGCCATTGATTGATGAAGACTCAGTTCTAGATGTGGGACATACTGGACTGCAGTGTAGGCCGGCTGCAGCGGTGGAGTATGTCAACGAATGAGGACTCCTGGGGGCCTGTGTCACGGAGGACAGCGATGGTCTGAGCAGGCTGCCAAGGTCGCGGACATGGGTCTTGGAGCTAGCACCGGCACGTGGTGGGCCCTCTTTGACACACGATGGTGTCGGCAGGTGAGCAGTGCGGCCTTGGAGCGCTGGGGTGGGCAAGCCGGGTCTGGGTATCAGCGGCCTGTGGTGCAGCAGGCGCACAGGCTCGCAGGCCCCGCTGCTCACGGCGTCGGCCTCGTGGCGGGCTGAGAGACGCCGCCCTGGCAGTGACGTTGGCCATTCCGGGAGAGCACCACGATCTGCGCCACGGGGTTTTTGTCCACACCCCTGCGCAGGCCTGGGGGGGACGCAGCGAGCGACATTTACGCGATCTGACCCACAGCCTGGGGTGAAATGGTTGCGTCCACTGTTCACTACTCTCCAGACACCAGCAGTTAATGTCTGCATGGACATATTTGTGGTTTGCATACCCAGGTCTGTCCAGCACATTCACGCCACACTTGTCGTTGTGTACATTCCCATTCATGGGTCACTTGCATCCTTCGCACATGCCTGCTTTCCGCCTCTCCACACGTTCAGCTGCTGTGTGGCTGTGGTGCCATGATATAGCTGTATTGTGTACATGGGAAGCCCAGGATCCCAATGGAGTTGTGTTGTCGTGTCTGGTAGGTGGGCATGTTGATTGACATGTTGTATGTGGTTTGGTCACGTGTGCATTCCCACAGTTGTGCGTTGTGTGATGGTGGCTTTGAGGTGTGTGGTGTGTAGATTTGGTACTTACCAACGAGCAGTCCAGTTCCATATGTGCCATCCTGGAAGCGCTGGTTGATGATGGACTGTTGGAAGATGTAGGAATCGTGCACACTGCCTGGGTAGTTTGCGACGACATTGGTGAACATTCCCCATGGGCCACTATTGCCTGCACATTGATGGAATGCGTGTGCTTTCTGTTGCGGTAGATGTGTGCAGTGTCCGCAGGGGGCACAAGTGGGACATGTGTGCATTCAATGGCCCCCAACACGTGTGGGACTCTAGCAATGGCGTAGAAGCCTTGCTTGGTCTCCAGCTGTTCCTGCGCAGTGTGGGGGAAGTGAAGGTACTGGGGTATGAAGCTGATGATGGCATCCAGGACAGGTGTGAGGAACTTTGATAGGGCTGGCTGTGAGACACTTCCGACTCTGGCAGTTGTTGGTTGGAAGGTACCAGAGGCCAACAGGTGCAGCACAGCCAGCAGCTTTGTCTGCGGAGGGATGTTGGTGGTCCGCTGTGTTGGGACCGTCAGCCTGTGGCCGATGTGGGTCATGATGCGGAGGATGGTTGTCCTTTTGAGCCAGTAGTGGGCAATGACTTCCTCGGGCGTTAGGTCTGTGAGACTGGTGCATTTTCGGTAGGTCCGCTGTCTTAATCTGCGCTGCCTCTGTGGTGGTCTGGGGGGGGTGCGGGTCCGGGTCCTGGGGGTGGTGGCGGTCCTGGGGGTGGTGGCGGTGGGTGTTGTGGCCCTGTTGGGGTTCCGAGCTGCATGATGAGTAGCTCCATGGCGTTGGTTGTTCTTCGGGTGTGGCTGTGTGCGGGGCTCCATTGCCTACTGCAGGTAGTCGTCCTGCTTTACACCAGCAAGAGGCAGGTGTTAAATACCTGCTGCTACCGCGGCTTATCACGTGGTTTTTACTCGCATCGCAGATCTGGCAGTTCGTTGTGAAAGTGGGGTAGTGGTGTTTTCGTGTGTTTTTGCATGGGAATGCCTACTCTGCATCTCATTAGGATTAGTTGGTGGTATCACCCGTGGAGATAAATTTTGGGGCAGTTATCACAGGAATACTGGCGATGTCTGCAGTTTGCACACGCTTGTGAATGGGGCGTTAAATCTATCTCCACTTTTGATGCGTTAAGGTGGCGATAACTCGGCGATAAGTCCTTGTGAATATGCCCCTGAGAGTTGCCATCCTCTTAACAAGCGGCTTCTACTCTAAGTTAACCAAAACCACTAGAAACTCGGGTGGATGATTCGTGACGTTAACAATCGAGAGGGGTAGGGACATTCTGACTTTCCTCAACCTCTATGCCCCTAACCAATCACAAGACATGTTCCTTCGGAAGGTGCTCGAAGACCAGCTAAACCCTTATAAGGAGGATCTCGTAGTGGGGGGTGACTTCAACTTAGTGTGGGATCCTGACCTCGACAGAAACACAGGACACTTTCAGGGTACGGGAACCATATCCGGATTTCTCAGGAGGGAGTTGGCAGATGCTGAGTTAGTAGACGCCTGGCGTTACCTCCTCCCAGATGTGAGAGACTACTTTTATTCCCATGTACACCTGTCCTATTCTTGCATCAATTACCTGCTCCTTACTCACTCACTCCTGAGGAGGCTGGAGTCCACCCGGATAACTGATATCTCCATCTCCGATCACACACGGACAGCTTACCTGGACTAAGCGCATGGGCACGGCATGTGACCCACCCCATGCTGAGCCTTTCTGCTCAACTCCTACGTAACCCAGTAGATAAGGCCTTCATCAAAGATGCCATCACTGAATACTGCATGCTCAACTCCCTCCCAGATACCCCCCCATATGCTTTGGGATGGCTTTAATGCAACCCTACGAGGCGTCAGGTCCTCCATCTCCCTAGCCAGGGCTCGGGAATCGCACTTGTTCAAAACTAACTTCACCGAGGAGATTGCTCCTTGAAGTGTATGGACAAGCAGCAACCTATGGCATGTGCCAGGCGGCAATTAGCCATCTTGAGAGGCCAATTTTAGGCACACCGGGTTAATAAAGCTGAGAGGTCGCTTCTGGCGCTCAAGCAAAAGTATTACGATGGGGGAAACAGGTAGGGATTCTCCCAGCGTGCAGATTATGCCACCAACTCGCGCGATCCCATGTCTCCAAGATTTTCCCGGAGGACTCTGGCTGGGCCATCAGGGAACCAGATTAACAAGAGGCCTTTCGGGCCTACTATCAACATCTTTGCCCTGGGGGGGGGGATCAAGCCACCATCGACTCCTACCTACAGGACTGCCCCTGGCAGCCTCTAGACGCCTGCTCTGCTCTTGACTTGGAGGAACTCCATAGAGCACTAAGAGAACACCCTAAGGGTAAGTCTCCAGGCCCGGACAGCCTAGCGCCTGCTCTCTATATGGTCTCCTTCCCCCAACTGCTGAACCACCTGCTTGAGTTCTGCAAATCCTTCACCTATGCCACCGCCGTCACACTGACGATGTTCAACTCAGAGATCACGCTCATTCCCAAGCTTGGATCAGACCCTCTGGCCCATCCTATGGCCCAATAGCCTTGTTAAACAGTGACACAAAAATGTACACTAAAATGCTGGCTAATTGCCTTGAAACACTTCTTCCCCGTTTAGTAGACCCTAACCAGGTCAGCTTTGTAAAACATGGAGAGGGCTTGCCCAGCTACTAGAAACAGGCATAACATTCCTGCTCTCCTCCTATCTCTTGATGCCAAGAAGGCCTTTGATAGGGTGAGCTGGACTTTTCTGCAAGCAGCCCTCCAGAAAATAGGTTTAGGCCCCAACATGATCAGCAAAAATATGGCCTCATATGTGGTGCCCACAGCAACCATTCAGGTAAATGGCCAGTCAACCCGTACCTCACACTCTCCCGGGGTACTCGGCAGGGCTGCCGCTATCCCCCCTGCTCTTTGCCCTTGTAGTGGAGCCTCTGGCCACCCGGCTCAGGCAGACCCTTTCCATTACAGGCATTCAGTTCGGGGGACAGGACCATAAAGTCCTGTTATCCCTCGATGATCGGCTACTTGCTGTGACCGAACAGGAGTCCTCCCTCCCCGTGGTGGTCGAAGCCCTCCAAGTGTTTTAGATAGTGTTCGGATACAGGATCAACATGGCTAAATCACAGGTGCTCAATACAACCATCCTGCAACAACAACTCCCACACCTGCAGGCACTAGCCCCATTCCATTGGCCACCATACCTCATCCAATATCATGGTCTCACAATCACCAGCTCCCTTTAAATATGGCCTTGCTACAGCAAAGCGATCATGGAGGACCTCCGGCAGTGGAGACCACTATATATTTCCTGGCTAGGTCGCATCAATGTTGTGAAAATGAACATTCTTCCCAGACTTCTTTACCTATTCCAGTCACTCCCGACATCCATACCCACAGAGGACATTGAAATACTACAAGGAGGCCTACGCTCTTTTATCTGGAAAGGGAAACAATCCCCATATATCTAATGCCCTGCTCATGCTTCCTCAGAATCATGGTGGCCTTGCCTGTCCTAATCTCCAAGGCTACTACTGGGCTGCCCGTCTCTATTTCATCTCGGAGTGGGTGGTTAGAGACAGCGAAAAATTCTGGGTACACATGGACTGTAGGCCGCTGTGGGATTTGGCCTGGCATCCGAAGCAGCTTCACCCCAGAAGTGCGTACATAGCTACCTCGACCCAGACAGGATTGCAGAATTGGGATGAGCTAGCAACAGGGAGGGGTATGGCCACGTTCTGCTCCCCGAATACCCTGATAGCATGCAATGCCGACTTCACACCTGCGCTTCCCCTGGGCTCCATCCTGGCCTGCATTAAGAGGTGTGGAATCTTGCTGCACCTCTTTCAAGGACTGACTATAAAATCCTTCCAGCAATGCAAACTTGAATTTCGTTTCCACGACGCGCCAAGACACCAATATTTTCAATTGCGCCATTGGTCACTACATCCTCCAAATACTTTGGTGGCCACTCACTCCCTCCAACCCTTTGAAACCCTTGTCCACAATTTTGAGGGCACCCAAGGCCTTGTCTCAAAGACATATGCCGTACTGCAACAATCTTGCCTCCTACCCTGCCATCCGTATCAGATTAAATGAACTTGATACTGCCCAGAACATCTCAAGGAAACAGTGGGAACTCCTGTGGGGCGAAATCCCAAACACCTACAGAAGCATCCCCCAGCAAGAAATGGCCTATAAAATCATACTGCAATGGTACTATACTCCTGCCCATTTACACTCTATTTACCCTGCAATATCAGCCTCTTGTTGGAGGTGTGGAGTGCAGATAGGAAACTTCCAACACATATGGTGGGCATGCTCGCCTATTGCCATATTTTGGAAAGAGATTCTGAGCCATATAAAAAGCACCCTGGGCTACCTGATTCCAGTAGATTACTGCAAAGTTATTCTGGTTCTACGCCCAACAACGCTGGAAGCAATGACCCATGCAGACTGGTATCTTGTACGGCATATGAATGGTGCAGCGAAACAGCTTATAGCCTGGAAGTCCCACGCATATCCTCCAGTAGTGTCCTGGTTCACAAGGCTCTAGCACACCCTGACAATGGAGCAACTAACCCATAAATTGTCCTTTTTGGACAAAAAATGAATGCGTCCCTGGCAACCCCTTATCAACTATATGTCCCAGCTAGAGTATCTATGCTTTCAACCTCCCAGACTTTGTGCCTTCCACTTGTTTACTAGATAATGGGGAAGGTTTTGAGACAGTCTCGCCTTTACTGATCGGTTATGCCGGACAGAGCATTCTTGCTCCCAGGGATGCCTAACCTCACTCCTCTCCCCTCTTTCCCACACGTCAGTACTGCTTTTTTCGCGACATGGCTGGAGACTTTACTGCCAAGTTCTGTTTCCTTACTTTCCCCTTTCTTTTCATGTTAACAGGTTGGCCCTTTAGCTTATCCATCAAGGCATAGCAACATAGGTTCCGCAACCCTCTCCTTGGGTTCCTCGCCTACAACCCAGGCATAGGAAAGAACTCATAGACCCCTCGCCCCCCACCTATTTGGAAGGAGTCATATCAGCCGGATATGTCCCTACTCCTTTTGTGGCATACATCATGATATCCATTGACACGTTTTAACCTTGAGAGCAGCCACCCGCGCCCTTTGCTTGTTATGTAGCTATTACTGCCATGACTCTTCTGTATTGTTGTCTCTATTATTCATGACATATAAGCCCGTATCACAACGTTTGTTCCTTTCACAAGTTTGATATGCTGTTGTACTATCTTGTGAAAACTCAATAAAACAGATTTTGAGTCACAAAAACGAATGTCTCTGTGTCTCTTTTAACATTTTTCAACCTACAAAATGCAATATTAAAAACTGTCTTGAAAGAAAGACTCACAGACATGTTTTTATATAAAAACTTTGTTAAACATTTTTATAATAATCACTATTATTAAACATTGCATTGTGTGAATTACTGAAACATACATTAGATTAAAAATATTGGTGATTCTTAGAGAAAGATGATAGATCTGCTTAATCTAAATAGATATCCTCCTTGAGAAAGCCAATAGGCTCACATTTTATATTTTGGGGTTGTGACTCTTTGACAAAGTTGGTAAGTCTGTCTTGGTGTGGCCAGGACCTGCAAGACCAAATGTTCGCTGCAAATACTAGAAGGCCGTGGCCAGGCCGAGTGACCAACACCATGCTGTGCATGCACATTGGGGGTTGGCTGCCCACTGTGGTGTGGACACAGGGCCTGCCCTGCGCAGCATGAGGTTGCTTGCCTGCGAGAGGTTGGACGCAGGGCCTAGCCAGAGGCCAAGCCCTGCAGCCAACCCCATGCCACACAAGGCCGGAGGGCAAAAGGGTTGGGGGTAGGCTTTACATAAGGTATTAAAATATAACTTTACATCAAAAAAACTGAAATTCACTGAAGAAAACAAAGATTAAAGTGATGTGATAGTTAAGGCTTGTGATTATATCTTACTTTACATTTTTTTTTTAAAACATAGAAAAACACTGAAAAAGAAATAATAAAGTTAGGTGAAAATTTCAGTGACAGTGCAATGTATTAAACTAAAAAAACTTCTGAAATTCACCTTATATAGTTAGCTCAAGTAACTGTAACTCGTGCTCTAAAATAAGTATAACTTGTGCCTTCACTATGCACTGCTATTTTCAAAAACTTATTACATCACTCGTTACATTTACTTTAACCTTTGTTTTTTTAGGTAAAAAAACAAACATGTATAATATATATATATATATATATATATATATATATACATACTTACACACACACACACACACTCACTCACACACACGAAGAACTTAAAGAGCTGATGACAAAGAGACTGATCACCTATGAGGAGAACTTAAAGAGCTGATGACAAAGAGACTGATCACCTATGAGGAGAAAATAAAACGGAGAAAACAAATCAAATTTAATTGTGATGCTCGCGTTTATGAGCAAGGAAGAGTATTAACCTTTGCGAGAAAATTCGGCATCCCAAGAAGGGAACTAAGGAGCAACAAAAATCTATCTACCATTGAATAAAGAGAAACATCTGAATCTGATATAACAAGGAGACACAGAATAATCTGGTCAAGAAGGCACAGATTTACGTGAAGCAGGGCGTGAATTGTCCAGGTTTCATGAAGAGTTCCAACTAATAAAGCAGTCATGGCAACGGGGAGGGAAAACCAAACCTATGGCCCGCAAAGATCAAAGAGAAGACAACAAACCAGAAGGGGAGGCCATAAACAATACAACGTGAGGAACAACACCGCAAACCATAAGCAAAGGAGGTTATAAACGCAAATAGAAACAGATAATTTAACAATTGTGAAATTGTATCTAAAGTGGAGGAATCAGTTCTCAGGCTAGGTCTTACATTTTGTCCATCAAACAATTTTGAATATACTCAAACACATATAGACACATATTGATTTGTTTAAATTTACAAGAAAATTGAAATTTCAGAAATTCTATAAATTAAAAGGGGATTGGAACAGACATCAAGCCATTCCCACACGTTCAGAAACTGATATAAAGATAGGCAATGACCTAGAAAGATCCGCAATTCTAGGGGAATTGGAATCAGCGGTACAAGCTAACAACAATATGGATACAGTGGAACAAGCAGAAATATTGGGCATCCCGGAAACAAGTGCGGAAAGTGATGTTAAACCAAAATCAACATTTGTACCTTCAATGCCCACAGATGCCATTGATATTTTCGAGGAAACTGTAAAGAAAGACTTAATACAACTACAACTGAAGTAATCTAAAGAGAAAAATACTTACATCATCAAAGAACAAAGGACTGCGTTACAAACCCAACAAAATGATAAGGAAATAGTCTGTAAGCCATCATACAAGGGGGGAAATATTGTCTTGTTGACTAGAGATTGCTATTGTCAAGAAGCAATGGGGCAATTATCGGATATGGAATGTTACCAACCTAATTTGAAAGAAGAATACACAGAGAGCATTGTGAGGTATCATGAATTAATATATGACTGATACTGCAGAGGAATGCTTGATTTGGAAGAATTCCAGTTCCTAAAGTGTCCCCATCCTCTAACATTGACGTTTTATCACCTTTCAAAAGTACATAAAAATAGGGAATCCCCTCCAGGACGTCCCATCATCTCCTCACAAGAAAGTCTCATGGAACACATGTCAATGTACATTGAGCATTTTCTTTTTGATTTCATTGTAACCCTAACTTCTTACATCTGAGATACAAAGGATTTTTTTAGACAGATCGCTAACACCATATGGGAACCTTACATGTAGATGATTGTGCTTGATATTAACAACCTTTATACAAGTATTTCACATGAGAAAGGGCTCAAAGCTGTGCAATATTTCTTGAAAGGAAGGTCTCTAAAATTCTCAGAGCACAATAGAATGCTTATGGAATGTATGCACTTTTGTTTAACTAATAGCATCTTTCTTTTCCAGCAACAACTATATAAACAGCTGTATGGGATGACCATGGGCACCTGCCTCAGCCCCGGCTATGCAAATGTATTTGTAGGCTGGTGGGAGAAGCAGGTGGCCTGGTTAGGGCACAATGAGATATGGGTCAAACAGATAGTAAGTTGGCATAGATACATAGATGACCTCTTTATTTTGTGAAGGAGGTCTCTTGAATTAGCTAATAAGTATATTGCAGCTCTGAATAAAAAATGAGGTTAATTTGAAATTCACTGGAGAAATGAACACTGAATTAGTGAACTTTCTAGATTTTAAGGTTTTTGTGGCAGACAACAAGATATGTACAGCTTTATATAGAAAGCCCACGGTGGGTAATTCCCTCCTCTAAGCCACAAGCAGCCATCCTAGTACCTTCAAGTGGAGCATTCCTTATGGGGAATTGCTCCACTTGAAGAGAAACTGCACTACAGAAGATAACTAACAAAAATGAATGTGTCCTCATGTAATGCAACTGGTGCTATGTAAAGCGCTCTGATACCCGATTCGCATCAAGTTCGCGCTATATAAAACTCTGTAAAAAAAAAAAAAAAAAACATTATGAGGTAGCAGCAACAGAGTCAATCAAAATATTTGAGCAAAGAGTGTACCCGACAAAAGTCCTGAACAGAGCTATAAATAGAGCCAAGATCAAATCCAGACAGCGTCTCCTTCTAGACAATATCAGTGAAAGTAGGATTAACCAGAAATTTAGATTAATTACAAGCTTTTCCAAAGACACAGGAGCCCTTAATAGAATCATCCGCAAGAACTGGCATATTTTAAAAAGATATCCTTTGATTGGCACAGATATATACGATCATCCTAGTATTACATACAGGAAAGGAAGATCTATAAAGGATCAAATAGTCCAGAGCCATTTGTCTTTGGAAAATACAGATTCCAGGATACAGGGCATTGTGGGATTTTTCCCATGCACCAATTGCAAAGCATGTTAAAACAGCAAAAAGGTGCTCACATATCAGGTACCAGGATGTAAGAAACTGAGGAACATCAATAAGCTGATGAATTGTAATACCTCCTACACCGTCTACTGTATCGTATGCCCATGCCAATTGAAATACATTGGTTGTACTATACATTATACGAAAAGACGTATTATGGAACATTCTATTGCGAATAGGGATCAGTCATACCCTATCACAAGACATTTTGAGACACACCTCAACAGTAATAGGAATTTATTACTGTTTTTTCTTAGATCATGTGCCCCAGGATGAGAGAGGAGGGGACTGTGTGTCTAAGCTCAGACATTTAGAATTCCACTATATATTGGATCTGCAAACCAAAGTACCACTAGGTCTGAATACAGAAGAAGAACTGGCAGTACATTTGGGTGAATAGTTTTTTTAGTGGATGCCCCTTTTTGCCCGATTTCTGGTCATTTCAACCTCTATCTTTTCAGTTAATGGCGTGGCGGCCCAGTTTTTCCCTTGTTGTCTTGTCTTTTGTTTTGTAATATGGTTATTTTAATAACAGGTCATTTTGCCTTAGTATGATCCATGAACCCACAATTCATGTAAGATTAAGGTGTGACCCCGTATTGATGGATATCTCCCCCCCTCTCTGCTACTTTTGCCCATCCAGGGTGCAATTTTGAGGCTAGTAAGTAGGAAAATATTGTAATAGTGTTATATAGGTAACATCATGTGGAGCCAGAATATTGTGTTTATTGTAATAAGGCTCGGTACTAGCGGTTGTATGCGAACAAAGAATTCTATGCTCTAGGAATGGAACATGTATCTTTCTTAATTCTTTGTTTGAATAGTAATTTCATGTCTATTGAGGTCGATATCATGATTCATGGGTTGTATCAGCAAGCATATGGGGTGAAACATGTTGAGGTCAGATAGAAGAAATATAATCTCATTATGAATTTATTATTCTAAAGTCAAACTGAATGTCCTGTGAATTTAATTAGCTCCATTATTCGGTGGCACATTGAGCACTGTGTAAAGACTATCATGTGCGTTGCATGATGGATCAAAAGTAAATGAACTGAAGTAATAGAAATGAGAGCTACAAGGATAAGGCAGATACTGCTACATGGGACTTGATAAGAATTCATGGAATTTTAATGTTGTTTACATTCATGATTTTGGTCATTAATATGAGAAGAATTATATGAATTTTTATTGCAAGGATATAAACTGTGTGAACTTATATTAATGCACTGGTCACTTTAAAATGGCGGCCGCAGATATATATATATTTCTTTTTGGGGTGATCCGACAAGCGGAGACCGAGAAAAAGGTGCAGTCCCTTAAATTTCCACAGGGATTTCTGAACAGCGCTACAGGCTGACCGGAATTACACAACATTTGGCAAAAACTAGAACTTTACCCAGAAAGAGTGTGTTTTTTGATTTGGTGTAAATCCATTCAGTAGTTTTTGAAAAATTAAGGTTCAAAATGTATAGATATGTGGACGGTTGGATAAGTGGGAGTCCCACTGGAGGCCTGCAGGTACGCAACTTCAAATAATTGAGCAATCTGATTGGTTGTGGGGGCTTTTTTACCTATTGGCCACCTCGCTCCCACGAGAGGGAGAAACTAATGCAAGTCCAGCGAAAGCTTGCATTCTGATTGAAGAATAAGGGGTAAGGGTAGGGGTACCATGGCCATCTGGACTAGGGGCAAATGAAAAAATTTATTTTTGGGTTGCTGTGATCCCACGGGACCCTTGCATGAGTCAGCGGGACTCCCAATTCTCCTGCGAGAGTCCCTTGGGATTGAAAAAAGAAAACGGTGGGGTGGGTGTCTCTTGGGGCAGGCCAGGCCAGGCCATGCAGCCAATCCCATGCCTCGCACGGTGGAGGGTCGGTGCTCACACGGGGGTTGGGAGCAGGGCCAATTCTCAGCAGGCCAGGTCATGCAGACAACCTCACGCCGAGCACGGCCCAAGTAACTATGAGTAACTATAACTTGCGCACTCGCCGTTCTCTGCTTATGATCACACATACTACATTATTCATGACATGTTCTATGATACTGTTAACATCACTGATGGCATCTGAAGTGACGACATTAATGCCATCACTATCCATGACGAATGTGCAAGTTAGAGTTACTTTATATAACTATCACTGGTGATTTTAAGTGTTTTTTTATTTATTTTTTAAATATTATGTTTTAACTTATATATATATTTTTTTTTTTTTAAGAGTTTTTCTATAGCGCTGGTTAGACCCGAAGGTATCAGAGCGCTTTACAACATTTATCGTGATGCAATCGAACACAAAGTATAACAATAAAAAAAACACATTGATTTGTGGCGAAACCTGTTCAGGGAGGGGGGACAAAGAAGTGAGTCAAGAGGGAGATGATGTAAAAGCCTTCTTATCAAAGTGACTATATACTGCAATGGGCAAGATTCTACGTTAGGCGGCAGCTATCCATTCGGAAGAGTTCGGGTGAGGACGAGGTCTTTGAGCTGGCTTTTGAAGTTTATGAAGGAGGGGTTAGTCCTGATATGGACTGGGATGGCGTTCCAAATTTTGGGCGCATTTCCAGAGAAGGAGCGTGATAAGGTTTTTTGTTTGTGAGTTTTCGGAGGAATGAGAAGTAGAGTGTTAGTACTCCTGAGATTCCTTGTCTGACCGGTCTTAATGAGTTTGGAAGCCAGGTAGGCAGGTTTACCAGTGTGCAGAGCTTTGTGTGTGAGACAAGCAGTTCTGAAGTTGGAACGCATTTCGATTGGGAGCCATTTTAGCTCTCTGAGAGAGGGAGAGATGTGTTCGTATTTCTTTACTTCAGTGACCATCCTGGCTGCTGCATTTAGAGTTGCTCTGAGGGGAGCTAAGTGAGATTTTGCCGTGCCTGTGAGGGTTGCGTTCCAGTAATCCATTTTCATCTAACTGTAACATCACTTTAACCTTTTCTATTTTCAGTGAATTTCTGAAGATCTTTAATGTAAAGTAAGATATTTTTGCCATACCTAATTATAAAACACACAAGATGATGGACGGAATGCTGCACATTGGCAAACATTCACCCCCAGTCACAGATCTGGGTTTAATCCATCGTTATTTTGCTTCACCACGCCACCCCAGTTCAGACATAGCCATTTGCAAATCAGTCTTGACCCTGTGCCTCATGGGAACAGTCCAGACCGAACTGCCAAGCCATGTCTTCCCTGGACCGGAATCAAGCATCCTAGGACCGGTTTCGGGCTTTCAGCCCTCATCAGCCAGGATAGCTTGACTCCAGTGGCGTAGTGAGCACGGGACCCACGTCTGGGCATACCCTTCCCACTTAGGGCGAAATGCAAAACACACAAGATGATGGACGGAATGCTGCACAGTGGCAAACATTCACCCCCAGTCACAGATCTGGGTTTAATCCATCGTTATTTTGCTTCACCACGCCACCCCAGTTCAGACATAGCCATATGCAAATCAGTCTTGACCCTGTGCCTCATGGGAACAGTCCAGACCGAACTGCCAAGCCATGTCTTCCCTGGACCGGAATCAAGCATCCTAGGACCGGTTTCGGGCTTTCAGCCCTCATCAGCCAGGATAGCTTGACTCCAGTGGCGTAGTGAGCACGGGACCCACGTCTGGGCATACCCTTCCCACTTAGGGCGAAATGCAAAACACACAAGATGATGGACGGAATGCTGCACATTGGCAAACATTCACCCCCAGTCACAGATCTGGGTTTAATCCATCGTTATTTTGCTTCACCACGCCACCCAGACGTGGGTCCCGTGCTCACTACACCACTGGATTCAAGCTAGCCTGGCTGATGAAGGGTGATGCCCTGAAACCGGTCCCAGGATGCTTGTTTCCGGTCCAGGGAGGACCTGGCTTGGCAGTTCGGGCTGGACTGTTCCCACAAGGAACAGGGTCAAGACTGATTTGCATATGGCTGGGTCCAAACTGGGGTGGTGTGGTGAGCAAAAGAATGATGGATTTAACCCAGATCCTTGTGACTGGGGGTGAATGTTTGCATTGTCCAGCATTCCGTCCATCAATTGTTTCTTTTGCATATGTGGCCCTAAGTGGGAAGGGTATGCCCAGACGTGGGTCCCGTGCTCACTACACCACTGGATTCAAGCTAGCCTGGCTGATGAACGGTGATGCCCTGAAACCGGTCCCAGGATGCTTGTTTCCGGTCCAGGGAGGACCTGGCTTGGCAGTTCGGGCTGGACTGTTCCCACAAGGAAGAGGGTCAAGACTGATTTGCATATAGCTGGGTCCAAACTGGGGTGGTGTGGTGAGCAAAAGAATGATGTATTTAACCCAGATTCTTGTGACCGGGGTTGAATGTTTGCATTGTCCAGCATTCCGTCCATCAATTGTTTCTTTTGCATATGTCACCCTAAGTGGGAAGGGTATGCCCAGACGTGGGTCCCGTGCTCACTACACCACTGGATTCAAGCTAGCCTGGCTGATGAAGGGTGATGCCCTGAAACCGGTCCCAGGATGCTTGTTTCCGGTCCAGGGAGGACCTGGCTTGGCAGTTCGGGCTGGACTGTTCCCACAAGGAACAGGGTCAAGACTGATTTGCATATGGCTGGGTCCAAACTGGGGTGGTGTGGTGAGCAAAAGAATGATGGATTTAACCCAGATCCTTGTGACTGGGGGTGAATGTTTGCATTGTCCAGCATTCCGTCCATCAATTGTTTCTTTTGCATGTATACCTAATTATAACAACACTTTAACATTTGCTTTTTTCAGTGAATGTATGTATAAATAATTTAAAGTTATTAGGCAGATTGTGAATAAAACATTACTATGGTCTGTGAAAGGGGCAAAGCCTCTGGAGTGTCTCAAGCACTCCTGTTCTGTTCACAGCACTTTCTTCTGCAGTCTCAATCTGCATATCTCTCACCTCATCTCTGTTTTTCTTCAGTGCCCTTTTTCGCTCTATCCTGCAAGCACTTCCTTGCATCTCCTTAACTTCACGCAGTGCACCCAGCCAGCTGAAAACAGTGAACTTTCTTTAATTTTGCTCTGTCAATATTTTGACAGCTGTGCCCCTCCTTCTCACACTTTTGCACATAATCACAATAACAATTGGTATTACTGACCATTGCTCTGGGTGCTCTGCAGTGAGGCCAAGGATTGAATAAGGATGTAGTCTGAATCCCTTTATGACACAGTGATAAGCACTGTGAAAAATTCACAGTGATTGGGCTGAATCCTGGCCCATCCACAAACTGAACTCACACAGCTACATAGGAATGACTCTTTCCACACCATGCACTATATGTAAGTTATATGTTGCACTAAAAAACTACAGAAACATCCAGCCTGGAAAAAGCAAATACTCTTGGGGAATTCAATATCATTGCTATTCCCAGGCTGAGAGGGCAGTGTCTGTTTTTCCTGGCTGTTGCTGGTGGTGGGTTACAAAGAGGGCCAGGACGTTTAGACACAGGGCACCAACCCCACCAATCCCAGGCCCCCCCAATGTCACTAACAATAATGAGTTCTCGTTTTGCCAGCCAAAAGCTGACTGAGGAGAAGATGAAAACAAGGGAAAACCAGCACCATATTAAATAGCTTCTCTTATGACTACAGAAAGTCATCCAGAAAGAACACCCACGGATTGGCTTTCGTAACCACTCTGCCTCTTCAGGTCACAGAAATATTCATCAGTAGCAGGGAAAAAAACATCATGTGAAGTTGCAGAATAGTACGTCCGAAATTGGAAACTAAAGGTCAACTAGATGTTATTTTATGGTAGGATCTGACTAAATAATATTGTAGACTATGGTTTAATCTACCTCTGTCCAGAAATATACGCCAAATACACAAAGTATTTTTAATCTGTGTTTTGAAATCTAATATCTAAAAGTATAAGTAACCTATTGAAACTAATGTTGACTGTTGTGCATTCCAGTAAATATTACCTAGTCAATTGTAGGTAAAAATTAACCAATTACTTGCTGGCAATCTTCATTACCCTGATTAGGGGTCGTCCTCCTACCAATCCTAATTATATGATGTGTCCTGTCTCCCCAAAAGCTCTAACATGCTAAAATGCACCCCCTTTTTGTAATACATAGGCTCTGTGCATATTTCTTCTCTGTTTATTGCCATAAAGGGCCCCACCCCCAACTCCTCCTCCTATTGGATTTACTGAGATCAAAAATGGAGGTGCAAACACATTTTAGGGAAGGTGGGAAGAAGGCTGGGACAAAGGGGACACCTAATCTCGGTAATGACGATTACTGGTAAGTAATTAGTTCTTTAACCCCTCATGGTGTCCTCCTAGTCCCAGTCCTAATGGTATGAGGATCTCTCAAACGAATAAATTTGCACCGATAACCATAGTTGCTGAATATCTTTACTCCTATTCTACAATTACTTAATAGCTTAAGAAATAACACTAGAACCAAAGTTTCCCCAACAGAATCAGATACACTAAGGGGTATATTCACAAGAACGTGTGATAACTACTGCAAGAGTAGAGTAACGCAACTTTCAATATCGCAGCCTATCGCGGGAAAATAAACCTGTGTCAACGTGAAATTCACAACAAGGCGGTAGCATGTGATAGTCTGCCGAAATCGCGGACAATGTCCGCGATACAACCACCACGATGGAGATAAAAACACAAACCACAACACCAAAAAACACGCGATGGGCCAAAGCGCGATGAGTAAATCAGCGACAAGCAGCGCCAGGCCTGCAACACACACCTGGCAGGCGTAAAAAATCTCCATAAAAGTAGAAAAAACACCCACACACAAACTGACCAACACACAAGCACCATGGAGGCAGCCGGAGCAGGCGCAGAGGACGAGCGCAACCCCACAAGCACCCCGGACGACCAGCCTGGGACCTCGGGGACAGGGAAGGGCAAGGACAAGAAGACGAGGAAGACCAAGTTCAGTCCGCAGGTGAACAGGATCATAGTCACGGAGGTGATGGAACACCATCAACAACTCTTCGTCACCTCCAACATGTCATTGGGCACCAAAACTGGAATATGGCGTGACATCGTCGACAATGTGAATGCCGTCGGAGAGCACAAGCGGACGATGGACGAGGTCAAGAGGCGATGGAATGACATCAAACGGAAGACCAAGGAGAAACTCTCCGCCAACCTGAAGGCAACAACGCAGACCGGAGGTGGGGGCCCAGTGCCACAGCTGGAGCTGGATGACATGGAGGAGCTGGTGTCGACAGTCATCAGTGTGGAGACTGTGGCCGGAGTCGGGGGACCGGACACTGCTCGACAGGACACAACACAACCGCATCAGGGTGAGTGACCACCAGGTACTGGGGGACGGGGGAGATGGCCACAATGGCACACATGCACAAGCAAGCAGGGCACAGTGCACACCCACAATCACTCTGGGTCCTCGCCCAGACCCACAGACTGTCACAATGTACAATGCCATGCTGTCTGAATGTCAACCTGTACCATGCGGCTACATACATGTGGACACATTGTAATACACCATCTCCCCTTCACATCGCAGAGGCAGCGTCAACACCTCCTGCAGAGCAGTCACAGCCACTCTTCACTGATGATGAGGAGGAGGACAACACCAGCATCGACACCCAAACCATCCAAGACCTCATTGACCTCATCCGCAACTCACCTCCAGGATCAGGGCAGCCCAGCTACATCCATGAGACCCCACCCACCACCCAAACCACCCAGCAGGAGGCACCCACAGCCCCGGCACCCTCCCAAGTCCCCCAGGAACAACAAATGGCCTTCCAACGCCGGGTGCTGGAGGGCCAGAGGGAGACGGCTGAGCAGGTGCGGGTGGGGTTCGAGCTCATGGCTACCAAACTGGACGCCAGCCTTGGGTGTCTATGTCCGCCCCATGGTCTCCAGCGAGCCCTGACTGACATCTCTGGAGTCATGAAGCGGAGGGAAGAATACCTGTCCGCTCAGAGTGGCCCCAGCGATGCCAGCCGTGAGCTGGCACACATGCGGAGGCTCATGGAGGACATGGTGCGGATGGAGGCGGAAAGGATCGCAGCCACCGATGCACATCAGCGAAATGTAGCTGGGATCTACCGTGCCCTGCATGTCCTCATCATGGCATTGCAGCCACAAGGCGTGGCGATGATGAATGCTGCTGCCCCCACACCATCCACATCTCCGCCCCCTGGTGTGTCAGTGCCTCCCAGTGCGGCAGGCGTATCCACTCCGGCACCTGATGTGTCTGTGGCACACAGTGCCGCAGCCGGTACTGCAACACCCACAGGTGGGGCAGGGCACACACCCGGGGACGAGGACGTGGATGGGACTGTGGTCAGGAGGGCCAGGCACTAGCATCCATTTCCGCCACCATGCCTGTTTCTGCTTGTTGCCGCACATGGCCTCAAGACCTACCACTGACTCCCGATACATTCCGATGCACTCACCTTGGACAGCGACATGGACTGCCACATCCTGTTTGACGACCAATGACACAGCGGACAGACTGCGGACTGTACCCTTCCTCTTCCGCAGTACAGGTCATCCCCGGATGGACTCTAGCTGGCCCTCCACGGGCCCATATTGTGTAGTGTGCTCGGCATTGCCCTGTACCGCTCCAGCTGCATGACTGCACTGGATGTGCAAATAAACATCCAGTGACGCACTGCTGTGTAATGTCTTACGTCATTCATGTAGGGATGTGTAGGATGAATGTGGGGACAGTGCCTTCCCTTGCGTCAATGATGTTCATCCTGTGGGATGCCAGTCAGAGGGTGCGACATTGCATTTTGTGTACCGGGTTCCATGAACACTACAACAGGGACACACGCATCAGTCACTTCCTTGTCCGGACATGGACTGGACCACGCCCAGAGCCCACGAGTCATTGTTGCAAGCCCTGCACTGGTCGGGCGTACGGCAGGCCAGACCACTCCGCTAACGGCCCGAGGGGGGCCCTCATTGCTACCCGTCAGAGCCGTACTCGCTGGTGGTGTGCAGGTCACTGGTCTAGTTGTCAGCATGTCACAGCCACTCCCTGAGGGCAGGTTTTCACACACACCACACCCATCCGGCACAGGCGTCACAGGCCATGTGACTCCGCCAACATAAGGGGCCGACGACGTCACATTCCCCTCTTCCGGTGGTGAATGGATGACGGCCGCTCCACGGTTCTCACTTATGTAGGGCCCATGAGTTGTTGCGCACAGGGTTAGTGGCATCCGAGGCCTTGCGGACAGCACAGGCCTACCACCATGTGGCGCAGACTGGGGTTGCACAGGGTTAGTGGCACCCGTGGCCTTGCAGACGGCACAGGCACCCCGCCACGGGATGGTGACTTTGGGTGCACTGTGTCAGTGGCACCTTGAGCTGCTGAGCGGGTGTGCAGCCTGCGATGGTGCTGGGTGCACTGGTATGTCCTATGTCATGGAGTAATCTAGACCCAGCACCAAACGTGAGACCTGGTGGCCTGCGGAGCGGGGCTGCATGATGTGGAGGGTGCCATGTCCGCGGGCCCCGGGCTTGTGGCTTGCAGCGGCACATGGTGGGACCTCCTGTCTACGCACCGGTGGCGGAAGGTGAGCATTGAGGCCTGGGTGTGCATGGGCGGGCATGCTCCTATGGGCGGCGGGAGGGGTTGGGGTGCCTCTGCCTGGGTGTGCATGGGCGGGCAGGCGATGTTGTCTTGTGCAAGTGTGTGTACTGTGCCAGTCATGTATCTGGGCTCTGTTTCAGCTGACGGCTCTGAATCAGATGTGTGACCTGGTGTCCTGCTATACATACCGGCACGTGGTTGGAGACACACCGGTGGCAGCAGGTGAGCAGTGTGGCCTGGGTGCGCAGGGGCGGCACTCTCTCTCCCCCTCTCTTCCTCTCTCTCTCTCCTCTTCTCTCTCTCTCTCTCTCTCTCCCTCTCTTACTCTCTCTCTCCCTCCCTCCCTCTCTTCCTCTCTCTCTCCTCTTCTCTCTCTCCCCCTCTCTTCTTCTCTCTCTCCCTCCCACTCTTCCTCTCTCTCTCCTTCGCTCTCTCTCTGTCCTCTGATGTGCGCAGGACACACCTTCTCATCATGTTTTTTGTCTTACAGGCTTTGACCTACGTATTGTCCCAAGGGGAGCGGCCATGTGTCTTCATTTCATTTCGTTGTTCATTTTAATAAAGTTTCATTTGTTGCTTCGAAAGTGAATGTGTGCTGGTCATTTCTGTGACGACACATGCATGTCACCAGTTGTGATTGTGCGGCATCAAGCGGAATATTTTGTACATGTTTAGGTGTGGCTGATGTGGCTTGTCTTTGGTCGGGGGGGTGCCAGGGAGGGGTGGTCCTGGGGGTGGTGGCGGTGGGTGTTGTGGCCCTCTTGGGTGTCCGGGCCGCATGATGGGTGGCTCCATGGCATCTGTTGCCCTTCCGATGTAGCCCTTGGCTGTGCTCCCCTTTTGGTTTGCAGGCTGCAGTCCGACTTTACACCAGGTCAGAGCAGGTGTAGATTTCCTGGTGCTAACGCGCCTTATCGCCTGTTTTGTGTTTTTATCGCCGATGTGGCTGGTCGTTGTGAATGTTGAGGTGTGCTGTTGTCTCGGCTTTTGTCATGGGAACTCCTACTCTGCATCTCATTAGCGATATTTGCGGGGGTCCTCTGTGGCGATGTTTTTTGCGGCTGCTATCGCGGGTAAACTGGTGCTGTGGGCTGTTAACACCGGCTTGTGAATGGGGAGGTAAATTTATCACAACTTTGGCTGCGATAAAGTGACGTTAATTCGGCAATAGCTCCTTGTGAATATACCCCTAAGTCTATAGTGTTTGATAAACATCTGATGTGATGATCAGGTGGCCGCCTTGCATATTACCGTCAAAGAGACTCCTCTCGCTTCCGTCCAGGAAGTTGACACTTCCCTTGTTGAATAATCCTGGACGTTACAGGGAGAATTCTCCTGCAGTTCTGTAAACCTGTGAAATTGTTTGGCAAAACTACTTACTCAAAGTTGCTGTGGATACTTTTCTACCTTTAGCCATTGAGCCATGTGCAATAAAGAGTGAATTTGAGGTCCTGAATGATTTGGTGAGTTCCAAATAATGTAGGGCTCTTTTCACATACAGGGAAAATGAAATGGCCATGCTAGTGTTTTCTTGCAACACTGACAAGATAATCTCTAGAGCTAAATTAAATGAGGGTGGAACTTTAGGGACAAACTTAGGATCTAACTTAAAAACAACTCAATCAGGGAAATATTTCAGGGATTGATAAGTAGCCATTAATGCTCCTAATTTCCACAGTCTTCATGCTGAGGTTATGGCAACTCAATCAATCAACGATTTGTAGAGCACTGCTTATCACCCGCGAGGGTATCCAGGTCCTGGGGGGCCGGGGGGGACTGCTACTGGGAGTTGTCTGTCGAACATCCAGGCTTTTAGGCCATCTCTGAACTTCTGTGGGTGGTGCAGTCTGAGTGTTTTAGACGATAACCAGATAAGAACTGCCTCTTCTGGGGGATCTAAGGGGCATATTATCAAGGGCCGGCGATAAATATCAGTAAAGCGCGCTTAGCGCTTGCATATTTATCGCCGGCTATCTCTGTAATTTATCGCCCGGTTAGCGCGTTATTAACAACGCGCATCGCCGAGGCGATAAAAATTTCAGAGATAGCGTGGATATCGCCGTTTTCCATGTGGAAAACGGCGATATCCTAGATGATAGGGTCTGTGGTCTTAGCCACAGAATCCACCCCCATGTTAAGTATGCCTTAGTCAGGAATTTAACAGACGTTAAATTCCTGCGTTAAGGCATACTTAACGCGATTAAAATAATCGCTTCCCGCATTGTAAATATCGCGAAGCTGCCTTCGCGATATTTACCCATGTTGTTTCCACAGACACGCCTACTTTGCATCTCATTATCGATGCGAAGTCAGGCGTGCTGAAACGGGAGCAAATTCAGCAAAACACGCGATAGCGTGTCTTTGCTGATAAGGCGATATAATTATCTCCGCTTTTCGGCCGAAAACGGCCGCAAAAGCGGCGATAATTGTTTATCGCCGCCTTGTTAATATGCCCCAAAGTGTTTTTCCTATATCCTGTAGACTCTTGAGCACAATAGATAAAACCCAAGTAGGGTTATGAACTCTGAGGACCTCTTCAACCTAAAACTCTTTAAAAACCTCACTACTGAGGGGGGCACCTTAGAAAGATCTCCTGGAAGTTGTCAGAATGCTTTGATTGCCACCCACAGAATTTAAAGTTGTAGGTGCCAACCCCTTAATAAAACCATCTCTCAGAAATTCTAAAATATGGGAAGGGTCAATCTCAACTTCGTCAGGCACCATTTAGAAAAGTTATTCCAGTGTCTTTTATGAGAATTGAGAGTTGGCTGTTTCCTTAAAGATTGAGGCCCATGTTTATCATTGCTTCACACAGCTCAACACAGCACGCCACCTTGCTGCACTGCGCTGTGTGAAAGCGCAGAAAATGACTTTATTTAACATTATATAGTGCATTCCTGTCCTTTCCTAGCACTGGCGCACGTTTGGCTTCCTAGCGCCAATGCAGGCACCCTAGCGTCATGGTGCAAGGGTGCCTGCGTTGTAGACAGGATTGTTTTTGTGCAGGAAGCAACACCTTCCTACACAAAAACAATACTCAGATGCATTTTCCTCTTTCTATGTGTGCTGCAGAATGCAGCACACATAGAAAGAGGTGAAAACAAGGAGAAATAAAATATTTCTCCTCGTTATGCCTCACCTGGGGAGGCTTAGCATTTTGACACATTCCCAGGTCTACTACTAATGGTAAATCTGGGAATGGGCCAAAATCATTGGGTGGATGTGTGGGGACACCCACGACCCACTGAACACCTCCCTGTGGCAGAGTAATGCAAGGCAGCAATTTTCACTGCCTTGCATTACTCCAGATTTATCAAGCCATGCAGGACTACGCAAGGTGGCCTTACGTGGCTTGATAAATGTCACTTAAGTTTTACGTCGCCCTTGCGCTCTCTTGCGTGGGGCAGGGGCGTCACAAAACCATGATAACTCTGGCCCTGAATCTCAAGCGCGCCCTGCTCAGAACAGCCCAACCTCTCCTGACCTCACCTTTCAATAGCCAAGCCATCAAGCTGAGGCGTTGATAATGGGAAAGTCTCAGACTCAGGAATTGCAATGGAAATGGGCTGTAGGGAAGGTGAAATTACTCTCCCATGGATAGGATCAGATGCAAAGCAAACCAAGGACATTGGGGCCAGCAAGGCACTATCAGGATCACCTTCACACACTTCCCCTGAATTTTCTAAAATACCCTCAGAAGAAGGAAGATCAAAGGAAAAGCATAAAGTAATCCATAGAGGCCATGGAACATACATGGCATCCCCTGCCCATGCTTGTGGACAGTATCTCTCTTTGCAGATGTTTGGACACATTGCATTGTCCGGGAAAGAAAACAAATCCAACCACGGTATCCAGAACCTGAAGCATATCTGACTGAATTGTTGGATGAAGATGTGATACATCACTGATGATGTCAGATTGCGAGTGAGACTATGCACCCTAAAATTCAAAGTGCCCTGGATGCTCACGGCTCTTAATGCCTGCAGAAGATGAAAGTCTGCCCACAGAAATTTTTGAGATGCCACCAAATTCAGGAATTTGCTCTTTGTCCTCATCTGCTGATTCAAGAAGCACCTTTCCATTTGTTTGTCTGCCCTTACAACCACATTTTCCCCTATAATGCTGGTTGGGACATCAAGAAGGTTTTCATCACTGCAGACAACTCTCTTCAGTTCGAAGACTGGATGCTCTCCAGAGGAGTCCACGGAGCTTTTCTTTCTTGATCCTCTAGAACGCCCCCCCAGCCCCAAAGACTGGCACCTGTGGTTAGGAGAACTGGGGTTGGATATTAAAATAGAATTCCCTTCATTAATTTGTTCTCCATCCATCAACATTATGCGTTTTAGGTTATTTGGGTAATTACTGGAATCAACTGCTCGTAATCTGCCGATCTTGGGACCCATCAGAATGTGATTTACTATTGGTTTTAGATGGAATCATGCCCAAGATACAACTGTTGTTGATGGTACTAACAAACCCTGTATTCTCAACTATGATCTGGTCATGGCACTGAACAGTTCCAATATCATGAGAATGTTGGATTGGATTTACATCATCCTGTCACGTGGGAGGAAGGCTGCACCCACTTGCGTACCGAACTGGGCTCCAATGAAGGTCTTGATTTCAGATGGAATAAGCTGTGATTTTTGGACATTCAACAGCAATCCTAATTCCTGAAGAACCTTGGTCACTGTGGCTACATCCTGCTGAGTCTTTAAGAAAGGTGTAGATAGTAACCATCAAGGTATGAAAGTATAGCAATGCCTTTTAGTTGCAAAACAGCTACAATTGGAGCCAATACCTTTGTGAACGGGAGAGCTTGGAACTGAAAATGCTGCTCTTCTACTCAGAACCTCAGAAATAGTTGACTGTCAACATGGATCAGGACATGAAAATAAGCATCCTGAATGTCCAACGTCACCATATATTCGCCTTTCATGATCAGATGAATGATACGTCTGTAATGATAGCATCTTGAATGACTCCACAAGCACAAATCTGTGTAATGCCTTTAAATCCAGAACAAGATGATATCTCCTGTCTGACTTTGAAGCTAAAAAGTGTATCAAATAAAATGCAGTGCCTTTTTGGCATTCTAGTACTGGCACTCTAGCCTTCTTGTCGAGCAGAGACTGAGTCTGGGAAGTTAGTGACTAACTTCTTACAATGTCTCTTGGCAATTGCCTCACTACGCCAAGGCACTATACCTGATTGCCTAAAAGTAGGGTAGGTAACCCCCATTTTGAAAAAGCCAATGGCAGATTGCTCAGACCTTATCAACTTCTGCCCAATCTTCAACATCCCCATTCTGGCGAAGCTTCTGTAAAAATGTGTCCAGATCCAACTTTGAAAACACATAGATAATTTCCAACTCCTTGACCAGTACCAATCCGACTTCCGTCAAGGTCACAGCACTGAATCAGCACTCACGCACATTCTGGATGGCATATGAAAAATGCTGGACCAGAATGAATCGTGTCTACTTATACTGTTTGACTTTTCTTCTGCATTCGACACTGTTAAACACAACAGTCTACTGAACCTACTTGAATGGAGGATGGGGTTATCAGGGTCCTTCCTGCACTGGTTTACTTCATTCCTCTACAACAGAATCCAAAGAGTCAAGGTTAATCAATCCCTTTCTCAGCCCACTAAGGTCACCCTTGGGGATCCACAAGATCCACCCTTTCACCCACACTCTTCAACTTATTTATGGAACCTCTAGCAGACTCCTTAACATCTGCTAACATTTATTATAGAACGCAGCCCCCCCAACCTCGGGCCTGTCCTCGAAAAGGCTGTCTGTCTTGATTATTGAGAGGAGACCTTTTTGATATCAACGATTTCTTATTAGTGAAGAGTTTAAATGGTTCTAGGTTTTTTTTTCAATTCAGCTGCTTTTTGTAACATTTCATCAAGTTCAGTACCAATCAGCTTCTGTCCCCCCAAAAAAGGTAATTTATAAACTAGAGATCTTTGGCTTGACTTTAACTACTAATACTTCATCCATAAAGCTCTTCGCCCAGCAACCGATGCACCTGCTGCCGAAGAGGACACCCACAGGCTGTCAAATGTGGTATCTGACAGATGCTGAGCTATCAACTCCATATTTGCTAGAAGAGTAGTTGGGTCTTCCTTCACTGGTAAGCAGTCATAAAGAGAGTTAAAATGCATTAGAAGAACTTGTGTCACATAGGCAGCATAAGTATTGGCTCTAATTAGAGACTTCTTAAGAGCATTTCAATGATGTCTCCACTTTTGTGTCTACGGCAGCTGGCAATGTTGAGTCCTCTGATGCCAAGAAAGAAGGTGAAGCCATAGACGCTAAGATAGTATTGACTTTTGGAGAGTTGGCAAATCGTCATCAAATCCCTCAATTACATATCTCTTGCTCAGGAATCTTGGAATTGCAGCCTTATATACCTCTTTCCACTCTTTTAGTATTAAGGACTTTATTACATCATGTAGATGGAGGCTTTCATTCTTTGTGGCACTATATTGTGCATAAAACCTCTGCTCATCTTGAGGTATCTCTTCAAATCAAGGCACCTTGATAAAATGTTTTCAAATGTCCCGAAACTGAGGTGCTTCAATGTATTTGCCCGTTGGATCTACTTCTTGATTCTCTTAATCATCCGCCCTCATTCTCTTAGCTTGGGGTTGTGCCATGGCATTCATTGTCTACTGTCCCACTCCCTACCTTGTATTAAAGACTGAAGATCTGCGCTTGAAATCTGCAGCCTCTGATATTGTTCATCCTGTGCCAGGGACTGCACACTGTTTTGTTTTGAAGCCACTTTCCTCTTTGCCATCCTGACTAGGAGATTAGAATGTACTAAAGAAGTTCTCCATTTCCTGTTTTACAGGGTCAATCGGCAACCAAGTCTCATCTCATGAGATTTGGCTACTGAACAAATCCCTACCACCTACACTTCCCGACGCACGCCTGAAAAACACCGGCAGGGGCACTGGATGCTAACTTCGCAGGTCTCAATCGGCCCGACTGCCAATACAACATCAGTCTCCCTGCCCCAGCTCAGCACATGGGCGGAGAGCACTTTCACAATCATTGCAGCCATACCGCCCGCTCAGAGAAGCGGTAAGTTAAACAAGCCTTTTCATCTCCTGAACAACCTAATAATTACGTTCTTTTAAAAAAAAAAAAACGGCACAATGAAAAAAACAATAAAGTGTGCTCCTACCAGCAGGATGAGTGTGGGGTAAGGACCCTTTATGCTGACATTGGCAATAAACATAGAAAAAATGCGCATAGGGTGTATTTGTTTGAGAAAGGGGGTGCATTTTAGTGTGGTAGAGCTGTGGGGAAGGCAGGATACCTGAAATCATTAGGACTGGGACGAGGAGGATATGAGGGGGTAATACATAATTAGAGACCAAATGCTGTGTCTAAGAGTCCATTGCGTTGCTATAATTCAAACTGTAAAAACAACAATTGATGGACAGAATGCAGAACAATGTCGTACATTCACCCCAGTACAGAGATCTGGGCCTAAATCCATCGTTTTTTTGCTCACCATGCCATTCCAGTTTGGACCCAGCCATATGCAAATCAGTCTTGACCCTGCGCCCAATGGGAACAGTCCAGCCCGAACTGCCAGGCCAGGTCCTCCCTGGACTGGAAACAAGTATCCTAGGACCGGTTTCGGGCTTTCAGCCCTCATCAGCCAGGATAGCTTGACTCCAGTGGCATGGAGAGCACGGGACCCACGTCTGGGCATACCCGTCCCACTCAGGGTGACAAATGCAATGGTGTTGAAATGGTTACCTTAGCAAAAAGAGTACTTGCTGGGTGTATTGAGCAAAACTCTTCGGAATTTTGACTGGGGGAGAATGTTTGCATTGTCAGCATTCCGTCCATCATTTGTTTGCTGTAACACTTTTCGCCCCAAGTGGGATGGGTATGCCCAGACGTGGGTCCCTTGCTCACTGTGCCACTGGATTCAAGCTAGCCTGGCTGAAGAAGGGTGACATACCCTGAAACCGGTCCCAGGATGCTTGTTTCCGGTCCAGGGAGGACCTGGCCTGGCAGTTCGGTCTGGACTGTTCCCATGGGGCACAGGGTAAAGACTGATTTGCATATGGCTGGGTCCAAACTGGGGTGGCGTAGTGGGCAAAAGAACGATGGATTTAACCCAGATCTTTTGACTGGGGGAGAATGTTTGCATTGTCAGCAATCCGTCCATCATTTGTTTGCTGTAACATTATTCAAACTGTAAGCAGAAGTCTCCAACGATCAATGGTGTGGTACCAAAATATTGACTTAAAAATATCACCTTCAACAACATCGACTTGCACAATATTGTCAAGGGAAGTAGATGTGAAATTAGAATTGTAAATCTTTACTCCTGTGTGTGCTTTGCTTGACAATATAGCGCAAGTTGATATTTTGGAGCCTATATGTTTCGAGTGGATATTTTTACATTCAAGCCCATCTATGCAGCTGTACCATTCAATGTCAATTTTTACTATAGACCTGCAAGTTCCCTGGTACTTTTGATTTTTGCCAACATTTTGTGGGTCTCTGATCTTGAGTGACTCTTAACTGTGAATCTGGTGCTCCTCCTCATTGGTGGCTCGACCTAGTCACAAAAGGATAGCCCTTCGTTAACAGGTCCTGGCGGGTGGCAGCAGTCATAGCTTTTGGGGTGCATTACCTTCAACCAGGGATTATGTCCACTGGTCTCCCTTTATAATTCATGTTGACTGGCCTGGGACAGCGGCAAGCTGGAAATACAAGCTGGAACTCTCCTTTGGCTTACTAATCACCTTTGGGAGAATGACCTGAGTGAAGCCTTCTGCTCTTTAATCCAGTATGTGGAGCTGTGTGTTGCCTGTTTCCTTTTGGCTGGGAACAAGTTTAACCCTGCCTAAGCTTTACCGGCCTGTCCTGTCGATGTTGTGCATGACTATATAGAAGTTTCCAACCAGCCCAAGGAGCCCAGAGGCATGGACAAAGGCTAGACTGAACCCAGCAGCTTCTTTGAGCTTGGCTGCCCGTCCACATCTGCGCTGACAGTCAAGGGTAATTGGGAGGACAGATTTCCATTGCAAACCAAGTACACACTTTTTTCGGTTAGTGGTGAAAGTGAGCACTCTTCCCTTGGCTAATCCCTGTAACTGCCATGATTGGGGAACGTCTGAGCCAAATTAACACATCCTATGATACAATATGTCTTGCATATTAATATCTATCGGAAATCCAATCTAGTCGAAATGCTTCAGAAAAGCAGATATGGTGCACTTTATAGCTGTCTGTCGGTTGTCTCCATATCTTTGAAATTCAGAATAACTAAGGTTTCTCAGTTTCGGTAAGAGTGAGAGTACTAAATCTTATGGCTATTTCTTGGTTTCTATAATGTGCTTTTTGTGGCTCACCTTCTGTAATGCTGCATCAATTTCTTTTTGTTCAAACTGCATTCTTAGAAGCTTTTGTTCTTCAATGCGTCTCTGTTCTTCTTCCTCCCTAGCCCTTGCCATTTCCTCAAACCGGGCCTTCATGTTAACTTTGTGAGAAAAAGGCGCTTCACATTTTCTTGCTGGTTTTTGGTCTTCAGCCTCCTGAAATAAATAAACATGTATATGTGAGTATTAAAAATATTTTTACCTACATTTATACATGCATGTACGCTACAATAAAACTCTGTTTTGTACTTACGCAAATACAGCGCTCTTTAAAAAAACGCTATAAATAACGAGTCGTGGATCATACAGAAAAGATTAGGATTGAATGATCAAACAATTTTAAGTTGGAAAATAAAAGATGGCTGCTATAATGCGGATGCAGTTACGAAATGGCAATCAGTTTTTTGCCTGATACACACAATGATTATTCCTACCAGGCATAAAATTGGCAGTTGATGTAAAACAACAGACTATCGTGAGGTAAGAATTATTTAAAGCACCAATATCCTATTAGTTTTGGCGTCGAGAGCAATATACATGGATTTTAACGGTGCTAAAAAGAATGCACGGGGCGCTTTGGTCAGAAAGGATAGCATTTGGTGTAGAGGAAAGTTCAGATAGCAATGCAGTTGCACAGCATGGTTCTTGGTTCTCTCACGTTTGCAGCAAAAGATCATGATGTGTGTTGTTTTGATGTGGCCGTTTGCAGGAAGAGTCCGATGATCTTTTCTGCTTTTGAGTTAGTGTTTTGGCTTGGAACGCTGTATGGGTAGACCATGCCTTTTTTAATCGGATTGTTTCTTACACTTGGAGCCAGTGTAGAAAGTGTTGGAGGTTAGCTACATGATCAAAACAATGGGTCTTTTGGGTTATTTCCAATCGAGCGTGTTTCCCTTGTCCTATGTTGTTATTAAATATGAAAAAAGATACAGAAAGAAATGTAAGGTTTCCCCAATCGCTTCTCGACCATTAGGGAACAGCACAGATGTATGGAGAGAGGGGAATGTCTGTCTGAAGAAAATAAGCTAACCAAAATGGCATTTGGAGAAAATAACGAGTCATAAATATCGAGGCACACAAATATCGAGTTTTTAATATCGTGAAACATGAATATCGTGATGCAGAAATATCGTGGACATAAATATCGATTTTTAAGTAAGTAATATTGTTAACAATAATATCGAAGCTTTTAATATCGTTTGCGATAATATTGTTGTAAAAATATAGTTTTTTAATTATTTCTATGTGTTTTTAGTTAATATTTTAATTGTATATGTTATATATTGCTTGCATAATTGTTGTTAATAATTTTGAATTATAGTTTTTCATTTTAAGTTATTTATGATTTTAAATTTAATTTTTAATAATAATTTGTAGTGTCTTGGCGATTTGTGAGGAGTACAGGGTGGGAAGTTAATTAAATATAATTAATTAATCATTAATTTTGAATAAATATTAATTATTTAATTGGTAATTAATTATGTAAATTGGGTAATTATTTTATTTTGTAAGTGATATTTTAGGTGTGGGTCGCTATCTTTTTGGTAGGAATGTATTAATTAATTGTTTATTATTAATTAGTTAATGGTCAATGAATCATGCAAATTGTGTGATTATATATTTTTTGTGATTTTTTTGGGGGGTGTTATTGCATTTGTAGGGGTCTAGGGTGGGAAGTTAATTAAGTAATAAGCAAATATCAATCATTTTTTTAATTAAATATTTAATTTATTAATAATTATGTAAATTGTTTATTCATTTTTTAATAAATATTTTATATATTACTTAATATGTTAACTGAGTTCATATTTTATTTTAATTATATTTATATTGTGTGTTGCTATGTTTGTGGGAGTATAATGTGGTATTTTAATTAAATTATTAGTTATTACAGCATTTTAAATTAATTATTCAATTTTTTAATTTTTTATTTTTTTATTTTGCATATAAAATGTTTATATCAATAATTTATTATTTTGTGGTCAATTAATGGAAATATTAACATATGTTATGTGTTTGAACTGGAATATTTTTTATACTATTGCACAGACTGGAGTGGGATTAGAAAATGTTATCCTTTCGGAGTCTAACGCTTTTCCTACTGTTGCACAGGCAGGAGTGCAAACAGTAAATTTTACCCCTCTGGTGTCCAACTCTTTCCCTACAGTTTCACAGGCTGGAGTGGGAATAGTACATTTTACCCATCTGGAATCTAACGTTTTCCTTACTGTTGCGCAGACTGGATTGGGAATAGTAAATCTTACCCCTTTGGTGTCCAATGCTTTCCCTATTGTTGCACAGACTATAATGGGAATAGTAAATTTTGCCCTTCCGGAGTCCAACGCTTTCCTTACTGTTGCGCAGACTGGAGTGGGAATAGTACACCTTACCCTTCAAGTGTCCATCGCTTTCCCTACTGTTGCACAGACTGGAGTGTGAATAGTATGTTTATTTTTTACATAGTTTAGTATTTTTTTATTATTGTTTAAATATACGTAATATTATTAGTTTTTAAAAAATTATATAATTTGTGTATATATGTGTATACATTTTAATTTTTTAATTTAATATTTTTAGTAAATGTGATTTTTAATATTATTATTTTTTATTTTTTAAGTTTGTTAATGTTTAATGTATTTTTTATATATGTATATAAATATATGCTTTTTATATTAGTATATTACAAAAACATTAAAAAAAATCATAATGTAAATATATATATTTAATATTAGTTGTTTGTTATAGATATGTATATATAAACACACACACATGTTTTTATTTGTGTGTGTTTATATAAGTATACATTTATTTTTATTATTAAATATTACTTAATTTTATGTAATAGATATGTTATAGTTATGTATTAAAGTTTTTAAGTTTTACTAATTTAAATGTATATTTATGATGTTGTTGTTGTATAAGCTTTATTTCGACAGTTCATGTCATTAAAACTATAAAAACACTGTATCAAATAACAAAAGTAAAAGTGAACAATACATACAACAGCACATTAAAAATAAATATGTATAGGCAATCCGTCTGGTATCTGACAACAGCCAAGATACAATGTGCAAGTCGACAGATAGGCGATAAAGCTATTAATACAACATGACAATAAAAACATACTAAAAAGCAGGTTAAAATGGGGAATAAAAGGCATTGCAGTGCTTTCTAATCTAGTGCTACTTCGTATAGACCTGTGTTACAATCCCCAGCAAGCCTTATTTAACATTTCCAACCCTCCTCACGGCAGCACCATAGCGAGACTAAAAGCAATAAAGTGCATGTGCAGAACCTATATATAAAACCTTGAAGTACCAGCCTGAGAGCCCCAGAACAGCTGCATGTAATCTTCATACCACAAGGTGCTGCAGCGTTCCTGACTGGATTTTCCATCTAATAAGCCATGCGTGGCTTAGGAATTTAGCCACGCTGCATGCAAAGAGTGGTCTGGGATTTGACCTAAGAATGCACAGGGCAACCCGGTAGTCCCGTGTGCCCAGCTGCTGGAAAATCGGTTTTAGCCATTTCATCCTCGGCGTGGTGTATGCCTGGCAAACAAACATAACATGGGCAACACTTTCTACCGGGGCCCTGCAGCAAGGACAATCTTTCGACGTTGAGTTGCTTGGATGCCATTTAGCTGTTGTCTCGCAGACAGGGAGTGTGCCAAACCTAAAACGGATATATAACATCCTGTCCCGAGGGACCTGGATTGTGTCTAAAAAGGGTTCTAAATGTCTGGACTGTTTGTGTAGATAAAATTCTGCAGTAGGTCTCCCCAGATTTGGTTTGCAGGATTCTTGTTGATCCACCCATTCCCAATAGAGACGTTTAATCTCTTCTTACCTGGGTGGGTCCTGCTTGTCCCACTGTGCTTGGAACCCTAGTGCTGACATCAATTTCCTGACGTTGGAGATCCAGCCTACTTTAAAAAAAATAAAACTTTTTATGGAGTTTTATATAGCGCAAACTTGACCCGAAGGTATCGGGTATCAGAGCACTTTACATGAGCACCAGTTGCGTTACATGAGGACACATTCATTGCACGGGGAGATTAAGTGAATTGCCCAGAATCACAGGATGTTGCGCGTCTTTGCCGAGACTCGAACCCGGTTCCCCAGATTAGAGGTTGAGCTCCCTTGCTGTTAGGCCAACTCCTCTCTCCCTCTACTTTATTGCATTTGTCTATCCGGATAACCTCAGATAGGGCTTTGCCATAGGGTAAGAGCTCTGGGGTCCGCCTAATGCGAGCCCAAAAGAGCAGAGGGCATAGCCTTGCTATATCGCCAAAGGATCGACTGCCCATGTCTAGCATTAAGGGAGTGAGGGGGATGTTTTGTGGTACCATCACCAAGTCTCTTAGGAACTTATGTTCAGACCTGCAGAGGTCGTGGGCCTTGTCGAATCCCCACAGCTTTGCACCGTACAGTGCTGTGCTTACAGCTTTTGCATCATAGACCTGAAGGGCTGGAGCTATCGGTCTGCTAAATGAGGAGCGATGTTCTTTCCCAAGTAATCCTGCTACTCGCTTATGACCCATCAGCATCTTGGTTTGGTGGGGTTTCCAAGACATCTTGTCTGAGAGCCGGACACCAAGATAGTTGAAGGTGCCGACTCTTTCCAGGGAAGTCCCACTCAACCGAGGGCTGCCTCTATAGGACTTGTAGGGGTTTAAGGCCATAAATGTAGTTTTTGATGTATTAATGACCAGCCCCTTGTTGTTGCAGAAAAGTTGTAATCTGTTAAGTAATCGTTGCAACCCCGCTGGCGTCTTTGACATCAGCAGGGTGTCATCTGCGAAGAAAAGGGTTGGTACCTTTTCGCCCCCCAGGGTTGGTGCATCTGCAGGGTCTTCTTGCAGGAAGCTAACCACTCCATTCATGTAAAGAGAGAATAGAGTGGGAGCCAGGACACAGCCCTGTCGAACACCCCTTCTGACAGGATTGCGATCTGCCAGTTGTCCTTGAGCCCCTCACCTGATTTGTGCGTAGTTCTCTTGATGTAGCCGAACAACCAGATTGAGAATAAGTGGGGGGATGTCCATCTCTTTGAGTGCCTGCCAAAGTTTGCTCCTTGGGACTAAGTCAAAGGCAGTCTTTCAAGTCAATGAAAGCTAAGTAAAGACTGCCCTTGCCAATCATCACCACCTTCCAGTAAATAAATAAGAGCTGAAATGCCTGGTTGATGGTTCCTGTCCTAGCCCTGAAACCAGCCTGATATTGCCATAGTATGGCATTGTCGTCTACCCACGACTGAATCCTCTGCAGAAGGACTCTGCAGAAGGACTCTGCTGAAGACCTTCTGCAGGGCATCGATCAGGCTTATTGGCCTGTAGTTTGAGGGATCATCTCTAGCTCCTCTTTTATAAATCGGCACCACCTCTGCACCTTTCAAGGATTCCAGGATCCAGGGACTGGGGCGCCGTTGGCTATTGCGTTTGCCAAGAGAAGAATGTGACGGACCCAGCTAGGAATAAGTCACCTGGAATGCCGTCTGCTCCTGCTGCTTTAGACAGCACTATTCTGCCTATTGCGGCCTCTATTTCTCCCAAGGTGAAAAGTTAATCTTCCGAGGAATGGCCCTGAAGCTCGGCCAACTCTCCTGGGGGCTTGTCCTCAGAGATTGAATAGAGCTTCCGGAAGTGGTCGTACCATTCTTGGCCAGTGAGGTAATTTTTTTAATTAATTTTTTTACGATATTAGTGTAAACTATATTTTTTTCGATATTTTTATACTTACCTTTATAGGCATACAAAAACTATATTTATGACAGCGATATTTTTGACACAATATTTGTTTGACACGATATTTGTGTGTTAGATATTCTCTTAGTGAACCAACCAAAACACAGTTGAAATAAAGCAATACAAGTGAAAAAGTAATCTGCAGGAATAATGCTTATTCAAGTAAAAATGTGAAAACCACCCCGTGCGAAGCTCTAGAAATATGGAAAGCCAAAGAGCATTTAATGGGTTAGAGAAGCGACACATTATTGCTGAAAATATTTCAGAGGGCAAATTCCAGGAAACACATTTTAGTTAAGAAGCAGAAATGTATCACCACAGAAATCCTTAAAGATCTCTTGTCAGACCTGAGTATTTGCTCAGAAGAAATTTGGGGAAAGGAAATAAACAGTTTTATCATGTCCCTTTAAGAAAAAAGAATTGGAGGATTTCATTTTAGAGGTGTAACTAAACCCCTAGAACAAATTGAGTAGCTCTCTTTAAAACTATTGCTGACCTATGGACTTACTAGGTATGATGGATTTTGTGGCGTGTACTGGTGTGCTACCTTGTTTTGGACAATAGCTGAAGTAGTTCAAGTTTTTTAAACCATAGAACCTTTAAAAACAATAACATCTTGAATAATTCGATGGGAAACTAGCTACTACCGTGAATCTCCGACTGGATTGAAAATACCTATTTTTGATTAAAGGCAATAATTTGCTTAAAAATGTCATCGATGTTTCAGCCTTGTTGTGATTATTTTGTAGACAGGGATGTTATATGACCTTAGTTGACAATTGACATGTGAAATGCAATTAAGAAGTTTAAACCTTGAGGTAAGCGTATGGATATCGAAGGGGCTCACATAGGAGAACATTTTAGTGCAAACATAGTGGCCATTTCAATGAAAAATATGCTGTCTATAAATGACAGTGCACTACCACAATATATTTGTGACAGTGTGCTCGCAAATGCACCACCCGCTACATGCTGCATCCTTATCACTCTCCTGCGAAATGGAAGTGGCTCATTTGCTATAGTTGCTCTTTGTGTGATGCTTGCATTTCTCACAATCCCTGTGAGGTGGGTGATTCAACACTGATGGCAGTACACCCACTCTGAAAATTGTTCCAGCACCACTCAGCTAAAATATTGAAGTGGGTGAAAACTTGAAATACAAAGCTATTGACAACAACCATGAAGGGCTGTACTTTATGTTAGAAGTCACAGCACAATCGGAGACGAAACTGATGTTTTAAATGTCAAGGAGCTAGAAGGTTGAAAACGCAATTGTAGAATGTTAGGTTGAGATTACCAGGAAACGATTCTCGCTATATCAGGGATCTTGTTAAAGCAACGGTTACTCTGGTAGTGTAGTTAATGATGACAGAACTAACCTCCGAAAAGCAGACTCTTAAAACTGTTTACCTTTATATGGTATCACAGTAACATAATAACGTATTTTTATACAGCACTAGCTTCCACAAACTTTCCTTTTGATAATGCTTTAAAGAACTGGTGTTTCTGGTGCTCAATTGAATGGAATGGAATTTATGAGCAATAGAAGGATGAAGAGCCTATTCGACCCTGCAGGAATTTGACGTTTTGGCCTACATGTCACACACAACTGTTTGCACAAGGCGCTTAATTCAGACTGCCAACTTTCGGCTAATGGTGGACTACCATAAATAAAAACTCAGCACTGTAGAATCAATTTTTATGGAATGAACATGTGGCATCATTCTTTTCCTATCGAGAAAATGACCATGGAAATGGTTCAAGGAAGGTATGGGTTATTATATATAAAAATCATAACTGAAATTGTCACTGTATAACGACTGGAAGAATTGTTCCTTAAACATTTTTCAGATGTTGTTCTTTATTTTGCTTCAATCTATGTTTCTTTTTTTTATTACTGGACGTTATCTGACCCACCAAAATTTTTGAATATTATGCATATAAAATGGTTTAGAAGAATTTTAGTTAGATCCACAGAAAATGACAAAGGATGTTAAAATGAGAAAAAAAGGTGGGTTATATCAAGGTGTATTGAATGAAAAATAACAGAAAAAAGAAGTGGCTAAATAGCTACATTTGACCAACTATACCAGGCGTCCAAGAAATCAAAACAAACATATACTCTGCTTCAATGTTCTCTGGTAATGTAAGTCCATCCAGCGGGATTGTGTTTATACTGCTATCCGTGATTTTAAGAGAGGGGTTATATCGGTTGTAAGAAAACAAGAAGATGGAATAAGTGTTGACTTTTTTTTATAGACCTAACATCTTTACCTTTTATATGGCTTAATTTGCAATCAGCTATCTGTGATCAATCATCAAGCAGGTCGTACTTACAAAGCGCTGCTTGTCACCCGACAGGGTGCCCAGGTGCTTGCTGCAGGTATCAGTCGAAGGGCCAGGTCTTGAGCCCTTTCCTGAAGTGGGTCAGCAAGGGTGCAGTGCGGAGGTGGAGGTTAAGGGCATTCCAGGCTTTGGTGGCGAGATGAGAGACAGAGCATCCTCCAGAGCAGCAGCGGCGTATGTGAGGTATCTGCGCGGTGTGCGGAGTAGAGGTTTCTTGGAGGTCGGTGGAAATAAAGCTGTAGGTGAGTCCTTGGTTGTGAAGGGCGTTGTAGGCGTGGGTCAGGAACTTGAACTGGCATCTCTTCTGGATCAGAACCCAGTGGATGTCCTTCAGGTGCTGGGTGATATGGGTCATCTTGGGTAGGTTGAGGGTGAGTCTGGCGTTGCGTATTGGATCGTCTGGAGCCTCTGCATGAGTTCGGTGGTGGTGCCTGCCTAGAGTGTGTTGCCGTAGTCCAGTGGGCTGGTGATGAGGGCCAGAGTCAACGTCTTCCTGGTGCTGATGATGAGCCACTTGAAAACTTCGCGGCACTTGTGGAAGCAGGCTGAGGAGACGGAGTTGACCTGACGTTTCATGGAGAGTTTGCTGTCAAGGATGATGCCGAAGAGCGTATTAAGCAAATAACTATTAAGAAACCATCCACTAATTCTGGGCTTCAGAGAGCAATCCTGCACAGAGACTGATTAAACAATTTTCTTGATGTTAGGCGAGGTGGTACAATAGTATAAAAAAACATAAAGACTTGTGACTATTAGAGCTGGGATAACCGTTAATTGAGAAGAATTAAAGATAATGATTTTGTAAAGAAATAAAAAAATCAACAGGAGCCACTAAATACATTTTATAAAAAAGCTAACTAGCAGGGACTAAAGGAAAATAATATGCCTGAGAACAATATGATGCTACTTCAGCATCCTAATACTTAAAAGGAAAAAAACATCTTGCTTGATGTATAATTATCATAAGGCATCAGATCTGTGGCAACGTTTCTTCTAAACAATTCAGGTTCAAGGGTGCATTTTGGCTATTATTCACAACTATCTAGATATTTATTAGTTTTATGGAACAATTTCACCCATACACTTTGTAGTGTTTATGGTCATAGGTCAAGGACATGCAGTGATTCCTTTGGACAGTTGAGAGTCAAGTTAGTGGTGCTTATGAGCACTCAGTTTTCCTGATCAAGGATCTGCAATATCTGATAGAAAGATCTAGCCGCAAATGCCTTACTTAGAATCCTCCCCAGGCACCAGACTGGATATTGAAACTTTTTTCCTACGTGACTTTCGCGCGCCGACAGAGGGCGTCGAGCGACTCCGCAGCAACGTCGTCCCAGGATGTGATGTCAGCAGAGTCCATATAACCCCTCCCCCGACGCACTGATGTCAGTTCCTTCTTTTCTACGCTTACAACGAGTATCCGGAGTGGAATTGGGGCCGTTATTGGGCCTTACTTCTATCTCGTTGTAACAGTGTGCCAACACAATGTCTTCTGGGTTTAAACCCTGTCGTTCTTGTGAGAGGCATATGTCTATCACGGATTCACATACTGTGCCTGTGGTGTCTGGGTGAACACCACGACTCCGTCAACTGCGTCTCCTGTCAGCGTCTCCGGCTGAAGGAACGCCACATGAAACTTCTCACAGCGCTGGTGTCGGATGAATCACGGCATCTTTCGTCTTCCCCGAAGCAGCCTTCGGATGAGGCATGGCGCCGTTTGTCTTCCCCGGGATCAGTCGAGAAGTTGCTCAGGCGAGGAACCATCGCCCTCCCACAAGGCGCAGAAGACCCAGCGTTCCAAATGTAAGTTTGACATCGTCCCGCATCTTTTGGTTGCAGAGGCCTCTCAAGCGACTCCGGGCCTCCCTGAGGAACCTGGAGCCGGGGCAAGCTTGGAGCAGATGAAAGAATATTTTCTTCCTCTTCAGCGGATCTTCGATCCCTCAAATCCTTCTGGTGTGGTTTCCAACCCCAAACAGGTAGGGAGTACCCAGACTGTCTCCTTGCCGACGGCTTCGACCTGGGCCACAGCGGGGTCCCCTGAATCCGTTAGCGGATTCAACACGGCACTGGTGCACAGCCCTCCGGGGTTCACACCTTCGGCGCCGGTGCCTATACCATCTGCAATGTCGACGGCGCTGCTCGATGCGGACCCCATTGCCATTTCCGACATCGAGTTGACGCCACAACAGCGTCAGACGGCGTCAGGTACGGCATCAGCGGCGTCGCCCATTGTAGATGCATCTACTTTGGATCTCATTCAACCTCTACCGGGGTTCCCTGTGGGAAATCTTCATTTTGTAGGTGGGGAAGACGAAGGGGGGCAGACCCTACTTGGTGCTCTTGCCCCACCACCTTTGGAAGAAAACTGGCTGACTGATCTGGGGGGTGCTAGTGGTCTGCAGTCTTCCCCAGCCTCAGACTTGCTCTCTCCTCCAGGCATTGTGATGGAGGATAGTCCCTCTTTGTCAGAGGTTCTGAGAAGAGCAGCTACAATTTTGCATTGCCAATTTCTTTCTGTGCAGCTAACCACAGACGCCCTGCTACAGGTTCTCAGCCAAGGTTAAACGGGAGTGGTCCTGTTTCTCCCCTACAACGAGTTCCTCTTCGGCATACTGTTGGGGACTTGGACACAACCCGCCATAGTTCAGAATGTCAACCAGGCAATGGGCCACAGGCATCGCCCTGCCCCAGGAGATCCCCCCTGCCTCTTACGCCATCTCACTACCGGGTCTTTGGTGATACAGGTTGCACCTGTATCGGCAGGCCCTTCTGTCCTTCTGGTGGTTGCTCCTGGCAAGCATGCCAGATGGTTAGATAATTGTGGTCGGGGTCTCTTCTCTTCTGCCAGTGCAGCCTAACGATCTGTAAGTACGGCCTGCGTTTTAGGCAGAATGTCTCATACTCTATGGGACTCTGTCGCAAAGCGCTTGTCCTTGGTGTCGGAGGAAGCGGTATGATGCAAATCTTAGTTTAGACTGTTTTGGTTCGGTGTCAACAACTCCTTTTCGAGGTAACATATTGGCTGTTTATGTTACCCTGCACTCCTTTTAGGAAGTCCCTGTTATCCCACTTGCTAGTTCCAAGCGGGTGGCGCACAATTAGTGCCGTATTTTCTTTCTCTACTATGTGCAGTATTGCCCTTGTACTATGTGCAGAATTGCCTCCTAAGTTGTATGCGGCAGGTTAGCTGCTTTATTCGTAAGGGTTGTCTTATGACTTGTTGAGTTGTACTATACCCTAGGTGAGGTATCTCTAGTATGCTTTCATCAAGCGTTTCTGTTTATATCCATATACCTATTGTATATGAGTGTCCATTCCCTGTATCTCTCCATGGGGATACAGGTTTTTCGCCCTCCATAGGCGTGATGTATGTTGTTACTCTGCTTCTTCAGATGTAGATTACATGTAGGTATGGATATTTTTGTAATACTATCTTATGGATAGCTGTCCATCGCTTGACGTGTTCGTAGATATCTTCATGTATTAGCCCTGTGGGCTTTCCTGGGGTGATGTTTCTGAACTCTTTCATCACACTCTTCCCACACGATTGTCACCGTACCTCTGTTAGATACTGGCCTCTTTCTATCCATAGGGCCTAATATACCTATACCTTAATATACCTATACCTTTTTTTTTGTTGAATAATCTTTATTCATTTTATATTGAACACAACAGACAGCCGTGGATACAATATGATAACACACGTGCTGTAGTACAGCACCATTTGCATTATTGTGCCCATTAGGTAGGGGGGCGAATCACCATAATCAACATTACAAATGATCAAGAGCGACGGTACTTCTCTACCAAATTTGTCTACTAATGATATTGCACATAGCTGTATCAAAACAAAATGTTAAATAAAGAAAGAAAATGTAACATAATACCACCTAACTAATGTGTCCGCCTCATGATTGACATAACCTGTTTCATGTTACCGCTAGATGTGTCGCTTATGCGGGGTCCGATCTATCAGGGTCCTGCTGTGGGAGGTAATTACTATGAGAGGGAAGTGGGGAAAGGGTTGTACAGTGCCAATGCCACGGTATGTGCAGATACGGTCGGGCCGGCACAACAGCATGAGACAGCTGTAACTGTCTGTTGCGCCCGCGTGTGTGTAGCCCATTGCTCCGCCTGTGGATGTGCAGTAGTGTATATGCTCGGAATATCCCGGGTGTGCCCACCGGGTGCGGCGACAGTACTTCTGGGTCATCACCCGTGATCTTGTATGTCGCAGAGACTGGTTTCTATAATAGTTACGTATTGTTGCCAGTCTACGGGTGGCGCCCGGGATATTGGGCGTAGAGGCTGAGAGGTCTGTGTCTCGTATTCAGCCAACAGGGCACGCCGGAAAGTAGTCACCCAGTGCCTGATGGTTGTCCCCGCCGGGGATTTCCAGGCCATCGCCAAGGAGCGTTGGGCCAAAACCAGCGCCAGGTCAAGGAATTTTTTGAGATTCCTACGGCGCGCGTTCCGCTGTGTTATGCCTAGCAGGTTGTGTGCACCCTGAGCTGAGATGGTAGTTCCCGTTGCTGCTGTCAGTATATCCGTTATCTTCCTTAATATACGTATACCTTAATGCGTTACATGCATTTTTGTACTCAGGCTAGTATGTTATGTATAGTATCCCATTCTTTAGTGCATTTGTTCCCACACATGTGTTGCAGTTCCTCTTGCACATTGACACTGTCCCACGTCCGTACTTCAGTGGGATTGCCTGTAGGCAACATGTTTGTAGATTGCACGTAACCTGCTGCCTATCGGGGCCTTGACGACCCCCTCCTGTTTCTGGGGGTTCTAAATTGTAGATTGGCACAATCTTTAGTTGTGTTGTGGTCCCATTATCCTGGTTGCCATATGACTGAGCTGTAACCTTACACTACCTTTGCATGCGCTTTTGCCTTTGGAGTGATACAACGCTATGCATTTCTCTTCTGCTCCCCTTTCAGGAGCATTAGTTCCTCCATTGTCTTTTCTAGGTGGCTATGCTGGTTTCCTCACCATTATTCCCTCAGGCGACTGCTTTTTCCGTGCTTCCGGCTTGGAGTAGTGTGACACTTTGCATTGCTAGTCTTGCTTTCCTCTTTCGGGAGCGTTAATTCCCCTATTAGGAATTTTTTCTGGCTATGATGGTCCTGTGTCCATCAGCGTTAGAGGTTCTGGCCTCCTGGTTCTGCCACTGGTTACTTTTTCTTCTTCTTCTCCTTTCTTATTCAGGCTCTCTTCCTTCGGGGACAGTCCCTTCTCTTCCTGCCTCTATTGCATAGTTGAGACTTGATTTTTTCATTATGGTCCCTGTTTGCCTATATGTGACTACCTTGTATTACATACCTACTACTTTCTTCCTTACGAATTCATTGCTACTAATTTATCTATTCCTTCTGCGGTCTGGAGACCTCTTTTACGTAACCTAGTTGCTTCTATTCGCAACATTGTGATCAAGTTCAACTGCACTTGAGGTCCGGCACTGCATTGTGCTGTGATGGTTTCCTTCTAGTGCTCCCCTCCCCCTTTTCTCCTTATTATGTTACCTCCTTTTATGGTGGTTACCATGCATCCTTCTCTCCCCTTCGTGGTAGACATAGGGTTGTTTTCTATGCACTGTACTCTCCAATTGCTACGTTGTAATATCGGTGCGTCGTGCCGTTATTCCTGTCATTCTTCCATATTATTGTATATCTTCCCTTGAGGTAGAGTACATCCTCTTGTGCTCTTCTCTTTTTTCCAAGGGGATATACGCGTATAGCTAGATACCCTTTGTGTATCTTAATAAGATCCTATGTCTGTATATTTCCAGATATATGTATATTTCAAGGGATTGTCTATAGGTCTTTATTATATTTATGGGAGGTGGAGGGGACATCTGGCCCCTTTTCGGGGCTTGTAGTGATTAAGTTACTATGTCGGACTTTGACTGAGCCTGATCTTCTCCTCAGTCATCCTTTTTCCCTCGATCTTTTGTTTTCTGACCGGGTGCTTATTACTTGTACATTCTTGTAGTCCCAGTTTGCAGTCCCTCCTCGAGGATGGTATGGCTTGGGTATCTGATTCTAAGTAAGGAATCTGTGGCTAGATGTCTCTAGCAGATGAACAAGTTACTTACCTTCGGTAACTATGTATCTGATAGAGACAGGATCTAGCAGCAGATTCCTTATGCCCCTCCCATCCTACCTGCACTGCGAACTATTTTTCTTTTTCTTCTTCATTTATATTGAGTCTGTGTTTGGGATGTCCTATTTGTAGACATTCTTGTTGTGTTGTAGGCCCATGTGATATCTTTCCTGGGGATATCCTGGTTGGGTTACAGGTTCGTTCCTGTTTCATTTCTGCATTCTCCTCCGTTCAGTCGGTGGTACCGTGTTGGTTGTCTCTATTTCTTGGAGGAGCAGAAGGACATTGCTGGTTCTGCTTTCTGCCTTGAGCCTTTTTGGACCTCTTGCATTCTTGACTGTCATTCTCCCTTTACATTCAATAGATACGTGACACACTGTGTATATTGTCTTAGCACACTGTTCCAATAGGCAGTTTCGGTTGTGGCTCCACGTTTTGAGTGTGGACTATAGTCACGAAGAAACTGATGTCAGCGCGGAGTCACTCGATGCCCTCTGCCGGCGCGCGGACATACTGTGGGAAAAAAGTTTCCGGATCCAGTCTGGCACCTGGGGAGGATTCTAAGTAAGGAATCTGCGGCTAGATCCTGTCTCTACCAGATACATCGTTACCGAAGGTAAGTACTTGTTCGACACCTCACGTGATGGTAACATTAGTAAGAATTTGTCTCTTCAGGACTCCCACATGCTGGTTTCTAGAGCTGTTTTGCATGTCTGCACATTGGGTTGATGCTTCACTTGAGATTTCAAGAGATTCTTGAGGACCAAGAACTCTGACTTCTGATGGATACTTGTAACTGCAGATTTCTCACCTTGTGAATATTGCTCAGGTGTCAGACTGGATCTGGAAACTTTTCGAGAAGTACTCCTGCTTGTTGGTAGGTGGCATTGTGCGGCTCCGTGTGGACATAGTTCTGCTCTGGAAGTGATGAGCAGACGTATATAAGTGCCCCCCCTGAGCGCTTTTGTCACTTCCTTTCTTTCTGCACCTTCAGATATGGATCCGGAGCTACTTCTTGGTCTTTCTGACCACAGATTATACCAACATTTACCAGTGTGGAAGGGGAAATGCCCCCCCACCCCAAAGACAACAGGATTCAAATAGTGGGGGAACCATTTCTGTGACATGTGATGGACCCTCACGAAGTATGCTTATTATGTCTGGGGTCTGTGACGACTGTGTCCAGATAAATCCAAAGGCCATAAGAGGCGTGAGGCCAAACTTTATGTCGCGAAACAAAACAAGACTCCACAACATGACCAGTCGAAAGGAAGGTCACCTTCATGCTCCTGAAGTTGTTCCCACACCAGCTCATCATCATGCTCAAAGTCTTCGGGTAAGTCCAAAAAAAAAGCATAAGAAGTCAAAGCTTGAATTGGCCCCATCCCACCACTCTCAGACTCCAGAGAGGGTTCCTCCCAGTCTCACTCCCGATCTCCATCAGAGAAGATCCCGAGTCTGGTCGAGGTGCACACCAAATTCCCAGGTCTGTTGGTGATGTTGCACCATGGAGAAGCCTTCAGAGAGGCCACACTCTCCATTTTCAGCACTTTACTGCCTTCCTCTGGTGTGACTTTGGCCTACCAAGGATCTGCAGGTGCCTCCAGTTGGGGTTTTGCTTGTGGGTCTGCCCTCAGTGCTGTCAGTGCCCCTTTAACATGTATCGGGTTTAGCACCGACTGTGGTGCTGACTTTGGTTACATCATTTCCCCTGCACCGGTTCCCTTCACATTAATGCTGATGCCATAGACGCTGGAGGAGAATATGCAGCCCATCATGCTATCTGACTCTGAGCAGAATCAATCACAAATTCGACCAAGATCATAAACGGCTCTGACCGGCAGTCAGCCAATAGTCAATCCTTCATGTTCTGACACTTTGCCCTTACCGTATGGTAGGGTCCAAACCTTGCACAGTCTTTTTTGGCATTGACTCAGATAATGACAATTACGAGAAAGGGGAGCGACTATGTTTATGTTCCCCAATTTGATGAGGAAAACTAGTGCGAGGAACTTCAAGATTCTAGTGGTCTGGGATACTTCTCCAGACACTGTCCTTGTGTCTCCCCTTGTCCTCATTTGCAGTCATTATGCAGAGGGCGAAAGAAGTTCTAGACTAACAGCTATGCGCTATGGAGGTGAAGACTAATGTGTTAACTGAGGTACTTCAACCAGGTCAAGCCCTACAGAGCCCCTGTCTCCATTGAATGAGACCTTCACGGGACACACTTTTGGGGATATGGTTGAAACCATGCTCAGGTCTGCCAGGGACTAGAGTGCTTGTTCGTTGCTATCGTACCGCGCTGGGCGACAGAGCTTTTCTTATGCAACATCCAATGCAGGAGAGCTTTTTAGTACAGGCATCCACAAGCAAATTGAATCCTAATGCTTTTCCTTTCACTCCGCCTGATCTTGAATCTAAAAGAATAAAGTCATTTAGAAAAAGGATTTTCTCCTCTACGAGTCTTACCCTGAGGTCAATGAACACCAGCTGCCTTCTAGACCACTACTCTAATGCCCTTTGGGATAGAGTGACACAAGTTTTACTGGCTGTTCCGGATGACCTTCAAGTATCCCTGACACAGACTATTTAAGATGGTTGCAATGCTATGAAATTTGTTATATGCTCTGGCTTGGACACAGCTGACTGCTTAGGTTGAGGTGGAGACATTAGTGTGGCTCTTAGGCACCATGCCTGAATGAGGTCTACTGGCTGCTCTGGGGATGTCCAGGTGTCCTTAATGGACATGCTGTTTGACAACTCTTGACTTTTTGGCGAAAAAAATGGAAACCGGACTCAGCCCTGGAATGGTTTAGGGAGAGCAGAGCCACAGCATTTTCTTTGTGTCTTTCCACTCCAAGAGGAGAATTCCACTAGCCATTTCACCTTCTCTGTGGATATGGTCGGGGTTTTCTGTTTCGTTAATGCCAGACCCCTCCAGCTGGCTTTTCAGCCCTTTCAAGGCCAAGACCGAGGTTCTTAGAGACAAAGCCCACAAAAGAAGGGAGAACATGCAGCCTAGTCCCCTGCCCCTCCAGCATCAGCAGCAGCATGACCGCTTTAATGTGTCCTTGCCAGCACACAGCTAACCTTTCAGAGACAGGATGAGATATTTCCTCCAGGTTGTGGCACGCCATCACTTTATACAAGTGAGACCCGCAAATTGTCCATCGGGGCTACACTCTCCCATTTCTTTCTACTCTGCTGCACCTTCCACAACCATCAGGAGGACTGACGGAGGACCATCTGCCCATTTTGCAGCAGCAAGTTGGGGTCATAAGGAGGGTTTTGGCCTAGAGAGTAGGAACTGGGTGTTAATCCTGTTATTTCCTTGTGCCAAAGAAGGACAGAGGCCTTTATCCTATTTTGAATGTTCATCCTCTCAATGCCTTACAGTGAAAACACAAAGACAGAATGGTGACATTGGACATGCAGGGTGCTTATTTCAATTTCCCCATGCTACAGGTCCACAGATGGTACGTTCAGTTCATGGTGGGCCAGGATCATTTTCAGTTCAATTTGCAGTGCTCCCTTTTGTCTTCACCATTGCTCCTCATTTGTTCATGAATGTGATGGCGGTGGTCACAACACATGTTCGGAGGTCGGGCTAACAGTCTTCTCCTAAGTCGAAGACTGGAAAGCAGGCTCGCCACTGGCAGTTGTGAACCACCTACAGATGATGGCGAACCTTCTAACATCATTGGGTGCACTATCAAGTTGCCACTTAGTGGATCACGAATGGCGGTGGCACTCAAAGGTGGAGAAGGGTGTCTTACAGCACTGGGGAGAACTCTGGCTTGATCTTTTCACCGCTGCTGAGAATACGAAATGTCAGCACTTTTACGCGTTGGAGTTTCTAAAGCAGCTCTCTCAAAGAGATGCTTTTCATCTCAAGTGGAACCGGGGACACCTGTATGCAATCCATAAGTTCCAAAGAAGATCAGTAATGACCGGGCCCAAGTCATCCTAGCTGCACCTGATTAGACCAGGAGAGTGTGGTACCCACAACTTCTGGGCATGAGCATCTGTCCTTCAATCAAGCTGCAGCTTCAGGAGGATCTTCTGTAGCATCTGCAGAGTAGTGCACCCGGGCCTGCACAATTTTCATCTCCATTCTTGGAGTCTGAGCAGCAGCTGTCAACTTCCTTCGACCTCCCCCTCCCCAGGCAGTTGATGTCATCCTGGCAGTGAGACATCCTTCCAAGAAATAAGGAGCACAACGTAGTTGCCTAACTCAGCATACTAAGCCTCCTGTGGGGTATGTGCAATTATATTGTTCCAGCGTCTGTGGTCCATGACACAGAACTGAAACCTACACATGGTGGAAAGGAGGAAGCAGTATTTTATGAAACACTTAACGCACCCCAAAAAAGCATTATACTTTTGTTAATGTAGCTTATAAAGCACACAGCAAACTGAAATGGTATTTTGGCGCTGAGGTAAGAAGGCTATCAAATAATCACCATTATTGTGTCAAAAGCCAGGTTTTTGTGGGTTTCGAAAGGCAGCAGCTGCTGTAACATTCGCAAAGAGTAAGTCAGAGAATTCCAAAGCTCAGTCACATTAACTGAAAAGGCCCTGCCACCTGATCTTCAGTGGCAGAACTTAGGAATAATGACCAAATGAGCACCAGAGAGCAGCAATGTACAAGCTGGAAGAGGATATTGAAACTTCATTTCCAAATAGTGAGGACCCCAGCCATGAAGAGCACGATGACCAAGGCAAAGAGATTTAAGTCACCCGTTGGGAAACAGGCAGCCACTGAAGAGTATTCAATGCGGCTGACAATGAAGATAACCGGGGCCATTGCAGAGACAACATCTCGGCAGCATTCTGAATGTGTGAAAATGATTAAGCAGCCTAGAGGAAACGCTGAGAAATAAAGAGCTACAGCAGTGCGGGGTGGGGGGAAGTAGGGCGAAGAATTGTTGCCTCAACCACTAATGGCTGAGTTTGTAGCTGCAGAAAAGGGTCACGCTGGCGTAACAAAATTTGAATGGGTCCCCCTGCAAGGTACGTGGGGGGGCCTCCTCCGGACTCCATTAGGAGCTCTCCAGCCAGAGTATTTTGCTGAGGGGGCCCCCTGAAGTTTTGGGCCCCCGCCACACCACGGGGGCTGCGGGGGCCTGTGTTACACCAAAGGGAGCATATTCAGCAACACATGCATAAATGAGAAATAAGTGCCAGAGAGACTATTGACTTGACTAGTCAAGGACAGCTTGCCATCGAAATGAAAGCCCAAGCTGCACAGTGCTGCAGCTGGAGCTGGCACAACTTCCAATGAGGCTGGCCATACACCATGGGGAAGGACAAGAGGAGATCCATGGCCAAGAAAACACAGAGCCACTGTCTTGTCTGCATTGAATTTTAAAGAATTGTCTGCTAGCCACCAGGAGACTCAACATGAAGTCTTGAATTAACACACATGGATCAGGAACAGAGTTGTCTACAGAAATTAATATCTGTGTGTCATCCGCGTAACTCATGAATTTGGCACTAAAAGAATGAATCAACTGGGCCAGCGGATATACATATATATTAAACAGAATAGGTCTGAGCGACGAGGCCTGCAGGACTCCCTGCTCTAAAGTCTTAAACTCCTAACGAAAAGGGGGGCACGTGTACCGCCTGGCATCTGGATCCAAGGTAAGATTCCATCCATTGTGAAGCCAGTCCCTGAATGCTGGCCTCAGTCAACCTGATGAGCAGCTTCTCATGGGAGACTGTGTCGAAAGCAATAGAGAGGTTTAGCAACACAAAGCCTTTGTCGGCCATCAGTTGAAAATCATCAAGGATTGACACTAAAGCAGTTTCCGTCCCATGAATTAGATGAAAGCCAGGTTAAGCCTTGTCCAGAACCTTGTTTAACTCCAAAAAACAGGAAACCTGCCTTTTTTCCCAATATTTTTATGGGAGATGGTAGAAGAGAAATAGGCCAGCAATTATTTAAGGTAGTGCCAGCAGCTGTGTTTTTTTTTAACAAGGGAACAACCATGGTCTTCTTCTAGAACATAAGCTTTCAAAATTGACTTGTTACACAATTCTAGGGGGCATTTTATCAAGGGCAGTATCGCTGCTTTAGCGGCACTTTTTCCCGCTAAACCGGCGATATTTTTATCGCCCTATCACCAAGGCGGCGCTAACATGCATTAGCGCATCTTAGCAGCCGAAATACTAACGCTAAGCATCTCAGCGATATACATCGCTAATGAGATGCAAAGTAGGCGGTGCCATCGAGAACCACCATGAATACAGTCGCTAACACGACTACCTCCTATTATCAATGCGGCCGCAAACCCGCGTAGCGATAATAAAAGTCGCGCTAACCGCGATTATCGCTGGTTCCTAACGCCTGATTGAAACCTGACTTAGCCATCTTTTCTATGGGAGGTGGATTGTCAGGCTGAAACCACCTTGGCTTATTACCAAGGATTTCACTATCGCTGACTTTTTATCGGTGGATTTCCAGCGCTAATCACGTATTTTGCCGCTATCGCTGGATTTTTTATCGCCTTGGAGTTAGACGTTGATGATAACGTGCTAACTCGGCGATGTAATCCAGCGATAGCCGGCGATATTTAAATTTGCGCTAAGCGCGCTTAGCGATAATTATCGCTGGTTGTTGATAATATGCCCCTAGAAGAGGTTGTACCTGCCAATTTTCTGCTAACTTCCAAATGGCTAGAGGACGCTGATGAGTGGCGAGCCTCACAAATAGATTTAGACAACTCTGTAAGATCACCCAGAATTAACAAATCAAAGTTAAAAGACAAGGAGCCACAGAATCTGGACCCAAACAGTGCTGCTTCGTGCTAACTACGCTCCTTAATGAAGTTTCAAAACTATCACAAATCTTTTTCTGATAAAAATTTAGAGAGATTATCGCATTGCATTTTGCGTATGGTAAAATGTCTGAGTGGAACAAGAAGAATCAGTAAGAGAACGTACAGTAGAGAAAACCTCCTTCGAAGCAGTGCGAGCAAAAGAATCTTTCTGACAAAAAGGTGCCTTTTGTTGTTGGCACTAACATTTTATACTGGTTCAAAGACACCTTAACTCTAGCTTCCTAGTGGGGAGGAGCCCAGACGAAGGAACCTAGGGGGTATATTTATGAGGAGATTTGCATCGCGTTTGCACCACGCATTGTGGTACATGCGCAATGCAAACATTGAGTAAGGTTTATGAAGCCACGCAAAGCCACTTTGCGTGGCCCTGAGCGACTTCATAAATCTGGTGTAACGCAATGCAGTGCAAATCACTGCATTGCGTTGCTCTGCCCTGGGAAGGTGTTCCATGGGCGCTGTGTGGGTCTTCCCAAGCAACTCCCGGGGTTTTTGACGCATTCCCAGATTTACCAGAACGGTAAACCTGGGAATGTGCCAAAAAGTTATGTCTTCCCAGGGGAGGCATAACAAGGAGTCATAGAGATATTTCTATGTGTGCTGTATTCTGAAGCACACATAGAAAGAGGAATATGCCTCCCAGGATTGTTTTTGTGCAGGAAGGTGCCCCTCCCGGCACAAAAACAATCCTGCATGCAACACAGGCACCCTTGCACGATGGTGCAAGGGTGCCTGCGTTGGCGCTAGGCTGCCAAAAGGGCGGCAATGCATGGGAAAGAACAGGAGTGCACTGTATTGTCTTAAATACAGCACATTCCTGCCCTTTCCCTGACACGCAGTGCAGTGTAGCAAGGTGACTTGCCATGCTATGCTGTGCTGCTCTGCACTGCGTGACTTTCTCATAAATGAGTGCCTAGGTGTTTTCTACTTAAGCAAATAAACTCCAATAATTTGAGAATTTTGTATGTTTAAGAGCACTTTTTGACATTGTTAAATAGATCAATGAAAACAAATGACAAATTTGCCTCAAGTCTACGGGGGCAAAATTCAATAAGTCAATTTTGCATGCAGTCACAGAGGAAGGTTCTTACCTCTTGGAAGTGTTCTGCTTCCCTTTCCCTTATTTCAATGTCAATTGCTTTTCTTCTTGCCCGTTCTTCTTCAATTTTTTTCTGAATTTCTTCTTCTGACAATGCGCCAATTTTTTCAAATTTGCTTTTTAAATTCTTTGCTTGAATGGATCCTGTTCTTTTTAACTTTATTAATTCCTCATATTCTCTGCTCATTATTTCGTGAGGTTTCATTCACTTCCTCCTCCTTAAAGAGATCAAAGAAAAAAACAAGTAATGAAGCAAACAACGCAGTTGATTACCTCACTGGTGCGTACGGTGATGCCCTATGGAAAACTACAATTTATCTGGTGTATTTTTCTTACAGCATGAAGAATAGATTGAGTCTGAAAAATGGATAACATGCCACTCTTCATTAGCTGCTGTGAGTTTAAACAGCACTCATGAAAACCTTAACCGCTTCGAAAAGTAAATAACACACCTTTACCTATTTCCCAGATGAAGTGTGCATTGACAGAATCTGTGAGCTGCACAATATGTAGCCAGCGTCTAGTGGGGCAATTTGTACAGATAGAAGGTGGTTCATAACCAGAATCCATTCCAAGCAAAAAAGCGTCCAGCATTCTATGCATTGAAAACCTTCATGAAACTGCATTAATTTATGACGTTATCACACTACAGAGGAGGGCTGTGACATAACAGAAGAAAATTCAAAGGTAAATGATATTGCCTGTTTGGTACAACGTTTATGGTCCAGAGAGATTACCACTTAAGTGGTTGATGGCAATAAAGGGAGGAGAATCCCAAATTGTTGAGGTCTATCTGGATGCAAGACCGAGATTTCACAGTGGAGTGCAAAGCCAGAATGAATCATGGGAATGCAGATGGGCATTACCCTGGTTTTTCTGACTGGACTCCTCCAACAATAGAGTAAGGATCTGGGTAGTCAGATCTGGGGCACCTGTTAGGATGGGAATATCCCTGCATGGAATACAGACATGCTACCCTGCTCTGAATGTCGGACTGCATGTATATCTGGTATCCTGACTTTTATTTTGACCCTAGCGGCATTCTAATCTAACATGTGCACAGAGGCCAAGGCCTGTCCTTGACTTTGCAACCTTCTGTGACCTGGGGGGGGGGGGGAGGGGGCGCACTAAGCATGCCCTCTAAGTGGATAGAGAACTACTGTCCCTGTCATGGGTATAGCACATAAAGCAGTGTGGGCAGCATACCATGATTTACAGATTTATAATGTGACAAGACCTGTGGTATTAAGAGTGTGGCCTACAGATCCGTCTTGTGTAATGTTCCATTGTTATGTGTATGCCCAGAACCTTTCGCTGGCATCCTCAGTGTATGTTGAGTGTGTGTGTTTGTGTAGTGTGCATGTGAGAAATTGGGTTACTGGTTGACTGGGGTGTGAGCCCTGGTCAAGCAGCAACCACAATCCTTGTCAGGGTAAGGCACAAGCAAATCCCAAATTAACCTGTACTCAATACCCTGGTAGCTTGGCACAGAGCAGTTAGGCTTAGCTTAGAGGCAATGTATAAAGTAGTTGTGCAACACTTAGACAATAAAACAGTGAAAACATCACACAAAAAAAATCCCACACCAGGCTAGACAAATAGAGCAGCATTTAATAAATAAAACAAGACCAAAATGGCAAAAATCCAATCAGTAGAATCGTGGTTATGAATTTTTAAAGAATAAAGTGAAAAATAGCACCTAAAAACGTAAACCACCAACCATGGCTATCTGGTCGCGCTGGACTGGGTCGAAGTCAAAAGTTCAGGCAGACTGCAATGGAGCACAGGTCAAAAACAGTCCCACATTAATCCCACTTAAGTTTTACCTTCTCAAGTTTTGTGCCAAGAGTCCTGTTTGCGTTGGAGAGGGTCGCATAGAGCAGGGAGAGTTTCGCGGGCGGTTATCGGAGTGACTCAAAGAGCACACCGGTTTGTCAGGACAGGCAGGCTGGTGCTTTGCGTTGGCAGTCCCCCGCTAGTGGCGGATGCTGTGGTGCGAAGAGACGGGCTGGCGGCTTCCCGCGCTAATGTATGCTGCGAGCAGCGCCATATTGGTGCAAACAAGCCCGTTCTCGGTCGCAAAGAGCCCAAAAGTTTGTTTTGAATGCGCTGAGCTACACCAAGGGTCCAGGACATGAGGGCCACCACTTGGGAGTTAGGAACTCACTGCAGCTGGGTCCAGGAGCTGTTTGGGGAGCCTTTTATGTTTCTGAGGCTCAGATCAAGAGGCCAGTAGATTAGCCCTTGGAGTCACTCTGGGGTCCTGGGTTCAAGATGAAGTTGTAGGTCCAGTTCTTCTTCCCCTGGCAAGAGGACAGCAGGCAGCAGGTCAGCACAGAAGGATAGCAGTTGCTTTAGAGCAGCAGACCAGCAGAGTGGCAGTCCTTGTAGTAGCACAGCAGTCCTGCTCCCTGGCAGGGTATCCACAGGTCCAGAAGTGTAATGAAATGGTGGTGTCTGAGTTTCAGTATTTATACACAGTTGTGCCTTTGAAGTGAGGAGAAGCTTCTAGAGGCAGACCTTTAAAGAACATACATGCCCTGCCTTCCTGGCTCCAGACTAACTGAAGAGGGTATGCAGCCCTTTGAATGGAGGCAGGACACAGCCCGTTCAAGTGTAAGTAGGGCTAGGCCCAGCTCCTCCCACCCACCCTGCCAGTGATGGCCCATCCAGTCACACCTAAGCTCTCTATTGTGTGTGGCTGTCTAGGAGGTACAGAAAAAGCCCAACTGTTATCTACAACCAGTCATGTGAACCAGAGACAGGGTGTAGGACACCAAATGACTACGGTAATATTAATGCCAATATTTAAAAGAAATTGTTTTTCAGAATTTCAATTTAAAATCCGACTTTACCGTGAATTAGGATTTTAAATTGTAATTCCAGAGACCGAAAAATATGAAGGGGTTACCTGTTCCCATTTGGAAATTACACTTATGAAATGTAATAAGGCAATTCCAATGTTACCCTATGGGAGAGCTAGGTCTAGAAGTAGTGAAAAATTTATTTAGGAGTTTTTCACTTCCAGGACATGTAAAACTTAAACGTACATGTCCATCATTTTAAATACACTGCACCTTGCCCTTGGAGCTATCCAGGGCCTACCTTAGGGGTGACTTATATGCATTAAAAAGGAAGGTCTGGACCTGGCAAAAGGTTCACTTTGCCAGGTTGAAATGGCAGTTTAAAAACTGCACACACAGGCTCTACATTGGCAGGCCTTAGACATGTTTTAAATGGCTACTCAAGTGGGTGGTGCTATCAGTGCTGCAGTCCCACTTGTAGCATTAATTTACAGGCCCTGGGCACAGGTAGTGCCCCTTTACTAGGGACTTATAAGTACATTAACTATGTCAATTGGGTGTAAGCCAATGTTAACATATTTTAAGGAGAGAGCACAATCACTTTAGCTCTGATTAACAGCGTTAAAGTGTACAGAGTCTGGAGGCCAACAAAAATGAATTCAGCAAAAAAGGAGGTCCAAAGACAAAATGTTTGGGGATGACCCTGCAGAAAGGGTCAAGTCCTACAGTGCAGCAAGTCTAAGCAAGCCGGAGTACTGAAGCCAGTGGGATCCCTTTTGGATACTCCTGGTTTGGCACAGCACAAGCTGGAGGATAATCATAGCTTTCCCTACTCAGTTCAAGTATATGGATTGTATTCTGTGTTAGGTGAGGATGTGTCTAACTATTTTGTCTACACCTGATTACTGTTTCAGAGTGGCTGATGACAGCCAGGTGCAGAAACCTCACCTTTTATTGTGCCCGTGTTGTGTTGCTGAAGTTTGGGAACAGTCTCAGTGCTACCTGCTGTGAAAGCGTACGTCTACACAGAGGCTGTGTCTGTGAAAGACACTTCAAAGGAGAACCACCCCATACTGGTTCTGAAGTTGGCAACTGTAGATCTAAATACCCTGTTTTAGAAAATGTGCATAAAAGAAGGAACCAAACCATCCTACTTTGTTCCACTTCTCATTCCTTCAAAACCAAGTAAGGGAGTACTCAACAAATTACCCGAAGCACTGCTTTGCCCCCAGGGCTGGTGTCTGCCTGGCAGCCACTCTCCCAGATGTGAGGGGACATCATCCAAAGTCTTCACTTTCTTCTGGAGGAGCCGAGGTTCTGATTTGAAGCTAGAAGTCTCCCTGTCTGCTTAGAGATAAAAGGAGTCTGCCTGGCCCGAAAGGAGGCCAGACTGTCCAGAAGGAGAAGCTCAGCAGGTCCCAGGGACTGAGAGGCACCAAAAAAGCAGATTGCTTGACAGCAAAGCCAGGAGTAATCTCTGCTGCAGAGGGTCTCCATGTTTTCCTATGTGTGGTTCTTAGCAGGAACCACTTCAAGCCTTTGTGAGTGTGTCAGCCCACTCAGGGCAAGCAATCAAAGTTGGGTTTACGAATGTATAAATCGAAAATAAGGAGTTTTATTAACAATTAAGTTCAACGCAAAGATAATATACGAAAAGGTGAGTGAGCAAAACGTGACAGGGTAATGGGAAATCAGCCGATTTCCTTACCACAGGCAGGTGACTTAAAAAGTGACTTTTCAATTGGTGAAAGTGTAGGTAAACAAAAAGTCACAATCAGAGTTACATCTCATACTCCACAATTAGATACAGATTTCAGTATAGAGTTGAAGATGTATCTGTCGCTTTGCGACTCGCAATTTGCGACTCGGAAAATGCAATTTACAAGTGTCTCAGACACTGTTAGCGATTCCTAATGGGGTCGCAAATTGCCTGCCTCATTACCTCATTAATATTCATGAGGCAGGTGCTATTTGAGACCCCATTAGGAATGGCCAGCACTCACAGGAATGGTGGACTGCTGGGGTCAGCAGACCACCATGTCTGTGACTGCATTTTTAATAAAGCAGTTTTTTTTTTTTTTAAATGCAACCCGTTTTCCTTAAAGGAAAACAGGATGCATTTAAAAAAGAAAAATGAAACGTTTCTGTTTAATTTTTTAAGAGCAGGCAGTGGTCCCTTGGACCACTGCCTGCTCTTAAAAATATTTGCGCACACACTCACAAAGGGGAAGGGGATCCCTTAGGGACCCCTTCCCTTTTGCGAGTGGCTTACCACCTACTTCAAGTAGGTGGTAAATTGCGAGTGTTTTGCGGCCACAAATGCAGTCGCAAAACAATGGTATATTCCATTGTGACTCGCTATTAGGAAGGGACGCCCCTTCCTAATAGTGAGAGTCACAAACGCTATTTTGCGAGTCACCGACTCGCAAAATAGCGTTTGTACATGCCAGGACCCTTTTTTACGGTCGGAAACGGGCCGATTTCCCATTTGCGACCGGAAAAAATGGTCGTACAGCTGGCCCCAGATGTTTGCTTGGTTGCCTAAGGTCAGAACCTTGGTCTGAAACAGAGCTAAATGCTGGCAGTTAGTTGTGAGAAAATCCTTCCCCAAGTGCACATTTAGTGAACAGGAGCGGCTCACTATTCGTGTTTTGTTGCATTTAACACTATTTCTTAGCACAAAATGCACCCTCGTGTCCATTTTATGCATGAGGGGGCATTTTTGCACTAAGAAAATAGCACTAAATGCAGAATTACTCTTCTCGCGTATTTCCACGTAATGTTGCTGAATTCTGGGGTGGTTACGCTACACAGAATTACACGAGTTACAACCACCCCTAGACAAAACCTCAGCCAGCATGAGCATTTTGAATCTGTCCTTCTGCTGGAAGGCATTTAAAAGGCAAAGATCTAAAGTAGGATGGGGCCTACATCCTTCTACAGAACGAGAAAATTGCGCTAGTAAGAACCCATACCTATCTCTGAGGCTTGAACCCTGTCAATGGTCATTTTGCAAAGTAGAACTCGCACCTCTTGCAGTAAGATGGAAAGGTGCTCTTGTGAGAGCTGCTCTGATGTGGGAGGAAGCTGCGGTGGGTCGGAGGAATCGAAGGGCTTAGTCCTGCTGAATGATCTGGAGGGTCTCATCTGTTGGTTGCGATGGACTTCTACCCTGGGAGGAAGTATTGAATTCTGTCCCCCACAAGATGGGTATGTAATGACAAACTAAAGTGGCTTGGCAGCTGATGCTGCAGGGGAGGGTACTGTGAAAACCAGTGTCTTTGGAGACCTACGTGGTGCTTGCTCGATTCCTGCCCCCGGCCACAAAAGGACTGGGGTGATTGCTGTGGGGACAAAGGAGCCAGATGCAGCCTCTATGCCAGCCCCCATGAGTGGCCTCGGGAAGGCTGAAACTGGTGGGGAAACCATATGGCAAGGATGAATAGGCCCAAAAACATCCCATAGCCTGGCTCTCTTTAAAATATTTAGAGACAAAGTCAACTTTTTGCCATAAGGTATGCCTGCACATCTCCTGAAAACTCCTTGGACCTCATCGTTGTATGGCGCTGGAGCACCACACTGGTGCCAACTGCTCGCCGCAGGCAATCTGTTGTATCCAAGCCATCAGAAATTATCTAATTGGCCACATCATGACCATCCTGAAGCCAGGGAGACCCTAAATTCTACCAGGGCCACGGCACAATGTTGTGCATAGGGGATAATAAGCAGTCTACATTGACCAACTTCAAGGCCAAACTGACTTAGGAGAACATATGTTTTCTGAATGACTCAATCCTGTTTGACTCATTGTCTTGGTGGGTCGCAGGGAATTAATTGAGGTCCACCTTGCTGGTGATAGCCTGGACCATCAGAGTCACTGGGATAGGATAATGTGTCAGTATATCTGGGCACTGGATGATGATGTTTTGTTTGGCCACCTGCCAGTTCACCATTGAGCAAGGCTTGGGCTAGGTGCCCATCAGAGTATCAACTGGGCCCTGTTGAATGAGAGTAAGGGCTCAGAGGAAGTAGCCTCAGGCTGCAGAACATCTGTAAGGACATTAGTTTAACCTTAACAGATGGCAGTAGTAGGTCCAGGACCTTGAATTACTACAGCAAAGGAAGCACTTTCTTTTGTTGAGGGCCCAATGGGGGAAATCAACCATGTTTCAGGGGAAGTGTCAAGCCCAGAGCCCTTTTGTAGATCTACATGTAAAATGTTGTCACCGTACTGCGGGGGTAAATCATCTCTGTTATCACTATTGTCATCTCCTAGAGGTACACTCTTGTCTGAATCTGAACCAAAAAGATGATGGAGCCTGATTAGTTCATCCAATCCTGAAAAAACTCTCATAAGACCCTACAGAAATCAAGAACTACCGGCCTATTTCCTGCCTTCCGCTTCCATCTAAGATCCTAGAAATAGCTTTAAATGAAGATCTGGAAGCATTTTTAGAGACTAATGACAAGTTGGACACATCACAACATGGCTTCCGGCCTCAGCATTGCACAGAGTCAGCACTAATTGCAGTTATGGAGAAGATCTGCCTCCAGGTGGATGGGGGAGGGAAGGCAGTACTCATCCTGCTAGACCTCTCCGCTTCTTTCGATACTGTAAACCATCAAGTACTTATTCAGCGATTGGACAAGATGGGGATCACTGGAGGGGCACTGAGTATTTTTAGTTTGTTTTTATCAAACAGAGAGCAAAACGTACTGATGGGAGGACATACGTCCCACTCCTTCGCTCTTCCCTGTGGGGTGCCTCCGGGATCATCCTTCTCCCCAACCCTGTTCAATGTCTATGTCACCTCTCTGGCAAAACTCATTTGCTCATATGGTTTTACGACTATCTGTTATGCGGATGACACACAAATAGTGGTTTCACTATCGTCCAAGCCAGAGGATGTGGCGAAGAATTTTAACAACTGCATGGCTCACATCATTAGATGGATGCAGGAAACTTGTCTTAAGTTAAGCACCGAAAAAAATGTAGTCCTATTATTTGTAAATGACCCCTCATTCTGGAAGAGCTCCTGGTGGCCGGAGGCTGCTGGACCGTGTCCATTACCCGTGCAAAAAGTAAAAAATCTAGGAGTTGCACTAGATGATCAGTTGTCCTTTTCAGACCAGGTTAACCGCATTACAGCTTCCTGTTTCTATACCTTGAGGATTCTGAAAAAGATCTTTCCTTTCATCCCTTTAGATCTACAGAAAACAGTAATTGTAGCTCTGGATAGACTATTGTAATGCTCTCTACTTGGGAGCAAATAAGCAAATTGAACTGAAGCTACAATCACTTCAAAATGCAGCGGCACGTTTACTGCTAAAAATTCCTAAATTCAGCCCTGTATCACAAAGTATTAAGGATCTGCATTGGCTACCTGTTCAGGCGAGGGTTAAATTCAAGGCTTTGTGCATTATTCACAAGGCCCTTCATGGTTCTGGCCCTGCTGACTTTAAGAAATTCCTCAAGTGGTATGTTCCTCGATGTAACCTTAGATCATCCACCGCTTGTCTGTTGGTCATCCCCAGGGCCAGGACAGTAAAATGGGGGGGGGGGGCAGAAGCTTTTTCCACTTATCCTGTAAATTATGGAACACCATGCCACTTACTTGAGGGCTCAAACCAACAGGCAGTTATTTTGAAAATCTTTGAAAACATGGCTATTCGTATCTGAGGTATAATCCTTTTTCCCTGTTGTGATTAGTTAAAGGCAATTCTAGCGCTAAGACGCCTTGGCATTCATGCACTTTATAATATTTTTATTACTTACTTAATTACTCTGAGGATGGCTCTGCGGTATAGGTAGTCTGTTGTCAGAATCAGGTTGTACAGGAAGTGAGTCCACTGGAGGTGAGTTGAAGCACAACATTGTCAGGGGTTGAGACAGATTTGGTTCGTGGTCAGACGTCCGAGTCAGCACTGGATCTCCTCCAGGATTGGTTATGTCGATATTTGTGCTGATGAAAGAAGGACTGGTGCAGGTCTCTGAGCCGGAATTGCGTTTGTGCAGAACTGTAGACAGTTGCTAGGCACTCAGATGGCATCAGGACCTCGCATATCCTCAGCTGCGGGACGCATCCTCGACGTATGACTATGCAACTCTTCCCAACCAGGATTTAAGGTACTCTTGTTCAGCAGGCCTAGCTGGGTCCCTGTAGTCAGCCCACTCTCCATCATGGTTGGCCTGAACTTGTGACTTTGCCCCAGTCTAGCACTACCAGATATCCACAGCTGGTGCTTTGTGCTTTTTGGTGCTATATTCACTGAAAACTTTAAAACTGTATATCTCCACTTCTACTGATTGGATTTTTGTCATATTTGTCTAGATTTATTTATTAAAATGTACTCTATTGTCCTAAATTTGTGTGGGGTTTTTCTTCTGTTGTGTTGTCACTTTATTACTGTTTGAAGTGCTGCATAAATACTTCACACAGTGCCTTTAATTTAAGCCTTGCTGCTCTGTGCCAAGCTACCAGAGGGTTAAGCACAGGTTAGTTTGGGGTTTGCTTGTGCCTCACCCTCACAAGGATTGTGGTTCCTGCTTGAGTAAGGTTTCAACCCCCCTCATCCAGTAACCCAAATTCTTACACACCACAACTCGTAATCAGGCCCTTAGGCTTTTATAATGAGAGCCTGGGTGCAAAGGTGATCATTATTGCACCTTTTAAAATCCGATACCATGGGGATCAGGTGAAATTATCGCCTATAACAAGTTGTGCCCTACAAAATGAGACATAATATGGGGAATCAGTATTTAACACACCAAATTCCGCATGTTTTACCTTTTTTTATGAGCCTTTTTAGCCAATAAATTTTGGCAGGTTGGACTCACTGGAATTTGCCAGGGAAAAACTCTGAGGGTTGATAATAATCACACAACTCCTAATTCCGCTCCCTGTGCAAACACATGTTTGCACAGGGATCGGAATTTATCCCTGCACTTGTAATCAGCTTTTGGACCTAGTTTTGTTTCTATTGCTTCCTGTAACTGCTCATATTAATGTACATTTATAAGCCATATTGTTGAACATCCCATATTTGCTGCAAAGTGAATGAAAGCTATGTATATGTGATATGTGATGCAGAACATATTCTAAGCTTCTCTAAGGCTCACTTAACCATACTTACAGATTAAGTAAAATAAAGATAAATGTCAAGGCTTTGTCTGCTAGCAGGGAGTGGTGAGATGAACCTCGGCAGGCCCGTCTGCTAAGTATTGCCACGGTGTATCAGGAAGCAGATAGTAAAATGAAGCGAGCTAGAAGAAAACATGTTTTGCTCACACTTGAGTTAAAAAGTCTCAAGCATTTTCTGTGTATACCAAACCCTTAATACATCCATTACTATTTTCCACAACAGTGTGCAAAGCCAATTATGCTAGTGTACAAGGACTTTAAAAACAGATCCATTCAAATCTGCAAACTATGGAATGCCTTACCCAAGCAAATCTGAACAATCAACAACCATCTATAATTAAGAAAAACAATTCAAACTTGGCTATTTCTCCAAGCATGACTCACCTTCCTGAAGATTATTACAATCCCAAATTCTGTAAATGATATAAACCAATCCAAACAACACCCCCAGATTACCCAGATGAACGGCAACAGACAATGTGGCTAGGTACTGCCATTCTCTTACTACATAGATGAAAATGCTATTGGATGGTGATCCATATCACTCAAGGTTTAAGTCCACACTGCCACTGGATGACTCGAAGTAAACTCAGGAATCTCAGTTTGTTCCCAAAACCCACATGGCTGGCTAGAGAATCAATAAGTGGATTGTACAAAGGCTATCAATTGCTATCACTTCTTATAACAATCCATACATAAAGAGCACACATACTCGCAAAGGCACCTGCTTACATTCTCCACAACATTTATGATTTTGCATTGCCCCAGTTCTACCCTGCCTCATAAACTCATGCATTGCATCCATCATTTCCCACAACGTCAACAACCTTTCAGTCATACACCTGAAGGACGCCCAGGAACCTAATGAACACTGGAGTGCTCCATGATCTATTCGGGGTTACGGAGTGCTTTGTAAAAAATACTTTTGATGAACACGTCTAACCCCAGATTTCTCACCTTGTGAATATTTCCCCAGGCATCAGATTGGATCTAGAAACTCAAAAGCAGTATTCTTACACGCAAGTAGGTGGTGTCGTGCAGCTCCACACTAACAGTTCTTTTCTTTCTGCGCCTTCAGACGCAGATCCGGAGTTTACTTCTGGCATCTTTGATGACAATTTTTCCCCTAAATTTAAATTTTCCAGTCTGCAAGGTACAATTTGTCACCTCCCATAACAACAGGGTTTAGATCTTGCATGGACCGTTGCAAAGAAATGTCTTTGACAGATCTCCGAGGCATGTCTGCGTTGCCTGAAGTCGATGCACGACTCCTGAGCCTGCAAGAACTGTGCTCTGATGAACCTGAAACCCAAATGAAACCACAAGACAAAACTCTACACTGTCAAGCATTGGAAAACTTATGCTGTGACCCATTGAAGTAAAAAAGAAGGTCATGTTCTTGCTCCCAAAATCGTTCCTGCAGCAGTTCAAAGTCTTCTGGTAATTCTAAAGAGAAGCACAAGAAATGGAAGTGGGAATTGGCCCCTTCCTGCAACTCCAGAGGGGGCATGAGGCCATCAACATGCCTCTCGGTATCGCTCCCACACTTCTGAGGAGCTGATACTGAGTTTGGTCCATAGGCAGTCCCAATTTCCAGGTCGATCTGCGTGGTTGCAGCAAATAAAGACATTTAGCGTGGCCATGCGTATATTTGAAACACTTTTAGCTTTCCTGTGGTGTGCCTTCGAGCTCTAAGGATTTGCAGAGGCCTCATGTGAGAATCCTGCGTGCAGGTTTGCCCTCTGTGCCATCTATGTCTCTTGAACCCACATCAGGTTCCGCACTGGCTTCAGTGCCACTTTGGTTTTGGCACCACTCCCTGCGTGGTTACTTTCTCATCAACACAGGTACTGACTCAGCTGGTGCCAGAGGAGGAGCCAATATCTATAGTGGTCACCAATTCTGAGCCGGCTTCGACTCGACTGAGGCTGCACCAAGATCCATCCATTGAGGGTGCAACCTATGACCAATCCTTCAGACTTCAAAATTCCAGCAATGATTACGATGAAGGGGACAAATTCACTTCCTAATATGATGAGGGCATTTAGTATGCTGAACTAGAGTTTACCAGTGGTCTGGAAACACTGGGCTTGTCTCTCCCCCTGGTCCTGCCACTGAGGTAAGTGCCTCTTTTGCGATGGTCATGAGGTGGGCTGCAGACATCCTTGACCTGTAGCTCCCTACAGTGGAGGCCAAAACTAACATTTTAAAAGAGGTTCTTCAGCCTGGCCAGCCACATACTGAATCTATACTTCCATTAAATGAGGCCTTAACAGATGGGGGTCCAGGCATCTCCACTATTAGAGTCAACCCTAACGCCTTTCCCACGGCTCCTACTGACTGTGAATTTAAGCACCTGAGTTTTGCAAGTGCATGTTTTCATTGGCTAGCCTTGCTTTGTGCTCAGTTAATGCGGGCTACCTTCTAGGAAGCTGTAGAAATACCTTATGGAATACAGGTGGTCAAAATTTGCCTGCAGTTCGAAAGGATCTATGAGCGTCTTTAGCCCAGATCATAAGGACTTCTGGGATGCAACAACATTTGTTATACGGTCTGGCCTTTTTACAACTGACTGCTTGTGTTGCAAAATGAGCACGAGTGGGATGCTTCGGAGGTTACGGGCTTCTTTTCTCTAGGCATGTCCAGGCATCTTTGATGGACAAAGTGAGTTGTGCAACTGGTCATTCTTTGGGGCTGTTTGCCCCTAATATACAATTTCCTCTGCAGTTATCCCTTTTTTCATGGGTACACTAGGGTTTTCAGTACCACCAACTCCAAACCCTGCTGCCAGCACACCAGTGTGCTCAGCCACATTGTGGACAAGGCCACGACAACAAGAGACAAATTTAGGGAATCAGGGATAACTTGCCTCTAGTCTCCCACCCATCTGGCAACCATATGTGCAAAACCCATTGAGTGTGTCCTTTTCATATACACTCATTCTGTAGGAGGCAGGATCAGATATTTCCCTCAAAGGTGGCAAGACATACCTTCACAGACATGGGCCCACCAACTTGTCAAGCCAGGCACCGCCCTCCCTTTCCTTTCTGCTCTGCCATACTTGCCACCCCCATCTACATAACTGACGGAGGAAAACATATCCATTTTGCAGCAGGAAGTGCTTGCTCTTTTGGCCAAAGGAGCCGCAGATAGAATCACAGGCTCAGAAGTAGGAACTGGGAGTTGCTCAGCTACTTCCTTGTACTTAAAAAGGACAGAGGCCTTCATCCTATTTTAAATCCACGCCCTCTTAATGCCTTTCCTGTGGAAGGTCTTGTTTGCCCTGGATACTAGATGGTAGCATTGGACATACAAGATGTGTGGTTCCACATTCCTGTCCTACAGCCCATAAGTGTTACCTGTGGCTCACAGTGGGCTAGGAGCATTTCTAGTATGTGGTGCTCCTCTCTGGCTTTACCAGTGTCCCTCGGTGTTCACAACAGTGGCGGCTGGAGGTTGTAGCATATTTTCAGAGATCGGAGTGTACCAGTCTTCTTGTACCTTGATGACTGGCTGTTGCAGGCGGGCTTGCCCCAGGCAAATATGGGCCCACCTCCAGACAATGATGGTCACACCTGACTCCTTCACAGACGCTCCCACTTATCTGACCTATCCTGGATATGGTACAGTTACTGCCATGACATTCAGGTTATAATCCCAATGTTTCAGCCACTGTCCTAGAGTTCAGTAAGCATGGCACTGAGGCTGCTGGGGCTCTTGGCCTCCCACATCCTGCTTGTCCAACAGCCCACTTGGCATATGTGAGCTCTGCAGTGGGATCTGAAGTCCAGTGAGCACAGCACTAGGGGAAAGTCTCAGATCCCATCTGGGTTTCTGAGGAGACTGCAAAAGATCTGCAGTGGTGGCTATTAGATCGTGATTGGGCCAGTGGTACACACCTCTCCTTATGCCACCCAGAGCTGACAGTGGTCCTGGATACATCACTGCTGTGCTCGGGAGGCCATCTGGGAGAGGTGGAGATCATAGGTCTCTGGTTTCTGGGCAAAATCCATCCCACATCAATTTGTTGGAGTTGGGGGTGATTGACCTGGCGTTGAAGGCCTTCTACCATTCGTCAAGGAGAGACTATTAATGGGTACTCACAGATGACCATGCAGTATTACAACAAGCAGGGTGGAGTGGGGTCTTGGGTCCTGTGCCATGAGGTACCTCTGAAGGTGGCTGACTCACTAGAGCATTTCTCTGGTCATGAATACCTGGCAGAATCTGTAAATACCAGGCAAACAAATTCAGTCACTGACACCTAGAGGATCACAAATGGCAGTGCAACTGGAGGTGGCGCAGGGCGTTTTCCAGCAATGGGGAGAACCCTGGCTTGATTTATTTTTACTATACACACAATGCCTCCTAAAGGAGTAACTTAAGACTCAGTTTTCTTTTAACAGAATGCAGTAAAACTATCCGCTCCACACCATTCAATGCAGTACATAGTAAAATGATAATATAATTAATAGAGTACAAAATAATTGTTGGCGCAGGTGTACTTCTTACTACAATAAAAAGTTACAATTTATTTAATACACAATGCATTAAAATCATGAAGACTGGGCCAAATAAATCGCACTATCCTGCTGCCAGATAAGGATCACCAAAATATGGTTGTACCCGCAAGAGTGATCAGGGAGAGATCGGAGACCACCCAATCATTTAGTCATCCTTGGTTTTTAAGTAGGTTTTCCTTAAGGAGGAGCTTCTGAGTCCGTATTGTTAGCAATTGTGGTGGTCAAATCCGTCGCCGTTTCGGTGGTCCCCAGGATGTCTCAGATCACTCTTGAAGGTACAACAATATTTTGGTGATCCGTATCTGGCAGCGAGATAGTGAGATTTATTTGACCCTTTTTTCATGATTTTAATGCATTGTGTATTAAATAAATTGCAATTGTTTTTGTTATTGTACTAAGATGTATGACTGCTTTAACAGTTATTTTGTACTCTATAAATTATTAATTGTCATTTTGTTATTCACTGCATTGAATGGTGTGGAGCAGATATTTTTACTTCACCCTGTTAACAGAAAACTAAGTATTAAGTTACTCCTTCAGGAGGCATTGCGTGTTATATATGTTCCTACCCAGTCTCCTGTGGGATTATTGGTTTGCCCTATTGTGGTAAATTGTGCAGCTCAGGATTCTGCTATGCCTATATGCCTCTACTCATCTTCACTCGAATTCTAAAGAAGATCAAGACCAACCGGGCCCAAGTCATTCCAGAGGCTCCGGATTGGGCCAAACCGGGAGTGGTATCCTGAACTCCTGGGCATGAGTATCTGTCCTCTGATCAAGCTACCACTTCAGGAGGATCTATTGTCACAGCAACAAGGCAGGGGCCTGAGCCCGGGTCTAAGGCACTCTGCACCTCCATGCGTGAAGAATTAGTGGTAGCATCTAGTCTCTTTTAATCTCCTCCCAAAGTTGTTGATGTGATTCTGGCACCTAGGCATCCTTCTACAAAATCAGCATATGCCAAGAGTTGAGACAAGTTTGTGGCTTGGTGTGACAACTGTCAGATTGACCCGCTACCAGCTAAGCTGTCTAAAGTGTTATTATTTGTTTTGTTGTTGGCCCAGTAAAGACTTGTGTGGGGTACTGTGAAATGCTATTTGTTCGCTATTTAGGCTTTTTTACGGGTTCCAGATAAGGCACCTTTGTTTCAATCACCTGTTCGCGATGAGAATTCCTAAATGTTATGAACCCCTTTACACTGAAGCCCTTTGTGATGCCACGGTGGAACTTGAATTTTGTTCTCACTTTTCTAATGTATACCTGATTTGAGCCAATGCACAATTGTCCAATATGTCTGTTGACCCTGAATTTTTTTTTTATAGTTGCGATCATGTCAGCTCATCACGTAAGTGTGCTATAGGCCCTCTCGGTCTAGCTGCTGTATACATTTCTTCCCAGACTATCTGGTGTTGAGAACTCGAGCTGCATTTCTTCCAAAGGTTAACACCTTTCCACATCAGGCAGGCTATCACACTTCCTGCTTTCTTTGCCCTGCCTCACCCCTCGAAAGAAGAGGAGAGACTACATAGCTTGGATCCCAAGACAGCCCTCAGTTTTTACACTGATCGTATTAAGGACCATGATGTGGACAATGAACTCTTTATGGGCTTCTTGGGAGCAACAAAGGCAAGGCAGTGTAAAAAGAACCACCTCTAGGTGGATAGTCCCCTAAATTAAAATCTGCCCGCACTAGCTAAGAAGCACCCAGCAGAAGGGTTAAGGGCTCATTCCACTCGAGCCAAGGCACTAGCACGCATCGGGATTGGCATTGTGCCCATTCAATCCTGCAGGACCTTTTAGTTTTAGCCTTTCCACAGACACTCCACAGGAGAAGGTAATGTTTTGGTATCTATTCACAAGGTATGAATGTGCAATTAGAAGTATTCATCAGAAAAACATGTTACTTACCATTAGTTACGCTCTTTCTAGTGGACAATCTATCTAACTGCAGATTCGTCACCAATCCTTCCACCTTCTGGTTCTGTGCAATGGACACTTTCCCATCTAAAAAGGTAACAACGTAAAGATCTGCACTCTGGTCCAGCCAATATGCTGGTGAGCTGCTCTGTGTCTGAGGGCGCAGACAAGCCTTAGAAATCAACTGACATTAGCACATATGGGCGGTGCTATTATGCTATTCTTCTCGTCACTTCTGGAGTGGAATGATGTTGAAGTGGAGCTGCACAACCCCACCAGTGCGCTGGAGTGCTCCTTTTTGAGTTTTTATATTCAGTCTGACACCTGGGGGAATATTCACCAGGTGCGAAATATGCAGATACATAGAGTATCCATCAGGAAGAGCATTATTAAAGGTACGTAACTTGTTAATATGGACTAGTTATTTACTCAACAATCAAAAAGAGCTTTACACCACGCTAGGGGTATAGAAAGTGCTCTATAAATAACAAGGCAATAAAATACATGTTATTTGGTTTCAATCAAAATGCTGGCAAATCCTCAGCACATTTGTGATCCAGAAAGAAGCCCAGTGCAAGCTCCCTTAGCAAATGCCCCCTCCCCCAATCATTCATTAGTTTTTAATGCAGAAAAACTAGTCATAAATACCATAGAGATTTTGTAGGTAAGGTTAGGGCATGTGCCCAAAAAGAAAGTTTCTTTCAGACTGCAAGTCAAATGTAGTGACTGAACTAGACTAGTATAAGTATATCTGGCAGTCGCTGTTTTGATAAATCAAGGTTAGGCTTTTTTATTTGGTTACAACTAATGCCTAATGCTTATTTCTAAGAAAACTTCCAAATCAAATTTCAATACCTATAACAAACGTACTTTTACTAACATGCACAGAACTTGCTCCTCTTGTCAGAAAATTAAATATCAAATATTTTTCACTTGTACTTGTGGGAGACATATGTCGTTAAATTGAGGGAATCACTAGAACAAAGGGGTCACTCAAAGCAGCACAGCAACTGAATTAGCTGCACTGCATTGCAAGAGAGGAAGGGAACAGGAAAGCGCCATATCTACTAAACCATTGCACTATCCTATTCTCTCCGTAGCTCTGATGCTCAATGAGGCTTCCTAGTGCCATGCCACATACACACCTTTGCCATAGTGTGTTATGTCTAGCGTAGGTATTGTACTGGAAGGGTAACCTTCCAGTGCAAAATACTATGCTTAGACTAACTTTGAAACTTTTCCCACGTCGGATGCATGCTGTATGGTGCAGTACACATGCATAGTGGGAAAAGCTAGGAGAGATGAAAGCATTTCACCTTTTTACGCTTGATTCAAAGTGGCATTATTTCTTGGTGCAAACCCTGTCTACTATTGCTAGTAGATAGGATTTTATGTCAGAAACCATGGGTGGTTGCATTGGAACACCCCTGTACCTCCCATGGAATGCCCCCTGATGCAGAGTAACGGAAAGCAGTGCTTTGCATTACTTAAAGGCAACTTTCTAGCACAATACGCTGGAAAGTACGCCCCAGATTAACTAAGATTAGTTGCACAAAGCAACGCAAGGGTAATGGAAAGGATTCAATAAAATTTACAAAGCCACACAAGGTGCGTGCGATAGGCACCGCATTGAGTGACTTTGTAAAGAAATGTAATGCCAGGCAGTTGTTTGCGCTTAGTTGCGACACATTTCATAGTGGTAGTCGTTCCATGGGTGGAGCATGGACATTTCTGTGCATTCACCCATGGAATTTGACGCAATCCCAGATTTGCTAAAGGCAGTAAGCCTAGGATTGCGCCAGAAACCTGCACCTACTACAGAGGCGTAACCAGAATAAATATCTTTATTTCTTTCTCCCTGTTACTTCCTTTTTCTTTGTGTGATGCATTCTGCATCACCCATAGAAAGAGGGAATTGCCTCTGAGGATGGGTTTTGTGCAGGAAGGTATTCTTCCCTGCACAAAAATAATCCTGCCTGTAACGCAGATAGCATTGCATCATTGTGCAAGGGTGCGTGTGTTGGCATTAGGCAGCATACAGTGCACCAGCGCTAACAGAAATCAGAAAAGTGCCATATATTGTTAGAAGTGGCGCATTTCTGCTCTTTCCATTTCACGCAATGCTGCGGAGTAACTTTACTTGATTTCCTGCGTAGCATGAAACAAAAGTAAATAGGCACCTAGATAAAAATCAAATTGCGCTGGTTTGTGTCACTTTCGTGACATAAATCCAGTGCAACATGTTTCTAAAGCTGGCCTTTGTCTGTTAACGTTGGGGAAAAGTAACAAAACTTACATTCTGGTTCACATATTGCCTGTGTTCACACCTGGGTGTTGGGATCTCCATTCTAGGTCTGTTTAGGTCCAACAAAAGGCCAGATGATTATGATGAGCTGTATTTTTTACCAACCTCTATTCTAGCTTCTATTATAATCGTAATGCTGTATTCTGATAGCTCGAGATATTTTATGGCCATACCCGTATGTTGTAACACACTAACCCAAGGGACTCCTAGGGAAGGGAACTAGAGGCGCGGGGCACTCGGAGCAAGCTGGCCTCCAACCTAACATGGACACACAAAAGAAGCTGGAGTTTCATAGGGTTTATTGAAAATCTTCTTTGCCCTTTTGAATAAATGTAATTCGGCAATTGTACTGGTTTTTAAAACTTCACTCACTCTCACCAGCCCCCACTTAGTTTTAGAAGTGCCTCCCTGTCTCCAGGTGAAGGCCCGCTCTCAATCAAAGCAAGTTTTTAGAGGGCGAGGACTGCCGATGATGAAGCATGACACCTGGTGGTGTGTGAGGACAGTCCTTCACTTTTTGTGAGATGCCAGCAACTTCACTTAGGATTTAGTAAAGTTCCGGTTAATAAACTCGGGAGCAGCTTCTTTTGTGTGTTCATACCCGTATGTTTACACATTTTTTCATGAATTAGGGCCATTGTTATTAGGGTTATATCGACTACTGCACACCTCAGAACTTAAAAGCCAAACAGCTTTCAAGGTATTATAACTAATTTCCACAATCTCTATTGCCATAATGGAATCTTTTGGAAGCATATGTAACACAAAGTGCCAGACTAATATGCACCTTAGTGCACGTTTCAGGCAGTCCTTTAGTCAGGCAGCAGGGGACAAATCGCGTTGTGTAGGTGGCTTTTGTATGCACTGTCCGATAGGAGGAAAACCTTTGAATGTTTGTTTTAAGCTGAGAGAGTTTCATTGAGCACGGGCAACCATCCCACAGTATTATTTACTAAACAAGAGCATCCATGCTCCTGCACCACGAGGCAAATCACTTCCAACATGGGGCGCCACATTCAAAATTCAGCCATTTTGAAAAATCAGTGCACAGCTGTGTCTGACTCAGCAATTTTGAAACGGTACCCACAGATGTCTTCGAAAACTTAACGTTATTTAGATCTAAGTTTAGGCATCAAAAGTCTCTGATACAAGCATAGGAGTTTGAGATAACCAGTCGGTTATTAGCAGTAAGTTCCAGCCACCTAAAATAAAATTTTTAGGCTTTCGAACTATCTTAAATTCAGAAGTGTTGCCCACTTCCTTTCCTGTGAGATTGCTTTGTGACAGAGGCCTTCATTGCAAGTGGTCAGTTCAAATACCTATTATTTTCCCGCCACAGAATTACCGAAAGGCCAGATAATTATGGGAGTGGGAAAATAATGGCGGTTACTTTTTTGAATGAAATATCATGTAGGAATTTGCATTCCCATGCTGATTCCCAAATATTTCCCTACTCGAGTTTCAGTCAGATATTGGGGATGCTTACAGCATCAAAAATCTTTGTGAAGAACTGAAATCGATGGGTCCCGTAACGCCTATTACCAGGCTCGTAGCAATTTCAACCCCTCATAACCAAGGCCCTATCGTCTTGTTTGAGTCAGAATCCTAACTTTGAATCTAATGGACACGGGCTCTATTTCTGATTTTGGCACTCAATGTCAAAAAATCAAGTCAAATCATTTTATCCTCTTTTTCCAGAAATTGTACATTTGTGAAATGTGAGGAACATATGTGTCTTTGTGTCATGCACAAAAATGCTTGTTTTAAAAATCCTGTACAGTACTACTACTGCCTAACTACATTCTCACACCTTCCTGCCGATCACTCACATCTTGGTTTCTATAATCTGGTTTCAACAGACCCCACATCCCTCCTCCCCATACACATACACGCAATGCTGTTCTTTGTAACTCACTCCACTGTTAAAATATTTGTGCTGTCATTAATATGATCCCTGTAAAGTGCTCAACTACTATTTAGAGTTGCATTTCCAGTAGATCAACACCTAAAATGAAATTAAAAAATGAAACAAATTTAAAATGGATTATATTGACACAATAAGGATGGCACATACATCACCCATTTCTTGTCTCTTTTGCTCAAATTCTTGCTTTTCCAGTTCCATTCTTTGTCTGCGTTCTTCTTCTGTCCGTCTTTTTTCTTCTTCCATTTTTTGTTTCAGTAACTCCTCAAAATGTATTTCCAGTTTACCAGGTGCAAGGGAGTCTTGAGAAACTGTTCTGCTCAGCTCTTGCTCTTCATCGTCCAGCACCTGTTGAAAAAGTTCTCATTCATTTTTGTGATTTGGTTGTCTAGCCACATATTTGCTGCTTGATTTTAAAAAGCACAATTTGGTTTATTTTCCATCAATTGCATTAGCAAACAAACGTGAAATTAACAAGTTTACTGCTTTAAAATATAGAATTTTTTCTAAGGAGAACAATGTAAGTTTTAGTTTATGAAAGTTTGTTCTGAAATGATCTAAAACATGTTTTTCCTCTATTAACACCAAATAGTCTGAATTTTTTTAAAACATTTGAAAACGCAAACAGATAACCTCAACAAGAACCTCACGCACAGATTATCAATACTTTCCCAATAGCATTGTACCAAGAATTAGATCCTGGAAATGAGCCACTTAATCACTTTTTTGCCCAGTGGAAAAAAAACATTGTAACCTGTAGGAAGTTTTTTTTTTACAATTCAGTTACAATAGATAGCTATGTTTTAGATGTTGTGCATCCATGGACGTCGATTCAGCAAAATGGCAGGGGTGTAACTGAAGGAACATCACTCACCAGTTCACCTAAATGACATCACAGGAAGTGACATCATATGCCCTTCGACCCTGAATCTTCCCAGAAGGTGATATCAAATGACCTTAACTCTGACAACATCACAATAATTGGCATTGCTGAAATTCCACAATAACTGCATGATCAATATAACACAACACAGATAAACATCTATTTTAGATACCATCTACATATTAATTAGTGTGCTTACTTGATATATTACGGTAACATTACTCTTTTTCTTTCTATTACATGAAAAATATGTTGAGGAGGGTGCTATGGTGGTACAAAACACAGTGCACCAAGCTGTCATGATTTAATTGTTCGACTAGCGTATACCTCAATGGGAAATGTATTGATAAATGATAGAGAGAGGCAAAAAAGTTTTAAAAACTAGTAGCTATGTCCATCTATAGTGAATGATATGGACCACATAAATTGAATATGAACTATGTTATAAGCTTAAATTATTCCATATTGTTTTTATTTTTGTTTATTATAAGGCACTAACACCTGTGCAAAAAGCTGAAGGTTTAATTCAAGCACATAATTTTTCATATATTCATAGTAATGAAACATGGCAACAATTTGTTTATTCTTTTAGTAACTTTATAGAATTTCCATCTTATAAAAAGAGAAAATGTGACATTGCATGCGTTTTGGATTTAGCCCTTTCCACAGGGTCATCCCCAAACGTTTTGCCTTCGCCTCCTATTTATTTGCTGAATTCGTTTTTGCTGGCCTTAGGATTCTGTGCCCTTTACCATTGCTAACCAGTGCTAAAGTGCTTGTGCTCTCTCCTCTAATCATGGTAACACTGGCTTATACCCAGTTGGCATATCTAATTTACTTATAAGTCCCTAGTAAAGTGGCACTACGTGTGCCCAGGGCCTGTAAATTAAATGCTATTAGTGGGCCTGCAGCACTGTTTGTGCCACCCACTTAAGTAGCCCTCTGAACATGTCTCAGGCCTTCCCCTGTAGAGCCTGTGTGTGCAGTTTTCAACTGCCAGTTTGACCTGACAAAATAAACCTTTTGCCAGGCCCAAACCCTCCTTTTTAATACGTGCAAGACACCACTAGGGTAGGCCCTGGACAATCCAGAGTGCAGGGTATAATATATTGAAAAAGTAGGACATGTACCTCTAAGTTATATTTCCTGGTAGTGAAACACTCTTACATTTGTTTTTCACTACTGCTAGGCCTATCTCTCCCACAGAATAACATTGGAATTGCCTATTTACATTTTATAAGTGTAATTTCTAAATAGGAAGAGATAACCAGTTCATGTTTGGTGTCTCAGGAATCCTAACTTATGGTGAAGTCGGCTTTAATATTGTAATTCTGAAAATGCCACTTTTAGAAAGTTGCCATTTTCTTGCCTTAGCCATTTAGTGCCTGTAGCCTGTCTCTGGTCACATGACTGGGTGTAACTGACAGACTTTGTGAATTCCTCTCAGACAGTCACATAATAGTGGGATTAGGTGTGCCTGACAGGGCCATCTGCTGGAAGGATGGGGTGTGGAGCTTAGCACAGCCCCACTTGCAACTGAATAGCCTGTGCTCTGCCTTCACACAAAGGGCCTAACAACCTCACATTGTTACTGCAGCCAAATTGGAGCCAGGGCATCTGAGGTTGGAAATGCCATGCGCTTCAAAGACACTGTCTAAAAGCGTACCCCACCTTCCAGAACCAGGGCACCAGGGTATAAAAGGGGACCTCAGACACACTTCTGGACCTGTGGATACTCTGCCAAGAAGGACTGCTGTGCCGCTGAAGGACTGCCACTCTGCTGGACTCCTGCTTTTCTGTGCTGACCTGCTGACTGCTGCCCTCTTGCCTGGGTGAGAAGGACTGGACCTGCATTTTTTGAACCCAGAATCCAGAGTGACTCTAAGGACTATTTGGCTGGCCTCCTGATCTGAAGCCTTAAGGGCATAACAGGCTTCCAACAACCTTGCATCTGCACCTGGACTCTGCCATCTGTGAGTCTATCCTGCTAGTCGTGGGCCTTTGGAGGTGGGCTTAGGGTGCTTAGCCAGCCTCTGTGGATCCAGCATAACCGACGCATCATGTCTGCTGCGTGGCGCAATCCGTGCAGAACCAACTCATCGCCGCCGCTGTGTGGATTGGACCCATCACAAAGGCTTGCATCGCTGATGCAGCCCACATTGCCTTAGGAACTGCCACTGCGCGATACATCCGTGGGGCAGGCCCTCACAAATCTCGTTGACGGCAGCCTTAACGACGATGCCGGACTCTGCTTGGCAGCCTCGCAGCTCCTCTGAACCGGCACATCGTCCCGACTGCGCACCACATCCTTGATGCCGGACTTTACATCGCAAGCCTCATCAACTGAATCCTCGACACAACAGGACCTCGCACTGCAGCCTTGCTGCATCTCGGAACCGACACATCGCCCCTGCTGCGCGATGGATCTACAACACGAATCCATGCAACGCTCCGCAGCCCAGGATTTAAGGTACTCTGATCAACGGGCCTAACTGGGTCCCAGTAGCTTGCCCACACTCAATCAAAGTCGGCCTGAACTTGTGACTTTGTCCTGGTCCGGCACAACCAGATATCCACAGTTGACGCTTTATGCCCTTTGGCGCAATCTTTCTATAACTTTAAAATTCAATATCTCTGGGTCTGCTAATTGGATTTTTGCCATTTTGGTCTTGTTTTGGTCTTGTTTTATTTATCAAAAACGTCTGCATTGTTCTAATTCTGTTGTGGGCTCCTTTTTTGGTTAATTTGGGGTTTGCTTGTGCCTTACCCTGACAAGGATTGTGGTGGCTGCTTAACCAGGGCTCACACCCCAGTCAACCAACAACCCAATTTCCTACAATGTGTTTATCTCATGAAAGCAAAACAATGAGGCAAGCTGGTGAAGGCCTACTCAATAGTTCTTCTTACTTGCAGCAGCCAAATAGGGCAGTAAAAACATCAACATCATCATAGAAACAAGTATAAAAAGTGGATCAGGTCAAACATTAAGTGAAACCATCTCATTAATTTGTGAAAGACACGCTTGTTTCACAGTCACAAATAGAACCATTATTTAGGGAAAGAATTTCAAGCCAAAGCTATTAAGAAGCAGGGCTATTTCGGGCAAGTCAATTCAAATAACATGTGATGCACTTTAACTCATCTTAAGTGGCATATTCTTTTAAAGGGATTTTTTCCCAATCTTGCTAGGCTTCTGGAAGGTTAAAAGAAGTTCATCCCTTTGGAGGGCAACTGAATGTTTAAATAGACTCCTACGCTATTCTCTGCGTAAGGAATTACTCCCAGCATCAGACCAGTAAATTATGTTGGTTCTCACTCTTGAGCAGATGAGGGTCTTAGAGCCTTCAAATTAGACATTATTTCAGAAGTGCAACGTTAATAAATTTAAGTGATATAGTGTCTTTCTTAGGTACTTTAAGCAATCCAAATATGCTAAATCTGTGACACCAGTAGTCAGGTTTAAGATATTTGTGATTTCAACCCAGAAAGGGTGTAATTTATGACAGTCCTATAAATTGTTTTAAGAAGGCATCCTAATTGTCACATCTGGGACATACTGCTGAGGAGGGAGGATAACTCTCAGTAATTTTATTTGGAGTTAAATATGCCCTATGTAAAATAAAGAACAATAAATATAGGCCTGGGATCAGTGCTATATTAAGGCTGTCCAGCCGGACAGAGTGATTTTAATAATGTTTCAGATCAAAAAAGTGGGACACAATCCTGCGTCCAACGCAATACATATAACACAAAACAAAATTAAACAAAATTAACAGAAAGCTCAGGCAGGGCAAAAAGGCTTGTATGTTATAAATGAAATGAAACAAGCAAAAGATAGGTAGCAACACCGTTACACTTAAATAATCACTTGGATTGCGTTTACGGTGTACATAAGGTCGATGACGTTTCAATCCCGTAAAACCAATACTGGGATCATCATCAGGACATAAAGTTACATGCCTGAGAGAAATTTGCCGTTCGAATTGGCACAAGCCAAGTGTTCCTGTAGGGGTCCGGCAAATAATGACATGCCAGGGAAATACGGATTAGAATAAATCAAGGTCGCCCGTTTGTAGAACCGAGTAAAGTAACAAAGGCGAGATGGCGCATATGAGTTGGATACAATGAAGAGGGGAGATGATTGTGTGGACCGCATGTGCATGTCCGGAATGGGACCAGAGGTGCTGGGGGGGAGGCACGATGACCTTAGTGAGGATCAGTGCAGACTCGATCCAAGGATAGTTAAAAGTTGCGCCACGATGGTGCATACAATGCAGGAGCCGGTCCAATGACCTCAGATTCCTTTCGTGTTCGGGTGAGCTCGGTGGGCCCACTATCCTTGGATTGAGTCTGCACTGGTCCTCACTAAGGTCATTGTGCCCCCCCCCCCAGCGCCGCTGGTCCCGTTCTGGACACGCACACGCGGTCCACACAATCATCTCCCCTCTTCATTGTATCCAACTCATATGCGCCATCTCGCCTTTGTTACTTTGCTCGATTCTGCAAATGGGCGACCTTGATTTATTCTAATTCATATTTCCCTGGCATGTCATTATTTGCCGAACCCCCCCTTTTTGTCCTGCCTGAGCTTTCTGTTAATTTTGTTTAATTTTGTTTTGTGTTATATGTATTGCGTTGGACGCAGGATTGTGTCCCACTTTATTCTTGCTTCTTTGATCTGAAACATTATTAAAATCACTCTGTCCGGCTGGACAGCCTTAATATAGCACTGATCCCAGGCCTATATTTATTGTTCTTTCTATGTATCTTCCCTGTCAGTGACTACTGTGTTTGTAACGTACTACTACCCAAGGTCCCTGACCATTACAATTGGGTTCCCATGTTTCTCTTAACATTATGTAAAATAAAGAACTGTAATAATTTAAACCAGGCATTCTGAGATGTCTTCTGGTGGTACTGAAGTTTCTTTCAACACTCCTTGTCATTGAATAATCTATTAACATCAGACTCCCACTTCTCCCTTCAGGCCTTATAAAGCCAGCTAATTAAGCTACACCCATCGCCCGTAGCATGCAAGTATTTTATTACCACATGTGTAGCTGGACTACTTGTTTAATTCCCCAATGGAATTGTAGAGCCTTCAAACTTCCAGTGTGGAGCAAGAATTGGCATAGTGGTATGTCTCTGTCAGTGGTAGGTAGAGCAAAGTTGACCAATTTGCCCTCTCAGAAACGCTCACCCAGTTGTGATATTTCTGCTTCCTCCCATCGGGTAAGGTTGTGTTTCAGTGCTCGAAGTCCCTTCAGTGGAATTGTTGGGTCATATAGTACTACTGTTTAGGAAAAGCGTAGAGCACTCTGCAGGCAGGACCATACAGTCCAGACAATCCTGGTTCTGCCCAGGATTAAAAATAACATGCGGTTGCCCTTTTTGCCACTGGGGAAAGGAGAGAACAGTCTCAGATAGATTCCTTCCCCGTAACCATTTGGGAAGGCCTTGCAGCTGAGCTGCAAGATAATAGCCTGCAAAATCCAGGGCTCCTAGTACTCCTTTATTAGTAGGGATCTGCAGCTTCCTCAGTCCACCTCTACGCCTGCCCGTCTTCGAAATCAATCTACCCACAAGACCATTCAAATTGTTAAAGCATAAGTATCTCTTGGGCGTGACCATGGGAAGATTAGGAAAAATATAAAGGAGGTGCAGCAGCGCTACCGTCTTTGTTATGGCAACTGTATCTGCAACCTACAATGACAAAGATTACTAAAATACCACTTGTGACTGAAGAGACAAAATAGCAGCTCGCAATTACAATGTAAGAGGTCTTTGTCAGAATGGTAGATGTTCACGCAGACATAGTGAAACATGTGCCACTCCCATCTTTGTTTTCCACCATTAAATTATTAATGCTGGAGGGTGGCTTTGGATCTAGAGAAAAGGCACAAGATTTCTGCTAATTGAAACCAAGGCCAAAATATCCTGAAAGATCGTGAGAGACCCTTGATTAGTAAAGTCTGCTGTAGTACCTTGAGCGTACATCTGGATATCATCGACATAAAGCTAAATTGTATATACTAACCCCCTTACAGGAATCCCTCAAATCCTGCCTTCGTCCTACATCGCAGCTGCCAAGGGCTCTATAATTAGAGCAAATAACAGTGGAGAAAGTTGGCATGCTCCTACTAATGTCAGAGTCAGGTATAATTTGACCTGTGTGGACACTGGCAGGCAGTTTGGAATAAATCAAACCAATCCATTGGGTCATTTGTATGTCAAACCCAGACCTCTCTAGAATTCTAAGCATATACTTCCAGTTCACAGTCATATAGGCCCTCTCAAGGTCTAGGGCTAGACACACTAATTCAGATTAGGTTTAGGGGCTTCATGTAGGATGCCAAAAAAACTCTGGATATTCGAGGATGTTTTATGTCCAAGAATGACTCCAAACTGGTCAGACTATATCAGTAGATGGAGGTGAGGTTGAATACAGTTTTCTAGAATTGAACTGAGTAATTTATAATCATTGTTTAATACCAAATAGGTCGATATGACAAAGTTATGGAGGTCCCTGCCAGGCTTAAGAATTGAAGATATGATGGCTTTATTGATCGAGGGAGGAAAATGGCTTCCTACCATACTGCCTCAAATAATGCAGCCAGTCTGGGACTAAAAAGGAGGTGTAGGTTTAAAAAAATTAATTTGGGAGTTTGTCTGTTCCAGGGAGTTTCCAATTGTCAGGCCCTGCAGAGGAAAAGAAAAAGGTTGTGGTAGCTCTACTCTGGAAATGTACTGGTTAATATCTCCCTTCTCATGGAACTTGTCCTCTGAGTATGCATGTTTATAATATTCGGTAAAAGCTGAGTTAATGGCTCTCTGGCTTTGGACCATTTTACCTGAGATATCTTTAATAGCTGTTATAGTCAAAGGATCGCGGCCGGATGGGCAAAGCCAGCAGTCGGCCTAACTTATCTTATTCTGCATGGTTCTTATCGTCGTTTCCTTCCACACATTTTCTAATCCCTCATGAATGGATGCTTCATGCTTTGATCGTAGGAGGGATTCCTCAACCCTGAGAAGGTCCCTCTCTCAGACTCTTACTGCATCTGCTGCTGCTTTAACGTTTGTTTCCCAGAAGATTATATTGAAAGCTTCCCACTCAGACATTGTGGGGGAACTTGAGCCGATGTTAATATCAAAGTAGCTAACATTACTCTCCCAAAGAGTATATCAAAAGACGGCATCCTTCAGCCAAATAGACTAAAGCTATACCGTGGGAATTGGCGTTACATGTCTACCCCAATTGATGACCAATTCAATTGCATTATGATCAGAGTTTGGCTTGCTTACGTAGGAGGCAGAGGAGATAGAGCCAAGGACATCAGAGGTACATAGGATTCTGTCTAATCTAACATCAAGGTGAATGTGTATAGGATGAAAAGAGTAGTACTGCATTGTAGGGTGTAGAGTCCTGCAGGCATCTAGAGGGACCAATGCCGCAAACAGTTTGAAAGGGCCTTATCATTTTATAGGGTGGGGATTGGGTTAGGGGTGGGTAGAACTATCCAGTTAGACATCCAACACACAGTTATAATCCCGAATGAGGACCCATTGAATTCCTGCCCTGAGCACCAGGTGGCTAGAAAGGGAGAACAGAAAAAATGGCTGGTCACTGTTGGGGGTGTAGATATTACCCTAAACAAGGGGAAATTTACCATTTACAAGGATGACTCTACCATCTGAATTAATGAGGGTAGTCTTAGCTGCCAAGGGAAGTCCAGGGCAAACACAAATGGTGGCACAAAAGCTCAATTGACAGTAAAGAATATTTGCCCCCTCCACCTACACTGGAATCTAGCACATTCAGTGCCATTCAGGTCAACCTCCAGTAAAAATGGAAAGTGAATATTGTGTCTATGCAGAATGGAATGAAAAGCATATCATTTACTTCGATAGTTGAAACCAGTGATGTTCCAGGCTAGAATTGTCCATGTGTTAAGGGGAATCTACATGGTCAAAAAATATTAGGTGCATCAAGCCTGCCTTTTTGTTCAAATGTGCATACGTGAATGCGGACTCTATTGTTGCGGGTAGACATATCATAATAGGGGCACTTAATAGCTCCCTTAAGACATAAACTCAAACTCACAACTCCCGGACAGATCAGAGACAAATGACTTCCAGACATCAAAAGGAAAGATAACAGAACCAAATATTCTAGAGAAAGATACAATCTGCAATGGATGGTACACCAGGCAATCATAAAAGGGGCGCTTAATAGCTCCCTTAAAGGCATAAACTCAAACTCACAACTCCAGGACAGATCAGAGACAAATGACTTCCAGACATCAAAAGGAAAAATAACAGAACCAAATATTCTAGAAAAAGATACAATTTGCAAGGGATGGTACACCAGGCAACGGGCAGGGAGAGCTCTTGGATAGACCAAGACAAGTTTAATTTACAGGGACATGACTGAGGAGCCTCCAAGCTGGTTGAAAATCAAACTGACCTAATATTTCTTGGGGTAAAAAAAAGGACCAAGTAGGCAAGGCCTTATCAATCTGTCGATTGAAGACAGTTTCATATTTTGAAGTTATCACCTCGTAGTCCACCTGGCCTTTTGTCGCCCAGAACCATACGGCAGTGTAAGGTCATATTTCAGTGGGTTTAGTAAGGCTGCAAAGAAAAAATTACATGAGCATGACTTTGTCGAAGTAAGTAGTCAGCTGTTTGAATTGTGTTATTGGGTAAGAGAGCCAAACCCCCCAAACCGAATCAGATGCCTCCAGTGTGTCTGATTTGGACATGGAGCTTTTGAATGCCTTTATTGATCATCTCTCAGAAGCAGTGTTTAACACAGTGGCAACCTTCAGAATGGCGCATCGATCTTCCTGTGCTTGCTATGGTGATGGCATGGTATTTGATGGAGTGGACTGCTGCACGTCTAACCACTTGCCTCTGGGGGTGATCGAGGGTGAGACGCCTATGGGGTCGTTAACTAGGTTGCTCCACTTTGTTATTCGATTGTTGTTCTACCCAGCTGCAGGCTTCATGGGTCAGTGAAAAAGGTGCACGTTGATTGGCAATGCTTTAAGCTTTGTAGGGAAAATAGGGGCATATCTAGGTACTAACTCTTTCAGCTTCTTTTTAACCGATATGAAAAATACATGCTGATGTTTCACTGCAAGTATGTAGTTGTGAAAGATCATTACATGAGCTGCTTCAAAGGGGAAGAAGCCCTTCACTGTGACCACTTGAAGGATTGTATCACAATCTCGATAATTCAGGAATTTCCCAACAATACACCTGGGTGGGTGCTGGGGAGTCATCTGTGGCTTGACTACAAAGTAGAGGGCGAGGTCTTGAGGAGAGTATATGGTCTTGAGCTAGTCTTCAATGATTCCTGTCATGTTTGGGCCTTCAGAGCTTTCCAGGAGTCCCACAATCCTTAGCTCATTCCGTCTGACCCGACCCTTGGGGTCTTCAGCTCTGATCTCGAGAACTCAAATCCAGTCTGTAAGTTTATGTATTTGTCTAAACATTTCAGCTGTTTGTGGGAGTATTGTTTGGAGTACTGACTAATTTTGCTTCACCTTCTCTATCACCGTGCGCTGGTCCTCTCTCAGGAGATCCAAGCCAGTGGCTACAGTGTCTATTTTGTTTTCTAAGGAGGATCTTGAATCAGTAATGACCCCCAGGATCTCATTGAACTTGTGTAGGGTGAGGCTTTCAGAGGAGTTACTCATAGCCCATACCTCCATTGCACAGGTAATCGCCAAGAGTGTTGGTGTTTTCATTTTGGCCTCTGGGGCTGCCTTGCTTGCACCCTTAATTCTACCCATTTGGGGCACAGTGACATGTGAATTTGATGCACAGACATAAAGGAGAGCTCCTTGGTGGCAGTTGAATGAGGAAGCTGATAAACCAGATGGTCAGAGATAGGTGTCAGTCATGAGACATTATAATTCATAGTGTATGCAAACTCTGGCCAGTAGGAGGATGAAAGCCCGTTAAGTCCGCCAGGCTCCCAGGCTTGGTGCTTAGGGTAAGTGTTCCTGGCAGGAAAGCAGTACTGAAACTGGGGAACAAATCGTTATCGGCCCACCATACACCCTAGTGCTCTGTCTGGGTAATAGCTTATGAAGGTAGAGCACGCATGAGCAGCCAAATGTGGTCTTCCCCTTACCTTCACCAGGAGGCAAATTATGATAAATACAGAGCTTTTGTCACTCCATGGGGGTAGTGCCTGCCAGGAGAAAAGTGTAAATGAAGAGGGAAGGAGGGTTACTCCATCCACCCTTGACCTCACAAGGTGTCCCCAAAGTAAAAAAGGAGGTGTTGGGGACTACTCCCTGTACTCCTCCATGTAGTAACGAAGGCGACTGTTTAAGGATGTTTGCAACTAAGGCGCTGTTCCACCTCCAGCACCGTCATGACTGGCGTTTTCCTCCGCTATGCCTCAAATCGGCCTTTCTCCTTGTTTTAGTGGTTGAAGAGGCGAGATGCCAATGCACTACCAGCAGCCCACCTTTGTTGTTAGTCCACAGTCACAGGGGGACCCCAAAAAGGGCATTAGGCCTCTTAAATCCACGGCTGTGCCACCCACTCCTTCTCCCCGCTAGCACCACCTTACTCAATAAACATCAGCTGGGACTAGCCTCCATTTCCGCAGACCGGGCCTTTTGGGTCCGAGGCCACTGCTGCACAGCTCTCCGTCTTAGCTTCTGGTGGGGTTTGGAATTCCTCCAGTTGGCTTCAGGGGCACCCCTAGTGCAGTCCACGGAAGGCATAAGCCGGATCCACGTCCTACTCTGTAGGATGGAGCATGATAGTCACATCGCAATTTGGAGCTTAGTTACTCATGCCCACCGACTTATGCACCTGGCCACAACCTTGGCAACAATTTGTGTAAAGATGTGGTAGATTATTATTTCATTTTTATTTAAACAGAAGAGTGTGAACTGCACCACTGAATTTATTTATTTTACAGAACCCAAAGGGTAATATCTCAGTCCCAGCAAAACAAAATCTATAGAATGTAAACAGTGTTCCTCAAGACCCTGTTTACATTTTGTTCTTGGCATTGATTTTGCCGCCTCTGAAGGGTGGGGTTGCAAAAGCAGTGCCTGGGGCCCAAGGGACAAGCCTGGGGTAGCAGCTGTGAGCCTTAAATGATGTCTATAAGTTCATCCCCAACTTATTTTGCATGATTTATACATTGTGCGTACAATATATACATATTTGCACACACACACACACACACACATAAACCTTAAGCAGCAATAGTGTAGAAAAATCAAAATCTGTACAACAGGGAAAATCTATGCGATAGAAAAATGTACACTTGCAATCAGTAGACAAAAAAACCTCTTTTGGTGCATCCTTCTGAAAGTATGATTGTTCTTCACCCACGGGAATGTCAATAAACTGTTTTTTTTTCAAAAGCTTTAGGATTAGTTTTAAAATTAAGTGATATAAATGTAATTACTTAATATGGCTGTATTTGAATATATCTTTGAAGAAGTTCATTAATTCTATAAGAACATAACTTATCAGTTAAAAATTAACTTTTTCATACTAGTCACTCATCCATCTAGCCATCATTTAAAAGAACATATTCAATAGAGCATATTAATATGTAAACAATAGCAAAGCAACATAAAGACTCTAAGTTCTTGGTACAGACATTACAATGTAACAATAGGAATTGGTTGCCTTTAGGTTATTTGACAAAATCTATTAAATCTGTTTATAATCTATTGCAGTGTAGTACAACATCATTCTTTAATTGCAGATAAGGATCAAATGGCAATAGTAAAGTAGTCTAGGATTCAAAACTGACCCAAATTGCTTTCAGCAATGTTTATAAAACCACAAACTATTTTCAGACACCAAAAATCTAAATTCAAGAGATTCATTTAAATTAACGTTTTATTTTACTAAATAGAGAAATGGTTAATTTGCATGAAAATATTTGGATAAACACAGGGGTATGCAGCTTTCCCTTTGAGAGGTCTGTCCTTTCTGCTGATAGTATGTGGTTCCAGTGAGCAACGTGTGTTTAAATGCAAAGTTTGTTTAAGACTGCAGTACCGCCTTCTGTCTCCAGGGGCAGAGCTGAGCAAAAATATAAACACACTCTAAAACACAGGTCCCCACAAGACGAGTTTTTAAAAAGTTGTAAAAACTGGCACAGATGTTCCTGAAGCCATTTTTTTATCATTTAAAGGACATTGCCTTGTGGGGACCTGGGTTCAGGTCCCCACAGTGCAATCAAGTCCCCACAGCATGAGTGTGTTATCACACCCAAGTCCCCACAAGGATAGTAACACACACACACACATTTTGTTTTTGATAGTCAGTAGACACGTAATTTAGAAGATAAATATTGGTGTTCTACCACAATATATATCTATATATGTATGTATACACATGCAAATATCTTGAAGGTACCTTGATGTGGCATTAAAAAGAGTAAATCTACACACATCTATATATACTTACCTTGATGATATAGTGGTAGTCGATGTTCTGCACTTAAATTGTTTCAGGTCGACATTTTGTCACTCAATATTGTGGCATACAACCTAACTGTTATGCACACGAGGAAAATGTGATGTAGTAAACAGCTTTTTCCCCCTTTACAAAATTGTTGCAGTTCGATCCAAGATGTCCTATAATGCAGGCACTTAGGATAACTTACTGTTTATGGTTATATGCTGATGGATTTTGAACTGTATCATATTTGCATCCTCACGAAAACAGTTTAATCATAATTTATTTGAGAATTATACAATATTTTCAATCAATTGCAGCGTTACAGTATGCACGGCTACAGGGATTTTTGAGGGATATCTGGGGTCCTGTCAGAGATACTTAAGGCTGTATTATAAATTGTGCCTGGGGGTGCAATGGGTGTGTGCGCCCGCTTTGTGCGTCCCTGGGGTACAATGGTATTACAGAAGTGACCACAGGCGCTTGTGTGTCCCCTTCTGTAATACTGATGTGCGCCAGCACAATCATGGGAGGGTGTTCCCTCATTTGTACGCAAATGAGGGAATCATTACATCCAAGAAAAAAGGCAGCGGGCCAGTTGGTACCATGAACCGCACCTGGAACACCCCCCCTCACACCCCGTGCAGAGGAGCTCCTCTGCATGGGGTGTGAGAGGGGTGTGTTCCAGTTACGGTTTACAGCACCAATTGAAGTGCCATAACAGGGTGGATGGACCCCCTACATTTATACAAGTAATGGTTCTTGTCCAAAACTTGAATGGACATTGATAGGAGCATGCCAGTGGAAGACTCACATCCCGCGGTATTCTTGGTGGTGAACAACTTGCTGGTATGTGACTTTTCATACATGCAGTTATTATTTTGGGACTATGAGTGGTGTTGCTCATTCGAACCTTAATCGGAAATATGAATATTCAAACTTAACGTTCCTTGAAGAAGTCCATTTCTATTGGCAAAATGCGTTGGCTGTCTTTGCTGTAAACGGGGGACAGTTTTTAGAATAAGAAAAATAAGAAAATAAAGAGAAGAACTGAATATATTCTGTAATTTGTTTTTGAACTTCTTGTATATGATATTAATTGTGGTGCACCTCTGTTTTGTAAAAATGGAAATGAGGGAATCACTTTGCCTCTGCGCCCGTGCCGTATTACTGACGTAGGCACAGAGGCAAACATGCCTTTAGGTGGCGCACTGAAAGTGTGCAACAAAAAGGTGACTCACTTTCAGTGTGCCTCTTAATGTCTGCCCTCTGGGGGGGAGGGGGAGAAAAAAGGTCCCGTAGACCCCCACCCGACATCTCTCTGTAGGTGGGTGCAGTCACTCACTGCACCAGCCTGCAAGGGGATCTCTCTCCCCTCTTGAAAGCGCAGGCAGGTTCCCACCTGCACTGTGAAACAGAGAGGCTTTGAAGCAGCCTCTCTGTATTTCACTTAAATGTGCTGCCCTAACAGCAGTGCGAGTTCGTGGCTGCCCTCGAGCACCTCATTCCTAGTGATGCAGTGCACTATCCCTGTTTGCACCAGGCGCAGCTTTTGAAAGGTGTACTGTGTCACAAACAAAGAAAGTTAGCCGTATGTATAATACAGCCCCTGAAATGCAAGCATAGTAAACCTTAGACTGGTCATTGGAGCCTATACCATGCATGCAACTGTTAGTCCCCTAAGAGAACAACAACTTGCTGAGCGAATTTCAGTCCGGACTTCTGACGATGATGTGGACCGGTATCACTATAGTCAATACTAGAAAGAAACTCATTTGCGTTTGAGACTGAGGTCAGGACTGCACTCCTGTTTTACTCGATCTTGGAGGCAGAGTTTGACACCATTTACCAAACCTGTGTCATGAATTCCTTTAGTTCTTTATTGGTATCAAGAGTCTGGGGCGCGGGCTGACTTGCCTCCTATCTTTTCTTAGCAATGCACCCAGTACCACGTCATTGCGGGGCACCCTCACCCCACAGTTCTGCCTGCTGGGGAACATTAGGAGGCCTAAAGGCTGCAAGATGGCATACAAGTATCTGCAGCTGGTATTAGTGCTAGCCCGCCGTAGGCTGGTTATCATGTGGATGGGTCAGCGCACCCCTTCAGAAGAGCACTGGCATAACCATGTAGCATGGTAGACTCTAGCGGAGGAAATTTGCATGAAAAATAGCAAAAGAGACACCAAGTTAGGGGGTGACTTAGCCATGTGGAGGGCCCTAGGAGAAAGATTTGCAGTGCCTGGTGATGCCTCCTCGAGCGGGGTAGACACTGACACCAGAAACTAGGCTCTGTGAGACCCCGGGTGGGGGAGAGGCTGGAAGCGGTTTGCCTGGCGTGCTCCGCTGCCTTGAGACTAGATGATTGACCCCTGCCTACCTATAACTATCATATTCCATTTGGGTTTCTTCCCTCTGCTGCACACTGTATACTGTGACTGCTGTTTCTTGCCACTGCACTGTTAATTCAACTAAAACTGAAAAAAAAGGTTTTAAAAAAAAACAATGCACCCAGTAACTAAAACAGGGCTTTGCCCTTATTACAATATATATGGGCCATTTCAGCTTGCTTGACCTCTGAACAAAAGATAATACTAAGGGGCCGATTCACAGAAGTAATCTGAGATAAAATCCTAAACTTACTACTTTTGGTATTCACAGAAGGCATTTAATAGTAGTAAAGTTAGGACTCCTAACTTTACTACTACTAAACTGAGATAAAATCCTAAACTTACTACTTTTGATATTCACAGAAGGCATCTAGTAGTAGTAAAGTTAGGACTCCTAACTGTACTGCTAAAAAATGCCTTTTGTGAATACCGAAAGTCGTAAAGTTAGGATTTTGTCTCAGTTTAGCAACAGTAAAGTTAGGACTCCTAACTTTACTACTACTAAATGCCTTCTGTGAATACCAAAAGTAGTAAGTTTAGGATTTTATCTCAGATTACTTCTGTGAATCGGCCCCTAATAAAGTATAGGCACTCTAAGTACATTTTTATGGAGCGTTATCGTTATACATCAGTTTGATTGTATATTGATTTCAAGTTGTTTCAAAAACTTTATTCGGTGTGTGGAAGACAACCATAATAGTATACATAGATAAAAAGCTGATTACATTACACATGAATAGTATAAAAGTTATAAAAAGATAGTACAGACAATGCCCAGAATACATTATAATACCAAAATTAATCATGTCTAAAAACAATTAACAATATTTAAAACAGGTACGATCTCCAGTTAAATTCCTGTAAGGTCATCACTATTTCGGTACAACAATACTTTTACGTATATTGATTGCATTAATAATAAAAAGTGCTACATTAAGACAGACCTTGACATCGTTTAATTCAGGCATGTATTTTAAGGCAGCAAAATGCGATCCATTACCTTGTGCAAGCAGGAGTGGTTTTAAATAATAGCTAATAAAACTAGAATAAAAACCACAAAACAGTATAAAGTGCACAGTGCTTTGCTTGCTCTGACCATCACATGGGCAAGGGGTCGAATCTAATGGACAATTTTTCATATTAGGGAAGGCAACTAGGTGGTGAGCAATTCCCAATCTAAATCTAACTAGTACAAAATGGTACATGAGGTTAGGAAAATAAGTTAAATAGTCTTGACAGCCCTCAGTTTAAGTAAGTGTTAGATAAAACTTAACAGTTGATTTCCTTCTCTCACAATCCAACCAGACTTCCCTTTTATGGGTCATGAAAGTTTCTCTGATAGACTGTTTGGTAAGTGATGTCACCAATAAAGGGTTAGTCCGGACAGAGATCTTAAATATTTCACTGTACAAAGAATTAATGTAACTTAAGCAAGGATTCACCAGCACATTGTCCAAGGACAAACAATCTAAAATGATGGACGTCGTAAAACTGGTTTCGTCTTTGGACCATATGGAACGCCAAAGCAACAAGGGGCGAAGTGCAGCTATGTCTGCGAGATACTGTAGCCCTACTTCTCTGTGAATGGTCTCAGAAGAGGTCGAGGTAGACAGACTGAGAGGCGTTTGAGGAAGCCATTTTCCTCCGTCTGGAGCGTCTTGCTATTTTGGTGGCCCCACACACCATCCCCATATGTTGCAATAGATAAAACCCTTGCCCTATAAATTGCTATCATCTCCTTAACCGGCCTATGGTCCAGCTTGGCTGAAAATCTAAAAATTCCATGAGTGCATCTGTTCATCTTGCTCCTAATATTAGTTACTTCACGGGACCGTGAACCATTACCTGAAAAAGTAATACCCAGGTAGCAAAAGGTATCGGAGGTAACCACAGGCGACTTATCCAGAAAAAATGTTCTACATTGTTTGTCCCTTAACCCACAAATCATTGTATAGATTTTGCTTTGGTTAATAATCAATTTTCTAGCAGCAATAAAATCCCCAAAGGTGTTCATTAAATGCTGCAGCCCCACCGGAGTCCTGGCCAGCAGGACAGCATCATCTGCATACAAGCGCACTGGTGTTGGGCGCTCAGCAACTTGTGGGGCGTCGGCATGCACTGTTTGTAAGGTCTGGTCCACCCCATTTATGAACAAAGAAAATAGTAAAGGGGCAAGTACTCAGCCTTGCCGTATACCGCGTTAACAGCAAAGTTATTGGTACACTCGCCTCGTGGACCGTAGCATACTTTACACGCTAGGTTCTCATATAATCTTGCCAGGAAGCAAATAATAGGCCTTGACGCACCCATAGTGAGCAGAGTAGTCTAAAGAATAGTATGATCTGCTAGATCGAAAGCGCTGCTCAAGTCAGCAAAACAGAGATATAGTCTTCCGCCTTTGGCACGTGTATATTTGCCTATTAATAGGCCCAGATTCACGCATTGCTCATGGGTCCCCACACCTTTCCTAAAACCAAACTGTACTGTTGAAAGTATTGAGCAATCCCAGGCCCATTCTTCTAATCTCTTGAGCAGGATTTTGCTCATCACTTTTGCCGATGAGTCTAGCAATGAAATTGGCCAGTAATTCTTAGGATCTGATTCATTACCCTTCTTGAAAATCAGGACTATTATAGACGTTCCCCATGTAGGCGGAATCGCTGTCGTCACAGCCATGTTGAAGACTCTAGTTAGAATTGGGGCCCATAAATCAACGACGATCTTAAAGACATCTACTGGGACCCCGTCTGGGCCTGGGACTTTGCCCCCTTTACTTTCCTTCAAGGCCCATGACAATTCTTGTATCGTAATGTCCAGGGGTAGGAGGGACCATATCAACTGTTCCTTGTTTTGAATAGTTGCCATTTCTTCCATCTGAGAGCTAAAAATCTCCGTAAAATGAACAACCCAGGCATCGCAGGTGACATGTGACAACAATTCGGGTAAGGAATCATCCTTTAGAAAGGGGGAATTGACAGTGTCCCAAAATAATTTGCTATCTGCTGTATCCGCGGCCCGAGACAGTTTGGGCCATGCTACATCTCAGCGTTCTTTTTTCCTGGCTAAAAGCACCTCTTTAAAATTTAACCTGAGAGATTTAATCAACAGATTATCTCTAGGTTGTCTGCAAAGGGCCAATTTCAAATACCTGGAGGCTATAGTACATGCGTGGTCAAACCACCCTCTACACTTGACATGACCTCTTTTATTTGGGCGAGTCATAAGTGCATTTATTATGTTGGTAATGTCAGTAAAACTATGGAGTAACTGATTGGGGTGACTACATCTTCCAGGCAGCGAATGATATCGTTATAGCCCTTAGAGCAAATGTCATGTAAAATTTGGGTTGGGTCTGCTCCTGCCCACTTCATGCGGGCCCCATTTGGTCTTATTAGAGCGATGTCAGTAATACGACTAATAGGTGTATCACTGGTCTTGCCCCAGAAAAATACTGTCAGTATAATACAGTTATGGTCACTCAGGCCCAGGCTGGCGACCCTTGGTATGGTACACCACTTGCATGCATTAGCTGATATTAGGATATGGTCAATAACAGATGTATAATTCCTCCCTATAAAAGTTGGTATTGGGTCCCCATTGCTATGGCATGCACATTTTAATAAGTGTAGATCGAACTTGGTAATCAAGGAGTTCAATTGATCACCATAATCGTTGTGGGGAAAGTGTAAATATCCAGTCCCAGCCTCATCAGTGACCCCGCATACCCGTGTAGCAGACAGTGGGCAAAGGTGGATGTTAAAATCTCCTGCCCCAATTAATATGAAACTATTAGTAATGGGCTGGAGTAAAAACTCCAGTCTCCCTTCAAGGGCTGAGACCACCTTACCCCGAGCGTTGTTAAAAACATTATTGTAAAAATTGACCAGAACAATATCCGGCCTCCCCTAAATGTTAGCCAAAAAAATAATGAATGGGGGCCTATATTTGTTTTTTTCTTTATGCTTACCTGAAGCTTATTCGATATAAGGACCATAAGCCCCCCTTTTTCCCTCCCTGCAGTCGATGACTCAGCCGCCAGCCAATGTGTTGAAAAACCCTCAAAATAGACAGGTGCAATACACAAAGTTTCTTGAATACATATTATATCCAGGTCACTTATAAACTCCACCCACCCTAATGTACCCTGTTTATTCGCTAACCCTCCTTCATTCCAGATCGCGATTTTGTAGCCACTCTCCATCCCTAAGCCGTTACTACTAAGAGATAACAGGTCAGATGGAACAACTGCTGAGGGTATGGGATCCACAGTTTCACTACAGAGTGGCAATGGGGCAACAGATATAATATCAGTAATACCGTGGTTGTCCTTAATAACAGGGTTTATATCCTCTTCCCTCCCTTCGTGGGGTGAAAGCACGCTCACCGTGTAATGCTCTGTCTCATGTCAATCAATGTCCTGGACGTCACTCAGTATTTGGTATCTATTGGAGACCGCCAAGGGTTGGTATAAAGGGTGTTCTGGGGCAGGGTAGTTAGCTGTTGTTCCTATTCTACTCATCTGGGGCACAGGGAACTGAAAGTGCCTGTAGAAAAAACCCAAGGGCTGTAATGAAATGTTCTGTTCTGGTTGTAGGTGACGTGCCACCCCCTTTAAAACTCCCTTTCCCCACCTTGGTTCCCTGAAATTAATTATAATACAATCCCCTTTACAATGTTTTCTCGAGGGGCCAATCCAACTCACTCTCCTTGTAAACAAGATTTGGTGGGCATCCTCTACTGGGTAGTGGCAATTCCTATTAAGCCAATGTACCACTCTGTTCTTTAGTGAGTCGTAAGATTCTGTTTGGCCCGGGCGCAAGGGGGGTGCATTGACTATGACTGCCACATAGGGGAAACATTCTGGAGGTAAACTAATGGTGACCTGAGCATCTGTTACATTGGCAATACTTTCTGTTGCTGGTTTAATAACTCGTGGAGTATCACTATATATTAGGTGCGCATTGTTTACATTAGGTGGCTGTGATTGTTGCTGTACTTGGGATATGGAAGCAAGTAGAAGCTCATGATCTCTGGGGATGGATTAAATCATAGCACCCGCAATCTGTGGCATCTCGATGTTAACTCTAGATGTCACTGTACTAGCCCTCTGTGAGTCGGAAGTTGTAGTAGGTACTAGTAACTTATCAGACACCTCCTTCGATTGCCCCATAGAGGGAATAAAATGATGCGTTCTAACCTGTTTCACTTCGGCTATCAAGGACTCCAGCTTCTTCCGGATTGGTGCTAACAGGACTTCCACTCTAGAGGAGATGCCAGCCAGTATTGAGGCCCATTGTAAATCCCCCAAAATGCTTGATCGTGTCACAGCCTCTGTATGTGGTGGAATTGTAGTCGAGGGGGTATGTGATCCTCCAGATGCAACAGTGACCTTCTTACATTTCCTTTTCGTTTTGGGAGTGAGGGGATGGTCGGAAGTTGTACAATTATCTGGACTAGGGGGTAATATTGCCTTGCTGTTTGTTTGGATGGCCAAGTTTTTTTTTTTTTTAAGAGTTTTATATAGCGCGAACTAGACCGAGACATCGGGTATCAGAGCTCTTTACATGAGCACCAGTTTCGTTATTTATGGTTATCAGCAACACTAGGGCCATGAGTTTCCTTAGTCTGGGCCTCTATTACTGGTGGTATAGTTATTCCATCTACAAGGAGCCCAATAATCCCGCACCGAGTCCCTCCTCCTGTTGAGAGACGTCGTTTTACAATATCAATCTCTTGGGAAATCACATTAACCGCCCGTACTAAGAAAGAATAAATAGTAGTCAGGGCATTATCGTATACTGGTGGGATATTAGTTGCCTTGCGTTTACCCATAGCAGCCTATATATCTGCTTTTTAAAAAAAAGAAAGAGAGAAAAGAAAGAGAAAAAGTAACACAAGGAAATTAGGCACTTTATCAGGTCTGTCACCAGTCCGTAGGGTAAAGTATATGCAGACAACAACCCGTTGGTAGTGTAAGTGGCAATAGAGTCCAAGAGATTGAAACTCAATCGGTGGGTGTATCACTCGGTGTTCTGCGGTGGGAGCAGCTCAACCAATACTTATTAGAAGCTTGAGACAGTCCCTCAAACCAAACAGTTGAAACAGTTAAAAGATAACAGTACCTTCCAGTAGATTTGGGTCACAGATGTATGAGGAGGGGCCCAGACCAGCCTTCTCTGGTCAGTGACGGGCAATGACTGGCCCGCCCTTGGCCCGGGCTTCGCCTGGGCACGGCCCGTGCGCGGCCCGTGCAGCGGGGCCTTACAGCTGCCTTTATGCGCCTTGAGGCGCCAGAGGATGATGCGGGAGAGAGCGGAGGAAGCAGTGGAGCCTGGGAGCTCAGTTGAATCGGGTTCTGCGCAGCGGGGCCTTACAGCTGCCTTTATGCGCCTCCAGGCACCAGAGTGTGATGCGGGAGAGAGCGGAGGGAGCAGAGGAGCCTGGGAGCTGTGGTCCGGGCCCCCAGCTCAGTCGAATCGGGTCCCGCACAGCGGGGCCTTACATCTGCCTTTATGCACCTCGAGGCGCCAGAGGATGATGCGGAAGAGAGCGGAGGAAGCAGAGGAGCCTGGGAGCTGTGGTCCGTGCCCCCATCTCAGTCGAATTGGGTCACTATCTTGTTAAGAGTGTGCTTATAAAAAATCAAAATGTAGAGCAAGAGAACTATTCTGGAGAGCACAAACTAAAACATGAACGTGTACCAAAGTGAAGAAGAATTGAAAGAACTGGAATTATGTAGTGAATGTTTTCTGTGTGCAATATGAGCACATTGTAATGAGGGAGACAATCAGCCATCTTGGTTGAGTACCTCGAGACCTGGAGGCCCTGACTCTGGCGCTGCTGATCTGTTTTTAACTAGTGGCAGGTAGACCATCACTTACGAGATCCTAGAAGACAGTCAGGATCCCTATAGTGAGATATCAATTTGTAATAATTGTGACTACTCACATTTGTGGTCATGTATGTACGATGATACCTACGGTTATATTTTGCTGCCTATTGAAAGTGGAAACGTTAGCACTGACATTCTGGGGTCATCAGCTACACAATTTTTTTCACAGATATCCAGATTCAGCACTTTCACATTTTCACTGCTTTGACTATTTTTTTGCCTCAGTAAGGTCCTCGCCCACACTGGGCAAGAGTTTGCATTTGCCAAGATCTCGGTTGCAAAGATATTTCTATGAAATGTAAGTTAGTTGAAAAACAAATATATTTTCTCTTTTTTTTAGAGTTTTATATAGCGCGAACTAGACCCGAGACATCGGGTATCAGAGCGATTTACATGAGCACCAGTTTCGTTACAGAAGGACACATTCGTTTTTAGGTCGAGCCCTGAGCCAGCGCGCAAGCGCTGCTCTGGGGTTGATCTGGGGTATTTCAGTACGGGCGAGAAGCCGCGCCCACTACCCCGCCCATAATTTTCATTGGCTTGTGTGTTTGTCCTTCTAAATGATGTCTTCTGATTGATTATGAGGCTTGTTAGTCCCTCCTTAGTACGTCCATGTCGTCATTTGATTCCTCCCATGGCTACTGGCCCCTTTACTTGGTTGTTGCACCGGACCTGTTCTATTTTCTTTATTGAGTTTCTCCGAACTCAAGCACGACGTGCTTCATTCAGCGGCCACACCCACTTTCACTTTCGAGGCAGTGGGACAATGGCGGTCGCTTCCTTTCCGACCTCGCCACCGCTGGTTTTTCTTCTTATTAAAGATCACATGAGTAAGAGAGTTTCACTTGTGGCCTTGGGTTGGAATATTGCCGACATCGGTTTAATTTATTAATTGATTCCTGAGTCCTCTCCGGTTTAATTACCTGAATGTAATGCATCTTTCAGCTTTTTTGTACGAGGAGCAGAAATGCGGGGAGAGATTTTGGCTGCAGTGCGTCATGAGCGGGCTCACGTCTTGGACTGTAGTCTGTTTTTCTTGTTCTTCACCACTACTACTACCACGCATATTAAAAAGCATGAACATGGCGACCTTAGTAAACGCTATCGGAGATCGCTATCAGCGACACAACGTTACTGGGAGATAAGATCATGCATGAGCTCTTCACCAATCCTTCGGGCGCTTGGACTTGATACTTGTTTTACGCACAGAAGTTGTCATGGAGTTTAATTTGTCACTTTTATACCTTTTGTGTACATTCCTGATCAGCATTCTCATGAACGTCTAATAATTTCATTAACAGCATGTCCTTTTCGTTAAATTTCATTTGTACTTGCGGGTATCACATTTAGTAACCTTCGGGTCTGCTTATAGCTTTATGTTCCCTTCGGCGGTTTTTAACCTCGTACCAATAGCATGCACGCGGTATTTGATCTGGGTGTTTATTTTTGTAACTATGATAGCATATCTAGGCCCGTTTTCCCCTCACCCGTTCAGCGTAATGGCCGCTACCGGCACTGCCACATCCGAGATCGCAGCCGCTAGTGTTTCTGCTAGCCTATAGGCTTCTCCCCGTAACTGCATGCTCCCTCGCTCATTTGGTGCCTGCTTGAGGCAACAGTTTTAAATTTCACAGCTATCACGTCAAATATTGTTCATACTGTGTTCTTGCTCTCTTCTGTATCTGGGATTAACTGTATGGTAAGGCCTACTGTGGTGACATAATGCATTTCTATCTGTACTGTTGTCTGCCTGTTCGTTGTTCTATAAACTTAATTAAAAAAAAAAATATATGGAAGCATGTCTCATCACAGATTCACATTTGCATGAATCACAACCATCACTGTTTACTTTCATCAAAGGAGACAGTTTACTGAAGTAAACACAGAGGTTTCCGTTTTCCCGCATATCATCGGCATTGGAGTCACTTTACGATTTCAGAAGCATGTCCTTTTTAGGTTTCGTCTGCACAGCGCTTGCGCTGTGCTTGAGAAATCTATTGTTTTTAATATAAACTTAACAAGCATTTGCAATGCAATAGGTCTCGCATTTACGCGAGTTTAAGCTATTGGCACTGTAAATGACAATGCCTTTTATTTATGATTTAAAAACAAGAACAAAAATAAAAGGCATTGTTATTTGCAATGTCAATAGCTCAAACTTGCATAAATGCGAGAACTATTGCACTGCAAATGCTTGTTTTGTTAGGCACGGGGAGATTAAGTGATTTGCCCAGAATCACAGGATGTTGAGCGTTGTTGGCGAGACTCGAACCCGGTTCCCCAGCTTCGAGGTTGACCGCTGTAGCCGTAAGGCTACATCCTCTCGCCTCTGTCTCTCTGAACTTTCACATAAATTGACCAAATATTTTAAATTGTCATTTTGAAGAAATTATGGTATCATTTGAATGAATGAATGAAATGTCATTTATAAAGCGCGATGGCTACCCGGAGGCCTCCCAGCGCTACGGACAGGTGCAGAAAGCAAAGCAGAGAATGAGTGCAAATCTAAAATAGCCAGCTTTTTAAGAGCTTTCGGAAGGAGAGCAGATTAGGCTCTTTCCGCAAATGAAGTGGAAGGGCATTCCAGCCGATGGCCCCATTGTATGAAAAGGAGCACCCACCACATCTGGCTCTCCTTATTCTGGGTAGTATGGCAAGAAAAGAGGCAGTTGACCGAAGGTCTCTCCTCGGTTGATAATGAGTGATCAGAGATTGAAGAATGGACGGGCCGTTCTTCCAGAAGGCTTTATGGGCCAAGCACATAGCCTTAAACTGAATCCTTTCCCTAATCGGCAGCCAGTGCAAGCTCCTTAGAGCTTGTTTAGCGGATTGCCGTCGAGGAATCTGAAGAAGACTGCGGGCGGCACAGTTTTGAATAATCTGGAGCTTGTTGAAGGTATACTGTGGAGCTCCCAGATATAAGGCATTCCCGTAATCCAAGCGGGAGAGGATCAGAGCTTGGACCATAATCTTTCTGGCGTGAAAAGGGAGAAGGGGAAGAACCTTGCGAAGCATCCTTAATAAGCCAAAGCAAGTCGCTGAGAGCTTCGCTGCCTGATGATTAAAAGTCAGGGAACGGTCAAGCCAGATACCGAGGCTCTTAATCTGGTCTTTAGGGACTGGGGCGGGGCCTAGGCAGTCGGGCCAAAGTGATGCCGGGTTGAAGGAAGGGGAGTTGCCCAGAAGCATAAGCTCCGTCTTGTCTCCGTTCAGTTTAAGGCATGAGAGTTCCATCCACTTGGCAACCTCCTCTAGGCAGCAGCCTAGGGTGCTAGATGACCCCTCGGGGTGGTTAAACGCCACCACGAGCTGAGTGTCATCTGCATAGGTGATGATTTTTATGCCAAATGGATGGACAATCTCTGCCAAAGGTCTCATATATATATTAAACAGCGTGGGGCTCAGGGCAGAGCCACTTCGTGGAATTTAGAAAAACACGTCAATAGACATGTTCCCCCTCTTGAGGAGAACTGCAGACCCTTTTGTTTGCCATGTTTTATTTTGCATTTCTTTATCTACCCTGGCACTTATTCAGCATTCTGCTATGAGGAAATGAAATAATGTTTACGTTAATATTTGTCAAGTCTTTGCACTTAGGTGCAATCCTAAGCATGGATGATTATTTGGCAGGTCAAAGACAGAACACACATTTAGTTAATGTGTCTCCACTAATTGGCTCTGGATTGATTCTTGATTTCTGGAAGCTACCTCCTTCTTTCAATCACAAAATTTTTAAAAGTCAGTCACTATTTCTGCCTATACCACTTTGCCACAATGAAGTTTCACACATCACCTGCCTTTGCCACCCAAACAATTTTTTTTTTTTTAGGGAAGTGCAACGTGTTTAGTCAATTTTAATTTTCACACAGATGCTTCAGATGCTTTCTTAAGACATGTTTATCTCTATTGCAAATTTTTGAATTATTTCACTTCAGGAAAGACAGTTTTTTGCAAGAATATTTATCTTAAAGAAATTAACAACACCATAAAAGGTCTTTAAGGCATGTATAGCTCCTCCTATTACTATGCATAGCATTAATCCCTTCAATTGCCAAGGCTGATTAGAGCAGACTCTTGCAGGAATCCGCTCTCCCAAATTACTTTACAATATTACTTCGGAGCTTCACATTCTGTGCGTCATATTTAGACTACTATGCTCTTTTCCTTGAAAAGGCTTGTCTGTGAATCTTTGTTTAGTTTTTATATTGCCTTTCCCATATCCCATTATCATACATATGGATTAATCTCTGTCCTCTTTGAACTGTCTCTCGTATGTCTTTATACATTTTAGAAACAAGGTAATCAAACCACGTAGTTACACCGTAGAGGAGAACAAATTCAAGAGAAGTCTATCTGCATGAACGTAGATTAATGAAAACAGCCAACGGTGGTGAAGGTGACAGTACACAAACATTTAACCTCAGGATATCACTGAGTTGATCACTTGCCCCACACGTAGCTGCTCAAGCACCCCGTTTGCAGGCTAACGGCTATAGGTCTTGGGCAGTTCATCACTATCACAACGGGCTAAACTCCAGACTCTTTACATAGGTGTGACCAACCTAGTGTTCCATTCCGACAATCACCAAAATGAGGGCTCAAGAATCCTTTGTAGTTTATATGAAGTAAGATACCAAGATAACCGATGGTAGTCCATTTTAATAGTCCTTTTCAATAAAGAGCATTTTTTAAGTCGGCATATAACTTACATTGTGGCCATTTTTTATATGAACGATATACATAATGAGGGAATACAGGAATAAATGTTTTCTTTTGCAACTTTTATAAAGTAACGTTATATAAAAGTTAAATCCAAATCTCATACATAAATAAGCAATTGAGAGTGTTTTATCTTGTAGCATTGTAGAAGTGAACAGTATGAAGTATTTAATGACATTAACATGTATGGTGGCTATCTTATAATGACAAACATAGGTAGATATGTAGAGCGATTATTTATATAGGGAATATAGCCCGTCGATTGATATGTTATCATGATGCAACATCTTTTTAGATAGGACTGTGAACTTAATATATGTTGGATATAACCATGTAGAATTAACCGAAAGATTTTAGCCAGAATATACAGTTAACATTTTGTTAGCATAGATGCATCAATGAGTAGGTCTCATTGTAAGAATGGCTATGAAGCCGACTGCTAAATAAACGGCCATTTTGGAATGGAGGCTAATTTCATTTTCAGTGTTTCATATGAGTAAAATTAATACAATTTTACTCAAATATAACTACTTTTAGGCAAAACTGCAAATATAATATGCTAAATATTACACTTCATATGAAACTGAGGAAATAAAATGTAAACATAATATATATTTAACATCAAATTAATAGAAGATATTAATCTCTGAACATTTTCTGTGTAACATGTGGCAAAATAAGTAGCCATCTTAGGAGAGAATTCAGTCATTACTACGTAAATAAAGGGATATATGGTTGGGACTATATTATATAAAAGTGTAGTGTGATGGATTGTAATAACATGGACACTGAAGAAATTGAAGTGCTATTATATTTTGTTTACTTGAAATACATGTTATAAAGATTTGAAGAATTAGCTTCCTAATGTATGTATCAAATAAAATGTTGAGAATTTGTAACTCTTGGGATCATCTGGAATCTTACTGCTTACTTTAAATGGAATGGATTTGCTGTTGTAGGATTTGAGGATTTATTATCCTGAGAATGAGGTTACTTTGCGAGATATACAATAATTAATAACCGAAAGATGAAATACAGGTGAGGATGAATTCATCATATTTTACAATTGTTTTTGGTATCCTGTTTGAGAAATAAATTGCTCTGGAGATATAAATATGAAAAATAGGCAGGGAAATCATATCTATTAAGCCATTGGAATGGGGTATACATAGTGAGAGATTGTAAATAGCAAATAGGATATTTTCAGTTTTGAATTATATTTAGCATGTTATGATGATTGTTACTTTGTGTACATATGGAATTTGTAAAATGTGTACTTTAATAATATTTGAGAAAGTTTGGCCCTGGTGAAGCAACAAGGCAGTCGTGAAACATGTGTTGGCCTTTTTAGAAGATTATATCGGCTTCAATAAAGGAGTTGATTCTTTCAGAAAATATAACAGTTTCTTGACCTCTCTTTTTGATGATAGCCTTGGTGGCTACAGGTCTCCATCCTAGGTCAGGAGGACTGAATCAATGCCAGATATTCATGCTTTCCTCTACCTGTGTCCTGGAGTTTAAATGCATAGGTCAGGCCCTCCTGCACATACACTGGACATTCTTGGCCAAGTAGAAGGGGTGGATATAAAGAAAGAAAGCACTCCTCTTAAAGCTATATTTACCAGTAGTTCCTGCCTCTGGCTTCATTACTGCTGAGACTAGGGAGAGCAAGGGCAGGGCCAAGAGTCCCAAGGGGAATGTCAGGGGTATTAGTGGCTAGGCCTGGCTACCCCTAAATGATGGCCATGGCTACCTGTGGACAATATGTTCTAAATAGAATATTTAAATCCTCTCATTAGAGTGCATCATGTAGAGCGTCCATCTATGTTTCTAAGCTGCATTTCACTGCAAGAAAGACTTTCTAGGCCTGGATGGTCTACATCACAATTCTTCCATATATTCATTTTGGGAGTCATATAATATTTGAAACATTAAAAGAGGCTTGTAGGCATATTCCAATATTTGGAAATAAGCCACCCTATTATATAACATGCCCTTAGCAAGGAAGCCAGTGCAATTCTGTTTGCATTGCTTTTTTGCATCCAGTGTCTAGTCATTGATATAAAGGTGCTTCCAAGGTACACATGAGCATTCTCACTAACACTGCTGCACCAGCATGGATTGGACAAGTGCTCCTCAATCTAGGTATTGCAGGTGATAGACCACCATAAGCGCTGTGTAGAGGGTTAACTCCTCGACAAGTTCAAAGGGAGACTGGAGCACAAAAGGTCCTACTGAACTTGCAAATGAATCGCCTTCCGAAGGTGCAGCACATGGTAGATGAACAGGTGCACATACATACACCAGCAGCTAAGACTGGGCTGTATATATGGGTAACCTTGGACCCACAAATGGCTTTTTGTGGAAGACTGAGGGTCCCTGTAAAAAAGGGAACAGCTTTTCAATCTCCCCTTTGCGAGAAAACTCCCCATTCACCTCCACAGAGGCACTGAGGCTAAATCTTGTATGTGTGCTTGCCTCCAGGAGAGAGCTTGTGCACGCTTATGAAGTGTGTGCCTGCCCTCTACATGCGGACGCACATTACATATAAGGCTGCAGGGCCATAGGTTGCACAACATAAGGGCAGGTACAAATGACATAATAAGCATTTACTAGAAGTGAAGAAGCATGATGTACGGTTTAACATACATAACTGAAAAAAATGGGATTTAGATTCCTAGTCAACACTGACAAATACACATCTCTTTCGTGTAACTGCATATTTACTGAATGAGAACTAGTGTAATTTGTCAGACTGAAAATATAAAAAACTTTACACATAGAAACATTATGAGCAGTGAGTATGACAGAAACAAATGTGATGCTGTTAGGTACATGTTAGCTGGAGGCGAGCACGACAAGGTTAGTCAAATAAGCCTTACTTCGTGAGCTGCAAAATTCTCCATCTTTGTACTCTCCAAATCCTGGTGCATGCTATCCTGGTCTGGACTCTTAAAAATAATTAGGAAATTGGGAAATAGCTGAATAATGCATATAAACACCATGCTGTCATAACCGCCTGTACATTTCATATAACATATTAACAAACCAAAATGATTTTCCTTTGTCGAATTTATACAAACCCGCTAAATAGGTCAATAATAGACCACCAGAAATGGACGCGAAAATGTTCAGGAATCATTCAAAATCTTACTTCCATTCTATGGGCTTTCCTCGTTTCCAGGTCTGAATCTGAAGGCAAGCAAACCACATTCGGAAATCTAGTCTACCTTATGTTTTATCGACCAGCTAGCATTTAGGATGGGAAACAAGTAAACCATCCTAAATTCAAGTTAATACAACTCCAAAAAGCTGCCGATTTATTTAACCATATCATAATGGCCAAGAGTGCAAGCTATAATTTTTTTATATTTTTGCATTTTTCGAAAGCGCATGCAACCACAATGGTATAAACTCACTGTACATTAGAGCAACATGAGATGCTTGGCATCCGTTACAAATAGATACCAATGATGATGGATTAAACCCAGATCAGTTGACTGGGGGTGAGTGTTTGATTTGCTCTAACGCTCCGTCCATTATCCCCATTGGTATCCGTTACAAATAATCAGAGTGTAACCAACATGAACATGTAGCGGCGACAAAGGGGTTAAAGTCGAACTAGGAATGAGCAACAAGTCAGAAAGAAACATAGAGAAGAGTTAGGAAACGCATGAGCAATAGAGAAGCTGAGGTAGTTTATTCCAGAGCGACATGGCTATTCAGGATATAACTTCAACATGTACATTTTCAATTTTTTGCGAAACTGGATTAGTCATTCTTCTGTACATCTCAAGTTCCTAGGGAGAAAATTCCAATATGTGGGGCAGACCCCGGAGAAGGCTATCTGTGGCTTTTTGGTCTTCAAGGTGAGAATTTGTATGCTTCCGAGGTTTCTATTAGACATAACGGTAACAAAGTCGCGTGTTTTGCAAGTAATGTAACCTTGCTTAGATTTAAATTTAATTCTTGCAGCAAGAGGTAATCAGTGCAATTCTCTGAGTGCAGGAGAAATGTGATCATATCTTCTTGTACCTTGGACAAGCCTAACAGCAGCTTTGAGCACTGCTTTGATGGAGGTGATTGATGAAGCTGGAATAACCAGTGATAACACTTTGGTATAGTTCATTCTGGGCACAATTAATGGATGTAAAACAAAGCAGAAATCGTTCCGACAAAGGAAAGGTTTGAGTTTCTTTATGGAATATAGCAATGATTGATTTAAGAAGCTGTTTGGTCAATATGTGTTGCCAAAGTAAAATTTTAATCCAACCATATTACAAGAGACTTGATCAATAAGAAGGAAGCAAAGCCCAGGTGTTGCAAAACTGCAAGCCAGTGTTGATTAAAGTTTGTGTGTTTTTGGGCTACAGATAAAGATGCCTTATGCCTTTTGAAGATTAAGCTGTAGGACATTTTATGACATTCAAGCTATGTGCTGGGTGATGCCACAGAACGTCTCTAGTCACTGTTATTAATTGGTGCTTCTTTGCTGCTCTTCTCCACAGAGCCATCCCATACTATTATTTACCACTTTTTCCCTTTTTCCTTGCCATTTATTTAACTAGCCAGAGCACGTCATCTCTCTTTTCATGGACTGCTTTCAAAGATTTTTTATATTTAACCAACAAATTACCAGTCAATTTAACAAAGATGTTAAACACACTGCCTGTCTGAAACTGTTTGTCAATGAATGGCACCGCAAGAAAAAGAATTGAATATTAAAAGCCCTGCTTGTATGTTATGTGATGTGATGTGATGTTATGTTATGTAGATTCGGAGAGTGGACTATCACCCGGCAGGATATTTTGGCGCTGAGCAGGTGTGAGTCTAGCCAAACATATGGCCTAGTGGGACTACTTGAAAAGCTAGGTCTTCAGTTTCTTGAAGTATTCAGGGAGTGAGGAGGAGGCTCTTATGTGTAGCGGCAGGTCGTTCCATGCTTTAGGAGCGATGTAGGAGAATGCTTGACCACCAGATTTAGTTTTCCATATGTGTGGGATGTATGCAAGTAGGAGTCCGAGTGGAAGTGTCTGTAAGATTTGTGAAAGCAGATGCGATTGTTGAGGTATGCTGGGCCAGTGTTGTGCACTGCCTTGGAAGTGTCATGCGGAGCTTGAATTGTGCTCATTTGTGTATGGGGAGGAAGTGGAGCTCTTTCAGGTGTGGTGTGATGAGAGTGCAGCGTAGGAGGTTTGAGAGTGAGTCTGGCCACTGAATTCTGAATGGTCTTTGCCTTTGGGTGAGTTTTTTGTTGGTTCCGGCATAGAGAGTGTTTCCTCTATGATGGTCTTACATGTATCCTGGATTTCTGTGAGAATGACTCTGAGGCTGCTGGGCCTCATGGACTCCTGCATCCTGCTAGTGATGGCATATGTGGGGTCTGCAGTGGCGTAGGAAGCTGGCTCTGTATATACTATACCAAAAAGATGTATAGTGTGTACAGAGTCCAGGGAGTTCCCAAAGGTATGGCAGAGGATAAAGTAGATAATACCTTACTCCCAATTTAGTGGTAGCTCAGCTGAGCAGTTAGGCTTATCAGAGGGTAGTGTGAATACATTTGGTGTACATACTTATACAAGGCAGAACCACACTCTCAAATACTGACTCCAGGCCAATGTTTGTAGAAAAATATTACTTTAGGTACTTTTAATACTAGGAACCAAGTTGAACTCATTTACAAGTATGTACTTTTATGCAACACGTTCAAATTACTGGCAATAGATATGTATGGCATCAATAAATACATTGCATGTGCAAGAAATGCTTTATAGTCTCTGAAATACTTTTGTGCTTGTCAATCAGAAACAGTAACACTGGGTACTTGAAACAGGTAGACAGTCGGATGTAGCAGATATAATGCAATGCAATCCTAAGGAAGGATAAACAGTGCTATGCAAGAGCAGGTAAGTACACAACTTACTTTTCCAGTCTCCAGGAGTTTAGGCCAGCACTGGGCAAGGGTCAGTTTGCGGTAGGTACTGCACCACCAGTGGAACTGGGGTGGCCAAGTGCAGAGTTCGCCGAGCCCAAGGCTAATCAATAGAGACTGGGGGTACCTTAAGAGGTGTGAGGTTCAGTATCTATGCCGCGGCGGGTCGATACCGGCAATGATGGTCGCTCTCGCAGTTAGCGGAGAGCAATGGAGGTGAATGAGATTCAGTAGACCACCAACACTGGTACAGTCGCCAGCGCATACTCTTCCGTGGATGGATTTATCCAGGGACCATTTGCATATATACCAAAAATTGGATGTTTTTATACAACGTTGCGAAGCCAAATTTGAATGTATTTGACCATTGACTTGAACGTATGACCTTTGAACATAATTACTAGCCTTGAGAAAGCCCTGGCTCATTGTGCCAAATAGGGCGAAACACGTGTCGGCTGTCTCCGTTTCCTTGTCTTTTATGAAAAAAGATAAAAAATAAAAAAACAAAAAAAGAGTGAAATGGATTCACACGGTGACACTTGAAAATAAAATACTTTTCATCACCAAATATTATTCTTGGACTCTTGTGTTATGCTCAAAAATAGGAATTATTCCATCAAATCATATCAAACTGCTTGAAGAAGAGGAATATACAATTACACCTTTATTTCTACAGTCGCCATCACAGTCTGCGGGTCACTGTAGAGCAAAGGGAGGCACTACCAACCCAGCAGTCGCGGTCGTGGGGATGGTGATGCGCAGGGGATGGAGGAGTTCCGCTGACGTTGGGCCATCTCGGAGAGGCCACAGTTGAGTAGACGGGGCAGAAGGAGCCGGACAGGGCCACTTGCAGGAGGGTACAGGCTCTCGGGAACAGGGCTGTGACCAGCTTGGGTTGTTGATCCGAGAGGATCCCTCTGGGTCGTGGAGGCCATCCAGCTGCAGTGCTTTCTTCTGGCAAGGCAGAGTCACGTCGACACAAGTGTCGGTCCTCTTCCGCTGCGGTCTTGGGGTTCTTTTGCAGTAGTGAGTTGCGTTGACACACGTGTCGGTCCTTAGTTACTATGGTTTGTGTGCTGGCGTGCGCATGGGACTAGAGCCTCTAGTCCAAAGGGCGGTTCTTGGAGATTGGTTGAAGGCAGGAAGTGTTTCTGGAAGGGCAGCAGGTCCAGTTGTCAAGCCGGCTACAGGTGACAGGGTACTTGCCGAATTCTGTCTGCAGCGGTTCAGTTCCTGGTCTGGCGGCGGTCTTCTTCCATCTTCTTCTTTGGTCCGTCGAATCTGAGGAACAAGGTTCAGAGGAGCCCTTAAATACTAAACTTAAGGGCAATACTGAGGTCAGGCAGTAGCCAATGGCTACTGTCCCCTAGGGTGACTATACCATTTGGGTGCCCCCTCCCTTTGGAGAGAGGGGCCCATCCCTGTTCCTATTGGACCTAATTCTCCAATTCAAGATGGAGAATTTCTAAGAGAGGTGTTCAACTCAGCTCCTGGTGACCCCAGAGGTGTGCCAGGCTAAGGTAGACACTCCTACTCTGCTTACTAATTTTCCCGCCTGTCTGGCTGCCAAAAGTGGGGTCTGGACTGGGGGGGTGGGCATCTCCACTAGTTGTAGCTGCTCAAATCAGCACATCACAAGGTGAGAGCCTTTGAGGCTCACTGCCAAGTGTTGCTGTTCCTGCCAGGGGGAGGTGTGAAGCACCTCTACCCAGACCAGGCTTTGTTTCTGACCTCCAAGAGCACAAAGGTTCTCACCCCATGAGGTCAGAAACCTGTCTAGTGGTAGCTGGCTGGCGGGGACCAGTCAGCCAATACACTGGAGGTCGGCTGTTTTTAAGGGGGCATCTCTAAGATGCCCTCTGAGTGCATTTTAAAATAAATCTAACACTGGCATTAGTGTAGGTTTATTATGCTGAGAAGTTTGGTACCAAGCTTCCCAGTTTTCAGTAAAGCCATCATGGAGCTGTGGAGTTTGTAAGGACAAATTCCAGGCCCATGAACTCAAAATGGTTTCACTGCATTTACAGTGTCCCAGAATGGACTAAGACACTGTAGGGGCATATTGCTCATGCTGTTATGCCCTCATCTGTGGTATAGTGCACCCTGCTTTAGGGCTGTAAGGCCTGCCAGCAGAGTGACTTACCTATGCCACAGGCGGTGGTGTGTAGGCATGGCACCCAGGAAGGGGTACCATGTCGACTCTTTTAGTTTAGCCACACCACAACACATAGCCTGCAATGGCACTGTCTATGTGTTAGGTGTGGGGTCCTTTAGGGTGGCACAATACATGCTGCAGTCCTCATGGACCCTTTTTGGTCACAAGGCCCTTGGTACCACTGGCACCTTTTAAAAAGGACTTATAGGTGGGCCAGAGGTGTGCCAATTGTGAAAACAATGGTACAGTTTAGGGAAAGAACACAGGCACTGGGAACCTAATTGGCAGGGATCCAGTGCACACTCTGTCAAAGTGCATCAGAAATCTGGTAAAAAGTGGGGGGTTACTGCAACAGAAACCCACTTTCCTACAAGTGGGACTAGAAGTTCCAGTGGGCACAGCATCAGGGGAATCTCTCTGACTTGTTCCAGTTCTCAGAGGGAACTGCACAGGACCTGCAGTGGTGTCTGACCAACCACGATTGGGTCAGAGGCAGACCCCTCTCCCCTCTCCCTCTCCCTCTCCCTCTCCCTTCCCCAACCAGACCACACTGAAGTGACAGATGTGCCACTCCTGGGATGGGTCAGCCATCTGGGAGAGGTGGAGATTAGAGGACTCTGGTCTCAGGTGGAATCCGGACTCCACATCAACTTGCTGGATCTCCGAACAATTCGCTTGGCTTTGAAAGCCTTTCTTCCTTCAATCAAGGGAAAGCTGGTTCAAGTGTTCACGGACAACACCGCCTCCAAGTGGTACTGCAACAAACAGGGTGGGGTCCTGGACACTTTGCCAAGAGGCCCTGTGTCTTTGGACATGGCTGGAACAGCAGGGCATATCCCTGGTGGTTCAACACCTGGCAGGTTCTCTGAACACCAGCATGGACAAACTCAGCCATCTATGCCTAGTGGATCACGAATGGTGTCTCCATCCGGAGATGACGCAATGTCTCTATCAACAGTGGGGAGAGCCTTGGTTAGATCTGTTTGCCTCCGCCAAGAATGAGCAATGTCAGCTCAGGCCTCCTATACGCCTTTCTGCCCATACCACTCCTGTCCAGAGTGCTCAAGAAGACCAGGAGCAACCGGGCCCAACTTATTATTGTGGATCCGGACTGGGCACGGAGAGTCTGGTATCCAGAGCTTCTCAAATTGAGCATTGATCCTCCGATCAGGCTGTCCCTTCGGGAGGATCTTCTGTCGCAGCAGCAGGGGAGGGTCCTCCACCCAAACTTGTCAACTCTACGCATTCTTGCGTGGAGATTGAGAAGCGGCAGTTGATAGCATAAGACATTCCTCCAGAAGTTTGCAATGTTATTTTGGCGGCCAGGAGGCCCTCCACCAAGACCGTGTACGTCTGCCGGTGGAACAAATTTGTTAAATATTGTACAGAAAGGTCTATTGATCCTCTTTCTACTTCCCTCTCTCAAGTTTTGCTCTTTATTTTCATCCTTGCCCAGCAGGGCTCTGAACTGGGCACTCTAAAAGGGTACCTTTCGGTCCTGTCCTTCCTGAGGCTGCAGAACACCCTCATTATTTAAATCTCCCATTGTAAATAGGTTCCTCAAAGGCCTTGTACATATGGTCCCACCTTCCCCTTTCATTATGCCTCAGTGGGACCTTAATTTGGTTCTCACCTTCCTGATGAGTGCTCCATTCGAACCTCTGCACAACTGCCTATAAAAACAGACTTTTTATTCGCAATCACTTCTGCCAGGAGGGTGAGTGGATTGCAGGCTTTGTCATCCAAGCCTCCTTACATAACAGTTTTCCCTAATAAATTGGTGCTTCTTTCCTCCCGAAAGTGGTAACACCATTCCATGTGGGGCAATCTGTCACCTTGCTCCCTTTCTATGCTCCTTCGCACCCCTCTAAAGAAGAGTAGCGACCACACCGTCTGGACCCAAAAAGAGCGTTGTCGTTCTAGCTTAATTGCTAAAGAGTTCCAGGTAGACGACCAACTCTTAGTGGGGTACGTTGGAACCAAGAAAGGTTATGCAGTGCAGAAGAGGACTATTTTGCGATGGGTCATCCTCTGCATCAAAATATGCTACGCTCTGGCCAAAAAGCAGCCTCCTGAAGGCTTAAGGGCTCATTCCACCAGAGCTAAGGCTGCTACTACAGCGTTGCAATGTTGAGTTCCAGTCCTCGACATTTGTCAGGCAGCAACGTGGGCATCCCTGCACACGATTACAAAGCACTACTGCCTGGACAGTCAGGTCCACAGAGACGGCCTTTTTCGCTGCTCTGTTTTGCAAGACTTCCTGGTCTAAATTTGTCCGCAGTCCCACCTCCGGGGATGGTATTGCTTGGGTATCTATTCAAAGGTAAGGAATCTGCGGCTAGATGTCTCTATCAGATGGGCAAGTTACTTACCTTCCATAACGCCTTATCTGGTAGAGACATGATCTAGCTGCAGATTCCTTACCGACCAACCCATCCTCCCCGCACTGCGGACAAGTTTCTATGGTCAGGGCTGATCCCTTTCAGGGTCCTAGTTGTTCAGAAACACACCAATGTCAGTGCACTTCATGTCTCCGTGCTTCTGGCGTGGAAAGTTGTGAAAAGTAACTGACGTCAGCGCGCTGAGGTGGTGTCTATATAGGTGACACAGACGTCACAACGGCGTAGACGATGCCGACGACGTCACTCAGAGCTGACCGAGGCCAGCTACCGGCTCGCAGGGGTATTGCTTGAATAAAAAATCTTTTGGATCCAATATGACACCTGGGAAATTCAAAGGTAAGGAATCTGCTGCTAGATCATGTCCAGATAAAGTGTTACCGAAGGTAAGTAACTTGTCCATTTTCCACTCATTTGTTCACCAGTGGAAAGGTGAAAGGCTGTTTTGCATAAATTGACCTATGTCTGTTTCACCATCCCCGACAAATTCTCTAACAGAGTAATTCAAATGGCAAAGGCCTTTTTGTATGAGCACCAATTACAAGAATGTTACAATTAACACTCGTATTGAGCTCTAGTAGAACCATTTGAGCAATCGCAATATTTTTACTAATAGAAAATGAAGGTGTTGGGCATTGGCAAACGAATTCCTCAGCTAGAAAGCATCCCTGAAAAGAATTCTCTGTGGAGAAAGTGTTTCTACCACAAATTGTCATTGTCTGGTTTATAGGTTGAAAACACGTTTCTTCCATTGGAAATAATTAAGAATATCCTAGAACATCAAGGTATGTATTTCATATAGAGTAGACTGCCCTGGTATATGCCGTGGACCATCTTTAACGGGGTGCACCAGGTGCAGACTAGGACAGTGTGCCGTATTACTTTGAATGTGCTGTTCCTAGTGCAGGTGCGAACACATGTCTACACTTTAAACAGCACATTAGTGAAAGGCAGACTATCTACTTTCACTGTGCAGCTGGTAACTAGGCCTGAGTTTGAAAGAGGTGCAGATATCCCACATTGAGTTACTGCACTCACCTGCAGGGGAATGCCTAATGGATCCCTGGGATACCCTTTCTTCTCTTTCAAGGGGACCCTCGGGTGCAATGACTGTGCACCACCTCTATGTGGCACACATTATTGCACCTCCTGATGGCCTCTTTGCCTCTGTGCCTGCTTCTGTAATATGGTACGGGTGGCAAGAATTTCCCCATTTACACTGGGGTCACCCCCTGTGAATCATGCCAGCACACATTTAGCACGTTGCTTTATCTGTATTATAGAAGGTGCTGTGCACATATCTGTGGCCTCTTCTGTAATTCTAAATTGCCACAAGGCATAAAAAGAAAGCACACTTGTCCATAGCTCCCCCAGGTCACTTTCTATGATGGGCCCCTGGTGATCACAGAGAGACAGACTGGGTGTTCTTAAGATGAGGCAACAAGTTATCTCAAATTCCAAGATGGGTCTGAAATGATCAATCACTAAACCTGAAGATAATGCCCTTTACCCTGTGCTTTTCATGCATGAGCTATCAATACTGTGTTTTAATCTGTTAAATATTTGGATTTGGTGGGTTCACACACACACACACACACACACACACACATTGATCATGTGGGACCCAGGGAGTAACCAGAAGATTAAAATAGCCCCATTTTGAAACCAAGCTTTAATGGCACTGGCATGTGGTGCCACCTTAGGTGAGTCCCCCTCACCCGTACACCCTTTCTTCCATCCATCCATCTTTTTTATTTGTTATTTTTTTAAAAGAGTTTTATATAGCGCGAACTAGACCCGAGAAATCGGGTATCAGAGCGCTTTACATGAGCACCAGTTTCGTTACAGAAGGACACATTCATTTTTGTTAGGCACGGGGAGATTAAGGGGCCGATTCCGATCTCGGCCGGTAGGGCACCGAATCGGATTCGGCTTTACCGGATCCGATTCGGAGGCCTCTTTTCCGACCGATTCGTGCATGCGTCCGGGCGAGTGAGTACGATGCGAGCATACGCGAAATCGCCGACCGACTCGTTCGCGGGTCCGAACCGCTCCGACTGACTCGCACGGACACGACTCGCACCACGCAATGGAGATGTTCCCCGACCGAGCAAGTACGATGCGCACCTCGAGCAGTCCAACCGACTCGCGCCGTCCGGCTCCAAAGAGCAGTCGGAACCGGACTTCGGGGGTCCGTGTCGGACCCCCCTGCACACGTAGCCACGCGAGTCACACACAGGCATGTACGGCGCGAGTCGCATCGACGCATACCCGCTGTAGGGGGCGCCCTTGTTCGCGAAGTACCCATTGAGTCAATGGGAGCCCGTGTACGCATTGTACGACCGGCTCCCATTGACTTCAATGGGAGTCCGACCGAATCGAGTCCGATAGCATACGTACGCATCGTACTCGTTCGGTCGGGCTGCTAGAGTCCGATTCAGTCGGAAATCTCTCCGGGTCCGGCTCGGTCGGAGAGATTTCCTGCCCGAATCGGAATCGGCCCCAAAGTGTTTTGCCCAGAATCACAGGATGTTTAAGCGTCGTTGCCGAGACTCGAACCTGGTTCCCCAGCTTTAGGGTTGACCGCTCTAGCCGTAAGGCTACATCCTCTCCCCATCCTCTTTTGTTCTGTTTATCCACTCACCCATAATTCCATTCATTTCTCATTCACTTTTCCATCAATTCTTCCTTATATATTTGGATCTGTCAATCCTTCACCCTTCCACCATCCCTTTTTTCCCCTTCTTGTCTTCTTTTTTAATCCTTCTTTATTTTACTCTTCCTTTCTTTCACCTTTTCTCCCTTCCACTTCCCTTAGTTTTCTTCTTTCCGTCCTTTTACCATTCCTTGTTTTTATCGTAGCTTCCTCCAAACCTTTCCTCCCATCATCTCTCTTCCCCTTCCGATACTGACCTGTATTCTTTTCTACCCATCTTACTTTTTCTTTCTTAATATTTCTCTGGCCTTTGGCCTCCTGCTCTGTTCCTCTGCCCCATTTTTATCATTTCTGATTCTCTCTTTCCTTCACTGTATTAGGCTAAGTTGACAGCCCTTGAGCCACAATCCCTAGCAGTCATGGTAACCCTTTACAGTATTATGTTTGAGATTTTCTCTGGATGTACAGACAGAAGAGGCTCACTGAGTACTAAAACGGGATCCAACTTACCAGTCTAATGGCAACACACTCCCACCCCCCCACACACACTTTAGATGCTATAGTTGGGGTTTCACACACCACTGTTTGGTGCTTCGAGAGGGAGAGTTGTCTTTTGGTGCTCTAACTATCAAAGCGGTTTATGAAATGTGCCTGCTTCCTGATCATTGGGCGGAGTCAAGTAGTTCTCTGATAAAAGAGCAGGAGAGCCTCTGGCATCATGCCATGACCCATGTCCTGGAGGTGACCCGCTTTCCCTTAGACAAACCAACCAGTAGAAGCTTTCATAATTTTGTTACAAAAAATAATAATTTCATAGATTTTTGTACTGAGCTAAGTCAGAGCTTTCTAGCAGTAAAAGCTGATTGAGTTCTATCTAAATGTATAAGGTCTTACCAAACAATTGCATCAAGAGGCGGTATGAACCTTGCATATTCCAGTATTTCCGTCTGAGACTATTAGTGCTTTTGAGCGTGACTGTTAAATGTGCTGTTATGTTACTGCCTAGTTGCTTGGGTCTTTCGTTTTCACTTTAGTTATCACTTATACTTTAAAGCAAATTGAAAAAAAAACATAGCCAGAGCCTTAGGCCTTGCTGTTAGTCCTTGCTGTTAGCCCAGATTTAGGCACAAACACATTTGTAGCTAAATCGGGATTACAACCCAGTACAATTTGGCCATTAACTATTTTCTGGCCAGTCATTTTCACCAGGTCAAATCTGGTGAAATTCTGGAGGGCAAAGAGTACAAAATGCTATTTTGCACATGTAAAGACTGTGGAAAATGTGCAACTTGACCTACATTGCAAGGTGTGCAACTCAGAAATGGTTGCAAATAGCACACCCTCTAAGTACTGCATCCCATGCAATTGCTAATTAGTGGGAATGTAATGTGCATCTTAGTTGTTATTGACCCCTAGATCTAGTCACATAACTAATCACTGATCCGTTGCATTGAAAATTCTTTCAGTCAAGGCACTCCTGCATAAAATGTTTATAATCAACGACAATATACATATGCACACAAAACTGGCTATGATTAAAGCATCAATGAAACACTTATTACAGCAATAACACTTTGTAAAGTTTCAGACAATGCCTTATCCTACCAGGGACATAAAGAAGCAGAATAGCTAACAATTTGAGGCCGCTGTAACACGACTTGGCATAAATCATTGATTTGGGATTTACTTTAAAGAGCAAAACTTTATTTGTGGTGGAAAGTAGCCCTCAAGTCAAGCAAAGTAGCACTAGCACTGCTTTGTCGCGACTGAGCGTCCAATGGGTGGTTTATGGGCATTCCCAAGCAACCACCCATGGATTCTCATGCAAAGCCCTATCTATATAAAATGGTAGACAGGGCTTTTGCACCAAAATATAGCACCTCTTCAAAGAAGGCGTTAAAAAGGAGAAATGTTTTCATTCCTCCTTACTTTTCCAACATTGCATATGCACTGTACTGTACACCACAAATCCAAAGTGGGAAACATTTTAAACTATGTCTATGCATAGTATTTTGTTCTTAAGGACTTACCCTTCATGCATTGTGGTGCAAGGGTGCGTGTGGTGCAAGACAGTCTTATATATGGCATTGTTCTGCTCTCTCCCTTTCATGCAACACAGTGTATTGGTTGCTGCACTGCTTTGCATGATATATTGGTAACCTAAACCTAGCTGCAGAGCCCAAACATCATTCCCCCTATACTACTTAAACACAATCATTTATTTGTGAGATACCTTCTGGACTTTTTTAATCTAGACAGTTTTTCAATACCACTGAAATATGTACAATAATTAAATAAGTAGGTGGAGCATTGCTTTCTTCAAAAAAGCAATATTTTTTTTTGGGTTATCAGTTAATTCTAAATTGTTTATTATCTTTAGCAATAAATTACCTTTATAGGTATTGATAAAAATGTACATTTTCAGGTTTATTTGTCTCCCTTTTCTCAAAATTGAGGGACTTAAACAGCTCCTCCTCAGGCACTAGTTACTTATGAGCGATAAAAACATCCTCACTGGCCATCTACTTTGTGTACAATGCAGATTTTTTTCTTTGTAGTTACATCAAACAACGGAATCAATGCAGCCCAATAAAACCATGGGCAATGTCCAGAACTGTCTTCACGTTTAACCACACTCTGAATCCTCTTCAATGGCTCGTAAATGTGAAGGTATGTACAGCTGAGGGATCCACTAGTAATTATAGAATTATAATAAAAGATGATGAAAAAGTGCTGAACGCAACAGTGAAATCGTGAAGCCATGACGTGGTTGAATTTTGAATATAAAGGGAGACATACCATGCTTCTTCTGGCCTCGGCAAATTGCCTTCTCTCTTCCTCTAAGCGCCTCTTGGCTTCTTCTTCTGCTTTACGCTGTTCTGCTTCACGGCGCTGCTTTTCCAGTTCTTCAAAGCTCAGTTTTAGTTTTCCAGGCTGGTTTATTTCCTTCGGGGTAAGGAGCAGAGATTGTTCATCCTCCTCCCCGGGAATCTAAAAATTGGGAAACAGGAAAATATTTACTCATATGAAAGGCAAGCAGCTTTTTTATATTCTCAATAGGACCCCTTCCCATTTTAGATTGGTCACCACAGTGTTACTATAATTGGTGGCATATTGCATACATAATCCATATAAACCAATAGCTAAATGAACACGCAAAATGTGTTGTGCGAAATGAGGGCTTGATTCGTAAAAAGAAGCTGGAAAACAACTCCCATAGGATTCCTCCGACATTTGCAGGAGATTTCTCAGTACCATGGATGTCACAAAGGATTGTGAATTCCATTTTATCTGAAACATGTTACCATTTACACATTTCGAATGTGAATGGTGTAGGTATTGCCATGTGTAAATGCAACACAAAGGTTCAACTCCACTTTAAAACTGTTCTTCCACCGGGAACTTATTTTTCACTGTAAATCTTGCTAACATCAGCTTTGATGCTCTCCTTAACATGGTCACACTGTCGATAGATCTTGTTTTTGACAGGCAAGCTGTCCCCAGTGTCCACATCATGGGTACACTAGTGTGTTTGTCCAGGGGTTAAGAGAAAGCGCACAGAACACTGCTCCAGGACTTGCTGCAGTCAGCTTGCTGTTGGGCAGAGGGGGTGTCTAAGTAGACAACTTCATCCACTGACCCGTCTTAAGGGCTACTGGAGAGGAGGTCAGGGAGAGGTTCACTCCCTGCTTCCTGATCCTCATCAGGGACCATCAGCGTAGGCACTTCAGCCCTGTTGTGGAAAGGTTTCAGGTGTTAAACATGGTTGACCATCTTGGGGCTCCTGCTATTGCCAAGGTCAACCAAGTAGGTGACCTCACCTTTCCTTTCAAGGATAGGGTAGGGCCCAGTCCATTTGTCCTGGAGGGCCCTAGGTGCCACAGGCTCCAAATCCCATACCCTCTGCCCTGGTTGGAACTCCACCATGGCAGCCTTTTGATCATACCAGAGTTTTTTAATCTCTCGGCTGGCCTTAAGGTTTTTGCTTGTCTTTTCCATGTACTCTGCCAACCCTGGAACACAGGCCTAGTACATAGTCAACAATATCTTGTTTAGGCTCGTGGAGAGGTCTCTCTCAGCCTTCCTTAACCAGCCAAAGTGGTCCCCTCACAGGATGGCCAAACAGAAGTTCAAAGGGGGAAAAACATACTCCCTTCTGTGGTACTTCTCTGTAAGCGAAAAGCAGGCATGGCAAAAGGACATCCCATCTCCTTCTGAGTTTTTCAGGGAGTCCGATGATCATGCCTTTAATGGTCTTGTTGAACCTCTCAACCAGGCCATTAGTTTGTGGGTGATATGGGGTAGTGAACTTATAAGTCCAAATGTGTTTCAGGTAGCCAGACATGAGGTTTGTACCTCTGTCTGACACCACCTTCTTAGAAAACCCACCCTGGTAAAGATACCAATGAGGGCCTTAACCACTGCAGGAGCAGTGGTAGTCCTAAGGGGAATTGCCTCAGTATACCTTGTACCATGATCCACTACTACCAGCATAAACCTGTTTTCTGATGCAGTTGGAGGGTCAAAGGGACCAACAATGTTGATTCTAAACCTTTCAAAGGGTACCGCAACCACTGGAAGTGGAATTAAGGGGGCCTTTAGGTGGTCACATACATTGATACTGGCTTGGCAGGTGGCACAGGAGTTGCAAACCTCCTTCACCTTCTGGGATATGTTTGGCCAGTAGAAGTGGCTGAAAAGCCTACTCCAGGTTTTGGTCATGCCAAGATGCCCAGCTAGGGGGATGTCATGTGCCAATGTGAGGAGAAACTCTCTGAATTGCTGAGACACTACCAGTCACCTGGTGGCTCCATGTTTGAGGTCTCTGGCCTCAGTGTACAAGAGCCCTTCATCCCAATAGGTCCTGTGGGAGGCACTGGCATCTCCCTGTTCCTGTGCAGCAGCTTGCTGTCTCAGGCTTTCAAGAATACGACAGGTCCTTTGCCCTTGGCACAGCTCTTTCCTAGAGGGTCCACCTGAGCCTAGGAGCTCTGCCGTTGTTAGGTTTAAAAACCCCATTCTCGTTATACACCTGTTTCATTTCCTATTAGGTTAGCAGTGTGCGGCTAAATTAGACACCATTCGTATATACGTTATGCAACCCACTGAGTTATCCCTGCAATGTGCGAGCTTCAGTTAGCGAGTGTGACTCCATTTTGTATTTCGTAATCCCTATTAGGCTGTGTCTGAACTAGGCCTCATTATTCGTATTACTTGCCTTAGCAGAACACAGTATTTAGTTATTATTTTCTCTCCTGTTCAAGGTTGCTTTCTGACTTACTAATAAGTAGGACATTCTGCCCTCGCATACCTATCCGTGTGTGTAGCTCTGCTCCCAGGTTAGGAGATGCTGAGACCCAGCACGGCAACCTTGAAACTGTGATAGTGTGTACCCATCTAGCAGGTGGTAGCCCATCCTTCTGTGCCTCCTTTGTTCATGCTCGGCCTAAGCCAGTAACTTTCCACTGTGGGCGTGGTTGGAGGTTCTTGGGAGGAATGGTTATGCATTGCAGACTGTTGGGGGGGTCAGTCCCTCGGCAGACATCTTAGGGTGCAGGCCAGATTGGACTCCTCTGCAGAGTATTGCTAATAAATAACTGTTTGTATTCTCTACTGTCTGACCGACTCTTCATTTTGGTAGAAGGCGAGTAGGAGGTTATAGATAACCCAGGTGGCCCTTTTCGGGTCACTTCCTTCAGTTGGCGCCCAAACAGGGACCCCGCAAGGTGACCCGACTCACCCATAAACGGGTTGCAGGGTCAGGGTTGCGTCCAGACGGTCGGGCGGATCGGGAATCCCCACATGATAAGAGCCTGGTTCTCTTGGCTGCCCCGCCTGTCTGATCGGGCGACTCCTCGTCTAGTGGTCACCGGCTGGGGTCCTGAGAAGACGAAACCTTGGATTTGACCGTTTGGTCCGAAGAGTCGGCAGTGAAGAATAATCTTGCTCGACCTGAGTGCACCAGGTGAGTGATTTGAATTCTTGGAAAATGTGGCACCATGGTTGAACGACATGAGCCTACGGGCTATGACTGGTACAGTCTCCGGACTGTCTTGTCTTGATCTTGGTGGGTTTGCGGACCCTTAAAGACACAGAGTGTTTGTGAGCAGTCTACCAGGCCAACTGGAAATTCGGCCTATTCTTGAAAAGGTCTGGGACTGTTTGCAAGCAATCTGCCAGGCCAACTGGAAATTCGGTCTATTCTTGAAAAGGTCTGGGGCTGAAGCCTGTCTTCTTGTCTTGAAACAGTCTTTGGACTGTCGTGTCTTGGTGCAGTCTGCGGACTGTGGAGTGCGGTTTCCGGACTGCTTTTGATTTGGTTTGTGGACCGTTTTGTTGGTTGATGTTGTATTTGTCCATTGGGGACAGTGCATGTGTCTTATATTAAGATGCCTTGTTTAAGTAAGTTAGGGTGTTTTGGATGTCGGTGTTGTTCCACCGAGGCTCGATTGGAAGAGAGGCAGCCTGCGCCTCCGGAGGGTACCCCAAATTTTGATGTATACGTCAAGCACGGCATTGGCCCTATTATGTTTAGCACGTTGTGGAATAAATATACGAGGGACAATGCTGACTTACTGTGGCCGCTTACTGGCACATTTGATGAACAGAAGTTGAATTATTTGCAGGATAAATTGTTCGCCAAAAGGAGCAGGCAGTCGATGTTTGATTCTCTGAGGGTATGGCAGAAGGAGGCAAAACAGCGACGGATATGAGCAGAGAAACAAGTTCGGAGGGGACAAACGCAAACGATAACGCAGAAAGCAATGGCCTATGACAGAGAAAAGATCGAGAAAGGCTTAGAGTGTGCAGATGGGAAGTTTCGATTACAGAGTGATAAATGTTATGTTGCTCGAGAGGAAGGCGATGATTTTGTTGAGATTGGATTCTCGACCCCCACCTCTTTATGCCCCTGAACGGATATACCCCGTGTTCCCAACATCTCAGCCTTCGGCCTCTGGTTCTGCTATCCCTAGTCTTTCTGTCTCCAGCTCTGCTGCTTCGGCCACAGCCTGTTTCTTCCCCACCTTCGCAAGTTACAGGGGCGGGTGCCGTCAGCTCTCCTATTCTGTCTCCTGGCTCTGTATCTGTGGCTACGCCTTCTCATACTCCTACAACACAGTCTTTGTTTACGATGGTGCCCGTTTCTTCGTCTGCTCCTTCTCCCTTGAGTGTGTTACCTCAGGCGTTGCAAGATGCCGAGACGCCTGTGCGTGGAGTGCATGGAGCGAATTGGGCAGCGGCACGTGACCGCAAGGAGAAAGTGTTGGTGCGCTCCGCTGTGGGTGATGAGGAAAAGAGAATGGTGGCTGACCAAGCTGCACAGTGGGCTCGGAATCCGATTTATAGTGTGGAAGATGTGTGGAGCGTGATGAAGGATTATAAGCCGTTTATACAGCAACATGCTCTCAAGCATATGTCGGCTACATTAATAGGATTGTGGGAACAGTGTTTCAAGGGTATTGCACCGCAGATCATCTATGACATTCGGGATAGAGTGTACACTACAGATATGGCCCCTAATGAGGTTTTCAGTGATGTGATGACATTGGTGGGTTACCGGGGTAGACTACTTCAGAAGGTCCCGACGACAATATCACAGTTTCCCATGAGGGAAGTTCATCCCATTTACCACCCCCGAAATACCAGAGTTGCGAGACGACCATGACATTGTTACTCGCCCGGAAGAGGAGTGAGGTATTATCCTTAAAGAGTCAATTGCGAGACCCTCGGAAAAACCCAACTGCGTATTATAAAGAATTGACGGAGGCGGCCTCCTCCACAGTGATGACATTAGCTGATATAGAGTTGTTTTTCGGCCTGTTGGTACCAGTGGATATATGGAGACAGGTGCATACGCAGGATCACGTAGTGGAATTGGGTGGAACGTGAGACGAGATCAGAGCGTGGGATAAGGACCGCAAGCCCTGCGAGAAGCCGAAGGCAGAGCTGTTGGCTTTGCCGGGGCGTATTATCACTTACATGCATTCCCTTATCCCGCCGAGACGAGTGGACTGGGACAAGTTGACTGCTTGTCGTCAGAAGAAGGATGAAAGTGTATCTGATTTCTTTACTAGGTTTGAAGGGGTGTTTTGGGATTTTAGCGGCCAAGATCTGTCACAGGAGGGTGGTGTTCGTTTGTTCGCTAACAGATTTGTCACTAATTTGCTTCCCGAGATTGCGACTAGGTTGCAGGCTTCGGAAAGCACATGGACCACCTCATCCCCGTCAGTGATTTTGAGTATGGCACAATATTATGAGCATAGAGAGAATGAGGACAAAGAGAAGGTAGAGAAAAAGTCCAAGGAGTTGAAGACAAGGGTGTTGATGCAGCAAGTGACGAGGGGAAATGGCAGAGGTAGAGGTTCGGGCCCGTCCCAGCGAGGGTCCCGGTCGGACAGGAACAGTACTATCGGTGTGCCTGTAGGGTACAACCAATGTGCGTATTGTAAAAAGGAGGGGCATTGGCGAAGTGAGTGCCCGGAGTTGTCACAGAAAGGTGAAGCCCCAAGAGGTCGGGGTTTTAGAGGATGTGGTAGAGGTGGAGGAGGCCAAGGGGAGGCGCAGTCAGAGAATTCCTCGTATTCTCATCAGAACAAGAACTATTTTGACGACCCTCGAGGCAGACAGTACTATCATGACGACTATGACATGGACGAAGTGATGGGGTTGTCCCATAGCTAGGACAGCCAGGGACAGGGTGAGGGACCAGTTCCGGTGCCTGTAGATCAGCGCGGACCCTATGTCAATACAGATTTGCAAGGTACGACCAAGACATTTTTAGTTGATACAGGGGCTATGAATAGCTCTGTTTCCCGTTCACTGGTCCCGGGGGCAGCTCTGTCTGGACAAAACAATGTTTCAGTAGGTTTTTCGGGCAGGCTGGTTGTTAGCCCCAATTCCAAGCCTCTTGCTCTGACTATTGGTCCTTTTACAGTAGATTCGCCTTTTTTGTTGACGACAAATTGCGGAGAGAATTTGATGGGTTTGGATTTGTTGAAGAGATTACATGCCACCATCTTTTGTTCCCCAGATGTTGTTTATATGACCGTTGGGCCACAAGTGGCTTGTGCAAAGCAATGCTTTGCTAAAGATGCCCCCCTCCCCGCTGAGTTCAAAGAGGTGCCACGTAGCTTGTGGGCAACAGGAGATACGGACGTTGGGTTACTGCAGATCCCGCCGGTCTCTATTCAGATCAAAGATAATGCTGTATTGCCACGTGTTCCCCAGTATAAGATTTCCCAAGCAGGAGAAAAGGCCTTGTTGCAAATAATACAGGATTTTGTTGAGTCTGGTGTGGTTGAAGAGACAGCGACGAATGTGTGTAATAGCCCTATCCCTCGATTCTCAAGAAGGCACCCTTGGACTCTTCTGATGCTCATCCTGACGTCTATCGCTTTGTAATTGACCTCAGAGAGGTTAATAAAATTGTGGTGCCTCAATATCCTGTAGTCCCAGACATTACCACGATATTGACAATGATTCCCTCATCTGCCAAATTCTTTTCCGTGATTGATTTAAAGAATGCTTTCTTTAGTATTCCGATCCATACAGATAGCAGATATCTGTTTGGATTTGCCCTAGCCGGCAGGAGTTTTAGATTCTGTCGTGCTCCTCAAGGCTATACAGAAAGTCCTAGTATTTATAGTCAAGCTTTAAAAACTCAATTGGATTCTTTGGTACTTCCTCCTGGTAATACGCTATTACAGTATGTTGACGATCTCCTTGTGGCCTCTGATACTGAAGATGGCTGTAAAGACGCCACTGTTAAACTGCTGTTGCATTTAGCACACCATGGCCATAAGGTGTCCCTTTCCAAGTTTCAATATTGTCGACAGGAGGTCACCTATTTAGGTCACCTACTGTCGAAGGAGGGTCGCAGACTAACACCTGAACGCATAGCTGCTACCACTAACATGCCTGTTCCCAAGACCCAGCGTGAAGTACGTGCATTTATTGGTATTACCTCGTATTGTTGACATTGGATTCCCAACTATTCCCTACTAACGAAACCCCTCCTTTACCTGACTACTAAAGAAGTGCATGAGCCCCTGCCTTGCACATCCGCATGCCAGCAAGTTTTTGAGCAATTAAAGGTTGCGCTTTGCTCTGCTCCTGTGCTTGGTACTCCTGATTACCAGAAGCCTTTTGTGCTTTACGTACACGAGGTGGATGGTTGCGCGCTCTCTGTTTTAACACAGGGTTTTGGTGGTAAGCAAAGACCCTGCGCTTATTTTTCTGTCATTTTGGATAGCGTCGCCAGAGCACTCCCGAGCTGCCTAAGAGCTGCCGCGGCGGTGGCGGTTTCTATCAGGCAATCAGCAGGGCTCGTTCTTGACACTGACCTTACAGTAATGGTACCCCATGCTGTGGATACGCTTTTGAACAAGACAAAAACGCAGCACCTTACTAGTGCGCGTCTGACTGGATATGAGCTCACTTTGTTTGCTCCGCACATTACCATCAAAAGATGTGCCACTCTGAACCCAGCCACGTTACCACCCCTCCCTTCGGCGACTAATGACACGGATGCACATGATTGTGTGTACAGAACGGAAGAGGAGACGAAAGGATGGGTAGACCTAACTGATGTTCCCCTATCTGACCCCCAAGGGGAACTATATGTCGATGGCTCTTGTTTCAAATTATCAGATGGCACCACCACTGCAGCATATGCAATCACGACGTTGCGCACTGTAGTCGACACATCCTGTGTCCCGTACCAATCAGCCCAGGCTGCAGAGTTAGTTGCCCTTCTTCGGGCTTGCGAGTTGAGCGAGGGACTGAATGTCAATATCTACACTGACAGCCAGTACGCCTTTGGGGTTGTCCATAATTTTGGGCGCCACTGGGCGGAAAGAGGGTTCTTGACTTCACATGGATTGCGAATACAGAATGGCCCATTGATACATAGACTTTTGTCAGCCCTAACACTTCCCGACAAGTTAGCGATAATAAAATGTAGTGCACACAAGGCAATAACAGATGATGTTGGAAGAGGTAATGCATTTGCAGACCGAACAGCTAAAGAGACAGCTAGGTCAAAGATGAAAAAGATGTTTGTGGCAGGACCTGCTAGGTGGGTCCCAGACAATGGAATGTTTGAAGACACGTTGGAGAACGTTAAAGAGATCCAGAGTGAGGCAACATTAGATGAATTGGCAATATGGCAGGAGAGTACAGGGCGTCTATATGAGGATGGGTGCTGGACAGATAAGTCGGAGAAACAGAGATGGATGTTACCTAACGCTTACGTGCTCCCAGTGGTTACTATGGCTCACGGCCCTGCCCACATTAGTGCCAAAGGAATATGTAAGGTGTTGGACCCAGTATGGCAGAATGACAATATTCCCAAGGTTGCCACCCATTTAGTGAAACACTGTATGATTTGCATGACACATAATCCTGGGAAAGGTACTCCTACACCCTCAGGTAACTTTGCACTGCCTTCCTTCCCTTTCGAGGTTCTCCAGATGGATTTCATTGAAATGGAACGAGTTAACAATCTAAAGTATGTGCTGGTAGTGATTTGTGCATTCAGCAAATGGATTGAGGCTTACCCTACTAAGGAGAATACGGCTATGGAGACGGCGAAGGCACTCCTAAAAGAGTACTTCCCGCGCTATGGATTGCCGCGTGTGATCTGGAGTGATAACGGAAGTCACTTCAATTCGAAAGTCATTGAATTGGTGTGCAAAGGCTTGCATATTAAGCAGAAGTTTCATGCAGCGAACCACCCCCACTCAGCAGGCCTGGTTGAGAAGTACAATGGTACTCTCAAACTGAAGTTAGCAAAAATACAAGAAAGTACAGGATTGCGATGGCCAGATGCGTTACCTTTAGCTTTGTTATCTACCAGGGCAACCGCACACTCTAGGACAGGGTTGTCACCTTATGAAGTGGTCTTTGGCCGCCCTGCTAATATCTGGGGCGTCCCAAGGCCCAAGCGCTTTTCCGAGATAGAGTACCCTTTACTTGTGGAATATTTGTATGAATTGACTAAAGATCTTCGTTCTCTTCATCAACAGATCCAGGAGACATTGCGACCAGTACCAGAGGGGCCCGGACATCAGTTGCAGCCCGGTGAGTATGTCCTAGTGAAAAACGTCCAGAGGAAGAGCTGCCTGAAGCCTCGTTGGAAAGGGCCACTGTTGGTCCTCCTTGCCACCCGCACCGCGGTGAAGCTCGACGGCTGGAAGCACTGGGTGCATGGGACCCACTGCAAGAAGGTTCCTCTCCCACTTCCCTACGACAAGTGGGTGCTTGAAGGCATTGCTGACCAGGAAGGGGAACGGGTGCCCCGTTTCGTTTCTTTCTCTGACGCCCGGCTGAGGTGGGCGCAGACGGACGAGGAGAGTGATGCTGCCTTGCTCGAGGCGGTTGCCCCGCAGATAGGGGCCACCCCAGTTTCTCCCACTTCTGATCCACATGAGTCTGAGTCTCAGTGCCCATCTGATCCTGAGTTTCACCCCCTTTTTGTTGACGAAACAGTGCCTGGAGTCACCAGGTATAATTTACGCCCCCGAAAGAAGGACAGTGCACCAGAGGGACAGTCTAGCAGTTAGGGAAGGACTTGAGATCAGGTTGTGGGTACTGTGTCTAAGGTGCCTGTGATAGAGGAGGGTGAGCTGAACAGGTGCACTGCCCTGGACACTGGACAGGATCGTTGAGGGTACTTGCCCTGGAGGGAGGGTGCCCTATCCTGAAAGAAGAAGAATTTGTTTCCAGCAAGGGTTGCGGTCGCGCAGCCCCATCGAGGGAGTGCTGTATAGCACAGTCGTTGATGAACAATAGGAGCCTACCAGCGAGGCTCTAGACGGGCGCTGGGTGACTTGTGCCCCTCTGGTTGGTTGTGTTTTTGTGGCTCCAATTCCTAAGGTTTTTTCTATGTACCCATTTGGCCGTGCAGTCATGAGGGAGGCCCCTAGTGGCCCCTCCACTAGAGCAGAATGGTCCTGGTTGGTCTAGCTGGTCTACTAGGAGTAAGATAGTAGTGGTGATTTTCCTTCTCATTGTAGTGATCATACTGTTTGGGGTGGTGTGGTATTTAGAACAACATCCAGTCCACACTCTGATAGGGACTACCCCGGTTCCACCCGAGCACCTGTTTGTCACATTGACCCCGCATAAGGAAAGACATAGGCAGACATATGTTGACAATGCCTTTGTCCAGATGCTTCATCAGGTTCATAATACGACTAATACAATGAACTGCTGGGTGTGTGGGTTACTTCCCTCTGTTATGCACAAGAATGATTTACTAGTGTCCCTACCCCTGTCGTACTTAGGTAGCTGTGAGGCATGGTTCCAGTTGCTTTCCATGGTGTATATTCATTATCATGCTGACGCTATGAATATGACGGAGTCTGATTATGGGACAGTTCGGGAATATATTGTAGTACACCAGGGTTATACTGCGGGAACAGATGGAAAGGAGGGTAACTTACATCCCAATGGTTGTATGAATGTGTACGACAATCACAAAAATGTCACATGGTTGCAAGACAAAATGTTGGATTTTCAGAGATTCAATGTCTCTGAATACTTTCACTGTTTCCATGCATGAAATATCACTAGCGACACAGTTATGCCCGTACCTGTGATTGATACTGCAGCTAGTTTCTGTGTCGAAGGTCTTGGGAATATTCTGGTGGGACAGAGCGGCTGTAATTATACATATCGATTAAACACTACTAGTAGCCCGCCTTTACTCACGCCTCCTAATGTATACTTTGTCTGTGGAGCGCATGCTTATACATGGCTCCCTGGGGGATGGTCTGGCCGGTGCTATGTCTCTTTTCTTTTACCTCCTGTTTATATAGCGCCTTCCAATTTTCACAAGGACCACAGACTACAGCGGAGAAGCGTATACTTGTCCCGGGTGAGGAGAGTCATTGACACAGCAGATATTGATCAGACGGATACCACTTTACAGCAATTCACAGATGCCATGAAGGGTATAGTGCCCTTTTGGGGACCTATGTATAACAGTCTTAGCATTCGCCGCCTCACCCGAGTGGTGGAAGGGGTTATCAACACTACAGCAGGCATACTCACTAACATTACTGCTGAGCTCCAGGCTACCAGGCTTGTTGCTCTTCAAAATCGGATGGTTTTAGATGTCATCTTTGCAGATAGGGGCGGAGCGTGTCGCGTCATCAGCAGTAGCTGTTGCGTCTACATCCCCGACCACACACCTAATGTATATTCCGCTAACCAGAAGCTGCATAGGCTTGCATCTGATATTCATCAGGACAATGGTTCATGGTCCTTGACAGGGTAGTTCTGGGGTCTGATATAATCCTGGGGTTGGAAGATACTTCTTTTCCTAGTAGCTATCGCAGGAGTCATCTTCACGTGCTGTCTATGTGTCAATTGCCTCCCAGCATGTTGCACCTATTGCGTAAGCAAGCTCACACCTACCCCCAAATTGCCAGGATGTGATAATAAAGTCTCTCCTAATTTCAACTGCCAAGCAGTCAAGTTAGCGGCTTCCTGTTTTGGCATCATCAGAATGCTGCGAAAAATCCTCCCACTTCTCCCCACACCAGCCCGAAGAGTGATGGTCCAGGCGCTGGTACTCTCCCGTCTGGACTACGGGAACTCCCTCCACCTTGGCACCACAAAGTCCACCACAAGGAAACTACAGGTGGTGCAGAACTGCGCAGCCAGGCTGCTTCATCACACCCCCTTCTCACATTCGGTCAAGCCAGCACTAAAAAAACTGCACTGGCTCCCAATAAATGAATGGATAAAGTTTAAATCACTGTGCATAGCACATAAAACGCTCTGGGGGATCGGTCCAAAGATAAACCATTCTCTCATGGCCTTCCATCGCCCTTCAAGATGCCTCCGGTCAGCCAGCCTGTTTTTAGCAGCAGTACCTAAAATTAAGAGAGCCCGTTCAGGGGGCCGTACCTTCTCCTACAATGCCGCCAGACTATGGAACACTCTCCCCATCCAACTGCGCTCAACTGCCCACCACCTCTCATTCCGGAAGCAGCTGAAGACCTGGCTCTTCCAGAATCTGCCTTAACCATCCAGCATCCATTTGCTTGTTACTACTAGCGCTGGGATGCCTAAGGGTAGCCATGTGCTTAACAAATGCTAATTAATAATAATAATGATGCAAGACATACAAGATATGATGCTGATAGATGAGGGTATTTTTGAATACTAAAGTGATCATGATACACATGTACTGCTTTGTTTTCTTTCACAATTTGAGTGACTACGCATTTTTCTTTCTCCCCTGCCTAGAATTGTAAAGACCCTACCGGATAGCGTCAATAAAGCATCCACTGCTAAAAGGAGGGTCTGTTAGGTTTAAAAACCCCATTCTCGTTATACACCTGTTCCATTTCGTATTAGGTTAGCAATGTGCGGCTAAATTAGACACCATTCGTATATACGTTATGCAACCCACTGAGTTATCCCTGCAATGTGCGAGCTTCAGTTAGCGAGTGTGACTCCATTTTGTATTTCGTAATCCCTATTAGGCTGTGTCTGAACTAGGCCTCATTATTCGTATTGCTTGCCTTAGCAGAACACAGTATTTAGTTATTATTTTCTCTTCTGTTCAAAGTTGCTTTCTGACTTACTAATGAATAGGCCATTCTGCCCTCGCATACCTATCCGTGTGTGTAGCTCTGCTCCCACGTTAGGAGATGCTGAGACCCAGCACGGCAACCTTGAAACTGTGATAGTGTGTACCCATCTAGCAGGTGGTAGCCCATCCTTCTGTGCCTCCTTTGTTGATGCTCGGCCTAAGCCGGTAACTTTCCACTGTGGGCGTGGTTGGAGGTTCTTGGGAGGAATGGTTATGCGTTGCAGACTGTTGGGGGCTCAGTCCCTCGGCAGATATCTTAGGGTGCAGGTCAGATTGGACTCCTCTACAGAGTATTACTAATAAATAACTGTATTCTCTACTGTCTGACCGACTCTTCATTTTGGTAGAAGGCGAGTAGGAGGTTATAGATAACCCGGGTGGCCCTTTTCGGGTCACTTCCTTCACCGTGTAAGGCCAAAGTTACTGCGGCTCGGTTCCTTCTGGGTCTGACAGGTCTTCTCCTTGAGGAGAGGGGCCCTGAGCTTGTGGCTGTTCAGAGCTGGCTTCCCAGACTTCTTACCTTTTCCCTTGGAGGGTTGGTCCATCATTTAGGGCTCCAATGCCTCTTTTTCACCCTGGGCCTTGCTCTGTGCTCAGGTTTTTAGAAACACCCATTCAGGAATTCCCATCATGGCTGCATGGGACATAAGCTCAACCTTAGCCCAAGCTGAGGACTCCAAATAATTCCCTAGCAGATATTCGACTGGGATTGCAGAAGAGACCACTACCTGTTTCAGGCAGTAACCCCTTCCCATTCTAAGGTCACCATTGCCATGGGATGGACCTTAGTGACAATGTCAGCGTTGGTGACTGGATAGGTCTGTCCTGCAGAAACCAGTTCTCTGTCACCATGGTGATACTAGCACCTGTATCTTGCAGGGCTGCTATTCTAATCCCATTAATTAAGGGCTGCTGCTTGTATTTCTCCATATTAGTAGGCCAAAAGCTAAGGTTACAAGGTCCACCCCAACCTCTGAGACTAGTGTAGCTTCTGTGTGCACTCTGATTTTCTCAGGGTACACTAGGGATCCCACCTAGAGACTTGCTATTCCAGTGCTACCTGGAGTAGTAGTAGAGGGATTCTTTTGTGGACAGGCAAAATCTCCAGTTCGCTGTCCAGTCTTCTGACAGTTGTGACACCATGCCTTTTCAAGATCCCAATTCTTACCTTGGTGCCCAGTTTTTGGTTGTGAAGAGTTTTGGGGCCACTCTCCTTAGCAGGGTGTTGGGGCCCTTTAGAAGACTCTTTACTTTTATCCTTAGGATGTTCACCATCTTTCCCTGGGGGGGCTTAGTAACCCCTTTCTTTTGGTCACCCCCACCAGTGTGAGTTTTGGTCCGCGTTCTTTCCCAGTTCTTGGGGAGAAATTATACCTAGTTCTACTAAGTACTAATGAAACTTTTCTGGATAACAATTACTTAATAGTTGTTCTTTCATAATCAAATTATACAGCCCATCATTGTCATGCACATTGTTACCTTTTAACCAGCCACCTAGTGTCTTAACTGAAAAGTCTACAAAATCCACCCAGGACTGACTCTGGGTTTTTCGAGTCTCCTGGAACCTGATTCTATATTTTTCAGTGGGGAGTCCATAACCCTCAATTAGGGTACCCTTCATAAGGTCATAGGACTCAGCATCTGCCTTGTTCAATGTCAGTAGCCTAACCTGACGTTTTACAGAGAACCGTTTCTAAAGCAGAGAGAGCCAATACTTCTGGCTGACATTCCTAGCTATACAGGCTCTCTTGAACGCTTTGTACCATTTTGTGATGTCATCACATTCTGTATACTTTGGAACAATCCCTTTGGGGATTTTAGGGTCAAAGGTTTCCTCTCTGCCCGTAGGTATTATATTGCTGCCACCACTTATGGGTGGTAAACCCATATCTGCCCTTGCTCTTTCTATGGCCAGTATCTTGCCCTCCAGGGCTATTCTTAGGGCCAATCTCTCTTGAAGGATCTCGTCCACTGAGGGACCTTCTATGTACCTCGAGCTAACAGAGCCATCCTCGCTAAAGGCAGATACTATTGGCACCATGGGTCGTTTTTGAGGTCGAAGTACAGTGTCCTCTGTCTCGAGTTGAGTCATATTCAGGTCAACTTCCTCACTCACTCTGCCCTGGTTCTCAGGGTCGGTGGCCTCATAAGTAGGATGGGCCTGCTCATATTCTGCCAACATCTCTGAAGCTTTACTGTGGTAGGGTTTGAGCCTGTTTTTATTTGGTACCCTTTGCAGAGAACCCTTAGCTGCTTAAAGACAAGCCGTAGATAAGGGGTAAAGTCGAGCTCCTTTGCCATGTCCTCTGCAAGATTCATTATCACACTAACGTTGGGGTCTTTTTCAAGCTAGAAAAAAATCCTAACACAAGTTTTCTTAGTCTTAACTATAGTAACTTTTAAAATAATAAACAGTTTCAAACTTCAGGGACTTAACCAAGGCCCTAACAGTTAATTTTAGAAATTTAGAAAAATCAACAAATTGCAAAAATCACTTTTAACTAAAGGCAATTTTTGGATTTACATGTATAGTTTGTTCATTGACAAAGTGGTATCAGCAAACACAAAGTCGTAGATCTCATCTCTGCTACCAATGTAGGAAGCTGGCTCTCTATATAGGGTACTAAAACAAAGTACACTGTGCAGAGAGTCCACTGAGTCCCCAGTTGTTTTACAGAAGCTAAAGTAATTAATACTAATGCTCTCTTTTGTGGTAGTATGGGTGAGCAGTTAGGCTTATCAGAGGGTAGTGCTAAGTATTTGTTGTACCCCCACTCAAAGAATAAATCTGAGACCAATTAAAAAAAATAACAATTCTTTTTATATATATTTTCGAACCAAGAACTACGTTCAAAGGTAAGTACTGTATTTCTGTTTGCAAACCTAAGTCCAACTTAGTTATACAAATAGATTTTTGAATCAGGCCCTAAATATTTTAATATTAAAGTATTGCTGTGGGGGGCGTGGCCGACACCGGCAAGATGGCAGATGCATTCTGAGCTGGCACCGCGCCTAGACCCACGATCTGGCACCATCTATCCGGTAATTGGTGACGTACCATCCATGTAACCTGACCTTTGTGGTGCTGAGTGCCTGGGGACACTGACGATAGCTCCTGCAGCCCTGAAGCCCACCGAGTTCTCCTGATTCCTCCCCTGGCTTCGTGGTGAGACGATATAGGGCCTAGCTGGAGGAACCTGAAGACCCGGGTGAGACTCTGCTGAACATAAGGGGGGCTGTAGTGGGCATACTCCAAGAGCCTCCTTTCCTCCCCTGCCTGGCAGTGAAGGGCACCACGGGGGACTTCACCCACGTGGTGTCCATGGAGGCGAGGAGCAGCTCAGGGCCGTGCCGCTGGCGTAACCGGCCCTGGGGACTGCATACTCTGATGCTGGAGTGGGAGAGACATCGCTTGCACCTCGCGATTGCCTGTGGGAGTCAGCGAGTATTGCTTACCACTGCCCTACCTGCAGCCTTTGATGGGTTTGGAGCGGTGGCAAGGGTGTGCTGTGCCACTACACATGTGGAGCTGCCCTCCGAGATACTGGATGGCTGCGCCTGGCCTTTGCACTAGACTGGAGGCCCCTGATGGGGCAGCTTCACTGCATGTTGAGCCTGTGTTTAGGCCCTCCCCCCATTTTCACGCAGCTGCTGGGCCTCCCCCAGGGAGACAGACTTTATTTGGGGCGGGTGCCGGCCCTGTTTGCTCCCTGTTGTGCTGTGCTGATGGGCGAGAGAGCACTGGAGCATTGTGACCTGGGGCCGTCTGGGCAATATGCACTTTGAGATCCTCTCCTTTGGGGTGCAGGGGGACTCAGACTGATAGTTTCCCTCTCCCTATCGTTGATCTCCTATTCGCAGGGAGAGGTGAGGCGGGTCTACCTGCCATGCCCCCGACGCCCTCCTCTAACTCGACACCACATTGCCAGGGGGTACTGTGATATTAGTGCCTCTGGCCCTCTGCCCATACAGGAACCATGGCATACCCCACCATGTGGCAGCTGTGACTTGGGACTGCTCATGCCCCTTGCTCTGCTTTCTACTCCTTGTCCCAACGAGAGGTGAGGCTGGTCCCTACTTCGATGGGAACTAGCTGGGATTGTTCTGCTTGCCGTCTGTGTACTGGCCCTTGATCATCATTGGCGAAGAAACTCCCCCTGGACTTCGTTGGCTCACATCCTTGTCTGCACTTTAAAGGGGCGCACTGTGTCAGTGCAGTGTTCCCTCCCGGAGCCTCTATATTTGTACTGTCTTCGGGAGCAGTGGGTGGCCCAACGCCTTTCTTGAGTGAGGGGCTGGCCCTCTCCTCTCGCATGGCATACCAGTGCACCCCCACGATAGAGGATTATGGGAAAGCACGGAGGCCCCTGGACTCATTAATTAGGAAGATCGCGAGTGCGAGCCCCAGAGGCAGGGGGACACGGAGAGGATGAGTCCCCCTCTGCCGACAAGTGCGGAAAAAAAATTCAGGGCCATAGCAGACACCAGGCAGAATCTGTGCACCAGAATTGATGCCGTAGCAATTGAGGTTGTACTACTCCGGGAGGACCACAAAAGCTTTCAGGGTCACCCAGACAGAGCGCAAGCTTGATGACCTGCATCCTACTCTCATGGAGCTTGATGGCCAAGTCCGATCCTTGGTGACCAAGGTCTGGGATTTTGAGAACAGGGCAGAGGACTCCGAAGGTAGGTCCCACCGCAATAATCTCCGGGTAGTTGGATTCCCTTAAAAAGCAGGAGGGCACAACCATGTGTCCTTCTTTGAAAACTGGCTTGCGCATGTGATAGCTCCGGTGTCACTTTCTGCTCATTATCAGGTGGAGCGAGCGCACAGGGTTCCACACGCAGGCCACCTCTGGGGTCGCCTCCCAGACCAGTGGTGATCTGCCTCATAAATTTCAGAGACAAGGAAACCATCCTGAAAGCCGTCCACGCGGCAGGTCCACTGCAACATGACAATGCACATATTCCCAGATTATGATGCAGCACTGGAGGGCATCCTTCTTGGGTGTCAAGAAGCGACTGAGACTGGTGGGCCTCACCTACTTCCTTCTGTTCCCAGCGAAGCTTAAGGTGATAGCTAATCAGAACAGTTATTTTTTCATGGAACCTGTGGATGTCTGGGACTAGGTGGAACAATGCCGTTATGAGTATTCTGCCTCGGCCGCCCCCCACCACGCTGACCTGACACTGAGAGGGGGAGACGAAGGAGGTGACAAATAAACAAAGGTGGTGCCAAACCGTGTGTGGAGAGGGCTCCCTCCCTAGTGCAGGTGCGTGAACAGCAGCAGCAGACTCTGACGGCCGTGACACACATGGTCTCGGAGCGTCACCCCCATGCTGCAGCTTACAGATGACTCGCAGTCAGAAACCAGTTCTGTCGCCTCACTGAGTAGCAACCCTTCAACAGCCCTACCGGATGTTACCCCGCAAACTGCAGACCTGCTTGGCTGAACCGTCTGTATTGCGGGACTGTGAATAGGTGGTCAACAGAGATGTTCCCCACTCCTCTGTCCCCTGCGGGTCACCTTCATTTCCAATGACACTGGTACACATTGAATCCTTCACTTCATGTCGTATAAATGGGTTGGACAGGCCTAGAGGCATTTTACCCTGAGTCTCTTCTCCTCTTCCACTACTCACTTTATGGTTAGGTGCTGGCTCCCATCACTGGTCCTCCCCCCCAATGGGCAACGTTCTTTTAGATGGAGGCCTCCACGAGACTCCGCTATTAGAGTTCCCACACCATGGGTCTAATGTTCACTGTTTGGGTAATCGCCGTTCTAGCGCTTACCCTGGGAGGGAGTTGAGGGTTAAGTTTTTACTGTTTCGCAGGTCATGCACCACGGTACATACCGGCACTGGGTTGCGTATATACCCACGCCACTAGATAACCATGACTAAGCTACAGATAATCACATGGAACGTTCGAGGGTTGGGGACAGAACGTAAATGACACCTGGTCCAACAGTACTTATGCCGGCGCAACACACAAATAGCATTCCTCCAAGAAACACATGTACCGGGTGGTGAATATATATATATATATATAGGCACCACCTATTCTGGGTTTTCCCAAGGGGCGCTAATTTGGATAGGCCCCGCAGTTCCCTTTAGGGGCCTTGCTAAGGAGATAGACCCAGAGGGACGATATGTATTTGTGAAGGGCTAGTTGGATGGCCGTCAACTCCTGCTAGGGAGCATATATGCGCCGAATGTGGCACAACAGGCATTCTTGGCCCCTCTGATGGTTACCCTCACGAAATGGGAACATGTTCCGTGGATCATTGGCGGGGACTTTAATAGCGTCCTTGGCCCTATTCTCGACTCCTGCCACCCCCTATTATCTAGTTCTCCTGATGTATCAGCAGCAGGCCATGCACAGTGGCTTGCACATTGGTCTCTTTTAGACAGTTGGTGCACATGCATCCAGATGTGTGGAGCTACTCCTACTACTCTCAGTCCTATGATCTCCATGTTCGACTGGACCGTATTCTCTGCCACCTGACTACACTACACAGGTTACGCATGGGGAGTACCTTGGTCAAACGTTTTCCAATTATAACCTGCTACAGCTACACCTCAACTGGGGAGTTACCTCGCCCGCCCATCCCTACCTGGCACCTTCAGCCAACCGTGTTGGAAGACATTGCGTTCTGTGACACGACCCGGGAGGCGTTGTCTCGATACATGGCGGAGAACTGGAGCACAGCCACCTCTAGATGTATAGAATGGGAGGCATTCAAAGTGGTGCTCCGTGGGCACTGCATTAATGCTGGGGTGGGGATAAGGGCGGATCTTCCCAGGGAATTGACTGCACTTGAACTGTCCCTGGACGCCCTGGAAGCGAAGTCCCACAGAATCCCTGCAACCTGGGGGCAGTTGTGGATGCCAGAGAACGCCATGCCCAGCTAGTAGACCAAATGCGATGTTTAAGCCAAAATGCAAGCTGAGGGAGATAAATATGGCCGCAATACGAGTCCATCCCCGCCAATCACCATGTTCACCATCACCATGATTGGGCAGTCCCCGACTTGCACCGTCACTAGTCAGTTAGACATACATACTGACTTTACCACCTATTATAGATCACTATATGACACTCCTGCTAATGATCATGACGCTAGCATACAGGCCTTTTTTGAAGGTCCCCGGTTCCCGCTGTAGATCCATTAGCCCGAGAGGATCTTCAGCTGCGCATAACAGAACACAAGCTCAAATCAGCCATTTGGTTCTATAAGGCCTATGAAGACCTCCTAGTCCCTAAATCTCTGGTGTTGTGCCAAGCGGCACTAGAAGAGGGAAGTCTCCCTCCGACTCTATGCGAATCCTTCATAGTTTAATTGCCAAACCCTCACAAGGACCTATTGGAAGTAACGTCTTACCATCCTTTATCCATGTTAGGGACCGATTACAAACTACTTAGTAATGTTATCACGGGCCGTCTTCTAGAACATATGCCCCAGCTAGTACATGCAGATCAGAATGGTTTCATCCATGATCGCTCAACCACCCTCAACATCCACAGGTTCCATAGAGTGTTGGAGTTGGCGCTGACCCACTGGCCGCACGCAGCTTGCCTAGTGATCGACTTGGAGAGAGCGTTTGACACAGTGGATTGGTCCTACATGTTTACAGAACTCTTGAGATTCAGCATCCCTGGCCATTTACTGCGCCTCATTCGCCTCTTTTGCATAGCCCCTATGGCCCGTATTAAAATCAGCCAACTAAATCTCTGCCCTGATAGTGATCAGCCGGGGCACATGCCAGGGATGTCCACTGTCACCGCTCCTCTTCACGCTGGTGATGGAACCCCTTGCCCAAACGTTGCAGCGTGATGGGGAGGTGTAGGGTATTCTCTTGGGGGACATACTGCACGCCGTCTCCCACTATGCAGACGACATCCTCATTTACATTCAGGACATCAGGCAGGGACTCAGAAGCATTGAAATAGCCCTTAATGAATTTCGAGATGCTTCGGGACTGGATGTGAACTTGACTAAGACCTGCCTGTTCCCCATATGTCCCAGAATGTCCGCCACATAACCTTATGGTGGGACCCCACATTGTGCGCAGGAAGCCACACACATTCCGTTATCTTTGTATTTGTTTCTATCATGCTACCCAGTACTTAATAGACGGTAGCCTTACACGAGCCATTGCCTCCTTGCGACCACAAGTGACGTTTTGGAGCACAATTTCACTTACGGTGCAGGGTGGTGATGCTTCCACATCTCCTGTACTATTTCCACAACCTACCACTACATATTCCGGGCTCCACATTCCGTACCCTCCATGGTATGCTAGGGACTTTCATTTAGAATAAGGGACAATGGCAGGTAGTCCTTCGGAAGCTCCAGTTGGCGGTCAAAAAAGAGGGTTTTGATGCCCCTAACTTTGAGCACTGTTATTTGTCAGCTCAGCTGCAGAGGCCAGCACAATAGCTAGCGGGCCACCCTTAGTTGAGCTGGGCCTCCCCACATTGGATTGTGCTGGCTGGGCAGTCCACAAACTGTTAGTGCCAATGGGCAAACTTCCTGTGCAATCAAATAAGCTTCTGACTATAGCGCATGCCGGCTATACTAGAAGTCTGCGGGTAACCTTGACACTAACACCGTACACGATGGAGATACGTATTCACTCAATACGCACCATCAGAGAGTTGCTTCGGAGGGAGGAGATGGAGTTTGCAGAGTTTTTACCACTCCGCGTAGAGCGTGGAGTTCCGAAAAACTCGCATAGCGGCATGGAGCGGAGTTTTTCATCTCTCGCAGCTCGCCAATGTTAAGTTGGCGATCGTAAGTCAGGAAAATCCAATGCTAGGCCACCTCCTGGTGAGATTTCTCAATGCATGCGGTCATGGCCAGTCGCTACCACTCGTGTTGAGAAACCTGCCGCTCGTGTTGAGGAAGCTGCAGCTCGAGTAGAACATCTACTCAAACAGCAGAAAGAAGCTGCACCCTCTTGCACTGCGCGTAGTGCCATTCTTGCTGATTTTACAGCACGGGACAAATGTCTGGTGCTAAAAATCAGTGCGAGCAGCATGACTTACCTCACTCCGCTGCTTGCAGAACTCCGCAGAGCGTGGTGAACTTTCGCGGAACTCTTCAAACTACTCCCAGGCCTCGAGTAGATACCTTGGGGCTCTATTCCAGAATGCCACCCTTATTCCATTTGAACAACACTGCGCTGATCACAATCTGCCCTTGGGCCAATTCCTAGCTTATCGCACCTTATTGGCAGAATTACAGAGTAACTGGCAGATTATAGACACTGCACCAGACACTCATCCCCTTGTACACGTGCTCCACATAATGGGTAGTGGGCGTCGACTTATCACGTGGTTTAGGCGAGCGTTAGCATACATCCCGCAATACATATTGCACCACATCAGACAAGGCTGGGAGCAGGATATTTGTTGTTCCCTGTGCAGAAAGATTGGGACAAGATCCTCCTGTACCCACGCAAACTCTATCACAATGCGAAATTTCAATATATTCAACACAACATTCTACATAGAGCGTACCTCAAGCCTGTGCACATGCATAGAATATACAGCACTGCACCAACTTGTCCCCGATGCGGCTCCCAAAATGCTGACATGGCCCACATGTTTTAGACTTTCTCAGAGGCAATGTCGCTGTGGAAGGCAGTCACAGATGTCCTGGCAACTATCACAAGGTGGGAGAACATATACATTATGGAAACAGGTTTATTGGGGCTGTACAGGCATAGGAAGGCGGGGAGCACTTCTAACCGGTTTATAGACCTGGCATTTCTAATAGCTCGGAGGGCAATTGCAATGAAGTGGAAAGACGCCCACCTTCCTGGATTACTATACTGGTACGCACCCACCCTGAAATGGGGTAAGGCCAAATCAGTTGCACTCCGGAGGGAAGAGGTTAGGGGCCTACGCAAAGTCCCCATTGTGCTGGAGTGGGACACACACCTCCATGAGCTACAGTTACTCTCAGAGGAGCCCTGATGTCCCGGGATAGATGGGGAGATGTGACGTCCAATACACTCTCTCACATTCAAGTGATTGTTTAAACACACTTGGCATTTTAATTGATGAGTCCCCCCTTTATTCTCATAACCTTGTACAATAGCTAGACTCATTAGTGAGGTAGGCCTATATTTAAGAATGCTTCAAAATAAGTGAATAATTTATATGTAAGGTAAAATGTCTAGATGTAGCCTCTTTCTAAAACCTTCCCCCTCTCCCCCCAGCACCTTGAGACCCTCACGGGTGAGTAGCTCGCTTCACAATTCCCTGATTGATTGATTGACTGATTTTCTACCAGCAGAAGTCAATGAGTCAATGTCAAATTGCTCCAGGGAGAAGTGGTTTCTGATTTAAACTCATCTTGAGAAGTGGTATGGCACAATCTTTTGAGAGTGAATTTAGGAAGGACCCTGAAGGAAAGAGTAAACACATTTTGCAGGTAGGGTGAAACAAACTTTTGCCCACTAGGCAAAGTTCCCTGTCTTTAATGCAACTGCCGCACCGGTAGCTGCACAGAAGGCTTTAAAGATCCCCATCATGAAGTGGGGATCTATAGATATGATGGGCCAGCCTCCCAGATTAGAGCGGAGACCACAAACAAGTGTTAGGTGGTTTCTGGTGGATACTTCTAACAACATATTTTTCATATGCCACAAAGGGCAAACTGATGCCAATTCTTTTCTTTCCATGCCTCCAGATGCGGATCCAGAGTTTTACTTCTCTCGTCTCCGATGAGTTATTTTTCCAAAATTCTGTTTTTACCAGTGTGCAAGGGAAACATGTCACCTCCCAAAATAACAGGGTTGCGACAGACACCCATGAGGTATGCCTTTGCTGCCTGTGGATGGAGCATGACTCCAGGGCCTGTGACGACTGGGCTCAGATGAACCAAAAGGCCACATGGAACCATGAGCCGAAACTCTACATCGCCAAACTTCGGAAGACTCTGAACCACAACCAGTTAAGTTGAAACAAAGATCTAGCATGAATTGGCCCCTTCCCACCCCTCTCAAACTACAGAGAGGGGACGAGGGCGTCAACTTGCCACTCAGTCTCGCTCCCAAACTCCTAAAGAGTCGTTTCGGAGTATGATCCTGATGCATCCAGAATTTCCAGGTCTGTCAGCGATGTTGCAGCAAACAGAGGCCTTAAAGAGACCATAATGCTGCTATCTGGCAAACTTCCGGGTCCCTCAGATGCACCTTTGGGCCCCAAGATCCACAGAGGCTTCCTGGCGGGGTCCCGCTGGTGGGTTTGCCCTAGGCACCATCTTTGCCTCTTGAAAAAGCTTCAGGTTCTGCACCATCTTTGGTACCGACTTTGCTTCCGGCGCCACTCTCTACACTGGTTCCCTTAAGATTGACACCAGTACCAACACTGCCAGAAGAGGTTCCACTACCTGTAGTGGTTTCCTACTCTGAGCTTTGACTGAGACAACGTTCCGATCCCACCAGAGTGGAGCCTATAGCCAACCCTTCTGACTCCGATACATTGCCTTTACCATCCAACAGAGCTCATATTTTACATCAGCTCTTTGGCTCAGATTCTGACAATATGAACTATGATGATCAGGACAAATTCCTCCCACAGTATGATGAGGATAATTGGTATGCAGAATTACAAGATGTAAGTGGTCTGGACATCTCCCCAGACTTTAGACATGTTTCTCCAACTAGTCCTGCCACAGAGAAGAGTGCTACTTTCGCCATGGTTATGTGACGGGTTGCAGAGGTCCTTGAACTGCTGCTCACTACCATAGAGGTAAAAACGAATGCCCTGACAGAGGTTCGGGCGCCAACTCAACCTCTCCTGCCATTAAATGAAGCCCTTACAGATACCCTCTAGGACACTTGGGCAAAATCATTCAATAGCCCTCAGTCAATAGACAGGTATCATGCTGCCACTGACCAGCTCCAGCAACCCTGACTTCTTGACCCAACACCTGACACTAGAGACTCAGGTGGTCCAGACGCCCACCAATAGAGAGAATCCTAACACCTTTACTGCGTCTCTTCCTGACTGTGAGTCCGAATGCATGGAGACTTTCGGCAACCTCATGTTCTCTTCTGCCAGCCTTCCTTTACACTAAGTGAATGCCAACTTCCTCCTAGGCTGCTACAGTCATGCTTTAAGGGATGTGGTTAGTCAAATCCTGCCAGCATTTCCGAAGTACCAATGGGTGTCTTCAGCCCAAACCGAACAGGACGGTCGGGATGTGGCAAATTTGTCATCAGGTCTGGCCTGGACAAAACAGATTGATTGGGCCAGGCAATGGGCATGTGCTTCAGTGTCATACCTGGAAGAGATTTACAGGCTTCTCTGGGGATGTCCAGGCATCATTAATGGACATGCTGTTAGTGGACATGTCCATGCTCTCGCCTCCTTGGTAAGAAAAGAGACTCGGCACTTGAACACTTTGAGGAAAGTCATGCCAAAGAGCATTCTCTGGGACTGTCTGCTCCTTCCAGGCAATTTCCTCAAGTTTCACCCTTTTCATGGTTATGCCAGGTGTTTCCAATATCGCCAGCACTAGACCCCACCTCCGTCACACAACCTTCTCAGCCACTTCATGGCTGAGGCTGGGGCTCCAAGAGTCAATGGTCAGGGTATTGGTGGCGGTGGCGGTGGTCATGGTGCACCTTCAGAGGTCACATAGGGCATGTGTACCAGTCTTCCTCTACCTCGATGACTGGATGTTGAAGGCAGGCTCACCCCAGCCAGTCCACCTCCAAAAGAAAGTAAACCTCCTAACATCATTAGGATTTCCCTATCAACTTGTAAAAGTCACACCTGATTCCTTTGTGGATGCTCCAGTTCATCGGAGCAGTCCTGAATATGGTGCAGTTTTGTGCCTTGACCCCGGAGCAGAGAGCCCACGATATTCGGACTGTGATCCTGATGTTTCAGCTTCTATCCTGGATCTCAGTGAGGATTACGTTTAGGCTGCTGGGACTATTGGCCTCCTGCATTCTGCTAGTCAACCACACCAGGTGGTACATGCAAACTTTGCTGTGGGATCTGAAGTCCCACTGGGCACAGCACCAGGGGAACCAATCGGATTCCATCCAGATTTCAGAGGAGGCTGCAAAAGATCTGCAGGGATAGCTGCGAAACCGTGATTTGACCAGTGGCAGACTCCTCTCCTTATTGCACCCAGAGCTGACGGTGGTGACTGATTCATCACGATGGACTGGGGAGGCCATCTGGGAGAGGTGGAGATCAGAGGACTCTGCTCACCAGTGGAAACCTACCTCCACATCCATTTGTTGGAGTTGCAAGTGATCCTGTGTCAGGAGGCTCTGTACCTCTAGACGTGGCTGACTGCTAGGACATTTTACTGGCTGTGAACCACCTGGCAGGATATTTAAACACAAAGGTGGACAAACTCAAACTAGGTAGAGGATCAGGAATGGCTGTTACACCACTAGATTGCACCGGACATTTTCCAGAAAATGGGAGAACCCTGGCTCAGTCTTTACGCCACTGCAAAGGATGCGCAATGTCAACATTTTTACACACTGGTGTTCCCAAGAAGGCTTCTAAAGAAGATCAAGTCATCCTAGAGGCTTGGAGTGGGCCAGGAGGGTGTGGTATTGAGAACCTTTTTGGCATGAGCATCTGTCTTCCAAGCAAGCTACTACTTCGGGAGGAACTACTGTTACAGCAACAGGGCAAGGCCCTGCACCCGGGCCACTGCACTCAGCACCTTAATGCATAGAGATTGAGTGGCAGAAGGTAGTCTCCGTCTTTCTTCCTCCTGAGGTCACTGATGTTATTTTGGAAGACAAACACCCAGCTATAAAATCTATCTACACGGAGCACTAGGATACGTTTATGGCTTGGTGCACCACCCGTCAGATTGACACACTGCAAGCTAAGCTATCTGAAGTGTTTTTGTTTGTTTTGTATTTGGCCCAGCAAGGACTTCCATTGGGCACTGTCGAAGGCTGTTTGTAAGCTCTTTTCTAATTTTTAAGGTTCCTGGATCAGTCTTCTTTGTTTAAATGACTTGATGAGATTTCTTAAAGGTTTACAACATGTTTCCACTGAAGCCCTTTGTGATGACACAGGGGAACTTGAACTTGGTTCTCACTTTTCTAATGTGCATCCCATTTGAACCAATGCAAAATTGTCCACTACATCTCTTGACCATGAATATGGTCTTTCTGGTCACAATAACATCAGCTCGCCGCATGAAGGAGCTGCAGGCACTCTCAGCACTGCCCTCTTGTACAACATCTTTTCCGGACAAACTGGTGTTGAGAACTTGAGCAGCATTTCTGACACCTTTCCATGTCGGGCAGCTTATCACCCTTCCGTCATTCTTTGCCCATTCTTATCGCTCAAAAGAGGAAGAGAGATTCCATTGTTTGTACCCCAAAAGAGGCCTCAGTTTTTACACAGATCATGCCAGGGACCATCGAGTGGACAATCAACTCTTTGTGGGTGTCTCAGGCACGAAGAAGAGAAAGGCAGTGCAGGAAAGAACCATTTCTAGGTGGAGAGTCCTCTGCATAAACATCTGCTACGTGCTAGCTAAGAAGTAGCCACCTGAAAGATTAAGAGCTCATTCCAATGCAGCCAAGGTTGCTTCTAATTCTCAAGCATGCAGAGTGCCTGTCCTGATATCTCTCAGGCTACTACGAAGTACTATTGCCTTGAAACTCAGACATAGGCATTTTGACTGTTCGGCCAAACAATACTTTATGGTCTCAGCCATTCCACAGTTCCATCAACCAGGGAGGTACTGTTTTGGTATCTATTCACAGGGTGATGAATCTGTTGTTAGAAGTATCCACCAGAGGAACAAGTAACATACCTTCAGTAACACCCTTTCTGGTGGATAATCCACCTATCTGCAGATTCCAGATTAACACTGACTTTCCCAACTCCCCATTCTGTGAAATTGACTCTTTTTCCATCTAAAAGGGTAACCAAAACTAGAGACCTGTACACTGGGCAAGCCAATTTGACAATGGACTCTGCATCAGGATACAAGGACAGGCCATCAAAAGCAACTGCCGTTAGGGCTCCTGGGTGGCGCTAATATGCTGTCCCGCTCATCACTTCCAGAGCGGAACAATATTGACCAGGAACCGCATGACTCCACCTACCTGTACGCAGGAGTACTGCTTTTGAGTTTTCGGATAAAGTGTGACACCAGCGGGAATTGTCACAACATAAGGAATCTGCAGTTAGATAAAGTATCCACCACAAAGAGCATTACAGAAGGTTTGTAATTTGTTCTTTAAGTTGCCCAAATATCCTTTGAGGCAATATGTCAGAGTCTGATATAATTGGACTTTGTGAACTAAAGGAATTTCTGAAAGAATATAACATAACTAGCAATACTGTGGTGACTTTGGTAACTTGTTAATACCAAGTCATTCTTGCCTAAGTGGTCATCAAAGATAATGAAGATGTAATTGGAGGAAAACTGATAAAAGAATTGATGAAGGTTTTTAGATGCATTCAAATTCTTACCACTTGCCCAGACACAGCCTTTTCTATATGGCTGTGGAATTGTTTTATTTTTAATTTTTATTTAGTCTACCTCCAATCCTGACCCTTGATTGGCCTATGCATAACATATTTGCTCACCTGTTGGTTTCTGGCTTCCTCAAAAGCACGTTTTTCTTCTTCCAAACGTCGCCGGGCTTCTTCTTCAGCCTGCCTTTTCTGTTGCTCTTGTCTCTCTTTTTCTATCTCTTCAAATGTTAATTTTAACTTCCCCGGAGACACACGATCTTGTGTTTCTTTTTTGGGTATTTCATTTTCATCCTGAAAAGAATTTTGAATTGCTAATTAAAGTGACTGGAACTGATCAACATATAAACTTTATTTTTGCTAATGTGATAGTTTACCACAACAGATGAATGTCGCTTGGCTTCTCTGAAAGAACGCCTGTGTTCCTCATATCTTCTCTTTTTCTGTTCTTCAAACTTTCTTTTTTCATGCTCCTCCCTTTCTTTTTCTGAATCTTCAAAATTTAGCTTGATCTTGCCTGGCGCTTTATTTTGCGATTTTACAGGAATGACGGTTTCAAGCACTGAATCATCGCCTTCCTGTTTATAAAATTGTTACAATTTGGTTATTTATGAACCAGAAATGTCCTCGTTTTATTTGACTACCAAGATAGTGATGTGCTCGTAGCACTCAGTTGTCACATCAATAATGAGATACAGAAAAAGAAATAGTTAGGCGGAAACAACAAAACTTTAAGGCAGCAGCTGTTTTATTTTCTCAGGACATGAGTAACATGAAGACAGTGGTTATAAGATTACACAAGATATTAGTTTGCAAAGAAGACATAGGTAAAAGAAAGATGTGTGCGGTTTGAGTACTATAGAATATCTTCACAACACTGCTAAAGTGATAAAGTTGGTAATGCTGTTTGAAAAAGCAGGGAAACATCCAAATTGACATGACAACATATCATTATTTTCTCTAGATTTCCCAATCTGTCAATGAAGGCAGTGCACAGTAGTTGAGTTTGGAACACCAATCTGCTAAGTACCAGGAGTAAAGGAGAAATATGAATTGTTGTGTTCCTTCCAAATGTTAATTGCACTGAGATATAACCTTATTACTCATTTGGGATAAACTATTTTGAATGATAGCATCTAAAATATCCTTCACAGGTTTCTTCCTTCATGAAACCGTTTAGAAACAAGCACCTATATAAATGTGCAAAATCAATCAATATCAATGGAGGGATGGGGCAATGTCTTGCCCTCTACTGATTTAGAGTTTAAGCTTGGCACTCACGAACATAATTTAGCAATTGAGGATAGTTTTTTCAAGTGTTGGAGGAAATGATATGAGGCCAAAATAGGTTTTCAAAGATTACTTTACTGTTTGGGCCCCCAAACAACCCGAGTTACAAAGATCCATGTTAACCTTCATAAAAATGTTTAAATATTTTTTATTTATTTATAATTTCCCATAACATTTTCTTTAATTGACTTTAAGAGCAAGTGGAAGAAAGTACATTAAGACAAATGGAAGTGAATTAAGATACAAAATGTGATTGTTTCATTCAAAGAAATTTCTGATTACCTCCAACTCCAAGTCACTTCCAGTACAGTTTATGTCATCAATCTATTGAATGAGAATGTTATATTGTTATGTAAAAATCGCTTTTATGTTAGATTTCAAGCATGCACTTAAAATAAACCCGTAGAGCCTGTGTCAAAAACATCTCTATTTCCAGTAACCCCTTTCTGGCATATATTAGATTTGTAGAAGTTTAGGCAATCCAAACCAACAAATATTTATTATTTTATAAGATATTTTGTGCTCAACTGTTATGAATCAACATTGTAATTGTGTGATATCGCTTATAACAATATAATTTCCTGGCAAAGTGTAGGCTGGAGTTCTTATTGAATAGTTTAGTCACTACGAACTTCATCATGAATAATCTCTCATTTTACGAAGAGAAAATCACAAAACCAAATATAAATCACAAACAATCCAATAGCCATAAAAACAAAATGTATATTGCTAGTCTTGATTTTTTTATTTATGCTATAAATGTGGAAACCCCAAAACTGTTCCAAAACATTTTCTAAACAGTTCCAACAGAAATTAATAGCTGCAGAGTGCAAGTCTACAAATAACTAGATGTGATTTGTCATGCTGAAAATCCTGTATTTTCAGTACCTGAAAGGATTTGTTGAATTATGTCCACATTCACTAACCTTGGTGTTGCATTGGTCACCGTTGTAAAACAGTAAAGTCTGTGTTTATTATATTAAAAAGTCAGGATTGTAAAATGCATACCAATTAAATATTAGAGGGGAAGTCTTGCCTCGATTATTTTTAAACAGTGAGTTTGCATTTGACTCTTCAAATCACATGTAAACTTTTGATACTGTCTGCATGCAAATCTATAGTTATCAGAGTGGATTGTTCCAAATCGTGCAGAAGACATATTGAGAGGGTAAAGAGAGATGTGACAGAATAGCACAGTGATCAAATTATGTCAGTAGGAGGGTAGGTGAGCTGATTATTTTATTTTATATTATTTATGAATAAGGATGCATTTGCTCAATAATATGTATACTAAAATTTATTGCAGTTTGGATCTAAGTAATGTTTGTAAATATAAATGTTATTTTCATAGAACAAATACACATGTTTGTAAAAGAGTACTACATAGAAAGACGGAACCATCTCAATTCGTCCTAACTGTTGTGGTGTCAAATCTAAAGAGCTGTACTATCAAACTTTCACAGCATTAGAGGCTCTGTGTATGAAATATAAATATTTAAAAGAAAAGAGAAAAGCAATCAAAATTAATCCTGTGAAGTACATGGCACCATAATTAATTTAAACACACATGAGCCTATTGTGCTAGGAGCTCTAAGGCATTTAACGGGAGCTGGGGTGACCATAATTTAAATAATATTAGAACATTGGAATGTTGAGAGCTCTGTTGGAGACAATGAAGTATCTAAGAGCAAATAATGGCTGGTATAGGTCTTCTGCACCACCATTTGAATTTGTGTCTTTGTATTTCTTCCTTTTTAATTTAGAACATTCTACCCTCTGGTGGTGGAATGCTCTAATAGCCTTATAGCCCTTTCTGCTTTGAGCTATACCAGTTGTTAAAGGCCCTCAGCCTCGTTATAGGCCCTTGCCTGTGTCTCAGGCCTATTACTCGGGTTCATGGCCATTCATAATCAGTAAAGACTTCGGTGGTGGCTATATGGCTATATGTAAGTCTCTGGAGTTCAGCTCTCTGTCCAAGCCACTCCAAGAAAGCTGGTGGTAAGCTATTAGCTCCACACTAAAAGCATTGTAAAGTGATGGTTGTCTCTAGGGCCATGTGACAGGCTAGAATATCTCAGCAGGCCAATGGAGCCTACATTCAACGGTCCCTCACAGGTCTCAACCTCAGAATTTTTGTAAGCATCATTCGACAACTAAGGTCCTCACAGGATAATATCCTGGTTTCCATAGAATGGCTGTGAGCATTCTAGTGTCCCTCAACTCCACCAGAAAGAGTGAGGGTCAAATGCCTCTCCCTGAAGTGCCCTTCTATGTTTTTCCACGATGACTGGTGAAGTTTGATGCGTTATATAATCCAGGAATACTGTAAGTATCGCATTTGTGGCCATTTCAATCATTCTGTCTTAGAAGCAGTGGTAAATTTGTAATAGGTACAATGCTGCTTATTTGTGCTTCGTCTGCCTTATCCAATTATGTAAGAATTATTCTTAAATTACTAATGTTTAATAGAAGCGTAGACGTACCATTTCTGCTTTCTTTGCCAGTTCCCGCTGAATCTTCCGCCTCTCTATCAAATCTTGCTTGGCTCTGCGTTTTCTTTCCTCTTCCATTCTTTTTTTTTCTTCTTCGTGTCTTTGTTTTTCCATTACTTCAAATTTCCCTTTAACGGTTCCTGTACATGAGATAAACAATGCAATCAACTTTGTCTCCCTGCAGTTTGACATTGAATTAGAAATCTGTATATCTGAGTATGACCTACCTGTAAACTTGGGAACAAACCCCTTTTCTACTTTATTTGTCTTATTTTCTTCTTCATCATCAGATGCAAGCAGCTCTTTCATCTGCTTAATTAAAGACAACAGTAGATTAGTACTGTTTCCAAGGAAACACAGGCTGTATCTATTTGAATTTTTGTTAAACATCTAACAATGTTGATGACTAAATGGATTTGAGACATTTAAAAAAAAAGTGCACTGAGCCATTAACTAACTGCTAAAAGCTATTGAATCTGTAGTGAAGGGTATTCTAAAACAATCTGGGCATGTTTTAGTGATTTGGTGGACCCCTCTTCCTAAATACCTATGGGCTCGACTCCCATTATGCAAAATCCACAATCTTTCTTTATGTATTAGTTTTCATAATAATACACCTTTCAAAAAAGATTGCAACCTGAAATTGACCAGTGACTGCTGTCAGGTGTTAAATTACAGATGCAGTGCAGGCTACTTCAAATTGTTCTAAAATATTAGCATATCGAATTCTCGCTGTACTTCCTCATTCCATAATGCATAACACAAACATCTCTTGAGTTATTCTTTACAAAAATAGACAAAACATCACCACATATAAAAGAACTACGTTGCACAGTGAGTGTGGATTTTGGGACTTTAAGTAAGTACCAGAGATAGAATAGATTATACAGTACGATATACAATAATTTATAGATCCACACTCTATAATCAATCCTTTAACAATGTGTTCTAATCAACTACATACTGAAAACTTGACAAATCTTTGCCTAGAGTAGTCGGGGAAACAAGACTCATGGCTCAGTTCTTTGCTGCCTCATCTCTGGTGTATACAACAACCAATACATAAATAGGCTGTAGAGAGACTATTCATTAAAGCAGTAATATCTTGTTATGTGTGACATTTTGCAAAATGTCATGATATCACTTGTAACATCCGATTCTTTTGGCTCATCCAGAATGTTTGTTTAGATATTGCAACTTCTGATGCAAAGGTGGTGTACTAGATATATTATTTTCCACTTTCATTTTGTGCTAAACAAGCACTAAAAATAGGATGTGTCTTGTTTTTTTAACAAAAACCTTTTTGAGAAGTTATGAATTGTTTTATTTTTAAATATAATCATAACTAGTAAAAGGAAACATCAATTTACAGGTACAAATGATTTAGGATAATAGTGAATAAAACCAGGCAAATGGTGTTCTGGAGAAAAGTGCTCCTATCTAAGGAGAATCCTTTCAATAAAATGGCAATAGGATCTCAGCTACTGGTTTATTTTAAGCCATGCTACATCTTCTCAATCAGCATTTTTGGTTAAATCAACTGTATTATATTTTCTTTTAGTTAGGAGGGATGACAAAAGACAGGAATAAATTAACCCAACAAGTGAAGGATTGTCGATGTTGATGCCTTTACCAACATTTTAAGAAAATTATATAGCAGTAGTGACACTGTGTTACAAGAGGCTGATGGACCCAGCTATTGGCATGCTGTCTGATTAAATGAATCCAGTATCTGCTTGATAACAGCTCTTCGTGAATTTAAAGTTATTTATTCAAGTTTCAAATCCATATACTCTTTAAGCAAAATCACCTTCAATACGTTTAAGACTTGAGTTTACCATGGCAATTCATCAATTTAAAAGAAAACCCTTGCATGGCTCTCTGGAGAAATCTTAAAATGTCATCTCTGGTATCAGTATTATAACAATTGAAGCTAAGTTTAACTTACCCCAGAATGAATATTTCTTTAAGTACTTGAAACTGAGCAGTTACCCGATTAATCAAAATATGTGTGGCAACATACCAGCATTTGGAAGGATGTTTTAAAAACTATGGTTAAAACTGTGGTTGTCCAAAACATTTCTTGATATATTTACCATTGAATACTGCAGTACCTTAAAAATAGTCAAATGTGGGATGACCATCAATTCCATAGAGATGAAACAATTATTGGTGATTACACTTTCCATTTTCCTAAGTTTAAATTAGTGACAGTCCTACAGCGTTCAAACCTCCCACATTAAAAAGTTTGTTCTATGCTTTAAATCGGACATGCTGTTCAGTCCAAATCAGAGTCCAGTGACTCAGACAATATGATTTGTATAAGTCTGAACATATACAGATTTTGGTAAGCTGTTTTCCTAAGATTGCCAAGATACTGAGAACAAAAGTATAAACAAATCTGAAGACAATGTGGTCAGGATTTCTATGAGGTGAAGTAGGGTAGGCTATTCTAGGAAAGATTTAGTGTTTCTTTATTAATGCATTTAGACTTAAATGACAGATAAAGGAAAAGTAAACTGCAACTCTATCAGAATGGATAGAGCAATACATTTTAAGAAGAATTTTCATGTTTGAATTAATTAAGTACAGAAATGTAAAGCAGTCTAGGAGAACTAGAACTTATATTTAGGGAGTCAAGAGAAAATGTTTCTGCCATACATGTTGTAGGTTAATAGACAATTGTAGGTTAATAGACAACATCAGCATCTTTTGAAAATTGAAATTGAAATTTCTTTATTGTTTGATTAATTAAAATCATGACAATTAAAAACAGTACTTCTTGTATACAAAAAAGTTAAAAAGGCAAATCATTAATACAAAGAAGTTTAAAAAGGGTGATGTTCTTGCTAAAAGTTCATTGGGGCAGGATGTCCCTGGTGATTAAAGGATCGTGATTGTCCGGGTTTCTGATTTATCTGATGTAAATCATTTTTGAACAGTGCTCTATGTTTCTGTTCAAACTAATAATTGTATAAGTTTGATATGTGGCGTAACTGAATTTGATTGCCAAAAACTAATATAATCAAGGTTGAATATACTGTTGAAAATGAGTTAACATATAACTTCAGAATCAATACTTTCCTTTTTAAAACCTTTACAAATAGGGCCTAGATCGTTGATTCAGTCTGTTTATGTCTCCTTTTAAGTATATCTTTATTCTGTGTGATTTAGTAACTACTGACTACCTGAACTGATTACTGTACTCACAGCTGTAGCATATATATGGCATCTTACAAAGTTCTGTTGCTCCTGGCACAATGCTATGCATTCTTTGTCTTTCAACTTTAAAATGAGCATTTGCTGAAACTACTTCCCATTTGACAAGAACCTTCACACATGTAAGTTCATAAAAAGCTGCTTAAGATTGTGTTATTGGGAAGTTCCCTGAGTTGACACTTTGCTGGAAATTATCACTTCCTTTTTCATCCCCTTTGAGGATCTTGAATCCCCTGTTCATTATTTATATTTTTAAATTTCAATATAATATTCTCATAAACATTGCTGCTCCTTATAGCTGACAAGAAGCTATACATATATTATCAGCAGAAGGATTCCATCTCTGTATTTGTTTTTTTAAACTACTATTCTTCTGAGGACCTGTAGAGAGAAACATGTGTACTAGATATACTTCCGAGCAATTATACATTAGTCATCACATGCAAAAAAGAGCATGATTGAGTTTAGGGTATTTGGGACAGAATATGTAATGTCCAAAAGACATATAACCCTTTAAAAAGCATTCAGAGGTTCAATCATAATTGCTGTAAACATATATGGTCCTTTGCTAGATGGATGCCATTGCAGGAAACTTAGAGGAGTAAAAAGTGTCCTTCTGGAGCAAAGAAATTCAGAGATGTGGACCTAGAACTGATAAAGTTCCTTTTCAAAAGATCAAGACTTACAGGCACAGACATCTGTGATACATCAATCTTATTGTATTTATGATCTGATTCGTTTTTTGATTCTTATAGAAACAGAACATTATTAGCAAAGGTTTCCGGTAGCTGAAATAATCTTTTCAAAACTCTACATTCGAATTTCATATTTCACTATACTAATTCACCACTAATACTTTATGGGTTCCAGAGTAGCATGCTACTCACCAAAAAAAGTGTGTCAATACCTCATCAGGGGTAGCAAGCGCTATATCAATGCAAACCTTTTCCCTCTTCTATCACTCCACTATCCTTCTCAATCCAAATAACTGACTAACATATCCACCACTCAAATTACTTTCATATTTCACTATACTAATTCACCACTAATCCTTTATGGGTTCTGGAGTAGCGTGCTACTCGCCGAAAAAGCGCTTCGACGCCTCGTCAGGGGTAGTAAGCGCTATATAAATGCAATTACAATACATTTACAATATAATTTCCAGTTACTGTTCACTTTTATAAACAATCTCATAACCTCTCCATGTTTTATTCTCTGCTTCACCACCTTGGAATAGTTTCCTCAATCAAGTTGGTACCTACAAAAAATATTTAACTCTCTCTTGACTTAACTGCCTTTCTTTATATCCACATACCTAGCCCCTATTTGTCATGTCTTATGATGCAGACTTTCCTAGAAGATTATTTATTCTCTGAGTTGGATTCTGCCCCTCCCTGATAGACGTAGTGAGGTCTTTGGTGTCACAATGGGTGCAATGTGCTCCTTTAACTCACACATAGCTGTGGTGGTTAAAGTTTTGTTCTGAAACCCCTGAAATTCCTTCCATGCATTACTTCAGATAGCAGTAGCCTAATTTGCCCTTGTGTATTCAAGTTTCCATTTGCTATATGAAATGTGCAGAAGAATGCAAGCCTAATTAATCCATCAACTTTCGAAGCTTTCTTATCACACGACCAGGCTCCTCTTTAAGTGCAGCTCTGAAATTCCTACAGTTGCTGCCAATGACACAGAGTGAAATTCAAAGCCATATGTTTGGTCCACAGTGCTTTGTCTAATCCAGCACTACAGTATCTAATCAGGAAATTCACAACCTATGCACCCACCCTATTACTAGATCTTTTCTGTGTCTGCCACTTTAGGTATGCAAACACTTTTCAGTGTTGGTTGCAATGCTGTAGGGTTGTCTCTCATTCCAAATCAATACCATTCTTTAGCATTTCACAAACAGATCTCAAGTCTTTTTCCAGTGCTAAACATTGTATTCGATTTGCAAGATAGTCATGCCACCTCCATCTTCCATTGTCACCATTTCTATATTATGTTTCACATCAGTGAGAATTGTAATGCATTTACAAAGCTAAAACTATATCTATAACTCATGTTTAATATCACACTACTGAATTATATCAGTTCATAATCATATCAATAGACCATTCTGACATCCATTAATGATTGTTAAGTTTTGAAGTTTTTAAAATATCAATCAATCATTTTTGTGAATATGTCCTTGGGTTTAGAATACAGAACGAAGTAGTAGAAAAGAAAAATGACCTCCTGTTTTCTCCTGTTCCATTCTCTTTCTCTAATATATTGTTCTTTTCTTCTCTGCTTTTCTTCGGTAGATCGCCTTTGATTCCTTTCTTCCCTTGCTTTCTGCATGACTTCAAATTTATTCTTTACCTCACCCTTGCCAAGTTTCGGCACATAGGTTTTTTGGATAGGCTTAGATGTGGAAAGCAGAATCTTTTTGAAATGAAGATAAAGAAAAAGAAGAGAAAGAAAAGAAAGATGACACCATTTGAGGGATGCAAGAAAACAGAAGGTGTTAATAGTATAGTATAGAAATGAGAGGAAAAAGTAACTGAAAAGAAAAAAATAACTATCCATGAACTCTGTCATTAAGCATTATTATGATTTGTATATGTCAATACGGATTAGTGAGTACAAGTAACAATAAATTGTACGTTTTTTTAGACAAAAATCTGTTGTGCCTAAAAACAATTAACAGCTCACTGTAGTTTTCACGCAGTAAAAGTGAGTGTTCGCAATCATGACTACATTATTTTCTGTAGTTATCTGTAATATATGAAATGAGAAGTGTTCTGAGGAGTGTATCTGACATGTATTGGAACCACAAATTACAAGTATAGTTTTATATCTCCAAGTGACCTTGGGGTGTACGTAATACCTTGCCATAAGTCAACAAATAAACAAGGTGAAGGAAGTCGTAAAAACACTGTTTGTCAATTCCCCTTCACCATGAGCACAGCTTCATCTCAATGCATGACATACAACTTCATTTTGATACTCTTTTTTGCCTGGGTAGAAGTGGGCGGAGTTTCACTTTTGATGATGTAAAGAAGGAATCTAAGGTGTGCCTAGAAGGACAGAGTACATACTTTATTTTGTCTGCTAAAAGTTTTCTGTGCTGTTTATCCAACAACAACAAGGTACACCACCAACCATGCCATTCTGTGAAAGATCCTCTGCAGGTGCACAAACCCTACCTCTAATGGAAGGACTAGTTGATGTCATTCCATTACCAGACAATGAATGAACATGCACCAATTGGCTTTACCAATCAAGATGGTATAATGATTTAAGAATAGATTTTACCAGAATGGATACTGTTTACTTTTCAGTAACTTGAGAGGAATCAATATCAATCAATCAATCAGTCCATTTGTAAAGCGCGCTACTCACCCGTGACGGTCTCAAGACGCTGGGGGGGAGGGGGGGAGGGGTGCTGCTACTGCTCGAACAGCCAGGTCTTGAGTAGCCTCCTGAAGGTGAGTAGGTCCTGGGTCAGCCGTAGGAGGATGGGGAGGGTGTTCCAGGTTTTGGCGGCGAGGTGGGAGAACGATCTACCGCCGGTGGTCGCTCTTCGGATGCGGGGGACAGTGGCGAGGGCGAGGTCGGCGGAGCGGAGCTGGCGGTTCGGGGTGTAGAAGGTGAGTCGTCTGTTGAGGTACTCTGGTCCGGTGTTGTGGAGTGCTGTGTGCGTGGGTGAGGAGCTTGAAGGTGATCCTCTTGTTGACGGGGAGCCAGTGCAGGTCTCTCAGGTGGGGTGTGATGTGGTTGTGTTGGGGGATGTCGAGGATGAGGCGTGCAGAGGCGTTCTGTATGCGTTGCAGTCGTTTCAGGAGTTTGTCAGAGGCTCCCGCGTAGAGGGCGTTTCCGTAGTCCAGCCTGCTGCTGACGAGGGGCTGGGTGACTGTTCTTCTTGTTTCGGTGGGGATCCACCTGTAGATCTTGCAGAGCATGCGGAGGGTGTTGAAGCAGGAGGACGAGACGGCGTTGACTTGCTTGGTCATGGAGAGTGTTGAGTCGAGGATGACCACCAGGTTGCGTGCGTGGTCGGTGGGGGTCGGTGCTGCTCCCAGTGTGGTCGGCCACCAGGAGTCGTCCCAGGCTGAGGGGGTGGAGCCGAGGATGAGGACCTCCGTCTTGTCCGAGTTCAGCTTCAGTCGGCTGTTCTTCATCCACTCGGCGACGGCCTTCATTCCTTCGTGGAGGTTGGTTTTGGCAGTGAAGGAGTCCTTGGTAAGGGAGAGGATCAGCTGGGTGTCGTCGGCGTAGGAGATGATGTTGAGGTCGTGCAGTCGGGCGATGTGGGCGAGCGGTGCCATGTAGATGTTGAACAATGTTGGGCTGAGGGATGATCCTTGGGGTACGCCGCAGATGATCTTGGAGGCTTCGGAGCTGAATGGGGGGAGGCGGACGTTCTGGGTTCTGCCGGAGAGGAAGGAAGTGGTCCAGTCCAGGGCCTTGTCTCGGATCCCTGCGATGTGGAGGCGTGTGCGTAGTGTGTGGGGGCAGACGGTATCGAAGGCGGCTGAGAGGTCCAGGAGGATGAGGGCCGCGGTTTCACCGTTGTCCAGCAGGGTCCTGATGTCATCGGTGGCGGCGATGAGGGCGGTTTCGGTACTGTGGTTGCTGCGGAACCCGGACTGGGACGGGTCCAGGATGTTGTTCTCCTCGACGTAGCGGGTCAGTTGTCTGTTGACGATCTTCTCGATGACCTTCGCCGGGAACGGGAGCAGGGCCGGAAGTTCTTGAGGTCTCTTGGATCCGCCTTGGGTTTCTTGAGCAAGGCGTTGATCTCGGCGTGTTTCCAGCTTGCCGGGAAGGTCACGGTCTCGAAGGAGATGTTGATGACCTTGCGGAGATGGGGTGCGATGGTGGCGCTGACTTTGTTGAAGATGTGGTGCGGGCATGGGTCTGACGGAGAGCTCATGATTTTGATGGTGTCGTCGTCGTTCACGTTGGTCCAGGTGAGCAGGGGGTCGATGCGGATGGTGTCCTTGGGGTCCGGGGTGTCGATGGATGTCAATACGGTCAGGTTGTTGAAGCTGTCGTGGATGTCTGCGATCTTGCGATGGAAGAAGGAGGCAAGGGAGTCGCATAGGTCTTGTGAAGGTGGGATGTCGTTGGTGTTGGAGCTGGGGTTGGAGAGTTCCTTCACGATGTTGAAGAGCTCTTTGCTGTTGTGTGCATTGTTGTCGAGGCGGTCCTTGAAGGAGGCCCTTTTGGCGGTTCTGATGAGGTGATGGTGTCTGCGGATGGCGTTCTTGTGGGCCGCATAGTTGTCCGGTGTCTGTTCGCGGTGCGATAGAAAGTTAACCACCTGTAAGATTGGCTATCCAGCGTGAGTATCATCTAAACTCACACACAACTGTCTGTACTAAACAGCGTATAATAACATTTTTATTCTACCCATGTGAACACGATTATCAGGAATAGTTGTTGTATGTGGGTAAATACGATGTCAGAAAGATTAGAACATATCCAAATCTTCAAACCTATTTAATTTTCCATTTGGGAGATCGGATTGCAACATAACATTTCATTCAGAGACAGGTGGATGCTTTGGAGCTTGTAGCAGAAAAATACACAGCAGAAAATATTTTCAGGTAAGTAACCTTATGTTGTTCATCTTCGGGTGATGCGTAGACATACACGCCTTTTTGAATAGGGTGCCATGCAATAAACTTGTTTCTATCAAAATACTGTTTGCAGGATGTGGGAATAGACTTAATTTGTGACATCTTCCAAATTAGACCTGGAGGGATATTAACCAACAACACTCTACTGGTGTCTTTGGCAGTGACATGAGACCTTTGGTATTCATATGTTATGCTATTTGGTCTCCTCAACCACCACCTCAATGCTGAACACGACCACCTAGCCTATTTCCACCTAATTCCTGATCTGGCCTCTCTGGGACTCTTGTTGCTTTTTTACAATGACACCCATTAGGCGGGCCATTTATTACACCCTATCTTCTCCAATATTCCCATGTACACGCACTATGCTCCTTTTTCCTCTTATTTGGGTGTATATTTTTGCCATACCTTTCATGTCTCATTTTAAAAACACCCAATTGGCTACTAATCTCAAGCCTCAGTTAGAGCCCAGGAAACAGCCTTTAACACAACCTACAATGACCACACATTTTTTACATCGTGCTTATCTGTTTCTACGCAAGTCATTATAACGCAGAAATTTATTACGCAAATGCAGGCTGCGCATGGCGTGCATCACCTCCCTGAATCTGAATGTAGGACTACATCTTTTTCCACGGGCCTGTGATATTAGACAAAGTTATGTTTGCCAGTGCATCTACGATATACCATGTCTTCTTTCCCCTTGCAATCCGACAGAGAGTGGGAATTACTATTTCTGTCATTTGTGTATGTAGGCCACATTTTATTAGTGTTCTCATTTTATTTTAAGATCATCTGATCAAAAAAGTTTCACAGCTGTGTGCAAGAGGTTTCTGGATAGATGCACTTGAATGTTCCTAAACTGAACTCTGACTGAACGGAGGTGCTTCTACTAGATCATTCTCATCTCGGTCTAGCGAATGGTGGCCAGCTAGCTTAGGTGAAGTCCCCTCCTCAGTTACATCAGTCAAAAACCTTGATAATATTCTCAATAATGAGTTGTCCATGGCAAGAAGTTAACTATATTGCCACAACCTATTTTCTCAATCTCAAAATGCAGAGAAGGATTTTCAAAGTTCTCCCTTTGCATGTCTGCAAATCCACCATTCAGGCATTGATCACTGCCAGACTGAATTATGTCAATACACTTTGTCTGGGCAGATCTACCAGACGCACTGCTCAATTACAAAGAATTCAGAATGCTGCAGCCAGATCAATTCTTAACTTTCATAGCCAAGTACATACATTATCACGCCTTCAGGCTGTTTACATGCTTCCTATTCAAGACTTTGTGTTTGACACACTGAAGGGCTTTTTGAACTATATTTAACTTTACCGTACCTCACAGACTTCTTCGGTCAACCATGTGTGGCTTGCTACTGGCTTTGATATGCAAAGGCTGTGGTGGTCGCATCTTTCTCTCCAACTCCTTTTGGTTGCAGCACCAGGACGTCTTTTCTTTGGGTAGCAGAGCACTTTATACACCCATCAAACATAACATACCAAATCCTGATGATAGAAAACATGCACCAAGAAACACCTTGTATCGAGCTAGCTTTCTATGAAGACCAACTCAGTAAATCAAAAGGCCAATGAACATGTAAGTTCATGTATGCTTCATCTACAGAAGTGCAAATACTACGACCCAAAGAAAAGCAGTCCTACTTCCCTAATGGTGTGAGTATTCAGGGGAAATGGTAGGTGCAAGGAGGCTGGAGACACTGAAGACCAGGTCAGTAGACATTATGAAGGTTTGGGACCTCTAATTTAGTGGGACCGCTAAATTGCACTACAGATGTAGTTATTCACTTTCTGATTTTTGGGTCACTTCCAGTTGAAGAAAGGAGAGCACTATTTCGATCCACTGAGACTGTTAAGCTTCACCTGGCAATGTGTTGCATAGTTGAACTGGCTTTTTGTTTATATACTAGTTCATACTCATTATTGCATTCCCTCCATGTTTAATTTCCTTCCCTTTTCAGTTTACCCAGTTCCTGTTTTGCTCCTGTTTTGCCTTGCCTTGCTTTGTGTTGTGCTGTGTTACCCCATTTCTCTGTAGAGCCATACCAATATGTTGCTTCAGCGTCCTGAGGAGTTTCACTTTTATCAAGGGGTGTAATGCAGGCCGCTGGAGCTACTCCAGTGGAAGAGGGACCCCAATGTTTCAGGGGGCCCCCATTAAGTCCACGACCATTGAATATCTGTGAGATATGCGAAACGCAAGGGGCCCTCATCACATTCTGCAGGAGGGGGAGGACATCATTTTGCAATACGCCAGTGCTTGTATCCTGGTCAGCCTCGAGCTCATACCTGCACTACCCGCTGCTAGAACTGGTAAGCATAATTCCATATATGCCATAGCATTTGGTTACCAGGTGGATTGCTTATTTATCTCCCATATGTCTACCAGCGGTGTAAATCTACCCATTTCATCACAATTAGAGAGGTGCCGTCCCTTGAAACAGATGAACCTTAAAATGGTGTGGATGTCAGTTCAGGATTTCTCTCTCACTTCTTTCCCTGTTTCTCCCCTGATTCCTTCTTCCGGTTGTGGTGAGTCCCTCTTCGCTCACCAGCATAGGTATTCTGACTGATACTTCTAATGGCTGATTCTTCACCTTTAGAATATCCCAAAGCACCAGACTGGATCCTAAAGATTCAAGCAGCACTGCTCTTGCATACCAGTACATGAAGCCATGCAACTCTATATTTACTTCCTTCCACCCCAAAGTAACAATGAAGCCACATATAAGCACCACCCCTGAGCATCAACATCAGTTCCTTTCTTTCAACTCCTTTGTACACTAAAAAAGAGCTCGCTCCCAACTTGTCCTCATCAGTTGATGAGTTTTTTGATAAAATTCTCCTTTTTCCCTAGTGTGCAAGGGAATAATGCCCCCTCCAAAAACTAAAGGGTTAAAACCTTATAATAAATGTCCAAATAGATGTTTATGACTGACAACCACAAGGTGAGTATTAGTATTAGGTGTTTGGGATCATGGCACGACGCCAAGTCCTGCAGGGAGAATGCCCCTATGAATCTGAAGGTGATCCAGGAATCTCAAAAGAAGCTGAACATCACCAAACACTAAAAGAAGTCCTGGAAGCCCTGCTCCCACTCAAAGTTGAGGGTGCCGACCCGTTCTTATTCTCGAGGACATTCATGCTACAGGTCCTCATCGTGGCCCAAGTCTTTAGCTACGTCGAAGTTGAAGCAGAAGTACAAGATGGCCAATCAGGATTTGTCCCAGTCCTGCTACTCTCAGCCTGAGAGATTGCAAGGATGTCAATGCGCCTCTCAGAGTCATTTCCAGTCCCCTACTGAAAAGCCAATTCCGCAGCTGATCCCTTTGCACCCCAGTTTCCAGGGCCATCAGCAATATTGCAACAGATTGAGGCCTTCAGAAGAGGACATGTTGCATGTTGTATTTTCTGCATGCTTCTGGATTCTTCTGGCGTGCCTTCAGGCCCTAAGGGCCCATTGTGGAGTTTTTGGTTCAGGCAACCCAGGTGGGGGAGGACTAGTACTTGGATGTTAATTCTGGGAACTACGCTGTCATTATACTTAGCAACTGTGGGCTGGTACTAGACTGTCTTGTTTTTTGTTGAAAAGTATGTTTTGAACAACAGATTGCTGTCAAAGTTGAATCTGAATGAACTAGCTTCTTTGGAGAGGTCGGGTGTGAACTTCCCAACGTTCATGTTGGAGATATTTTCTTAGATCTAGGCTTGTCTCAGTTTGATATAGGAGCTTGATGAAAAAGGTTGAGGCAATTCTTGAGAAGAAGGAGGGTGGTTACGATTGTTTAGATTTTCAGCTATATTTCAGTATTTTTGACATACTGTTTTCATTTGGTGGCTCTTAAGAAGCAGTAAAAGGGCATCCTTGTAGGCATTAAAAGTGATTGTTGAGAGGATCGATCTCTGAGTTAACTGCACAAGTAATCAGTATGCAATGAGATCTGTATGTGTTCATTTTGGGGAGCTAGGGGTTGTCAGAGAAATAGAAGAATCAATACAGTAAGATAACCTTGAAATCCCTGCATTCTAACAGGTTGTGTCTTAGGGACTGGTGGTCAAAAGCCTTGACGTCATTTGAAAGTTTGCGCAACCATGAGGTAGGGCTCATGGTTATCAGTGATGAGAAGGGCATCATCACAACTGGATTGTTGCTGTCTCTGTGCTGCTCAATGGGATGGAGTTGGATTGGTAGTCAGGTACAAGGAAACTGCTGTTGATTTATCAGTGCCTTTGGATAATGAGTGCTTTCTCAGTAATCATACTGAGGAATGATCAATGTGTGATCAGGTGGTACCTTGCAAGACAATCTGTCAGGTTCCGAAGTTGTAGACCCATTAAAAGACCCTGTTCTTCCTGTATACCTACACTGGTGAGTGAATAGGGATTCACCATCAGACTTGGCAGCCAGAGAGAACCAGGGAAGGGAATGAGAGCAAAATCATGGACTTGCAACCATATTCTGTCAAGGTTTGTCAGTTTTAAGGGATGGCATCACTCTGTCTAGATGTTACAGAATGGGTAGATCTACCCTGATTGGAAGACAGAGGGGCTATGGTAAATAAGCAATCCAGCCAGTAATCAAATGATATAGCACAGAAATTATTATGCATACTGGTTCTAGCAGCGGGTACTCAAGCTGACCAAGATACAAGCAAAAAGCCCCAGGACAACTGATTCAGTCGTTCTGTCTGTCCTTTGGTCTGTGGGTGATAACTAGTTGACCTAAAATTCCTGGTACTGGCTCTTTTAATAAGTTCAGTCCAAAAAGAAAAGTAAACTGAGTTCCTCTGTTTGTGATTTTAACCTTGAGTAGCCCATGCAACTGAAAAATGTGTGCGATAAATAATCATGTGAATTCAACTGCTGTGGGAAGTTTCTTTAAGGGGATAAAGTATCCTATCTTCGTGAAGAAATCAATGATAATCAAGACTGAACTTTGTCCCTGAGATGGAGGCAAATCAACAAAAAAATCCATGGAGATGATATTCAAAGGCTGATATGGTGTAGAAAGTGGTTGCAATACTGCAGTGCTGGTATAAGGGATACTTTTGCTTAAGCACAGACACTACAGATCTCTTTATAACCTTTACTGTGAAAACTAATTTAAGTTCACCAAAAGACTCTGCTTTCTAATTCTAGCATCTTCCTCTAACTTGGGTGCCCAGCGGCCAGACTGTCATGGAACCATTGTAAAATCTTAGCCTGTAAGGTTTTGCAAGGGATGTATAATGCTTCTCCATGATACACCAAACCATTCTCAGGGTTCTTCTCTGAGGTTCCTGTTCCCCTTGTTGTATCTGAGCTACATTCTGCTGTGATTGTCTAATCAAGTCCAAGGTATTAGCTGCATTAGATGTAGAGAGAGCCAGAATATAAGGGTCAACTCTTTGCTTTCAGCCTCTGGATCCTATTTCAGTGATAGAGTGTCAGCTTTTTTTAATTGGTTGCTGGTTCTATATGTGATGATACAGTGAAAACGAAAAGAGACTAGTCCACCTGGCATGACAAGTATTAGAACATTTCAAATTGGTCAGCTACAGAAGGTTTTTATGGTTTTTCCACACAGTGATTTCATGCCATGCCCCTTCAAAATTGTATGCGCAAAGGCTTCTTTGATAGCTAGAAGCTCTCTTTATTATATACGGTAATTCTTCTCCGTATCAATCAGAGTTCTCATATAATATGCTGCAGGGTGTAATTCATTGGTTTTGGTATCTCTCTGGAATAGAAGTGTCCCAGTGGTGAATGAAGAGGCATCAGTCTCTGCCACAAAGAAAAATAAGTCATTGGGGAGTCGTAACAAAGGAGACAAGAGTCTCTTTCAATAAATTAAAAGCTTCTTCTAGTTAAGAACGCTAATAAAATGTCACCTTTTTCCTGGTCAATTGTGCAAGGGGTCTTATGATGGCCATAAATTCTTTAATGAATTGCCAATAAAAATTAGCAGAGCCAATGAATCTCTGAATCTCCTTCAAACGTCTCGGAGCGGGCCATCTTGGACTGCCTTGAACTTTTTGGGATCCATACCAATGCCTTTGGCTGAAATTTTGAACCCCTAAATTAGATGTTCGATTCTTCAAATAAACATTTTTGTGCCTTGACCTAGAGTGAATGTTTTCCTCAGTCTTGTGAATACTTCTTTTACGTGTCTTCAATGTCCCTCCAATGTCGAAGAATATATCAAAATATAGTTGAGATAAACTACCATGTGTACGTCCAGAGCATCTTGAAAGATGTAATTCACAAACTGCTGGATAGCAGCAGGGGCATTACATACACCAAATGGCATAACAAGGTACTCAACATGTCTATGGTGGTTATTGAAAGATGTTTAGCATCATCTTCCTTATGCATCCATAGCAAATTATCACTTGAGATCCAGTTTGCAAAAGACCGTAGCAATGTTAACTTGATCAAGTAGTACATATATGAGAGGAAGTGGATAAGTCTTCCTTATACTGATGGCTTTCAATTCTCTGTAAATCAGTATGTAGTCTAACTTCTCCATTTGTTTTTCACAAAGAATCTAGGAGCCCCTGCTGGCAATGTGAAGTGTTGAATGAACCCCTTCTCTCTGTGTTTTTGTGGATATTGGTAAAGTACTTCATCTTCCATTATAGTTAATAGTAGATTTTGCCATGAGGAATGGCTTCTCCTGGCATTAAATCAATTCTGCAATCATATTCCTAATGTAGTAGAAGGGTGTCTGTCCCTCTTTCACTAAAGACTGAGGGGCAGATTTACGTTGAACTAACGCAGCGGGGTACAGCAAGTCATTTTGCTGCGCCGCGCTGCGTTAGTTTTGAAGCCCAGGGATGCGACATATTTACAAGAATATGTCGCATCCTTGTGCTTCCCCCTGCGCTGGCGCACAAACTGCAGCCATGCGCCGGCGCAGGCACCCTTGCACCATGGTGCAAGGATGCCTGCGTCGTGGGGAGATTGTTTTTGTGCAGGAAGGGGAACCTTCCTACACAAAAACAATCACTACAACCATTTTCCTCTTTCAATGCGAGCTGCAGAATGCAGCACGCATTGAAAGAGGAAAAAACGAGGAGAAATGAAAACATTTCTCCTCGGTGTGCCTCGCTACGCCACCTCTAGGGTGGCGTAGCTTTCAGACGCATCTCCAGAGTTACGATTTCTCGTAATTCTGGAGATGTGTCTTGTTCCATGAGTGTTGCGTGGGAACACCCACAGCAACACCCATGGAACGCCCCTTCACCGCAAAGTGCTGCGTGTGAAGGGGCCGTATTTACAAGGAGAGGAAAAGTCACGCAGGGTGGCTTTTCCTCTCCTTGTAAAAATGGAGCAGCCCCCTGCGCCACCAGTACGTCACGAAAAGTGACGTACTGGTGGCGCAGGGGGCTCGTAAATCTGCCCCTGAGAATTCAGCATATTGTAGAGGAATATTGTAGCTCTCAGTCTTTTCCATCCTTCCTTCCATTTTCACTGGATTTGGTTCTATGAACAAAATGGTCAAAGGGTGCTCATCTTCCAACTGCAGATTAGGAAAACAGCATGCCTTGCAAAATGTTGAGTTGAGATACATCTTTGGGATGTTTTAATTGTGGCTGGCGAGTCCTAAACCACATAGTGCAGAGGACTATTTGAAATTATGGCAAAGAGACCAAATCATATCTTCTCCAAATGCCCAGCCTGCGTTGCCATCAGAAGCATAAGAGCCTCTAGAAAAACTGCATCTGAAGTCAATCTGTACCATCAATTCCTTGAATTGTTTCTTTTACTGCTTTCTCTGTGATAGGGATCTGCTGTAGAACTTTAATAGGATTGTCCATAAAGCATCCCAAGGCCCTGGAATCAACCATAATGTGTACTCTAATTGGAACATATAAAAAAATGTGTTCACTCTTCCCATAACAGATACTTCTGTAATTTCTAAGCTCATCCCCGGTCTGTAGTTTATGGAAAAATAATTAGTTTGTTTCCCAATAACTGGAGGCACTTCTTTACAAAATTTTCTACAATATAAACAGAGGCCAGTCTTTCTCCAACACTCTTTCTCTTTAGTGGAGAGAGTCTTTCTTGTGTCTGTGACCTGCATTGACTCCTCTGTGGCATTGTGTCTTCTGTTGGTTCAAGACTTTGAGGGACATAGATTTGATGAGCAATTCTTTGCCTTTCTGTCTTCCTTCTGACAGAGGGAGATCTAAAATATGATGAAGGACTCAGTTCTTCTTTGGCACGAGGAAATAGCAGTAGTAATATCTAGTCCCTAGTTCTGGGGCCACAACCCTCTCTATGGCTCCTTTAGCCAAACTAGCCAGCCCTTCTCGGAGCAAGATTTACTGCTGCTCCTCCAAAGGACTCTCTGATGTGGGTGAGAGGTGCAGTGAATCTAAAAGGAATGGCAGGCCATAACAATCTGAAATACCTATCAGATGTTATCTCTTGCTAACCCAGTAGGAAATGTCTGATTCTTCCTCCTAGAGGGTGGTCATGTACCACTATGGGCAAACTAAAGTGGCTTGGAGGCTGCACTGCCCTTGGTGGCCTGGGCTTTGTCTGCTTGATACCTCTCCCAACACCAAAAGGACTGGATTGCCTGTTGTGGGGGCAGTGGGCCTTGGCATTGCAGTATGCCAGCCCTCTGCAGCGACCTTTAAAGGGGCAATACTGTCTCGGAGGGGTATAAACGCTCTAGGAACGCACCACGCCCAGCCTTCTTTAAAGTGTTCCAATGCTGAATCCGCCATCTCACCAAACAAGTGAGATCCATCGAACGGCATGCCCATCAGAGAGACTTGTACATCCCCAGAGGAGCATGTGGACCTCATGCAAGCGTGCAGTTGAAGCCTCATTCTAGTGCCCAAGCAGTTTGCAGTGTCCAGCCTAGAGGGAATAATATATTTGCAGTATCCTGACCATCCTGGTTGGTTTGAGAAAAGTTGGCCGCAAATTCTGTGGGGACTGACAGCAAGATCTCACCAGATATGTCCCAAAAAACATTGTTATTTCTCCCCAGCAAACAGCTGTCATTGACTGACTGGAGAGCTAGGCTGACTGAGCAAAACATCCTCTTTCCGAATGCCTCCATTTTTTTAAATATCTATCTGGGGGAGTCATAAGGAAGGAACTGGGGTTCATCCTACTAGTAGAAGTCTGAACTCTCTGGTGTAAGTTGCTGCGTCAAAAAAATCAAGGTCGCCTGGCACCACCCTGTAGCATCTGGTAACCTACCTGTTCACTAGTGAACAGGAACAAGGCTTATACCAGGTGCCGATAAGAGGGTCGGTCTGGCCTTCATTAAATGGAAGTAAGGATTCAGAGGTTGCAAAACCTCCATCAGTACATTAGTTTTGACTGCCATAGTAGGCAGTTGTAATTCCAATACCTTTACTACTCGTCTCCATACCATGGCAAAAGAGGCACTCTCTTATGTTGATGGACGGGTGAAGGGGGCAAGAACACAACCCAGTTTCCAGGAAAGTGCTCAACCCACTGCCTCCAGCAATTCCAAGTATAAATTGTCATCATCATAGTGAGGAGGAAAATACCCCCCTTCATCTCCATTGTCATCTCCAAAGGCTGATTGGCTTTGATCAGAGTCTGAACCGAAAAGTTGCTGGAGCGCTGGGGAGTGGCAAAGACAAATTTGGCTCAGAGTCACAAAGGACTATTGGGGCAGAGTTGTCCTTTGGCATCAGCAGCATTGGGGATGGTGTCGAAGTTAAAGGGACTGGTATGGATTTTGATCCTGGATTGAAAGTCAGCTCCGGTGTGGGAGCAGTATGGGTTCAAGAGACATAGATGGGACTGTAATTTGACTGGATTCCTCTGCGGTCCTTAGGGCCTGAGGGCATGCTAGACAAAGCTGGAAGCATGCAGAAAATATGCAACATGTCCCCCTCTAAAGGCCTCAATCTGTTGCAATATCGCTGATGGTCCAGGAAACTGGGGTGGAAAGGGATCAGCTGCGGAATTCTACATGGGGCTGTCTGAATCATGACAGAGGCACAACCTTTTTCGTCTTCCCTTTTCTCTAGCATCTGGGTAATGCTGCTGAAGATTTGTGTTATGCATTGCCTCTGCAAAATCTTTGAGGTGGGAACTTCTTCAACCTAGCCTATTACTTTGCCAATCATCGAATGGTCCACTGTTTTTGGATCACATGGTTCTTGCTGCACCAATAGGTAAATCCTGTAAAGCGGAAAAATTTAGGAAGATAAATGAAAGTAGAGAGGTGTACCAATAATATAAGACTGATTTGCATATGGCTGGGTCTGAACTGGGGTGGCGAAGTGAGCTAAAGAACGATTAGGGATTCAACCCAGATCTGTGACTGGGGGTGAGTGTCTGAAAGGTTTCAGTGCTCCGTCCATCATCTCCTTGTGTTTGCTTTGTTCGCCCTAAGTTGGCAGGGCATGCCCAAACGTGGGTCCCTTGCTCACTTTGCCACTGGATTCAAGCTAGCCTGGCTGATGAGGGGTGTTACCCCAAAACCGGTCCCAGGATGCTTGTTTCTGGTCCAGGGCAGACCTGGCTTGGCAGTTCGGGCTGGACTGTTCCCATGAGGAACTGGGTCAAACTGATTCGCAATGACTGGGTCTGAACTGGGGTGGGGAAGTGAGCTAAAGAACGATGATGGGTTCAACCCAGATCTGTGACGGGGGTGAGTGTCTGAAAAGTTTCAGCGCTCCGTCCATCATCTCCTTCTGTTTGCAATTTTTGGCAGTTGCCCAGAGAGAACAGGTGTCCTTTACAACCTCTTTACCTTTCTTCAATTCAAAGATGTTTTGCTTACTATTTTGAGGGCATCTGACAAGCTATCAGATAAACTTATGCACTTCAATATACATTGACTTGGATACCTCCCTAGATTTCTGATACTGTGTTTCTTTGGCTATCCTACCAGGCCTTGTCACTCCTTGCTTTTTTTTGCATATCCTTTATGTGTGGTTTGCCAAGATAAATCCTTCCTTCTTCCTCAGAGATGGTAGCATGGATGAATAAAGATCTATAGAAATTACACCAATTGTCATTACATAACTTTCAAACCTTGAGTACTTTATGAGCCTGAAATTTTTAACTAAAGCCTACACTGGGATCCCCATTGATTCTTATTCTTATCTTATTTATGATACCGATATCATCATATGTCCAATCTCCTTCTAAGACACAACCCAGGCAGGCATAAAAAACTATGGGCCAGATGTACGACCATTAGACATTGTGAGTCGCAATTTGCAAATGTTAGCGACTCGCACATTGCAAGTCGCAATCTCTAATGTACAACAGTGTCTGAGACACTGCTTGCAATTCCCAAATGGGTAACAATCGAACCTGCCTCATTAATATTCATGAGGCAGGTCGCATTTTGAGACCCATTGGGAAAGGCCGGCACTCACAGAGATGGTGGCGTGCTGGGGTCAACAGACCACCATGTGTGTGACTGCTTTTTAAATATAGCAGTTTTTTTTTTTTATAAATGCAGCCTGTTTTCCTTAATGGAAAACGGGCTGCATTTCAAAAATAAAAATGTTTCAGTTTAATTTTTTAGGAGCAGACAGTGGTCTGTGGAATCCCTGCCTGCTCTTAAAAAACATTTTCGCTGCCAATCACAAAACAAAAAGGGTCCCTTCCTGTTTGCGACTGGTTTACCTCCTACTTGAAGTAGGCAGTAAACTGCAATTGTTTTGTGACCGCATTTGTAGTTGCAAAACAATCGTACATCCCCTTGCGACTCACTATTAGGAAGGGAAGCCCTTCGCACGCCCCTTCCTCATAGCGACTCGCAAAACCTATTTTGCGAGCCGGTAACAAGTTACCGACTCACAAAATAGGTTTGGTACATGCTACAACCCTTTTTAGCGGCCACCGATTTCCATGTCCATCTGGCACTATGTGTTACTGCCGGCAGATATTCCAGAATCACGCAGCTCAACTGGCCTTTGACTCAGAGGCTATAACCTCATTCATATGGCCGTACAGTGATTCCACCGCTTTCCTGTCCATAGTGCATTGAATTTAAAACCCTATGCTTCCGCTATCAAATTTTTCATTATTCTTTTCTGCAGTTTTTGTCATCTCACAGTGTAAGAAAAGATAGTTTGTTATGTGATTGGCATATTGCAGATACACTGAAGTTTCATGTCGCTCAATAACCTGGGATTCTAAACAACATTTCTACTGATTGTAAAGGTATGTTTTTCAACTGCAACAACAGAAAATTAATGATCACCATAAGTCACTTTCCTAACCTTGGGAACAAGTGCAAGGTAGAATGCAGATCATGTGAGGGTTTGTAACGAGTAAGAAAGTCAGGTAAAGATGATTGCGCAAGAGAGATGCAGGACATATATGAAGCAATGTCTCAACAAGCAGAATGCTCCAACATTTGAACACCTGGACAACTGCTATATATAAGATGGGAAGATTTAAAAGATTAATAATCACCTAGAGGCCCAATGCTAATTTCTAAAATGGAGGTACCACAACCGGCCCCATGCATCAGGCCTGTAGAGGATAGCAAATAAGAGAGTGGTCAAATATTCTGGTTGAAGGGCATGTAAAGTGGACAAAACACAGAAGAAGTGTGTCTTTAACCAGTGACAAATCTTCAAGAGGTTTCTATGAGATCTGACATGTTTTGGAAGGTTGTTCCCAACGTTGCCCCTTGCACAAATTTAGACCTAGCAACTTTTTAAGCATTTGGCTGGATATAGAATTAATTCGTTCTGGGTAGCTGGTTCTCAGACCTTGGGTAGATGATAATGCTGGAAAGGCAGTTGTGACAATAACCATGAAGCGCATTGTGGCCTAACACAGAGTTTTGAATTTGGCTCTGCCAACTGTTTAAACTCAGTGGAGAGTCCACATAGCTGGTTTAACATATGGTTCTAAAGGGGAGTCTGTCCTGCCAGCAGAGAGCATAGGAGGCTCGACAGAGGAGCTCCAAGCTGGTGCACATCTAGAAGTATATTTGCGCTACTCAACCCCCCGCCCCCCGGGGCCCCAAGCCTAGCCGAGATTGTGGAATACCTTCTCATGTGGCTCTCCGGTGGCCCAGACAGATCTTTGCTGTGTCCCGGATGAGGAGTGCGGAGTGCGGGCCAAAGGTCTGGAGCCGTTTAAAGCAAGATGGCACCCGGGGTTCCCGTGAGTGTCATAGGCCAGAGGGTCCAAGGACGCCCTTATTGGAGGAGATGCTATTACCCCCTCTAGACAAAGCCCCCCTAACACCGCGGCCTGAGCATGGCTGGACTGGGAGGCTTTCATTTTCTTCATGTTGCTCCTGCCCAGAGCGTGGCCGGTGTTCATGTACGTGTGGACCTGACGTATCGGACACTGGGAGACAGGCCATGTTTTATCACGAAAAGCCATGGCTGGATCGTCTTGTGGTCGTGGATGGTGAGCAAGCAAGCAGAGGCACAGCAGGTGGATCTCTTCTCCTCCCTCTGGATGAACGTTGTATTTGCGCACCACGCCAGGTGCCCAGTCCCCTGTGGGGAGGCAGTTGGTGACGTGGTATCTCATCTAGGGTGGGGCTGGCATGGATTGTTTCCCCAGAAAAGGGGGCTTGATCGGTGCCACAGAGCGCTCTGGGGACCCTTTATGAAGGAGGTGCTCTGATGCTCTAACAGGTAATCTTTGCCCTTAAGTCTGGTTGCATTGTTACTAAAAACCTGGCACTGTTTCTTTGCTATATGTGGACTAAGGGCGAAAAGTGAATAAAATGTCACGAGAACTGTAATGCTGTGTCTGACCCACTCCAGTGCAATATTAGACTCGAGGTGGGGTTGGTCCAATGTTCTAGCACCAAAAGCGACATTTTATACCCAGTAAAATGTTGAAACCGAAAGTCACCAAATCACAACTTGAAGAGGGTGTACAGGAGGGCCCGTCACAGGCACCTGCAACCCCAGATCTCCTTCTCAGGTCAGATGAAACAACAATGAAGGGGTGTATCTCCAAGCGATTTTTGATACCAAAACAGCACTGGAAAATAAGATTGATGGGGTCACTGCTCATGTTAATCTGGTACAATCTAACCATAAACATTTAGCAGAGAGATTGCCCACTAATGAGTTTACTTTATCCTCTGTACGACCATCAGTGAGTTACAGGTACAAGTTAAAGGCTATCAAAGACAGTTGAACAGCTCAACTAGAGGCCGAAGACATAGAGGGACGCTCCCGCTGAAATAAAGAGCACTTGATTGGCCTTCCAGAACATTCTGAGCGCTTTTAGCCTGAATGATTTTGTTGAGTGCTGGCCTCTCCACAAGGTTTTTGAGGACGTCGCACCACCGCGCTTTGTGGTGGAGAGGGCCCACAGGATCACAGCTCAGCATCTGCCCCCTGGGGGCACCCAAACCCACTGATTGTGAAACTCGCAAATTACACATTTTCGAAAAAGCTCGCGAGCATGGCCCCTGGTAATTTGAAAATGTGAAAATTCAATTTTTCTGGATTTCACCAACATGGTTCAGAGACAGAGGTGTGCATTTCAAGGCATTAAGGTATCGCTCCGTCAACATGACGTGCTTAGGTTTGTTATTCCCGGCATGCTTGAGGATTGTGGTTAGGGATAAAACACATTTCTTTAATAGTCCAGAAAAGCCTGGCTGGAAAGAAAGGGAATTGAGCACGGACTCCACATACGGGGTCCCCTATCAAAACGCAAGACAGGCCGACATTGGAAAACACTAACATAAATGTCACGCAGAAAACCCTGGGTGCAGCAGAAGGTGGAGGAGAGGGCCCGACTAGTAGAGGAAGTTCTTTTGAACAGAACTAGAAGGTCACCGCATTCGGCTTCAGAACATAGCTCCTCTGCCAAAGATTCAGACTCAGTTGACACTTCAACTCAAGACCAGTGTTTGCTGGGCCAGTTCTTACTCCAACGACTGCTGATCACATTTCTTAAATGTACTTTAATTAGCTGTGAGGTGTCATAGCAGCTCATGTTTCAAGACTGCTTCTGGCACATTAACCGCGGTCACCCGCTGCCAGGTGTCTCAGAGGTCGAGGAAGAGTAAGTGGGGCTACCAAGGGATGGGAGTACAATTTTTTGCTGCAAATTCTGGGCCAGTTCATATGCCCTTCCAGCGTCAATAAATATGATGGGCACACATGCGCCATCAGATTTCCAATAGGAAGATCTATAAGAATTTGTGAGTGTACTTTAGGGATTGCTTTGGTATTTATCCAAATCTCTACCGTGGGGGGAGGAGTGAGGTTTTACAACCATGCACACTTCCATATTAAAACGTCGTTGGTGTGTTTCATCAAGAATTGGTTGCAATTCGGCACTGCGGTCGGAAGGGTAGGAGGCTCTCTAGTATGCAAGCTGAGCAAAAAGTGCCACACATATGACTACACTTACCTTTGCTGCAGAAAGTTTCAGGTGGTGCACCTGCAGGAGATACATTTGACACAGTGCTTTCAATGGACCGGTACCGTCCGGCCCTTATCTATTTTGAGAGGGAGAGTAACTGCACTTCTCAAGAAAAATCTAATGCTATTTATTGGAGAGTACCGGCACTTCTCAGAAACAAGCAGGTACTCTGGTACAGAGTACCTGCACTTCTATTTTTCCATTTCAATCACTGGTTTGACCTCCGCAGAACTTACCAAATTGAATAGAAAATGGCAAGGAAAATTATATGGCACAACATGCTCGACTTTTGCTAAAGGCTGCCTAATATGAATATTACGAGAGGTGCATTTTGCTGTGGGTTCAACTAATATAGACGCAGATAGCAGGTTTGCCATAGTATCGGGCTGTATGTATGCTGACGATGAGTCTATATGCACCCGCCATTAATCAGACAAATGATTTAGAGGCCCTTAATCCACGCATGCTCGCACTTCAAGACACATGTTGCGTTTTAGGTAGGGATTACAACATGGTTATGGATGTTTTAATGGACAGATACTCCCGCCGCTCTGAGCCTCATCAGATCACTTAGAACATACTTTTGAGAATGAGCGAAACAATGGGAAATAATAGAAACGCGGGGAGTTATGCACCCGGATGTCACCGAGTGCTCTTTCTATTCACAGGTACAATAGGCTGGATATGTTTATGGCCATGCTTGGGAATGTGTGGGAATGGCGCCAATCGGAAAACTTGGGAGGAACTATTTAGGGCATTCAGGCCCTTCCTGCTAACATTGAGCCTGGTGGGGCCTAGGCCCATTATTTCCACTTGGAGGTTGAATACTAACTCCCTTTTGGACTCAGGGGCTTATTTACAAGCCCCTTGCATATAAAATGTGGCGCACCGGAGGCCAAGGGGCTTGCGCCTCAGTTTTTTCGCGCAGAAGTACGGTCACATATTACACACTACTTTCAGGAAAATGAGGGGTTGGTTAATAATACATCCAGGGAGTGGGATCATCCAAAGTGGTTATCAGAGGGCAATGCATCAAAACTGCATATGGAGTGAAAAGGTGAACGCACGCCAGACTCACGACAAAAAAAGAGAAATTAGAATATTAGAGAACTCATTGGAGGGTGGCTCTGACCATAAAGCCAGTGAAGTAGAGGTACACAAGGCATACTTTTCTTTGAATGACAGGCTTAGAAGGTCCATTACAAGGAATACTTAAACAGTCAACATGCTGATAGACAGGGTGGCTGGATGTTGGCCTGTTTGCTAAGTCGAACAAATTGCCAATCTGTGACATTAGAACAACTGAGAGTAAGTAAAAAAAAATGTAAGTCCGTTTTTATATAGCGCAGCTACTCACCCTTACGGGTCTCAAGGCGCTGGGGGCCGTCGTGGAAATTAAGTGAGCTATTGCCCAGAGTCACATGGTGCTGAGCTGAGCTGCCGCCGGAGCCGGGGATCGAACCGTAAACCCTGTGCTCCGAAGTCAGCTGCCCTGGCCGCTGCACCACACCTCTCCATATAGTGTCATATAGGGCACACCCAATCTGCTATCAATAAGTTTTTTAGACCGTACTATGAATCATTATTTTCTAGCCCATCTGACACAGATAGGTCTGCAATAGAAACCTTTCCAGCAAAGTAGCCCTGCCTGTCCGTAACGCGGACCAGAGAAAGTTGATTGGGGAACCATCATTATTACGCAGGAAGTTAGAGCTGCCATAGACACGACGGCCACGTGTAAACCACCTGGCACAGATGGTTTAACAATACAAACGTTTTTTCCCCTGGACTTGTTTATCGCCTAAGGTTTTTTGTTTTTTTTACCTGAAGTCCACTTCTAATGCAACATTGATGGTATTATTGAAATCCGGTCGGGACCCACTTGTTGTACGTTTATACAGAACCCTATCACTTCTCAATTCAGAGTACAACATTTGGGGGGAACTGCTGGTAAATAAATTGGCACCCGTGGTTCACACTTTGGTCCACCCCAACCAGTGTCAATTTATTCCAGCTAGGCAGACACATATGAACCTGATGCCTCTTTCATATAGAGGATGGGACACCTAGAGCGCAGTCAGCACCTATGGTTGTCTTGTTAAACAAAGAAAAGGAGTTTGTAGCTCTGTTGTGCCCTTTCATGCTTAGTGTTGCGCTGTTTTGGGAATGGGAGAAGGTTTTGTAAAATGTGTGAAATTACTGTACGAGAACCAGTTTAAGATTTTAGGAATCGTGCAGCATTCATAGGGGTACATGGCAGAGATGGCTGCTCTCGCCGTTGATTTTTGCACTGGCAATGAAACCACTGGCATCTGCATTCAGAGATAAGGCAATTGATTGCGGTTTTACCATGCAGCATGTACCTCACACTATCTCATTATAAGCAGATGGTGCACTACTGTATCACCGTGACCCAAGATCAAGTTTGCTCAGTGCTGTGTTGCTTTTGTCTGCCTTTGGGAAAGCAAAGGGATTAAAACGAAACTGGGGAAAGTCTAGCCTTTTTCCTGTGCACGCCGTAACCTATGTTGATCCCCCAACACAGTGCTTAATTTGTGCCGGTGGTTTCTGGTGCTCAGCATTGGCACTTAAATGTCAACTCTGGTGCTTGTGACAGTCTGCCTCAAGGTGGCGCTCTCCAGCTAATTTCGAGATGACTTCAACAACAGTTAATTATTAGTTCAATATACATTAACAATGGCTTTTGCTGCAGCCCAAGCCATTCTTATAGCTTTTGGGGACTGACATACTCCGAATTGTCACACTTGTGGGTGTGTACTGGTTAGTAGTTGTGTTGTTACTATCATTGGCAGCGTGGAAGGGGCAATGAGTGGTGCAAACTGCAGTGGCCTCCTGACAAGAGCCCTGGAGCTTATTGTTTTTACAAATTAAGCACTGGCATCACTTGAAACCAGCATCCCCTGGAAACATGACACCTATATTTACATGCAGGTTTGGGTTTATCTTGAAGAAAGGCAGCTGGTACAGGCCATTCCTGCAATTCATGCCTCAGTGGCTTTTTGGAAGGGTCTCCCATATGGGAAGCAGGGCACAGGTCAAGGGTACATGCGGGTAGATGGTGTCTACCCACTATTTTCACAAGGTGGACGCCATTTACCCTGCCAAGAGGTTAGGCCCCACAGAAATATGCTAAATTTGTCCCGGTGTAATTTTTAGATGTTCCGAGCAGCAACGTGCAGGTGGGAAAGGGGCTTATCAGGTTCCAGCTGTGCCCATAACAAAAGCCGAAGTTAAGGGGCCATCAGGCCTCTTTTTGTTGGAGTTTCCTGGCTGGGAGCTATCGTGAGCCTCACACCTGGTTGTAGTGAAGAGAAAACAGAGGCTAAAGTAGCCTCACACCTAGATGAAATGGAGGGGAAACAGAGGCTCACAGCTTGTTACTACTTTGCCGGTACTTAAGAGAAGCATGCTTTTCACTTTGTTCAGTCCCTGTAAATAAGAGATATGCATGCACTGTAAGAATGTCAGATATGTTGGTCTAGCCCAGTATTTACACAAATAACAATTTAAATACCACTATTTTGTGTTATTTCTTTTATAGCGCTACTCATCCCAATGCAGGGTGTCAGAGCTCTTTACATCACACGTACACATTATAAATTGACAATAAATCATATGTGTGTAAATCAATGTACAGGATGTGTTACATAAGGCAGTGAGGATTACATGGTGTAGGAGCCACTTCCTTCATAGCTCACTGTGCTATATTAGAAGGAATACAATTTATGAACTGCAAGTAACAAAACAATCTCTGTGTTAAAAGCAGTAACCTACTTACATAAAATAAAAATCTGTCATCTGTGTGTTACATAATGTGCTTTGCATGAGACACATAAACCCTCTGTGCTACTTTGATTCAAAACTGGGACTAAACAAACCACAGATCTCGCCAGCCACTACATTATCCTCCACAGTTATCTCATCATTATTATTATACCCTGAGATTTAGCTGGCACACAAAGATCTTTGCAGCAGGTGCCTTAACCCCATAAGATATTTTTAAATTCAGACTTTGCAACCAATTAAGCCGAACAGATTTACTGCCAGCTTTCTCCTTGTTGCCAATTTCTTTGTGGCAGAGTTATAAAAATAAATGTATAAGTTGAGGCCCAGATTTTGCGTCTGGTTTGCATCACTTTTTGACACAACTCCAATGCAAATATCATTTGTTAAATATGTTAAACATATGCGAGGTCTTAAGATCTGAAGTCACTTCCTGTGAGGTCATGGGTTGTGATGCCACTTCCTGTGATGCCACGTGCTTTGTCATGCACCGTGATGTCACTCACTGCGATCTCACTTGCATACTGCCTACCTTGGTTAGTCCCCCCACTTCTGTTATTTAGGACTTGTGCCCTGATGGAAAGAATCTGTTGTCCGAATGTTGATATTGCCATGTCTTTTATATTTTTTCAGGCACTCACAGTATTGTTGAAAGGTCTTTCTTTAAAGATTTAGACGGACTCTTTTCCTATTTAGTATGGACAAGCAAACAAAAGAGTTTGCGGTGAGGAAAATGGCTCTGCCAATGCATAAAGGGGGGTGGGCTTGCCATGCCTGAATCATACTATCTGGCAGCTAAATTGGTCTAGCTGACCAAGTGGATGGGAACTACGGATGAAGAGGACACTATAGAGGTCACTGTATTTCTGGATGGAGCACCTCTGGTGAATATAATACTGGACACTACAATGGATGCAAAAAATTTACTGGCTTAAATATGTGTGCACAATGAGGAAGGGCACTCCATATGCTTCAGGCATACTGTTGTGGACCCTGCCTATCTTCATACTAAGTATTAAACATAACGATTGAAGAGTCTAGTTGGAGGCTGGGATCCATATGGTAGAGTGTTTATTTGCAAAAGGAACATATACCCCATTTGACGTGCTTAGGGGCCAATTTCAGATCGGGTAGGGTAGTTTATGGCACACATCGAACTGTTCAAGATGGCCAAAGCAATGTGGCAGTGCTTGCTGGAGGAACCACAACACTTAGAAACATTATCTAAGATAATGACTCTCTGCACTGCAACACATACTGTCTCAATCATGTGCAGAACACTATACCCAGTTTTTCAGGTTGAGACATCGGGATCCAGGTATGTGTGGGAGGAATATATGTGAGTGCCACTCTCTGATGACACATAGCGGAAAATGCTAGAATATGTCAAGTTGGTTACCAGAAAGATGCATTTTAAATTCATGCAATGTTGTCATGCAGACACAGGTTTCTCTCACATGGTTTGGGAATGTTGTTGGGAAGATATAGTGGTCATTATTAAAGACGTCACTGGGCTCACAATTTCCTTGGACCCCAAGCATTGCCTGTTAAGTTAAATCAGTAGAGCTGAATTGCAGAAGTAGGCATGCCGATTTATAGATTTAGGGCCGATTCACAAAGAGCCTCCGCAGTTGTGGAAGAGTATCTGCACTCGTGGCAGAATCTCCACAATAAGAATTCTCATTGTGGAGATTCCACCGTGAGTGTGGAGACTCCGCCGCGACAGCAGAGGCTCTTTGTGAATTGGGCCCTTAGTGTTTGTTAGACCTGCCAGCCGTTGAGTGGTCTTACCCCAAACTTTTAGCTTTGGATATCCGCATTTATGCTGTATCTTTTTGTTGACCATAGGACTCTGAGAACTTTACCACTGCTAACCAGTGCTAAGGTGCATGTGCTTCTTCCCTAAACATGCTTGTAATTGGTGTATACCTGATTGACCTATTTAATTTACTTGTAAGTCCCTTGTAAAATGGTACCACATGTAACCAGGGCCTGTAACTTAAATGCTACTAGTGGGCTTGCAGCACTGATTGTGCCACCCACAGAAGTAGCCTTTTAAAGCTGTCTCAGGCCTGCCATTGCAGGTCCTGTGTGCGCAGTTTATTGCCACTTCAACTTGGCATTTAAAACCTACTTGCCAAACCTTAAACTCCCATTTTAGTACATTTAAGTCACCCCTAAGGTAGGCCCTAGGTTGCCCAAGGGCAGGGTGCTATGTACGTAAAAGGTAGGACATGCACCTTTATGTTTTGCACGTCCTGGTAGTGACAAACAGCCTATTTCATTTTCTCCTACTGTGAGGCTTATCCCCCTTATAGGGTAGCATTGGGAATTCCTTAAAAATCTTTTAAGCTGTAATTCCTGATCAGAGAGGACTAGCTTTTGATGTTTCATATGTTTGGAACGGTATTGCTAAATCCCACCTACTGGTGATGTTGGATTTAACTTTACTAGTTTAGAAATGCCACTTTTAGAAAGTGGACAATTCTCTGCATGTACTGCTCTGCGTACCGGACAGACCATTTCCAATACATGTCTGGGCTGGATAGCAGCTACCTGTGTGCATTCCCTCTTGACAGCCACAACACAGGACACTCAACTGCATCTGCATTCATCTGCCTACTGATGGGTCAAGCTGGGCAGGAGGGAGGAGAGTGGGTAACACTTCACTTAAATCTGTAGTGTCCTGTCTCCCCACAAAGAGCTGATTTCCCCCCGTAGCTAGGCTGGAAGACAGGACTGGGCTTGAAGGAGACCTGTGCACTTCAGAGAGTTCTTTTGAAGTCACCCCCTACATCAAAGGCACTTTTGAGTATAAGTACTATGTCTCTGCCCCCATCTAATGAGACATTTTTGGACCTGTCTCCAGACATCGCTGGCTTAACATCTGCACATTGCCAGAAGGACTGCTGTGCTGTGAGGAGGGACTGCTGCTTTGCTAACTGCTCTGCTGTGTTGGCCTGCTGCTTGCTGAGCTGCAGGAGAGACTGCCACTTTGCGACCTGCCTTGCTGTGCTGGCCTGCTGCCTGCTACTCTTTTGCTGTGATACCTTCAAAAGTGCTCTCCAAGGGATTGTCGGCTTACCCTGTTCCCCGAAGTTTCAGGGCCATTAAAGATTTTGAATTCCTACATTGGGATCCAGTCTGCGATGAGTCCGGCATTTAATCTTTCATCTACAACTCTGACCTGCCTTGCTGTGCTGGCCACCTGCCTGCTACCTTTTTGCTGCACTACCTTCAAAAGTGCTCTCCAAGGGCTTGTCGGCTTACCCTGTTCCCCGAAGTCTCAGGGCCATCAAAGATTTCAAATTCTTGCTGTGGGATCCACTGTATGAGAAGTCCGGCATTTAATCCTACATCAATAACTCCCCTGAGCTGGTTCACCAGCTTGCGTGGCTCAACTCTGAGCGTGTCGCTGAGAATGAGCATCAACGACTCTGCTCTAACCCAGCATGACTGAAATACCGAGTGCATCGCCGTGGTAACGCTACCAGCGTCTGTTATCTTCGACGTCGCAGCACTGAGAGAAGCCTTTGATGCGCAGCCCACCGGGATTCCTGGATCACGACAGTCAGCATGTCAGCACCGCCCGCCCGCCCCCGTGAAGAGCTCCGACTCTATGTGCCGACAGCAACAAAAGCAGCACGAGCCCCAGGGGCTCTAGAAAAGTACTGAGATTCCGAACTCGAGCGAGAGGTCCATGCACCCGCCTGCAAACTTGCTTTTCTGCACATGCTTGTTCTGTTGGACCATGCAGACTTATCGATGAGTGGCGCTTGGGAACGACAGGTGCCCTTGTGCACCAAGCGAAACCCGGTTGGGATTGAGAATACATTGAAACCCGCATTTGCACTTCCGCAAGGAACGTAAAAGCAGCACCTGCATATTTTTGCACTGTGATTCCCCTGTGCATTGAGTGTAATAACTTGAGAAGTATTCATTGGATTTTTACTAGTTTGGTCTCATTTTGTTGATAATACAATACCTATTTTTATAAACCTGTGTGGAGTCTTTTTGTGGAGTATTGTTATTACACCGTCAGTCACACACATGTTAAGCCATCCACATTATGATCTACATTGATGTCGAATTATGGTTTAATGAACTAATGTTTTCTGCTTTCAGCCTTTGTTAACTAATGAATTGTAGATTGAATATGTTCTTTTGAACTCTATGTATATAAAAATAGTTCATCAAATATATCAATTGTATTAATTCATAAATTTATCAGTGTCCAGGACACCTTACATGTAAAGATGGAATGTATCCTCGTGACTCCTTTTAAATGATTATATTTCTACATTTTTAAAATTGCATATAAAATAAAGCAAAAAAATAAAAAATTCTCTTTTGTAAAAAAAAGAACATAAGTTTCCTTGGTTATTAGATACATTGTCATTATATTGTCTATTACATGGTAGTCGGAACACTGTATGCCCTCATATTTATATGAATTGTTTCTTGCTCAAGTTTGTTTTCAAATATTTAGATGTCTTTTTGTGGTGTATTCATTGTGTTACTGTGTGTTTGTGGTGCACAAATACTTTACACATTACCTCTTTAGATAAGCCTGCTTTCTCTACGCCAAGCAACCAGAGGCTGAGCACAGGTTATCTCAATTATGTATCTAACTAGCCTTGACTAGAGTAGTGGATTCTGCCTGGCTTGGGTGTCTACCTTAGCCAACCAGAAACCCAATTTCTAACAGTGATAATAATCGCTAAATGAAACAAAGCAATAAATTAAAAGGCAAGGAGCGCACCCCAGGTAAGTAGGTGGTTGCAAGATTTCTTCAAGTGGGAGAGAGCATAATTGTCTACTTTAATGGCCCTCCATCAGAGAACTAGCAAGGGGCTTCCTCTAGATGCCTGGGCAGTAGTTTGCAGACTTTAGAGGGTATATCTGACACACGTCCACCATGAACTTAATAAAAAAAGAAATAAAAAAAAAAATCATGTCAATTAATTAATTGTATAAAAAATGTATGGATTTTGGAGTTCCTGACACGTTCTTCATAGGTTGCAGAAATAATTCAACATAAGTGTATTGTAAATGTCGAACTAAATATGGTGCCTGGTGATTAGGGTGGGTGAGCACCTATGATAATGGAAATGTGAATGAAACTCTTCATTGCTGTGACAATCACCTATGATTCCTATATCTGTTTGTATCTCGTGGATCAGGTCTGTATTTTTCAAAGGGTTTACTATTTACTGTTTGTACAGTATATTTGATTATGTACAGATCCACTGTCAATAAAGATTGATTAAAAATGAGATTTGGATCTGACATTAAAGGCTGGATATCGTCCAGATTACAGTGTTATATGCACAAATAAGATTGGAGAGATTCATTTTAGAAGACTGTCAATAATCCAACTGTAACGTAACAATAAAGCGTCTATACCTATGATGCCAGGGCTGGTAGAATACATTTGTGTTTTGACTTTTACTTATCAGGTAAATATATATTGGATTCAAATAGCACCATCACCTTCAAACCTTTTGTACTTGCACTAGGAGAGCCTCTATTGAGTCAGGGATTGTGGAAGCTCGGTGTTTTAGCTGCTGAGGCAGTATCAGTGGTACTACATCCAATAATGGGCATCTTTCAAGTACTTGACCACTTGGTGGCATACTACTGCCCATCCTTCATTATGACATAGATCTGGGTATCATCCATGTACAGATCATAGCTAGCATTGTGGGTATTAAAAATATTAGAATCAGGATTATGTAGCTGTTGAAAATGTTAGATGGGGTAGCAGAGCCTTGTGGGATATTACAGTTGACTGTGGTAATGTGGACAAAGGATATCACTTGACTTGGTGCATGTGATAGGACATAGGGATTCAATCCAGGCCCAAGAAATTACTTTCACTCTTGTAGATGAGGGAAAGTCCTCTAATAGAACATTGTGATCAAAGAAATTGAACACCACTGACCAGGTTAATCAAAATCAGTGTACAGCATGTGCATTAAGGTAGTCTTCTCTTGTATATAAGTGTAAAACCAGTCCCATGGCAGAGGTAAAATCTGAATGAACGGGCCCAAGAAGAGCCAATGTGTTATGCTTTTCAGAAACAGTTCAAAACCTTGGAGTCACTGTAGACAACCGCCTTTCTTTGGAAACACATGTGAATAATGTGACTGGGGTATGCTTTGCATTGCTAGGAGGATTAGGAAAACTGTTCCCTGTTGTACCTGATCAGGCCAAAGCTTTTATTGCGTGTAGCGTTATACTCAGCAGACTTGATTATTGCAATGCTCTCGTATTAGGAGCCCCCAACTACTTGATAAAGAGACTGAGCAGAGAGCAGGTGGCGGCAGCAAAATTGACTTTGAATAGATCATGGCGGTCCTCGGCAACCAAGGCTCTAGGGGAGCTTCATTGGCTCCATGTGGAGCAGAGGTTCTTTTTTAAGACAATGTGTATTGTGTTTAGGGCCCTTCAGAATAAGGGCCCTATACCGCTGCAGCGTAGATTGGAAAGATATGCTCCGGGAAGTGCCCTGCGTTCTGGAACTGCCAATCTCATCAAGAGCCCAGGTTTCGAAAGTCTTGACAAGGGAGCTGTGCCTTCTCAGTGATGGATGTCCAGCTGTGTAATAAGCTACCGTCTGAGCTGAGGGCTTTGACAGATTTTCAAAAATTTAGGAGAGCTCTGAAGATCTGGTTGTTTCCTACATAATAGATGTTTGTATCACTATACTTTCTAATATTTTGCCTTGGTCTCTGTGAATACAATTGCTGCTACAGCGCCAGGATACCAGCCTGGTCACAGTTGCACTTTATAAATAATTTAAATAAATAAGGGGAGTCAGTGGGACCTCCTCCTCCACCACAATAGAGAGAGCGGCCCCCACCTCCTGCCAGAAGAATTGCACCAGCCCACAAGAACACACCAGGTAAAACATTTTAACTTTCTGTTCTTGGTTTGAGGCCAGTTCAGGAGGAGACCTTCATGCTTAGCACTTCCTACTAAGAGTGACTATGTTTTATCATAATTTAGGCAGACAAAGGCTTACTTCATCCAAAAGTATATATGGATTAGACATCTCGAGTTTTGGACCATGGATCCCAATTAGTTGCATTGCCCTGGGCAGTAGACGTGACCGAGTGGAACACTTGAGGACAATGCGTGTTAGGGTGAGTCTAGATGACCTGACTGAACCAAGCCATATTTGTTGACTGTGGCCATGGTTGAATGACCTGAGGGCCTCTCTAGTGCTGCTCATGCCACTTCCTCTAGGACATGATTGGAATTTTTTGCTTTTTGTGTTGTGGGCTACCGGAAGGTCAAGGGGCATCGGTACCGCCTGATTTTCTTTGTCCATCACAATAAACATTCACATCTAATATCACGGCAATTCAGTATCCACAATTAAGCACGGTTATGGTTCTCATCTCAGCATATAATTAATTAACATCTTCTTATGGTCATGCTTTCACATCTGAACAAGTTTACACTTCACCTTTAATTACACTTTTTGCCTACTTACTGGCATGTTCATAACACATAAATTTGTAAATTCACTACTCTCAAATGAAGCAATAACATTTTGGTGTCCTGTAAAAAAAACATGTAACATGATCAAAATGTCCCTATTCTAATTAAAAAAGAAACGTTAGCAGGGTCGGGCTGGCCCATAGGGCAACCAGGCAGAGTCTGATGGGCTGGTGCGACAGTGCAGTGTATGGCCCGTTTTCCTTGGCTGTTTGTGGGCCTGTTTTATGGTCTACTGGGCCGATTTTAACTTGTGAATTCCTTGACATTAACACAAATATTGCATGCAACAAGCTGAAATCCATGCAACCTTCCATAACTTGCAAACCAGTTATACAGCTTGCCTTTGCATGTTCAGAACTACCCCAGTTTGCAAACATGGACCACTTTTTTTTTGCATGCTAATTCACTAATGGGGGCCACTTTTATTTTCATTCCCAGGGTCTATTTTCTGCCCCAGTCCACCCCTGAACGTTAGAATTCCAAGAAGGCAATGCACATGGTTCGTCTTTTTAAACATTGTGGCTCAGAACCTATTACATTTCTACATATCTAACTGTATTTCTAACGATCACCTTACTGCTCAGACTGATCGACATGGTACTTCTTTTCAGTATGTCTATTCCTACTTTTCCAGTTCTATTCAATCCAATCGAACTTCGAAATTATAATCATTCAAAATGACATCCCTTTGAACAACAACCGACTAAACAATATAGAAAATATTTTACACGAATTACACGTTTTGAAGTGCCACAGACTTTTCTGCATTCCCTTTACATTTGAAGATCCATTAATCCGCAAGTGAGTTTATAAATTAAACAAGTATGGCTTTGAAAAGCTTACATACCTCGGTTTTTTGGGCAACGTCATTCATCTCTGCAGTTTTTCAATGTGCTCTTCTCAGTATGTGTTTTGTTTCAATCGGCACCTAAAATGTATTTTAGAATGTCATGTCATGATTTTTTTATAAATGAGAAATGGCAATCATACGCAAATACATAAAACAGGACAGATGTATGAAGAACTTGAAGATGGTAACAGAAGGCTCCTTTTCATATACATTTTTACAATAGTGAAGTACTTAAATATTTCACAAAAAGAATGCATGTACATATTAGAGTTTACACCCATTCATTCAAGCATTAATCTCAATCTTATACTTTATGACCCTTTGACCCTAGAAGCAATTACAGCAAACTCTCTTTAAAGCTGCTGTATGTTTGCATTTCATTTCATAGCATTGACAGTTTAAACTGTGAATGGATTGCAGTGACAGTGAAAGGATCCGTGATTTCACTTTCAGTCAATGGATAATCAGTGACTGATAACTTAGATACTATGGGCTGGGGTTGCTGGAGAATTGAACCAAACACAATATACACCCTCAATCCCATGCCACAGTTAGAACCTGGAAAATGAGTTCTGTGAGAGGGCGTAGTAAACTGCCTATGTTTGCACCAAATGTCGCTTGAATTGAAATAACATCGATGGCATGGGAAGCAGGTCTGATTAGCAGAAAAACAATGAGTTTATGGCATGGTCTATTTGCATCCCTGTCACAATAATGGATTTGAACCATGCTCCATGGTAAAATCAAAGGTGGAAGCCATATACGTCCATAGCGGCTATTTAAAACCAGGTTTTCATATCCACAAAAAGCCGCCACGTGCTCAACGCAAACTAGCATTGCAAGAGGGAAGTATATTTATTTCTGATAGGGTCAGGGGATATATATAAGGAAGAGGAAGAAATAGGCTGAAACATACGGAGTGTGTTGGAACTGAGGTTAGATATGTCCTTTGCCCTTTCTCCATGCTCCACTAACTACTGTAATGCACATTATCACACATATAGTAGTATCTTTTCACAGGGGATTGTGCCCTAAGCCAACAATAAAATTAACTTTTATCCATATTTACTGCATGCTTCGGGCGATCTGTTAGCTGGAAAAGGGGGGTTTGTGAAATGAAATGCCTCTTATCTCTGCTACCTGTTAAGAATTTCTGTTGAGTCTTTGCGGATGAAATACAAGCAGTGGGATATGTTGAGTAATAAAGAACAAAGTGGATGGTCATATAAACTGAAAAATGTAGTCAAACATATAATTTCCCAAGTAGTAGTATTACTTGTATATATGTATGTGTAACGTGGGGAGGCAGAGAAGGATGTATGTGTTTGCATATGTTTCTTAATTTCAGAGTGTATGCAGTAGTAGAGTTTGTACAGGTTTCTGTGTTTGTTGATCTTTGAATACTAGTCCTCTGTTCTTGTTTGGAATAAGGTGCATCTATTCATGTTGTAATTGTAATATGTTATGTTAAATGTTATGTTAAAAGAGTTTGTATAGCGCACTTACACCACATGGTTTCATGCCGCTCATAAGATCAATCATTCGTAGGCCTGGGAGAACAGCCAGGTTTTCAATTGTCTCCTAAAAGGAGAGTAGCATGAGGACGATCTAATGTTGAGAGGGAGTGTGTTCCAAAAGGAAGATGCTAATATGTACTTGCGTACGTGTGGCAGGGAGTCTCTCTGTGCTGTGTTTATTGGAATCTTTGTGTGACCAGAAAAGTATGCACACTTTATATGTTTGTGAGTCTTATTTTCACATTGTTGGCTGTCCTAACATGAGTGGATCTCTGTTTGTCTAGAGAAGTAGTGCGGACAATGAGTATTGTGGTTATCTGTGTTTTTGTATGTATCTTTTTCGTTTGACTGTTCCTTCATGTATTGTTTTGTTTGAATGGGGGTACAGAGAATCTGTATGCACTTGATTGGATAAGGGTGGGCTCTCAGCATATGTCTATCACCCCAACCCACATCCTTTAACCGAGTAACACATTAATTCACCTTGCCTATGAGTGATTTACTGTTTTTTAAAAGGTGAAATGTTTGTTGAAGTATATGGCTCTGCTTGTGCCTGGCAGGCTCAGACAAAGGTCTGCCCCACACACAATGAAACACACATAGGCCACTAGCATATGTGACTGTTTTGCAATGATCTGCTCAATTCTGCATGCCAATACAGAGTAAGCTTGTTCTTCACATCATGTGTAAACTAGCCTAGATGACCATAAATCTACTGCCACAATTCATATTGCAGCAGTAGGGGGCGACTACAAAATTACCCAATCTCACAGTGGTAGCTTACCATTATCAAGCTTTATGTGACTGGTCACTTACAGGTTTTACACACATTACAATTTCTTCTCAGACTATATTCTAAATATGTTGTTTAGCAAATATCATCTATATACAACTGGTGGTGCTAGTTGTCCTAGAAGAATTCTAGATAGCGTAAACAACTTTTTGGGGCAGGAGCCATAAATATCAATCCCAAGGTAGTTGTTGCTTTAGATCCACACACCTAAACACTCCCTTCAAGACCTCATAACTCTAAAACAATGAAAGGTACCATGCAAGTGCATGACATACTCATCAGAAGCACTTTATTCTGTACTGGACTTTCTGGTATCTCATAGGCTTCATAAACCCTGATGGCAGAGTCAACTCTTGATATGGTTGTCTCTCAATTGCCCCCTTGATGACCTCATGCATCTTTTCACATATTTAATCTTGCAATTCTGGAAAATCTGTGTGTCAGTTTTTAAACTAATTTAAGATTACAGAATCATTATGTTTATATTAATTTCTTGTTAAAATGATCATTTGTAGGTTTTGGTGTTAAATATTTCTAAATATAGTTTGTAGTTTGATTTTGTGGGAGGAATGTATATCTGAACCCCAAATTGTTTTCACAATTCTAACATTAATTTGGGTCATGAATTAGGATACACTATTGCGCCCCTCCCAAATCTGTGATTTGCCCAATGTATGTGGGACTGGAATTAGAATAGTAAAGTTTACCCCCCAATTTTGCACTTTCCCCAAAGTTTGTGAGACTGTAGTTAGTATAGTATATTGCCCGACCATTACTGCACTCTCCCAAATGTTTGTGGAACTTGACATAGAATAACATATCTTTTACACCCTAATTATTGCACTTTCCATAAAGTTTGTGAGACTAGAGTTAGAATAGTAATTCTTACACCCACTCATTTTTGCACTTTCCCAACTATTGTTTGCCTGAACTTCGAATAGTAAATTACACCCTCTTCCCCCATTTTCTCACTTTCTGCTTTGTATGTGGGATAAAGTCTAGAATTGTGACATTTACCCTCTTAATTTTTGCACTTTCCACAATACTTGTGGGGATGGAGTTAGAATAGTAAATCCTAGATGTCCCAATTTTTTCTCTTTCCCACTGTTTCTGGGATTGGAGAAAGAATACTAAGGGGCACATGCATCAAGGTCACAATTTGCGATTACCAAATAGCGATTATTAAGGAATCGCTATTTGGTAATAACAAATGCCTATGCATGTAGGAATCGCAATAAAATTTGCGATTTCTTAACATTGGCTAATAGCGATTCTGAAATTGCGAATTGCTATTAACTAATGTGACTCCATTCATTCCTATGGGCCTGTAGAATGGTAATGCATTCGCAAATTGCGATTACCAAATTGGTAATCTCAAATTGCGAATGCAAATCCAGGGGGGCCCAGGGGCCTAAGGCCCCACTGAAGCACCCCCAAGAAATGGTAAGTGTGCACATGTGAAGCACACACATGCCTTAAGGCCATGTGTGCACTACATGGCACTTTGAAAAATGCATTTTTGTGCATTTTTCAAAGCATGCACAAATTACCATCAACCTCAAGTTGATGGTAATTAGTGTTTCCTAAATGCACAGTTCGCATTTAGGATAGGCTACATGCTTCGGCATTCAGGGAATCGCAAATTGCGATTCCCTAAATGCATTCGCAATTGAGGTAATCGCAAAAAATTCTGATTACCCAAATTGCGAATGGAAAAATGTACATGCATCAGAAAAGGCCTTTTTCCATTCGCAAACGGGCCGATTCTGCGAATCAGCCCATTTGTGACCGGAAAAAAGCTTGATGCATGTGTCCCTAAATCTTAACACACCAATGTATGCATTTTTTTTAGTATTTAATTATTGCAAATTAGTAAAGTAATAATATATTGTAATTATTAAAAATGTATATTTTTGTTAGATATAATAAAAATTATAAAATAAGGATTTTATTATTTTATTTAAATGCGCATTCATTGAAAATTGTAAAATAAAAATATACATGTAATATTGAAATGCCATTCAATTTTAAGTAAAATAAAAATATACACTTTGGATAACAGGAACAGATAAAAATAAATTAGGCATAGAATTTAATTTTAATACATTATAAATAGTGTGACACAATGAGATACATTTAAAAGTAAAAACAATATTTAAAAAGTACTTGTTAAGATCACAATTAACCAGATATATAGAACATATTTAGCATATTGTTGGTAGTAAAATATATACAAATAAATAATTGGGGTGTGTAAAATAACTGTTAATATTTGCATTAATGTATTGTACCAATAACATCTTTTCCAAATTTTTATAGTTTATATTACGTAGATTTTTATAACACCAGTTACTAAATATTTATTTTTTAATTTCCAAAAATGTATACATTTTCATGCATTTTTATAAATTTTTCACTTTTTTATACACATTTTAATAATATTTTACCATTGCCTGCAACGCATTTATAGTCTCTTTTTCATTCGCTTTTTTTATTTTCTTCTGTCATTGGCCAGCAGAAAAAGAGAGATGTGGTTACAGTTTCCGTTATGGCAAGAAAAGTTTAAGATATGTTTGAACTAAAGAAGCTGGCAAGATCTGATTTTAATACTTTTAAGTGCAAATTCTTGTTTGTTGATATATTCATTAGTGTATATCACTGGTACATTTTTGCATGTTTGAATTAGTAGTGAAGGACTTAGCTAGAGGTGCTTGTGTTATATATAATGTGTATCATGGATTTTGGAATGGAGTATGACATTATTTGTATACTATATATGTAGAAGACTTAGGGGCATATTATCAAGGGCTGGCGATATAATTATCGCCGCTTTAGCGTCCGTTTTCGGGCGAAAAGCGGCGATAATTATATCGCAATATCATCAAGGACACGCTAGCGCGTGTTTCCTTGATGTAGAGCCCGTTTTTTCAGAGCCTCGCCTTGCATCGTTAATGAGATGCAAAGAAGGCGTGGCTGTGAAAACAACACAAGTTAATATCGCGAAGGCAGCTTCGCGATATTAACAAGGAGGTGCAGCGATAAAAGAAATCGCGCTACCTCAGCTTTAACTCAGGAATTTAACGTCTGTTAAATTCCTGACTTAAGCATACTTTACATGGGAGATGGATTCTGCTGATACGACCACAGGGTCGTATCAGCAAGGTCATCGCCGTTTTCCATGGAACATCGCTGGAAAACCAGCGATGTTCCATGGAAAACAAGCTATCGCAGGAATAATTATCGCCATTGCGCTATGCGTTGTTAATACAGCGCTAGCATGGCGATAATTATCTGCGGTAACCGGCGATAACTATTCTCACGCTGTGAACGGCCAGCGATAATTATCGCTGGCCGTTGATAATATGCCCCTTAGTTGCCGGTTTAGGCAGTGGTGAGAAGTATGTATTGTTATGTTACAGGCATGGATGATCTTCTATTTTGGAGTTGTCCTAACACTAGTTTTATGTGTTGGCTAGCTACTTATTTTCCAGCTCTTTTCTTTTCAGTCTTCCTCTATTTCTAGTTGCATCAGGCATTTCTTTCAAAAAACAAATCGGAGCGTTTGGGGGATTTTGGAGGGTATTGATGGATTTTTTTTACATAAATGTTTGCAGTTTTTGGACTACACCTTTTTGGATTATCTGCTGTGGAGGAAGGCCGACTTGGATTTTCTACTGCATCTGTACTGTAAGTACTTACATTTATTTACTACATTTTGAAGTAATGTTTAATTATTTAGTAATATAACCTGTTAGTAGGAATGTGTTTCAGTTTGTATGTTCCAGGGCGTTATGTTTATATCTGAATAATAAATGTTTTTTGCAATGATTTATTTACTTACTAGAAAATGTGTTTCATTTTTAGGTAATTTCATAAAAATGTGTAAAACTTTGCTAATTAAATTTTGGTATGTTTAATTAAATGTAATAGTTTTGTGTTTTTTTTATTTTGTATATATTCGTCCCTATTCATGAAAAAGTAGTAAATCTGCACCTAAAGATTTACTCCTATGGGCAGATGCATATTTACTGCTCAATGAATCTGCATGGAAAGCTGCACCTGACGCACAATCCTATGAGGATTCCTTAGGAAATCACATGATTTCCAATTTGGGAATCCATTCCCTCGATATAGAATTCTTCATGGTGGAGACTCTGCACAGGCGGAAGAGGTCCCCTGTGCAAATGCACATCTTTTTTTTCACTCTGTGAGTAAAATGTTTTTCCCCATATAGAAACTCATTCCCCTAAATCCCCCACCTAATTTTGGGTGATCTGTTTCCTTCACACCATGTATAAATAAATAATTACAGCTCCCACACTGAAAGCATAGCTACTCCAGCACATTACTGGAATAATTCTCTGACTATTTACAGGGTGGGAAGGGGTCAGCCCATAGTTTGGAAATGTCAACAAACTTCAATGTTTGCGGGTGTTTTCAAACTTTCAAGGCAAGTCACGCCTTGAAAAACTCACTTCTCACCCCTTGAGTGACATTTATGGCTGTGAGGCTCCGTACTCTTCCTGGTGAACTCCACTCTCGGAAAAAGGGTTACACTTAACAGGAATCCCTTTGTGAATTCCTTGCAGGTGTAACAAAAGTAAATTTACTTGTAAACGTAAGTTTATGACCAAATTTACCTTTGTGAATAGGGGTCATGTTTTTAAATTGTATTGTAGGGACATTTCTCAATTATAGATGTTTTAACACTTTGATTTTTTTTAAATTTGATATAGAAATGTTTACGTTTTTGCGTTGTAAATGTAGTCATTTTTTATACTAGATTTTTCAACGATTTCGATTTTTCAACGATTATTTTTGCCAATATTTTGACGCCGATATTTAGTTAATATCTTTTGCTTTTGTATAAGTGATGGTATGTTTGTTTTCTATAATTTCCTCTCAGATTTTTCTGTTTTGACAATCTTTTTTTGTCAATATTTTTGCTGTCAATATTATTGTGTTTTACTTAGGGTGCATAGAAATTCGATATTTTTGTAGTTAATATTTAGCAATTCTTTTTTTGTAGTACAATATTTTGGTGGTTGATATTGTCACAAACACCCTGAAAACGAACACACCATGACTGTATGTGCCTACATGGCAGCACACATATGAAATCCCACCTCCTCAGTTCAGCTTTGTCATGCTTTGCAGACAGAGTCCATACGTGCCCCATCTATATGGCCTGGCTCAGGCGCAGAGTCATTTCAAGATAACACCTTTCTCTGGGGTTGTTTACCAAACCACCTGGTTCAGTAATGAAGATATGGACAGGGGACAAGACTTCAACTGCCTGTGAATTTGGTATCACTATGTAGCCCCTTTTATAATAACAATGAGTGCTCCATCTGGCACAAATAGCATTAGGTTCCACTTGTCCAGGTGTTGCTCTTCATCTAATATGACGCCTGGAGTAAGTAAAACTTAATTTGCTATCTTCTGGAAATTTCCAGATTCAGTAACACATTTATTGCATCTCAAAATAACATGGAAAACAGACGTAAAACAAAAATATAAAAGAAAAATAATAAAAAAATCTTGTGCACAAGCATACTAATGTACAAATGACTATAGTCCCAAATGAAAGTTAACAGTATTATCGTGCTTGTTCTAATCTTTTAATTGTCACCTGCAAATAATGCGTCACTTGACTACAAATTCAATTTGTTTAATCTTTGTTGAGGCTGAGAAACAGGGGGCACATTTAGTAAACTTTCACGCAACGCCGGGCAGCAAACAAAGTGGCTGTGCTGCTTTGCATGAAAGAAAGAGAACAGAAATGCTCCATATTTGCAAAGATATGGACCATTTCTGCTCTCTCCTTGTGCTGGCGCACTGTGTGCAGCATATCGCCAACGCAAAAACCCCCTTCACCATAGTGCAAGAATGTCTACGTGACAGGATTGTTTTTGTGCTGGAAGAGCTACCTTAAAGGAATTTTCCTCTTTCTATGATTGCTGCACAATGCAGCACGTAGAAAGAGGAAATAACAAGGCGAACTAAAGATATTTCCACACGTTTAGTCTCATGTGGGAAGGCGTAGCAATTTGACACATTCCCAGGTTTACTTGTCTTTGTAAATCTGTCAATGCCCCAAAATACATGGGTAAATGCATGGGAACGCCCATGCTCCACCCATGGAATGCCTCTCAAGTTGATATATAACGTAACGCAGCGCAAGCAACTGCCTTGCGTTTCATTACTTTACAAAGTCACCCAAAGCCTAGCAAATCAGGCCTTGTGTGGCTTTGTAAATGCTTCTGGAGCCTTTATGTTGTCCTTTGTCGTCTTGCTTGACGAAAGGATAAAATAAAGACTTCGTAAATATGTCCATAGTGTGTATACTAAACTCGTTCAAAATATTTCACAAATTCCTGCCTCATACATTTGATAGTTTTGGGCAGTAGAATTTCCTACTATGCATCTCACACCCTCAATGACCATTATGGCTGGATTTAATAATCCAAGGGCTCATGCCAAGCACGGAAAGCTGGATTTAAGCTATTGTAATCTCATCCCCGTTCCATATGATCCATCCAGTATTGCTGGGTTCATAAAATATTGCATATTTCAGCAAGTGGAGCTAAGAATTAATTTCCATAAGCCCACTGTTTTCCAGCGCCTGTTTTAATTTTTATTTTGTTAGTGAGTAGAGGGGCACCGTCTTAATAGGTCTTTACAAATCTTACAATATTACCCCGATATTCCCTTTTCATGGCATCTAATTTCTTGCCTTATTAAACTTTTTAACAATTTAGGCAATACTAATTTCACACTGTACTAATATATGGATGCTTGTTGTCTTACTTGAAAACTGATAGCTATTCGCCCTAATTGAAAGAGCAACAAAAAATCTGAAATAGAGCGCCATAACGGAAACAGCAATTTAAATATCTGACATTCAATTATATCTCACTTGTTTTCTATCCTGTATGTATATACTATGACATCATATGTCAAAATTGGCGCTACTGTCGAATTGAAAGCCTTTAGTATGGTCTGTAGCGAGAGTTCCCCCACGGCTTATCAGATATTTTAATGTTATGGTTGGTGTCATTATCATTCCTAAGTAGTTACAGATTCATTTTTTTATATATTGGTTCCATTTTCATACTAGTTATACTTAACATTGTACTCAAAACCAGAACCTTTGTGATTATCACACACATTCTCCAATAAATTATACATACATAATATAGTGACTGATACAGCTGAACACAGACAAGACGAAAGTACTGATCTTTGGCAGCAGCAGCCACACATGGAACGACTCCTGGTAGACATCAGACCTAGGACCCGCACCCACTCCCTCCAACCACGCCAGAAACCTCGGAATCCTCATTGACAACAAGCTCACCATGAAATCACAGATCAACGCCATCTCCTCCACCTGCATCCTCACTCTGCACATGCTACATAAGATCTTCAAGTGGCTACCCTACACATGAGATGCACCAAGACACAAGCCCTCAACACCAGCCGACTGGACTATGGCAATGCCCTCTACGTAGGAATCGTCACACACCTTCTACAGAGACTTCAGACCATACAGAACACTGCAGCCAAACTCATCCTTCCCCAACAAACCCACATCACACCCCACCTCTTGAAACTCCACTGGCTCCCCATACAGAAGAGATACCAATTCAAGCTGCTGACCCACACACAAGGCTCTACACAACCAAGGACCCGCCTATATTAACCACCGCCTGAGCTTCCACCAACCATTTAGAAGACTACGCCCACCTCGCTTTCACTTTCTCATACTCCCCGCAGCTACCAAAGCAGAAGTGGAGGATGCTCCTTCTCCTACATTGTAGCAAAGACCTGTAACAGCCTCCCAACGCACCTCTGAACCATCACCTCATTTCCGGCATTCAGAATGGCACTCAAGACTTGGCTGCTCGAATAAGCCTCCGGGGCCTGCAATCGCCTGGATACCCTATCGGGTGATTAGCCACACTTTATAAATCTTGATTGATTTATTGATCGATAAATCTTTGGATATGTTCTCCTTTTTGATAATCAGAACCTGCTTCAAACAGATACACAGCGGATTTGGTCTATTAAGATCAAAATCATCAGCATATATGAGGAGTGATAATAAACAGTCTCTAAATTTGCCAAAAAGAATTTAGCTTTTTTTAATGAGGCTTGTAAGTCAGTATGATAAAGGTTAAAAGGGGTTCGCTCAAGAACAATGTCATTCTAGGCCGGTGGTTGCTTTAATTTACTTAAGCTTGCACTGGCCCTTCCATAACATACCCATTTCAAGGTGTTGGTGTCCTGCATGCATCCCCAATGAATAACTCTTACTCCACAGGCTTTTCCGAATACCTCGATCAAAAGCTGTGGAGTAGTTTATTAAGCAACTGTAGAGTCTTTTTTTCCCCAAAGCCTTCTTTAGTAACATACTGATAAACATTAGGTTGTCCACAGTACTTGATTGAAGTGAAGTGCAAACCCTCTCTGGTCAAAGGGCAAGACAGTTTCCATATTCACCCATTGTTCAGTGTTCTCTCGGTATGGTATCAGAATATTGTGGTCTATACATCGTCTGGCAAAAATATCATGGATTTAGTCATTATTTTATTGTTCGCCACCTTTCTTGCCCCAGTGTGAGCATTTTGTAGTCTGAACGTTTCGCTTTAAGCCCGCAAAGCAACCAATGATAGCGATCAGTGAAGAGTGGAGCCACTGACCAAGGCTCTTTGTGATTGGATACTGGCTTATCAAAAGAGTAGCTAGGCAGCATTGTGTGAGTGTGAAGAGAGTGCATAGAGTGCATCACCATCATGTCATCCGACCGGAAGGAAGCGGAAGGCCACTCTACTGGCACCTAAATCATGAACCTGCGCCATCATCAATTTTAGATTTCACAGTACACACACTGTGTGGGCAGTTTATAAATCAAGCTCATCAGGTATGGTTTGTGGTGGGTCCTAAAGTTCTAACTGCCCTTTAAATGTAGACATATGAAGTTCAAAAAAGCTGCAAATGGAGGTTTGGGTTATATACTTAATGAAAGCGGGCGTGCATGTATGCAAAAGGGAGATAAGGGCTTTCTCTCACCTTCAGTTACTATTGACTCCTTCAAGCCTTCCCTCCACTGAGCAGTCTTTTGGCCCTGTTTCATCACTTATTGTTTGTGCGGGGGCAGGGGAAAGGCTGGGTCGCAACCGTTTTCTGTGGCTGAGACTGCTGATGGTTCCAAAGCTCGGGGAGTTTTTAGTTTGTGTTCTAAAGAATTCTGTGCTTTTAGCTCTGCTCTAAAATCCACACAACCACACTGACGATGCCCTGTGGAGCCCTAGACCCCCACTGCAACAAGGCTTTGGATGCACAGCTCAAACGGTATGTCAACGAGTTTGGTTTATTTGTTGAATTTAGTGGGGATGTTTAAATTGATTTCAACTTTATATGCCACCCTCATTCCGATTTCCGATGAACTGATTAAACAGTTGACATCCTTCAAACCCTAGCATCTCATATAGCTGCAATAAAAGAAAAACCGGTGAAGTTAAACATTGTAGTTCATTCGAAAAATGTGAAGTGCAACAAACCAGAAGTTATGACAGCACCCCTTTTTTGGATAAGCTAAGCAGTGCTGAATTTGAGCCGGTGGTTTTCGGTGCTCGTGACCGGCACTTAATTGCCGAAACCTGCACTTAGAACAGCTGCCACATGACGGTGCTGTTTGTGTAATTTACAGATGAGCAGAAAAACAGTTGTTTGCTAATTCAATATACATTAAAAACAACTAATACCAGCCACCCAAAGCATTCATAAAGCTTTGTCGGCTTCGAACAGTCTGAATTGTCACACTTGTAGCAGTGTGATGGTTAGTACTTGTGTAAGTACAGTGGCAATGTGTGGTGCAAACTGCATGGCCTCCCGACTAAGGCCTCAGCACTTATTTTTTTTTTTTACAAATTAAGCACATTTCAGCAAATGCTTGACATTGTAGTAAGACTTGAAAAGCTATCTGAACCCTCCCACTGCTAATGTGACTCTTTCAAAATCAATTCAAAAACAAAAAATGTCTCACTCTGTTATAATGTTAATGCAGACTTAAGTGCACGCTGTAACAGCTAATACTGCAGCGATGAAGAGTCTTTTAGATACTACTCTCCTTCCTCTACCCTACTAAAATCCTTCCAAAAACAACACAAACTTTTTCAGATACATCAACTCAGATTTAGACTCACACTGCGAAAGTAGATACTGCTGTGGCGAATGCTCCATTGGTCGAGGATGCCATAGATTCTGGTTCTAATAATGGATATTCGTGTCAGATTCACAGGCCAAGCACAGCTTACTCTTTGGCGATGTCCAAGAGGCAACGTAAAATAGTAAAGAAATTACATAAAAGAAAATTATGGAAGACACCTTATCTAAACTTCTGGGCACATGCAAAAAACCAAGTTTTATCCAGTTTTAGGTCTAATATTATGCTGACATTTTACTGAATTGTGAAGAACGACTTGGAGATTTACAATGATGATGCCCAATCATCATTGCAACAAGCGATCGATCAGTAAGGTATGTCTCGCTTACAACTACAATGGATATTATAGACGTTTTGCCTTAGGAAACCTATACCTCTAAAGCAGCCGCTTTATTACAATCCAGCTTAAGGCCCAAGTTCTACTGCTACCATGGACGGTTCTATTGTTGCTTGATTACTAAGACTCTTCCCTTTAGCCCTTCTTTAGAAACAATGGGGCAGATTTACGTTTCCTGGCGCATCCCTGCAAATCAGCAGGGATGCGCCAAGAAACGTGCGACACGCAATGCCATCGTTGCGCCACCACGGATGCGCCGCATTTACAATGCGGCACGCCATGGTGCAAGGATTAGCAGATGCGTGTCGCATCTGCCGGCGTAAGGTTGGCGCAGTGCTGGAGTTGTGTTGCGGGCGCGACGCAACTTCAGCACTGTGCCAACCCGGCCTATCTTCCACATGGTGCGTCACACCTTACACCTGCTTCAAGCAGGCGCAAGGTTTTGACGCAGCGGCGTCGGAAAAGTGACTGAGTGAAATCTTGTAGATTTCACTCAGGCACTTTTCTGAGGCGTTCCTGCACCGGAACGCCCACCCTGCGCCGGAACGCCCATATGAAACCTGACGCAGGTTTCATGTGGCGCAGGGCTTTACAACGTGATGCATCTCCCTAGATGCGTCACGTTGTAAATCCCCCGCAGCATGGCGCTAGCTTTACGCTGCCGCTGCGTCACAGAAGTGACGCAACAGCGGCGCAAAAGTGGCGCACGGGGCTTGTAAATCTGCCCCAATGTCTTTCAGGCATGTACTATAGCCTTATAGCCCCGTAGTGGGCTATACCGGCTATTAAAGGCCCGCTCCAGCGTCGGCTCGGGCCTTTAACAAGGGAGCGGGACTTTAATAGCCGTATAGCCCAGCTACAAAGGGCTATACGGCTATTAAAACATTCTGCCACTAGAGGGCAGAATGTTCTAACAAATAAAACAAAGGCCTCTCGGAGCCCGAGGGGGTTTAAATCCCCTCGAGCTCCGAGAGGCCTTTGTAAAACAACATTGGAATGTTGCTTTGCGGGCTTTTAACGGCACGTAGAAGCTCGGAGCACTCCATTGTATTCAATCGAGTGCTCCACATTCCAGTGTTCTAATTGGTGTTAGACATCCAAGTATTTCTAGAGATTTCTGAAGCAATGATAGTCTGAATCAAAAGATCATGAATACATCTGACCCTGTTATTGTTTTCTGCAAAGGTGCGGATCGAGGGGGGATTTCTCTGCGTTGACACCCACCCAGTAATAAAAATTTGCAGTAACTAACTCTTTCCCCAGAAGTATACCTTCAAAGTTCACCTGATTCAGGGATACTAACAGAGGACCATAATTGAGTATTCGACCCGCAATATGCTCCAAGAGAGCAACACGATCTTTTAAATCATAGCAATATGATATTTTAATGTTTCCCAATATTGCAGAATATATTGTCTTCAAGCATTGAGAGCATTGACTTCTCTTCTTTGAATGCAAAAATAAGAGTAAACATAGTGACTTGGTATAATTCAACTGCGTTGTGCCTAACCATCAAACATAGTAAACTATTAGAAAATTGGGGCACTCTGGTTTGTAGACTGGTCCCTGAATGTTACCCCATTATGCTAAAGCCATCACCAATAAAGAAGGTCTCTCAGTCCTTCGGAAGCTCGTTTCAACCATCCATCCTAATGGGTGTGAAAGGTGCAGTGCAAGTTGTGCACAGCTACTGTTGACAATCATACTTAAAGATGGCCGATATCGCACCTGTTGGATTGAAGCTGTGCAAGCTGCTCATAAACACGACAACAGCGGTGGCTAGCATCTACCCTATGTATGACCGCTCATCTACCTTGCACCTAACAGTTCCATGACCCAACTGCTGTCTGTTTCTGTGAATACCTCCTTCTTTATTTTGTCCAACGTTCATCAGCTTTCTTCTTGTTCTTTAAATGTGGGGGTGGAGTTTGGCTACGTAGAGCAGCCGGATTTCTTGTATTTTATTAAACACATATGAAATTCTCTGTTTTCAAGAAGCACAGGCAGACTTTCATATTTCTGGGTCTTCAAGGTTTCAAACAATGCATTTAAGAAAGTTAACAAGGGCAGACATGCTGGACAACTGGTAATTTATATTTCAAACGATTGCTTATTGTCAGGTGTCCTCTAGTAGCAATATTGGGTTCTTCTTAGCCAGCCCCTACAAGGACAAATTGAGGCAGCCATATCTTGACTCAGCTCTGAACAAATAAATTCTAAAGCAAATCCTGTCAGTCAGACTCGTGGTCATGCCAATATAAGACATAAATATTCACTGGAAATCCCTAGAGGCGGTCACCTCTTGCAGATTGTGTCATCGGTACGAGGAGTCTTTGGCTCACCTAGTTTGTATTTGCCCTCAATTGAGTCACACACGCTGCACTTTATTAAAAACCTTTGTTTTTAAAATACTGCATCTGTACCTGCCTAGACGGAATGAAACTTCTTTTTAATTTAGAAATCCCCATGGAAATGGCTAGATTAGCGAAATTTGCATGTCAACTTAAAGAGCTTATAAGCAAAGATCGAGCCTTGGTCTAAAGGCAGACCACAGGCCCAAAATAGCGAGCATATATCAAATTTTATGGATTCTTATTTTTAAGCCCTGTGTAACTGTTCGAAATTTACTAAATGAAATGATACGATGTTGTTTTTGTCAATGACGGAAGAAGGCGCGTGGAAGGACACACCATGCACGGCCTTTTGTAACAATTTTTATAAATAGAAACAATAAATAAATGTATTCGGGTGGCCTCAGTTGAAATGAGAAAAGCTCCGGCCTTCCTATTAAAATTAAATTTTTTTATATTTGTGAATTAAATAAAATCATTCATCATTTGTTTATATTGTTTGATGAATGATTGTTTCTATATTTGTGTGTGTTGCTTTGAGGTTCAAATCCCCAAAATTGCTTAGGCCTGGTCCCCCTGCTTCCACTATTAACACAGTGGGGGTCCCCGCATTCTAGTAGTAACTCCCAAGGGATGAAAGAAGGTCCATAGACCGCCCCAGACATCCCTTTGCAGGCCTGTGCAGTCACTCACTGCACCCGCCTGCAAGGGGATCTTTAATCCCTCTTTAAAGTGCAGGCGGAGACCGCCAGCACTGTGAAACAAAGAGCAGCTTTGAAGCAGCCACTCCGTATTTCACTTGAATGTGTTGCCCGCAGGGGCAGCACGTATTCGCTGCTGCCCTGGGGTCAGCCCATTCACTGTAATAGAGTGCACTCACGGGGATAGGAAGTGTGGGGGACATACCCCCCCCCAGATTTTGGAAGGAAAGGGGCGCGGGGGACAAGGTGAGAGGGACGAGGGGGATAAATAAATCTCCCAAGCACCTTCGAGCAGGGACATTTCCTCTGTCCCTCTCATATCACAGAGGGGACAGAAATAATTGTTTTATAATGTCTCCTGCTGTGCTGCAGTGTTTCAGTGAAGCAGCACAGCATGATGTAAAGAGAGGTAATCATCTTCTGAGATCAGACCAGGACTTTAAGTGGGCTAGTTCCGACTGGTCTCAGAGCTGGTAGTAATGAAGAATAAAGAACGGACATTGAAGCGGGTCCCTATCAGGCCCTGTATTCATGTCCCTAACCCTAATGATTTTTGACCAATCAATGTAAAAAACATTTAGGTAATCTATGTCAGCAATTTGTTTTTTGTTGATATTTTAAGTTTTACTTAATATTGCATTCCCTAGGTGTGTTAGCTTCTTCTAGGATGTTATGCTTCTGTTATTTTTTTGTTTAGTATTTTAAATTTATATAGTGCATATTTTCAACTGAGTCCCCTCTGTGTATTTATAAAATGCCACGAAGAGCGCTCTGGAGTTTAGGCTGAAGGCAGCTTCTCACAATGCTTTCAGTGGGTCAAAAAGGTATTTAAAATACATGGACATAAAATGCCTGGCATCTCCAAAGAATGAACAGAGAAATGATCACATATTTCAGTTGCACTTGTGAGTCTGTACAAATTTGTGTGAAGGACGGTCACAAATGTCAAAATATTGACAAGGCAAAAGAAAAAGGAAATGCGGAGTCACATATGAGTGAGTGCCTTGTGGTGAAGTGAAAGAGATGCGAGGAAGTGCATTCAAGAGAAGGAAAAGAGGGTGCAGGAGAGGAAAGATGATGTGTATGATATGCAGATGGAGGGTAAACTGGTGTACAGTTCTAACATAAAGTGAACCTAGCAGGAGTGACTGAGACACACTGTAGACAACTACCCCCTTCCACACGCCTCAGTAATGTTTAATTCACATTCTCACAATTTCAGAACTGAAACATTTTTAATATTAATTACATAAAACAAAAGCATTGTTGTTAGTTATCTTAAAGAGCTAACAACCATTGACAAAGCTAATAGTCCGGGCTGGTTTTAGGTGTATGTCAGTTGTTGCATTATACATCTGGATGTGAGAACAGAAGGCACAGCGTGGAACCTAAATATTGGCTGGGTGGAACACAATGGGAATAACTGAAATTTAGGGGCAGATTTGTCAATATTTCACGCAACACAGCAAGACACCGTGCTGAGCTTCGCTGCATGAAAGGGAGAGGGCAGGAATGCGCCATATTTAACATTACATGGTGCATTCCTGTCCCACTTTTGGCTGCCTAGCGCCTATGCAGGCACCCTTGTGTAATGGTGCAAGGGTGCCTGTATTGTAGGCAGGATTGTTTTTCTGCAGGATGGGACTCCTTCCTGCACAAAAACAATCCCCTGAGGCATTTTCCTCTTTTTATGTGTGCTGTGGAATGCAGCACAAGCAGAAAGAGGAGATAAAGTGGAGAAATAAAAATATTTCTACTCATTATGCCTCCCTTGGGAAGGCGTAGCATTTTGACACTTTCCCAGGTCTACCACTCATGGTAAATCTGGGAATGCACCAAAATCCATGGGTGGATGCATGGGAACACCCACGCTCTACCCGTGGAATGCCTCCCTGGGACAGGGTAACGCAAGTCAGTGAGTTGCACAGTCTTGCGTTGCTCCAGATTTACCAAACACCGCCATGCAAGGTGGCATTGGTAAATCTGACCTTAGTGTTGCGTTGCCCTTGTTTTAGATGCAAAACTACAAGTCCCAAAATGCAACTAAACTGTAGAGGTGAACAAGCTACTAAAAGCTCGAGTCAGGCTCCAGTCAGATTCCTGGCTCTGGCTCAGCTCAAGGACCTTTTGGAACCTTAAACCCAGAACAAGCCAAGCTTTCGCTGAAGGTGACCTCATGGCTACAGCTGCTGAGCATGTAACATGAGGAACAGGGTTCGAATACCGACCTTGGCTCCGCATCCTGTCAACCCTGGCAAATCTCACTGTGCCCAAAAAAAATGTGTTTTGTGGTCTGCCTCTTGTAAAGAGCTCTTATGTCCTTGACCAAGATTTGTGCTAAGTAAAACTATCCGAAATAGGATGTGGATTCTGCTTGTCACCCATGGTCTAATCTCATCCCCTAAGAATTATGGACAAAGCATTAACCTTTGATGGCAGAAAGAGATACCTAACTAGCAGCTAATTGCACAGTGTGAAACTAGAAAATCTTGGCTCAATCACAGCTTCCCTGCTTGTCCAAATTGTGTGATCCTAGGCAAATACTTTAGTTCACCAAATCACCTTTTTATTCATTATGGCTTTTAGTCGACGCAAAATTATAGTCTTATGTCTATGTTTGTCTGAGGTCCCGGTTTTAGGTCTCGCCTAAGACAATGTATGCATTGTCGCTTGTGAGATCTTTTGTTAACTTAATCTTAAAGGGGCTTAGAGTTTGCACATTACTTACCATTATTATTTTTTTATTTTATTTATTGTACTTTTTGGTCAAACAGCACTATCCCTTTTTGACTTTTTAATCAAATACCCCAAAATGTTTACTTTACGTGTTGACAAATCAAGTCACATATTTATAGTCGTGTGGTACCAAATCCCACTGCCAAATATGGTGCCCTTAGACAAACCTGTGTACCCAATTTATTGTAATTTTGACTAGCTCACTTATCCATTTATTGGACAACAGGTAACATGTCAAAACGTCTTTATTGCATTTTTGCAAAGTACTATAATAATTGGTATTGTGTTTCTTTGGGTAATGCTATGGCCTTTATTCTGATTATTTTTTTGAGTAGCACTGTGTTGCTTGCCCTGCTCCTCCTGCCAAAAAAGGAAGCGCTATGATTAGGCCAGTGCTAACCACGTTCTAGCGCTTTTCTTCTAACTTTCAGCTATGCTGCTCTGTACAACATGGCTAAAATACATTGGCAAAGCCAATAGCACTGTCACAGGCGAGACTGTTGTGTTCTTTTATTATTATTCCCTGTATTCTTATTGTAGCATGCGATCTCGCGTGCATCATTACTGTATGTAACCTTCCTTTCCTTCCATCTCTTCGTCTGCACGTTCTGGAGCTTTGGAGCAGTGCAGTTGGAGCGGTTGGAGTGAAAGGAAGGATATCAGCAAACTACTCAAAAGGAACATTCTCTACCTGTATAAATTGTTATGTGCAGTGCGTCAGGTGGTGGAGTGTCTGTATTGTTTGGACGCCCTCCGCTTTATTGTTCGAATTCTGTGCAGCCTATCCATTAAGTTAAACGAGCGGCCCACTGTGGAGCGATTTTGGCCCTGGAAACACGGGACTCTCAGTCTTTATTTTGCCGTCCTATTTTTCTTGATCTCGACCAGCTAGCTCGACCGCTGTTTATACCCCGCGGTAAGCTTTCCATTCTTGTTTCAGTGACTTTTTGTATTTTTGACACTCTCTATGTCAGTTCTTATCTCTATTTGTGTTTGCTTATTTTAGAATCAGGCCCTGTTTTGGGTTTCGATATTCCCTCATTGTTTCTTTACCGATTCTCTGCTGCTGTTATTCGTGCGCTCATCCTGAAGTCCAGGTACTGTGGATCGCCTGTTCACTTCTATTTGTCTATGTCGATTATTCATTTTACGTTTTCCATTTTTTCTTTCTCATCTTTTGGGCTGTGGCTATCAGCACTTTTCACACGATTACGCGTTTCTTTGATGCACTCATCATTGGACATCTATGAGTGGTCGTACACTGCACATGTATGGGTATTTTTTCACTCTCTGTGGCATGATATGGCTGATTAGCATTTTCTATTTTTAATCTCTATTTCCTTTCAGTGTGCACTAGTTACTCTTTTATTTATTTATCTTCACATCTTATCCTGAAGCTGGGCCTTCTGACTACACCTTTGTATCATTATATTCTGGTATGCCTATTAATGTCCCTTTAATCCTTGTGATTGTTATCTTATATATCCATTGTGCCAAATCTTCTTCTGTTTATTCTAGGCACGTCCCACTGCCATTGTTTTTGGTATATGCGCCCTGAGGAAGGTGAGACCCACATTGGGGTCTAACACCAAAACGCGCGTCTGTATATGCGCCCTGAGGAAGGTGAGACCCAAATTGGGTCTAACACCAAAACGCGCGTCGGCGCTGAAGCATCCTCTTGGACCTTAATTGTTATTGTCTCTCTTCAACCCCCTGAGATTTATCTTTGAATTTGTTGGTTTGAATTCTATTGATTGTCTGACTATACATTGTTATTGTCCAACTTTATTTGTCACATTTACTGTTCATGTTGTCTCCATAAAAAATGTCTTTTGTTCTTTAAGAGATAATTATTGATGTTATTTTTTTGTGGGGGTATTTGTTCACTTGTTTTTCATCCATGATTTATGTATTGTCGGATTCCTGAATTTCAGGACGTATGAGTATGTGTGGGTATGAATTGGGATGTCTGAATGGCTGAGTGTGTGTGATGTGGGATGTGCTCTGTTTTTATTATGTATCTATTTAAAATTTAAACTCAATGAATTGACAATACAATTTTGATATGTTTTGATATTTAATCTTGGTGTGTTTATGTCAGTAGGCCAGCATCTCAGGTGACTTTAAATTTGTGACGAACTGCACATAATGATTTATACAGGTAGAGAATGTTCCTTTTGAGTAGTTTGCTGATTTCCCCTGTTTTTCTCTACCTACATTTTGTCTAAGGGGCCCCTTCTGTGTGAGTGGTTGAAAGGAAGGATAACCATCTTGTGGACTTGTGGTGTTCCTTTATCCTGAAATAAAGAACTTCTTTTCAAATTTACTACGTTTCCCTACTTTACAAATTTGGCGACGAGTTCCAAGGAACACCTAGACCCTGTGGCAGCTTAACTCAGGGAATTCTGTCTACTCGATTATTTTGAAAAAACAGAGTCCTATCTTTCATCATTGTTGGGATTTCGCAACTTTAAGAAGGATCCACAAAATACCTTTCTTTCCTCCGGTAAGCCTTTATTTGCTTTATCTGCGCTGGATTTCAAGAGGTTTAAAGCAAATTCCTCGTTGCGCATTTTTTAAAACAAGACTTAACGCTTACCTTTGTGCGCGGTCCCAGCATTCTTACACAGAGTTTTCATTCTCCGAATGCATAAGGCACAGTGTTTGCAGCTGCGCAGTGCTGTTCCATTTCCCAGCCTGCTTTAATTTTACTAGCAGACGCTCCCACGTCATTACGCGCCGTACGGGCGCCATCTTTAACTTTCATCTCTGCGTGTCAATTTCAACACGAACAGTTGAAAGCTTTGTGTCAGTGAGCTTCGTGTCAGTTTCTACGCGAGCATTTAAGGATTTCTTCAGAGTTTCATTACTATTTTCCTACGTCAATACTACACTTCAAGTATTTTTTTTCTTTCTCTCTTATTTACTATACCTTCGATAACTTTAATTGGCATTTTGTTTGATTGCAACCTTTGAAGTATAACCTTATTTGAATTACAACTGACATTGTACTATTTACTGAAAGAATTATTTTAGCCATTTCCTTGCTACAAGCATCTTTTGATTTTTATAATACAGTGAACTAGTCCCTTTCTTTGGGTGAACAGCGGACACTGTTACTCTACAATGGCAAATCAAAACTTCACAATCCAACCTCCTCAAGCATTTTGGCCTGCAGGAGCAAATCCTTGTATGAAATGGAGTGAATGGAAGTCATATTTTCTTAATTTCATTGACACCATCGATGAAGATGCAAAAATGAAACCAGAAAGAGAAAAAAAGCTTTTCCTACATTCTGTTGGACCAGAAGGGTTAAAAATGTATGAGCAAATGAAAAAATGTGTAGGAACAGGAGATTCTAATGTTTTTCAAGATACTTTACGTGATTTTGACAATCATTTTGCTCCAAAAGTGTGTATTGGTATTGTCAGATTTAAGTTTTTTCAGAGAAAACAAGAACCTAATGAAAATATTGATGAGTATGTTGCAGCACTCAGGAAGTTAGCTGATGATTATAAGTTTGATCATTTGCAAGAGCAGTTCATACGTGATCAAATTGTCATCCATGCTTCTTATCCAGCGATTCAGGAAAGATTGTGGATTAATGGGGATGCTGGTTTAGATGATATATTAGCAATTGTAAGAAGAGCGGAACTCTCTAGTCATAGCGCAAAAGTTTTAAAACCTGAAAGCAAAACTTTAGGTGAGAAGTAATTTGTAAAGTTAAAAACAAAAGTCACGAAAATTATAAAAAGAAGGGTTTAAAACTCAGGATTCTAAAAAGAAAGTTCAAGGTAATGTTATTGATATCAAAAAGAAAGAGGGTTTCAGGTGTTTCCGTTGTGACAGTCCTGCACATCTAGCTTCTTATAAATTCTGCCCCGCTCTTAAACAACGATGTTCTATATGTAATATGGTTGGACATTTTTCTAAGGTTTGCAGGAAAAGAAAAGATTTCAAACTTAAGTGTGTTGAAGAAGGTAATTCCAGTGAAGAGGACGATATTGTCAAGAAAATTATGCATTGTGGTATAAATAACACATCTCAACACAATTCTTATCTTTTGAACATCAACGATAAATTAGTTGATGAGAAAAAGAAACCTGTATGCACCATGAATATTGGTGGTGTGGATGTGCAAATGTATGCCGATTCTGGTTCACCTTTCAGCATTGTGGATGAAAATGTTTGGAATTCAAAGTTTGTTAAGAAAATTGGCAGTAATGTTTTTGAACCAGATGTTATTCCTGAAGGATTTTCTGGTGAAAAAATTGATCTGCTTGGTTTCAGGACCCTAGTGTTTTAATTTTAGAACTGAGAATCCATAGGGAAGCTTTACATTGCAAAAAGGGGCCCTTCAGTTTTAGGGTGGAAGGACCAACGAGATTTACACATTATTCTTAACCCAAACAGCCCTGAACCTGTTCTAGTTGTTGATGAGGGAAATGATACAGGGACCAATATGCTTGATAAATTTCCTGAAGTTTTCAATGGGAGAATTGGAATGTTAAAAAATTTTGAGCATGAAATAATTTTGAAAGAGGGGTTTTCTCCTAAAACTCATAAGGTAAGGAATATTCCTATACTTCTCAGAGGAGAGGTGGAAAAAGAATTGGAGAAATTGGTTGAGGCCGATGTAATTGAACCAATTGAATCTTCGGAGTGGATTTCTCCAGTAGTCATAGCAAGACGCAGCAATGGCAAAATTAGGATTTGCATTGATTTGCGCCATGTCAACAACAACATTGTCGTTGATAAATTTCCGCTACCGAAGATTTCAGAAATGCTTAGTTTAGTCAAAGGGGACAATTGGTTTTCTACCATTGATCTCTCAGCCGCATACCACCAGATTCGTCTTAAAGAGGAAAGTAAACACATCATCGCTTTCATAACACCCATCGGGTGTTTTCAGTATAAACGTTTATCTTTTGGGTTAGCTTCAGCAGCGGCAATTTTTCAAAGGGTTACGTATCAACTTCTTGGTAAACATTCTAAGGTACGATGCTTTCAGGACGATATTTTAGTTTTTGGAAAAGACAAATCTGAACATGATAAAGCTTTAGAAGAAGTTTTTGAAGTTTTACAAAAGAATGGTCTTACAGTCGAACACTCGAAATGCAAATTTGCCGTTAAGTCAGTAACCTATTTAGGACATGTTTTGTGCGGTGAAGGTGTAGCTACTAAACCAAAACTTGTTGAGGCAATTCTTAATGCACCTCATCCTTCTAATAAGGATGAGCTCAGATCATTTCTAGGTCTTGTGGAATTTTACAACAAATTTGTGAAAGGGTTTTCCAGTAGAGTGTTCAACATTAGACAACTGTTAAAGAATAAGGTTAAATTTGTGTGGTCTGATAAATGCAAACATGAATTCATTGATGTCAAAAAAGCCATTGCCGAAGCCCCTGTACTTTCAGGGTTTGATCCTGATCTTGAAAACGTCATTACTGTAGATGCAAGTAACAAGGGGTTGGGTAGTGTTTTATCTCAGATCGATCATAAGGGTAAAGAATATATAATTGCTTATGCATCACATGCTTTATCCCCTACAGAAGAAACATTTTCAGTTATAGAAAAAGAAACTTTGGCTTGTGTGTGGGGTTTAGAACATTTCCGTACTTTCGTCTGGGGCAGACACTGCACTGTCCGCACTGATCACAAACCCTTGGTGAGATTGTTGACCACTGAAGGACTTTTCAATGCTTCAGTCAGAATTGCAAGGATGTCCATGCATCTTCAAGATTTCATTTACAGCATGGTTTATGTTCCTGGAAAAAGTAACGTTTTAGCAGACTTCCTTTCATGTATGCCTGTTGATTTGCAAAAATCCGAGGACAGTGAGTGGGATGATTTAAGTGTAGCATTTGTTCATGACCAAGGCATTCCCAGGGTGTCTGAAGAAATTTGGAGAAAAGAAAATTCTCATGATAAAGAGATACAACAAATCATCATGTGGATTAGACAAGGTTGGCCTAACAAATCCAGTTTGAAAAACCAGATGAGGAGTTTTTGGGAAGTTAAGGAAGAGCTATCTATTAACAATGATACTATTTTTAGAGGAGATAGGGCTGTTCCTCCTTTGTCCCTCAGAAATGAGGTTTTGGCTCTTTGTCACGATGGTCATTTCTGAGTGGTTAAAACCAAGCAAAGAGTCAAGAAGTGGTACTGGTAGCCAGGCATTGATGCTGATGTGGAGAGGTTGGTAAGGAATTGCATAATTTGTGCCAATTCAGACAAATCTCTGAAAACTTTAAGACCAAACATGTGTGAACCCATCATTCCGAAAAAACCTTGGCATACAGTAGCCATTGACATTATGGGACCGGTTGGGTCACCTTCCAAGTATATTATAGCTATGATTGATGTTTTTTCAAGGTGGCCTATCATTAAATTAGTGGATAATATTAATTCCACAGAAGTGCTAAAATTTATGGACAACGTTTTCATCAATGAGGGTTTACCAGTACAGATCATTAGCGACAATGGTGTGCAATTCAAATCCAATTTAGCCAAAAATTATTTTGACAAATTAGGGATCAGACACAAAACTACTTCACTTTATAATCCCAGTAGTAATGAAGTGATCGAGAGATTTAATAGAGTGTTGAAGGGCAGTATTCAGATGGCTATTAAAAATGGATGGTCCTGGGAGTATCAACTTTATAAATCTGTTTGGATTTACAGAACTACTGTTCATGATGCTTTGGGAGTTACTCCTTTTGAAGTGATGCGTGGTAGAAATCCAAGGACTAAATTTAATCCTGAGTGGCTAATTCAGGATGATAATTCTAGTTTTTCTGTAGATGAGGTAAGGAATAGAATTGTTGACAAACACTTGAAATACAAGAACAATTTTGATAAAAATAGGGGGTCTGTTGTTAGAGAAATAAAAATGGGTACTTGGGTGAAAGTCAAACTTCCCTGGAAGGTAAGGAAAGGAGAAAGCCAGTTCTCTGGTCCTTTTCAGGTCATTGAAGTTTTACGAAATTCTGTCCGTCTCAATGATGGCAAAGTTTGGAATTTGAAGAGAATTGTCATTCGGAGAGGGGAACAGGGTGTTTATTCCAGGCCTTCTGTTGTGGTTTCCTCTTCTACACTTTCTGAAGAATGCTTTTCCGACCCTGAGAGTGTTAATTCCACAGATAACTCAGAGAATGAAGAAAATGTCAATCCCACAGATAACTCAGAGAATGAAGACATAAGTAACTTGGTGAAAGGTAACATTTCTGATCCTTCAGCGATGGAGATCGGAAGGGATTTTGGAGATGTTGATCTTTGTGACAATGATAACAAAATTCCTAATCAGGAAAATGTGGAAGTTTCTGAGTATTGTGGAAATGAGGATAATTCTGTCAACTCAAAGAGTTTAGATAGACGTTCCAGAATACGAAACAAACCTTTGTGGTTGAATGATTTTATCTGTGAAACGGAATAATTTATTTGTTTAGTTTCTTTTCCTTCAGGGGGAAGATGTGTTGTGTTCTTTTATTATTATTCCCTGTATTCTTATTGTAGCACGTGATCTCGCGTGCATCATTACTGTATGTAACCTTCCTTTCCTTCCATCTCTTCGGCTGCACGTTCTGGAGCTTTGGAGCAGTGCAGTTGGAGCGGTTGGAGTGAAAGGAAGGATAACCATTTTGTGGACCTGTGGTGTTCCTTTATCCTGAAATAAAGAACTTCTTTTCAAATTTACTACGTTTCCCTACTTTACAGAGACCTATTGCATTTGCTAATGCTTGCTGGTTTTCAAAATGTGGTCACCCTAAATTATGATGACCCTGCTTTTGACCTTCTGACTTGCCCTTAGTACGTTTGACCAATTTGCAAGTCACAAAATGAGCCAACCGTCATGAAGGTCACCCACACCCTAAGCCCACTGCACTTTTATTTAGACTCCAGGGATTTGCCCATTCTTTGTGTGTTCACCCACCTGCTATCCCACAGTTTCAAACTGTCCTGTGCCACTGAGGACAAAAAAGGAGGTGGAAGCGGTTTGCTGCCTGCTGTTTACTGCCTGCAGTCTGCCACGGGATGAGAGTCAGGACCTGCACACACTGCTCATTATCTCGAAGGCCCAGCCTCCGGGTCGTCTAGTGTCCCAGGCCCTCCTCAGCAGCAGTCCTGCCAAGGTTCCCAGGTCAAGGCATTATGAGCTGTTCCAGTCCAGCTTTTTCTTTTTTGAAATCTGGGACATGTAGTCTTCTTTATTCCATTAAAAAACCAGGCCCAGAATGCAAAGAAAAAAACCTCAACTGGAGCAAGCATAGACCTGGGAAACTTGCCATCTTTGCCTCCCTAACATGCTTGCTGCTTCGAAGCTGAGCTTTATGCTGAAAAAGAGGACAATCAATGTGCTGCCCAACCCAACCCAATGCCGGCAGACTGCTACTGCCAGGTAAGAGATTATTGTTAGAGTGAAACCATGTACTCTACAACGGCGTGTGAAGTTTAAATAGACACAGTATTGTAATCCCTGTTTAAACTTCACTCATTTATCAGAGCATAAAAAACATGGGGCAAAGCAAACACAAGGAGATGATGGACGGAGCACTGAAACTTTTCAGACACTCACCCCCAGTCATAGATCTGGGTTGAATCCATCATCGTTCTTTAGCTCACTTCGCCACCCCAGTTCAGACACAGCTATATGCAAATCAGTCTTGACCCTGTGCCTCATGGGAACAGTCCAGCCCGAACTGCCAAGCCATGTCTTCCCTGGACCAGAAACAAGCATCCTGGGACCGGTTTCGGGCTAACAGCCCTCATCTGCCAGGTTAGCTTGAATCCAGTGGCAAAGTGAGCACGGGACCCACGTCTTGCCATACCCTGCCAACTTAGGGCGAACAAAAACATGGGAACTGTGATCCTGACTGCAATGGAGGCAGGTGTAGAGATGTGGCTAAAACATAACACTTATATAATCATTTTGCTGTCATTTTACTTGCTGATAAATTGTAAATACTGTGTCATTTATAGACCCAGCCACCTTTTTACCCTAATGTCATGAATCTGTCTTTTTTCTGTTCCATAAAATATTTAATAAATATATTCTGATCTAAACATTTTGGAGAATAAGCCAAAAAGAATATCCTTGAATTAATCCTGTCCATCCCTGATTTAAATTCAGCATGGCTTTTTTCAGGAAGCAGCGAAGAGAGCATCCTAAGCAAGATCCATGATATGTGTGTGATTCAATCATATGCTAGGATGGCACTGTTAGGGGTGGAGTGGCTTGAGTAGATTAACCCCTCCCTGAAACACAGTTAATTTGAACCTTTACATTTTGTTACATTCCATCAGCTGTGTTTCCCTGTTCTACATTTTCTCACATTTACTGTTCAAAGATGTCATGTACTGCTTTTGGAATTCATGATGGGTCACCTGATGGTGATTTCTTTTCACATCAGACTGAGCATAACCAGTCTTCATAAGTAATATCATCCTGTGTTGTGCTAATCTTTTGTACACGTGTGCGTGGGTCAGCTTGTGAATTGCGCTAATATGATGTCGAGCTGTTAACCATAAGCAGGGCTACTTGAATAATGCGATTTTGCAGCTGTCGCATTTGTCACATAATCCATCATCTGCTGCATAATCTTCAGGGTTTATCAAAAAAATTCTTTTAGCCCAAAAGGATGAAAAGTTTACTAAAACTGCAGCAACACGAATTGCAGCACAGTGGAAACCCATTCACATGCTGACCTGTCAACCTTTCAGTTGCTTATTCCTGTATTTGGCTGTTAAACTAGTACTAATTATGTGAAACCTTTCCCAGTGCTAATATTTCTAGAAATGTCAAAATAAGTGATATGATCAAAAAATGTACCCATTATGTTGCATAATTTGACTTATATTGCTGCATAATTTCATCAACCCTTCTACATGCATTTGGTCCTCCCTGCCACATGCTACCAGTGGCCCTGAACGTTGGCGGTCACTACATGTGAAATATAATGCAGAAACCTTAAGTGAAAAATAAATGAAAGATAATCAGTGGAAATGCGTTGTTTGTAATGATTACTTCAGAAATCTTTGTGCATAACTGGTTGATGCACTAGGGACTAGTGTGTTTATAGACCTATGCGGTCCAAGCCTGGGAGAGAAAGCATTTTGAATACATAGGTCAGTTTAAAAAATGTATTAAGCTTTTCACAGTATACAATAGGCTGCCACATAGTGTGCAAAAAGACTTAGGAGGAAATATACTAACACTTTTCGCTAGGTTTGCTTCACAAAAGTGACACAAGCCCAGGGGAAGTGTTGGAAGTGTTGTTTTGGGATTTACTTTCCAACACTAATTCAGATTTGCGTTGGAGAGGGGCCTAACGTTACACAAAGAAATGAAATGAAAGATGGATTTATAGAGCAGGAACAAGTACCCAAGGGTGTCTAGGCGCTAGCTCACAGAACAGCTGAAACACCGAGGCCTAACCTGCAGGATCAGAGATTGAAAAGCCAGGTTTTTTGTGCTTTTCTAAAGGCCAGCAGTTGAAATTCCCTTTTTAATTCTGAGAGGAGGGAGTTCCAGAGTCTGGTGGTGCCTACCAGAAAACTTCTGCCACCCCAGGCAGTTTTCCTGAACCTGGGAATCACAAGATTGTGGGCGAGGGAAGATCGCAGCGGCCGATTTGGTGCATACCATTGAAGGTTTTGTTTGAAAAAGCTCGGTCCTACACCATATATCGCTTTAAAGGTGATGCATAGAGCCTTAAACTCAATACGTCTCTTTACTGGGAGCCAATGAAGTTGTCTAAGCGTGGAGACAGCAGATTTATGCTTTGGAATATCCAACAGTATGCGAGCAGCAGCGTTTGGCACGATTTGAATTTTGGTGAGGCATTTTTTCCTCAAATTGATGAACAGACCATTGCAGTAATCAGCTCTGGACAGAACCAGAGCTGAGATGGCAAGTTTACGAAGATTGTGGGGAATAAATGGGAAGACTTTTCTAAGTAGCATTAATGTATAGAAGGATGTTGAGGTAACGGTGTTAACATGGCCTTCAAACGTGAGCTTGGAGTCAAAGGTGACTCTCAAATTCGTCACTTTATTTGTTGGAATGGGAAGAGAGCCCAGTTCCCGGAGGCCAGTAGGAAGGTGACCAAAAGGACGCATTGCTTCCGAAAAGGAGAACCTCAGTTTTATTAGAGTTAAGTTTTAAACAGTTTGCGGCCATCCACTGTCCAACTTGAAGGAGACAGTTATGAAACCCCGAGGCTGTGTCTGAGTGGTAGCTTGTCACAGATACGATAATTTGGGTGTCATCAGAGTAGGAAATTGCTGAGAAGCCCAAGGATCGTATCAATTGTGCCAAGGGGGCCACGGAAATATTAAAAAGAGTAGGCCTCAAGGAAGAGCCCGGGGGAACCCCACAAGGAAGTGCGAAGTTGGACGATTTAAACGCGGATAAAGCACCAAATTGTTCTAGATCCAGCAGGAATGACTCGAGTAAATCCAAAACTCTCCCCTTTATATCAATCGCTTCCAGACACTCCAGCAATTTTTTGTGATTGACGGTGTCGGATGTAGCTGAAAGGTCTAGCAGCACCAATGCTGCATTGCCCCCAGCGTCGACTGTCTGCCTAACCTGTTCTGATGCAGTGATCAGAGCCAGTTGTGTGCTATGGTGCTTCCTGAAGCCATATTGAGGGGCATCCAGGTATCCATGCTCCTCAGTGTAGTCTGAAATTACTGTGTGCATGGTCTTTTCAACTATTCTTGCGGGCAATGTAAGCCTAGAGATGGGACGGTAATTGTTCGGGTCGGCAGAGTCTAAATTGGGTTTTTTAAGAGTGGGAGAATTGCAGCTAACTTTCACTTGATGGGGAAAATGCCAGAGATAAACATTTGATTAAAAATTGGTAAGAGGTGTGTGGTAAAATATTCCAGAAACAGATGGAAGATCTCGGGGGGACTCGGATCGAGAGGGGAGCCCGATTTAGTGGACAGTAGTAATTTTATAACTTGATCAAGAGTCAGCGGTAGAAAAAAAGATAGCGTAGGAGAATTAGGAGTTTCTGTAGTAGAGACTGGAGCCTCTTTTAAAATGTCATTGTTGGCCAGTGGGCACTGGGAAGGGGATAGACCTGATGATGGGGCCACAGCAAAATTGCTGCAGACTGCCTTGACCTTGTCCTGGAAGAAGGTGGCTAGAGAATTACAGAAATATTGACTTGCTATTTGTATTTATAGCCTCTGGGGGCTTAGCTGGCTTTTTCACTGTGGCAAACAGTTCTTTGGATGAGTATTTTGATGCTACTATGGCCACGGTGTAGTAGTGAGTTTTTTCACTACATATTAGCCCTTTATACAATAACAGAGACTGTTTGTAGACTTCCCTGTCACTGGTGTTGTAGTGAAGTCTCCATCTCCTTTCTAGCCGGCGGCACTCTTGTTTTTGTAGCTTTAGTTGTTCTGAGAACCAAGGTTCAGAGGGTTTGGATCTACGATTGGAATGTGTTTTTTTCGGGTGCTAAAAGATCTAGTGAGCCGTGGACCCATTGTTCAAAGGCAGCTGCCGCTATGTCGGAGTCGCTGCTGAACTCCGGGAGTCTCTGGGTCAGGGATATTTCCAGGGCTTCTGCCGAGATTAGGTTTCAACCGTTTACAATTTATTTTCGGGCCACTCTCTGAACAAGGGTAAACATGACTGCTTTATGATCGGACCAGGTCAGCATGAGAGAGGGTAGACACTGGAGAAAGTCATTATTAGAGAATACCCCATCCAGCAGATGACCTGCTGAGTGGGTGCCACCAGTGACCCGTAGAGCTACATGCTACTTTGCGGCAAGGGGGAGTTCCATAGGTTGTAATTGGGCATTTCTATGCAACCACCCACGGTTTTTGATGCAAAGGCTCATCTACTAAAAAAAGTAGACAGGACTTTATGCCACAAATCTACGCTTCCTCGAAGCAGCTTTCAAGTTTTGTGAAAGTGTTGAAGGGTACTCTCCAAATCCAAAACCTATGCTTGACATCACACGTCCACCCTTGCATTATTGCAGAATGTAAATAACAATAAAGCACACTTACGGACTGTGACTATATGTCTGCCTTTCTTTTTCACTTCAGAACTATGCAATTGTATTTGTTTACGTTTATAGGAGTCTGCTCACGAACAACAGGCACTTTGTATAGGGTCAATGGAAAGTCCCCAAGCATGCCTCTGTCCCCCCCAGAAATTTAACTGTCTCCTACACCCCTGGGCGCACTTTCCCTGTTTGCGAATGGTGCACCTATTTAAAGGTGCACCTTGGCGCAAACAGGAAAAGTGTGCCCTATCTATAATACGGTCCCAGGGGTATTCCACACTGTGACACTAGATAATCAGATATGCAGTATTTAAACACAGACATGTATTATTGTTTTGAGTGAGAGGGAATCTCCACTGCAGTGGACATTTGCTATGACTCCCTTAACAGCTGCAGGGGCAGGGAGAACTTCTGCCACTTGTATCATCATAGGGTAGAACACACCGCTATTTATTCTATGGGTGACTCAAAAGTCAAGCCTTTTTCTGATACAGATCCAAACTGCCAGATTGTGAACGAGTTGCTGACAGTTTTTAGGTCGAGCTTGAGCAGCGCATGCGCTGCTCTGTGAGGCATGATGTATTCGAGTATGGACTTGAAGCTCCACCTACTCTCCAACCATATTTGTCATTGGCTTGTGTCATTGTACTTCGTAAATGCTGCCTACTGATTCGTTAATAGGCTTGTTAGTCTCCTCCTTAGTACCGCCTTGTCTTCATTTGTAACCTCCCATGAGGACTGGCCCTTATTCTTCTGTTGTTACACAGTATGTCTTATTTAGTCTGTAAGCACTATTTTCTTTAATGAGTTTCCCCTACTGCAGGCATGACATGTTTTCCTGCAACATTCAGCGCGCCATGCGTGCTTTCACTTTCCAAGCAGCCCGGGACAATATTAGCCGCTTCTTTGAAATTAAAAAGGTCTCGCATTTACAAGAGTTTGAGCTATTGGCTTTGTAAATGACAATGCCTTTATTTATGTGTTAATTATCAAAACAGATAAATAAAGGCATTGTCATTTACAATGCCAATAGCTTAAACTCTCGCAAATGCGAGACCTATTGCATTGCAAACGCTTGTTTTCAGGTGCGACGAGGCCCGGAGGGGCAGTGAGCTTGTCATCGGTCTGTTGGTTAACCTGTTCGCCTCTCATTAATTGCTGTTCCTCTGCACTCTCCTCCAGTTCCCATATGGAAGATGCGCGGTTTCCGCAGTGCACTGTTACAGGCATTCACACATCTGCATTGTGCACATGACTGGTTTCCTATTACCATCTGATTCGTGTACACCCAGAAGAGAACACATACAAGTTATTTCTTCTGTGGGGAGAAAATGATCGTTTAAGGCTGCTTTTTATTGCTCACCCTTAGAGCAATACTGCAACCTTCAGGAACCTATGGAAGTTAGAATGTTTATTTTGCCTTTCTTCTTCCGGGCCCATTGTTTTCGGTATTCCTGTTTATTAACTTCAGATTTTGCTAAATTCCAACGTTTCGACTCTGTTTTAAAATGTTTGTGGAATTTTCAACTTTCCCAAAAATATTCCAGGAGTACAGTTAAAGCAGTCAATTAGTCTTCCCAGCGTCATCAACAACTTCTGCCATAATGGCGCAATGTTTCAATGTTATTTCTGGATTCTATGCAATTTGCTTTACAGCCTGCAGTTCCTAAAAGCGATCAGCAGATGGTGCAAAATACCACCGTCTGATTTGTTTCACAAGGTTAAAGCCGACGGAATGCGGATATCATCATAGTACTTGAAGGATGGATTAAGTGGAAGAAAAAGCAGAATGAGAATACAGAATGCAAATACAAAGGGAAGTTACACTAAACTTTTTAAAAAGATAAAATCATCATGAGCTTTATGCAGAAACTGGATTCTTGGCAAATATAAAACTGCTTTAAGCAAGCTTGTTGAAACTCATATCTTGCTGTACTGAACATTCATTGACTGCCTGGTACGAAGGCCTGAAAGATTTAACATGCCTCGCTCAGTTGAATGAGAATATCTCCCTTCCTCAAACGCTGGACCTCTGTGTCGTTGGGCAGACTGGTGCCTGGCTGGGCCATATGCTTTAGTTTGACAGTTGATTGCAATTGGCAGTGTTCCATTTTATCCCCATTAACACTTCACCTCCTCTACAAAGGTATCAAAGAATTATGCAATGAATAGCAATGCGAAGATGCGAACATGTGGCAAACTTAGGGAAATATTTAGTAAGGCATTTCATGGGCTCAAGCATGGCGCAAAGCGACGCAAACCATTCCGCTGATTTAGTTACCAGTGAAAATGGGCACAGCACTACGCAAGTGCCCGCACAGCCTTTCCTAAATCTAGGCCCTGGAATCTGCTCTATTTTTTCAGATTCATAAAGCACAAAATCAGCCAACGGTATTGCCCAGATACTTATCGCTAATCTTCGTTACTACGAGTCCAAGTCTTCCCTGATACAGTCCTTACCTGTGAGATTTCATCTCCGTCCTGCAGAACCTGTTCCCTAGCCGACATCAAAAAATTCTCCCAATATGGCTGCCATTACCAATCAGGCAGTAGAAAAGGGAGGAAATAAACAATCCTACCCTCTGGAGGTGGGTACACAGTACTGTAATCAGGGAAGATTTGGACTCAGAGTAATGAAGATTACCGGAGAGTAACCGGGCATTACCTCCTCGTCCATCTTGCCTGCTACAGTCCTTACCTGCGAGAAAATACCCAGGCAAAAAAGAATTGATTATGACCATCAACACCCAGAGTCAAAGATGCAATTCAAAATCTTTAATCACAGTACCTCACAGGTTTGATACAGCAGACAAACCACAATTTCCAAAAGAATTAGAAAAACCCTCCCCCAACTGAACCCTGTAATGGGAGAGGGAAATGAGAGGGGTTTGACATGTTGCGGCACAGCAGATGTCTCTCAAAGAGACCCCTTTAAAGGAAGTCCAGGAGGCTGACAACCCTCTAGCTGATCTACCTTCAATGGCAGCAGGGAGAGGCGTCTGAGACAACTCATAACACAGAACTATGGTGCACTTGATCCATCTAGACAGGGTTGATGTTGAAGAACGAGAACCTTTATTGGGTAAACCAACGGTAACAAACAAAGCATCAACCCTCAGAAACTGAGCGTTTCTGGTCAAATAGATAGAAAGTGCTCTATGTGAATCCAGAGTATGGAAAGCCTCCTCCTCAGCCGAGGAGGGATCCAGAAAGAACATTGGAAGAACAATATCCTGGGAACAAAGAAAGGATGATGGAACTTTAGGCAAAAAAGAAGGACTGGGATGCAGGACCACCTTGTCGGGAAAAAAACAAATAAAAGTTGATACTGACAGCAAGGCACCCAGCTCACCCACCCGTTGCCCTGAACATATGGCAACAAAAAATACCACCTTTTGTGTTACTAACTTTAAATCCACTGACTCTAAAGGCTCAACAGGAGAAATTGTAAGAGCCCTCAGAACCAAAGGGAGGTACCAGGGAATGAAAAGGACGTTGCATGAAAAAGCTCCTTAATAAGCGTGAAGCCAGTGGAACAATCTCTACTGTAACTTCACCCCTAAAAACTTGGATTGCTGCCCACTGAGCCCAGATAGTGGAGACTGCCAAAACCAACCGAAAACCAGCAGTCAAGAAATCCAGAATTCTAACAGGCTCGCACATAAAAAAGCCTGTAAGCCTTTGCCTAGGCACCATCTTTCAAAATTCAGTCAATGGCGGCTGTAAGATTTTCATGTAGCAGGCTCACGGGATTCCTGAATGCAATTTACCACTGCCAAAGAAGCTCTGTGGTATAAAGCTGGAAGCTAAATTAAAATCTCCCGACACAACACCTTTCCTAAATGTTCACGCCAACGCCCCAATCAAAACCACCGTATTAAGAGGAGCAAGGAGCAGCACTCCTGGCGCTCTAACTATCTGCACAAAGGTCTTTAATCTGAATACAAGCCTTGGGCCACCAATTCCAGCTTCGATATCGGTAATGCAGAACTGGCCGCAAATAAAACGAACAATAACGACAGAGCGTCCAAACTGACAAGAGATTGGCACCTCACAGGTAGCCCCTGTAGAGCAAGGGAAAATCAGAATGTGTATTTGGAAGCTTTAACGGCCTGGCAAGAAAAATTGAAGATCATGAGGTAGTTAACTACTTAATGTCATTTGACATGATACTCCTCCAGGAAACCTGGGAAGACAAGGCCTTTGAGCTCCAGGTGTACTCCTCCTACTTTGTTCCGGCCATAAAGGGATCTGTTTTTGGTCACCGTTCGTGGGGGTTAATGATCCTAGCCTCAATATCTACAATAGGAAAAATCCTGTCCATAGAGGCCAAAATCGCAACACCAAGCGCGGTTCAGACAGCGATGATAACGCTCAAGTTCAACAAGGTATCCCAAGAAATCATAATAATCAACACCTATGTGCATCCCAAACAAAAACAAAAAGAGGTAAAGGAGTTGACTAAAGAAATAAAAAGGATTATGGACGAGCAAGATACCGATCATGTTATCCTGGCTGGAGACTTCAACTTACATCTTTTGGGTCGGGACCAGACGATGACCCTGTGCAAGATCTCACAGCAGTATGGGGATACCGAATCAGGGCTTAGCAAAAATTAATAAACCAACGAGATGTTCAAAACATCTGCTTCAGGAACTTGAACACCTAAACTTAAGAGCACTGAACGGCCGCTTCCGGGGGATAACCCACCGGCTGCTACATACCACTCTTCAAAAACCTCTTCTTATCTAGATTTTACATTCACAACATTAGCTATGTTCAACAAAATAGCAACCTTTAGAATAGGTGACAATGAAAATAGCGACCACTTACCGCAGGAAGTGCTGTTAAAGGCGAGTCCGGCTGCCGCACTAGATGCTTGGAATCCCATTGACATCGAAGAGATTTCAAACCTTAAATGTATAAGGTGTAATCTTAACAACATTGAAGCATTATCAGCCTCCGCCAAAACACTATATAACCTAGAAAAAGAATCAGCAGCACCAACGGTAAAAGCATGGGAAAATTTCACTACGATTCTCGGTGGGAAATTTGCAAACAGGATAGGGATAAAATCAGGTCAATCGGAAGACGCCCTAACTAGGCTGACAAGTAGCCCGGAATTAAAGATACTAAAACGTACCATAAACCAAACATTGAGACAGCTTCGTAAAAACCCAAAGAACTTGGACTTGCAGTCAACCCTCCGGAAAGCAAAGGCATTACTAAAAAGAAAGAAGTGGGGGAAAATAAGATCAAAGAACGATGAATTATGGGCCAAGTTACTTCACGATGCCAAACAAAAAACAGCGCTAAGTTTTGGCAAACAATCCACAGAATAGAGCGACCAAACCATCCGGGAATAAGCTCTAACATAACAGAGGCTGTTTGGGTAGATTACCTTTCCTCCCATTTTAATAACAATGGGCAAAAGGACAAAGAAGTGGACAAGGAAACGGGTGACGCGAGAATGGATGGAGGAGATACCAATAGGGAAGAAGTGATGCAAAATCCCAAACTGGCCGCCAACCTCAAACTGTGCAATAAACAGGGGACCCACCTGGCCGCAGACTCGGCCTCATCAGCCTCCATAAAAGAGGAATGCTTTGTCCCTACGGTAAAACAGATAAAGAGATTAATAGCCAGGGGCAGAGCTATGGGTGCCCCAGGCCCCAATGGCATCCCTCCAATGTTGTACAAACACGACGCCGACTCCTGGAGTAAGGCATTATTACCAGTTTTTAAGGACATAAACTCTGTATCCATAATTCCGGAATCCTGGAAAGGATCAATCATCAGTCCAATTTTTAAGCAGGGCGATAGGAACGATCTGAACAACTATCGACTAATCGCCCTCATCGACGTAGATGCAAAATACTACGCAAGAACAATCCTGGACGAGCTAACTTCTTGGGCATCAGAAAACTCTATCATTCCTACAAATCCAACCGGGTTCTGCAGTGGCCAAGGAACAACAACCAATATCTTGGCCCTAACCCTGTTAATGGACGCAGCTAAGACGCAAAAATCCCCTTATTCCTTTGTTTTATTGACTATACAGCCGCTTTTGACCATGTTAACCGGGCCAAACTCTGGGAAAAACTTGAAAGCTGGGGTGTACCAAAATCACTCCTGGACCGGCTCAAACAGTTACACACAGACACCTGGGTCAGGATTAAATTAGGCGCAGGGACACAAATCTCCAAAAGTTTGGTGACCTCGAAAGGCCTTAAGCAGGGGTGTGTCCTTGCGCCACTTCTTTTTAACCTTTTCCTAGCCGATCTCCCAGGGGAGTTGGACAGCTGTACATCCCATGCTCCAAAACTGGGAAAAAGTTACTGTCAAACCTGCTATATGCGGATGACCTAGTGCTGATACGCCGGACTCCCATCGGTCTTCAACATCTTTTGAATACGACGAGTAGCTTTTCACATCGGAACACCCTCCAAATAAATCTTAAGAAAACCAAAATGATGGCAGTAAATTACCATTAAAAGAAAAAAACAGTTGTTACCTAGATGGGCATCGTTTGGATCAGGTAACAAGCTATAAATATCTAGGAATACTTATGGACCATAAAAGCTCTTTTAAACCACAGCTAGAGTCCATGCGGAGAAAGGGAATAATGACTTACTTAGCAATGAAATAATTGAAGAAATGGCTTCCTGACCTCACGCTCGAGCCCTTTCTACAAGTACTGTGAGCTAAACTGCTGCCGACACTAACATACGGGAGCGAGGCTCTTAAAGGCAAAGACGTGGCAGCCCTGGATACAGTAATAGCCAATTCCTATAGAGCAATTTTCCATCTCCCAAAATACGTCTAGCCGGCCCAAATATGGCTGGAATTTGGGCTCCAAAAACAATCGGTGGAAAGAAGGGGGGCGTATGTAAAAAGTTGGCATAAAATCCACAGTGCGGAGGCAGGGTCCCTAAACTCCCACCTTTGGAACGAGCTATCTCGTCAAGGTAAATGCCTAGCCAGGGATTATTTGTTTGACTCCCTCGAGCTACTGGGACTGTCCGAACTCTGGGTAACACCAACAGATGATCGTTCCTTCAAAAAAATAGTGAAAAAGACAACGTCCATGATATCAGTCATAGAAGACAAGGCAGCGCTTGCTAAAAAAGCACATGGCTGGATAGTGCTCAGTGACAATGAAAGGCTCAAACCGCAATCTTACTTGAGTACAGGAGTCAAAATAAGGACGAAGGAAAACTTCTTAAAGCTACGATTGGGGGTTATTGCAATCAATCCCCATCTCCCTCCATGGGAAAGGAGAGAAGGTATGCCGCTTTGTCGTCTATGTGGAAGTGGGAAGGAGGATATTATTCACATCATCTGTAATTGTCCCAACCTAAAGGACATAAGATGCACCTTGGTACGTCCTTTTTTTAGGCATTACGGCACCTGGACCTGTAGGCAGGCAGTAAAGCTTTGCTTCAACCCTGTTGAGGTTCAGCTAAACTGTCGGCTAACAAAATTCTTTGAGACGGTAACCAAGAGACTTAAAAATTTGTCACATACAGATGTAAGACAAAAATGAGGTAGCACAAAGGTCACCTGAAGTGAGCCGCTAAAAGCAAGCAATAGCACCTTATAGTCGCACCAGCATTTCAATTTAATGTTGTCTATTGGTTCAAAAAAATGCACTTTACTATGTTAAAAGTAACTAATAGCACCTTATAGTTGCATTAGCACTTTAAATTAATGTTGTCCATTAGTTCAGAACAACGCACTTGGTTACGCTGTGTCAGGACGCCTGGTCAACCAAGGGAAGTTATTGTCAGTCTAGCTGTCCCAGATGCACAAGGATTTTAGATTTATTGTCTTCCATAGTAGCCAATTGCATAAATTGCAAACATTTTTATTGATAGTCTTTTAACACTGTTTTTATGTTTATATTATCTGTGTATAAGGAAACTTTTATTGCTATGTATCTGCAAAGATTTTAATTAATCATGCATAATAAATATTACCTTACCTTACACTTCCAAAGAACATCCCTTGGATAACAAGAGCTCCCACTCAGCCACCAAACCCCTAGATTCAGCTGACTGAGAGATGCCTGAGACAGCTGTGGTTGACTCAATGGGGACGATTGTAGAGGGAAAAACAATGGAGGAGTTGTGGACATCATTGTCAAAGGTGGAAACTAAGGCCTCCGAACCCACCTTTGCACAACCAGGACCCAGCCTTATACTCCTGGATCATCTGCAATACTCTTGGAATGAGAGGGATCGGGGGAAGACTGACATACCTGATGCTCTCTGGACAAATTCAAATTTGAGCCACCATTGGAGATCTTCTCAAATCCGAGGTGCGACAGGAATCAGAGCTTCGCAATTTTGAGAGAGAGGCGTACCTGAAGAGCGCCCTAAAGTGTCTTCTGCCACCTCCTCCATGGCTGCATTGTGTTCACCACGAAACCGACCAAACTTTCTGTTTGCAGTCGATTTCTAAGCAACAGAAATCTCGCATGAATAAACGTGTGTGAGCTAAGACTGCCATAAATATCACCGCGCTGAGCACGTATCTGCGAAAACAAGCATGGTCATCAGGGGCATGGAAAACCTCAACCTGTTGTTGCGCTGAGTGCAAATCATGCCCCCAACGCTCCCTTCCGTGCGAGCTGCTGGAGCAAGTTCGGGGCTCAGGAACAACTGACACATGCGTCCTGCCCACTAAAGCGAGGAGTTTTTGGACTGAACACAATTTAAAAAAGGTTGATCGAGCAAGCCTTACAAGCAGTGGTGGCTCCTCCATTATGGCAGAGGAGCGTCGCCCCGCCTGCTGCCAGCCCAGCAGGCGCACACTGTTACAGCGCGATGGCAGGGGGCGGGGCTGATCAGTGCGATTGCACTAGTAATGCAGCCCCCTGCCAGTGCGCAGGTCAGATTGGCCGGCTGCCTACAGTCGACCAATCTGACCCTGCGCACTTCAGAGCCTGCAATCTCCAGGCTGAGAAACAGCCGAGGGATTGCGGCCGCAGGCCCCCAGCCTCAAAATGAGCGCTGGGTTAGCCTGCTCCAGCCAATCCTGGAGCTGCAGCGCAGCTCCAGGATTGGCTGGTATTGCGTTGTCCTATGACGGAAGTCCTTTCCGCCCGAGTCATTCGAGGAGAGCCAGGAGGAAGGAGACCGCATCCAGAGCCTGCGACAGCGAGGACACGGAAATAAGCGTCAGGTAAGGTCTTTGTATTTTTTTTTGTTTATGTGTGTTGTATGTTTCCCCCCTCCTCCCCACCTCCCCATCGTCGTCCCTGCCCGCCACTCCAACCCCACACCAGCCACTACTGCTTACAAGCATTAGAAAACAACATTAGATGAAGAAATCTAGCAAATAAATATCCCCTTACCTGACTCACCTAGGAACTAGGACTGCCGAATAGGGCTTTGGGAGGGGCGGCCGACCACCGGGAGGCCTGCCCCTCCCGGGGGATTTTGGGCCGGGGGGCAGCCAGAGCCCAGTTGGGCTTGTTGGGCTGCCCCGGGCTATTTTTGGGCTAGTTGGGCTAGGGTTGGGCTGGTTTTGGGCTGGGGGTACTACATAGCCGCCCATCTTAGGTCACTGGCCACCATTTCGGTGGAAGTGACACGACAGCCGGCTGGGAGGGTTTCGTAGTGGGGAGCTCTTTTTTCTTGTGGGGTTAGTGCGTAGGTGTCTGGCGTTGCGGCATTTGGTGCGGTGCGATGGCGGCCCATAGCCAGGATCCCCGGGTGTTGGAGGCACGGATCGGGCAAACAAGGGGGCTGTCCCCTCGCAGACGGGCAGTGGGCGGGCCTCCCCGCTTTTGATTGACAGTGGGGAGGAGAGTGAGGAGGCAGGGGGGCCTGTGGGAAGCCAGGGGCAGAGGAAGGGACCGGTTGGGGGGGCGGGGTTTCATGCGATGGGGCCTATGGGGCCATGGTTAGGGGTGGGGGGGCAGGGGGCCTAGCAGGTAGCAAGGGGGAGGCGCGGGAAGCACACAACCGGTCAGGGGTGGGGGAGGTCGGGGGGTTGACGGGCCTGGCAGGCAGAGAGGTGCCGTGATGGGGGCCAATGCCGTCCCTCGCGTTGGGGGGCTGGCTGGATAGGGCGCCAGAGGGCCTGCGCCACCGGTGGTCGGAAACAGCGGGTTGGGGGAGGCTTTTGGAGTCGGGGGGCGAGGGGAGTGAGGGGGCCGGAAGGGGGCTGCGGTGGGCAGCTCAGGGCGTCGGGTGGTTGAGGAGTTGGAGTGGAGCGATGGGGAAGGGGGGCTTTTTCCAGGGGAGGGAGCATGGGGTGCCCGGGGCGGGGGAGCTGGGGCTGGGGGTCTGCCCCATCGCGGCTGGGGGGCCATTCATCCAGTACGTCGGGTGCAGGACGGGGATGGGGGGTTTCACGGGGGAGGGCTCGGGGATTGGAGGTTTAGAGGGCAGGACTAACCCCGGCATGTCAGACTCCACTTCTTTTTGGCAGAAAAGGACGGCGAGGTGCTCGGGAGAGTTGCGTGCGGCTCCAACCCACCGAGAGGATGGGCCGGCTCTGCCTCATGCGGGCGGTCGCGCTCCCACGAGGGACCTGCCGGCAGCGGCATACAGGAGGTGGGGTGAGCGGTCCCCGGTAGCTCAACCCCGATGGGTCAATGCGGCCCTAGGGGGACAGGCGCGGGAGGCATATAGCACGGAGCGGGACCCACAGAAACAGCGCGCAGGGCAGCGGCGAGGGAGTGGTGACTGGGGGGAATTGCTCCGCAATTGCAGGGAGAAGGCGGGCTTGAGCAGGCTGGAGCCCACGGAGGGCGGCCCATTGCCAAGCTGGTCAGATAGGGACTGCGCAGGGGTGGAGGGGCCGGAGTCCGAGGTGGATGGCCCAGTTCTATTGGATTACGATGAGGAAAGCATTGAAGAGGGGGAAATTGTGGAGCCTGGGGACCGTCAAGAAGGGGGAGGGGCTGTAATTAACGATATGCCTAGTCTGTTACAGAGCGGTCCGGTCAGGTGGAACAAAGAGGAGAGCGTGACGGACCCTTCTGCACGACTGGTTAGGCGGCGGGATCCGGTACGGACGCCGACCTTGACGCCAGGTAAGGCAACGAAAGGGTTTAATAAAGGGCCGACAGGCGGTGATCCGCAGGCGAGGGTCTCAGTTGGCACTGATGCGCGGGGGGAGTAGGGGGAGGTGCGCTTGAGAAAAGGGACGTATGTGAAAGACACGGGGGTGGGGCCGGAGTCAGCGAGTCCAGGGGGGGGCAAGGGCGAGGGGGGGAAGGCGCCCGCCTCTTCAGGAGAACACGCGGCGGGACCGGCAGGGGGGACTGAAAAGGGGGTAAAAGCGGAAGGGGGGCTCCCAAAGAGGGGGGAAAGGAGAGCCACGGCATCCCTGTGAAAAAGTTGCCATATATGGGGATTACGAAGCCCCTGGGGGCCCACCTTACGTTGCCCACCAAGGAAAAAATCTGGAAGGGCGACTACATTGACATGCTGAAGCTACTACATAGAGAGAAGGGTCCAAAGAAGAGGAGCTAGAACTGGCCAAGAGGCCGAGGGTGCCCATGAACATTGAAAATTGGTCGGTGGCATTTTTGATTTTCGCCAGCGTGTACTGTGAGAAGTACCCGGGCAGGGCCGTCGCTTTGTTTAAATATATGGACGTGATCAGGCGAGCACAGGTCACGTACGGGGGTTACGCATGGTCCCATTATGACGAGGAGTTCCGGGCGAGGATGGCCTGCGATCCGGAGGCCAAGTGGGGGAAATAGACTCAGACCTTTACCAGCAAACCATGGGAGGGGCCAAGTTCGGGAGAACAATATACACGGCAAGCGGGCCACAGCTCGCGCCCTGCCCCTTTCCGATCCGCCCCCACCCGCGGGGGGTGGGATATGCGGGGAACAACGCCGGAAGCGCAGGGGAGCGTGCTGGGATTTTAACAAGGGCACATGCGCTCGACAATATTGCAGGTTAAGGCACGAATGCTCCAAGTGCGCAGGTCGACACCCAGTGGTGCAATGCTGGGGGGCGGGAGGCAGCGGACAGGTGCAGCAGTCCACGCAGGCGGGGCAACAAACGGGGGGTCGGGGGGGTAGGGGAGGACAGGGGCATCTGGGCAAAGGCTCATACTCCAATTAAACAAGAGCGGCTGGAAACATTTTTGGCGTCCTATCCGCGGACCGAGGACGCTAGAATGCTGCAACTGGGCTTTCGGGAGGGTTTCCGGCTGGGGTGCGAGGGTCCGAGGTCCGCCAGGTGGGCTGAAAATTTGAAATCTGCCAACGCGCACGGAGCGGTGGTACGAGAAAAATTGGGCAAAGAAGTCCGGGAAGGGCGCATGGCGGGGCCCTTTCAAGAGACACCGATTTGGGACCTGATCATCTCCCCTATTGGAGTGGTGCCGAAGAAGGAACCCGGACAATACCGGCTGATACAACACCTGTCATGGCCGGAGGGAGCGTCCGTGAACGACTTCATAGCGGCCGAGCTTTCATCAGTGTCCTACTCATCAGTGGACGTGGCGCGGCAGTTGGTAGCGACGGTGGGGGTGGGCGCCCTCATGGCAAAATGCGACATCAAGTCGGCATTTCGACTGCTCCCGGTGCACCCAGAGGATTATCAGCTGTTGGGCATATAGTTTGAAGGGTCCATTTTCGTGGACAAAGCGTTGCCAATGGGGTGTTCCATATCTTGTGCCTTGTTTGAGCGTTTCAGTACCTTTTTGCAGTGGGTTTTTACGTGGCAGACCGGTAAAGAGACGGTGACACAGTACCTGGATGACTTTTTCCTGGTGGGACTGCCCGGTTCGGCGGACTGTCAGCAGCAGCTGGCTAGTTTTACAGAGCTCATGGGCTACCTGGGTGTGCCCCTGGCGCCAGAGAAAACACAGGGTCCAGGCACGGTGTTGTCATTTCTTGGAATTGAGCTGGATTCAGTAGCAATGGAAGCCCGTCTGCCGGAGGATAAGAAGGTGCATATGCTGCTCTTGGTGGACAGCCTGCTGGCAAAAAAGAAGGTGACAGTACGGGAAGTACAGGTCCTCCTAGGGCACTTAAATGTCGCTTGCCGGGTGGTGCGGGCGGGCGAACTTTCTGCAGAAGACTAGGGTTGTCCTTGTCCGGTTTGACGCTACCGCATCATCATATGCGATTGTCGGCGGGCACAAAGGAGGACCTGCGCCTGTGGCGGATGTTTTTGGAGCACTTTAATGGTATCCCAATGGCCGCCTCAGAGGAATGGGAATGGGACGTCACTATCTCCTCAGACGCAGCAGGGGCAGGAGGGTTCGGACTTTACTGGCAAGGGAGGTGGTGCGCCGCGGAATGGCCATCGCACTGGAAGAACGGGGGGAGGAGCATTGCCTTTCTGGAACTGTTTCCACTAGTGGTGGCAGTGACGGTCTGGGCCCGGGATTTGGCGCACAAGAAGGTGATTTTCAAGGTGGACAATATGGCGGTAGTGCAGGTCGTGAACAGGCAGTCAGCCAGGGACACGCAGGTGCTCAAATTGTTGAGGGTGTTTGTGCTGCGATGTTTGGAACACGATATTTTGTTTCAAGCCAGACATGTGCCGGGGGTGGACAATGACATTGCGGACGCTTTGTCTCGTTCACAGTGGCAGAGGTTCCATGGGCTAGCCACGGAGGTGGATGAATGCAGGACACCGGTTCCAGAGGGGATGTGGTCGGTAGGAGAGAAAGGGTCATGCAGTTGGTAAGAGGGTCTGTGGCCACATCAACTTGGAGAGCTTACGAGCTGGCTTGGCGGGATTTCCTGGACAGTGGCGCGACGCGGCAGGACAGGCTCTGGGTCAGGGAAGAACAGGTGGTACAATTTATTATGGCTATGATGGACAAAGGATGGTCCAAAGTGACGATAGCGGGAAAACTGTCAGCCATTGCCTTCATGGGAAAATTGTGGTGGGGCTACGCGCCTTCAGCGGGTGAACTGGGTATGCGACTGATGGAAGGCTGGGCACAGGAAAAAGGCAACCGATCACAGCGGAGGAGGCCCATTTCGGCAGGTATTCTAGTTGGCGTGACGCGGATTTTGCCGCAGATCTGCCGCAACCAGGAAGAAACGGTTTTGTTTTCCACGTTAATGTCGTGGATGTATTTCGAGGCCTTTCGGGTTTCCGAGCTCCTGGGTGCAAGGGGGTGCGGGGTCCAGTGGGGGAGGTGGATCTGCGGGAAAAGGAAGTGGCTGTACTACTGGGGCGCTCGAAGACAGACCAACGGGGAGCAGGGAAGTGGGTGGTCATGGGGCCTGTAGTGGAACAGGAGGTATGCCCCGCGGTATGGGGGAGGATATTAGCCACAAGGGGGGCCTTTGGCGCGGAGGAGGTTTTATGCCGGGAGGAGGGGGGCAGGGTGACGGCGCCTCAACTACTTTGGGTATTGAGGCGCGCCCTCCTAGGACTAGGTGAGAACCCGGGACAGTTTGGGACACATTCCTTTCGCATAGGTGCGGCAACGGATGCAGCAAGACAGGGGTGGGGGAGGGAAGAGCTTATGCGTTTGGGGCAATGGAAATCAGATTGTTTTAAAACATACATCAGGCTGCGGGGCCCCGGGGAGGGAGAGGCATGATTTTCCTCCACTTTTTCTCATATATGTGTCTTTTCAGGTGCAGTGGCGGGGCCTGCGGCGGCGGAATTGTCCATCCTCCTCGTAGGACATTCTTTTGTGAAAAGGGCGGAGCATTACGAATGGGGAAAACAGAACAGTGTGAACCTAGGGTTGGATCCTGGGTTGTTTAGGTGTCATTGGCAGGGAAAAGGGGGCATGAGGTGGCACGAGTTGGTGCCGGCATTGAACAGGTCGATCAGAGGTGGGATTTGGCCCAGACGTGTTGCTCATTCATTTGGGAGAGAACGATCTGGTGCAGTGCAAAGGTTTGGCTTTGTTGAAACAAATGCAGAGAGACCTGTTAGAGATTCAACGGCAATGGTCGGGCTGTCACGTGATCTGGTCGGATTTCATTCCCAGGAGATGTTGGAGGGGGGCAGAGCGGCCAGCGGCAATAGATAAGGCGAGAAGGAAGATTAACAGGGACATGCGGACATTTTGCAACAGGGAAGGTTTTGGGAGGATGGAGCATCCAGACCTGCGTTATGCAGCAGTCTATTTCTTTAGGGAGGATGGGGTTCATTTGTCCAGATATGGTTTGGAATTGTACATAGTGCAGATTAAGGAGGTTTTGGACCGGGTTCTAGGCATATGTAGATACCCAAAACGACCGGGGACCTAGTTGGGGGTCAGAAAAGTCCTGGGGAGGAATTTTCTGAGTGGCGTTTTTCCTGGGTAATAGTTGGTACAGAGGTTTACAGTTACAGTTTATTGGTTGGGAAGGTCACTCCGGAAGCACGCAGGAAGGGGAAAGAGCATAGGAAGTGTACATAGATAGCTAGGTGAAGAAAGGTTAAGAAGTTGCAAGTTTTGGGGGTTTATAAATGTTTGCAGGGGGAACAACTTTAGGGAGGGGGAGGGGGTAAGGTAGGGAGGATACTATTTAGTGAGGATCAGTTTTGTACGGCACAGGCGAAGGAATGTTGATGTAAGGTGCACCTGTTTTCAATAAAGCGGCCTTTTTCACACCATCAAGCTAGTCTGTGGTATGTGCTGCACCCCTCTTGGGCCCAATAGGGCTTTGGGAGGGGCGGCCGACCACCGGGAGGCCTGCTCCTCCCGGGGATTTTAGGCCGGGGCAGCCAGAGCCCAGTTGGGCTTGCTGGGCTGCCCCGGGCTATTTTGGGGCTAGTTGGGCTAGGGTTGGGCTGGTTTTGGGCTGGGGGCACTACATAGCCGGCCATCTTAGGTCACTGGCCACCATTTCGGTGGAAGTGACACGACAGCCGGCTGGGAGGGTTTCGTAGTGCGGAGCTGTTTTTCCCGCCCTCCCTCCCCAATTTTTATGGGGGGGTTTTTTGCTGGAGGTTTTTTCTGGGGGTTTAGATCCTCTGTTAGTTTCAGGAGTTTTGTTTTGGGTAGCGTTGTTGGGAACAGGTGCATCGGGGGGGAAGCATGTACTTTGGTTGTCGCTGGAAGCAGGTGCTGGTGTGCTAATGATGATTTATGGGGGCGTTTTCCTGGGTAATAGTTGGTACAGAGGTTTACAGTTACAGTTTATTGGTTGGGAAGGTCACTCCGGAAGCACGCAGGAAGGGGAAAGAGCATAGGAAGTGTACATAGATAGCTAGGTGAAGAAAGGTTAAGAAGTTGCAAGTTTTGGGGTTTATAAATGTTTGCAGGGGGAACAACTTTAGGGGAGGGGGTAAGCTAGGCGGATACTATTTAGTGAGGATCAGTTTTGTACGGCACAGGCCAAGGAATGTTGATGTAAGGTGCACCTGTTTTCAATAAAGCTGCCTTTTTCACACCAACAAGCTAGTCTGTGGTATGTGCTGCACCCCTCTTGGGCCCAAAGAAAATGACAGGATGCGAGATAGAACTTCTTCCCTTTTCTACTGCCTGAGAGGTAATGGCAGCCGTATTGGGAGGATTTTTTGATGTCAGCTAAGGAACAGGTTTTGCAGGACGGAGATTAAATCTAGCAGGTAAGGACTGTAGAAGGGAAGATGGACGAGGAGGTAACGGAGCATTTTAAACGTGCACCGATTACACATGGTCGGATTCATTGTTTAGGTATGGGAAGATTACTTGATTTTCCTAGAACAAGGACAAATATCGTTCTTCAGTTCCCAAGTCGGCAGGGGCAGCTCTGGCCAAAACGCCACATCCTTCCCTGCCCTGGAACTGAGGTACAAATGTCTCTCCTTCCGTTGTACTTTCTTCAAGTATGGTATCAGGCATGAGAATGGGTGTGTGTGTGTACTTGCTTGCCATGTAGTCTGCACATGGGCACGTGCAACAGAACACGTGTCTACAGTAACAGACCTTCCCCTGTAGAGTGTAAATAGTGTGACAAGCTTGGCAAATAAAACATTAATTTGCCTTTGTGGGTGGGGCGTGTTGCTAGACTCGTGTTTTTTGCAGTATGGTAAATTAACAATCTCACCTCGCATGACAGACGGAGCTCAGTTTGAGTGCACCTTAAGAAATGTAATTAAAAAAATTAAGTAACCACTCTTTGTTTTCAGAGCAGGACTTTTAAAAAGTGAAAAATAACAGCGAAGTGCCCGAGAAAGCCCTTTTAGAGCTAATCCGTGTAAAAAACTGGGAAACACAATTTCTAGGATTGTACTGAGAACTTAATTCCAATCCTTAATTGCCAACACGTAAGGAACATGAGTGAGTGGCCTAGCTGATGCCATATTGTACCACCTGCTGGTAACTCGGAACTACTTGCTCGTGTTACCTGCATTAATCAATGCTATGATTTGCTTGTCGGAGTCAAGACAGGCCTATTGAAATCATTAAGTGAGCTGGAGAGCGAATTAAACAGTCGCTTGCATTTTAGTATTTCCATGAATACCATCTTTGCAGTAAACCACCAGTATATTGTCAAAGGTGGCTGACTGCAGTGGTACCTGGATAATCCTACAAATCTAGGTTTAACATGTATGCGCCTTTTGCAAAGATGTATGTCATTAGCAGGGATTATTTCACATCTGCAACAGCTGGGATGTTTATTGGACTGTCAAACATTGCTCAGCACTGATTCTGTATCACCCAGGTGCCATATTAAACAAGCATTGGCAAAGCCAATAGGTCTCGCTTTTGGGATCTATTACCTTTGCCAATGCCTTTTGGCGATGTTGAAGCAGCTACAATATTTTGTAGACCACATGCATACATGATGACATGTGTGCACACGTGTGATTACGCAAGCGTGTGCCTACAAAATTACACATGTGCCATTTTTCTTTATTTACCGATTCGAGATGGATCGGCAAATAAAAAAAAAAAAATGAAATGGAAGTAGAGCAAAAGTGCTTTTGTATGGTAGAGGAGCTGGCAGTAATGTGTTACTTGGTCCTCCCCCCAAAGAAAAAAGAAATAACATTAATAAAAGAAATATGGTGGGGCTTGGGGTAATGGAGGAGCAGGTGGGTGGAACAATGAGGCAGGGGAGGGAAATAGCAGTACACAAGGGACAGCAACACAGGGGAGAAGCAGACACGTGAGAAAACAACACAGAGTAGGAGGGAGTTTGGTGCTGGTAAAACACGAGAGAGAGCATGCAACATGAGAGAGAAAGCAAAACAGAGCGCTGGGTTGTGGATATTTGGCAGGGGCAGAGAAGCACTTGTGCAAGAGGTCTGGAAAACACATGAACTCTCATAGAATGCTTAAACAAAACGAAACAAGCATTTGCAATGCAATAGGTCTCACATTTACGAGAGTCTGAGCTATTGGCAGTGTAAATGACAATGCCTTTTATTTATGTGTTGTTTTTAAAACAGATAAATAAAAGTCATTGTCATTTACAATGCCAATAGCTTAAGCTCTCATAAATGAGAGACCTATTGCATTGCAAATGCGTTCGTACTATAACATTTTTAAAAAGCGCTAGGAAAGAGCGTGTCCTGCCTGCAATAGCAGGCGGGACAAAGCTATTTGAGAAAATAATGCTCAGAGGCTGTAATTAAAGCCTACCGAGTAACAACACACGTAACAGGGGGTGTCGCCATGGGAGGTTACAAAATGAGACAAGGCGGTACTAAGGAAGGACTACTAAGCCTATTGACCAATGAACAGCCACAGTTTACAGGGGACAATGACACAAGCCAATGAAAAATATGGGCGGACAGTGGGTGGAGCTTCAAGTCCCTACTTGAATACAGCATGCCTCGCGGAGCAGCGCATGAGCTGCCCAGGCTCAACCTAAAAAGTAGTTGCCTTAAAGTGAGCAGTGGAAGAATACAAGTCAGCCAAGCCAAAGGATACTGAGGTGCTATGCTCTTCCGAGAGGGACAAACACAAAAAAGAACAAGATAGACAAGGAAAGCCATCGAATAAGTGGAAGCAACCACTCATGTGCACACCCTAATACTATGCTGTATATGACTATAGGTCCTTTACTACTAAGTTTCTTTTACAAATTATTTTAGGGTTATGGAGTAATGTGAATAGCAGTATCATGAATTAGGTCACCAGAGATTTCATCAATGTTATCAATGATGTCATTTGAGATATCATCAATGATGTTATATAACTTCTCATGAAAGATGTAATATGTGAGGTCATAAGCAGTGCATGACAGGAGCATAAATTATACTTAGTTGAGTAAACTGTAAATGGTAAACTTCAGTGTTTGTAAGCGTTAGTTCGGATCTCATTTCAATACCTTACTATGTCACTTTAACCTTTGTTTTTTGAGTGAATTTCTTTTTTTTAACATTATTTTATATCTTATTACCATACCTAACTACAGCATCACTTTAACCTTTGTGTTTTTTCAGTCAATGTCTGTGGTTTCTTGATCATATTTTAAGTTGAACATATGTCCAATAACCTCAGGCAGTCTGCGACCAACATCCTGGAAGCAGTCAACCCAAGGTGTGCATGGCATTTTTAAAATTATTATTTTGAGTACAGTGTCACTGCGACACAACGGGATAACAGCGGTACCACATGTGAGTCCGTGCATGTGCCGCAGTAATACCATGTTACCGGTGATAAAATTGGCTTATAACTTTTTATTTTAATTACCGGCGGGTCCTTATGGAGCTACACCCCCACATGGACTGGTGGTCAGGGTTTGCTCACCCTGTCCCCTTATGAGTCCTTGTCAAACTTTTTCAGGACTCGGGGACCAATTTAACTAATTTATTTAATGATTGCCAGTGGTTTCAAAACATGTAATTCTCACTCACAAAGCCAATACTGTGAAATATTTTCTATATTACATAGTCAGTGCATCTTTACCACCAAATGCAGCTTTCCTAAACCAAGACAGAGTGAAATCAAACACAGCTAATTATTTCTGTATTTTAATTGGTGCTGCTGGAGCCACATTAAGCAAACATTCCAGCTTTCATGTCTCTGAAATATGTTTGATCGTTTTACTGATTCACTGATTTATAGAACTCCTCACCATACTGGCTGAGCTAAGGGTGATTGAACTTTATTTTTAGTTTCATTTTAAACTGAAATAAAAAGATAAATGTGACGTGGAAAGCTGTATGCTGTCAAAATCACGAATGCAGCATGTGCTGATTTTCCTAATGTATTCAGCTTTCTCTTTCAAGTTCACTTAAGTATCTGAAAAAATATACATTAATTCGCCCACCTACGTCCTATGGTATCTTGGTAACTCCTCTGTTTTTCCTGCATTCAGGAAGCACACACTGACATGGACACGAAATAAAGTCAGATAGGACTGCAAGGAAACAACATTGTATGACTTTCCAAGGCCATTTACCTCTCCTAGCCATAGCTGTGGAGCAGTGCTGCAAATAATGCCTGTGAAAGGAAAATGTGAGCCTGAAGGTACTGTTAATGCACTTATATAAGGCATATAAAAAAGGCATAGAAATGTGGGGTCTTCTCAGTATATGAAATATAGGAAAAATGTTATAAAATATGTCACCAAGAGTGTTCATGGCTTTCAAATTATACAGAAAAAATCCTATATTCATGTAATATGAAAAAATAAATAATGGGTAACAAGTGTAATATGGCCCTATATTGCTGTATCAGAGTTCTGGCAACTTGGTTTGTCCTGCCTTTTGAAGAGACCTGCACTCAACATGCAGGTATGCAACACCGAATCAGCAGTATTTCATCATACTGTGGTTGGTAACAAGAGTACCGCTGGGTTGGTTAATACTAACATCTGCTAGCAGCAGATTCAGATTGGTACCTTAATACTACATAAAAGATCTCTAATCACCGTACAGAGACCAACAAATAGAGCGGCAAAGCAGTGCCAGAAATGTATCTAAAGTCACGTGAGCTCGCAGTCTTATGACACATTTTCACCTGCTCTTTTTGGCAGACAAGTGGAAAGTTGCAGTTACCGAAAAAATGCTAACTTATCCTTCTATTCAACGTGTAGTGTTGGGGCACAATCAGTCAAATATCTAGCTGGTGTCTCTGAAAGGCAAGTAGGGGTGATATAGAGTCTGCCACCTATCAAAACATTGCCACTGAAAGGCACGGCTTGGCGTAATCAGTCATACGTGAGACCTCTTGGTCTGGAGCAATATCAATCACGTTAGGCCAGTGCCTCTGAAAGGCGACTGAGGCTAGAGCAGATTATGTCACAGAATAGGACTATAGCTCTGAAAAGCAGAAGGGGCTGGGAAGAGTTGTCACATGTCATACAGGGCTACCTAAAGGATGGCATGCTTGGAACAAAGTCAGTTGCATGCAAAACAAAGACCACTGAAAGGCAGGTAGGGCTAAAACAGGGTCAGTCAGATGTCTGAAACCTGGGTAGGCTCAGGGAGAAGTCCATCTCATTTCACCTATGTTGCTGAAAGAAGGGTAGGGTTGGGCGAAGGTCAGTCAAATGTGATACCTCGGATAGGTGGATAGGGATGAAGGCTGGTGAATCGCTTGTCAGTATCAAAGAATTAGGGGGAGGTCCTAGTTGCATATTGAAAAAAAAATAGATCCTTACTCCGTAGTGTGTGCTAAACCTCCTACAGTGAGAAAAAGAGCAAGGCTTTTTTTTTGTATAACCTTTACCCAGCAGGGTTACCCCTTGGCGACATGCTTCATCATAGGGTTGTTCCCATTTCGCTGCGGAACGGTGATTACTGCTACCTGTGAGATACACAGGCGGCTCCTCCGCTATGGTGGAGGAGCATCACCCCACTGCTTTCTCACAGTGCGAGAAGCAAAAATATAAAATGGTAATAACTTTTAGTTATTACCATTTTATGTTTCCTGTTTCCTGGCGGGCAGGCGGGTGAGCAGGGCTGCTCTGCTTACGGAGCAGGGCAGGGGAGGAGTGGTCTGCCCACTCCTGAGTGCGCAATGACTGTTTGGTCGGCCCTCTCGGGCCGCCCAAACCAGTCATGCACACTTTCCCCTTCTCCATGCAGGCTGCATTGTAACCTGCATGGAGAACATGCCCGCCCCTCCAGCCCCTGGCTGAGCGCCGTGTCATGGCGCTCAGACCAATCAAAATGCTGCAATGTAGCGATGTGACTGGCTTAGGGGAGGGAGCCTGGCTGCCTGCTTCCTGTTCCTGCCCAAGTTGGAGGCAGGAGAGCAGGAGCCGAAAAGACGCGGGACCCGGCCTCAAGGTAGGATTTTATTTTTTTATTATTATGACACCCCCGCTCGCCCCTCACCCCTGCACCCCCCCTCCCCTGCACCAACCCCCCACCCGCGAGCCATGCCGGCCACAACTGCTGAATGGTATACACCAAATTATGATAAATAGGAGTTGGAGGGGTTTTATTGTGAATTGAAAATTCCTACAGGGTAGGAAAGCTATGCTTTATTCTGTCCTCCAGACGGTATGATTAGAAAGGGAAGAAATGTAGAAAGTATGTGTGGTTTTAATTACCCTTCTTTCTACAAGGTCTACGTGTTTCAAGCCACCCTTCCCTGTGGCTTTCGTCAGGACCAAGGATTACACTCCCTGATACCACTACTAATTAGACTATCTAATAACAACGAAGTGTAGTGACTTCACACTGCATGCACAAATACACTTTTCACCTATTTGGTACTATATTCTGTGATACACATAAAAAGCAAGAATTTTGCTCCATAGGTCCTCCGGTGGCAAGGCGAGCCTGTAGTCACATTTGCATCAAGGTCTTGTCTCAGCAAATTAACCTGAGAGCTCATCAACACGCCCACACACCCAAATAGCAGGGTGAAATCTGGTGATAAGAGCTTCTGTCATGAAAGAAAGATGGAAGTAAAGCAAAAAGAACTTGCCTACTTGAGGTACTGGCTTTGTCAATTTGTTTTTGCCATGTTGCACAGCTGCACATCTGCTGTGCAACATGACTGGAAGTTAGGGAAATTAGCGGTGAAAAAACTATGATGCAGCCAGATTTTTTTTCTTATGGGAGGAGTTGGCCTATCAACACAATGCGGGAGGGACAGTGTAAGCAACACTATGCAAGAGGGGCAGGAAGAGATGGATGGTGCAAGCAACACAAAGCAAGAGGGAGGAAGGAACTGGGCAAGCAACACAGCATGGAAGGGAGTGGGGGAGATCGGCAAGCCACACAACATAGGAGGGGGCGAGAGGGTTAAGGCAAGCAACACAATGTAGGAAGAGCGGAGCAAGCAAAACAATGCAGGAAGGGGCGGGAGGGATGTGGCAAGCAACAACAATGGATCAATAATAACAAAGAGGGACAGGGCGGATGGAAGCAACATTGTGGGGTGAGATGGGGGAGAGGCGTCTACAAAAATATGCACTCCATGGAGTGCTCCAACTAAGAGAAAAAAGTAGCACCAAAAGCGACTGCTGTGTAAGGTGGAAGGACACTGGGCAAGGAAGAGGTACTTGGGCTATGCTCCAGGGGAGGGACAAACTCACAAAGAGGAACTGAAGCTGGCATGAGCTCACCAAAGAGAAGCAAGGAAATGAGAGTGACGATGAAGCTAAACAATGGCAAGCAATGGGCGGGCTCTATGCCTCCTATAAGTAAACAAAATGTCTTGCAAGCAACAGCGCATGTACTGTCTCAGGCGAGAGCTAAACATGCTGGACTTATAAGAGAAACTATTTTTTTTTTAAAACAGTACTCAAACTACCAAATATGTAATATTGCTACAAAAGTCTTCATCTACCATAATGCACTGCTCTAACATTGTGTACAGCCACATTTGTTAAAAGTATATAGTTTGTGTCATCGCTCTATGAGGCTTCGAGGTGTATGTCCATCTCAAAGCCTCATACCATGTCCAAGTTATAGAAACCATGCCCTGGCAGATGTCTTGCATGTGCCTTTTAAAAATGCATTAGTGTGGATCAATTATAAATATTTACGTTTATTACTTTTATTGTTTTTCTGAATAAAGTGTGTTGATAAAGCTTATGCATTGGTAGGATTTTCAAATGCATTTCACAACTATTGCGCTATTGCCTTTTCTTAACAAATGCAGACAATGGTTTGATGCACGTGTATCAAACTAGCCAGCATTAATTGCCTTTATTGAGAGCAGACATGGAATATTTTTTAAAATAGTCTAAACTCGTGCATTTTAAGATATTTTTGTAAAGCGTACTTACAAATATTTGTATGGCCTATCACAATGGCGACAAAATGCTACACATTCCGCATACAAATTTCGGCCCATATACATTAATATATATGATGGGCAACATTTACTGTGGCTTCTTAGTGTAGAGATAGATTTAAGGATAATAGGGATGCTGGAAAGAGCAGAGAGGCAAGTAAAATAACTTATTCTAGAACGAAAAACACACAGGCATCTTAAAGGCAACATCAGTATAAAGAAGCAAGATGGAATGTGTCTCCGCATGTATGCAACGCCAAATGTACATTCTTACTGAGTCAAGTTTATGTACGGGTAACATGATCTCGGGTCGGGGGCAAGGGATCTGCTTTTCCCTTGCCTGTGCCTCATCTCAGAAGAAATACAGATTTCCTTCAACTGCTTCCGCTGACCTTGCAGCAAGCCTGTTCCCCAGTGTGCAAATACGATGTGTGTGGCAGCAACAAATCCCTCGCTTCCTTCCTGGAGTCTCGTTTTCCGAACATGGAGCAAAGGTGAAAAGTAAAAAACGCAGGGCCTCATTTATGAAAAGTGTTGCATCGCTGCGTAAAAACAGCGCAATACTTTTCAGTCCGCCATCCTTGCGACACCATGGTTTCGCCATATTTACTCGCTCCATGTTGCAAGGATTTACAGATACGTCAGTATTCCTGAAGTATCTATAGGCACAAAAGTGGCGTATTGCTGGGTTGTGTCTGAAAACAGACGAGACTCAAGCAATGTGTCCTTTCCCATGTGAAAGGGCCTGTGTCACTCCTTACGCCAAGGATTTGACACAGTGGCATCCTAGAAGTGGCATAGTGAAATCTCATAGATTTCACTGTCCCACTACTACAAGCCTTTTTTGCAGGGGAACACCCACCCTGCATACATATCTGACGCAGGTATAATGTGAGCCAGGGGTTTACAAAGTGACGCATCTGCCTAGATGTGTCACTTTGTAAATATGGTGCAGTGTGGTGCATATTTTACGCCACCACAGCGTCACAAAAAGTGACGCAACGACGGCATAAAGGGCTCATAAATAAGGCCCACAAACTTTACACGGTACCACTGTCTCACATTAGAGCTGCCTTGCGCTAAAAAAAAATGGTGTTTGATTAGAATCGGAGTTCATAATTAGTATATCAGTTATGAGATTCATAAGTACGTTTAACACTATTTTAACTAACAGTGCTTGATGCGTTTTTTACTAAATGGCCTCGTACCAATTTGAGAGGCAAAGCCTCTTTCGAACTTTTTTTTTTATTCATGATTGGGGATGAAAGCCCATTGCTGGTGGAAATGGCCTGCCTGAGAGGAGAGGCGTAAAAGATTGGGCGGTAGAAGAAGAAGCCAGTGGAAAAGCAGAGTCCAGTGTCATACTTTCATGAGTAGGGTTGCAATGAACGGAGCTCCATGAAATCATTCAGAAGACAGACGCAAAGGAGCAAGTTTGATCTGCGTGTGAAGATGGCGCAGTCCAAGGTACATGTCGGGTCGTGGTTGGATATATATATAAATATATATATATATGTATATATATATATATATACACAAATCCATATATAGGCGCACACACACATATATATATATATCCATGTTCAGTTATAGTTAGGTCAGACTTTCTATAGGAAAAGTGCTTTTTTGTTTCACTAATAACTTTGGTGGCATTTATCTTTCCGAAAAATTCGTTCATCCACCTCTGTTCTTTCCTTGCAGGAGCGAGCCCTCTGATTGGCAGGCCGCAACATCAGAAGAAATGGTGCAGCTGCCATTACAGGACACAGGGTCTCAGTCCCTGTGTCCTGAAGATGTTAAAAAATACCATTCAAGGGGTCAGGGTAGGGAAACCCTGACCTCATGGCCCTGTAGGGGTCCCAGACCCAAAATGTTTTAAAAAATGTGGGGGGTTCACTACGGTACGAATGCTGTATCTTTCTCTTAGGTGAGTGAACTTCAGGATATTACGCTGTATTTTTTGCGCGCATTAACTTGTCCTGATATAAGATTGGTCATTGAGATACTTGGATACTGCCTCGGGTAACGATATTGCTGCAGGATGATATGTCGTGTTTCTTGGATGTATTAATTTGTCTGTTTACGAATTTGGATGTAAATATACTTTGATGCTATTCAGTTTCTGGCACTGCAGCAGGGTGTACGCGATAGTTGTTGCAGGCTGATGTTCAATAGCGTTAACTACATGTTTACCCACTCGCATTACTTACACTGCAGATTCCGATTCATCGATATTGACTGGCAGAACCGCTTGGCGTTACTTATCATCCTCTAGGTTTGGATATTATATATTAACTTTATGGTAATATATTCCATGGTTGGTCACTGACATCATTTGACTATGCACTAGTTTCTGTGATTAATACTGTCGTTGGGATATCACATTTTTTTATGCTTTCGGCACAGTAGGGTTCTCAGGGTGACACAGTATGGTTAAGTGTTTTATTTCTTAATTGATTCATATAGATCACAGTGGACTCTTTTTTCTTTTCTTCTTCTTCCTTTTTCTTCTTCCCTTTTTCTTTTTTGCTAAGCTGGACACGGGACTCTCCGCACATTTAATCAGTTCGTCCCAGTATAATGTATTATATGTAATACACATGACGATTATTCCTCTGTTTACAGAATATTGCCCCTGAAGAAGGGACCTCCGAGTCCCGAAATGCATCGGGCTACAGGCCTTGTGACATATATGGGCCATGAGACAGATACGCACTGATGAATTTGTGAACTAATATGCAAGAATTTATTGAACTTAGAAATTGTATTGTATTAGATGAACTGTTTTTGATAAAAGAATTCGTTTTGTCACAGTAACCCATTGTTTTTGGCAGATGGGTGTGTAATTTTCTATATGAACGTAAGAATTGTATTACGTCATATGATTTCTGTTGAATACTAAGTCTTTGAAAATATGAATATAAAATGAATACAAGAAGATATCGTTTCTGCACGATTTGTTAAGACAAAGAATAGAGTTTCAGATTATAGAACGTTTTGTTCAATAGGAATAGTGCACACTACAATCAGGGACCATCCTGTTAGTTTATCTGTTTCATGAGTGTGTGATGTCAACACACACAAGTAGTGTTGCACCCTTGGTTTAGACACATTAATGTTGATTATTATTGTTTTTCAGAGTGCGCCTATTCTATGATTAGGTAATCTCACATTTGGCAGCCAGAGGCAGCACATAGATTACATTTTCATTAGTAGCACAATGTCGTCATTTGATTCAATTACCAGTATTACAGATAATAGGGCATCTATTCATGCCTACACTAATGAACAAGCATCAGATATATATGCTTTAATACAAGAGGTTAAACTGGTTGACACACATGGGGGGTTCACTGTTCAACAACTTAAACAACTTGAATATCTCACGCGGAGACAACTCAATCAAAGATTACATGCGTCCACATTAGTCCAATATCACAGGGCCAAAAGAATACCACGTGGATTACGTTTGTCTATTCGCCCCATGCTATTCAGATTTCATCTCAATCCCAAATTTATGGACAAATGGTTTTCTATTCTGAACAAATGTTCATTAGATTTGATTCTTTTAATAGTTGAGGAACTTTCCAGAACCATTAGAGAATTAGATGAAGAAATTTGTAATTTAAAAAATGAACTAGAAAGAAGATTGGAAACTGAGACATGGACAGTTACCTTGCAAGATCTTAACCAGAAATTGGAACAGTACAATAAAGAACTACAAGAAGGTAAAATTAGAAAGTACCGCAGGGATACCATTGACTATAAGCTCAATGAGGTATACACATGGGCGGAAATTTATGCCAGAAGACGCTTTAATGATAAAAAAACTACTTCTTCCTCGGAAGAATCTGTAGCAACAGACCAAGATACATCAATTCATAGACCACCAGTCTCTAAAGCCATTCCATCTATACCAGCATCGACAATTACACCTACAACATCAGGTGATTCTCAAATACCCACCACCTCTAGAATACCTTTTTTATCTCAGGCACCGGATCAAGGTCAACCACTATTACTACATCCCACTGCAACGGGGGAAAACGCCATAAAACTAGGAGAGGACAAGGGGGGCAAAACTCTGCGCAGTGGCAAGAGTGTAGCCTGATCATTAACATCTCATCGACAACCCTGTCAAGACAACAAATAAGAATACTTAATAAAGGTATGTCATTTGTCCCCACCACAACTACCACTAGATTAGACACTGACATTGCTCTTTATAAATTCATGCGCAAGTTACGGTTACGCCACTATTTTTCAAACATCATGCAAGAAACAGGAGAACTGCAAGAAGATATTTCAACTAAGTTTAAGCCAAAAAGCAACTATCAGGCTCCTGTATCTCATAAGATTCTTGATACTTTTGAAAATATTGTCAAACATGATTGTGCAAAGTTGAACTACAAAAGATCCAGAGTTTCTAATTTCACTGAGCATGAAAAACGTACCATTCGATCAATAGCTAACAATAAAGACCTTACCCTGAAATCAGCTGATAAAGGAGGAGCCCTTGTGGTTATGGACACCACCTTCTATGTTCAAAAAGTAAATGAGCACGTATCGGACACTATTACCTATCTGGTTCTTGATGCTGATCCTACCACTAATCTACAAATTATTCTTCACCAAATTCTCGATCAAGCTGAGCAAATGGGTATCATAGACTCAAAATTGAAATCCTACCTTACCACCAGTAGTCCACGGCATCCAAAAATCTACATGACACCTAAAATCCACAAACACCCCACTGATCCTCCGTTTCGGCCGATTGTGTCTGGATGCAGTTCTATCTTTGATCCCTTGGGGAAATATCTGGATCATTTTCAACAAAAGTTTGTGCAAAGTTGGTGTATATACACAAAAGACACCACAGATTTTTTAAAGAAACTTCAGATTGTTGAACCTTTCTTTCAAGACAACTGGATACTCTGTACCATTGACGTCACAGCGCTTTATACATCTATAGCGCATACAGAAGGCATTGAAGCTACAGAATGGGCATTACTCAAGATGGAATTGCCAGAAGATTTCAGCGTCTTTTTGCTTAAACTTTTTTTTCTGTCTTCATAACAGTTATTTTCAATGGCAAGATACCTTTTTGGTCAACTTACCGGTACATCTATGGGTTTTTCCGGTGCCCCGGCATATGCCAATATTTTCATGTCAAAATTTGAAAACGATTATATACTGACCAATACTAATTGGACCACAGGGCTTGTGCAATACAGAAGGTTCATTGATGACATTTTTCTTATTTGGATGCAACCCCTGCAACATTTAGAAATTCTGATCCGGGAACTCAACACTAGAAACCCCAGAATCCAATTCACTCACACGATTAGTACCAAACGGGTGAATTTTCTAGATGTGTCAGTTATTAAGGATTACACTCAACACAAACTAACCACCGAAATTTTTACCAAACCTACTGACAGAAATAGCACTCTACATTACTCCAGTTTTCATCCCAGGAGTCTCATTTCTAATCTGCCATATTCGCATTTTCTCCGAATCAAACGGATATGCTCCGAACCTACTATCGCCACCACCAAGATTGAGTTACATAAACAACGGTTTGCACAAAGAGGATATCCTCCAGATATCCTACAGAAGAGTATTTCTAGACTAGTCAACAAGGACCGCACATCGTTATTGCTTCAAGCTTCAAGGAGCCAGGAAACGACATCCATCTTTGTTTCTAAATTTTCTACCTGCTCCACTCAAATCAAGGAAATTATTAACAAGAGATGGGAGCTTCTTCAAAATGAACCCGACTTTAAAGGCATTTTCAAAGAAAAACCGATATTTGCTCACACTCGGGGTAGGAATTTGCAAGATTTGATACAATCATCAGATAATTTCCAGTCCAAACAGATCTTCAAAGGAACTATGAAGTGTCGCAACTGTACACATTGTAATAACATTACCACTGGTGATATACTCACACACCCCGTTTCAGGTAGAAAAATTCAATTGAGACACACCTCCGACTGCAATACTACCAATATTATATATTGTTTGAAATGCCCCTGTGGAAAAGCATATATAGGCAAGACAGAACGCAAGTTCAAAATTCGTTTAACTGAACATAAAAGCACAATACGACTAGGGAACAAAACTTCAAGCGTGGCTACACACTGGCTAGAAGCACAACACAATATATCTCAACTTAGAGCACAGATTGTTGAAGTTGTTCTCAAATATGATGGTCAGGACAATAACACCAAATTATTGCAAAGAGAGGTTTTTTGGATTGACTTTTTGCAGACTTTGTCCCCCAGAGGGCTTAATGATAAATTGGATATGAGCTGTTATTTGTAATAAATTGGATTATATGTTGTGTTTACATTAGCAGTATATTTGATGTGAATATTATCATGGTAACTAATATAGTCATTTATACATGTTCTTTCTTTTCTTTTTCTTTTTTTCTCTTTTCTATCTGTTATCATCTTCCACTATGATGTATTAATTATCATATTGTACCTAGATGTTACATACTCCATATAGTCCCACTTATGTAAGGTAGTCGAGATTGGGGCATTTCATCCACTGTAGCACACCCTCTCTGGGTTTGAATATTATCTCTGCTCATGATTAGATTCTCCTACATCAGAGAGTATATCTATTTCGCTAGTCTCGTTATTAGATAGAGATCTGGACTCTCATATATTATTTCTAAGTTATGGGGAAGTTGCCCATTACTCTGATTCTGTCGTGTAATTTCCAGTGATTTTTTTACTTTATGTGCACCATATTTTTGCATAAGAATATAACGTTAGCTTGCATGTTTCTCGAGCGGGTTAGAGCAAGCCCCCATCATTTTGTTACATTTAATCACGTAATGAGTTTGCATCTTTAAACGTATCTTTAAAGGTTTCACATTTAAGTTTTGTTTATTTTCTCACGCACAGGGGGCGTGACAGCTTGCCGCACGTTTCAGGCATCCCGAGTTCAACTTCTATTCCCATACTCTCTCTACCCGCGTGGGTCGTAGTTTAGTCCTGTTTCTATCTTTATGACATAAATGGCGATCAGACTAGACGCCACTCTTAGTCCTCCGAGCTCCAGGCTGCTACACTCGAATCTTACCTCCTTGCCATAAGGTCTTCATCATTACAGTAGGTAAAAACTGCAGCTAGACTTATATTCCCCAATATTTATCGTTGTTGGTTCTTATAGACAACACGCTGACGTACAACGGGTGTTTGTTGTGTTTTTTCAGCTACTGTGTTTTGGTTAAGATACGGGACTCATATCCTCTGAGTCACTGCTTTATTCTACGGTACGAATGCTGTATCTTTCTCTTAGGTGAGTGAACTTCAGGATATTACGCTGTATTTTTTGCGCGCATTAACTTGTCCTGATATAAGATTGGTCATTGAGATACTTGGATACTGCCTCGGGTAACGATATTGCTGCAGGATAATATGTCGTGTTTCTTGGATGTATTAATTTGTCTGTTTACGAATTTGGATGTAAATATACTTTGATGCTATTCAGTTTCTGGCACTGCAGCAGGGTGTACGCGATAGTTGTTGCAGGCTGATGTTCAATAGCGTTAACTACATGTTTACCCACTCGTATTACTTACACTGCAGATTCCGATTCATCAATATTGACTGGCAGAACCGCTATCGTTACTTATCATCCTCTAGGTTTGGATATTATATATTAACTTTATGGTAATATATTCCATGGTTGGTCACTGACATCATTTGACTATGCACTAGTTTCTGTGATTAATACTGTCGTTGGGATATCACATTTTTTTATGCTTTCGGCACAGTAGGGTTCTCAGGGTGACACAGTATGGTTAAGTGTTTTATTTCTTAATTGATTCATATAGATCACAGTGGACTCTTTTTTCTTTTCTTCTTCTTCCTTTTTCTTCTTCCCTTTTTCTTTTTTGCTAAGCTGGACACAGGACTCTCCGCACATTTAATCAGTTCGTCCCAGTATAATGTATTATATGTAATACACATGACGATTATTCCTCTGTTTACAGAATATTGCCCCTGATGAAGGGACCTGCGAGTCCCGAAATGCATCGGGCTACGGGCCTTGTGACATCTATGGGCCATGAGACAGATACGCACTGATGAATTTGTGAACTAATATGCAAGAATTTATTGAACTTAGAAATTGTATTGTATTAGATGAACTGTTTTTGATAAAAGAATTCGTTTTGTCACAGTAACCCATTGTTTTTGGCAGATGGGTGTGTAATTTTATATATGAACGTAAGAATTGTATTACGTCATATGATTTCTGTTGAATACTAAGTCTTTGAAAATATGAATATAAAATGAATACAAGAAGATATCGTTTCTGCACGATTTGTTAAGACAAAGAATAGAGTTTCAGATTATAGAACGTTTTGTTCAATAGGAACAGTGCACACTACAATCAGGGACCATCCTGTTAGTTTATCTGTTTCATGAGTGTGTGATGTCAACACACACAGGTAGTGTTGCACCCTTGGTTTAGACACATTAATGTTGATTATTATTGTTTTTCAGAGTGCGCCTCTATTCTATGATTGGGTTCACCATGATCCCATGGGACTCCCTCAGGAGTCCTGAAGGACCGGGAAATCAAACTACAACTTTTGCCCTGCAAGGCTTTCAGTGGGCACTCAAAGACACTTGACAACCCTTTTAGCCTTTTTGCATTTGCTGAACCAACCATCCTTGTTTAAATCACCTGTTGTTATGCAGTTTATTATAGGTTTGACACACATGTTCCCTCCCAAACAGTGTGGAATGGCACAGTGGGACCTTAACTTGATCTTGAATTTCCTCATATGTCCTCCCTTTAAGCCGATGCACAGCTGCTTGTTGCACCTTCTTATCTAAAAGGCTGTCATCCTCATTACGATCATTTCAGTCCGTTGTGTGAGTGAACTCTAGACTTTATTGGTACAACTACTCTACACTGCCGTTTTTCCACGCTAACTGGTTCTGAGGACATAAACAATCTTCTACGAAAAGTTGGGACTCCTTTCCAAATTGGGCAATCTATTACTCTTGCAGCATTCTTTGACCTGCCTCACCCATCGAAAGAAGAGAAAGGAAGGCTCCATCGGTGGACCCCAAAAGAGATTTAAACTTTTACATTGATTGTTCCAAGGACCATCATGTTTTTGTGGGGTCCTCTGGGGTTAAGAAATGAAAGGCCAGACACAAATGAACTCTGTCGAGATGGGTGGTCCTCTGCATTTAGATCTGCTATGCATTGGCCACAAAGCAGCCTCTGGAAGGTGTGAGAGCCCATTCCACCATGGGCAGGGCTGGCTTCACTGCATTGGCACATGGAATGCCTGTTCTTGACATCTGTCACACTATGACATAGGTATCGGTGCACACATTCCCTAAGCACCACTGCCTTAACAGGCAGGTCTGACAGGAACGGAATTTTGCCTTCTCGGTGCTGCGAGATTTTCTGGTCTGAGCCCACTCCATTGACTCTCCACCTTCAAGAGGTACTGCTTTGTATCTATTTCTAAAGATGGGGAACCTGTGGTTAAAAGTATGCATAAGAAGAGCAAGTTACAACCCTTTGCTAACACTTTTTCTGGTGGATACTCTAACTGCTGACTCCTCACTGCCCTCCCACCTCACTGTTCTGTGGAGTGGTCTCTTTGTACTATCTAAAAAGTTCCCAAATTAGAGACTTGAACATTAATACCGAAAATTGTTTTGTGTTCCATGTCCAAGGGTGCAGAAAGAGTTGAGCAACAAACTAACATCAGTGCACAGGGGTATATGCGGCTCCGCTCTGTCATTTCCGGGGCGGAACGAAGCCTATGCTCAGTTGCCTAGCATCACACAGCTGCGTGCTGGAGCACTGCTATGGAAAGTTTCTGGATCCAGTCAGGCACCTGGGAAATATTCTAAAGGTGATGAATCTGTGGTTAGATAGAGTAGCCACCAAAAAGAGCATTACCAAAGGTACGTAATTGCTCTTATGTCCTACAATTTGCACAATGATCTCTGCAAAAAACACATCAACCCCATATCCTGTGAATTTGTGACCTAAAGGTTACTTGCAGTGCTCTGTATAGCAAGCACAATAACCCTCTAAACTAGCTAATGGCGTTGGAACTCTGTGATCAAAATATTATCAAATGATCTCTGTAAGAACTGCATTAACAGCCCAAGCACTCTTACCAGTGATACCCATTGATCTGTACAGCAACTTGTTTAACACCGTTAGATATTTCAAAATTTGGTGGGTCACCAAGAAAGTTAGCCTTTTCCTATTATAATTCTCATTGTTGTCAATTTCTTTGATGGCAGATTTTGAAAAAATAACGAATAACAAATATGTACTGGAATAATATAGATTGATTGTCACTGACTCTGACCCATGACTGCACCCTTTCTGACCCCTGACCCTTCCTGCTATCACCCTTTCAATTTGTGGGCTACCAGAATGTATTTTGAGAGCTTGACTGTGTCAGGTGTGTCTTTCTCAAGGCAGCGTCCTTCTTGAGTAGCCACCTGCTTAACACACAACCGGTGACATCTGATAGCCCATGTGACATACACGGTCATCCCAATGCTGAAGAAAATCCCTGTTACCCACTCTTGTCATAATGCTGGCCCGGCGTAATCGTAATCCTAGGCATTTTATAAGGATCTTTGTCATGATGAAGAGTAACTCTGGCATAACGTTGGCCACCCTGAAAGTATTGTGTATGTACTTGTACTTCTCATAATAATTGTAATTCTAGAAGAAATAGGTTTTAAGAGGTGAAACATGCTGCATTTATAAATGAATGTTTCTTTCAGTCAGAACCCCACCACTGACTCTAATCAGCAATGACATTTCTAAGAACTCAAAAGGCACCTCTATGCCGGTTTGGAAGTTACCCTGTGCTGATTGATGGTGTAACTAAAATTAGTCCAAAAGCCAGAACTGCCCGGGACTAGCGTCTGGTAGAATAACATTAACTAACAGCTGCTGCTAAATGCTGCACATTCTTTTGCTAGAAACTTGGTAGAAGCTCATTACCAACCAGACATATGGCACCACGTGCCACTTCCAGTCATGGCTCAGCAGAATTCAGCATGTCATTCCTAAACAGACTAGACATATACTGAACACACGAACTAAACTCAAAGCCAATACAAATGCTTGACATACATTTCTGAAAAACATTTAATTTGCAAAAAATCTATTTAGCAACTGGTAAGAAGTGGAAAGTAAGTATATGGTCTGAGTTACAATTTGTTATTAATTATGGTACATGGATGGCTCTCCCATGCTAAAGTTGTGGGCTAAAAAATTGGAAGCACTTGGCATGACTCACAGTTAAAAATATATTCGCTTGGTACGGTATGAACCGTGGTTCACTTTCCAGTTGCTGTCAAATGTATTAGTGTGCCATTGTATCTTTTTCTGTTCTTGGTCAACCTACGCTGCAGGGGATCCAGAGCACTATCCTCTAAAGCGTGGATGCCGAAAGGATATAGGTGAACTGGTAGACACAACAGAGAGTGCGTAATGCAACCACATAATGATAAAAGACTTCTGTGCAAATGTGCACACACACAAATAGATTTTTGAGAGATTCGTTCTGGACTACTGACCTCTAAATTGATCTGCAAATGCTACGACTGATACTTAGAGTGAATATTGCAACATTGTTACTGCAGCGTGTATAATGGGAAAAATATTTGAAATGTTGATGTGTGTGTTTGCCTGTGCTGTTTGGTGTGCCCCTATGAAGCACATTAAGTATGCTGCATTTTAGGGACATTGTAAGCGCACATCACTGTATTTTAGGAACACTAACCCGGGGGACTGCATTACTGTCTCTTAGAAACACCACTCGACAACACTGCACTGCAGACAATAACCCACCAAATTGAATTCCACCCTACAGCCTCTTGATGCTACAGGACTACAAAACACTGCTTTACAGGGAAACAGCTACACTAGGCTGAACTGCACCTATAGGGTATTAACCAACCAGTCAGTCATGCATTCTGGGGCATTAATGTACTACACTGCACTTCATCCTAGGAGCATGAATCCTTCACAGTGCTCTGCATCCTCTGCACACTAAACCTCCACACTGTACTGTATACGGAGACAAAGAAGCATTATACTACAATCACCTACACTTCACTTAATGGAAACCAACCCTTCACTGCACTTATCTGGAAACCTGTCTTTTTTGCTCACCTGCTTTTTTCTCACTCAATAAAGCAGTCTAATGCCAGGACACCATGTTTGGTACCGAAGCACATTGAAAGGTAAACACTCAATCCAATAATCAATAAATCACTCTATTTTTTATTTTTATTTTACAGAGTTTTATATAGCGCGAACTTGACCCGAATCGGGTATCAGAGCGCTTTACATAGCACCAGTTGCATTACATGAGGACACATTCATTTTTGTAAGGCACAGGGAGATTAAGTGATTTGCCCAGAATCACAGGATGTTCAGTGTGATTGCCGAGACTCGAACCCAGTTCCCCAGATTCGAGGTCGACCGCCCTAGCCGTTAGGCCAACTCCTCTCCCCTAGTGGTACTAACCCACTAAACTACACTGTAGTACATCCTCCTGAAATAAGCAAACCAAATTGCGCTGCATCCTAATGACACTAACATAACACACTACAGTGAGCCTCGAGAACACTAACCCATCACATTGCAATGCATTTTAGCGACAATAAGGGCCAGATTGATCACACTTTGGCGCACTGCAATGCAGTAAGACAATTTGCTGTGCTGAGTCAAATGGCAAGGGCAGGAATGCGCAATAACTATGATGATATGGCGCATTCCTGGTCTCTCCCTGTGCTTGCGCACTCATTGCAACCTAGCGCCAATGCAGTCACCCTTGCATCATGGTGGAAGGGTGCCTGCGTTGTTCCTGCACAAAAGCAAACCTTCGAGGAGGTTTCTTCTTTCTTATTGTGCTGCAGCACACTAAGAAAGAAGAAAAAAGAGGAGAAATAAAGATATTTCTATTTGTTGCACCTGTATTGGGAAGGTGTAGTATTTTGAAGCATTGCCAGGATTACCAGTGTTGGTAAATCTGGGAATGCCCAAAATCCATGGTTGGATGTGTGGGAACAGGCTTGCTCCACCCATGGAATGCCTTCCCACATCAGAGTAACATAAGGCAGCAACTTGCGCTGCTTGCGTTACTCCAGACTTACCAAGCAACGCAGGGCCACGCAAGGTGCTTTGCGTTGCTTGGTAAATCTGACTTCAGAATTGCGTTGCCCTGGTGATACCATGCTTGACACAAGGGTAACGCAATCCAATGATAAATCTGGCAATTTGTTCCAATACTGCAATGAATCACAGAAGCACCAACACTTCAAACAATGTTTAGACTCAGGACCACCACCCCATTTTAGTGCAAAGCCTCAGAGGGGCACTAAGCCACCACTTTCCTCTGCATCCTAGTTTTGACTCACTACGCTGGACTCTAATACCACTCTGCACTGCGCCATTAGCAACCCTATCCTACCACAGTACAGGGCACCCTAGTGCGGAACCACTGGAATTATGCAACATGGAAAACAAAATTGTGAAGGTTGTCTAAATTATGCAGTGAGAAAAAGCAAATTATGCAACATTTTGTGGCACATTTAGTGACAGTATTGCTTCATTAGTTTGCCATTTTTACTCTTTAACACTGTCTGGGCAAAGGTTTCAGCTCATTGGTACACGCTCAAAAACCAAGTACGGAAATAAGCAATTGCAAGGTGACCAGTCAACCTTTGTGAACGGCCTTCCACTGCCAGGCAACATGTTTTACCATATTTTCAATAACATTTGACCCGTTCAAGCTAGAAAAGTTTTTTTGCTAACATCTGCAGATTATGCAGCAGATGATGGATTATTTGGCAAATGCGGCAAAACAATAATTATGTTGAAAATGTTGCGGACACAGAAACACATAATTCCAGTAGCCCTAGCTCTACGCACCAATCTGAGCAGCATCATAGTTGCATTAACCCACCACTTTTCCCTGCATCCTATGGACACTAACCCAGTGGGCTGCATCCTAGGGACACTAAGATAATACACTACACTACATCCTTAGGACACAAACTGTACTGTATGGGCACTAAACCACCACACATCCCTGCATCCTAGGGTAATATTTACATTAACCCCCTAAACTACACTGCAACCTTAGTATATTAAGCCACCACATTACACTGTATTGTATTGACATGAATCCACTGCTCTGCATCCTAAAAGACAAAAATATCACAAGGTACTTGAGTAACCTTAACTCCAACCTGAAAATTACCTAAGATAATTCATTCTACTTTAGAGGCACTCACACTTCTCACTACACCACAGCTTTTTAAGGATGATTAGATGCCGAATTCCAATGCATCTTGGTGACACCTGTCAATCCACTCTAGTGATTCTCTGAATGAGTACAGTCGGTAGCAAGCCTTAAAAAATGCAGCAATATGTGAATGGAACTGCACTCATTCACTATATTATCAGGGACTCTCTTGATTATCTAACCAGAGTGATGGCAATGCCTTTAGATTACTTCATATACTACTCCAACTGAGAGTTGGCAGGATCCTCGCTGGCCTAGTTCACTGGGTACTGCTTCTGAGTCTCACAGCGTTGGTTCCGAGAGGCTTTCAGCCATGCAGCAGTACACAGCGAGGCTTTGCGTCGTCCGGTGTCAGTTCGAGAGGCTTTGAACGGTTTCGCAATGCTTTGTGCCGGTTCTTGCAGAGATTAGCTGCAAAACCCACCTCTGAGGCCCTGTAACTGGAAGGAGGCACCTCAGGCAAGGGTAGGACTCACAGATGGCAGAGTCCAGCAGCACAAGCAGAGTTGCAGGAAGTCATTTGGGTCCCTGAGACTTCTTAACAGGAGGCAAGCACACAGAAGCCCTTGGAGAAACTTCACAAGTAGGATACACAGCAAAGACAATGTCCTTTGTCCTCTCCTTAACAAAAGCAGCAACTGCAGGCCAACCCAGCAAAGCACACACAGCAAAGGGGTAGTTCTTCCCTTACAGCTCTTTGCCTTGGTAAAGGTTCCTTCTTGATTCCAGAAGTAGACTGATTCTCTAGGATTTAAGGTCCAAAACTTATAGCCCATTTTCTCTTTGTTCTCTTTGTGGCAAGGGTCTCTAAACCCAGTCCAAACCGGTTCTGCCCTCTCTGGCCCAGCTTCACTACAGGAGGTGGAGACAGCATTGTGGAGAGGAGACACTGCCTATTCAGGTGCTAGTCAAACTCCTCCCACCACTCTAAATGCAGCCAAGATCTATTTAGCCCAGCTATGAGTCACCCAGGAAAGGCAGGACACACCTCAAGCCCCCTTGTGGCTGTCTACCGTGAATGCAAATCCCCAGCCCCTGTCACTCCAAAACCAGTCAATACACAAACAGCAGAGGCACACAGAATGGTTAAATAAGAAAATGCCTACTTTCTAAAAGTTGCATTTTCAAACACACAATTTAAAAGCCATCTCCCTCAAAAGATGTGTTATTAAATTCTTAGTTCAGAGAGCCTAAACTCCATTTTTCTATCTTGTCCCAATGGACAGTTATACTTGTAAGAGGTTACAAAGCAACTCCTATGTTAGCCTATGGGACAGATAGCCTCTCAATAGTGAAAAACGAAATTGGCAGTTCACTATCAGGACATGTAAGACACACCAGTACATGCCCTACCTTTCACATACACTGCCCATGGGGGTACCTTGGGCCTACCTGAGGGGTGCCTCACATGTAAGGAAAGGGAAGGTTAGGGCCTGGCAAGTGGGTGCACTTGCTAGGGCAACATGGCATTTTACAACTGTGTGCGCAGACACTAGAGTGGTAGGTCTGAGACACATATACAGGGCTACTCGTGTGGGTCGCACAACCAGTGCTGCAATCTCACTAGTAGCATTTGATTTACAGGCCCTGGGCACACAAAGTTCACTGGACTAGGGACTTACCAGTAAATCAAATATGCCAATCAATGGTAACCAATCATGATAACCATTTACACAGGTAGCATATGAACATTAGCACTGATTAGCAGTGGTAAAGGGCCCAGAGTCCAAAAGACAACAAAAACATGTCAGGAAAAATAGGAGGAAAAAGCAAAAGGTTTGGGGATAACCCTGCAAAAGGGCCATTTCCAACACTCAGCTAAGGCCAAGTGCCTGGGTGTATTTCTGGATTTCCTTTTAATGAATGAACCTCAGATTAGAGCAGTATCCCAAGCTTGCTTCTTTTATCTTAGAGCTTTAAGAAAGTGTCTGCCTGTTTTACCCAAACAGTTTCATGCTCAGGTGGTTTCAGTCTGTTTGCTTTCTAGAAGAGACTATTGTAATATTCTTTATCTTGGTCTCCCTGACTCAGTCAGTCAAAACAATGTTTATTTAGACCTTGGTCTTTAAACAGTTATAGAACCAATTATAATAAAAAGATAAAACAGCACAATTTATACATTCTCAATGTCAAAAGTTGATAAATTATCCAAAATGGGGTAACAATAATGACTTTTCTGCACAGGGCAACACGGCTCTTTATAAGAGATGTACATAGTTTAAAACATTCTTTAAAATACTATACAAATATTTAACCTTGTATAAAAATTAAGATAGTTTAAAACCTCTAAAAATGACGACTAATTCTCTCTGAGGAACCTTTTGATTACCTTCATATAGTTCCCCAGTGCAATCGCGATCTCGAGATTAGGCATTTCAGTAAATAAGTCTACCGCCTGTGACCGTAGCCTTATATCATATTTTAAAAATATTGGGCGAAGATGTCGTTTGCGCTGCTCCAATACTATTGCACAATCTAACAAAATGTGCAATATGTCACCTTTTGTTCCCAGTGTACACTTACAATGACCATCGTGATTCAACATTTTTGTTTTTAATTCTTCATTTACCAGCCATGGGTTTATACCAATTCTCAATCTTAAAATCTCCTGTCTGTACCAATGGTTAGGTAAAATATCCAAATAGGGGAACCAATTTTCATTTAGCCATGAGACCCTCATAAATTGCACAGATTTTTTCTTAGCCAGATAATCCATATCTGCTCGTCTGGAAACTTCTTGTCCATGATTTCTAAGATCACTTTTAGTGGATTCTACATACAGGGATTCTTGGCAAATTTTCACCTTTATATTCTCACAGGCCAATAATATTTCCTTCCTTATCTTTTTAGCCCATTTTAAATTGCTAGTTTGAATCTCTTTTCTGCACCATTGAGATACCTTCTGGCTTGTCTCTATGACCAAACGTTTCCAGAATCTAATTAAAATCATTTGTGACTGTACACTCCAGGCAGTTGTACCTATCTCAGTTCTTATTGCTTGTATCATTGACGAGTGTGGTAGTGACAGCAATGTTTTCAGGCACTTCCTTTCCTCTAAATCCCAATCTCGTTTACCACTTAGGTAGAGGACTTCTGCTCCATAGAGTACTTGTGGAGGTATCATTGCGCTAAAAGCCTTTAACAGCGGTCTGTGGGACATATCTCCATAATCTTGGTTACATTTTTTCAGTCCACAGATCGATGAATAGGCTTTCGCTTTCTGGGCTTCTATATGAGTGTGCCACTTTAAAGACCTGTCAAACCACATCCCGAGGTAGCGGTATTCATTCACCGTTTCTAGTTTCAAGTCTCCTAAAAACCAATTAAATCTAATCTCTTTTTTCCCAACACATAAAATTTTAGTCTTTTCCATATTTACAATTAAAAATTTCCTTTCACAGTATTCCCTAAAGACATTCAACTTTCTTTGGAGGCCAATTTCAGTCTGATCCAAAATTACCAAGTCATCTGCATACAAAAGGCAGGACACTTTATTTTCGTCCATTCGCGGGCTAGCGCTTCTTTCAACCTCTAAAGTTGCCGGTAAATCTCCCAAAAATATGGCAAATAGCAGAGGGGCCAACACACAGCCCTGTCTAAGGCCATTTTCAATTGCTATTTTGGGCGTCAATGACCCTTCTGTATCTCTAATTATTTGTGCCCAGTTTCCGCTATGTAGCTCTTTTATTATAGCCAGAAGACCTTCGGGAATATTTTTGTTTACAAGGGTTTCCCAAAGCGACTTCCGGACAACTGAATCAAACGCTGCTCGGAGTCTCCCTGACTCTTTCCTGAGCCATTAACAGACAATCCAACATTTTGCAGTCTAAGTAGCTTGTTGTATAAAGAGATATGAGCTGTCATTCAGGCCCACATTTGCATATACTAACTTCCACCAAAACAGAGGGTGCTTTTCAATGTGCTAAGTGTCATTTACAAAGTTTTCTATAGTATGGGGAAAATCCCAATTGGCTCTTCTATCCAAATAATATAAGCCAGTGAGATCAGTTCCCTGCCATGCACAGTTCATGCAATTGTCTTTGTTGGGGAATATGGCCTTAACACATTTAGTCTATTCATATTCCATGTGGGCTAGAGTTTTAGCCACCTACCATGCTATTTGCTGAGACTTCATAAATTGATTCATTTGTATTCATGTAACCTAGTGTGCTCCTAATGATGGTCTTTGGTCACCTCATCTACAAAATTAAAATCTATCACAGTTAGCAATGTATGCATCTGATAACTCAACAGACTTTTTAAATACTGAGCGAAATCTGTTGCATCAAACCACTCTCGGCGATTTATGGCACCTCATCTGCAAATGTTTCACAAATGTGAAGTGGCAGAGAGCCCACGAGTAGGATTACAGCAGAAACAGAAATGTACAGGTTCAAACTAGAAATTAAATTCCCAAAAATTACACGGTGTATGACGAGTTCACTTCAGGATCCTCGTCACAAGAGTTAATACAATATTGGGCAAATTTATTGTTATTGTACTATTATTTCACACAGCACAGAAACCAAAGTTACCCAACACCCATGATCTGGTTTTAACACCTGGGATGAAAAAAAGTAACTCTGCATGGGAGTAACAATGTTACTGGTTTATACTACATTGAGTGAAAAGAAGAGAGCAGCACAGGACTATATCTTCAAACATATGGGACTGCTCTTCCCAAGGGTTGGCACAAAATCAGGCTGCTTAGCGCCACATACACACAATGGCAGCATAGTGGAAAGGAGTGTGCAGGAATCTAACATACGTTTTGTAGAGAAAGGTTAACCGTCTAGTACAAAACACTATGTTTAGACTAACTGTACACCTTTTCCCAATTTGTATGTGTGATGCACAGTACAGCACACATGCAAAATTTGAAAAGCTTGGAGAGATAAAAATATTTCACCTCCTCTAGACCAACAGTTCTGTCTTCCATTTTAGAAGATAGGGCTTTGCATTAAAAACCATGGTGGTACATAGGACTGAAATCACAAGAAAATATCCTCTTTGGTGAAAATAGAATGAACCAAACAAACACACTTCACATAATCATACTGTATCATCAGAGCATAAACGCTACAAACACAAACCTTTATAATAAAGAATCTATTTGAAAATAAAACACAATATAAAATTACGTTTAAAAGAATTATTGTTAAAAAAGGGAATTTTAACAATAATTCTTTTAAACGTAATTTTTATATTGTGTTTTATTTTTCAAATAAATTCTTTATTATAAAAGGTTTGTGTTTGTGGCGTTTATGCTCTGATGATACAGTATGATTATGTGAAGTGTGTTTGTTTGGTTCATTCTATTTTCACCAAAGAGGATAATTTCTTGTGACTTTGGTCTATTTGGTGCTCTACCTCTGTTGGTTTTAGGGAGCCCCTCTCTCTTGTTGAGAGGTATATAATAGGACTGCCCATTGTATAGGAAAGCAAAGTGCTACTTTGTGTTACTTACAGGAAACTATCCAGCTTAAAACACGTTTTGCACTGGAAAGTAAAATAATTAAATCACCACTTTCCGCCGGTATGCGTAACTTTAGATGTTTTTGCACAGGAGCAAAGTGTTACTAAATCTGGCCCTTTATTTCAACGGAATAAACAAACATGATAAATCTGGGTTGCGTAGGACTAATGAACTGCATCACTCAACACAACATCAACGAGTGGGTATTGGGCAGTCATATGCTCTTTCTACTCTTTTCTTTTTGTACCATATCAATTAATTCTGGTTCCAACTTTCATAATGTCTACAACTACAGTTTGACCCAGTAGATGAAAACAGCAACAGAGCACATAAAGTATATTTTAGGAACAAATACTCAATCTCGTATATCCTGGATTACTTTAAATAACACCGTTTCTAGGAATGGAATCTAATGGATTTTGGGAAATGGATGCAATGTAGGAAAGGGGCAACATGATCATGAACTGCAACACAGAGCTTAGCATGTATTCAAGTGTTGATGGTAACACAGGTTGCTCCCCTGTTAATATCAAGAAGTAATTGTAATGTATCAAAATGAAGGACGTTCTTAATTCCTCACATGATGTATACAAGGCAGGAGCGCACAATAACATCCAGAAACATTCGATTCCACTGGCAGAATTTTTAATGTAACTGTATTCCTAGAGACCCTTGGCTTACATTTGCTTCAAGTGACATTTAACACTGTTTTGAAATAAAGGACAAATTCCCCCCAAAAACTATTCTCGTCAGCAAATACCTTAGCTAATCTGCGGCTGAGAACAACTGTGATTGTGTCAATGGTAGCTCCACCTCGGTCCTCGAACTTTGGTCACCTCAGACGGGACACAGACTAGGATGCATCCTTTAATGCATGAAGGAAGGAGTGCTTACTCCTTACAAGGAAAAATCAGAGCAATTTAGAAAAGGTTCATCTCCACATGAAAGACTGGAGATTATTTAAATGTAATATCTGTTAAGAGAATTTAAGCATCCACTTCCCTTCCTGGAATTTCAACACATAAATGCGTTTTAGCCTGACTGAAATAATTTTGTACGCTCGGAAACTGGTATATCAGCACTGAATTGTAAGCAGTACAGCTGTCTGCACTGTGACATACCTATCTTGCATTAATTCAGGGGCATATTTGGAATTTAGAATATCAGTGTTCATGGTAAATGGCAACTGAGGTAGAGTGAAGTAGCTGAACACAATGGCGTACCAATATATACCCAGAATAAGGTCACAGGCACATACTACATAATAAATTACAGGCAATATCGGAAATGGGAAGCAACTGGAGAGAGGGGAGAAGCTCTTTATGGAGAGAAAGCATTACCCCTTTGCATTCACAAAACATCTCAACATGTCCCAAATGAAGAGACTTGGTAATCACAGGCCTATCCTAAACATATCGCATAAGCAACACTCACTGCCATATAGATGAAACATTTTCATTCATATTCTATTGTGCATCTTGAATTTAGTTTTTGTGCTTCTCAAAAGGGCTCCACCCATCAATCCGAGTAAAATCGAGTTACATAGTACTAATAAACTGGGCTAGGCTCCTCAACCACCTGAATATGAAAACCCAGCCCAGTTTTCAGAATTACTAAACTATGTAAATAGTCTATACTGGAAATGAATTATGGGTAAAATTTTCTCACATATATTTAGTGATAATAGCCTGAAAACGTGACTGGATAATACAACTTGGTGTGTCACTGGGTTCAACCCTCTTTCTCACTGGTTGGTTTCCTGCTTGCACCCTCACTGTTAGGAGTCATGTTCCATCCTGCATCCCTACAGACACTGTTTGCTACAGTTCTTAGTACAACAAATGGATCACAATGGCATTATCCATACAGCAGATTGCTTTCGCCCCCCCCCCCCTCTCCCCCACGACCCATCTCCCTTCTCCACCCTTCCCCACCAGAAAATAGCCAGCAACAGCTAGTGAATATTTCCTGTTGGCCTTAAGAAACGGAAACCTGATCTTGGAAGGCCCCAGGCCTCTACTGGCCTGTTGATAGCGTAATTGTCAAACTGTGCCTGTAAATTCAATTGACTCTAAAGAAAATAGAAAAGTAATTCAAAACACGGAGTAACAATAGTCCATTTTCTTCATTCCAGGAATCTTGGAAGAATTATGTTTTATCTATTATTTTAAATGCTGAAATTACATTAGAATAAATCTACCTCACCATGTCAGCAAAATGAATTAACAATAATGACAGAATATAGAAAAGGTTTTGGCACAGTCTGCCCAGTTTGATTTCTTTGTCTGGCATTAACTCAAGTACATACATATACCAGCAGATGGTGTAGTGCCAATGTGAACATTACTCACAATTTAAAATACTTTTCCAAGCCCGTACATGCAATGTCAACATTTTGCTAGCATCCCATAAGAGTAATCATATATATATCATTACTTCCCTGTTGGCTGGAAGAATATGGTAGTACATAGTTGCAATATGACATACTTCAGTGCTTAAGTAGTAAACAGAGACCAAAAGTGAAAAAAGGCCGAGAATGTTCTTTGTGAGTAACTGTTTCCCACGACAGAACCAGACATTCTGAACTTTGAAGGGTGGATGTTAACATTAGAGTATTTCAGTGAGTTAATCTAAATTTGTTGAAGTGATTTCTAATCCTATAAGAGCTATTAACACCAGCCTTTTCAGTGAGTTATTATTATGCACAGAATCAGCGCGCACTGCAAAAATGAATTGCTTTTAGGAATACAGAGTAAAATAGTAAGATGCATAGAATAGCAGAATACATAGTAAAATAGTTCTGAGCTCGAAGCATCATGATCCAGAGGTACATTTGGCTAGATTTACAAAGGATTGTGCTAGTACTCACAAGGCGCTGCACAATTGTGTGCTGCATCCACTAGCCTTTTAATGGTAAATATATAAACAGAATATTTTGTGCGCTGGGAAAGCCCACACAAAATGTTAGTAAAAAAACCTGATGGAGCGGTCCAATATACAATTGCAAGGCCTCGTATTCATCATATCACCTGTGAATAATTAGACATATTTCTTATACTCCATACGAGTCACTAGCGTAACGAAGCTTGAGGGGGCCCCCCCTGCAAATTAAATGAAGCCCCTCCCCTCCAGACTCAATCAGGAGCTCTCAGGCAAGGGTACTGTGCTGAGAGGGCCCCCTGGAGCTCGGTCCCGCTGCACCGCGGGGGCCTATGTTACACCACTGGTATGAGTGACAGATGAGGGAGAGACCTTGAATTGGGGTTAGAGGTGGGTGATCTTAAGTGTCAAACTGAGCTGCTCAGTGATTGGAAAAGGCATATTTGCCTGGGCAGGTTTTTCAGAGGTGGGGATGTGACTGAGATTCACCTGTCACCTCTTTGTGTATGTCGGCAAGGCCCGGCCTCACAACCATGTGGGTTGGCAATAGCATAGGGCACAACATTTCAGCTATAAGGCAAACAAGCATTGACAAAGTCAATAGGTCTCGCCTATGGGCGCTATTAGCAATGATTTATGGCAATGCTGTAAAGGAGCGCAGCTGATATGCAGCATGGTTAAAAATTGAAAAAAGCATATTAGCATTGGTCCCCTCATAGTACTTTTTTGATTTATTATTTTTAGCTGTGTGCATTCCATCCCTTATCACCTCTCCTCTCTCCCACCCACCTCCTTCTCTCCCACCATCCCTCCCTCCATGTTGCCTTGTTCCCCAACACACTACCACTAAATTGCCCTGTCTGCACAAGTTTGAAGTAGATTGTATCTATTCTGATCAAAATCCTTTTAAGAACATCAAAATATGGCGTCAAGGTATTTATAATGTCTTACTCATTTGGCAAGGGGAGATGTCATTGACAGAATACTTTATAAAATGTTTTAATGACCAAATTACATTCTTGAATTTTACACATACCATGTCCAATTCAACTCTATAATTTCATGACCTGATGATTATACCCAGAGATGGAATCCTTGAGACAAAGGTGTGCCACAAACCTGCAGACAGGAATAGTTTATTGTCATTCATTAGCTTTCATCCTCACACACTGCAGGAAAATCTTTGATTTGGCCAGTTCCTCTGGCTGTGCCGTAACTTCACTTCCATCACTGATAGTGAAGCCAGAGTCTTATCAAATAAATGTAAAGACCCCCGGCTATCCTGTTCACATCATAAAGAGGACAGTTAGATGAGCCAGAAATAATCATTGGGTGTCCCTTTTGGAGATGCACAAAAAACACCTGAAGAAAAACGTATCTTTATAACCACTTAGGATATAGCATTGAACATCATTAAAAAGGCCATTAATAAACACCGGTGAATATTGTGTTCTAACAATCTGAACCTACAGAAACCTATGTTTTCTTTTAAAAAGAGTGTACATTTGCATAACATGTTAGTTCCCACTAGCCAGAGATCTAGAAACCCCCAAACTGACAACACCCTTTGGGGTTTTCTGCTTGTAGAAGGCCACTCCCCATGTGGTACTTGTAGTGTTTACTACCTTACATCTGTCAGCAAGTCTATTGAACTGGGCCTCAACTCACCCTGGGTCCTCAAATAGCATAACACCTGCAATACAGAGAACGTGATTTACTTAATCACCTATTCAGGTGGCTTAAGATACATAGGAATGACCACTAGAAAAGTGAATATCCCTATAAGTGAAGAACTAAGCAATATATGTTAAAACCAAAACCTTAAAGAGCCTCACTAACCATTATCTTGAGGCTGTACATGAACATTACCTTGAGTGATTATTGCTAAACCATGGATTCCCACAAAAACACATGAATGTGAAATACACACTGCTGAATAGAGAGCAATGTTGGATTTACAAACTTCAGACACATCTATTGAGTTACAACGATGACATCCCCGGGCACCAAAATTAATTGCCTATAAGTGAAGAATGTTATAGAATTAGTTAATTTTAGTACACAATCAGTTTCCATCCTCTGATTGCGGTATGCAGAGTCTGCATTGTTTTAGACACCTTATACGTGTCTCTAGGGATGTGGAGCCTCCACAGATCCCAACATATCTCAAGCTGAGATCTGATTGGCTGCCACCTCCTCAAACACGAAGTGATGGCAGCCATCTTAGGACTTGGTAATCAAGCCCAAGTCCTAAATGTTTTTTGTTTTTTTTATACGCAAGTGGGCAGGGTAGGGATACCTTTACCCTGACCCCCTAGGGTGGTGGAGTCCCTGGGGCTAAAATGTATTGTTTTGTTTTTTCATTTTTCCGCAACTTCTCTAAGGATCCGCAAATAGCGTAATATTTAAAAAACAAATAAGCGGGCTCCCTCCCATTTCTATTAAAAGACCCCCATGTGGACCAGGTCTGGGGGAAGTGTGGGGTATTTTTCAGCGGAAGGGGGGCATGCAACCCCCATCAGTGAGCCTCCAGAAGGCCCTGGGGACCCCATCCCCTGGGGCCAATAACTTAGATAAAGAGGAGGGGGCTACGCGGCCCCCTCCCCAGGCCAGGAGATGCCCAAGAGACACCATCTCCACTGGCCATCTTTCAATTAAAGGGAAGAAGGGCTGTGGGGCCACCCTCCCTGAGCCATGATATGGCTCTGGGGACACCTTCCCATGGGCACGGCTCAGTGACAGTGCCCCGGGGTCCCCAACCCCCGGGACCCTGTTTGTTCTCCCGCCAGGCGGAAGCACAAAGCTGCTCCCGCCCGGTGCGAGAACAAAGTATTTTATTGCCTGCATTCGCAGGCAGGGATATGCTTTGAATAGCTCCCACCCTGCAGGAGAAAAAGGAAACTACTGTGGCTGGGTTGGAGCAGTGCTGGCTCCTGCTGCACCCGCTCTGGGTGCAAGCAGGGGAGCCGGTGGGGATACAGGAGCCCGGGGCCTCCTCCCGCAGCCCCTAAAGTGGGATTAGACATTGAGTGCCCAGGATGGGTACCGGAGCACCCCGTTTTGGAAACGTTAACAACAAAAAAGGAATAGCTTGTTTTGGCGTGCCCCGGATAGGCACCAGGGTACGCCATTTACAAAGAAAACAAGCCAGCTCCTGCAGGCAGCCAGTGGGGCGCCGGGGGCCCTGAGCCTCCTCCAACAGCTCCCAACGTGGTTAAAGCTGTGGCATGCCCCGGCTGGGCACTGGGGCACGCCAATATATATATAAAAAAAAACATTATGCTGGCTCCTGCAGGAGCATGAAGCCGGCGGGGTCTGGAGCTCCCCCACAGCCTCTTGTATTAAAAATAGAAAAATAAACAGTGGGTGTCCCGGGGGGACCGGGATACCCATAAAAAAGATTAAGGGACACAAAAAGTGAATAATAGTTTAGCAGTCACAGCCGCTCATTTATTATTCACTGATCCTTCAAGGAGTTCCTCATAATGCCGTGGGAGGGCTATTTACATATATTTTCTTTATGGTGATGTCCCTAGAAAAGGCAGGGCCATCACCAAGTGTTTTTTTTAATTTGTGGAGGGGGGCTGTAGGGACTTCTGCAGCACCCCCTCACCCTCCTCCCACAACACTACAAAAAAAAATCCATAAGTCTCCTGGGTCATTCAACCTATGACCCCAGGAGAGCTTACTATATTTATTAAAAAGCCTTCCCCAGGCTGGAGCTTTTGATCTATAACTGGGATTGCATTGTCTGCCGTGTAGCGGCTGGTTGCATTTTATGTGTTGCAGATGTATCCCATGAAATATAATACCTTGATGCGATTATTTTTACCATCACATTTTATAGTGAAAATGTTAAATGTTTGTACATAGATATATATGTTTTAATTTTTTATTTTAAAAGAAAATATAATATATCTTTGACTATTGATTTTCACATTTATTACACGCTAAATATAACAATAAAAACTGTGTAAAAAAAGAGTCACAGACACATAGTGCAAAAACATTTGATTAACTAATTTTTAACTCGTTATGGAAATATACATTTGATTAACAATATTGGTAATTTTTGGAGAAAGATGATAGAACTGCTTTATATATAGGGGGCTTTGCTGTCTGCGGGTGTTGGCCGCTGAGCCTGGCCTGTAGCCAACCCCTCTACCCAGGGCAGGACTGGCTGTAGCGAGCACCGGGCATTTCTCCAGTGGGCCGGAGAGGTGGGGGCCGGTTTTGTCACTGGGGGCCGGTTTTGCAGCAGTGCTGCAATATTAGCCCCTGTAAGAAAAGCTGGAGCAGTGCTTCCTGCTAGCACTCCCCCCTACCCCGACTCCCAGGGCCGGTCGAGCAGCAACCTGCCAGGGCTGGTTGCTGTTCCCTGTCCGACCCTTCCTCTACCCCTTGCCGCGCAAGACCAAACGCATTGCACAGCATGGGCTTGGCTTCATGTGAGAGGTTGCCCTTAGGGCCTGGCTGCAGGTCCTGAGGCCAAGCCCCCACAGTGCACTACTTACTTTCAGTTATTAAAACCATAGAAATTCACTGGAAAACACAAAGGTTAAAGTAACGTTATAGTTAGGTGAATTGTTCAGTAATAACGTAATGTTTTAAACTCTAAAAAAAAAAAAAAACTCATTAGTTATAGATATCTCCAGTAACTATAAATCATGCCCTAAGGTAACTATAACTCACACCCTCGCCATGCACTGCTAATTACCCCACATATTACATCACTCATTACATCGTTGATGATATCACTGCAACATTTGCATGAAATTATTGATGAGAAAACTGTGCATTGTGGGAGCGCGAGTCATAGTTACCTTAGGGCAGGAGTTATAGTTACTTGAGATAACTGGTGAATTTCTGGGGTTTTTAGAGTTAAAAATGTTATGCTGTTACTGAACAATTCACCTAACTGTAACTTTAATTTAACCTTTGGTTTTTTTCAGTGAAATATATATATGGGTTTCACTTACCTTATAATACTTACCATTCGTGGTATAAGTAAGCATGCGTGGTAAAAGGTGGTAAAGGCTGCGTGGAAAGGGCATGCATAGTAAAGGTATGCAGTGTATTGACATACATCCACTGAGGGATCTCCATCATCCGAGTTAGTTCTTACCTCTAAAACCCCTAATGTGATTATTTTGTCCATTAAATGCTAAAGTGGCACTTTTATGTGCTGAAACTAGAATAACATTTGGAAAAATATGAGTGTGCATTCCTGAAAAATTAATGACAAGTCATAGGCACACCATATGGCTCTGGCCGAGATCACAGTGTGTAGAATTTGTTAAATGTCATATTTCCTAGTTAAAAGAAAGGCATTGTATCCATGTTGATATTGAAAAGTATGGTAAATGCTGTGTGGCTTTCCATTAAATGAGAAATATGGAGGGCTCTAAAAGAGTTGTGGCATAAGAAGCATCTACATGAGGCATGGCCTATGTAACTAAGGGTGTGGTCTAATACATCAGAAACTGAATCAGATGCTTGATAAATTCATAAATGGAGTCTTATGTTTGCAAACAATTACGTAACTCAGTAAGAAACAAGATATTTCGCAGTGAATAAGCATTATTACCGTCAGTCATAAACAATAAGACACCTCAAAAGTGAATTTCAAGTAAGTGGTGCCTTGAATAGTTGCTTTTCCTACCCTTGAGTAGTCAATGGTATAAAGGGGATAACTGGTAATTTAATTAAAATAAAATATTATCATGGGGCACCAATTGTAAACAACAATATCTTTTAAGAAGCACAGACTCAGTTAAAATGGTGAAATGTGTTTATTCAAGATTGGAGGAACAACCCCTATACACGTCCCTTCTCCTCCAGGAACAGCCGTCCAATCCCCCAGCATCCCTTCTAGAGTCTTGGGAGCTAGCAACAGTTACCAAGATACAATACATCTCCCTTTCCTGAAACAATGAAAATAAAATAACAAAATACAAAACTAAAAGAAAATACATCTCTGATTACACGTTTCTAGTGGATGCATTACCAGTATGACTATGAACATACATCTCTGATTACACATGTTTCTAGTGGCTACATTACCAGTATGACTATGAACATACAAAGTCATCTTGCCACTAGGGTCTCCTCTTGACACGCTTATTATCTTTCTTTACAGCAGCAGATTTGCTACCTTTGCCCTTACTTATTGGAACAGGGAAATCACACAATTCTTCTGCCAAGCCATCACCCAAGTGTCTCGTTCTAGTTCATTACATAACGTGATTTTTCGAACATTCCACCTATTCCCATCGTCCAGCCACACATTATTTCAGCCACCCTTCTGACGCACTTGGGCTCCGACCAACTTGACAACCCCACCTTCTGGGTACTCATCCTGCTGGTCCTCACCCAATCTCCAACCACGAACATGCGTCTCCCCTTCCTCAATTTGCCATTGTGTCTCCACACATACTTACCTTGATACTTCTTGACCCTGCACTCCGAATCCTTCTTATCCACACGTCCCGTAACACCCCTAGTCATCCACGCTGGCGAGACTCTGGTACCTGCTTATTTTCCTTCAACAGCATGAAAGGAGTTTCCATTGTGACAGAATTGAGCGTACTGCGGTAGCTCCACAACATTTCCTTGTCCGCCTCTCTACAATCCCCACTACCTCCCTCACACAACTGTGTACATTCCTTTGATAATTGGTTAAATCTTTCAACAAGACCATTTTCGCTAGGATGATATACAGCTGTGGTGTGGTGTGACACTCCCATTTTTGACAGATACATTTTGAATTCATCTGCAACAAACTGAGGCCCGTTGTCCATGACCAGGTTTTCAGGACACCCCTACCTGCGGAACATTTGGTCACGAAATTCTATTATGTTAGCTGCCTTAATTTCTCCTGTAAATGCCACCTCTGGCCACTTGGATGACTTCCTGCTTAAACAGTCTCTTCAGTACATAATGCCCTTCAGCATTAACATGATCCAGCGCCACAACGCATCTCACTTAACACGCCTTCCAGCAGTAACACTTGCCAAGGCAACGATCCTGGCACACCCATCTCACGCAATCATGCTTGTCGGCTGTAATGGTTGCCACAGCAACGCTTCCAGCGCGGCGCCTGACAACGCACTCACGAGATCTGTGCGCGTTGATGGAACAAAGAATCTCGGTGGCACAATTCTCAGCGTTCACTGACTCGGGGTTCTGCACGCGTGCTCTCCAACCAATGAAGTGCCAGTAAGGTGCACTTTTTAAATCACAACAACGTGTGCATTCAACCCCGGCCAAAATCTCACGTTGACCCCTCCGGCCAGTAGCAAATAGGTACAAATAGCAATCCCCCTCAGTTCTCTGCTTTGGCAGTCACTCAACGCACATCAACACGTCCCCAAATCCAAACTTGCTCACCACTGTGCAATCCGGCCTCCTTTGAACTCCACGGTTCCCTCAAGTTTCACACACTCGCAGGTCAGATAACACAGAAGTGATACCTGTGAGAGTTGGGCTCTGCACATGCTTAACAGCTGATCCCACGTGCTACACAGATCCAACTACCGATTGTAGCCATCGTTGTAACTACTCACTAGGCACTCAGTTGCTCCCAGAAGGTCAGGGGTTGCTTGATTCTGAAAAATAAATTCTGCTCCAGTCAGCAATGCTGTCGATGCATTAACATCCCATCCTCGTCACCAATTTTAGGAAGCGCAGACTCAGTTGAAATGGTGAAATGTGTTTATTCAAGATTGTAGGAACAACCCCTGTAAACGTCCTCTCCTCCAGCAACAGCCATCCAATCCCCCAGCATCCCTTCTAGAACCTTGGGAGCTAGCAACAGTTACTAAGATACAACAACATCAATCAGGGATGCTGTTTAAAACCACCTACTACCATAAGACCTAGAGAAAAGGCATTACTGTTAATGTCTGTTTTTATTCCCTTATTTCAAACATTAGAAGTGCTTATAAACATGTTCAATTCAGGACATTAGTGGCCCAAAACCCTTGACTGGACCCCAAACAAGTTGGACAATTCACTGGGTGGCAGAGAGCAAACCCCCCACCAAAATATGTAACCCAGTAGACTAGATCCAAACTTGGTTTCACTAAAATGTGCCAGTTATAAATTAATATGGTTTTCAACACAGTGAGATTTCCAAGAGGCAGTGCAAGAAACATAATTTTGTTGTAACCTCTGTTCGTCTACTTGGTGAAATTGTTTGATTTTGAACAAATCATGTTGTCTCTGTGCATCTATGCCCTTATTTGCCATTATTTAAGAAATGGAAAACAGGCTCAATATAGAAAACTAGCTCCACAATACATTCCGAATACAGGCCCTGAGCACGGTTTTCTTTCATGCTATATGTATCATACTTTCATAGCTGAATGGATATAGGTGACAATATGAACGCATAGTGACCCCTGTCCCTGATATAATGAAACACCAAATTGCATCCTAAATGGCTTTATGTCTCAGTCCCATAAAGCCTTTGAGGTAGGCATACACTTTGTAGATAAATAAAATATATTCGGCCTTTCCTCTTACATTGTGCAAAGATAGGGTGGAACTTTAGATTAATGAAAGCTAAGCCCTCTTTGCTAGCCAACTCTTGCCTATGCACCCCCCCACCAACCTCACTCTTTCCAAGCTGTCACAATGACCCTGTGACCAGCCACCAAAAACTATGGATCCTCCTTACCTCATATGGTGAAGAATTATATCATAATAATTGCCTTTATATGTTACAGTTAGCAGCTACACGCTAATCTCTGTCTCAACCTATGGGACTAGACTGGTCAATCTGAAGAGTAAGACCAACTAGTCACTATGATAATGACTTGGAACCTATCTTTCCAACTCCTTGGCCAAGGGGTTTGGTTCTCGCACCTTTAGGTAAATATAAATGCAACCTTTAGCTGTGCTGCTGTCTCTATCTTCTTCTTTCTGAGGGACCGTCATTGATCAATAATTGATTATTAGTATGCTTCATCCTTGATATATGATTAAGTATTATGTGGTTTTGTTATTTACTCTGCTAAACTTTAGATAAACATTTTAAAACTTCCTGACTCAGTGATTATTTCAGGATTATGGATTATATTGAATGTCACTCATTTTAAACTTCCCAATTATCAAAGGGTCCATTGGTAAGTCATTACTCTTCAATCAAAAAAGTAATTGGTAGCAGGGATATTGATAAAGAGTACAACTGACCCACCAGCGGAAATTGCTAGCGTAGTGTGAATAAATGGGCCCAGGGGAGTATTCGGTGTATGAATGCTTGTTGCTAGTAACCCGCTGGATCAGTTTTCTGGTTATCAGAGGATGGTTGCACTTTGTTAATTGGGTAATGAGAATTTTATTTTTATAAACTAACATCCGTTTGTTCAAAAGTTTTGTTTTATGTTGTCTAGAACTCCCGGGGAAAATTGAATAGCGGATGGTAAGTGGAAGCCATACTGCAGTGAGGTTATCTGTCAGGCAGAAATAGTACTGAAAAGTTAAGCAGGGCTATCAGTACTTGTTAGGGACTCTATGCGTGTGAGTAATAGCAAAGGAATACGCTGGTAAAAATTTGATGTTATATCACCTAGAAAGGGTAACATTGAAGAAGTAGCAGGTATTTCTGAAGCTTACGTGAAGAGTAAATGGAAGGGTTTTACTCGTAGTGTATGTTTAGTAAACGGAAAGGTTTTACTAAGTGTGAGAGAAACTATCTTTTTCAATTTAGCGAAACTGGCACGATAGCGAATGTTTTATGTTGTTACTGAATTTTAATAAGAAGTATAGAAAATAAAGTTTTGCGTACGATTTTGTAAAGGGAGTGTCAGCTGCCGGAGAGGAAGCTGACGTCACAAAACGCTGTGCTGGGATTGGTTGAAACAGCGGGCGTGGAACGACTCTTGTAAAGGAGGGGTCAGTAGTCAGGAGCAATACTGACGTCACAGGTGTCGCGCTGGGATTGGTTGAAACAGCGAGGGACAGAAAAGTGCAGATTGTAAAGGAGGGGTCGTCAGACAAACGTCACTAAAAAGCCGCGCTAGGATTGGTTCGGAGACAAATGTTAGCTAGAATCTAATTGGTAGTCAGCATAGAAGTCGAAATCTTAGTGGATAGTGGAGAATATATGTGGAAACGCGATCCGACTTTAACAGGAACCCGTCCAGACAGGAGATTCCTAGGTTTTGCAGAATATAATTCGATACATAGATATTTACCCCAAAATGTATGGAGAAAAGAGAAAATTGTCATTTCTACAAAAGGTTAAGAATTATTTTAAGAAGGATAAACCCATCAAAACTAGAGAAGGAATTATCATTCCACCAGCAAAAACGCCCGCTTCATTCATGATGATGGAGAGAGGTTATCATACTTGCGTATGGTTAGAAAATTGGATAGAATATACCAAAAATGACGGAATATTAGCATTCCCAGAGAATGGTACTTTCAATGGGAGAATTCTTCAAAATTTGAGAATGAGAATGAATGACTTAGAACCCAGACCAAGATTAACTCAATACGAAGCCCTAGAAGAGTGGGAAACAGAGGCATTTGAACGTGATAGACCTAGAACCAATAGGGGTTATAGGGGATTTTTCCCTAGACACCAAAATGAGACACGAGAGAGTCAAATGAAACAGTGGAAAAGAGCGATGCTTACCGAGGGTTTGTGTCCAGTATTTATGACAGAAGAGTCATTAGGGAGCAAATGCACAGAAAAGACAAAACACTTGACAGGGTTTGGAGATTCTGAAGATGAATTTATGGAAGAAATATTAAAGAACCCGCCACCATATCAGGAAGGGACAAGTGGATGTACCCCAAGTGCACCAATTTTAAGAACACCATTGGTACCGCAAGTATTGCATAATCCACCAGTTAATAGGGTACTTCAGGATAAAGAAAAGGAGGCTGTAGACAGAAACAGAGCAGAATTGATACAGAAAATAACACAGCTGAATGTACATCCTGATTCTCTGACCATACCTGTAACAATTGGTCCAGTGGTTCCCTTATAAGGTGACCAAGTAAATGATCCGAAACCTTTAGTCATGCCTACACCTGTAGAGATTCCCAAACCTGAAACTTTAATAATTGATGACCATATCAGTGATTGTGAATCTATGATATCCCTAATGGATTTACCGATTCGAGGATCTGTAAATAGCACTCCTAGAAGAATAACACCTGGTTGCTCCAAAAGATGTAAATATAGTAACCTCATCTGGAACTAAGAGTGCCACAGTAGTAACGCCAGAAGACTTAGAAAGGTGGGCACAAGGATCAGACAGACAGAGTTCACCCCCAAAGATCATGGACATCTATAAATTAAAAGTCGAGTTAGAAGAAATGATAGCAGGAAATGTAGGAGTAGATCGTCTAAATACTTACGATGAAGAAGAACTATTGTTCGTATGCAGAAGCATAACTAGAAATGTAAAGATATTTCATGAGAAATTATCAGATTTGGCCTTGCAGATGGGAATTGAAATAGGAAAGTCAAAAGTGTTACAGAAACCCTATAGAGCAGACTTTTCTGACAAAGATTTAGAAAACATGAATGCCTCTGGCCAAAAACTACAAGTGAAAGAATTAATGTCAGTATTACAGAAATGGGGAGATCTAGATAAATGGAAAGCTAGATGGACAAAGAAAAAGGAAGAGGCACGGTACAGTAGATCGACTTCTGAATATTTATTGAAGGAAACAGGGAAAGTAGATCAGATGTACCCGATGCGGGAAGTACCTGGAGGAGGTTACGTTCATGTTCCATGGAGTAGACAAGATATTCTGTCATTTACGAATGATTTTCCAAAGTTGAGAGAAAAGCCAATTGAATGGTACAAGCAGGTTGAGAGGTTTGTGAAAGTGTCAAAGGTATTGTTGAAAGATTTGGATGGTTTGTTTGACATAGTGGTACCTGCCGATTTGTGGACAGATTGTAAAATTACAGTTGACTGGCCGAGTGAAGAGTATCCTAGAGATGCAAAAACAGGTGCTCCATCAAGTGATGTAATGAAAAAGTATCAGCAGGTAATAACTTACCTGAAGGGGAAAATACCACCAAAGGAAACAGATTGGGTGAAAATAGACAGGACCACCCAAGAAGCAAATGAATCGGTACATGCTTATTATGAATGTCTATTACAGGTGTACAAACAATATAGTGGATTTGAGGACATTGGAGATGAAAATATGAGTCAGTTTGTCTACCGATTTGTTTATGGCCAGAGATTTGTCAGATGATTAAGCAACACATGTTGTGCTGGCAAGGGAAGCCCATAGATGAGATTTTGAAATATGCAAAATATTGTGGAGACGATATTGAGGATAGGCACAAGAAACTGCAAGAGAAAGTGATGTGGGCTCAGGTGAAAATGGCTGAGCGACAGGGAATTAATTTGGATAATCCAACTGATAATCAGGGAAAAGATTCTGGAACGAATGGTGACACAGGGAATGGTGGAAAAGTGAGAGGACGAATGAGTAGAGAAGAGGCTAAAAAGAAATTTCCTTGTCATGGATGCGGAAAGTTGGGGCATTGGAAGGATGAATGTAAAAAGATTCGAAATAATAATGGCCCAAATCATAATTTAAATCCACAGACGCAGAATGACTCACAGCAGGGTGTAAATCCTCAGAGTCAGTTGCCACCTGCCCCTATACAGGGTAATGTAAGCAGAGCAAAGCACGGTACAGACGTCGGATATCAAGGAGGAAGTGGTAAGAATGACTATGTGACTTCACAGTTTCTTTTACAGGATGAATTTGGTCCATATGACCATCAATGACGGTGCCTAAGAGAGGGGGAGAAGGAGTGCGTACTTGGCGCATCCTTGCCGGTAGATCAGTCAGGTCCATATGTTGAAGGGAAAGTAAGAGGTAATGATATCACTTTCCTTTTGGACACTGGTGCTACCCGTTCTACTGTGAGAACAGCAGACATCCCAGACCTTCCTCTCTGGAGAAGCTATCCAAGTTGTAGGTGTAGCTAATAAAAAGATCAGAACACCCCTTACAGAGCCAATGGAAGTAAAAATAGGAAACTTCCGAGAAATGCACCAATTTGTAGTGTGTGATTCTAGTCCAGTAAACTTATTGGGTAGAGACTTACTGTGCAAAATGAATTGTACTATTTTCTGCACACCGGATGGTGTTGCAATACAGACCCCGGATGAAGATCATGTTTATAAGTTTATGATAGCCAAGCAAGGTACAGAAATAGATGAGATGTTCTCTTTGATAACGAAAAACGAATTACCAGAAGAACTAAGAACTACAGTAAATTCCAAGGTATGGGATTTCACTGGGAAAGAAGTAGGACTTATGGTCAAAATAGACCCAGTAAAAATCACTGTAAAGGAAGGTGCAATTTTCCCAAATACTAGACAGTACAAAATGAGTGCAGAGGTAAAAGCAGGAGTTGTTGAGGAAATTAACAGAATGGTAAAACAAGGCATATTAAAAGAAGTTATGAGTAGCCCTTGTAATTCACCAATCATGGGTTTGAAGAAGCCTAGTGGAAAATATAGGATTGTTCAGGATTTGAGCAAAATTAATAAAATTGTGGTACCTTGTTGTCCTATAGTACCAAATCCTGCAGTAATCCTATATCAGATTCCCTGGAGTGCAGAATGGTTTACTGTGATTGATCTATGCCAAGCGTTCTTTTCAATACCATTGCACCCAAATAGCCAATATCTCTTTTCGTTTAAATTCAAAAATAAAGTCTATGTATGGAATCGTGTTCCTCAAGGATACACAGAAAGTCCCTCCATTTTCAATCAAATACTGAAAGGGTGTTTGGAGAAATTAGTGCTACCCAGGAGTTCAGTCTTGGTGCAGTATATAGATGACTTACTGGTAGCATCCAACACTCATGATGATTGTGTTGAAGATTCAATTGCATTACTCAACCATTTGGCTGAGGAAGGACATAAAGTGTCGCCTGAAAAACTGCAGTTTTGTACCACAGCAGTTAAATATTTGGGACACCAAATTGAAAGAGGAACAAGAAGAATAACATCTGATAGAATAAAAATAATCAAGAAAATGAAAATGCCAGAAACACAAAGAGAAGTGAGAATGTTTCTTGGAATAGTAGGGTACTGTCGACAATGGATAATAGGGTTTTCACTACTAGCAAAACCTTTAATTCAGTTAACCAAAAAGAAAGCCAAAGATCCAGTTGAATGGGATGATGAAAGTGCTGGTGCATTTGTAAAATTAAGAAATGCATTGTGTGAGGCACCTGCCTTGGGCATGCCTGACTATACAAGAGAATTCGCACTATTTTGCTATGAAAGAGAAAATTGTGCACTTTCAGTGTTAACTCAAAGACATGGAATAGACAGGCGTCCCATAGCATATTTTTCTGCTACATTGGATCCAGTGGCGGCCGCATTGCCAGGCTGTTTGAAAGCAGTCGCTGCTACCTGTATGAGCATTGAACAAAGCGAGTCAATAGTAATGGGATATCCTGTAACAGTATTTGTCCCACATGCAGTTGTGATCCTGTTGACAAGAACTCGAACTCAGCATCTCACACCTAGTCGGATGACAAGGTATGAACGAATTATCCTTGGTGCTGAAAATGTGACCATAGTTAGGTGCACTATTGTGAATCCTGCTACGTTATTGCCAGATCCAATTTTTGAAGAAGTTAAGGACGATCCAGAACATGATTGTCTAAAGGTCACAGAATTATGTACAAAACCGAGACCTGACATACAAGAGACGGCCCTAAAAGATCCAGATAGGGAGCTGTTTATGGACGGCTCATGCCTAAGGCATGAGGATGGTAAACTGAGTGCAGCCTATGCTGTATGTGAACTAACTGGAATAGTCGAAGCATCCTATTTACCAGGAGTCAAGTCTGCACAAGTAGCTGAATTAATTGCTCTGATCAAAGCTTCCAAAATTGGGAAAAATTTAAGAGTAACCATATTCATGGACAGTCAATATGGGTACGGGGTTGTGCATGACTTTGGCCAACTGTGGATGCAGAGGGATTTCATGACTTCTTCAGGATCCCCAATCAAAAATGGACAGTTTGTAAAAGAATTATTGGAAGCAATACAATCACCAAAAGAATTGGCAGTGGTGAAATGTGCCGCACACCAGTCAGGAGATGACTGGGTGGTAGTCGGTAACAAATACGCAGATCTGGTGGCTCAACACTGTGCCAAAAACAGGTTGTCAGTAAATAAAAAGGTTGAAAGGATGGGAATCAGCTGCCAACTTATGTTATGTGCACCACCTGTAACATGGAATGATGTGAAAAGATTGCAAGACGATGCTGACGAGAGTGAAAGAGATGTTTGGATAAAAATAGGATGTACCCGAAGAGCAGATGACGATGTATGGGTATACACAGACAGCAGACCAGTCATGCCCGACCGTCTGATTTCACAAATGGCCAGAATGTATCATGGAGACACACATGTAGGGAGAGATGCCATGATTAGACTCTTCAGACAAAGTTGGTATAATCCAAAGTTTAGGGCTGCAGCAGAGAGTCTTTGCCAAAGGTGTCTAACTTGCCAAATGAATAATCCAGGAAGGAAAACAATAGTTGGTTTGGGAAAAATTGGAAAGGCTGAAGGTCCCTAGATTTTATACAGTTACCACCATGTAAAGGACTGAAATATGTACTTGTCATAGTGTGTCTGTTTTCAAGGTGGGTGGAGGCTTACCCTACCAGAAGGAATGACAGTATTACAGTCGCAAAGCTGTTGCTACGAGAACTCATTCCTAGGTTCGGTTTCCCAGTAACTTTGGAATCAGATAGAGGAAGTCACTTCAACAACGATGTGATCCGAATAATCTGTGAAGCATTCCAAATTGAACAGAAATTGCACTGTGCGTACCGCCCAGAGGCTTCTGGAGTGGTTGAACAAATGAATGGCACAATAAAGTCAAGACTGTCAAAGATGTGTGCATCAACATCGCTAGATTGGCCAGATGCATTGCCTCTTGTTTTAATGGGACTCAGAAGCATTCCTGATAGAAACACCGGATTGAGTCCCCATGAAATAATCATGGGAAGAGCAATGAGACAAGCACATGTACCTACAAATAAACTGCTGAACATAACTGATGATATGGTTCTAGATTATTGCAAAGGATTGGCTGACCTGGTGCGTTCTGTCTCTCACCAGGTTGGAGAAGACGCAGTTTCCAGGCAGCCTGAACAAGAGCATGATCTGAACCCTGGAGACTGGGTGGTTGTGAAGCATCATACCAGAGAAACGTGTTTATCACCCAGGTGGGGCGAACCTTGTCAGGTCATACTAGTTACGAACACAGCAGTGAAATGTGCAGGATTGCCTAATTGGATTCATGTAAGCCACACCAAAAGGGTGCCAGAGCCTGAAGGACAAGATCCTCAGACAGCATCAATAACTGAGGAAGCTGAAGGTTGGCCAGCTGAAGAATCCCAGGTGAGAGATTCGAGAGAAGCTGAGGAAGAACAACCGAGCACAAGTCAGGACTGGATACCAGTGGTTGAGATACCAGAAGTTTACAACAGAACAAGAAGCCGAGCAAAATTAGAAGAAATTAGGGAAGACCAGATAGGTGAAGAAGAAGCAGCTCAGGAAGAAGAAAATGACACGATAAAAGAGCCTGAGCAGGACCAGATAGGGAGAGGAAATTGGGCTCAAATCGACAACGAAACAACAGAATTTGAGCAGGGACAGACAGGTTTAGAAGAACGCGGTCAGGCTGCAGAAGTACAAAGTGCAATAAGCCCTGATCAGAACCAGTTAGAATTAGGAAAAGTACGTTCAGGAAGAAGAAAATCAAGAAAACAGCGACAGGAAAACCTCAAGCACGAAGACGTCAATCCTGAACAGGGTCAGTTAGCTAGAAACTCACATTGGAGCAACTGAAGAACCAACCAATAAGACCTGAAAAAGAACAAATAGAAGAAGAAACTGAGAACGAAGAAAAACAAACTGTGCCACAACCTGAAAATAAAAGAACTTCTGAAGAAGAAATAAGAAGTGAAGAGACAGTGCAAACAAAGAAAGCCAGAAAAGGTGATCATTGGCCTAGTGTCATTAAAAGAGTGAAATACCACATAGAAACCAGAAGTGAAGATCCAGAACAAGTAAATGAAGTAACAAGCCTAACTGGACAAACAAGTGGAACTGAAAAACGAAAAAGCAAAAGACTGAAACTTGTGAACAATAAATTTAAAGGTCCTGATTGGACTTATATAATCCTTGAAGACTACGAGAGTTCAGAGTCAAGTGAAAGTGGTGACGAAAGAACAAGTGCAGAACTGACCTATGAGAAAGAAATAAAACCACCTTGATAACGTTAAAGTCTTGAAAGAAAAAGATAAGAAGAGAAATCTTCCTTGTCAAAATGCCTGACGACAGAGTTTCTGGGAGACCGAAACGGAAATGTTGTAAAAGATGCTGTGCTATATGCATATGTAGTCTGGTAGTGGTGCTTGTAGTATGGTTAGTTGTGATTGTAGCAATTCCTTACCTTCTGATAATGGATAAAAAGATTAACAACGAAACGAAGGGAAGGATAGATAACTTGAAAGGTAATAGAGTAAAATTAGAAGCAGAAGATGAACCAGAGTTTCATCATGTGGTAGCAGATAACGACACTAGTTTAAATGTTTTCACAAAATTATTGTTTCAATATGTAGATACCATGGAAGTTAGTAATTGTTATGTTTGTATGAAGTTACCCGAATCAGTAGCAGAAGGGTTAACATATCATCATTTGCCATTAACTTATGGCATATCATGTAGTGTATTGACTAGTTTATTTTATAAAACAGGGAGACTTCAGTATTATTATTCAGATATAGATGTGATATTTTCTGAGGTTCCGATTCGAAAGAATATGAACCCAGTGCTTAGTAGTCAAGATGCACAGTTTATGGGAGAATTTTTCCTAACAATGAAGTCAATAGATATAACACATGCACATAGAAGCAATCTAACATGTTCGTTACATGAAGAAGAAAAGATATTTTTGAACTTAGTAGAAAATAGAAGACAAGATTTCCAAAAGAAAGCATCTGAGCATAAGGCTCATCTGCCACCTTGGGCTGAGAAAGAGGGTAGTTATACACCTGGCAAGGCTCAAGCTGCTATGGCTCTGGATTTTGTAAAGACAGGGAAAATTTGTCTACATAGGTTAAAGACTGATTATAACAATATTTTCATCGGTACCAGTGAATGTGAACATAATTTCTTAATTCTTGGAGGTTGGGGACTAAAAGGAGGAACAGATTCAGTTTTTCCTGGAATCTATTATGTGTGTGGGAATAAGGCTTACTTTAGGCTTCCTGCACGGTGGTATGGAAGTTGTTATTTTGGAATAGTATTTCCAAAAATATACCACGTAAAGAGGAACACTGGGAGCAATGAAAACAATAGTGAATTAACACGTAGTAAAAGAGCTAGTTTTTCTGAAATTGTAGGTGACATATTTGGTGCATTGATACCTTCAGTGGGAATAATTCTGAACTCAAGGAAAATATGTAAATTATCTACAGTGGTTGATCGTTTATCAACGGACACTGCTGGAGGATTTCTAATGATTAATGCGGAGATGGTTGCGATTAGATCAATGGTTATGCAAAATCGACTTGCTCTTGATATAATACTGGCAAAAGAGGGCGGAGTCTGTAAATTATTGAAAACGAAACATTGTTGCACGTACATACCTGACAAAAGTGCAGAAATTGGAACGTATATACAGAATATAACAAAACTTGAGAATGAACTAAAACCACTGGAAGTTGATAGTGTATGGGAAAGATTGACGAGTAGTATTGCGTCAATTGGTACCTGGTTTGCTAATGTAGGGAAAGGACTTATAGGTCAAATATTAGTATCCTTAGCAGGGATAGCAATAATAGTACTGTCAATAATAATATGGTGCAAATGTTGTAGAAAGAATGAGAAATATAGAGTGACAGGAAAAGGAAAGAAACGAAAGTTTGATGAAATTGAACTAGAAGATCTGAAAAGTGAATTATACAAGAAACTGAAAGGAGATGATAAAAATAGAAAGTGTAAAAATGAAGCTGAGACAATTTTATGCTAAAAGTTGGCATCTGGTTGTGGGTAGCATTTGATGGCTCAGAAACGCCATCAGAGAGGGGATTGATGGAGCAAGAACTCACAATGAGACTTGCTCGTAAGCAATCCTCTCACAGTATCTAATTTATTAAACTTTGTAATGTCTCTACTAACAAATGCACACATGAACACTATACGAGTGAAGCTTGCCTATGTGTTTAAGACTAATAAGTAACGCTTGTCTAATCCAAAATGGCCGCTAAAGCGCGGGAATTCCAGTGCGCATGTGTCAACCATATCACGTGGTATGACGTCTTTCTTTGCTTGGAGGGAAAACTTTGCTTCTGCGCAGTGTGTATTAAAATGGCTGCTTAATGTTTTCACGTGCTAAAGCTTACGCAGTATGCTGCAATTAAAACTGTAGTATTCTAATGCTACTAAAGCGGGATAGATTTATAATTAAATGGGAATAGAGTAGAAATAAGGGGTATACAGTGAAGACATTTATTTGTGATTTTAATGTTTTCTTCTTTGACTTTTATTAGTTCGTAAAATGGGGCATGGGTTAACGGAGAGGCAGCTTGGAGCCAATGTGAAGTACGCATGCGCCCGGTAAACAAGGCACAGCGATGAAGTCAACTTGGACGTCATCCAAGGCCGTGACCTGGTGGCCAACTCCACTGCATCCGCGATGTTCCTGCAGAATGCAACAATTTATATAAACAATGTATTAAACTTTGTCGTGAGACGGGTGGGAAATAAAGCAAATGTATTAATTGTGAGGGGCGGTCTTTTCAAACAATAGGCTTAAAGAAAGTGATCTAAATTGACATGGTGTGAGGATCAACCCCCTGTCCCCGTCCAATCAGAAGTAGTGGGCCCATAATTTTGAAACATTAATGGGAGGTACCTGGGTGTAGAAGGGTATAATAGGTATAGATTAGTTAATTGAGCAGTTAGCAAGGAAGCGATGCTACATTCATTGATCCAGACGCTGATGCAGAGCAGAACTAGGCTGATTCACTGTCCAGAGAGGTCCTGAGGTGGGGGCGGTGGATTCCTAGAAGACGACTCGAGAGAAGCAAGGAGAAGCGAAGTATCAGAGAGGGGAACGACGCAGGCGTCGTTGATAGAGAGGTCACCTGTCCTGTCCTGAACCTGGTCCAGAGGTCATTGGTCTTCATCCTTCTTGGACCTATCTTTCCAACTCCTTGGCCAAGGGGTTTGGTTCTCGCACCTTTAGATAAATATAAATGCAACCTTTAGCTGTGCTGCTGTCTCTATCTTCTTCTTTCTGAGGGACCGTCATTGATCGATAATTGATTATTAGTATGCTTCATCCTTGATATACGATTAAGTATTATGTGGTTTTGTAATTTACTCTGCTAAACTTTAGATAAACATTTTAAAACTTCCTGACTCAGTGATTATTTCAGGATTATGGATTGTATTGAATGTCACTCATTTTAAACTTCCCAATTATCAAAGGGTCCATTGGTAAGTCATTACTCTTCAATCAGAAAAGTAATTGGTAGCAGGGATATTGATAAAGAGTACAACTGACCCACCAGTGGAAATTGCTAGCGTAGTGTGAATGAATGGGCCCAGGTGAGTAGTCGGTGTATGAATGCTTGTTGCTAGTAACCCGCTGGATCACAACCACTTGCAGAGGACCATGGCACCAGCAGTTGCAGGGCCATGAAAGGTAGGATAGGTGGTGAGTCGCCTCATTGCCCCAAGTCTCATTGCCACTCACCCTGCTCCAGGCACTCCCCATACGCCCAATGCACACTAGTGATAAACTACTGACCACCTAGTCTAGCTAAGGAGAATCCCCTGGCTACACCAATGCAGACAAAGCCAGAAGCCCACACTAAAGAAAACACTTTGTATGGGCTGTTTGCAATTTTACCTTCAGTGGAATCACAGTTGTAGCAGAATCCTGGACACTAGACCAGGAAGGAGGAATGCCTTAAAGAGTAGGCAATGTTTCGTTTTTACACTGTAGCCAGATTTTAGCATCTCGAACTCAGATTTTTCAGAGGACTTCCCTGATTTTGCTGCTGCACCCAACATATCATCTCAACACATGTTCTTACTTTGTCATATTGTCTTTTGCCCAAAATATCCTAGGTGCGTTGATTCCATTTCTATATCTACACTATCTAGTTACAGACAAAATAAAAACTAAAAACATATTTGAGACTTAATTATCACGAACTGAAAAAACGGAAGGGGAGCAGAGGCAGTATGCAAAGAGTAAGGCTTTGGTTTGGATAGCCACTTCAGGGCTAGATATTTCCCCTGCATGCTCCCCAAGACTATGCTACAAAAAGGAGTATCTGGTCTCATTTATTCTTCAATCCCCTGCTCTCCCTTCCCGGCGCAAGTCATGTGACCATTGAACATAGTGACTTGACAGCAAGCGCACACACTCTTTAAATAGATCTGTGTGTCATCAGCATGTGGCACAGTCTGTTCTGTGGAGGGGGTTCTACCCATTATGTGAACACCTGTCCGCTGCCACTATGGGTGTCCCAGCAGCTGCTAAAGCTAAAGTTTGCTGCTAAATATTTTACAAGATTTACTCTTTATAGTTTATATTTGGTTGCACTGAATTCTAAAGTGTACTTCATGTGCCTGAGGACATTGCTTCTTGTATGGAAACTTTTTTTGTGTTTCAAATTAAAAATGCATGCAGCTGAAATGCAAACATTTCCCAGACACTTCAAATATGTAAGTATACATGATGAGGTAGGAGGGCCCATCTGAAATGAAAGAACAGGATCCAACTTGAAAGTGGCTTGTGGAGTTCAGTATAAAAACTGCAACATCAGTACCTGTGGCCAGTTCCTAACTTGAGAGATGATGGATAGCCCACACACCAAGACATTATGTGAGCTGCATCTAGAGCAGGCAAAATAAATCAAATGGACTTTTATTGACTATTCTCAAGGTGATTTAAATATATTTACAGTAACCAACACAGTGCTTCACACTACTTAGGTAAAACTTAACCAGCGCCAAAAGACTGGATAGGGTGATGGGCACTTAAACATGCTGTCACTCACTAGGTCACTATAAGCAGTGAAGGCAGCTCAGTCATTGCCATAGTCATTCATATTGATATTCTCGTTTTATGCTATGACCCCCACCCTAATTACCACAGTTGACATGTAAAATATAATGACAGCGTGGATCACAGTTGCACTCACCCAACTGAAAGAATTAGGAGCACAAACTTCACAGAAACACCAGACATTTTAGGCATGCTATATCCTTCTTGAAATGCATATACAGCATGTGACGTGTGAGAGAACCCACTTCGAAGTGGTGAGCCCCAAGCCCACGACTGTGGCTCAGACTTCAGACTTGAACTTCACTGTAGTTTGACAGACAACTATGAAAATTAAGACTTGGGAAAGTCAAGATCTGCTGCAGTGCCCTGACTCCCTGAACTTTTCAAAATGGCTGTCAGACAAGCCCATTCCTAGACTTATGTAGTGCACATATCTGGTGGTAATTTTGAAATAGGCATGGACACCAAAGCTGAGTTGCCAAACTAAAGAAATCATCAGCAGACCCCAGCAAACTCAACAACTACCGACGGATCTCCCTGCACCCGGCCAAAGTATTAGAAAAAGCCATAAACCAACAACTCTCCTCTCATCTGGAATGGAACCTTCTACTCGACTACTCCCAATCCGGATTCTGCAACAACCACAGTACTGAGACAGCCCTCATCGTGGCTCCCGATGACATCCAAGCCCTACTCGACTGAGGAGAGACTGCGGTTTTGGTCCTTCTAGACCTCTCAGCAACCTTCGATAGGATCTCCCAATACACACTCATCACAAAGCTGCACAACATAGGCATCCAAAGAGCTGCTCTCAGACGAATCGCCTCTATCCTCACCGGGAGAGCACAAAATGTCTGCCTCCCCCATTTCACTTTCAAACCCAAGGAAATCATCTGTGGAATACCCCAAGGATCCTCGCTCAGCCCCACCCTCTTCAACACTTATATGACACCTCTGGCTAGCATCGCCAAAACCCCCTTACTCAGCATCATATCCTACACCGACACATAACTCATCCTCTCCCTGTCCGAAGATACCACCAAGACCAACTTCCACAACTGCCTGACAGATGTCACCAGCTGGATGAAGGATAACTGCCCTGAAACTTAACTCGGACAAGACAGAGGTACTGATTTTTGGAAACAAAAGCTCTCCATGGGACGCATCCTGGTGTCCCTCAGAACTCTGACCTACTCCTACCCCCATTGACCACACTAGGACCCCAGGCATCATTCTGGACAACAAGCTAGCCAGGACAACACAGGTCAACTCCGTCTCCTCCTCCTGCTTCTTCATCCTCCACATGCTTTGTAAGGTATTCAAATGGATACCCCAAAGCTCAAGATGCATTATCACACAGGCCCTCATCTCCAGCCGACTGTACTATGGCATTGCTCTCTACACAGGGATCGCAGCTCACCTCCTCTGGCAACTACAGACCATACAGAACTCTGCAGCCAGACTTGTCCTGGATCTCCCTAGGCGAACCCACATCACCCCCTACCTCAGGGAACTCCACTGTCTCCCTGTACAGAAAAGATGCCAGTTCAAGCTCCTGACCCATGCATACAAGGCCCTACACAATTGCAGACCCGCCTACTTCAACCACCATCTGAAGTTCCATCAGCCCACCAGACACCTTCGCTCCACATCCCTTTCTCTAACCGTCACCCCCAGCATCTGACGTAGCAGATGCAGAGGTCACTCCTTCTCCTACCCAGCAGCAAAGACATGGAACGAGCTACCCTTTCATCTACAGACCTCCCAATATCTTTCAGAGTTCTGAAAGTTCCTGAAGACCTGGCTATTCTGCTAATTAGCTGGACCCTGCCAGTGCCTGGATACCCTCAAAGGTGACAAGAGGCACTCTACAAATCTACTGATTGATTGTAAATCACAGCGCATAGTAGAGCGTCACCTTCTGTACAAATAGAGAGAGAAGCATGCTGGGGCATTTGGTGGCCCCAATGGCATTAAAAAATAGGATTGGCCTTAATGGCATTCCAAAAGGAGCTTTTATGAGAAACTAATTTTTACTTTGTCTGCTTGTTTACTGCACTAGCAGTTGGAGGCACAAGTTATTGTAACCATCATTGATATGCTGTGAGCTGAAAAAAACCTGACGGACAGCCCATTGAGAGATTGTCTTAATGGGCCTAACCTCACAAACCAGTGGCTAGAGGGGAATGACCTAAACCCCTTTCTGTATGCAGTATTGTTTATGTGGTGTGTGGGTGTGTGTGTAGTGGTGACTATATATCAGTGAGAACTAAAAATGGTCTAGACTTGAAAGATTCATTAGAGACACCTTGAACTAAATACACTGTTGTGGAAGCTAGCGCTCATCACAGGTTATGGTCTTGATGCATTTCAATCTGCCAACATGCTATAAATTTAATTTGACATGCCCTGTGCAGTGTAGAGAATTACCTCTTCCAAACTAGGCTAGAGGTATTTGGGGTAAAGATGAATGAACTTTGGTAAAATATTGAGGGAGATGAAATTCTCAAGATTCTCTCACAAACAGTTGCCACTAATTACAGAAGCTTGTGAACTGAATGTGTTGAAAAGAGGAAGACACATATCTCTCTTCTAGAAGCCTCCATGTTAAGAGTAATTCAATGGCAAGTAAACATTCAGGGCCTTATTCACACTTTTGGTGTAAGTTTACAATTTTTTTGCTATTCACAAACTATGAGTGTAGTTTTACGTGTAGTATCTTGCCCGGTCTAAGGATAACCCGATAGCGCAATAAGTTATAGACTCACGGTTGAAATATACAGATATCTACAGGGCCCAACAATACCAACTCAGTCTATGACACTGGTGTTAAAAGCAGGTAATGGTGCTGAACACCATTGACAGTGACAAACGTAGAAAAATCAACACTGCTCCTTTTTTTTTTTTTAATAACAATTCATGTGAAAGGAGGTGCTGGCAAAGCACCCAATACTTCATGGCAGTCATGCAAGAGGCTCCTGCCTCAGGGCAGCGGATTAAATGCTAGATGCTTAACCAAACAGGAAATATTGAACGCGTGATTTGTGAGTAGCATATTTTCAATAATTCGATTGCACGTGTATACGGCCTTAATCAACAGCCTGTTTATGAATTATTGCCATTAGTCCCAACCATGCTCTACTACTAGTTGCTGAAGGCCCTGGGCTGCCAGACAAACATGGCTGAATTGCCTCAGATCTAAAATCTAGCAGATCCTGCGCTATCTAGATTTAAATTTAGCAATAATTACTGAGGTACTGAGAAGTGAAAGGACAATTCCATACTTAATAGTGGGCTTGACTATTTTTAAAATAATCATTAGTGAGTCCTCATAAGCGAAGACAGATGATATTGGGGACTAAGAGGAGGAAAATCCAGCACTGAAGTCAGACCGTCTAGTCTATATTTATGGACATCACTGTGCCTCAGACTTACACTAGACATCTTACGAAGTTTGCTTATTTCACTGTTAATTTGAATCACAGAAAGAGCTAAGGCCCAGCGTTAGGAGGTGCAAGAGCCCAATAATCAGATTATTACAGATGTTAAACACATTAAAAAGGGAAATTATCTGAAGAGAAAATAAACCATAACCAATGGCAAATACATCTGCTTTCAATAGTTCACAATTATATTTATTCGAATAGTAGCACACTTCGGCTCCCATCTTGCAATCTTAAAAGTGCACATACATGCATACATATCTCATGCAGTTGTTGACGTTTATATTTCCACATTAAAAAAATCTCAGGAAAATTGTTTTACCCAAAAAATAAATCACAGAGAAAACTTCTGCCACACTGTGGTTACCCCTCCACTGTGATTGCTCCTCCTATATGCACATATGTAGTATTTATATAGCACAGACCTCGCGGGATCGCTTTACAGGGTCCAACACAAAAAGTTAAAGCACTTGGATGGGTAGCTGGTTTCTCAGAGGATAAGTGAACTGTTGCTGCCCCATGATGTAGTGTCCCTCAACGAAGTCTGTCTTCAGTTGTTTCCTGAATCGGGGCACGGTTGGGGCAGTCGTGATAGCTATGAGGATTCTTCATCTGTGCACCCAGATCCCGGGTGCACATATGAAGCAGGCCTATTACCCTGCTTTTTGTTTTTACACTTCTACGTCTTTGTCTAAAAATTCAGATGATAGTGGATCCAATAAATGGTGCCAAAATATTGTGACATTTGTGCCGATAGGTGCAATTAGGCCTCTTAGGATTTCCCATGAGGGATCCTTCCGTGGCTAGCAAAGACCTTAGCTGCCCAGGGTGCTTGCCCAAAAATGAGAGATTGTCTGTGTTATCGAGCAAAGTGGGGTCACTTGGTAATTAATGGACAGCTTGTATAGCTGAGAAAGAACATATGAGGCAGATAAGAGCAGCTAGTTCCCTTGCCCATCAAGTGATTTAAATATCCATGCCTCCCCTTTATCTAGTACACAATATTGAATCAATTTCCCTTCCCCCTACCTACACCCAAGGGCCTCCACTTGTACATCACTCCATTGCTCCCCCGCTATGATTTGGCTACAGAAATACCACATAATTTACATAGGAATTCTTCATGGAGGGACATTGGAGGCAGGGCCGGCTTTAGCGCCGGTGGCGCCCTGTGCGACAATGTTTGCTGGCACCCCCAATGACCACCTCCGCCATGGATTCCCTCACTACCGCCCCTTAACAGTGTCCCTCAAGTCTCCATAACCACTCTCCCTCCCGTCTGCATTTAATTTGTTTTATAGAACCACTCATACCAGTGTAGGGTGTCAGAGCACTTCACATCGCACACATTACACAAAGACAATCAATCATATGTGTGTAAATCACTGTGTATGAAATGTTGAATAAGTACAGAGGACTACAAGGTGTAGGACTCACATGACAACCCCACTAGAGGGCAGTATAGTTTAATAGTGATTGGTCTGGAGAAGCACAAACTCAGAAGTTAAAACGTAACACAATGGTTAGGGGTTCTCTTTAATAATGAGAATTGATTTCTATTCAAATAAACCCTTTTTGCAACATTAGGATCAATCAATCAATCAATGAATTTGTAGAGCGCACTACTTACCCGCAAGGGTCTCAAGGCGCTGGGGAAAAAAAAGGGGGGGGTGCCGCTACTGGTCGAACAGCCAGGTCTTGAGTAGCCTCCTGAAGGTCAGTAGGTCTTGGGTCTGTCGTATGCTGAGTGGGAGGGTGTTCCAGGTCTTGGCGGCGAGGTGGGAGAAGGATCTGCCGCCGGTGGTTGTTCTTCGAATGCGAGGGACGGTGGCGAGGGAGAGGTCGGCGGGGCGGAGCTGGCGGTTGGGGACGTAGAAGAAGAGTTGTCTGTTGAGGTAGGCTGGGCCAGTCTTGTGGAGTGCCTTGTGAGCGTGGATGAGGAGTTTGAAGGAGATTCTCCTGTCGACGGGGAGCCAGTGCAGGTTCCTCAGGTGGGGGGTGATGTGGCTTTGGCGTGGTACGTCGAGGATCAGGCGTGCGTAGGTGTTTTGTATGCGTTGTAGTCGCTTGATGAGCTTGCCGGGGCTCCCGCGTAGAGGGCGTTCCCATAGTCGAGTCTGCTACTGACGAGGGTCTGGGTGACTGTTCTTTTTGTAGCTGTCGGGATCCACCTGTAGATCTTGCGAAGCATGCGGAGGGTGCTGAAGCAGGAGGAGGAGACCGCGTTGACTTGTTTGGCCATGGAGAGCGTTGAGTCGAGGATGACTCCCAGGTTGCGTGCGTGGTCGGTGGGTGTCGGGGCTGCCCCCAGTGTCGTTGGCCACCAGGAGTCATCCCAGGCTGAGGGGTTGGAGCCGAGGATGAGGACCTCCGTCTTGTCCGAGTTCAGCTTTAGTCGGCTGTTCTTCATCCAGTCGGCGACGGCCTTCATTCCTTCATGGAGGTTGGATTTGGCGGTGAGGGGGTCCTTGGTGAGGGAGAGGATCAGTTGAGTGTCGTCGGCGTAGGAGATTATGTTGAGGTCGTGCTGTCTGGTGATGCGTGCGAGCGGGGCCATGTAGATGTTGAACAGTGTTGGGCTGAGGGATGATCCCTGGGGTATGCCGCAGATGATCTCGGAGGCTTCGGATTGGAATGGTGGGAGGCGGACTCTCTGGGTTCTGCCGGCGAGGAAGGAGGTGGTCCATTCCAGGGCCTTGTCTCGGATCCCTGCGTCGTGGAGGCGTGCGCGTAGAGTGCGGTGGCAGACAGTGTCAAAGGCGGCGGAGAGGTCCAGCAGGATGAGGGCTGCGGTCTCACCGTTGTCCAGCAGGGTCCTGATGTCGTCGGTGGTGGCGATGAGGGCAGTCTCAGTGCTGTGGTTGCTGCGGAACCCTGACTGGGATGGGTCCAGGATGCTGTTTTCTTCGAGGTATCGGGTTAGCTGTCTGTTGACGATCTTCTCGATGACCTTGGCTGGGAACGGAAGCAGGGAGATGGGCCGGAAGTTCTTGAGGTCTCTTGGGTCCGCCTTGGGTTTTTTGAGTAGGGCGTTGATCTCGGCGTGTTTCCAGCTCTCTGGGAAGGTCGCGGTCTCGAAGGAGAGATTGATGATGTTGCGCAGGTGGGGTGCGATGGAGCTGCTGGCTTTGTTGAAGATGTGGTGCGGGAAAGGGTCTGACGGGGAGCCGGAGTGTATCGTGCTCATAGTCTTGATGGTGTCATCGATGTTCATGCTGGCCCAGGCTGGCAAGGGGTCGTGGTCGATGGTGTGCGGCGGGTCTGGTGCATCGGTCTCAGTTGGGGCTGTCTGGGTGTTGAAGCTGTCGTGGATGTCGGCGATCTTGCGGTGGAAGAAGGTGGCGAGGGAGTCGCACAGGGCTTGCGACGGCGGGATGTTGTTGGTGTTGGAGCTGGGGTCGGAGAGTTCCTTCACGATGTTGAAGAGCTCCTTGCTGTTGTGTGCGTTGTTGTCGAGGCGGTCTTTGAAGGAGATCCTCTTGGCGGACTTGATGAGGTGGTGGTGGTTACGGATGGCGTCTTTGTGGGCTGCGTGGCTGTCCGGTGTCTTTTCACTGTGCCATTTCTTCTCTAGTTTCCGGAAGGTACGCTTGGAAGCTAGGAGTTCCGGGGTGAACCAGCTGGCTCTTTTGGTGGTGTCACTGTAGGTGAGTTTTTTCAGCGGGGCGAGGGTGTTGGCACAGTCGTCTATCCATCGTCTGAGGTTGCAGGCAGCGTCGTTGGTGTCGGATGGGTCGGAGAGTGGGCTGAGAGCGAGGTTTGCCTGTAGTTGGTCTTCGGTGACTTTGCTCCAGCAGCGGCGTGCGATCTGTTGGGTGCGGTGGTGTGTGGTGGGTTTCTGGAAGGTGAAGTGGATGCAGCGGTGGTCGGTCCAGAGGAGTTCGGTGGTGTGGCTGAAGGAGACGTGGGAGCTTGAGGAGAAGATGGGGTCGAGCGTATGGCCGGCGGAATGGGTCGGTGTTGTGACGAGCTGTCTTAGTCCGAGGTTGGCGAGGTTGTCGATCAGGGTGGTGGAGTTGCTGTCGTTGTTGTTCTCCAGGTGAAAGTTCAGGTCTCCGAGGAGGATGTAGTCGGTGGAGGTCAGGGCGTGCGTGCTGATGAAGTCGGCGATGGAGTTGCTGAACTGGGGTCGGGGTCCAGGGGGTCTGTAGACGAGGGTGCCTCTGAGGGTGGTGTTGGGGTCCGGGTGGATCTGGAAGTGCATGTGTTCGGCGGTGCAGAGAGTGTCGTCGGTGCTGGTCGAGACCCTGATGGTGTTCTTGTGGACGATGGCGATTCCTCCTCCTACTCCGTTGATGCGGTCTCTGCGGGTGATCTTATAGCCGTCTGGGATGGCTATGGCGATGTCGGGTGCGGAGGAGTCGTTCATCCAGGTCTCTGTCAGGAAGGCGACGTCTGGTGCTGATGTGTCGAGTAGGTCCCAGAGCTCGACGGCGTGTTTGTGTGCGGAGCGGGTGTTCAGTAGGATGCATCGGAGGTGGTTGAGGTCCTTCTTGGCGGGGGCTTCGGCGGCTCTGAGGCTGGTGTAGCTGCAGTTCCGGCAGGTGAAGGGACCATGAGTGCGTTTCGGGGCGGCCTTGAAGCAGTTGTGTATCCGTCCAGGGTTGAGAGCATGGAGTGTGGTGGCATCGTATCGGCGTCGGTCGTTGAGGCACTGGGCGCGGTCCAGGCATGGACGGGCGCAGACGGGCTTGCCTGAGGCGCGCCTTTGGCGCGCGGCCGCCATATATGGGGTTGGGAGGGAGGAGCAGCTGGGAGGCAGGGGCAGCGAATGGTCAGTCAGGGGGGCGGGGCCGCAGGGGGGACAGCGGCGGGAGCGGAGAGAGGCAACAAGGGGTACAGAAGGCAAAGATGGACACAAAATACGGGGGCAACGAGGGGTACAGAAGGCAAAGATGGGCACAAAATACGGGGGCAACGAGGGGTACAGAAGGCAAAGGTGGACACAAAAAATAATTAAAGACTGGGGAAAAAATCATAATGCTCTAATCTATACCTTGCAGTTTGAATGCAGCTCTTTGATGACAGTTTATAGATCACTGTTCTATGTTAGGATTTTAACTTATAAACTGCAAGTAACAAAGGATCTCTCTGAAAAAAGCAGTAACCCACTGATCTCTTTATATAATATGCACTTTGTGAAGATCTGCATGGTACATGTTCTTTGCTGCAGGCATATTAACCCTCTGCACTACATTACATGAGTCAAAACTTCTACTAGAGAAAACTCCGATTTCTGTCTAGGAAGAACATTAATCACCGGAGTTATCTTGACCTTTTTATTGTTGCCTGAAAATTACTGGAGTCCAGGAACGAGGCAGCAAGTGCTTTTAAAGCCATAATATACTTGCAAACATGACGCCCCTACCCGAAGTTCGCGCCCGGTGCCGTCGCACCGGTCGCACCGCCCGCACCGCCCTACAGCCCGCCCTGATTGGAGGTGATTTTCCCCAGTGAACAGAATAATACTGCCTTTGCAAGCTGCAGACTTATTTATCAATAACAAGAACAATTTCATTAAAATCATTGGGCTAGCAAAAGAGACATCACACATTCACTCCACATTGGCATTACAGGTAGAGACATCACATGTCCTTTAATCCCGACACCATCATAAAGACTTTAACCCTGATGAAATCATAGGAAGTTAATGAAGACTTGTTTTGTTTCTTCACAGGGAAAATAATATTTAATTCAGTGAAAACCATTCCTCTTCACCCTCAAATATTTTGTCGTTCTTCCCTCTCTATGCTCACTATGGATAGTTTTAATACAGTTTTAATAATGATGGGAAGTCTAGCCATATGTGTTGCATAGTTAGACATACCACACTTAAATAACGTTCTGGTTCAAATGCACTTTCCTCCAAAAAACACACTTTCCCTTAAAAAGGCATTTTTGATTTGCCTATAACTTTTGACCCTATGGACAGATGCCATAAAAATTTGGAAAATCACTAAGACAGTCAACTAAGGCCTGGCACCACAAAATTCGTGCAGATCCATGTAGTGGGAAAAGTTAAGGGGGGTGAAAATAGAAGTGTTTTCACGTTATAGTTCCTAAAGAAAATTTTGCTCCTGCTTAAAGACCAAGGGGCATATCTACAAGGGCTGGCGATAATTATCGCTCAGCGCTCTTAGCGTGAGGATAATTATCGCCGGCCAACTCTGAATTTTATCGCGGAGATAGCGTGCTATCAGCAACGCTTATCTCCAAAGCAATAAAATTCAGAGCGCAAGCTGCCAACTGTGCGATTATCGCTGGAAATCCAGCGATAATAGCACTACTTTTGGCAATAGCTTGCTGATAGGGCTACACATACTTAGCCATGATATCCACCTTCCATAGGATATCATGGCTAAGTCAGTGTCAAAGCAGGCGTAAGGGAAGTAGCGATAACAGAGGTTATCGCTACTTTTCTTGTCGCCATGCTTCGTAGCGTGAGGCTTGATAATAGGAGAAATGTCGCTTAGCGACATTTCTCCCGTTATTCTGGGGAGGAACGCCCACTTTGCATCTCATTAGAGATGCAAAGCTGGGCGATATGTGAAAGGGCGAAGAAGCATGGATTCAAGCGTTAGCGTGTCCTTGCTAATAGGGCGTTAAAATTATCGCCGCTTTTTGTCCGAAAACGGACACTAAAGCGGCGATAATTTTATCGCCAGCCCTTGTAGATATGCCCCCAAATCACTGAATAGATTTAAGCCAAACTTGACATGAATGTATAACTTTACTCTTAAAGTGTGCTTTTATTGGTTTGGTGTAAATCGATTCAGTAGTTTTTGAAATATTAGTGTTTTAAATCGTGAGTAATGACTCACCACTCTTGTCAAGCACATTTAAAAAAAATTCACATATGTGATTGGCTGGAGAGGGACTCGGATTGTTTTTTGGGCCATATTGAAACTCGTGAGTCAGCATTGACTCACTAGTGACATGCAGTTGGAAAAAATTCCATTGCCATGAGAAATGCCCAACCCATGGAATGCTGGGAGGCACCAAGTGAAGGATATGTCGGGCTCATTGAACCCCCCTGACGTCCAACACCTCCTGACTGATACCTCAAGGTCTTCTCCTGGCGCCAAGTTCCTCTTCAGTTCTCCTTGGCTCCCCCTTAGTAAGTCCCTGCTTCTACTGCAACACCTCTTGTTCCACACACCCCGAGGGTTACTTCCTTACTTAACTTCATTGTAGCAGGATCCCCCCCCCAGAGACCTTCGCTACTTCATTTGCTTGGACTTATGACCCTGTTACTCGCCCATACAAGTCTGGATGATCCATTCCAGACGTCCCACGCACCAGGTAGTTACCCTTTGGCAATTAGCTTGCCTCACCACCCTTCCTCCCAGGTACCCCCTCCCTGATCCCCTTTCCTTTTTTCTGCAGCAGTCTCAAATAAATACATGTAATATCGTGCTGATGATGACCTGAAATCGGCCAGGTCGAAATGCCGTTGACAAAGTGCAGTGTTCTCAGAGCTTCCTTGGCTCATAACATGTTTCAAACTAATTGTGGCCTCATTGCTCATGTTATGTACTGATTCTAATTACACCTTTGTCACTGTCACTATATCACCTGCATCACTTGCGCCGTTCACCCTTTCACAAGCCCTATGTGTGCACTTTTTTGATTACACCCATATCAAAGAAAAGTATTGCTGTCTGAAATTAATGCTTTCCCGCTACAATAACTAATACAGATCATGATAGTCCATCGTGGTGTCTCTCCCTTTTATGTTCCTTTCCTGTATTTGTTTATGTTTGATTAATTGTCTTCCAAATATTACCTGTTGAGACATTGTTGTTTGTCACTGGGAGGCACCAAGAGACATGGAAAAATGTGCCTAAAACGCACAAAAAATGGGTTAAAACGTATGAATAGCGATTTTCATGAAAATCAGGATTCACTGCCGGACATTTTAAAAAACCATCATTTTGTGCTGAAACGTGCAATTTTAATGAAAATCCACCACTTCGACTCATCACTTTTGTTTATCATGGGTGTCTGCAGGGTATAGTGATATGTACAACACAAAAAGATATCTTAACTAACTTGTCATTAACGTGTCTATGCTTAACTGAAGAAGTGAAAGAAAATACCTTAGCATAGTGTTTTCCAAACTGTGGGTCACGACCCATTGGGGGGTCGCGAGCCAATTTTTGGCAGGTCGTGAAAGTCCAAGAAATAAATAAAGATGCCTTTAAATTCTGTGTATATCTTGAAAGACAGAGGTCCCATGTCAGGCTATATCTTGACAAATTGCTGCTTATGTTTTTTAACATGGGGATTGGCATTTATAAACTCTTCCCACTTTGCAGTCAGGCAAAGAAAAGTAAAATGAATTATGTGGCAATCTTGGCGCATACACCAGTGTGAAAGGAAATGTTGTAGAATGTCTTTTTTTGTAACGGACAACAAAATAAAAATAGCTGTAAATGGAATGCACACATTCACCAGTCCGTAAAGCAAACAAGCATTTGCAATGCAATAGGTCTCGCATTTACGCGAGTTTGAGCTATTGGCATTGTGGATGAAAATGCTTTTCATTTATGTTTTGGTTTTTGAAACGTAAATGAAACACATTGTCATTTGCAATGCCAAGGCTTAGGATCGCGTAAATGCGAGACCTATTGCCATCACAGGTTTGTATGAGAGGGCGGCACTCGAAGATGGCGCCTGTCTGACCACGGAAACCGGGTCCTCCCTAACGTTAGTCCTACTTTGCTTGTTATCACCCTAATGAACTCCACTTAAACGCCGGGTGAGATAGCACGCTGCGCTTACCACGCAACAATTCTTGGAAGGTTCCTTTGGGCTCCGATACGACCAGTCACAGGTTAGTTTATGGGGACGTTTCCACCCCACACACATGCTATTTTGGGCCTCCAGCAGCTGCTAAAATCGGCAACTTTCTATTCTTTTCCCTCCTGTAGGCATTATCAGGACCTCAATGTCTGTTGAACCCTATTAACGGTTACGGGTGAACCGCCGATATTGGATGGTTATTGGAAATGTTGTCCTTTCACAGACACATTAACGAGGCGAGCGCGCGGTGGGTAGGAGCGCTCGAAAGTTGAGACGCCTGCGCGTGCTCATCTGCTGTCGGGGGCAAGCTCCGGGCGCAAGCTGAAAGACACGCCGTGCGCGTGCCCATGTGCTGTCCGGGAGCAAGGTAATAGACACGCCGTGAGCGTGCACATCACCTGTCCGGGCGAAAGTGCACATCTCGGGAGCAAGCTAATAGACACGCCGTGAGCGTGCACATCTCCTGTCCCGCATCCAAACTTAAGTCGGCAACAATAGATCTCGCATAGCGAGCAGCGCTTTGCGCTGCGTCGCTAGGCGAGACCTAAAAAAACTGATGCACATTTTTTTGTAATTCTAAAGTGTGATGGAAACAAAGATTTTAATAGGATCAAAACAAATCAACATACTTTACTTGGTGATGCACAATATTCACTGAAATCCAATTTCCACACATTATCATTTGGGTGCAGTATAGTTTTATCAGTAAAACTGTATGCCTGTGGAAATTTGGTGGCCATTTCAATGGAAAATGTGTTGTCTGTAAATGATAGTGTGCTACCACACGATGCTTTAGTTACATTAAACAATTGTCCCCCTCATGTCCAATAGAACTGGGTGGGGTGTGAAAGTTTGTTGTTCTAAAAAGTAGGTCATGGTCCTAAAAAGTTTGGAAAGCACTGCCTTAGAAATAACTATGTGTAACCATTTCTCATACTTTGTTGTGAAACTAGTAAATCATAAAAAATAAAAATAAAAAAATAGTACCTCAACTATATATACACCTAGGCAACACTTCTTCCTATGGTTTGAATAACTACCTCAAGCTTTGCCACTTTACACTCTCTTATGGAAGATGAGTTATAGCTTCTACTCAACTTCTGTTGAACTGTAAAATAGCCAGCAATGTTAGTATTTAGTGGTTCCCAATACTTAGCAATGTGTATGTGCATACTAGAACCTCGGGCAACATTTCCGTTACCTCAAGAAATAATTCTAAACATGATGTGGCAATCCTAAGTCTTAAAAGAACTCAGATAAAATGTCCAAGTAATAGTTACAAGTTTGTTTTCATCAACAACATAACTTTTCTAAACACTTCTCTGTATTCCCAATGACCATCAATACAAATCATTAGGAAGTAGGAAGTTTTGGCAAGGAAAATCTAAGCTCCATGTAGCGAGGTCCTGGATGCAGCAACATTGAATCATGATGCCTAGCAGAGATGCCATGAAGCAAGAATGATTATACCTAATAATCTAAGATAGCCAGAGTAGGTCCGGAATACTGGTTCCTCCTGCTTGCATCATCCTTAGCAGTAAACCATGCCTCCAGCCCCACTTCCTGAAAGTAACTGTATAATATGGTTTATTAATGCCATCACAAGGTTCTGGTAACATCATAAACCATGAGGCCAAACGTGGGGTCGTTTGTAAATGTCACCAGAATCTTGATGGCAACTTAGGACCACAATACACAGATACCTGTTATGTACGTTGTATATTACAAGTAGGTAGCTTGAAAAAGCTGTTTCCTTCAAAGTTCACCTAAGAATAGGAACTGGCAAAAATTAGAATATTTAGGTTTTGATTACCGTTTACAAACAAATTGTTGACAAAACAATGGAAAATGGCAATGATGAGTGCTAGGGATGTTTGTGAATCTGTGGCTGCTCCATTAACTGCATAATTATCAATTTAGCACATTTCCTGCATAATTTGCTACATAATGTGCGGATTTTACAAAAAACATTATTTGGAGCTCAAATGGATAAAAATAATGCTTTCAGGGAATATCCTACATAATTTGCAATATTTGCCACATAATTTGGCCCTCGAAGCCACATAATTCTGAGAGCCATGACAATGGTAAATAACTATAGAGTATTTGGGGGCTGTCATTATGAAGATGAAATATATATCTAAAGGAAACAGTGAAATATTTTCCATGTCATTTGAGATGTCATGAGTGATGTCATGAGTGATGTCACTGACCATGTCATGAGTGATGTAATATGTGAGGTCATAAGCAGTGCATTGCACTGGCGTACGTTATAGTAAGCTCAGGTAACTATAACTGCTGAATTTCAATGAATTTCAATGGTTTTGTACAGGTGAAATCTGAGCCTAATAACTATAACGTCCCTGTAACCTTTATTTTTTCAGTGACTTTTTAAGGGTTTGTTTTAATCCTATTTCCTAACTATAACGTCCTTGTAACCTTAGGTTTTTTCAGTGAATTTCTAAGGTTTTTAACTTTTTAATCTTAACTGTAACCTGTCACTTTTGAGAGTGGGTGTGTGAGTGATTGTGTGGGCCTGTGAGTGGGTCTGTGAGAGTGTGAGTGTATGAGTGTCTGGGTGGGTCTGTGTGTGGATGTGTGAGTACCTGTGTGTGTCTGTGTGTGTCTGTGTGGGTCTGTGAGTGCCTGTGTGAGTGTCTGAGTAGGTGTGTGAGTGCGTGTGTGGGTCTGTGAGTGCCTGTGTGGGTGCTTGTGTATGTCTGTGAGTGGGGGTGCGAGTGGTGCTATGGATTTTGGGCATTTGCATAGTTAGGGTATTTAAAAGGGAGAACCATGGACTCTGCTGTCACCAGGAGATGACAAGAAAGAAACCACTCTTCACAGTCTCTACACATCAGATTGTGCTCCAATAGATCAACAATGAATTCATCTCCATTAAGGATTTCATATTGTTTTTCAATGTGCAATACAAGAAGAAACACACTGACTTTGCCTTCGCCAAGCCCAAGAAGTTAGGATTGTTTATGCTTTACTGAAGTGGAGCTTCAACTGGGGCACCTGCCATGATTATATTTGTAAGTGCTTCCTGTTGAGGTTTAATTTCTGTGAAATCAGCACCAGGGCCAGAATCGAACCTCATTTTTTCCAAGAAGAGTCCCGAAAACATCTACCCAACTGGAGTACTTTCATTTGGTTAATTAGTAAGTGCTTCCTCATTGGGTAAATGTCTTGTGCATAAAGGACCATGAGGTGTGCATGTAATTTCGGCAATGTGATTGGTCCTCAAGTGTCTTCATCCACAAGTCTGTGATAACATGAATCTTTGTCAAGAGAAAACAGCAAGACTACAAAGAGGTGAGTTTCCAGTAAACAGGGGTACTTCCCCTTAACTAAGTCAAGTAAGTGCGTCTTTGTTTGGTGGAGATGTCCTTGTATTCCTCTGCATCAATAACGTGTCACCAAAATCGTCGGGAAACGCGCTCAAGGGCCTGATGTTAAGCTGTCCATCAACGTGGGAAAAGGCAGGAAGACCTTTAAATACTATTAAGGAAAACGAGGCGCGGCCAAAAGAGTGGAGCTTGCAGATGATTGTGTGCATTTGCATACTCTGGGTAATTAAAAGGGAGAATCATGGACTCTGATTTCACTAGGAGATGCAGAGAAAGAAATCAATCATCACAGTCACCCCAGATCAGATTGCGCTCCAATAGATCAACAATGCAGTCACCTCCATTAAGGATTTCAGATTGTTTTTCAACATGGAATACAAGAGGAAACACGGGCTTTGCCTTCTCCAAGCCCCAGAAGTTAGGATCCTTTGTTATTTAAACAAGGGGAGGGAATCCCTGTGCGGCCCCACTCCCCGGGGCGACTTCATCCCCAGGGACCCCATCCCTGGGGCCCGGTCAAAATTCAGTGGGGGGAGGGTCTAACACTGGGCCAATTTCAGACCTGGTGACCCAATCCACTGGGCCCGGCCAAAATTCAATAGGGGAGGAGGGGTCGCACACCCCCCTCCCCAATGCCGATTTCAGCCCTAGGACCCGATCAAAATTCAATGCAGGCGGCACCCCTCCACAAGCTGATTTCAGCCCCTGGGACCCCATTCCCCAGAGCCCTGCCAAACTTCAATTGGAGAGGGGGGTGTACGGCACCCCCTGGGCCGATTTTGTCCCCGCGGACCCCATTTCCTGGGGCCCAGCCACATATACCTGGGTTCCCTGGAGCCCACCCAGGACACCCAATGTGCTATGATGGGGACCGTGGGGGGGCCTCAATGCCTCCACGGTCCCTGCCAATTTCCCACCTCCTGCAGGACCCGGCATTGCTCCCACACAAAGGGAACTGCTAAATATGCAGCTCCTTGCGTGCCGGTGCAGCCTTTTATCTGTTTACCTGCCTGCATGTCAGCGGCATGAAAACTCCGCTCCCAGCAAGTGGGAGGAGTTTGACAGCTCCTGATTGCTGGAAGTGGAGTTAGTGTTCGCTCTTGCTTGGCAGGAGCTGCACAGCTCCCGCCAGGCAAAAGCAAACAGCTATGTCCCGGGGGTGGCCCAGGAAATAGGCAGCCGGCCCTAGGGTGCGGCAATCTCCAGGGCCATCAATGGCTCCAATAGGGGTGCTGTGCGGCACCCCTCCTTTAATTAGCACGGGCCGAACCCAGTGAGGTGATGGTCCCCAGGGCCGTATATGACCCCTTCCACTTTTATTTATTACGTAGGTCCCGGGAAGGTGGTGGTGGTCCCTGGGGCCCGGTGGGTCCATGTGGCCCCCCTGTAATTGTTTTAATTTTGCCCCGGGGAGGTGGTGGTCCCTGGTGCTTTAAACAGCCCCAGGAGGGGGTTCATGCAGCCCCTCTCTGTTTTTAAAATAAAGCCCCAAGGAGGTGGTGTCCCCTGGGCTCAATAGAGCCTTAGGAGGGGGGATCCATGCACCCCCCTCCTTTTTTACCACATGCCCCTAGGACCTGGCCCACCCAGGGGCTATATTATGAACAAGCACGGGAGACCACGCTTGGGTTTTTTTTTTATATTTGCCGTGGATTTGCTGCAAATTTTTTTTTTTTTAAATGCTCTATTCTCATGGCAGGGGCCCTAAGGGACCCCAAGACCAGGGCTAGAGAGTCAGGGAAATCCTACCTTGCCCCCTTTTCTTTCTTTTTTTTGTTTTTTGGGGGACTCGGCTGAGTCCCAAGATGGCCGCCAAAACTTCCTAGTTGAAGTGTTGGCAGCCAATATGACATCAGCATGGGGACTGTCGGATCCTCTGAGGATTCACGTCCCTATATATGCACATTTCTTTTTCCCTTAATATCTCAAAAACTACTGAATGGATTTAGAGTAATTCACAAAAGGTCGCTTTTTGGACCAACAGCTACCTTTCTGGCAAATTTGGTGTAATTCTGTTCAGCGGTTCAGGCTGTAGTTGTGTCTAAAATCCATATGGGAATTAACATGGGAAACACACTTTTTTTAGACCCCCACCCCATTTTTCTCAGCCTCCGCTTGATGGATCACCCGGAGACTTTCAATGCACAACTAGAACCACTGGCACACTTTTTTGGGAAAAGTTTGTGAAGATTCATCAAACGGCGCTAAAGAGATAGGCAAGTCAAAAAAAGCTTTACCTATGGAAACATGGATTTTTTAAAGTAACACTGTGGATATACACCGCTGAGATTTGCAGCGTACTCGCTGGCCATACTCTCTCGAGCTATTCATTTGGCAACTAAAGGTAACAAGGAACACTTAATTTTGAAGGACGCCAAATCTATTTACCATGGGATAAACGGATTTACTTCCTGTTTGAAATATTTTCAATTGATGCTGGGTTGGAATTAGAACCGGTATATAGCCCTGAAGAAGTCATGAGGTATTCCCTCACTGACGAAACACATGTTGGCTGGCTATAGAAACAGAAGAAGCCAATGGGCTGAAAATAAACAAAGGAGAAATACAAGAATCACGGAAAAAAATTGGTTTCATTTTTCCACTGTACTGACAACAGAGTTTTTGAATTTATTGAATTATTGCGTGTGCTAGAGCTTGTGCTGATCTGTGGCAGCTGTTGTGGGAGTTTTGATACTTGGAATATCTTACCCTGGTCTATTTGCAGAAGAGCAAATGTTAGATTTGTGTGATTGAGAGCGACTGCTGGCCAGATATAAGATGATGGCTAATAAACAGGAGTTTACTGCGACACATGAAGAGTACAATGTAATGAAGGATACTCTCTGGTATTCTAAAATAATGCCTTATTATTACGTGGGAGTGATCCTTAGAAATGTTTAAAGCTAATGGGAACGCTGTGATGTGCAACCAAACAACAAAGGCTGAGATTTTGTCAAGTAAAATTTATGTAATAAAATCCTGCCTGCTTTATGCTCTGATCAAACTGTGTTCTTGTCTACAGTTTTCTGATAATGCATGATGTCCATACCTACACTCTGTACATCTGGTAAAAAAGATTATGACTAATTCATTACTATTGATACCAGAGGCAGTCAATACCTCATGTTATTAGCTCGTACCCGGCTTATAGGCCAGTTACTGTAATAATGCATGTGGGGAGGACCAAATTATGTGGCAGGATTGACTAAATTACGTGGCAAGAAAAGGAGAATTATACGACCTAATGGGGTACATTTTGTGATAATATTACTTCATAACGTCATTTTTTTCATGTTAACAACGTCTTGGCAAAGGTTTCACCTCATCAGTACCAGTTTAACATTCAAATACAGTAATAACAACTGAAAGCGATGACCAATCAACCTTTGCCTAGGGCCTTCCACCGCACAGCAACATAGGTCACCATGATTTTAGTAACTTCTGATCTGTTTGAGCTAGAAACAGAATTTTGTTAGTAAAATCTGCAGATTACGCAGCAGGTATTGGATTCTGTGGTAATGTGGCAGAACTAAAATTATGCGGAACACACTATGGCCAAAATATTGCATAACTGAAATGGCCCTGATTATGGGCTTGTGTCATATGTGACAATAACTAGCTCTATTGACATCCTCGAATTATCCTTATACGTCACTCTTGCCTCTACATTCCCACCGTTCTCTTTTTTGTGCAACTTTTCTTTATTTGCTCATTGCCGGGGTTTTGAGTGAACTGTATGAACTCAGACATTCCAGAGAAGTCCAATACCAGCAGTCTCAAACCGCACTGTGTGGAATCTGATGAACCGTTCCCCTCTCAACATTCCAATGAATGTGCTGACGGGAAAATGTTGTGCATTCAGTGGCGCACACACGGCACACTGATAAATTAGATTATGACTATCAGTAATTCCATAGAAACACTCCCTACTTGGTGATGTCCACTGTGGCTGTGGACACTCTGCACTGAAAACTGTTTATGCACACGGTGGACCATTATCAGTGAGGACGATGTAATTGTGGGTCACCCATTTTATACACCGATTAGATATTTGCCTAAAGCAATGGGACCCTGATTCACCCTCGTTTATTGTCTTTATTAAGATCACCTGATTACAACCTAATAACCTGTTTAGCACTTTTGTGTTGCCGCATTGATTTTCAAAGTGTCTTCATGTCAATTTCGGGGGAGGGGGGGGGCGGGGTACCAAACGCAGACTGGGAAATGTTATAATATCAGGTTCACATTGCATCAGCATGGCAATTAAGCACATGCGAGCAATGGGAAGTGGGGTTCCCCAAAAAAGAGACCATTCAAAAAAAGTCAAAATGCTGCATACGTACTTTATGACCTACAATATCCAAGGCAGAACTAACCCGCATTATGAAGTTTACTGGGAAATGTCCTACTTTCATTATCCCTCAATTCTGCACTGCAAACGTATGGTTTTGCAGCCTTCTGTTTTACTTTCAGTTTGTAGAAGTTTGGACTGTTGTGCTCTGGCAGTCGCAAACGGAAGTGAAAGATACGCCAAGGAAAGTTCTGAACATGGCTGCCTTCATCTAATTACCACAAGAATGACTCTCCCTGTGGACTAAACAGGGCAATTTAGTCTTGAACCGAGTTGCTCTTTGGGCCGATCCTTATGACAATATGTTTCATAGAATAGCTCAACTGTAAAATTCCAATACAACACCACCCTCTGTCCACAGACTGTGTAAAAATGTCCAAATACAAGTTGCACAAAAACAATGGTAAATAATAAACTACGGCAATGCCATTCTCCAAAATATGTGGTAAATGAATGACATTCTCTCGAAACAAGACCCAGTGATGGGTTTTGCGCAAGGTTAAACCATCTTTCAGATCTAAATTATAGGTTGAAATGAATATTAGATATTGCATTTGTTCTGCAATCTATTGGGGAAACGTAGGAACTGTCAGGAATTCAGTCGTTAGGACCCCAAACAGGAATTATCAGAGCTAGCACTGTTTACTGGTAATGCTGACAGAGAAGTTTTCAATTCTATTTCATTCACAGCTGTCAAAGTAACGGCATATAAACAACAGGAATACTGATAATCATTCCCACTGTGCATTTACAATGTGTTGCCCTCATGTTATCCACAGTGTTGGACTTAATCTTTTCTGCAGGGTAATCCCCAAACTTTTTGCCTTCACCCTCCTGTTTTCTGAACTCATTTGTGTTGACTCTGGCACTCTGTGCACTTTACCACTGCTAACCAGTGCTAAAATGGTTGCACTCTCTCCTTTAAACATGGTAGAATTGGCTTACATCCAATTGGAATATTTAGTTTACTTGCAAGTCCCTAATAAAGTGGTACTACATGTGCACAGGGCCTGTAAATTAAATGTTACTAGTGAGCCTGCAGCACTCATTGTGCCACCCACTTACGTAGCCTTTTAAACCTGTCTCAGGCCTGCTATTGCAGCTTGTGGGTGCAGTTTCTCTTGCAATTTCCACCTGACAAAATAAACCTTTTGCCAGGCCTAAACCTTCCTTTTTAATAAATATAAGACACCCCTAGGGTAGGTCCTAAACATCCCATAGAGCAGGGTGCAGTGTTGGACATTTTAACCTTTGCATGGTAGTGAACTCATCTTAAATTCGTTTTTCAATACTGCAAGGCCTACCTCTCCCATAGAATAACCTTGAGTTAAAGTATTACATTTAATAAGTGATAAATTACAATTGGAAGCAGGTAGGAATGTCGAGTTTAGTGTCTAAAGATTTAATTTAAAACCATCTTTAATGTTAAAGTCAGATTTTAAGTCACAATTCTGAAAATGCCCCTTTTAGAAAAGTGGCATTTTCTTGTCCCAAACATTTGTTGTCTGCAGCCTGTTTCTTCGGTCACATGACTAGGTGTAGGTGGCAGTTAGTCTTTGTATATTGCTACCAGACAGTGAGTCAAAGGAGCATAGTTGTTGGCAGGGTGGGCCATCTCTGACTTTAGGGGGAGGAGCTGTCACCTACCACACTTGGCAAACACACCAAGCTGATGGACGGAGTGCTGAAACTTTTCAACCAATCACCCCCCCAGTCATTAGATCTGGGTTTAATCCATCATTCTTTTGCTCACTATGCCACCACAGTTTGAAACCAGCCATATGCAAATCAGTCTTGACGTTGCTTCTCATGGGAACAGTCCAGCCCAAACTGACAGGCCAGGTCCTCCCTGGACCGGAAACAAGCATCCTGGGAAATGTTTAGTGGTATCACTCCTCATCAGCCATTCTAGCTTGAATCCAGTGGCACAGCGAGCAAGGGACCCATGTCTGGGCATACCCTTGGCCACTAATGCCGAACACTGCAAACACAAGATGATGGACGGAGTGCTGAAACCTTTCAACTACTCACCCTCAGTCAAGAGATCTGGGTTTAATCCATCATTCTTTCGCTCACTATGCCATCCCAGTTTGGACCCAGTCATATGCAAATCAGTCTTGACTCTGCTCCTCATGGAAACAGACCAGCCTGAACTGCCAGGCCAGGTCCTCCCTGGACTGGAAACAAGCATCCTGGGACCTGTTTCGGAGTATCACCCCTCATCAGCCATTCTAGCTTGAATCCAGTGGCACAGTGAGCAAGGGACCCACGTCTGGGCATACCCTTGGCCACTAATGGTGAGCATAGCAAACACAAGATGATGGACGGAGTGCTGAAACTTTTCAACTACTCACCCCCAGTCAAGAGATCTGGGTTTAATCCATCATTCGTTTTCTCACTATGCCACCCCAGTTTGGACATCAGTCTTGATCAGTCTTGATCCTGTTCCTCATGGGAACAGTCCAGCCCGAACTGCCAGGCCAGGTGCTCCCTGGACCGGAAACAAGCATCCTGACAGTAGCGGCTCCTCGAGGGAGTGCTGCGGGGCGGTGGGGCGGGGGAGGGGCCGGGTGGGGGGTAGTAAACTCCGGAATTGGGCCGAACTGAGTTGAGTAAAGAAATAAATAAAGGAAACGAATGACATTGCGCGCTGCATCGTCGATTTGGCGTTGCAGCGCGCGCAATGTAATTCGTTTTGTTTATTTATTTCTTTACTCAACTTTGCTCGGCCCAATTCCGGAGTTTACTACCCCCCTCCCTGCCCCTCCCCCGCCCCACTGCCCCACAGCACTCCCTCGAGGAGCGGCTACTGCATCCTGGGACCGGTTTCGGCAGTATCACCCCTCATAAGGTAGGCTAGCTTGAATTCAGTGGCACAGCGAGCAAGGGACCCATGGCTGGGCTGTGCCTGGGCTTAAGTTTCATTGAATTTAAGCTTTAAGAAATTAAAATGCAACTTCATTCTCAGTTGTGATTTGTAAGCATACAGTTGAATCAATCACTACTCTGTCCTGTTTTTCACGCAGGTGACATTTGATAAGATGGATAGAAATTCTCAGGGCTCTTAAAGTATAATTAAAAAATTAGCAATGTTTTCCCCTGAGCGTGACTGACGGTTACATGAAAGTCTAATACCAGGTGCTGCTTCATGGTATTGGTTATAAGTACAGTGTGAACATAAACATTTTGGGGCAGATTTATCAAGATTATGTGCCAGCACAAAGTGGCACAAAATGGTACAAAGTCTTGATAAAGTATTTACTTTCCAGCACAAAACTGGTTTTGCATGTAAAGTCACCCTTAAAATATCGCAACCAGCGCTTTGCATTAAAGGAATGTTCCATGGGTGGTGTTTGAGCATTCCAATTCTACCACCCATGCATTTTAACGCTAAGCCAGATCTAAAAAGATTGTTAGACTTGGCTTTACATCAAATGATAACGCCTCCTTGGGACAGGCAATAAGTAGGAGAAAAGTCTGTATTCTCATAGCATTTCACATATTGTATGTGTGCTGCATTGTACAGCACACATCTAATGTATGAGATATTTTATAGTGTGTCTAAGCATAGGATTTTGAATTAGAAGGGTACCCTTCCAGTGCAAAACCTATCCTAGACATCAAACACACCCCTTTACATTGTGGCACAAAGGTTTGTATGCGGTGCTAGGCAGCCTGTTTGTGTGCCAGTATAGGGTAAACGATCAGCAGCAGACCATATTTAGTAATTCTGGATCTGCACTGCTCCCTCTCTCTGGATCAATGCAGAGCTGAAACTTTGATTGTTGCACTGCATTCCATTATTTTTAATAAATCTATCCCTTAGTGTTAATGCTCAGCACATTGTGTTTTTCTCAACTATTAGTTTTCGAAGATACACTTCTGGGCCTCTTTCACAATGTATTTATTTATTTATTTGCAGTTTTATATAGCGCTGGCTAGACCCGGAGGTATCAGAGCGCTTTACATGAGGAATCAGCGAGTTACAAGTTACACAATTACATCAGTTACAATATGGTCAATGAAGGAAAGACAGATCCTTCCGTTACAGAAAAAGAAAACTTGGGCCACAAACTTCCATTGGAACTACTGACCATTGCCCTCCCCTCCCCTGGAAGGTAATCAAAAACAGTCACTATCTCACTTCAGAACCAAATCAATAACAACCATCACCCGCACAATAACAAGTCCACTTCAAACCTAAACGCAGCACTGCATAGGTGAACACTGAATTCATGGAAAACCCTGTGCATCACAGACCATGCAGGGCCCTCCTGGTCCTGCTACAAACCTTGCACGCCTTCGATACCACAGACCTCCAAGCATGAAACAAGCTCTTGTTAACACTTATGGGATTGGATGATGCAAGACTGAAATTGTTCTCCTCTTACCTCTACAACGAATGCCAGTGTATTTTCCCTATCTCTTACCTCATCTTGGGTACCCTCTTTATCCCAATTGGTTATCCCAATTGAATCCCAGCACCCATCCTGCTTTATAAACCAACATCTTCCTTCACAAATCTATGTATTTGCTGTCCTCCACTTTCCCATATTTGGCATTTGCACCCTTGAAATCTGGGTTTTGCTGCCCTTGCTAGGAAGACATTCACCCTATTCCCTTTCATGTTTCGCAAACATAGGCAAACTCCTACCAGCTGAGCACTCCCCAGGTTCCTCACTCATATCCACACTGTTCAAGTCTGTGAGTGTGAGGTTTTGATTTGAAGCCAATGAAAGACCTGGGAGAAAAATACGCTATCCATTCCTGAGAAATCTAGGATACACCATCTTCCACCCCTCTTGCTAACCATACAAGTCCAGGGTTTTTACTCCCAAAACCCTTGGGAGAAAAACTATATGTCATCAATGTCAAAAGCTCTTTTTGATCCGCCCTTCTACATGACCTGCCCCAGATCTGTACCAAGAAGGACATTTGATGGTTTTAGAATTTGGAAGATGAACAGTTTGTCAGAGTTCAGAGGTGTGGGGCATACCGTCTAAAATATATGGAAAAAACTCTGCTTTGCAAAACAAGAGATTTGTTGAAAAAATATGTGGTCATGAAAACCAATATACTACATTATTCAATCATTTAATTGTTTAAAAAATGCTGCACAGCTAAAAACGTATACAAAGCAGGTTTACAAATGCTTTCCATCCAAATCTTTTGGTGACAATTCACAGCGAAGCAATAATGCCGTGTTTCACACAACACAGCAGATTTAAAGATCAACAGTACAAAATGAGAGAAGAAAAAAATATATATATATATATATATGATTTCTTTAAATGATTCTTCTTAGTATAACTGAATTCTCCTTACATCTAAACATTACATTATAAATCATGGCACTGTCCGTGTACATGGAATATTGGCATGCTGGCAAATTCTCCGATGTAGGATGAGACCAATTGATATTAATAACTGGTTGCATGGTCCCATCCCCAGAATATTACTATAGTTGTTCTTAAAATACCTCATGGTAATGTAAGCCCAGGTTCTCCAGCGCATGTATTCTAAATATAAAAACCGCACAGGCAGTCATGCTGGATGTATTTTTCCACTCCCAGGTAGTGTGGGGTCTTAACGAATATGCGCACAAGCAGTTCATGATTTTGCAATGTGTCTTACAGATATTAAGGGCAAGAGATGACCATCCACATATCAATCCGATGTGTTATTACTTGAAGGATAAAATTACGTCATTACTCATTGGTCGGTCATGGATGAGCTGTAGTAATTCCAGAAGAAGGTCAATTTAAATTGTTTGCTATTGATGAAGACTCCAGAACTGTATGCCCAGGAAAGAGATAGATTGAAAAAGAACGGCAAGGGCATGCAAACCTACTTACTGTGGAAGTAGTAGTAAAATATATTGTATATACGTCATTCGGTATGATGCAAACATATTTTTAATCTTCTGGTTAACCTGTCCTAGCTTCCTGTTTCTAAAAGGATCGCTTTTAAGACCCTGTGCGTTTGTCTTTAAATGCTGCATAGACGAAGAAGCCCTTTGCTTCTTTTGAGCCGGATTTGCGGGTTCCCTCCAATCCATGTTTTGAGAGCCATTCATTTGTATTTTATAACTTCGCCTAAGATTAGACGGAGTAGATTAAGAGGAAAGGCTTTTTCCTATCTCACACCTGGGATGTGGGACTATCATTCTATCTCTATTCAACAAGTAGCCGTCCATCTTGGTTTTTTAAATATTCTTAAAACTCACTTGTTTTGGTCTAAGCATGAGATACTCGAAGGGAAATGTACGTTTCTGGTGTGGAGAGAATTCTCTGTTAGTCCAGCGTAGCCCAGTTAGTTTCGTGCCAAGTTACCTTTCCAGGTTGTAGTTTTTGCAATACATAAATTACGTTCATCCATTTAAGTAAACTTATGAAATTAATAATTATCAAATGAAGGCCAACTTTTTTTCCGACCAGGCAAGCCTGTCTGATACCTTATTACAAATAATCCTTATTCAGCACAGATGGGAGTCTGCACCAGAATAGGGATATATATACAAAGGCTTGTTTTTAAGCCGAAACGCGTCGGAGCAGTGCATGCCCGCGCAGTCAATAAAAACTATTACACATGCTTCTGGAGTGCCCGCTTTTTTTCTGGTCAGTGACTGGAGTTGGAGAGAATATATATATATATATATATATATATATATATATACACACACCAAGCAAAACTTGGTGTATCTGCCGTCATATATCTGGCTCCATCATTTAAACTATGCAAATAAAATTCAAAAACTCATGCACAAATTCTACTTAGTGCATAAGAAAATACATCTAAGTCGCAAATTTACTATGGCTTATAACTACTGCTCATGAGACGCTTAGCAATGCTGTTTGACAAAAAGTGGCATCGCGGTGGTGCCCGTCAACTTTCACACACAAAAGCTACTTTATTGAGGCAGCTGTAGCGCTAAGAATGCTTTGCACAACGCCAACCCCCTTTTAATGTGTGCAAAAGCGGCCATAATGGGTAAGGACCCTTGCAAACAATCCTAAGATATGATGCCAAACCGATCACGTAAAATAGGGTGACCTGGCATTGTGTGAGATCCTAATGCCAAGAGAAATGAGGCGCAAATAATAAACAAGGAGAATGTGAGATTCTCAAATGTAACGTGAAACTGAAGCAAAATTACACTATTCACACAGCTTACTCTTTGGAGGTGGTCACCACACAGGGATGTAAACTCAAGGGTGTACAGTGAGTACAAGCTCTAGTCAACGCAAAACACGCTGTACCACAACTCTTAGGGGGTGGATTCACAAAGAGTTTATGACAAGACCACATAGTACTTCAGGAATACTCTTTTACATACTCTTACTTGCCTTTGTAAATTGGCCAGAAACGTCCAGCTCCGTTAGTAGAAGTGCACCGAGAACTACAGTCCTTTCTATTTCTACTAACTGCATATTAATAGTGTCTGAATATTTCTATTCCATTTTATTCCAGTTTTACAGTTTCTGGCGCCAGTTCCCCAAGGCATGTAAGAGTATGTTCAAGAGTACTACTTGAATACTACTTCATGAACTAAGAAATGTATTTGTAAATAGCCCTGCTGAAAGTTGTGCCAAAACAGCCTTTTTTTTACCCAAGCACCGCCAATTTTATCATCGGTGCACCACTCTGCACTTTTAGTGCTTTGCCTCACTGTAATTTGTCACGGAACACTTCGTTGCATGAATGATAGTAAATTTGATCCCAAGTGTGCAAACTTTTGCCTCTGTGAGCGTTGATGCTGGCATAGAAATCCTATTTTTTGTAGCATTCTCAACTTTTGGCGACGCTTGCTACTCTATCTGCACTTTTTAACGTTTTTTATAATAAGGCAGGTGTAAATTGTAATAACAGTAAGCACGGACAGTGACACAAACACAACCTTTTCTTTTTTGGGGGGAGAAGAGGAAAATGGAATTCTTTTTTCACATGGAAAAATTACTTCAAGGCGAAAGTCAAACGGAGTGACAAAAATAATAAATGCATTTTTTGCCACATCTCTGAACAGGGCCAGACAGGCCTTTTATTCCGCTGGGCACTTGCCCGGTGGACTGGGGTCCTTAGACACAGTTTTTAAATGCCCAGCGCCACCCCTCGTGCATCTGTCACATTCCCCAGCTCCTCAACGTAAATTACAACAGGCACAAGGAGGCTTCAAGAGAGACAGAACGGGGCAGGTGTAGGAGAACCGTGGAAACAAAGGGATTAGAGAGAGAGAAAAGAGAGAGGTTAGGAGAACGAGAATGGATGGATGGAAAGAGAGGCGCTGCCCAAGGAGACGAAGGGAGCAGGGCTAGTTTGAGCATTTTTGCCAGGGTTCTCTTGGTTCCCAGTCTGGCCCTGTCTCTGAATTTTTCTCCCTGTGATAATCTGCAGGAATGGGGCTAGAGTACGGTGGTGGGGGTGTTCAGGACATGGCTGAAAATCTACAGAAGTCCCATTTTCAAGGAGTGGGTTTGAGAGATTTTCGAATTCCATAACAATGTGAGACCTCAGCAATTGTGGACGTATGCCTAATCTTCTTGAAAGTTAGATTCCTTCGAGTGTCACTCCCTTCTGGTTAAATGTGAGTTTCATCATGGTAGGAGCGCTTTTTTCTTACACAACATGGTGTCCAACTCACCGACAGTGAACAATTTGACCATCTTGAATTACTTGCTTCTAAGTTTAAGTCCATGTAAAAAAATTAAAAAAATGTATAGACATATGTATACCACAATTATTATTATTATTATTATTAATTAACACTTCTTAAGCGCATGGATACCCTAAGGCATCCCAGCGCTAGCGGCAGAAAGAACAGGCGCAGAGAAGTAGCTACCAGTTGATGTTCTGGAATAGCCAGGTTTTGAGACACTTTCGAAAGGTGAGGTGGGATGTCTCTGAGCGCAGATGCAGGGGAAGGGTGTTCCACAGTTTAGCTGTATTGTATGAGAAGGAGCGACCCCCGCTACGCATCCTTTGGATTTTGGGGATAGTGGCTAGATTTAGGTTCGCAGAGCGGAGGAGTTTCCTTGGACGGTAAACAGTGATAAGGGACTGGTTGATGTGGTGGCCTTTACCCATGAGGGTCTTGTGGGCAGTACATAGGGCTTTGAATGTAATCCTCTCCTCTATGGGCAGCCAGTGTAGGGTCTTTAAGCTGGGCATGGCTGACTGCGTTCTGGGTGAACCCGACAGTAGTCGGGAGGCACAGTTCTGTGCCACCTGAAGCTTCCTTAAGGTGGATTTAGGTGCTCCTAGATACAGTGAGTTGCCGTAGTCCAGGCGCGAGAGGACTAAGGCCTGGACCATAGTTCTCCTTGCCCCCATGGGAAGTAGGGTGAGAACTTTCCGCAGCATTCTGAGGATGCCATGACAGCTCCTGACACCTCCACTACTTGCTGGTCGAATTTAAGTGACTTATCAAGCCACACGCCTAAGATTTTGATTTTGGACTTCGGGACCGGGGGGGAGGGGGGGGGTGGGTCCCAGGCAGGTTGGCCATGCCAATTTGAGATCCTTATTGGATGTGTTACCTAGATACATAATTTCGGTTTTGTCTAACTTAAATCTGAGACATGAGTGTTGCATCCAGGTAGCTACCTTCTCCAGGCAGGATGCCAGGTCAGATGGAACATTATGCGGGTGATTTAGAGATACTACCAGCTGAGTGTCATCCACATAAGTGACTACTTTAATCCCATACGGCTGGATGACATCAACCAGTGGCCTCATATACACATTGAACAGCGTAGGACTCAGGGAAGAACCCTGAGGAACTCCATAGCTGAGAGGTAAAGGCCTAAAGGTAGATTCCCCCGCAAAGACCTGAAATGTTCTGCCATTGAGGAAGGATTGGATCCAAGAGATGGCTCCCCCTGATACCCCGGCCCTCCTACGCCTTTCGATGAGATTGTTAAAATTGACCGTGTCGAAAGCTGCACTCAGGTCAAGGAGGATAATGGCCACTGCTCCTCCCTGATCGATTATCTTTTTTGCTTCTTCGACCACGGCAATAAGTGCGGGTTCCGTTTTATGTTGGGGGCGGAAGCCCGTCTGGGAATAGTGTAGGAGCTCATGAGTTTCTAAGAAAGTTGACAGAGTGGAGTTTATGTGCTTTTCCAAGATCTTACTAAGCATGGGTAACAGGGATATGGGACGATAGTTGCTCAGAACTTCCAGATTTAGGTTTGGCTTTTTCAACAAAGCTTTTACCATGGCATGTTTCCAGGCCGGTGGGACAAGTCCATTGGTGATAGAGAGATTTATCACATCCCGTATGACCGGTAATACACACACATATTACTACATTGCAAAGGTCAAATTCGAGTTTCTTACCACAGTACAGCAGAATCCACATTAGAAGAACACTTCTTACTGGCTCACAGATTGCATGTAACAAATGCTTTACACCCAGCAAAAATTCTCCTAATAGTTCCAAGGCTTCTTCAATGTGGTTTTACCTTAGTCCAGAAATTTCACTCCTTGAATTCTGGTTTTGGTTAAACGCCTTTTGTTAAAATAAATACATGTGAAAACTGCCATGCCATAAAACCTGTATCAAATACACAGAGTACAATATGCTGTTTATTAGCATTACTGGGAGAGGGGAGGAGAATCATAACCCACTTGAGACTTCGCCTCTCGTGAGTGATGGCTCCTCCCCATACTACGCAATGGTAATAAATAGAAAATTGCAATGTGTTTGTATGTGGGGGTGCATGTGCATGTGTGTGAAATTAAAATACATTTGCTAATTTTTTTTCTTTAAAAAAAAAAAACCTAATCCTCTCTGTGCACAAATATCATGATCAGAGCAATTCAAAGTGGGAAGAACTCTGAAGAAAGTTGGAAAGCAAAGCAGATGCGTCTGTAATGGCCAATTGATTGACTGATTAAGAAAGAGCAATTCACCAATTAATCTCAAATTGCCATGGCTTTTCAATTAACTACTAAGTAACAGGGGCAACAAAACAACATTAGGATATTGCACCTAGGCTTACTAGAAAATGTGTGACAAATCTGCCCAGCCTAGGAGAAAACAGTTATCAGGCAAGCAGAATATTATCCAGTACCATAAACATGAACCAGTGAAGTATCTGCTGAAACTGATGGTGGTTAAGTACCTAATGACTGAACATATATGCTGATGTATTATTAAATCTCAATGTATATTGTACAATAATCCTGAAGGATAGCTGATCAAAGTGCCAATGTGTTTTGTAATGTGTTTGATTAGTGACAGGGTGATCTTGGAATAGCGAGGATCTTACATTAGTCAGTTCCACCACTAGGCTCGCCACTGTGATGTGTCACTGGCAACACATGCAAATAATGATCTATCTGCTTTACTGGTGATAGAGCATTCATTTGCATCCTACATGGGGTACCCTTTAGAAGTGCAATGTAACCTCTTATAGTATGCACTCACATATTCTGTGTTTTGGTGAAATTTGCTGTTAGAGGCAACGCAAATCAATTAACATGTTCTTGTGAAATTAACACGATTTAATGGGAAGCTTAACAAATGATTCATAGAATTGTACTAGTTACGTTTAAACAACGTAACACACTTATATAGGGCTTTTGAGGGGTTGGGCGTGCGCAGGTGATGAAGTCCAAGGAGTCAATGTTTATTTTTTCAAATGAGTCTTTATTTTCAATTAGTTAGTTCTCACAGAATTGGAGATTTTACGATCAGCCAACGCGTTTCGTTCTCATGACGAGAACTTCGTCAGGGCTCAGTAGGCGAGTATCATTCCTTGATGTCAAGAGTAAATAGTGAAAATTCCGCACTTCACAGGTATACTAGGTAAATTTGACCTAGCTCCAACGTGACCTGTAAAACATAAACCGTAAAGGCTTTCGTGTAGGATTCGAATAAGCGATCCTTTAACTAAGTCGGTGTTCCAGGTAAGTATTCTGGAAACACTCAGGATATCGCAGGGCCTCAATCGGCCTATGTAGCAAATCTCAAGTTACGAGTTCTCCTGCCAGAATGAACACTTATATAGGGCTCATTAGTGGTGTGAACCATTCCCACATTAAATGCCTTTTTAATGTTTCTTAGAACAATGATGTAGTTGAATTAAACTTACTAATGTTGTTTAGACAGCGTTTCTACTGAACATGCTAATGATTTTATGGAAATTCTAAACGTAAATAACATGGTGCATTTATTATTTTAGCCTATGTTGTAGGCCTGAATTTATAGTACATTTTGAATGTTCTCATTTCTGAAATTGGTGCTTAGATTCCCATGCGAGTCTTGTAGAATGTTGCTTGTTCCCATGTTTTGCATTGCAGGTGGACAAACACTCTATTAGTGAAGAGCAAGGGTATTGTTCATTAGATAGTTGAGGAATGCAGGAGTTACAGTTAGACTGGCATGGCGAAGATAAGGTGAAGGGATGTGCGTTCACACGGGAGAAGGAGAAGAGACCAAGGACGAACTGCTGCAGAGGGGCGTACATGGAGAAGACCGCGAAAGGAATCAACGTCATGGAAAAATGTTGTGATTGAGCTTGCTGTAGACTACGCGTGAGAAAAGCATTATGGGACATTTGCTGAATACAAGTTTGAATTAATGATGTATCATAGAGAAGGAAAGATGCCCCATTCCATCTTGCCCTCTGACAAGAGAGCACCTGTGTGCTAGCTTGCTTCTTTTCTGCTCGTGGCTTTATACTACTTCACCCATTTGATGGTAGAGCAACTTCTTAGGAAGACTCTAACCACTGACACCTTTTCTCTTTCGAACCTTTTGCTTAAATGCTAATTTAGGGTTGCCACATCTAGAGTTAGATTAGGGATAGTTAGAATTAAATGCTTTACTCCAACGAAGTGCCGATGCAGGGGGATCTTAAAATTTGCTTCCTGATTTCATGCATAATCGTCATAGAACTAGTTGTTCTTTTCTTACTGCATTGAGTAAATCTCTTTAGGAGATTTGGATTTCTTCTGTTTCCTTTATATTTTTATACCCTCATGCTGAGATTTGTACATGTCCAACTATGTCTGAATCTGTAATAAATTAGAGTAACATTCATTTGGTTGTCAACCTCATTTATTGTGTAGCCATATATTGGGTTACACCGCATACTAAATTGATTTATGAAATGTTGCTCCCCTTTACACTTTCATGCTGCTAAAAAGAACTATCGAAGGATCAACATCGAGGAAGAACTGAACAAATGGGCCCAGGCCCTTTCAGTGGAAAGTGCTATTTCAGCACCTACTGCCTTCTTCTTTCTAAAGTTGTATGCATTTTCATTTTAAAAGAACACACTCACACCAACACTAGAATGGTTTCTAAAGGAAATTCGTATAAATAAGCAACACTGATAACTTCCTCCAGCAGCCAGCCATGAGGCAGCAGCTCTCCATAAAGGTGCATGTCAGCTTGTTGGTTATAAAAAAACATAGAGAAAAAATCCCTCTGAAGAAAAACAACCAGTTCCTAATTTCTTAACTCTGTTGTTGAAAGTGTGGGTGGTGACACATTTATTTAATACCACTAACAGAGAATGTTTACTAGACTGAGCCCCATAAACGTTTTGAAGGCTTGAAAGCCCTGACTCACAGCTGCCTCGTGACAATTCCCCGTATGCACCATCATTCACCAGTGAGAACACCTGTTAAAGGACTCACACGTGGAAAACATACCTGTTTTTCTATCTGTCCCTCCTCATCAACCGTAAGAATGAACCAGATCAATTGCCACACAGATACTATCATTGAACATTTTGAGCTTACATATATGCTCTAATTTGTTTGAAATTACGTTTATGCAGGATCAAAATTAATAAAAACAGCAGGATTTCATAGCACCTTTTCAACTAACTATTTAAAAATGTGACTGCGTGTACTGTACAAACAGAAGGAAAAAACAATCATCCTATTTTCAAGAAATTCAGTATGGCCAGTAAAGCGCTCATTATTTCGGGCCCTTAAATCGATGCATCTTGAGATGGGATAGTACTGCTAGACTGGGAACAGATTAAAAACCACCACGAATCGAAAATACTTCGAAGTGAGCCTAAAAAACAAACAGAACACAGTCAGGAAAGCACTACAGTGCCATAACACAATCAAAAGCTGATATCTAGTGCTGAACACTCTCCCCAGAGTGGCAGAAAACAGGAAGCTTACAGGGCATCCATACAGTAGTTGTAATCTGATTGTGAATTGCACCGAGTGAGTCTCTTTGGATCGGGTCCATTGAGTAACATCCTGGGGGAGGATGATTAGTAATTAAGCAAATGAACCAGAGAAATGCTGGAATGCACGACTCCTGGTTGGAATCTGTTATAGAATCCAAGAATACTTGAATCCAAATATCCAATACCAGTCGCAAAACTATTCAGTAGTAATAGTAAGCTTGCCACAGTTGTACCATGACAGGCATGGCGGAACGTATCACTTTAGTGAATAAGAGGGGAAAGGTGATCCATTTCCACCTTTGCTACAGGCTCCCAGAGGAGAGGAATGAAGGGCTGTTTGTTTTCTCATTGCACACAATGTCAGGTCTCTTCTGCCAGAAAAACACATTGTGCCATGTGCAGACTGCATAGCCAAGGGGATTGGTGGATAAACAAGTGTTACAGAGACCCATGGAAATGTGACCACATCTTAAATAAGGTAGTTATGGCTGCTTCCGGCGAGAACAGGCAATAAACCATGACCAGGTGCAGTAAGCATCAGGAAGAGGTTCGGTTAACCGTGCATTACTAATGCAATTTTAAGTAGTCACTCATGGGCCAAAGTTATTGGTTAGGCATTCTAAAGCCCTTTGTCAAAGGTTGATAATCCAAAACAAAAAAGAATCTGCCTTTCACATATAATGGTAAGATGGTGATTGCATACCAGAAGGACCTAACATTGTTTGTTTAGGTGTTGAGGGATGGATCTTTGGGTATGTGATGTTTTTTTTTGGTTGTTTTCTTTCCAAGTTCTGTTCACTTTCCATTCGTACTCAGTTATGGTTTTGTGAACCTTTAACAAGGGCATTGTTAGAGCTCTGATGGAACCTAAAATGAGGTTATCTTTGTCACCATATTCTCCCTTTTTAGGTCGAGCCTGGGCAGCGCATGCGCTGCTCTGCAAGGCATGCTGTATTCGAGTATGGACTTGAAGCCCCGCCCACTCTCCGCCCATATTTGTCATTGGCTTGTGTCATTGTCCTTCCTTAATGCTGGCTTCTGATGCATTAATAGGCTTGTTAGTCTCTCCTTAGTACCGCCTTGTCTTCATTTGTAACCTCCCACGAGGACTGGCCCTTTTACTTCGTTTGTTACATAGTACATCTTATTTAGTCTGTAAGCACTATTTTCTTTAATGAGTTTCACCTACTGCTGACACGACATGCTTTCCTGCAACATTCAGCGCGCCATCCGTGCTTTCACTTTCCAAGCCGCCCTGGACAATTGCGGACGCTTCTTTGAAATGCAACAGGTCTCGCATTTACAAGAGTTTGAGCTATTGGCATTGTAAATGACAATGCCTTTTATTTATGTGTCAATTATCAAAACAGATAAATAAAAGGCATTGTCATTTACAATGCCAATAGCTTAAACTCTCGCAAATGCGAGACCTATTGCATTGCAAATGCTTGTTTATTTTTCATGACCCGTTGAGTCTGGCAATCTGTCAGCAGTGGGATGAAAAGCAGCAGTTCAGGATAGGACAACTACAAAGGGTTCTCCTTTCCCCACCAATGTTGTATTTTTAACCATAAAAGCTGGTATTGGCCTGGAAACAAGAGCAGCGGAACAAGGCAGGAGTGACAACCTGCTGGACACTCCACATACCCTTTTGATAATTCTAGAGAAGAGTGACAAAAGGACATTTGAACCTGGCAGTGACAAATGTGCCTGCCACACAGATGGCACAAGAAAAGAGCGCACAATCATGATGACATCATATGCAAGAAGTGTCGTCTAACTTCACCCTACTATCTTCACCCTACCTTCTTTTAAACTTGTGGCACAGAGACCTCAATAAGGTTATCTAAGCTCACCCTCACACACAATTTAAAAAAAGGCCTTATTGTGGTAAAAAGGCGAAAATTAGTTCAACCATGGATGGGCATTACCTCTACCAGAATTGCACTCAAGTACTCCTTCACTCCATCCAATTAGGGTCCACAACAAAGAACTCAAAACAGATGGACTACAGGGCTGACACAGAAGCATACTACGGATGCCACACAATTCTCGAAGGGACAACCCAGTGATGAAGCATACCACACTGGTGTGTGTGTGTGTGGGGGGGGGGCTTCTGCCTGCTGTTTGACTTACAGTACACAGGGTATCCTACATAATGTACCTACATAAAGCAAAATTACTAGTGTCAATCATCCCAGATGCCATACTGAATGTTATCACGTTAGGTATAGGGAGGATGTGTGATGGCCTAGTTTAAATCTCCTCTTTCTCACTCTCTATTGTGATAACAGCACATAAGCAGGTGCATCTGGGTGCTTGCCCGTGAACTCTTGGGGCCGTATTACAGAAAGTTCCCCTGGGGCACAACGGGCATCTGCTTTGTCACCCCCGGGGCACTTTGATATTACAGAAGGGGCCGCAGAAGATTGTGGCCCCATGCAAATGAGGGAATCTCTTTACCTCTGTGCCTGCGCCATATTAACGACACTGGTGTAAAGGCAAAGAAGCTGTCAGGTGGCACACTGAAAGTGTACCACAAAAAGTGACACACTGTCAGTGCACCACCTGATGGCAACCCCCCTGGAGGGAGAAAGGGGCTCCTATGGACCCCCAGACATCTCCTTGCAGGTGGATGCAGTCTCTCACTGCACCCACCTGCAAAGGGACCTCTAATCCCTCTTTAAAGTGCAGGTAGGTTGCCGCCTGAACAGTTAAACACAGAGCAGCTTTGAAGCAGTCACTCCATATTTCACTTTAATACACTGCCCCCAGGGCAGGACAACTTCTCAGCTACCCTTAGGGCAGTGTTTTCACTGTAATAGGACGCACTTTCCCCATTTGCACCTATTTAAAAGTGCACCGTGGCGCAAACAGGAAAAGTGCACCCTATGTGTAATAAGGCCCCGGGTGAGGCGCACATGTAGTGGTATAGGTAAAGCAAGATGAGCAAAAACTTGATGTTATGCTAAGTGTCTAAGCCCGGTCCAGTCAAGGAATGGGGGCAAAGTAGGCACATTTTGTCCTGCGAACCACAAAATGACAGTCTGAACAGGAAAGTTTTCAATTCTTTCCCAGAAAGGTGGTGGATAGTGTGCACTTTTGGACTCTCTACGATGTTAGTTTTTTTTTGTGTTGATCCAGCATAAATACTGAAAATATGTGGTCCTGTATACGATTTATAATCACAGAGATCTGGCTGCAGAATTGTAGCAGAATCTATGTATTGTCGATCAAATATATGAACACCTAAAAACTTAAAACAACTGCAACCAACCAATATTGCAGAATAGGATTATGTGGTTATAAAAGCCCCTTCTCATTTCTCCTCTCCAGTCTAATGGGCAGATTTACTCATATGTCATGCAATGGAGCACAGCACAGCAACCAAAGTTGCTGTGCTGCTTTACCTGAGAGGGAAAGAGCAGGACAGTGTTGTATCTGTTGAGATATGGCACTGCTGCTCTCTTTCCAAGTGCTGGCACACAATTTGTCTGCCTTGCACCACACACATACATTTGCACCATAGTGTAAAGGTGTGTGTGTGATATGTAGCACAGGTTTTGTACAGTAAAGGTTCCTTTCTAGTACAAAGTACTATACCCAGACACACCCTTTAAAAAAAAATCCCACTTTTTAGGTCGAGCCTAGCGCAGCGCGCATGTGCTGCCCTATGGGAGGCTTCTTGTGAGCACTCCAAACTTCTCTGTGTGGGTCGGACTCCTCCCACACATTGGATTGGCCTTTGCGTGTGTCTTTCAATAATGAAAGCACGCAAATGGCCAAAGGTGGGTGCATGTCCCACCTCTCCTCCAAAGGTTCACTCCCACAGTGTTTTGCTCTCGGGAGCGAGCAGCGGCGCACAGGCTGGCAGCTGCATTCCTCCCTCGTCGTGGATCAGGTTACTAACTAAACACAGCGCGGTCGCTTTCACTTTAGCGGCTGCGCTTGTTGTGTTTGTGATGTCTTGTTCGCACTACCAAAAACACATACTTAATGCAAAGTATTACGTGCTTTATAGAAGTGCTGATCGTTGTGTATGCTTTTATTTTTACGAAGCCGGTAGGTACGTTTGTTTTAACTTTACAGAATTGTATTAATATACGAATGACAATCAACTATTCCCCTAATGGAATGCTGGTGCACGGTGCTCTACCAGTGGTCAGTGGCTGGTTTCCGCTGATTGTGCAGTCACATGGTTTCTCCTCTTCAAATGATAACAGTCTCGTCTCAGTAGCACCTGCAATGAAATAAAGCCTCTGTCAGTGAGATCGCCGCCTCTCACTGAACACCTCACTTATGCGAAGCTCCATTTTCAGACCTCTTAACCACTGAAAGGAAGTTCTCACTTGCGCAGCTCTGAAGTTTTACATTGTTGAATGACCATGCTGTGAGCCATAAGGTCTGAACGGGTTCAGTGTTGTTTCACTGTTACCTATGATGCTACTTACAAAACACCCCTCAGCCCCATTTACTGCTGCAGTAAACACGTGGGTAAGGTTTACTGGGACACATCGTGTTAATGTATCCATTTGTACGTAGATCTGAGTAGCTGGTTTATGTGTTTTAGTTGCTAAGTAATTGCAATGGGCTGTACATTTTGGTGCATCTTCTTTTGTGGGTTTTTTTTTTTTACCTTGGACAATGGAAAATTGTGCCCACACAACATGCAGGTGTTGGCTTCCGTCACATATTTTGTGCCACTTTCCCAGATGAGTACAGTCGGGCAGTGCGTTTTGTAATGGGGATGTGTGTGTTCTGCGTGACTCAGAGGCGAGTGGCCTTCTGCCTTTAGCGTGCCCCGGGAGCCTCGCTGATCCTTGAGTAAAGGTGCTTAGGGAGTGCGCCGGGATTTGCGTGCTCTCGCTGTGTAAATGCACTTAGGGTGCACAGCCCGAGGCTAGCAGATAGTGAGGTTTATTTTCATCCTGTGTGTTGGAAAGGAAGACAAATGAGTGACCACTAAGATTGCAGTTTTACCGGTTTGCCTATTGCACGGCATTGTACCTCCGTTATCAGACACTGATCAGGTGACAAGGTGTCTAGTGTGAAAGGTAACCCTCATTCCAGCGGGCCTGTTCATTAAACACAGTCTAGGAATAGCAGCGCTGTGTGCTGAACCCCTGCAGCATCTGATAACGCGTGAGCCAAAGGAGGCACGCTTGTACGAGGGTATTGCGGGGTGCTGGAAGGGTCTTCCAGTAGGGTTCATCCAGACTTGAAATGTACTAGTTTACTTTTGCAAGCCTGGCGGTGTCTCAAACACCACTATCTAAATTGTGTACTCCTTCCAAAAGAGTGCATTTATTTACAAAGCTGTTTCAAAGGCGCCTTAGTTAGAAGGCTAACCGCGTTTACTTAGGATGTGCTGTGCCTTTATACAATCAGAGTACAGTACCACGCCTCATCAGGGGTAGTAAGCACTATATAAATGGAATTTAAATACATTTGGCCTGGTGTACTTACAGTGATTGTAGTGGACCGCACAGATGATGGCTTCCCCAAACCCACTCACTTGAGCCTAGCATAAACTTGCAACAGGGCTGTGCCAGTTTTACGTTAGAGTCAATGCGCACTTGTCACGCATGAAGCAGACGTAGAATTGGGTCCACTCCTCTGTCTTCTCATACTTCCTGGTTTTTTTAAAGCAAAAAAAGCTATAGTGCTTGTTTTTTGTACAGCCTTCATGCAAGCACACTTTCTGAAAAGAAGAAATACACAGAGGAGCCAGCTTCTCATGTCCTGGTAAAAAGCACTTTTGACAGTCTGATGACGTCACTATTTGAAATGTATTCTGTGATGTTTTAATTACTTAAAATACTGTAGAACATAGAAAGAGCGAAGTGTTTGAAATCTTGCTTTCAGCCAGGGTACTTAATCGGGCAAAGTTTTGCCAAGTAATTTATTTCCAGTACTTTCAATGCTAAACATTTTCGGTTGTATAGAAACTGCTGGAATCCCTTTCGGCATCAGAATGTTCAGATAAAGACCAACGATTGATCTCCTCCATAATACAGGTTCCGAGTCTGTTTTCATTGTTCACCTCAGCCCGAGGTCATGCTCTTTGGTGAAGGGTGAAAAATAGTGCATCTGGCTGCCGTACCAGCATTTCTGTTCAGGACGTCTTTGCGTTAGCCGCAAGGTGTCATTAGCCCCACAGACAAATCTGAAGAGGCTATCTGTGTTAGATAGCTGGGTATGTGCATATGTATTTGCTACAAAGTTTAAGTAAATGTATATTGATAATGCGGTCACATTTTCAATATGCACCACAGAGCCCTCAATATATTGTGGTACATCCATTCACTGTGGTACATCCATTCACTGTGGTATATCCATTCACTCTGCCATCCTTTCACCTGTCCAGGGTTGTCCGACTGTAATGGCATAAGACCTAACCCTGCCAGCAAGGGGCTGCACGCTATCCAACAACTTATGCTTATCTAATGATAAGAACCAACCACTATTACTTTAGTCCACCATAAAAAACCGAAAAGACTCCATGGAATGGTTTGCTTTGAGCGCACAATCACAGTAACTAACAATAATAAGACTAAACTTTACATTAATCTTGGTATCCGGAGCAGAGTGTTGCCCGGCGTAAAGCGCTTAAATGCCTCATCTGGGGAAGTAAGCGCTATATAAATGCAATTACAATCTATATGGCACACACAGTATTACGTTTATGACGTATTCGGTAGTCTGATAATGTGCTGCATGGCTAAACATTTATAAGTTCCCAAAGGCGAGACCTATTGGCTATGCCAATGCTTGTTAAGTGTGCTGTTCAGTGCAGTACACATGCAAAGTGGGAAATGTTTGGAGGAAAAAAAACTTTCTTCCTACTTTGAGCTTGCCTAAAAGAAGAGTATTTTTTGTTGAAAAGCCCTGTGTACAAATGTTATTAGATAGGGATTTGGGTCAGAAACCATGGGTGGTAGCGTAGGAATGCCCATTTACCACCCAAGGGAAGCACCCTTGAGGCAAAGTAGCGCACAGTGCTACTTTACATTACTTTTAGGCAACTTGCCAGTGCAGATATCTTTTAGCGCAGGAAAGTAAACAAATCAACACTTTGCACTGGTTGGTGTCACTTTTGGTGACTTTGCGCTGACACAAAGTATTAATGAATATGGCCCTAAGTGTTTGGTTTTCTCACCTTCTGCTACCTAAATTTTTTGAGTCCTTAACATCTCCTGTGAAGACCGATCTGGTAGGTATTTCACAAACATTTAAAATCGCCTTTCCAATATTTTATTTGTGACTCTTGGACCTTAATGAAATAACTGGGGGGAAAAAGACATATGCACTGTAATGCCCCTCAAGTTTGAGAGCTCTGATACAAATGAAGTATGGACAACGGGCAGAAGCCACAGCTCCCCAGAAGCACTTAAGAGCAAAAGGTCAGACTGTAACTTTTATAAATAGCACATGAGCGGTGCGGGCCTGAGTGGTGAGCTGCTATCTGGGAAGCAGATAGGCGGCTGCTGGCTGCCAGTGAAAGCAGCAGAGGGGACTGTCAGGGGCCCAGGAATGCAGCCCAGGGCACAGTGACATGGGCAGCAGCAGCTGCGGTGACCTGCTGTGCCCAGGAAGCACATGGCTGGGACAGGAGGACAGGCACTCGCCTCATACTCGAAGCAACTTGGGGAAAAATAGAGGACGGACACCAGGGGCAGCTAGTGGCGCTGCAACTAGTTTTCAGAGAGTGGGGGAGCTTAAAGCACGATTTTTAAGCACAAAATGTACTGCCTCAATAATTTTGAGACATTGGGAGCTGCGGCACTGCCCGTATGTCATGCCCAAGCTCCTACTGAAGCAAAGGCCTCTGTCAGGGAAGCCCTCTTCACACACTCAGCCTAACTCCCCACAGTGAGCTGCATCAGAGAATGCAAACCCACACTCATGCACAGGTGAGTATGGGCTGAACCGCACCATCTACTGTGTGCATCTTCTAGAGTGCTTAGTGACAGACACTGCGGCGGTTCGCTCACTGGCAAACACTGCAGAGCTTCCCTCACTGACAGGAAATCCAATACTTAGCAGAGACATTTAATTTAAAGATAAATACTACAGCCCTTCACACAGTGTCAGACCCTGTAGCAATGAGGGACACACTACAGACAATTCAGTGCGACCCTCGGTGACAGGCATTGTAGCACTTCACTCAGCACTACATCTCACTCACTATCAAATAATGCAATGCTAACCTTAGTAACTGACACTACAGCATTCCACTCACTGACAAACACTGTAGGGCTTCATTTACTGACAGGAAATGCAACGCTTAGCTGAGAAACACCTAATGGAGAGACAAACCCTACAGACCTACACACAGTGACAGACCTATTAGCAGTCAGGGACACAATACAGTATGTCCCTCTATGCACGACATTGCAGCACTTCACTCAGTGACAGGCACTTCACTTCATGACGGTGCAGTGCTTCACTCAGTGACACTGCCAGATTTCACTCACTGATAAATACTTCAATGCTAACCTTAGTTGCAGATTCCGCGGTATTACACTCACTGCAAACACTGCAGTGTTCCACTTACTGTCAGGAATTTCAACCCTTAGCTGAAACACTTAATTGATAAACAAATACAGCCCTTGAAACAGTGACCGACAAGGTGGCAATCGGGGACACGCTAAAGACAATTCAGTATATCCCTCTCAGACAGGTATTCTTGCACTTCTCTCAGTGACAGACGCTCCAGCACTTCACTCAGTGATAGTGCAGTGTTCCCCTCAATGACACTGCCATAATTCACCCAAATGCTGCCGTGCTTCACTCCGTGACAGACGTTGTAGTGCTTCGCTCATTGACTGTTTGTAGCGCTTTAGTCAACAAAACAATAGACGCGGCGGCGCTATGCTTATTGACAGCGACTGCATCGCTTTCTTCAGTGACCGATTTTGCAGGATTATACTTACTGACATATTGCTGTGCTTCTCTCAGTGACATATGTGATACATACTGAAGTGCTTAAGTCGGTGATAAATCAGACCGACTTTACCCAATGACAGGCCAAATATGCTGTACTCAATTAGAAATCAGGCATCGCTTTACTTAGCACTACTGTGCATCTGCGCTCAACGGCAGATGGTGTAGCCTTTGAGTGAAGTCTATCGGGTCTGTGGGTGAACGAGGCGTTCACCCACAGACCCGATAGACTTCACTCAAAGGCAAGCTGGTGGAGCTCCATGCAGTGACGAATATAGGCTGTTATCACGCATGCGATACATCGCATGCCATTACAACGCGGTTGTTACAACGACCGCGTTGTTACATCACATACGATTACATCACAAGCCGTTACCACGACTTGCTGTAGGGGGCGCGCTGGACTTAGGAATAGTATAATTTACTATTCTTACTCCAGTTTGTGCAACAGCAGGAAAGGTGTTTGGTTGTAAATCCAACACCTTCTGCCCCCTACAGCAAGTCGTGGTAACGGCTTGCGATGTAATCGTATGCGATGGAACAACGCGATCGTTGTAACGACCGCGTTGTAATGGCATGCGATGTATCGCATGCGAACTAAAGGATGTCTCCCTTATAGGTTATCACGCATGCGATACATGGCATGCCATTACAACGTGGTTGTTACAACTACCAAGTTGTTACATCGCATACGATTATATCGCAAGTCGTTACCACGACTTGCTGTAGGGGGCGCGCTGGACTTAGGAATAGTATAATTTACTATTCTTACTCCAGTTTGTGCAACAGCAGGAAAGGTGTTTGGTTGTAAATCCAACACCTTCTGCCCCCTACAGCAAGTCGTGGTAACGACTTGCGATGTAATCGTATGCGATGGAACAACGCGATCGTTGTAACGACCGCGTTGTAATGGCATGCGATGTATCGCATGCGAACTAAAGGATGTCTCCCATATAGGTTATCACGCATGCGATACATGGCATGCCATTACAACGTGGTTGTTACAACTACCAAGTTGTTACATCGCATACGATTATATCGCAAGTCGTTACCACGACTTGCTGTAGGGGGCGCGCTGGACTTAGGAATTCCTACTCCAGTTTGTGCAACAGTAGGGAAGGTGTTGGATTGTAAATCCAACACTTTTTGCCCCCTACAGCAAGTCGTGGTAACGACTTGCGATGTAATCGTATGCGATGTAACAACGCAGTCGTTGTAACGACTGCGTTGTAATTGCATGCGATGTATCGCATGTGAACTAAAGGATGTCTCTCTGCAGTGACTGATGCTACACCGCTTCACTCAGCGACATTTACTGTAGTGTTTCAATCAGTGACAAAGAGATTGCCCCCCTCCCCAACCCCCGCGATGTGTGACTGACTCTGCTGGGCCTGTGAATGAGTGGCAGACATGGAGTGACTTCACTGCATGGCCGGCACCAGCGGGCCTCAGTGAATGACAGACATAAATGGGCTCTTCTCAGTCACAGGAACTGAGGTGTTTCACGTTCCCTGAACTCAGACCCTCACAGAAAGAAAAGCAAGCTCGTCATAAAAAGGCAGCGCTGCCAAAGCCGCCAAAGCCACAGGCGGAGTTCTGCGTATACACAGTCTGGGGGAGAAAAGTGTGTCTTAAAGCAAACTCCCAAAACAATAGCCGTGGTACGACTTTACACCGGGCGCATAGACCGTAAAGCAGTCCTTTTCTACCCATAACATTAAACGCACCCAGCACACCTGCCTGCCAACATTTCACTGCAAGAGCGGCTGACGCGACACATGGAGATATTTCCTCACCACGAACACACCGTGCTTGCCAGCATTCGGAACAGCCAGGGGGAGAGTTTGCTGGAGGACGAACAAAAAGTTTAATTGTCTCATTTACTTAAACCAGTACTAAGTATTTCGGAAAGGGAAAGAGTGAAAAAATGTGTCTATTACCAAGTTTCTCTCAAAGAGGAACTTTCTTCCGAAAACCTCGTTTCGAATATAAACACGTCCCATGGACACTTCGAGAGAGGGGGCGTACAGCATTGTCGAAACGCATAAAGGGGCATACCCGTCTCCCCCACAATGGCGAGGGGTTAGCAGCAGCGCGCAGCGCCTCTGGGGTGGGTTGCATCAGGAGACGGCAGCCGCGCGCTAGACCGGGCAGTGCGCGCGCTGTGTTGCTGCAGCCAGGCCCTGTGGTACGCACTCGCTGACAGCGCCGCGAGGTTGGCTGCTGACTCACCGGAGGCGGGCGCTGCAGCGGGCAGAGCACTGCTCCAGCAGAGCGACGGCGGCACAATGCAGGGCAGGCAGCAGCCTGGGCACTGGTACGGCGAATATGGTCCAAATCCGGGCTGGCTGCCGGCGGTAGAGTCCCTGCACAGGAGGTAGTGTCCCGAGTTGGCAGCAGGGGTGCTAGACTCCCTGCGCTGCTGGCAGGCGGTAGAGTCCTGGGGCGCACTGACTGCTCCTGCTTCTCCCAGGCTAGACTGAGAGCAGCGCGTCTGGCTGAAGTTACAGTCTGGGCTGCGAGTTTCCATAAAAGTCCTGCTCCCTGGTCATCACCCGCATTCCAGGCGATCCAAAACCAGGCTTCAGCTGTTCCAGCACACACACATGGCTTTTCCTGTTCCCCACTCACTGCATCTCAGACCTCCCCCACACCCACTCCACGTTTTCTGCTCCCCAAAACCGCACAACTACATACACATATGGTCCGTCACATTGTACTTCCCCGCATTATCTGCATGGCCTTTCCCGCTCGCAGTCCCTACATTACGATGCCCGCTCACCCGGCAAACACCTCACACACACTTACCCGCTGGTCTCCAAAAGAGCGCTTTCAACCTGCCATGCACACACAGCTACACATGCACAGACGGGCTTTGTTGTCGCCACAATGAGCATGAGGCTTCACACAGTTCCCTGCTCCCACCCGCTGTGCCATAGGCCAGAGCTACACAACCTCACCTACTTAGTCCCCTGTTCCTTCACACTGCTCCTCCACCCACCCCCTGTAAACATACGCACTTCCCGTGCCTCCGGTCTTCCAAGCACACACAACTGGCAGTTCCTGTTCACTGCGCTGCCTCCGCTTTATGAATCCTTGTGCTTTGCCTTCAGGGCAGTATGGGGTAACCTCTTGCGTCTGAGGCCCGGGTCATGGTAAGCTATTAACTGTCATCAAAGAGCTGTATGCAAACTGCAAGGTATATGTTAGAGCTATATGTTTTTTTGCCCAGTCCTTCATCATCCTAATCTTGCGGAAAGGGTTTATTTGGGTAGAAAACAATTCTTATTATTAAAGAGAACTCCTAACAATGATGTTACGTTTTAAATTCTGAATTTGTGCTTTTTCAGAATAAGGACTCTTAAAATTTATTGCCTACGAGTATCGATGACATGTCACTCCTACACCTTATAATCCTGTCTGATGTAACATTTCCTATACACTGATTTACACACGTGTGTGTGATGTAAAGTGCTCAGACACCTTACACTGGTATGAGCAGTGCTATAAAACTAAATTAATCTGAGAGACAGTGGTTATGGAGACTTGAGGGGCACTGTTAAAGGGTGCAAGTGAGGGAATCCGTGGCAGGGGTGGGGGGGGGGTGACTGCGCCAACAGATATTGTCGCACAGGGCGCCACCAGTGTTAAAGCCGGCCCTGGCCATGGAGGTCTGCCAAAAGTTGTACTTTCTGCCGACAGCGCGTTTTTGTAAATACATGCAAGGAAGTAGAGATCCGAAGTTGCACTAACTACGCTCTTCAATCGTTCTGCAGAGACAGAAGATCACATGGTGAATATTCATTTAATAAGCTCCATTCAACCCACAACCTATCTGCACCAACAACGGTAGACTCATTCAGACGAGCTCCCTTCTGAGAATTCCAGTACCCCATAATCACACACCCAAAAAACCTTAATGAAAATAGGATTTTGGCCAAGAGCCACTGTGTGAGGCACTTGTGTTCCAGATCCCTTCAACACATGCCAACTACAGCCCGATCTCACTGCTACTATTCTCGGCCAAGGTCTCAGAGAAATTCATTAACAGACACCTCACCGAATACCTCAACGACCACCAACTCCTCAACACCACTCAGTCTAGTTTCAGACCCAACCACAGCATGGAAACTGCCCTCATTGCCACCCCGGATGACATTCACATGACGCTGGACAGAGGAGACACCGCGGTCCTCATCCTTCTGGATCTCTCTTCAATCTCCTACACCGCACTCACATCACACCATGCCTGAAGCAGCTCCACTGGCTCGCCATTCACAAATGAGCACAATTTAAACTCCGCACCCACACGTTCAAGCACTACATACCACGCCTAGCATAACTCAACAAACATCTGCTTTCCCAAACCTTCCCAACATCTCCGCTCGTCTGAATCCCTACTTGCAAAAATCCCAAGCAATCCAGTGGAAAATCAGATCCAGTAGTCAAGCCTTCTCATACATCGTTCTTAAAGCGTGGAACGACCTGCCTCTACACATAGGAGCCTCCTCCTCACTCCTTGAATTCCGCAAGAAGCTGAAGACCTGGCTTTCCAAGTAGTCCTTCTAGGCCCTAGGTGTGGCTAGACTCACACCTGCTCAATGCCAGGATACCCTCCCCGGTGATAGTGCACTCTACAAATCTGCATAACATTACATTGCGAGTATGTGTTGTTGAGTGCACAAAGTATTAGATGGATGGCCTGTTGCTAAATTAGCTTGTGTGTGTCAAGCTCCCAGCACGAGCATTGGAGCCTTTTATTTAATATTACACTTGTGTCAAGGGGGTGTTCACCTGGCTGTGGCACATATGCAACACCACATTCCTCCCTATATTCAACAATAGTTAAGAACCTGAGCAATAGAACAAACAGCATGTTAACAGTCAGCAAATCTCTTAAAAAACAACAAAGAAATCTTGGGTCAAGGGTACCAAAGCAAACAGACAGAGGCACTAAAGGTTAACACAAAAAGCCTGTGGGGGAATCCCTTTCAGGACGAAATCCCTCACCCACCGAAGATGGCATGCTTCATCATCTGGGATTCTCCTCTTGGCGGGAACGCCTAGTCCCGCCAAGGCCTACAACTCCCTCTCTGAGAGGAAGGAGCTCAGGGATGTTTTATTCCTACTCTGTTTAGGATATACTAAATCCAGCAGATGAGAGGCTAGGGCGGGTTAAGGTGAGCGCGCAGAGCAACAAAAAGTATCAAACTGTGTGGATAGTGATATTAAAACTAGCTACCGGGAGCGAAGAAGTTGCCTTTATTAGCTCGTTCCCGCTGCCACGATTAAAAACAGTGCACCTGCAGTATGGATTTAGAACTGCATGTGTCAGACAAAAACAGGTCTACATGTTTCAGCCAAGAAGACCCAAAAGGTGTCAAGGCTTTCGTCAGGACGTAGGAAAATGCTACTGCGAAAATAGTGGGTAACAGCTAATTTGTTTCTTATGCTGTGCTCTGATGTTAGAGTCTGTCAAGCCCACAGCATGGCTATTGATAAATGATGCCTTTTCGTGATTCTTGGTGTGTTGCTTGGCTTGCGATCTACCAACTGTTATCTGCTGTGATAGCTGTTTGAATGTCAGATAGCAATGTTGGTATAAGCTCCAAGCCCTCTACCACCAAACAAATATTTCCCCCATCTCTTCAGAAGCCTCAGTTCTGCATCAATTACATGCAGAGGGCGTCAGAATTTATAGTCCAATGGGTTTTTGAACCCGCGCCCACAGACAATAGTAAATGAGTACTCCTGGAAAAAGAAGGATCTACTTATCAATTCATGGATGGGGTCTAGAAGATGACCCTTGTAAAAGAAAGACCAGTAGATTATGGCTGAGTGACACTTGAGAGATATATCCATACAGGTAAAGGTGGAAGTGGGTGTATCCCCACTCAAGGTTGATTGATGGCTACCTTCTCGATTAGTGAATATCATTGATTAGTAGGTATGAGTGCTCAGCTTGCACAGACTATTGGGGTCTGTTCCCTGCATTTTCTTGAGCATAAGGATGCAGCCACAGCAGGACAACGTTTAGGTGTGGGTGGTGTTCTTCCAAGGTCCTTGCATGGACCAGAATGTTTTCACTGATGTGGACCACGCCACTTAGCACAGAATCAACCCCAGGTTTGGAAGACCTCGGCAAGTCTAGAGAAACCAAAGGTTAACCATGTGTATCAAAGCTCCCTATGCATAGAGAGTATGCTCCCCTATGCAAATATGCAAACTGGATTAATGAAGGGCAGTTGGTTGGCTTGAGCAGCAGATATTGTGATTTATTTGTTGATAAGGATGATTACTGGCTGATCACGAGTACTTAACATTGTATCTGAATATGCATGAATGGACAGTTGAGAGAGCAGCCCTTATCTTCTTGGACCTCTCTGCAGCATTTGACACGGTCTCCCATCCCATCCTTATCTAACGCCTACTCAACATTGGAATCCAAGGACACACACTCCAATGGATCTGCCCCTTGCTGACTGGAATGACCCAGTCAGTCAACCTTGCACCGTACACATCGGATGCCTGCAACCTAATCTGCGGAGTTCCGCAAGGATCCTCCCAGAGCCCAACCCTCTTCAAAATATACACAATACCTTTAGCCAACATCATCCACTTTCATGACATCAACATCCTCTCCTATGCTGATGACCAACAAGCAACTCATTTTATCCCTCACAGAGAAGAAGCATAGCAACTGGCTCAAGCTCAATGCCTGCATGATTAAAAACATTCACTGGATGAACACCAACTGCCTAAAGCTGAACACCGACAAGATTGAAATAATGATCTTCAGGAAGAGAACTTCACACTGGGACTCCACCTGGAGTCCAACAGAGCTAGGACTGACACCTACTACCCCTACAACAAGAACCTCAAGATCGTCATCAACAGTAAACTCAACATGACCACCCAAGTCAACACAGTCATCGTCTCATGCTTCCATACCCCAAAAACGCTGAGGAAGATTTTCAAAGGGATCCCAATCCGAACCCGATAAACCAAAACGCACGCCCTGAACACAAGCAAGTTGGATTACGGGAACACCCTCTATGCCGGGATCAGCAAAAAAAAAAAAAAAAAAAAACTCACCACAAAGCTGCAGACAATTCAGAACTTGGCAGCCAGAATCACTCTAAACCTCTCACGCTGCACTCACATCACATCACATCTGTAGGAGCTCCACTGGCTTCCCATACACAAAAGCACAATTCAAACTATTTACCCAGACTTTCAAGGCACTACATAACACTAACACTGCCCAGCATACCTTAACAATTGCATCTGTTTTCACAGACCTTCCAGACACCTCCGCTCATCTGGACTCCTAAATGCATGCATCCCACACATACAGAAAACCAGATCCAGCAGTCGAGCCTTCTCCGTCATCACTCCTAAAGAATGGAACAACATGCCATTATACATAAGAGCCTCCTACTCAATTCCTGTATTCCGCAAGAAGCTGAAGACCTGAATTGTCAAGTACTCACTACGCCGTAGGTTTGGCTAGGTTCACACCTGCTCAGCACATGGATACCCTCCCAGGTGATAGTGCGCTCTACAAATCTGCATAACATTGCATTATTCAACACAGCTTGCAGATCTCAATTGCATCCACTACATGTATTGCACCTTCTTTCACCACCACCTCTTTACCTAGACTCCTAATACAAGTAATGAAGTTGAAGCAGGAATTACCTAGACCTTCTGATTCAGATTGGTAGTCTTTGATAGTGTCAGCCATTGAGTACTGGACTTGCAGACATTTGTACAACCAGGGAAGAGGTGTGGCGCAGCGGCCAGGTCGACTGACTCCAGATCCTGGGGCTCACGGTTCGATCCCCGGTGCCGGCGGCAGGTCAGCCCAGCATCATGTGACTCTGGGCAATAGCTCGCTTAATCTTCCCGACGGCCCCCAGCGCCGGGAAGCCTCTCCGGAGGTAGCTGTGCGCTTTACAAATACTGGACATTTACATTCATCTTCTCATATGCTTAGTACCTCCCTGGAGGTGGGTCTGGGAATTGGCTCAAACCAAAAAGTCCTGGGAGACTGAGTGGGTGAAATGCCCTTCACAACAGATCTGACTATCAAGCAATAGTGCCTCATAAAGGTATGGAGGGATGCCCCCATGGCTGCTTGGATGGGTGTCCAGGACAGGTAGCCCGCATTCTAACGCAATAGTATCGACCTTAGCCCTGGCGTAATGGGCCCTCGAGCCTTAAGGAGGCTTCATTTTAGGCAATACACAACAGCTCTTGATCCAGAGTACAAGCCATCGAGAGATAGTCTGTTTCAGCACTGCCTTGCCCTTTTTTGCTCGAGTGAACCTAATGAAGACCTGATTGTACACCCAATGATCTTTGGTGCAATTGATGTATAAAGTGAGAACTCCCTTTGTTCTAGGCAATGGAGTCTCTCCTTCTCAGAAGGATGCGGCGGAGAGAAAAATGATGGCAGCGTGATGTTCTGGTCAACATGAAGGGAAGTGACCAACATCAGCATAAAAGAGGCAAATGACCAAGGAACCAGATTGTTTGGGTAACAGCTGGTATGTGGAGGGATAACTGAAAGAGCTTCGAGCTTGCTGACCTTCCTGGCCGATGTAATGGCTACCAAAAAGACAGTCTTGAAAGTGAAAGCCTTTGTGGCCAACTATGCAGGGGCTCGAATGATGAACCAACGAGGAACATTAAGACCAAATTGAGGTCCCATTTGGGCATCATGAAGGGGCTAGGAAGAAACAAGTGCTGCAAACCCTTCAGAAAACGAGTCACAATGCGTGACTTAAACAGTGATGGCTGACCCAGCAACTGCAAAAAAGCAGATATGCCCAAAAGGTAACCTTTAACGGTGCCCAGGGCAAACCCTTGCCTGGCTAAAGACAACACAAACAATAAAACCTCCAACCAGGAGGCTGAAAGTGGGTCAACCTGGTGAGAGGAGCACCAAGCCACAATTTTGTCCCAATGACAAAATTCAGTCTTTGTCAAGGAATGCCTGGCTGCCAAGATGACATCACAGATCTCAGATGGCAGATCATAAATCTTTAACTGTCGCCATTCAATTTCCACACATGAGCGTGTGTGTTTTCGGGTGGACAACCCTGCCCTTCTGCTTCAGCAAAAGGGCAGCCTGATCGGAGGACAGATGCTCATGCTCATGAGTTCGGGATACCAAACACTCCTTGCCCAGTCCGGAGTTTCGAGGATGACTTGGGCCCAGTCAGTCCTCATCTTCTTGAGAACTCAGAGCAGGAGCAGTATCAGCAGGAAGGAGTACAGAAGTCCCATGATCAAGTCTAAATGGAGTGCTTCTCTGAGTGAGAACCACTTTGGAAACTCCAACACACAGAAGTGCTGACATTGCGCGTTCCTGAGCCAAGGTTCTCCCCATTCTTAGAAGAGACCAAGCGTCATCTCTGGATGTAGACACCATTCGTGATCTGCAAGGCATCGGTGGCTGAGCTCATCTGCCCTGGCGTTCAGAGATCCCACCAGGTGCTGCATGACCAGAAGGATGTTATGTCACTCCAGCCAGGCCCAGAAGCACAGAGCCTCCTGTCACAGAACCCATGACTCCACCCCACCCTGATTGTTGTAATACCACATGGCAGTGGTGTTGTCCGTGAACACCCGATCAACCTTCCTTTTATGGATGGTAGGAAGACTCAATGCCAAGAGAATCACGCTCAGCTCCAGAAGGTTGATGTGGAGCTGGGACTGTGCCGGAGATAAGTCTCCTCTGATCTCCACCTCTCCCACATGGTCACCCCAACCCAAAAGTGATGCATTGGTTACCACTGTCAGCTCTAGATGGGAAAGGGAGAGGGGTCTGCCGCTGGCCAAGCATGGTTCGTTAGCCACCACTGAAGATCTTTTTCAGTCTCTCTCAAAATCTAGACCAGGTTGGAGAGATTCCCGATTCTGCACATACTGGGTCCCACTGCGAAGCTCACATGTGCCATTGGGCGTGCTTCACCAGCAGGATTCAGGAGGTCATCAGGCTCAGCAGCCTCAGAGTCAGTCACTGAAATCTAGGAAAGAGGTTGAAATATAGGGATCATGGCCCGAATGTCTTGGACTCTCCCCTCTGGAGGGAAGGCATGGAACTGTACATATCCAGAATAGTTCCAATAAAAGGGTACATCTAGGACGGAGTCAAGTGCGATGCCAGCATGTTGATAGTAAACCCCATGAATGCAGGAGATGAGCTGTAGTCTGGAGATGGGTGACGACTGCCTGAGGCGAGACTGACCTCAGCAGACAGTCGTGGAGGTAGGAGAAGACTGGAACCCCTGACCTCCAAAGGTGAGCTAAAACCAACATCATCATTTTGTGAACACCTGGAGGGGACTGGTGAAGCCAAAAGGGGAGCACAGCGAACTGGAAATGCTCATGGCTCACCATGAACCGCACGTAATGCCTGTGGGTTGGCAGGACGGGGATGTGATAATTGTCCTGCAAGGCCAACATTACCATCCATTCTCCAGGGTAGACAAGACCTGAGCCATGGTGAGTATCTTGAATTTCTCTATATATAGAAAGACATTGAGAGGGAGCAGATATAGTATAGGACGAAGTCCTCCATCCTTTTTTGGCACTAGAGAGCAGCAAGAATAACAACCATGTTCTACTTCTGACACTGGTACCCTCTCTATAGCTCCTTTGGCCAACAGAGCCTGCCCTTCCTGATGGAACAAGTAGAGATGATCCTCTGTCAGCCATTAAGGGATGCAGCGAAGGGGGAGGAGGTTCCACAAATGGAAGAGCATAACCCCTCTGCACAATACGGAGCACCCACTTGTCTGAGGTTCTTTTGACCCATTGGGGCAGGTGGTGCCAGATTCTACCACCAACAGGATGAATGTTGTGGGTGGAGAACTCGCTAAAGTGGATTGGAGGCTGCGGTTGCCAGAGGGGCGGGGGATTGGATGACAAGGCAGCAGATATGATGACCCGCTGGGCAGGACTAACGCATCCTTTTTGGGATCCACAACCTCGTCCACAAAAGGGCTGGGTAGCCTGCTGGGTTGAGGGGTAAGGCTGATATTGCGGACGCCCATACGTGCCCTGAACATGGCAGCTGAAGGGGGGAAAGGACTGTTGTTGTGATCTGGAAGCCAGAGAGAGGGCACAGGGACCTGGCAGTGGCTCAGCTTCCCCGAAAACACTCAAGCACCAAATCAGCTTTGCAACCAAACAAGCCGGAGCCAACCAATGGCATGTCAATCAGGGATGATTGTACATCTCCAGAAAATCGAGTGGACCTCGCCACCGTAGAGGCTATGGCCCTGCCTAGAGAGTCCATGGTGTCCGGCCCATACCTCATGGCGAACTTCGCTGTGTCCAGGCCGTCCGCTAAGGCTTGGTTCTTGGTGGTGCAGCCCTCGTTAGGAAGCATGTATAACAGAGTCCTATAATGCACGGATTGGCCCCTGAGACATGCAGTGGTCACCTACTGCAAAGCCAAGCTGGCAGAAGAGAAAATTAACTTCCCAAAGGTATCCAGCCTCTTGGGATTCCATATGCGGTGCAGTAGAAGGGAATGTGTTTGGGTTAACTTTGGCTGTTGAGGCCTGTACTACCAGGCTCTCAGGGGAGAGGAAGGCTGGGTCTCCTTTGGTGGGAAGATGGTAACAATCATGAGGTGATTAGGAGCCCTAATGCAAGGTTTAGTCCAGAAGAATGTTTGCAAGGGGCTCATTAAAGGGGAGCACAGGTTCCTCAGAGCTTGCCCCTGGGTGTAGCACCTCTGTCAAGAAATTGGTACTGACCTCGACCGCAGGCAGTTGTAGGTCAAGGACCTTCGCTGCTCTGCACATTACTGTTGCCAAGGATGAACCTTCCTCTGAAACAGGGCCTGGAGGGGAAAACATGCAAAAGTCCGGGGAGGTTATAGGCAGCTGAGGTGGCGTCAAGCTGATTCCAGGGTTACATCCACAGGGTGTGGCTGGCATCGCGGGTGAACCCTCCAGCGGTAATTCAGTCAGGGCACCTTGTGCCTCTATGGGGCCCGAAGGCGTGCCAGAGGGTGTCAGTGGCCCTGAGATGGAGCAAACGACATCATAGAACTCTTTCAACTGGGTGGGCATCACTACAGCTCCAGGGAGCTCTGGGTAGTGTGGACTGGGCCTGGAAGCTGGCTGCGCATGATGTGAGTGGGTGCTGGGCCTAGAAGCACAGCATTTGGATGGGGAAGCCAAAGATTGTTTCAATTTCTTCTTCTTGTGCTTCTTTGACGTACCCAACTTGGAGGAAGAAGTCTTGGAATGTGAAGATGATTATCTGTGAGAATAGCTCCAAGAAAGGGCCTGAGATCTACCCCGGGAATAGCTCAGAGCCTTCTTCTGCCATGCCGCCAGGAGCTTTATCACTCGCTTTCAAATTTTCTTAAGGTGAATCACCTGTCACTTGACACAGGCCTTGGGGATATGGCCCTACCCCAGACACTAGAGACAGACCAAGTGGCGATCAGACACAGACATCGGTCTGTGACATTTCCCACAAGGTTTAAACCCTGTAGGTTTTGCAAGGGACATGGTCCTAGCATACTGGGAGCAATAGCTCAAAAATAGTCAACAAAAAGATCGAAAAAGTTGGTAAAAAAATGACGGAGGTAGCTCTCTGGATCTGCGCTGTGAACTGATGTTAGCGCACTGGGGTGTTGCTTATATGGGGACCATGACATCACTTGTTCCAGCACAGACGGCGCCAAAGCGTCAGCAATTAAAAATGCCCACTAGTGCGTAAAGGTACTCCTCAAGATTTTCTGGACACAGTGATGATGATTAATTTGTAAAGCATAGCAATACCCTGAGGTGTCTAGCGCTACCCTATAGTACATACAGAATTAACTTGGGGGTGGAGGGGGTAGAAGTTATGCCTTAAAAAGCCAAGTTTTTAGACCCTTTCTGAACTTTAGTAGATTTGTCGCTTTCTTAAGAGAGGTTGGTAGAGAGTTCCACAGTTTTGCTGTTGTGGTGATAAAACTCTTACCACTCCATCTGGCCTTTTTTGCTCTAGGGACAAACAAGTTCCCAAGCTTGGCGGACCTGAGGGGTCTTGCAGGGATATAAAGTTTTAGATGATTTGCTAGCTGAGTTGGGCCCAGATTATTCAGGGATTTAAAAGCAATGCAGAGATTTAAACTGGATCCGCTTTGCTACCGGTAACCAGTGGAGCTGAGACAGAGCTGTGGTTACAAAGTCGGATTTGGGGATTCCCAGGAGTACTCTGGCTGCAGCATTCTGCACTGTCTGCAGTTTTTGTATGCTGCGTTTTGTTGCGCTGGTGAGCAGAGCATTGCAGTAGTCCGGTCTAGTCCGGTCTTGAAGATATCAAAACAAATATCACTGATTTCCTTAATTCTGGTGGGATTGAAGGTAATATTTTCCTAAGAATGTTAAGGACAAAGAAACACCCAGAGGTAGTGGAGTTGATCTGAGCTTCAAAGGACAGCTTAGTGTCCATAATGATTCCCAGGTTTTTAGCTTTTGGCACTGGTGCAGGTAAAGGGCCGAGCTGAGCAGGCCACCAGCTGTTAGTCCAGATGAGAGGATTATTGCCAAAACCAAGACCTCCTTTTTGGAGGAATTCAGTTTCAGACAATTGTCTGACATCCAGTTCCCTATATGACTCATACAGTCATGGAAAATGCTGGCTGTGGAACTGGATGGGCTGCTCACTGAGACAATTATCTGCGAATCATCTGCATAAGATACGAGGGCAAAGCCATAGCTTTTTATTAGTTTGGCCAACTGGGTGACGTAGAGATTAAAAAGTGTAGGTCTGACGCCTGGGGAATATTCTAAGGTGAGGAATCTGTTTTTAGAAGTTTGTCAGAAACTGTGGGGTATTTACCTGGCTATTGTGCCTGTGCAGCACTACAGCCCTCAAGTTTAATGACTGAGTGTGTGACAAGGATCTAAATTGTAGTGTCTGGAGTATTGAGTTTTCATTGGAACATGGTTCTGGCCTGTTGCCAGTCTATAGGGTTCTTAACAGGGGCTTCTATACCAGTCTGCCTTGAAGTGGTGGGCCTCAGATGCACCACATAGGGACTGGTAATCCAGACTTCCCTAGCAAAGTGTCCCAGATGCCCCACTGGGCATTGCTAATGCTACCCTCCCTAGGAAGATTGGCTTCCACTGCACCACAGAGGGGCCCCTATGGATGCTTTCCCTGCAGAATTGGCTCCCAGCTGTGCTTACCAGTAACATATAGGTTGCAGGAATTTATATTATGAATTTACCCAAACAATATTGAGTTTCAGTAGCTTTTCCTCAGTTATCAAACACATTACAATGTAACTTCCGTCATTCCATAAGGCTTTGATAACACACATCCACTGTTGTGTCTTGGTTTTTAATTCACATGTTGCTGTATTATAAATGTATAATATTGTACCAGGACACCAATCAAGAGTGAGTCATGTGAGTTCAATCTATTTTGCAACACTGCTTTCCTTCTTGGAAAAGCTCATTCTCAATTATAAGTTTATGTTGAGATTTCTTTATGCTAAGTTGATATTTTTCCATAAAGAATAGATGAGTATCATTTTCTCTTTGAGTATGTTCTTTTAATCTTATGTTAGGTTGGACATGTGTACAACTCTTTAGACCACCTAGTAAGGTCTCCTCAAAGTACTTCAGGTAATGAGGAGATGAGAGATGGAAAAGGGGAACCAAAGGAGGGAACGGGGAAGGAGACTTATGAATGGATGACCTCAATGGACATAATATGTTGTGCGTAGCCAGGCTTGGGCATGCAACTAGCATGTAGAGAAGGAGGGATAGAGCCAATAAGTGGTGGGAGCAGGGACATGCAAGAAGGGACAGGAGATGGAAGGGAAGGAGGTAGAAGTATAGCAGCTTAAGGTGATATTGAGAGGAAAGTTGGTATGGCATAGAATTATAAATTAGGATACGGTCTTTGAGAGATTTAAGTGCAGGTTTCGGAGAACTCCTGCAAGGTAGAAGACTACTTTTCAACCTTTCAACATCTACAGTCAGAAATCTCATGAAGGGGCTCCAAAAGGACACATTCACCACAGCTGAAGAGGGAAATGGTGGGGTGGGCTTGGGGACATCTGATCTTCACTGGTGCTTATCCTTTTTGGGGACATACAATATTTGCATTGCACAGGTTTCAAGGATTCAAGAAGTCCTTACCCTAAGACAAGAACCAACCAACTCTGAGCATCAGCATATCCCTCTGTAACTACAGAAGAATGTAACTCATCTATCCCAATTGTTTGTTCAGAGACTGTGTACAGTCATTAGTATTACAGTTTAACACTCAGTTTCTGACTGTTATTGCAAGGCCCCCCACTTGCTAAGCCAGTGCAAGCCCTGCATGTAGGTCTCTGGAGTGTTGACTGTGCATTCAGATGAGTACTGGAGGGCCATAGCAATGATCCAGGTTTTTTCTTCCTTTACTGGCCAAGCTCTAAACACCATTTCTCCATAGTGTAGCCTTTCCTATGTCCTTTCCCTTCTGGGACCATTTATGTCACCTCCACTCCTCCGCCTCTCTGTTCACGGGTCTTACACAGGGGTTACTGCTGTGTTCTTTCTCTGGTTGGCCATCTTTGTGTGGGATTCAAGTACCCTCTGGCCTTCAGATAAGCCCTGACATACTGTGAAAAGTCTGCATCTCTCCTTAACTACAATATCAACATAATTGTATGTTGACAGCCTCTCAGCTTGCAGAGATCCCAAAAGTCCTTAGGTAAGCCCTACTCTAGTGTGAGTCACCCCAAGGCCCTTTGTAATTACAGTAGAATGTAATCATATTTCAATAGCCTTCCATGTCTGCCCTGTTGGTTGAGACTGAGTGGTAAACTTAATAGTCTGGGACTTCCATTCCACGGCCCCTGCTTGTTGCAAACCATTGCAAGTCTTGCATGTAGGTTCTGGAAATACAGGAATTCTGATTAGGACTAAGGGGCATCACAGTGGCCCAGACTTCCTATTCCCATCCCAGCTGACCATTAGATACATGGCCGATCTACATACTGCATAGTCCCTTCCAGCGCCCCTCCCCTCCTGGGACTAGTAATGGGACTATCCCTTTCCATTAAATTACACCTCCTACTTGCCTGACTGCTCTACAATTCTTCTCTACACACAATAAGCCCTCCTCCCAAGAAATCCAGCCCAGGCATCAAGCTAATGGGTTAGATACACAGTTTGAGCACCTGTGGCAAAGCCAAAACCCAGCACTCCCCCAAATTAGTCCTTTATGTAGATTTGATCTTCAGGTGCTCCTTCTCCTGGTACTCAACTGCTACAAATACCACTGCATCCAGGTAAAGGGTTGATGGTTAAGACTGGTCTCTTGTGACAACTTCTCTGTTCAGATAGAAACCCCTGCCCCTCTACCCTCATGCTCTGACCCACAATCCCTAAGTGACCCCTAATGCATGTCCATACTATGGCCCTCATTACGACTGGCCAGATGTTTTCCAACCTCATTACAAACCCTTTTTGTGCAGTGACTCATATTACGAGTTATGCAAATGTCATCACAACTTTTTATTACTGGGTTTGATAAAGTTTGCATACCTTATCATATTTCAGCAAAACTGCTGCAATTTAATAGGGAAAAATGCCAAATAATTATGGAAACACATGGATTTTGGTGTGGTAAGCACCAAAATCTGCATGTTTATCGGGTACAAACTTGCAAAATGTGCTATTTATCACACCAAATAAATTTCTACCCTGCAGTGTCGGATTTTATCGGGGGAAATAAATATCACATCTCCGGATTATACATCATAAGGGCCTACATGGACTACATAGCCTTTGACACCATCGGTGGGTTAGGAAACTGACACTTCCACTAGTTGCACCTCCATTTGCAATCTGAACCCACAGCCTCTTAACCCTGGTGAATTTAGGAAGCAGTCTCTATCATGCGCTGCATGTATGTTGCCGGGTGAACCCATAGCTTCTCGTAATTCTGGTGAATTGGGGAAGCTTGGTCCTCCACTGGTTGCACATCCATTGCGTCTCGTTCAACATCAGATGTTTTCTTGCTCTAGTGGACTTACAAGGGCAAGAAGCTGCATCTTCTGTAGGATGTATGTACCTTTGCTGCAACTGGGTAAACTTCATACCACCGTGGATGATTACAGATATTTCAGAGGTTTCTTCTCTGGTTGCACTTTCATCTGTAGGCTTGTTGGAAATTGGGTTACTGGTTGAGGGGGTAAAACCCTTCTCAAGCAGCAACCACAATTCATATCAGGGTGAAGTCACAAGCAAACCCCAAATTAACATGTGCTTGACCATCTGGTAGCTTGCACAAAGCAGTCAGGCTTAACTTAGAGGCATTGTGTACAGTATTTAAGCAGCACTTCAAACAGTAATGAAGTGAAAACACAACAAGAAAAATCCCACACCAATTTAGAAAACTAGAGTACATTTTAATAAATTTGACACCAAAATGACAAAAATCCAATCAGTAGAACCGGAGATGTGCAAATTTAAATATACAAGTGAAAATAGTGCCTAAAAGCACAAAAAAGCCAACTGTGGCTATCTGGTCACACTAGACCAGGACAAAGTCACAACTTTGGGTGACCGCAATGGAGTGCTGGTCAGATATAGGAACCAAGTTAGGCCAGCTGAATAAAAGTACCTTAAATCCTGGTCTAGGAAGCATAGCGAGATCCCGCATCGAGGATGCGTCACAGCGGCAGTTTGAAGGAGCTGCGGGGCTGCGATGCGGAGTCCTGTGTCGTCATCAAGGATGCAGTCGATGAGGGGCTTGCAATGTGAAGTCCTGTGTCGATGATACATCGCACACCAGTGATTCTGGAGAAACGGCAGGGTTGCAATAATGTGTCCTGCATCGTAGTCGAGAATGCAGTCGATGAGGGGCTTGCAACGCAAAGGCCTGCGTTGAGGATGTGTCACACAGCAGTGGTTCCAAGTAGCCTGCAGGCTGCAAAGCAACATTTTGTGTCAAGGATGCATTGTGCCGCTTCGGTTCTGAAGCAGCCGCATGGAGATGTGTCGCCCTGCATCAGTTCTGCTCACAAGACCACAGTTAGGCTGGCAGAGCACCTTCAGGCCCAAGTCCAAGGGTCCAGGTCTGGATTGGCACCACATGGGGGGGTGGAACTCACAGCAGACAGAATCAAGATGTTGGGACAGAATCTAGATGTTGGGTTCAAGGTGAGTGGACCATTTTCTGTCCCCGAGGCTCTGACCAGGAGGCCAGCCAACTAACCATTGGTGTCACTCTGGTGGTCCTGGGCTCATGACGCAGGTCCAATACTTCACTCAGGCAGCAGGGCAGCATGGCAGCAGGGCAACAGAGTAGCAGTCCGTCTTGCAGAGCAGCACAGCAGTCCTACAGAATCTTCCACAGGTCCAGAGGTGTACTGAAGAGTTGGGTCTGAGGGTCCAATTTTTATACCTGGTGCCCACTTTGAAGTAGGGGTAGTTTCTAGAGAATTCCCTTTGAAGTCCTTGAAGTATCCTGCCTCCCCTGCCCTGGTACCCAGCTGGCTGCATGAACACTGCAGTTGTAACAAGTACTTTGCGGCAAGGAAGGGCATAGCCTATTCAATTGCAAGTGGGACTGTGCACAGCTCTGTCCTGCCATTTGATGTCCTATCTAGGCACACCTAATCCCTCTATTTTGTGGCTGTGTGGGAGCAATAAGCAAAGTCCAAGTGCCGACTACACCCAATCATGTAACCCAGGAACAAGCTGCATGTACCAAATAATCGGGCAAAAAAATGCCAACTTTCTAAAAGTGGAATTTTCAAAATTGTATCTTAAAATCTGACTTTACTATTAAAGAGGATTTTTTATTACAATTTCTCAGACACCAAACATGACATTCCTATCTGCTCCCAATTGAAAGTTACCACTAATTATATTTAAAACGCAAACCTAATGTTATCCTATGGGAGAGGTAGGCCTCACTGTAGCAAAACAACAAATTTAAGAGTTTTTCACTTGCAGGACATGTAAAACAGAAAAGTATATGTCCAGCTTTTTAAATAAAGTGCATCCTGCACTATGGGCTGTTTAGGGCCTACCCCAGGGTCGCTTATACGTATTAAAAAGGAAGGTTTAATCCTGGTAAGAGGTTTATTTTGCCAGGTCAAAATAGCAATTTTAAAACTACACATACAGGCTGCAATGGCAGGCCTGAGACATGTGTAAAAGGCTACTTAAGAGGGTGGCACAATCAGTGCCTCAGGCCTACAAGTTGCATTTAATTTCCAGGCCCTGGGTACATGTACTAGGGGCTTACAAGTAAATTAAATGTGCCAATTGGGTGTAAGCCAATTTTACCATGTTCAAAGGAGTGATCAAAAACACTTTAGCACTGGTTAGCATTGGTAAAGTGCACAGAGTAAAAAAGTCAACAAAAACTACACCAGCCAAAAAATGGAGGCATATGGCAAAATGTTTGGGGATGACCCTGCAGAAAGGAACAAGTCCCACATAAGCACCCTCCAGCCAAAAGCCAAGGTAGACTAATCAATACCTTGATGGGCTTCCCTGTTTAGGCAATAGAAAATGGAGGAAAGTCCTGTTATTCAGGGGCACTGGTCAGTTCTATGCCTCTCTGAACTGAGTTTGATCCCTCTTTCTACACTCACCTGAGCCACTGAAGTGAACCATAGGGAACCCTTATCACTTGTAGACCCCACCTCTGTAGCACCTAACTTTAACTTGCTCACTAATGCATCCTAGTAGGCAGACATTACCACCATGGCCAAAAAAATGATGTGGCCAATTGCACCATTTGGATCAGATTTCTGTCCCGACCCAATGAAAACTTTGCCCATAAAGACAACAGAGTCAAGAACCAGGCCATCCACTGAGGTTTATCAGAGTGGGAGTAACAGCCCCAGGTGTTTGCCACCATTCTTCCACTCTTCTTCCCACCAGTCCAAGGGTGGCTATCTGAAACTGGCCACTCAGCCATGGGTCTGTACCCTGAGAGCCAGGACTTCCAGGGGGAACCCCCGCACCCCTCAAGGGTGATAAACGCTGTCTGCATCATAAAAGGTTCTGCCTGATGTAGGTCTCCAACCCTCTGACCCTGTGACAGTGAAAGGAGCACCTCCAGGTCACAAGTGGCCTCACCAGGGTCAGTCTTAGGGTACTCTGTTCTCAGAGCTGGCAAACCCTGATCCACTGGTCTTCCCACTATGGACAGTTTCCACCTCCTGCCCCTCCAATCTGGGCCTTTTTTACTCTCCCTTTGGGAATGTTACCCTCAGAAAACTGAACTGTCAGGGGCCCTGGGCAGCCACCGCTCCCAGCTCTTCTAACACCAGGGGCAACTCATTCCCTAGAAGGCATTCTATGGGTATCCGGGGACTAACTATGACCCTCCTCTGGGTCACCAACCCACTCCCCTCCAGGAATACTAGGACCATGGGGTGGAAAAAGTTTTGCACCTGGATCTGAGTTATCCTACACAACTGGCCGGTATATAGCTCTGGGGAAACCAGCTTTCCCGCTACCATGGTCTGGCTAGCCTCGATGTCCCTCAAAGCAGTGACAGGGATCCCATTCACTTCAACCTGGTTACTTTCTGAATCTACCTCCCAGCTAAGGGAGATCATGGCATGGTCTATGACCTGCCACTGGGGACCACTTACCCCCAAGGCCACATTGGCCACCCCTTTAGAGGTCCCAACAGTGGGTGGGTTCTTAGGACCGAAAGAGTCCCCCCTGCTTGTGTCCCAGTTGAGAACACTCAAAGCAACAGGGTTGGAAATGGAGCACCGTGGGTCACCGCCCAGCAGAAACTCCCCCTGTTTTTCAGGAGAGGCTCGGGAACCCTTTCTTCCCACCTACTCTGGGACTTACTCTGCTGGGGGGAACCTGAACCACCCTTCTTGGTGTCATTCCTGGGTACCTTTTTGTGGACGCTGGTGTGCTGTGCCAGCGGTCCTTCTCCTTGGCAGGATCTCTGGGATCAGTGTGTCTGCTATCAATCAGGTGTTGGAGCAGATCTGCAAAACAAAGACTGAACATGTGCTCTCTTGCCACAAAATTTTACAGCCCCGGGTAATCTTTTACTTCACCGACCTTCACTCAACCATACAGTGCCTTGCAAAAGGAATCTACACAATCCAACCAGGACTGATGGGGCAGCTTCTGACTGTCACTAAACGTCTGCCTGTACTCTTCTGGGGTGAGGTGATATTTACTGACAAGGGTATCCTTCATGTGGGGATACCTTCACCTTTTCCCCCTTCTCCAGGGCCCAGTAGGGCGTCCCTCCCTTCACTAGGTATGTGCCTCCAGAGACTGACCCTCCAAACCTCCTCAGGGACACTATTAATGTGAGCAACCTCATAGGCTTCAAACCACTTGTCGATGTAATGCCCCATAACAAAGTTAGGCACCAGATCCTTTGGGATGAGGACCCTCGTCTCCAGCAGGCACTTTGGGAATGCTACCACCGAAATTGCTGGACTCCAGTTGCCTAGCACTTATGTCAGGCTCTCTGAGGCTCCTTTCATGAGCCACTATGCTCTCCGCTGCCTCCATGGCCAGTTTCCTTTCCTCCATCCTGAGATTTGCCATTTGTAGCCTGAACGTCCTCTCAGCCTTCCTGTCCACCAACTCCTCTGGGGACACGCTTTGCGAAGATACACCGCTCTGGCTCAGAGTTCCGTTTAGGAGAGAAGTCATCTCCTTCACCTGAATGCTACATCTCAGGACTGATATCCAGGTCCTGCTCCTCCATATCATCCTTCTCATTCCCATCGTCTGTTGCTGTCAACTGGTATACATCCGACAAGGCCCTCAGAGCTTTCTGAAGCCCCAATTTCATGGTGCCTTGCTTGGTTGGCTGTCCCCTTTCCTCCCAGACCTGCTTGAGCTTAACCACAGTGTAGCTCTCCAGGTTGACGAGCTCAAATTCCATTTCTGAAGATATGGTAACATACACAGTGAATTTGGAAAAAGCATAATGGCCAATCAAGTAGAATTTAAAAGAAACTCGAAAATGTACCAAATTATTTATCTGGGATTTTAAGCCACACAAAATCACTGTAAGGCACTGTACAAACGGGTCCAAATCCTTACTGCTGAACACCAATGTTGGAAATTGGGTTACTGGTGGTTGGGGGGGGGGGGGCGCAAAACTCTTCTCAACCAGCAACCACAATTCCTGTCAGGGTGAAGTCACCAGCAAACCCCAAATTAACCTGTGCTTAACCATCTGGCAGTTTGACACAAAGAAGTCGTGGCTAATTTAGAGGCAATGCATAAAGTATTTATGCAGCACTTCAAACAGTAATAAAGTGAAAACACAACACAAGAAAAATCCCACACCAATTTAGCAAAAAGAAAAGTACAATTTAATACATTATTTAAAACCAAAATGATAATAATTCAATCAGTAGAACCAAAGATATGCAATTTTAAAGATTTAAGTGACAATAGTGCCTAAAAGTACAAAGCACCACCTGTGGTTATCTGGCCGCGCCGGACCAGGATACAGTCACAAGTTCATGCTGACAGCGATGAAGCATGGCCTTATGCAGGGAACAAATTAGGCTAGCTGAACAAAAGTACCTTAAATGCTGGTTTGCGGAGCATTGCAGGTATCCCACGTCGAGGATACGTCGCACACTGGTGGTTCCAGAGAAGCTGCTGGGCTGCTATGCAAAGTCCTGCATCAGGAATGCAACGCTGCAAGGAGAGGAGTCGCACTGCATTGGTCGTGCTCACATGTTTACAGCTGGGCTGGCAGAGCACCTTAAGGCCCACTTCCAAGGGTCCAGGACTGGGGTAGAACCACATGCGGGGTAGGACTCACAGCAGACAGAGTCCAGGTGGTGGGTTCAAGATGGTTGGAGCCTTTTCTGTCTCTAATGCTCTGACCAGGAGGCCAGCCAACTATCCCTTGGAGTCACTCTGGTGGTCCTAGGTTCAAGATGCAGGCCCAGTCCTTCACTCAGGCAGCAAGACAGGAGGGCAACAGAGTGGCAGTCCTTCTGGCAGAACAGCACTGTAGTCCTTCTGAGTCTTCCAAAGGTCCAGAGGTGTACTGAAGAGTTGGGTCTGAGGGTCCAATTTTTATACCTGATCCCCACTTTGAAGTAGGCGAAGTTTCTATAGAATTCCCTTTGAAGTCCTTTAAGTTTTGTGCCTCCCCTGCCCTGGCTCCAAGCTGCCTACATGGACACTACAGTGGTGAAAAGTCCTTTGTGGGAAAGCACGGCACAGTCTATTAAGTTGCAAGTGGGTCTGTGCCCAGCTCTGCCCCCATCCTGCCAATTGATGGCCCATCAAGGCACACCTAAACCACTCTATTGTGTGGCTGTGTAGGAGGAATAAAGAAAAGTCAACTGGCAACTACGCCCTGTCATGTGACCCAGGAACTGGTTGCAGGCACCAAATAGCACAGGAAAATGCCAATTTTCTAAAACTTTGGTCTGAGTCTGCCTAAAAGTTAGCAGCCTACAAATGGTCAGCTAGATGTTCTGATTTTTTAAGTATTTACTGGCCCTATCTAGCTGTGTGATACAGGGCCCACCCCTTGCATTACTAAAAGTTTCTAAAACTGGCATTTTCAAAAACGTACCTTAAAATCCGACTTTACTATGAAGGAGGGCAAACATGACATACTAACCTGCTCCCAATTGAAAGTTACCACTTATTAAATTTCAAAAAGGGAACCCAATGTTATCCTTTGGGAGAGGTAGGCTCACAGTAGCGATAAACAAATGTAAGAGTTTTTCACTACCAGGACATGTAAAACCTAAAAGTACATGTCCAACTTTTTAAATACAATGCACAATGCCCTATGGGCTGTTTAGCGCCTACGCAGGGGTGACTTCTACGCATTAAAAAGGAAGGTTTAGGCCTAGCAAGAAGTTTACTTTGCCAGGTTGAAATAGCAGTTTTAAAACTACACACACATTCTGCAATGGCAGGCCTGAGACAGCTTAAAAGGCTACTTAAGTGGGCGATACAATCAGTGCTGCAGGCCCACTAGTAACATTTAATTTACAGGCCCCCTAACTAGGGTTTACAAGGAAATTGATTGTGCCAATTGGGAGTAAGGCAATTTTACCATGTTTAAAGAAGTGAGCACAATCACTTTAGCACTGGTTAGCAGTGGTAAAGTGTGCAGAATTCTAAAGGCTACAAAAACAAGATCAGCAAAAATAATGGAAGAAGGAGTAAGGCAAAAGGTTTGGGGATAACTCTGCAGAGAGGGCCAAGGCCAACAAGGTGGACTATATATCCTGATTATATTTAAACCCCCCAAAGCCCGTATAAATCTGCTGCTGTTAGGAGGATCATCATCCACAGATTGCACCTTTGTCTTTCGGTGGGCTTCGTAACCTTAGCTAATGTTGGTGTATTAGGAAGATGCACCTTACCTGATATATCTGGACGATTCAAGGCTGTATCTTCGGCATGCTGCACCACCCTCACATCTCAGTGAACCTCAATGATTTTTATATTTATCTGGTGGTTGTTAGAAAACAGCACAACTCAATATCTGGTGACAAGATGGTAATCTCAGGAGGTAATTGTTTACTGTGCAGCAGGGAAGTTCTGTGCTGAAATAAACTTCATGACACCAACAGACTTCCAACTATTCTCTGATTGGACCTATGAATCTAAAACACACTGCCAACAGAACTCCCCTTGGCAACGTTTTGCACATTGTTTCCAAAAGAAATGAAACCACCATTTTTTAATTTAAGTCGAGATTCATTAAAAAAAAAATTTTGTAGATTTTTAAAAACATGTCCCGATAGCTTAGATATAGATGGGAAATTCATGAAATTAATCCAAACAGTATTTCACAGGGGATTTAAACCAGTTGAATCATATTGTTTTCAAAATGATCACATATGTTAATACAGCAGTCATATTTCCTACAATGCTTATTCATCAAATGCCTTCCGCACGTGTATATTTTCAATGCATCTCACAAAAAAAAATAAAAAATTCACATGCACCTGACAAATCTCATTTTCTGTTGCCTCCTCTCAAGGTGCGAGTTCCATAATATCTTAAAGTACCATATTTCAAAAATGAATGATCAAATACACCATGCAAGCATGAAAATAATTAGGGCAAAAAGATTGATTCTTGTTTTTACCAATCCTCTCCAGATCCACAAATACCTAGCTGGTAGTGAATCTTAATCCAGGCTCCACTATTATATACAGTGGAAATGTGTTCGAAATCTTAAGTAACGTGTACTCTGTTTTAGAGGCAATGTGCTCATAAGATATTGTTAAAGACAACTATACAACTATACAATGTCATATATGAGATTTATAGATTCTTACTTCTCAATTTAGGTCTGATCTATACTCAGTAGTTTCATTTGTCTGTTCAGAAGACCTTGAAGTTGATATTTATTGGGGCCCTTAGCATCATCTTTTCATGCAAGCCTATTTCAATGAACATGGAGGTAGTTTCCCAATAGAGATTCATTCTTGATTCAATGTTGAACAAACCCAGGTACCAAGTGTTCAAGGGTATTTGAAATGGCTCAACATTCTATAATCCTTTTGTATGTGATCCTAAAAGTTAAACCAACTATTTCCAATTCAAACTTGTGACCAAAAATGGAGTAGATGAATAAACTATTAACAGAAGTCTCAAAATGTTACTCTCCATACAATTTAATATCATTTGAGATCCTCATGCCATGGTACTATGGATACGCACAGGTACAATGTTTACAGTAAAAGATCAACAACAAGGGGTCAACATTGTAGCTGCGAAAGTGTGAATTAAAACTAACTAATGCCTGCTTTTTCACCAAATTTTTCATCAACAAGGTTTTTCGCACCACCTTATCTCAGACTACAATTCTTGATTTCACCATTTCATCAAGAGTAATTAATTGAAGCATTTCCACCCATTTCATTTAGTTTTTTTACTACAGTAACTACTATGGTTTTAAAGTAAATGCATCTCTTAGGAACAGGATTTGTGAGAGATATGACTGGAGACAGTGGAGGGGAGGAAGGCCAGTCTTCCAGCTCCCATGGGCTCTCTTTGACTAGATACTAATCTCTTGAAGTGTATACTATTATTTCTAACTCCATTATCCACCTGGTTCCTTATGTCGTCTTCCCTAACCCATACCCGACTTTTACATCCATTAGGTCAATTCTTCCCCATTAGCCTCCTTCTGCTACTGTTTCTCGATGGCCTTTACTTACCTGCCAAACCTCACTCCCTACCTGCTGATTGGATGCCTATGGCTGACTTTCCACAATATACTTTCCTTCTTTTTGGTGAGATACCAGCATTTTGAGGCACTTCATCCACATGTCACTTCTCTTGGTCCTCCTTTCAATCGCTGATGACCCACTCCCCTAGCTGAAGCTTTCGAATAATGTACATCAATATACAAATTACTAAAAGAACAAAACAAACAGCAAAACCTGTTATGACTCTGCTTCAGCCTGTCAGCCTTTTAAAGACCACATCATGTCCTGAAAACTGTATCAAATTGTGGCCTGTTGAAAGCCTTGTGTTATCTTAAGTGCTTTTCTCAAGGGGTAGTAGATGATATTTGAAGACAGTGCTTTAGCAGAGGAGAATTTGACAAACATTTGAAAGGAGAATATTCTTGGCAATAAGTTGTTAAATGGGGCCTGTGTTCTTGTATTGCAAGACCAGTCTGCTCGCTTCGTTAATAAGATGTGAAGAAGGGCTGATAGGTTTGGGTGAATGATGCTTCAATTAATGTGAGGAGGTCAAAGTCACGCTTGAGGTCTACCATAAGTGTTGGAGATATTAGAATCAACAAGTATATTGGACTAAAGTTAAGTTACAAAATGTTAAGGTCTAAACAAAAGTTAATTTACAGTTAGTAAAGCTACAGTAATTAAAGACTACTAGGATGTTGACAGTAGAACTAGAAGCAATTAGGATAAAATAACAACTTGTAATCAGAAATAAACATCACGTGCATCAATAAATCATCCAGCTGGGTTAAAATACCTTTAACAATCCTACTAAACAGTTCAAAGGAGAAAAGAGGAAGCCTAATTTAAAAACAGACCTCTACAGGTCTTCTGGAAGTCACCCTCATCAGAGAGGCTGGTTGAGGGGAGAGGAGGTCTCACAGCATAGAGAATTTTGTGACTAAGAAAACATAATTGGGGATGCAATCATAATATGTGGGATGACTTTCTCATGCCTTTTATCTACTAGAATTTCCAATCTAGGTTCCCAGACAAGCTGATAGAGTTGATTTAAATTCCAAAAAGTACACTATACATTTCACCTTGGGATATAATCAGTTGATTTAACGAGCCAGGACTTTGCTAGTCAATAAGTTGACAAACAACAGAAGTAAATTTTCCAGAACTGGAGTTTTCTGGCACCAACATCCGTCAGTGACGCTGTGATACCCGGTCTAGTTTTCAGATCAGTGACTGTGATATAATACCAGAATATTAAGAGAGGATGAAGCCACCATTCCCAAAACACCTCATGATTTGTGATGGAAACTCACCAAACCCTTAATGTGAGAGAGCTACAGGCACTGTTTCTCACACTTCCTGTTACTGTTCCCTCCAACAGATAGACAAACCCTGGGCTCAAAATGTTGCTGCAGAGATTTACGTTGTTGATGGTGATCAAATCAGATGAAAAGCAGAACTACTTTTGAAGTTATCCTCAGTCGTCCTAGGACTACAACTGCTCATAGAAACAGTGAGCAGGATAGGCTGTAAACATGTACGAGTGGTACTGCACCACTAGGAAAAATGTAGACAAATCTAAACTCTGGACTGATGTGGTTTTCTGACACTATCTGGCCAATATGAATCCTCTCATTTCCCCTCAGGTGAAGGCACCAGTGTGGGCATCAGTAATATATAAAAAAAAATGCATGACATCTTATCAAGATGCATGTGACACATCCTGTACCGAGATGGGTTTTCTCTTTTTACTATCTATTGCATTCTGCTATTGATTCTACACCATCCCCCCCTTTCCGTGTCGGCCACTTCAAAGGTAAGATCACACACTTAGGTTGGTGCTTTTCTCTGCACTATACACAGAATACACTTGCCTGTGCATGTTGTTAACATATCTTGCTTCCTTTTTGCATCACTAAAGGAAGTGCATAGTCTGGCTAAGTAGTCAGACATCTAAAGCCACACAACGTTAGACCCTGGACCCTATTGGTGGCTTCTACTGGAGTGAGTCCTGTCCCGTAAATTGTGTCCTTAAGATCGCAGGGCCCTTAGATAAGTGTTGCACTGTACTCCCCTTCCCAAAACTGCAAAAGCTGGGACTTAGAAACCTTTTGCCACCTTTTGCTTTGAAGAACCCGCAGGAGACCGGGACAGGCGTTGATGTCGAATCGCCTATCGGATCCAACTTGCTCATTTGTCCCGCTGAAGGAAATCCGACTTCCAGAAAAGTTAAGAACGTGAAGGGCTTCACTGAGCGAGATGCACAGTCAAAACTGATGGACGTCGAGACCTTCCTGGGTAGCAACACTGGACTTCTACTGCTCTAAGCTTTCCAGCCCTCATTGACGGCCGCACAGGACCCCTCTTTTAAGAAACCTGCCGTCATCGAAACCTGACTCAGATCCAGCTTACAGCTTTCCCACTGACGTCTCATCAATGACCAGCTTTTGTCCAGAAAAATTTCTGAGCCCAAAGGTAACTCTTTGACCAGGACCTACCTGGGCCTTGTATCCCACCTGCACTCCATTGCTGGTGGCCTTAACTTTGCAGTTGCCCGCGGCTGGCGCTTTGTGCTGTTTTACACTAAAATTTTATTCAAACTTTCAAAAAATTCATATCTCCAGCTCCCCTTATTGGATTTTTGTTGTTTTGGTCTCTTTTCACTAATTAAAATATTCTCTATTTTCATAAATTGGAGTGGGATTTTTATTGTGTTCTGTTTTCAACTTTTTAACTGCTTTGGTACTTCTAAATGCTTTACACATTTTCTTACATTAAGCCTGTCTGCTGTGTGCTATAGCTACCATGGGTTAAGCTCAGGTTTAAATGACAAAGCTTTACCAGACCTAACAGGAATAGTGTCATTACTACTTGTTGTGGGCTACCACCCACCCCAACTAATAATCCACTTTATAACAGAGTTATTTAGCACTTAAAATAATTCTGACAATGACTTTGGCAATTTATAAAGAAGCTATGAAGTACATACATACTCTGCTCAGATTCAACACTAGTTACAGTAAGTATTTGCATCTGATTGGCAGGAGCGAAAAATGTATGTTTTATACAAGTCTTTAGATTCACAATTTCTAATGTGGCAGGGATAGTAAATGGAGTTAAATAATATAATTTACTTGTAGTCATTGAAATTGCCTGTCCTAACAATCTTTTTTTACCAGTGAAGGATTCTAAAGTATTGCGGGATTTTCTATGATATTAGAGACATAGTATTTAGCATTGATAAGGAGACATGTATGGTCAACTGCTTTTAGCCTAGCTGAGGCCCATTAGAAGAATCTTTATACTGTACCAATCAACTGAAATTCATTTGGAGGTATCTTTGATAATATGATCTGAAAATTATATGACAGCATAGAAACAAAGATATGATACGAGATTGAGTTTCTCCCTGGGAGCCATTATTACCTTCAATTCTGCAACACATTATTATTCATTATGTAGATTTAAAAAGAGCCAATGTAAAGTGTAATATTTTATTGCCAAGGTGCCATGAAAATCAAAACACTGTCAAGACCAATATATTAAAAAACGTGGTAATTTCTGCAGTGAAACAGCATTCCATATACAACCATATCCAAGGAGAGGATACAATCTCACATCCACATATCAGGTATCAATATGCATTTTTAAACCCAACCGATGATTGTGCAAAAATACATCGATTTATAAATATGTATACAGAAGTATTACACATAATGGTTCATATTTTTATGTACATACATGTTTAGTAGAAAGCTAATTTAACAGTCTACAATATAGCAGCCTCTATTGCAATAATTACATTTCTACAAGCAATATAAAGGTCTGTACAATGATCATTACACATTTAGATAATACACAGAGTCAACTGGACCGCAATTAATCTACCTCGGCATATGGAGAGGCTGAATTAAAAGATCCTGTGAGAAACCAAAGGAACCTCGGGTGTGCAAATTTCTTATGACTGGTGCCAAGACGCACAAAAAAACACAAAAATGCAAGTCTGGATACCATTTATAGGTGCTTCTAAAAACAGGTGTCTGTGCTGCTCTTGCAAACTTGCAGCGTATATGCCCATGAAAGTCAAGGCACTCTCACATATCCAGTTGTCTCAATGTAAGTCACTGCAATTTTGTTTCCACAAACGCACTTGACATGGCAGGACCACTACCACATCCAAAGCCATTCTTCTGAGAGTCAACTCCTAGGTACGCCATCACAAGTTCTGACCGGCGGTGCAACAATTGCATAATATCTTCCGACAAACATTCCGTATTTGAAAATCGCACCTTCTCAAAGTCAAAAATGTCTTTCAGGAAGTAGAGAACTTGATCCTAAGAGCAAGGAACAAATAATGTATTATTTATACAATGGAGCAAGAACACGCAAGGCTTTAATCTCCACTGTAAAGTGGAGAGATATAAACAGAATCTGGGAAAATTTTAAAAAAAATTAATCAGGGCACTATACAAGACCTCATTGGAATTTGCCATTTACATTAGGTATGCTCATGCTTAAGTAGCCACAGTTATGTTTTACCCCTTGATTTAATTGACAGCTTGAAAATAAACAAAGCTAGCCATACGTGTACCACCAATAGAAGGCACCAACCACTGAGTCTGCAAACAGATCCGATTTCTGTCGATGAACTGCACTGTGAAGAATGCCAGGCAAACAAAGTGTCAGCTGATTAACTTACCAAGCAAGTGGTCAATGGGGCCAAAGCCGTGCCATATTGTTTTTTATTTGTACTGTGGACAGGAAGGGGGTGGGAAGCAGCACCAAGAGAGGGGGTTGGGGGAGGGGGTTTGAGGGCATGGGAACACTGACATAGTGTGGGTAAATAAAAGCACTATGATGCAGCCAGCACTAGTTGTGACATAGCACTTTCTTTGTTTATTGCTGGAAGGGAGCTATGAGTCAAATTAGGTAGGGATGTGCTGGAGGAAAGCTGACAACAACGGAAGGCGGGAGGGAGGGGTTGGAGGCAAGCAGACGACAACAGAGGGTGGGAGGGGCGAGGGCAAGCTGATGACAATGGAGGGTAGGAGGAAGGGGCTGGTGCAGGCTGACAACGGAGGGTGGGAGGGAGGGGCTTGTCAGGCTGACAACGGAGGGTCTGGTGCAAGCTGACAACTGAGGGTGGGAGGGAGGGTCCGGGGAAAGCAGACTACAGCAGAGGTTGGCAATGAGGGGCTGGGGCAAGAAGACAGGCAACAGCGGGAGGAAGGAGCAGCGGCAAGCAGACAGACAGCAGAGATCGGCGGGTGGGAGGAATATAGAGGGGGCAAATACACGAGGTAAATAGCATAAAAAGATGCATTCTGGTACAGTGCTTAAAAACAAAAAAAGTACTGCCTCAAAAAATGAGCAGTAGAAGGGCACAAGTATTGCATCCATGCTCCACTGGAAGGACAAACACATTAACACAAAGGAAGCCTACAACAGCTGAACAATAAAAAGACAAGAAATCATTCATGACCAGCAACCTCAGGAAAGATTATCTACAGGGAATATTCACACATATTTAAAATAAATAGAACTGGTTCATTATGCTAAAAATCACAACAATTACGGAAATACCTTGAAAAAACAACACACGTCGTGGAAAGAATTTCTAGGACCCAAAAAGCCCCATGCCAGCACTGGACAGATTTGTTCACAAATTGCATAGAAGTGTGCAAAGAATCCATCGGGCATCTATAAAGAAGCAACAAGACAAAACAAATTACAATTTTGGCAGTGTACGCTATTCAGACAAAGAATGAAAATTGTTCACAGGGTAAAACATTTGTTAACGTTCGCTAAAGACTACACATAGCTGGTTCTATACAGATCTGAATTAGAGAGAACAAAAATCATAAATGAGCGACTTTTGTGATGCCCCTGTTTGAAGAGCTTTATTCTCCTCCTCCAATCCAGGATGTGGCTGGTCTTTAGGCTTCTCACACATTGCTCTTGAGGAATACAGTGTGATTTTCAGACACTTCAGACAGGCTTACATCTGTCTCACTCAGTGGCAGACAGTTTCTACAAATGATGCATACATAATGGCTGTATTAACAAAAATACGGCAAAAATATAAAAAATTATAAGCATGAAAAATGTCATTGCCTTTTCTCTTACCATAAAAGGTCTGATTCGATTTCCTTATGTTGCAAAATATTGAAAAAGTTGCTTAGGATGTCTGGCACGTTACAAGACAGAAATAAATGAAAGCTGAAATCTGACATGTCTGGGTCTCTTAGCATTCCTCACTGATACGCTCCTTTGCTCCCTACTCAGAAAGCCACAATAAATTGTATCACTACTAGCCACAATGAAAAAAAGAAAAACTGTTTCTCTTATTTTTGGCGCATTATCCCATTAGGTTTTCTAAGCAAACCACAAGCACAAATTCAGTGAGGAAATAGCTTAGAAGTGATATCAGGCTGTCATCACTGAATGTTTGAAAACCTTGTGCCTAAAATTCCAACACATTAACTCGTATTATTCCTAATAAATGGGGCGAGAGAGATAGTGTGTGTGCGCCCGTACGCGTGTGGGAGAGTGTGTTGAGTGTGTGTTTAAAAAAAACCTAGGATACCAAAAAATGTGGTCTTTGTTAGTATGGTTCCTTGTGATGGAATGGAGTTTGAATATTTGATATTTCTAAAACACACTGTTGTAATGTGAAAGGCCGCCTGGCGGTAACAGGGCAATTTGCTGGTAACACTCAAATACTACTTGACTGACAAGCAAACCCAATAGTTCTGGCTTTGGCCACCAGGCTTTTGGCTTTGTCAGTGCTTCTTTTATTATGTAACAGTTTTTGCAAGACTTTATAGTTGGGGAGCTTCTGGGCTGCCCAACAGCGAGAAAACATTTTTTGGACTCAAAATGTACGCATTGCCCTAGTAGCTCCTGGCATTTAATGAAATTACATTGTGTGTGGATGTGCTCTTTGGTAAAGAGCTGAACGTAGTCACTCACACTGAAGTTCGAGAATGACAGAAGTGAGCTGACCCACTGTCCCATGCTGTAGGCTGCAATGTGCAGAAGGAAAATGTCAATGACATAATAACAGGCCAATGGATGAAGAGAGCTGGCTGAAAGTCCCTGTAAGTATAATAAAATTAAAAAAATATATATATATATATTTTTGTAAAATCATAACAGGATACTTGCGGTGAGTATACAAAGAACTTTAATGTATACCTTTAAGACTTGTCTTTTTTAGCCGGTTCACCCCCAGACTTTTTGCTTTTTGGCCTCCTGTTTTTGACCTTGTTTTTGTTGGTTTTAGGACTTTGGGCACTTTACCACTGCTATTCAGTGCTAAAGTGCATATGCTCTCCATGTAAATTGTGTTTATGGATTGGTGTTTCCATAATTGGCTTATTTGATATACTACTAAGTCCCTAGTACAGTGCACTGTGTGTGCTTAGGGCCCGTAAATCGAATGCTACTAGTGGGCCTGCAGCCCTGGTTGTGCCACCCACACCAGTAGCTTTTGAAAGGTGTCTCAGACCTGCCCCTGCAGTGTCTGCACGCAGTTTATAACTGCCATGTCGACCTGGCAAGTGCACCCACTTGCCAGGCCCTTCCCTTTTCTTACATCTAAGTCACCCCTAAGGTAGCCCCATGGGCAGGGTGCAGTGTATTTAAAAGGTAGGACATGTAGTGGTGTATTTATGCTTGTCCTAATAGTGAAATACAGTGTATTTCGTTTTCACTGTTGAGATGCTATCTCTCCCATAGGTTAACATGAGAGCTGCTTGGTAATACTTTACCAAGGTATCTTGTCAGTGGGAGCTGATAGAAAAATGGAGTTTAGTATGCCTGAACTCAGGATTTAAAAATACATCTTTTAGTAAAGAGGATTTTTATATTATGTGTTTGAAAATAACACTTTTAGAAAATGGGTATTTTCTTGTCTAACCATCTCGTGTGCCTCTGCCTTTTGTATATTCCTTGTCTGGGTTTAGAGGGACAGGAGCAGGGGATGTGCATTCACACCAGATAGACACAAGGGGGGGTGAGGGTGTTTTGCCTTTCCTGGGTGACTCCTAGCCAGGCTGAACAGACCTGACTGCATTTAGAGAAGTGGGAGGAGTTGTTGCTTGCACCTCAATTGACTGAGTGTCTTCCACAATGCTGTCTCCACCCCCTGGAGTGAGCATGGCATTAGCAAGGCAGAACTGGATTATGCATGCCAGTGGAACTTTGTTTGTGCCAACTTCAAAGGAAAATGGGGTATAAATATTGGGGCCCTGACCCCAGAACTTCAGATTACTGGTGGACTAAGGAACCTGCCAGGAAGAACAGCTGGAAGAGTTGTGAGGTGAGATTATCACTTTGCTGTGTGCTTTGCTGGGTTGGCCTGCAGTTGCTGCTTCTGTCTTGGGCAGGGAAAGGTCTGGACTGTGCTTTCTGCATCCTAAGTGTTGTGACCTAAGTGTTGCCATACCTTTTTCTTAGCTCACCTTCCCTACTGCTCAGCCAGGGTGAGTGCTGCAGTGCTTGGTGAGGAGTGGAATGCTGAATGCTTGGTGATGTCATAGAATGCATGGCTGCCTGATGATGATGTGCTGAGTGTCAGTTGGAGTGTGCAGGCTGGGCAGGAGGGAGGCTGCTCCTAATGGGGCTAATCTACTAAACTTCCTATCTTCCATATACTTATTTACTTACCTAAAACTTACCATCTTGACTTGTAACTAAATCATAATAAACCATCTTCTACAATCTACTCTACAGCTACCATGGACATTTTATACATTATTACACTAAGTATATCCAAGGGCTTGATGTAGAGCTTGCCTCTTGTTGGAAGTTTAAGGGAAATCAAAGACTTAAACATCTTCTGGCCGGCTTCTAGAACTAGGTGGTTCAGCTGCCTTAACAAATGAATCAACTAGTTCTAACTTGGGTTTAATCGCCTCTGAAGAAATGGTATGACCCAAATAGGAAACACTAACCCGAAATTTAAACTTTTCTCTGTTGAGTGCCAACCCTGCCTCAGCCAACCTCTCCAACACCTTCATCAATGCATCATCATGCTCCTCAAGATCTTTCCCATATATAAGAATGTCATCCTGGAAGCAAAGTATGTCCTTTACTCTGTTGAGCATTATTTTCATAATTCTTTGAAAACATGGCGATGTGGATGCTAATCCAAAAGGCATCCTTTTGAAGCGTTATGCTCCCAATGTTGTGACAAACAACGTCAGATATCTGGATTCATCATGTAACTTAACCTGATAATACGCTGATGAAAGATCAACGACATAGAAAACTTTTGCATCTCTCAGCATAGTCAACGCTTCAGAGATGTTAGGAAGAGGCTGGCAGTCAACCCAAATATGTTTATTAAGATCACGGAGGTCAACGCACATTCTAATCTGTTTTCCCCCATCTGTTGGTGTCAACACTATTGGGGCCAACCATTCTGAGGATTCAATTTCTTAAATTATTTGATCCTTGATCAACCTGTTAAGTTAGTCCTTCAACGGTTCCAGCATATTATTGGGAACCTTTCTGGCTCTGTGACAGCAAGGGAAGGGATTTTTTTAGAATGATCTTATGCTCAAAGTTTTTGAGAAGACCCAACTTGCTACTAAATACATTAGGAAATTTCTGTACAATGTCTTCCAGTTCTTGCTCTAATGACACAGACCTAACCGGTTGGATTGCATTGGGATACAATATAATCCCCATGTCCCGCTGGTGGCACCATCCTAGCAAATTATCACCTTATTTTGCTACATACACCTTTCCTTCTGTTTCCTTATCCAACAATGTAATTCTCATAAGTGCATAACCCAGCACATCGATTTTGGATCCACCATAGCTCACCGGGTTTATATCGGGCAGAAACAGTGTTATTTGCTCTACACCAAGCTCTTTCTAACAATTTTCTTCACCCATCATGGAATAAGGTGAACCTGAGTGAGCCAAGACAACAATATCTGTATCTTGCAGTTCAACATGACATTCAGTCATGTTTAGAGGACCCATATTCACTTCACTGGGATTGGGTTTTACAGTTAATACCATTTTGCTTACATCTTCACAAACCATGTCAACAGTTTGATTCTTATCACCTTTACAGACTTGTGCATAGTGACCCTTTTTTACCTCACTTCCGACACACAGAATTCCTGGCATAGCATTGAGTACTGCTTGCTGAGTGACCTGGATTGCCACAGCGATAACATTTCATTTTTACTGGCCTTGTTATCCTTGTTAGTGCCACTGTGCTGCCCATCTTGCTTAGCCTTATCCCAAAATTCTCCAACTATTTTATTAACCATAGGACTTTTGGAATAACTTTGCAATGGAGAAGAAGGCACAGCTCGCATCTCCAGTACCCAAGTATTTGTGCTTTCCACACCTTCTACAAAAGCAATAGCCTCCCTGAGTACTGTATTCTTCGCCAATAACTTCTCTTGCACTCTTACATTGTTGGTGCACCGCACTAATTGGTCGCTAATGATTGGGTGTGTCAATGGGTCAAATTATCAAGTGCATGCCACATAATTCCTCACACTCTCTTCCTTCCCTTGTATTCTCAAGTAAAACTTGTGGCGCTCCAATTGTCATGTAGTTCCCACTAATCCGTAGAAGTGCGCATTTGTTGGACAACATAAACTTTGGATGAGGAGCCTAGACTGATTCAGGGCACCCCCACAGGATATGTTGGACTAAAGACCAGCTAGCTCACAGTGCCACCATAAGCCCCCCTAACCTGACCAGGAAGCGAATGGTTTCTGGCAACCACTGAACATGACAACCCTGACCCCTCAGGGATTGTGGTCACAGATCAAAACCCTCTCACTCAGTCACTCGTGCTTACTTGTTCTCAAAGAAATATACAGAGAATACACAGTGGGACATTTTCAATATATTTTTTGTACCAACGTTATTCTTGTTCAGAATACATGTGCTGTGATAATCAGTAGACAGAAGCAGATGAAAGTGATTACATGCACCAAAAGAGTAAATAGTAGATACAGTTCCACCATGGTGCTAAGACTGTGTAAATATGCAGCCATATAATACAAGGTAGTAATAATAATAATACTGACATTTGTAGAGCGTGAACAGCTACCTCCTAAGAGGTGTCCCGGTGCTGAATCAGGCATACGCTGTGTGTGTGTGTGTAGAGTGTATGTAGGTGTAGAGCCAAGAATCCCCAAAGGGACGATCCAACCTCATTTCCTGGCGGGAGAGAATGTAGGACCCCGTCTTGGTCATGAACTGGACACACCTCACGGAGATGTCAGACCGCTGCGTGGTGAAGTCTCCGCATGCAGGGACCCTTGGTGTTAACTGAATCTTCTGAGATGCTTATTATTTATAATAAAAAGCATCCTTACGATGTACGTATAGATTAGCAATGTTATTGATGTGTAGATAGCACGACATTTGTACATCGTGTGTAATGGCCTTGTGCTTGGTGTTCGAGACATTGTGATAATGTTATGGGAAGCCAGATGTGTAATCAGAAGTATTTTCAGAGAAAGTAATCCAACATTGTCACGCACACGAAAATGCACAAAAGATCCCAGCAGTAATGTTATTGTGCGAAAAGAGCATAATGTAAGAAAAATGTGCAGCTATGTTACATGGGCACATAATACAATACCACATTGAGCCTTGCCTCAAAATATTTCTTGAACGTCAATACACACATGTCAAAAACATCACTTGCCTTCCCTTCTGCATTGCCTATTGGGATGGTCTCCAAATTGTCATAAATGTTATGACCTTCTACTCCTAAACTATGGAGCAAATGTCCTTGCTTCCTGGCTGCAGAAAATCCCCCCCTCTCTCCTCAATAGCTATAAGTTATGAATGAAATACATTCTTCCACCTTTTCCATGGTATAATTGGCTCACCTTTGTCTGAAAGTAATATTTGAGGTGATGGCATATTGGCCATCGTCATTGCAATGATATAAAAATATGCAAATGTAAAACAAATAACAGCAAATTTCACAGGAGAACCACTGGAATGAGCTGCGAATAATACGTTCACAAGTTAGAAAATTGTCATGTATCAGTTACCTAGTTACAAAACATGCAATGGCTTTGCTGTATCCTGGCTTCCAAAGAATAAAACCAGTGAGACAAAGAGAAGAACAGGACAAATAACTTAACAACAATCTCAGGAAGGTACAGAGCACTTCACAATGAGTGTTGATGCCCTCACTCATGCACCAAATAGTTAGGCTACAGCTACAAATGTACCAGTGTTGTTGTTCCTATGTTTCCACACGTGCACCAAAGGGAACTATTGCTGCTTAGATGCCCCAGTAATGCGCTTATACCGCATAAAATATTCAGATGGTCCCACATAAACAAGAGGGAAACTGGCACCAAATGAAATTGACACAGACAGTACCTCATGTGCCTTCAAGTGTTCATTTACTGACTGACAACACAAGGCTTGAGAGGCATCCAACTATGCACACTTAATAGAGGCTCGATTATGCCCCTGACCATAGCGCAATCATACGCCCCAGAGAATGCACGTTACCCGAGGCTTGATTATGCCCCCGACCACAGTGCAAAACACAACAGGTGGGAACAGGTACCTAGACACACCAATCATAGTGCAGTATGGTGTACCTGGCGTCACCACATCTAGTGAGATTACGTCGATGCAGTCAGATGTGGTGTCAGCATTCCTCCTGGCAAATGGGATTCATGATGCCTGTGAAGCTTGCTCTCATGCCTGGACCCCAGTCACCACCGAAGACACCACTTTGACCATGAAAGGCATCCACTCAGGAGCCCCCATGGAACCCTGCCCGCCGCACATCTTCCACAGAGCCGCCACTGCCATCGGTCCAGAACTACGACGCACCATCAACGCCACCTTCAAGACCGGCATCTTTCCGGACGACTGGAAACACGCAGAAGTCAGACCCCTGCTCAAGAAGCCCTCAGCAGATCCCCCGGACCTCAAGAACTACCGGCCCATCTCCCTCCTCCCCTTCGCGGCCAAAGGCACTGAGAAGACAGTCAATGCCCAACTAACAAAATTCATCGAAGAAAACTCCATCCTCGACCCCTCCCATTCCGGATTCCGCAGCAACCACAGCACCGAGACCGCTCTACTTGCCGCCACAGACGACATCCGCACCCTCCTCGACCAAGGACACACCGCGGCCCTGATCCTACTCAACTTCTCTGCAGCATTCGACACAGTCTCCCACCGCACACTCACCGCCAGACTCCACGACACTGGCATACAGGGAACCGCCCTCGATTGGATCCGCTCCTTCCTCACCGGCAGAACCCAAAGAATCAGACTGCCTCCCTTCCTCTCCGAACCCACCGAAATTAGCTGCGGAGTACCCCAAGGATCATCGCTCAGCCCCACGCTCTTCAACATCTACATGGCCCCCCTCGCCACCATCGTCAGACAGCACGGACTCAGCATAGTATCCTATGCCGACGACACCCAGCGCATCCTCTCCCTCACCGAGGACCCCATCACCACCAGACTCAACTTCCAGGAAGAAATGAAGGACGTTGCATCCTGGATGAGCAGCAGCTGCCTGAAGCTCAACTCGGAGAAGACAGAGGTCCTCATCCTCGGTCCCTCCCCCTCTGCATGGGACAACACCTGGTGGCCCACCGCCCTCGGCAGCCCTCCCACCCCCACGGACCACGGCCAAAACCTCGGCATCATACTCGACTCCTCCCTCTCCATGACCCGACAGGTCAACGCCGTCACCTCCAGCTGCTTCAACACCCTCCGCATCCTCCGAAAGACCTTCAAATGGATACCCCCAAATCAAGGAAGACCGTCACCCACGCACTCATAACCAGCAGACTGGACTACGGTAACGCCTTCTACGCCGGGATCAACAAGTCTCTGCTCCGCAAACTCCAGACCATACAGAACACCGCAGCCAGACTCGTCCTTGGCATCCCTCGACTCGAACACATCACCCAACACCTGCGGAACCTCCACTGGCTCCCTGTCGAGAAGAGAGTTACTTTCAAGATACTCACCCTCGCCTACAAATGCCTCCACCACACCGGACCCCAATACCTCAACAACAGAATCTCCTTCCACATACCCAACAGAAACCTCAGAGCCGCCGACCTCCCCCTCGCCGAAACCCCACGCATCCACAGAGCCAGAACAGGTAGAAGAGCCTTCTCCCACTTCGTGGCCAAGACCTAGAACGAGTTCCCGATCGACATCAGATGTGCCCCCTCCCGGAATATCTTCAGGAAGACACTCAAGACCTGCCTCTTCGACTGAACGGAGCTGCTTACCCCCCCCCCAGTGCCTTGAGACCCTCACAGGTGAGTAGAGGGCTTACAATTCCCGTGATTGATTGATTGATGCTTACTGCTCCCTAGCCAATGGGATTTGCGTTGCCTGTGAAGCTTGCTCTCGCGTTCTCTGCTTTGTTTGTGCGCCAGCACTGCCCTTGTAAAGGCTTGCGCTGGGCTTGGGGAGGCTGTTACACACGAGGAGAATTCATGCGCTACAGTGCATGGATATGTAGACCCAACAGGCCAACCAAAAGGCCAAACTGGGAAGAAATCACGCCTTCACCAATGACTGAATACCAAAACTTGGCACCAAAACAGATGCAGGTTCAGGAGAGGTTGGTGCTTTTCTCTAAAACCTGTCACTTCCCAAGCTGCTTGTCACCAGTATTACAAAGTTACAACTATGACAGTATACAAAGAACTTTAATGTATGCCATTAGCACCAACCGAGATCAGCAGCTTCTCCCTCCAGTCCCCAGCTCCAACTGATCTCTCTGGAATACTCATCTAATAACATTCTAAGACGACCCATACCAACAGAGGTAAGTGACATTACATTCTAAGCCTAACACAACACAGACCTAAAAATGAACTTAGTGTGGTCAGAAATTGTGCAAAGGTATTTAGGGACAGGATCAGAAATGCTTACAAAGAGTGGAAAGCAGCCCTGAGGAGCAATTTCCCCCCCATCCAACATTAGCAAGACTGGGAAACTAAACAAAAACAAGTGATGCGTTGAGCAAAGGATGAGGGCAGACAGATAATTAAAAACAGACAGTTTTGTGAACAGGCAAATAATGAAAGAATACTTATGCTCGGGGGTCGTCGTGGAAAAGGGACACATTGCAGTGTTCAACGCAAATTTTGTAGCACTGTAGAGAAATCTAATCTGGGTCCAAACTATCTAGCTTTTAGATGCTTTTAAGCAGTTTTAAGGAATTAAGAGGAAAAAATCCATCTTTGCAGCACTTGAGATTAGATCTGTCAATGATATGTCTGCATCCTGTTACACAAATAAGCTTTTAATTAAGTTAGAAGGCTTAAGACAGGAACCCAAAGAATAGTGCCAACATATTTTTCAAAATATGAGAAGCATGATCACTAAAGAAAATCTTTTCACCCTTTGATGAATGCAACCTTAAACAATTCATGTTCATCCAGTCTTGGATGGTTTGCGAGCAGCTAGTAAAATTAGATGGTTCATTGCCTTAGCCTGGGTTCAATCTAATGATAGTTTGCACATTTCACTCATAAATATAGACAGACAAGCAAACAAATCTTATATGGCCTGTGAGAGGAAATTGATTTTTTTATAAACTGTGAGCAGTATGATCACTAAAGAAAAATGTTTGGTGAGTTCAACTTTGAACAATTTACGCTCATCCAGCCGTGGATGGCTTGCGAGCAACTAGCAAAATTAGGTGGTTCACTGTCTCAGCCGGTTTCAATCGAATGATAGTTTGCACATTTCTTTCACAATTATAGGAAGGCCAACCAAAACTTCTGAAAAGGCCTGTGTTAAAAATGGGGTTTCTGGTTGGCTAGGGTATGCACCCAAGCCAGGCAGAACCCACCATTCTAGTCAGGGTAAGAGAGTTACACACACAAGATAACCCCTGGTCACCCCCTTGGTAGCTTGCCAGAGCAGTCAGGCTTATCCCAGAGGCAATGTGTAATGCATTTGCGCAACACACACACACACACACACCAGTGACACACTAGGTACACAACAAAAAGGGACTCCACACAAGGTTATATAAAAATATCCTTTGTATTGTACATAAAAACATTAGACCACAAACACATAAATCACTATGCCACTAGGCACTGGTCATGACGTCACATAGATCATATAATCACTTTGCCACTAGGCAAAGGTCATAACAGCATAGATAGTGCAATCATGTAAATACTTGCAGATTGCACAACTTATCAAACCACCATCACTGAGCACATAATGCAATTCCTGAAGTAATGCCTGTTATCCTGACAAATGCAAGGCATACACGACATGTACCAGTACATCAGGACATAACTGCAGGTTATAACATACATAAATCATCAGGTAACATCACACCTGTGCAGTCTGTTGTAATAGAACACCTCATCACCAAGTATGGCATTTAACCCGTGAAGCATGTAATGGGTAAAACATATGATCACCAAGACCAATCATTGACATCAATCACCCAATATTACGAGGTGACATCCGGTATCACCCTGAATTCAGCAAGCACAACACTTCTGGGCTTCTAATACCTGTAATACGGTAATCTTCCACAACACGTAGGTAGCAGGGCTGCGCTGCCAACCTACAACTGTAAATGCGGTAGTTCTGGGGATTTTTCCTGAAGAGAGCAGGGGCCTTCTTGCAGGCTTTACCCCGAACTGCCCAAATAACAGGGGGTGTGCAGCCCAGTCTCAAGGCCGCTCGGGCCCAATGTAGCTACAATCCCTTCCACATACCAGCAACCTGCTATTGACCTCGCCGGGCCACCGGTGACAGGGAGGAACGGTATGAACAGCACTGATCTCGGCGCGTCTCAGCGTGGCTCCGTCCTCAGTGGCACCACGACCCTGGTTGCAAGAGAGCATTCTTGCTGCTCTCTAGGCTAGGTGCGGTGTCCTGCTGAGCAGTGCTGCGGCTTCCTCCTAGTACGGCGATGAAGTTGCCATCTGGAAAGGAGTGATCGGCACGGAATGCACTACGCGCTGATCGTCGCGTCCCCCATCTGTAGAGATGTGTTCAGCCTGTGGCCAGCGGGTGCAGGGCTGCGACGGCTCGGAGCCGAATCCAGCGAAGCTCCCAGCCACGGACCTGGCACAGTGGCAAGAAGTTAAGAATATGCAGCAACAGCACTTGGCCCCAGAAAGAGGCGCTCCTCCCTGACGCTAATCTTTGAAAGAGTAGAGTTATAAAACACAGCGTTCACCAGCGCCACATTTCACCAGCATAGGGCAAACAACCAGAAGCAGTTTGCAGCGCTCACCTCGCGCTAAGCTCCTTTGAGAGCACTGGGGGGCACACAGGCTCATGAAAGCAGGCAGCAGGCCAGCACACAGGGTCCTTGGGGCAAAGATGCAGTCCTTCCAGCAGGTCAGCACAACAAGGTAAAGTCAACGTGGCGGTTCCCTTGCAGCACAGCAATCCTTCGGTGCGGCATGTAGAGTCAACAGTGTCTGGTTACAAGTCCCACGTAGCGTCTCCTCACATGGGATCACAGCCCCTATACTTATACCCCTAAAGTCTTTGTTCTGGAGGCACTTCAAGCAACCTTAGAACTGCACAACACTCCCATTCAATAGCAAGCCCTGGCTCCAGACACACTACAGGGGGGTGGAGACAGGTTTGTGAAAGGCATGCTCAGCCCTAGTCAAGTACAACTCCTCCACCACTCTAAATGCAGACCAGGTCTATACAGATGCAAGGGAAACTCCTCCCACCACTCTAAATACAGCCAAGGTCTATTCAGTCCATGGCTGAGTCACCCAGCAAAGGCAGGACACACCTCAACCCCCTTGTGACTGTCTAGAGTGAATGCACATCCCCAGCCCCTGTCACTCCAAAACCAGAGAGTGAATACACAACCAGGCAAGGCACAAAGTCATAAGCACACAGAAATGCCCACTTCTAAAAGTGGCCTTTCTAAAATAGTAATAGCAAATATGCTTTCACCAATAAGCACGATTTATTACTACTATTCCAAACATACTAAACATGGCCATGCTACCCCTTTCATATCATAGATTACCACTGAAACACATATCAGGGAATTCCCAATGCAAACCTATGAGAGGGCAGCCTCACAGCAGTGAGAAACTAAAGAGACTGTCATTACCAGGACATGCCAGGCACATGTCCTACCTTTTACCTACAGATCACCCTGCCCATAGGGCTACCTAGGGCCTACATAAGGGGTGACCTATATGTAGTTAAGGGAGAGTTTCAGATGTGGCAAACACTTTAAATACCACGTCACTGCAGCAGTAAACTGCGCGTGCAGGCCCTGCAGTGGCAGAGGCCTGAGACAGGTTTGAAAGGCTACTTCGGTGGGTGGGGCAAGCAGCGCTGCAGGCCCACTAGTAGCATTTAATTTATAGGACCTGGGTATATGAGATACCACTGTACAAGGGACGTACAGGTAAATTAAATATACCAAACAGGTGTAGACCAATCTTACCAAGTTTACAAGAGAAGCACATGCACTTTAGCACTAATCAGCAGTGGTAAAGTGCCCAGAGTCATAAAACCAGCAAAAACAGGTCAGGAAAAATACAGGAGGAAGGCAAAATGTTTGGGGATAATCCTGCAAAAAGTATCAGTTCCAACAGCCTGTCAGACGAAATAGATTCTCATTTGAAAGTGGACAGACGGCTGAGGCCTAATGAACCCCCACTACTCATATGACCGGAGATAACTGGTAAACTTTATGGCGAATGGCATTGAAATTATTCTCCCAAAAATGTTGGTCCAATAACACTGTTTGTCTTCTTTGACATTTGTGGGTTTTAAAGGTGCAGTATGTTATACAATGGATATAAAACAACTTATATCTTACGTTTCAGGCTAATTATTATATTTTCAATGAATATTACTTTTTCTTTATCTCTACTGGATGAATGCTTTCATGACAAGTTAGTTAACCATAGGCAGACAGTGCTGTTAACCTTCCAGCAGGTATTCCCCATTACATGAGGTTTCAGTACGTACTGAGGGTTAGCATTCCACTTAAATTGCACCAAATTACCATATTTGCATGTGCATCTGCAAACATGAGCCTAAATTTCTGCTTCTACCTCCTAAACTAACTCACCACCATTGAGTTCACGCCAAGGCAACATATTTGTTATTTAGTCTTTTTTTTAGAACAGTATCAAAGTCCATGCTTGATGCCAATATTCACACCCTATCACTCTCCCTTGATCCACGGCCTATACCAAAGTAGAATATATATTAGTTTTGTCTGTCATAAACTACTGCTAGTGAAACTAATGGCATAGACCTTGTAATCCATTGACTTCAAGAGATTCCCAAAGCTATTTCATAAGGTTTCTCAATCAATTCTCAGGCTTAGAGGGTTGGAGCCGGCAAACTCTTCCCTGCTTCTACTTGTGTTTTATCCAGTCCCCTTGCTCGCTTATTTATATTGGTAAAATAAGAGTGGAATCTTTTTAATATAAAACAACAATAAACATCTCAAATAATACATCAATTACACTCAAAAGCTATGACTAAATTCCAGCAAGGATAACAGTGATATAACAACTAACAGTGTGCACTACTCTATGTATATATAAAATACCATAAACCTGATAAACCATTCTTAGAGCAGCTTTGTAAAACCTGCAACATGATTGGAGCACGCTAGAGAAACTGAATATCATCCATAGCAGACAAAATACCTCTATTATGCTCAGGTAAATGGATCTTTTGAGAGGTAACCTTCCAAGAGACAAAAAGAGCAAACATTTATGTCAATATCAAAATTGTCAGAAGCGCACACACATTTTCACTCCTCAAGCGACTTACCCTCTCACAATCCAAACCTGGCAGGCAGGCTTCACAAAAAAAGTGCTAACAGAAGCTGCAAACATATGGCTTGGAGAATGCCAAAAGATAGTTCTTGAAGGTGGGTACCGGCTCCCACTCGAAGTAAACTAAGGTTTGAACACGGCTGAAATCCACTTCTCTTCTTTCAGTGTTAAGCCTCCAAGGGTCATCTTTCTCCCTTTGCCGATCTCTCAAGCATGCAAACTATAGAGAATTCCATAGGGAGCACAACCCCAGGACCCTTTAACACTGGCAAATCAGTGAGTTTTGGAAGCCATCCTTAGTGGAGCACTTCACTGATGTCGCTTATAAAGAAAGAAACATTCATTTTGCCAGAGCTTTAACCAGAAAAGAAGATTTGCTGCAAGTTGTCCAATGATAAAAGTGACTCCTAATTCAAGCTCAACAGTAACCGTTGGGATGGGTCAAGGAAAACCCAACACGGTGTGCAGAAACATGGCCTAAAAACTGCCTTGGTCATATACATAAAAGAGCCTCGGTATTTGCAACAAAAATCAAGCTCTTCCCACGCATCTGTGATCCTGTTGTCTAAGTTGAATCCAGGAGACTATTTGAAACCCATACATAGTTCATCAAACACCATAACTAAGTAGGACCTGCAAGGATAAAACTTGAATCCACTTCCCACTTATCAACATTAATAAGCAACCTTTTCATGTCACAATATACTTTTAAAAAATTGGGAACTTGAAAGCCTTGATGTCCTGGGAAAGAGTATAGTGTAATCTACGAACATAGGAGCGGGACTGAATTTAGTAATCATTGTAGGCATATCAAAGCATCGCTCTGAATACATGCTTTCAAATCATTGATGTAAATGTTAAAGAGGAGCAGAGCCAAAATGAAACCCTGGCCGACACGTTGCCAGAGGTGAAAAAGATCAGTCAGCTGAACCTCCAATCCTAGCAGCCACGTGCAGAGTTGTTTTTGTTAGAGGCTACAACAGTACACAACAAAAAATCCAGACCTAGTTCCTGCAGTATCCTCAACAACATGAGGTGATCCATGGAGTCAAGTGTCAGCCGCAGGTCAACAGTATTGCCATTTGTGCTGTCAATAACCTGTAAACGCTACTGGTCTGATAGGAAGTGTCCTATATGACCGCAGAGGGCTATCCACATTACGTCTGTGATTCCGATTGGGATTACTTCACATGAATGTTTGTTTAGTAAATCTGTAAATCCAGGTCCGGTGCACATATGTTAATTGTCTGATATTCTTACTGTTATTGCATAAATTGTTTTTTAAACGTTTTGTCTCTTTGTTTGACCCTTTTTATTAAGATGTATTCATTTTGCGTGCGGTCTTCTGGCTGCTGTTTTCCACTTGCTAGTATTCTTTGGACTGATTACTGCTAATGGCTTAAAAAGGCAAAGTGGCTGCTCCCCTCGTCTCCTTTTACTCTTTCTTCATTATTAATGTTTGATATGAATATTGTTAGACCTATCAGCCTTAGAGTGGTCTTCCCCCCCCAAACATTTTTCCTTACTAGTCTTGTTCTTGCTGAATTTGTTTTTGTTGGCCTTAGGGCTCTGTGCACTATACCACTGGTAACCAGTGCTAAAGTGCTTGTGCTCTCTCCTTAAAACATGGTAGCATTGGCTTACACCCAATCGGCACATTTAATTTACTTATAAGTCCCTCATGAAGTGGTACTACATATAGCCAGGGCCTGTAAAGTAAATGCTACTAGTGGTCCTGTATCACGGATTGTGCCACCTTCTCTAGTAGACTATAAAACAGGTCTCTGGCCTGCCATTGCAGCCTGTGCGTGCAGATTTAAACTGCCATTTTGGCCTGACAAGATAAACATTTTGCCAGGCCCAAACATCCCTTTTTAATGCATACAACTCACCCTTAGGATAGGCCCTGCACAGCCCAGAGGGCAGGGTGCAGTGTTTGTTTTTAAAATGTTGGACATGTACTTCTAAGCTTTTCGTGTCCTGGTAGTAAAATAAACTCCTACATTTGTATTTCAGTGCTGTGAGACCTATCTCTCTCATAAGTTGACATTGGGTTACCTTATTACATTTAATAAGTGGTAATTTCCAATTGGGAGCAGATGGGAATATTACATTTGATGTCTAAAGAATTATAATTTAAATCCCTCTATAATGGTAAAGTAGAATTTTAACTCGCAATTCTGAAAATGCCACTTTTTGAAAGTTGTACAATGAAAAACCCAGCTACCATTTCAAATGCTGCTATCATCTTAAGCAGACTGCAGACCAAATTTTGATTTCTTTGATCGTGGTTATTTATTTAACCATTACTTCATTTGTTTCCCTATATCATTTTTTCATTTCATTACGTCTGAAACAAGGATACACTGTTTTTTACAAACAAGTCAAACAATTGTGTACCAATATAAACAAAAATGCTGTGTGCATAATAAACAGCTGAAACAAATAGTGCAAACAAATAGTTTCACATTAAAACACATGAGATATTACACCAGTCGTTTGTTTCTAAATCATTAAATATGAAGCACTCTCATTACATAGGATTTATGATTATTTTAGAGAGACGCTCGCCATTGGAAATACACTGGAGAGGAGTTGGGGTTGAATCAACGTTACATATCCCTCAACACTGTCTTAGTTCAATGACTATTTATTCCTCAATGGCAAAAGAAGAAGTGCCGACGCGTTTCAAGCCCCAGATTGATTCATGGGACTCTCTTCAGGGCTGTGACATGGTGCGATCTAGGAGTTAATAAAGAAAAATGTGGTGATTACTAAACTCAAACCCTTCTCTGTGTCTCCTAACGGGTTGTATTTAATCTTATGGGGTACCTGATTAGTGTGGCTTCATTCTTCAAAACCGGATTTGGCCATCTAATTAGTTCTCCAATTTTAGTCCAAGCAAGTGATTCCCCAGGGAGGGCGGTCGCCTGTGACAAATAAAGAGCACTTTAGGGAGTGTGCTTTATTAAAAGACAAGTGTTTATCGCTTTCGATCAAACTTCCATGTAGTCTCTTACTTTAGATGCAACACTGTGGTTTTCTTTTTTCAGGTGCAGGGGCCCCTCATGAGTTGTCAGTAGTTTCCTTTCTGTGAACGATAATGCGAGGAAATACTGCTTATCTCCTGAAGTTATTTATAGCTACATCGCGCTTATTATCAAAAACGCCACCGGCTTACTTGACACTCGGAGAGCTTCACTTTCAGCCGGTCTTCCTTAATGCAGGCAAGAATCCGATCTGATTCCAGGTCATAACGCAAGCATTTCCGGTTGCATGCTGTCTTAAGGCAGTTTTCTTAAAGAGAAAATGGGAGTATTAGGCAGAGTGGTTTCTGGATTTTGTGGTTCACGCAACTTCTAATTTTTAATGTTGATATTTTTTAAAACTGCTTTTCGTTATCACTGGGCATTCCACGTTCAGCGCGATTATTAAGCGCTACATTATAAATCAACTGTTTGTATATGTATATCCATTGAATTGCATTATGGGAAATTTAGTAGAGATCCTTCAGTTTTATCTATTGGATTTTTGACAGTTCAGTCATTTCATTCAAACCTTTTGTGGTACTGTTGAATTTTAAGATGAGGTACGCTTCCTTCTGTAATAAAACTGTTTCCACATCGCCTCCTTGAGGGGTAGACTTTACTACTGCTAGTACTGTCCATTTGAGGTCTTTTTCAGTATGCTTTTTTTCAACAAAGTGAGAAACCATTGGGCTGTCAGTACCTGTTTTTTAATCCTAGAGTCTTCCTGGCTACCTTCTTTGGGCTTATCCCCTACTTTTGACACTTTTTGAAAGATGGCATTTTCTTGTCCTAACCATTTGGTGACTGTCACCTTCCATACTTGCACATCACAAAGCCTCTGCCTAAGCACTCTCACAAAGGGTTTGAAACTAGTCCTTTCTGACCCCCAGACAAGTGGGGGTCAGGACAGGGAGGTAGAAAATTTTGAGCACCTCTGGGGTGAAAGCCCCTAGAAACTGGGCACCAGATAAAAATATGTATAAATATTGGACACTCAGCCCCAACTCTTCATTTCACCTCTGGACCCGTCGAAGGCTCAGAAGGACTGCTGGCTGCTCTGCAAGAAGGACTGGATCTGAATCTTGAACCCAGGACCATCAAAGTGACTCCAAGGGCTTGATGGCTGGCCTTCTGATAAGAGCCTCAGGGACAGAAAAGGCTCCAACAACTTTGAACCCAGCACCTGGAGCCTGCCTGCTGTGAGTCTTGCCTCTCCAGGTGGTGCCACCCAAGTCCTGGACCCTTGGAAGTGGGCCTGAAGATTCTCTGCCAGCCCAATTGTGGTCCCGCAGCTCCCCAGAACTGCAGCTGTGTGACGCATCTCAACACAGGACCTTGCATCGCAGCAGCAGAGCCCTTCTTGCATCATAGCCCATCGGAACTGATGCTGCATGACACATCCTTTGCGCAGGACCTCACAATGCTCCTTAACCTGGATTTAAGGTACTTTGTTCAGTGGGCCCATCTTGGTCCCTGTATTGGGCCTACGCTTCATAATGATCAGCCTAAACTTGTGACATTGTCCTGGTCAGACACTACCAGATTATCACAGTTTGCGCTTTGTGCTTCTAGTCACTTTTTTCACTTAAAATTTAAAAACTGCATATCTCCAGTTCTACTCATTGGATTTTTTTTGTCTTGGTATGAAATAATGTATTACACTTTACAAAAATTTTCTAAATTGGTGTGGGATTCTTTTTTGTGTTGAGTGGTTACTTTAATACTGTTTGAAGTGCTGTGAGAAAGTGCCCTCTTTCTGCATGGTTGCCCCCACTTTTTGCTGAATTGCTGATGTGCTTTGACTGAGTGTGCCCTGGGCTCCTGCTAGTCAGGTACCCAGGGCCTATGTTCTTTCCCTAAAACTGCATTGAAGCCTAAACCCAATTGGCATCTCTGGCCACAGGTCAATCCTTGGTAAATGGCACCACCGGTACCCAGGGCACTGTGACCAGCGAAGGCCTCGAAGGGCTGCAGCACTTATTGTGCCACCCTTAGAGGCCCTGTACTCTTACACACACACACTGCCTTTGCAGGCTGCGTGTTTTGGTGCAGAACAAAGTGAAGAGTCGACATGGCACACATCTCTGTGTGCCATGCCTACAACCCACTGCCCTAGCATAGATCAGTCACCCCTCTAGCTGGGTGCACTATACCGGTGGAGAGGGTACAGGTGCATGAGCCCTGAACCCCTAGAGTGTCTAAGTCCATTCTTAGACATTTTAAGTGCAGTGCTGCCATTAAGAGTATATGGTGCTGGGAGTTTGTCATTACGAACTCCACAGCATCATAATGGCTACACTGAAAACTGAGACTTTTGGTATCAAACTTCTCAGCACATTAAACCCACACTGATGCCAGTGTGGGATTTAATGAAAAATGCACACAGAGGGCATCTTAGAGATGCCCCCTGAAAACTAACCTACCACTAGTGTCCAGGCTGAGTGGCTGCTTTCAGCTGCCACCACCAGACAGGTTTCGGACCCCTGGGTCGAGAGCCTGCTGCTCTCTGGGGCCTGAAACAATGCACATCCTGGGATGAAGTGCCAAGCCTCCTCCCCCAGGATGGGGAGGGTTCACGAAGGGGAAGCTTCAAAGGCTTGCCGCCTTTGTGAACTACCCCAGGGCACTTGCACCTCGAGACCCTCACGGGTGAGTAGCGTGCTTTATAAACCCCTGATTGATTGATTGATTGCTGCTCTCAGCAACTGGTCCCCACTGGTTCTGACCCTCACTTTGGGCGGGAGAACCGGTGGGAAAAACAAGTGAGGAAGAGAGGTGTGCCCACCTCTGCCAACTCCAGCCCTAAGGTGGGGAGGCGAGGTGAAGCACAACTCTCAGTCCACGCCATCTTGAAGATGGGGGCACTCAGCCAACCAGGGACAGGCACATGCCCCCCTCCCACTGGATGGTGGCATAATAGGGGGTGTACCCACCCAGGGAAGGGTTCCATTGGTCCCTGCCTTTTACCTACCTGTAACGCCCCTAAATCTAGTATTTAGGGGCTCCCCTGAACCTTGCTTCCTCAGACAAGAACCTGCAAGAAGAAGAAGAAAAAGGACCGAACAGCCGTGCAGCAGCTTACAAGAGGAAGACGCCCACTGACTTGGCCCCAGCCCTACCGGCCTGTCTTCCCCTTGAACCTGCTCATGCAAAATCCCGGTGTGTCCTGCAGCCAGCAACCTCGAAAACCCCAGAGGACCTGCCTGCCTTCAACTACAAAGACTCTGTCTCCCGTGAACACCGGATTTGTTCATCTGCAACCTCTGGCTCCGGCCGGACACTGCGGATCCGCCCCACTCTGCACCCGCCATCCACGGCCCGAGCTCGAGTGGGCAAACACCACAAGGAGGTCTCCCCGGCGATCCTGACCCGAGATCTGGTGACCCCTGACCTGCCTCAAGCCTCCAGCCGACACCTGCAGCCTAAAACCAGAAGGTCCCCCCCCAACCGCGACCAGGAGCTGGTAAGAAGATCTGACCCCAAAAGGCACCCCTGCACCCGACGCCCCACAGCCTGGTGTGCCCAAACCGATGGTGCCTAGCCAACCCCTAACCTCCCAACTTACCTCTCGAAGTGGTGGTCGCACCCAGAAGACCTTCGTCCCCGAGCCTGCAGTGCCTTTGCAAAACGGAGGTTCCCCCATTGAAACCAACAGGGCGACCGACATCAAAACAGCACCCTGCACCCGGCCGCCCTAGTGCCGCTGAGGGTGCACCCTTGGTGCTACTTTGTTTCCCCATTTGCCCTGAGCTAAAGTCCAGGAGCTTTGCTCCCACAACCCAGTGGCCTGCTTGCCAGCAGCCACCAACCGGAGGCCCCCTGTCCCCCATTGGATAGCATTGGGCCTCAGCACTCTGCACCCGGCCGCCCTAGTGCCGCTGAGGGTGTAAGGAGAGTGCATCCTTGACCCTGGGGGAACCCTTGTTCTAACCCCAGAAGCTCAACTCCAAAGACCGATTACTTACCTGGTAACCGTTAACTTCATTTCTCTCCATAGGAACATATTGACTGTTTTTCTCTGAAAAATGTTCTAAGTGTGGAGTTGATTTATATGGAAACCTGAAAAATAACAATTGTGCAAAACTTACTTTACTTACCTTTTCTCTAGGAAATGTCCCAGTGTGATATCTAGGCATATCACACTGAGTAAAAAAGTAATCTCAAAAGTAATCTCAAAAGTAACGTAAAAGTAACTTACCTGTAATTCTTATTGCAAAATCGATACAAAGTATATGTACAGCATTCCACAGTATTGCATTACCAATAATTCAAACTGTAACCATTTCAAAGTACATTTACAATTGCATTTCAAACTGTATATTTACTGTAAAGTATTTATCAACTTACCTGTGCCAGGCTTGCTTGGTTCTAGGAAATAAAATAACTAAAAGAATATTTTTATACAAAAACAATTGGTCTGAAGTTCAGTCTGAGTGTGTAAATTCATTTGTACAACAAATGCTTAACACTGTCCTATGATACTGCCTTACTGCTCGACCACACTACCACAAATAGAGAGTGAGGTGCTATCTAACTTTACCTCTGCCTACCTTTGGGGCTCCACTGGACTCTGTGCACACTATACCTCACTTTGGTATAGTATATACAGAGCCAGCTTCCTACAAGTGCAGCATAAATACTTTACACATAACCTCTAAGTTGAGTCTGACTGCTTTTTTGACAAGCTACCAGAGGGTTAAGCACAGGTTAATTTGGGGTTTGCTTGTGTTCACCCGGACAAGAACTGTGGTTGCTGCTTGAGCAGGGTTTCACCTCCCTCAACCAGTAACTCCGTTTTCTACAAAAATCTTATGGTTACTGGGCCATGAACAATGATCCACATGATATTCATGACCATAGCTGGAAAAATAAACACATTGCCAAAAGATCCATTGATTGGTCAACCTCAAAGCCCTAGACCCACTGATTGTCTCCATGACCTCCTTTTGTGTAAAGTACTACTTTTTAAAGTAAAAGTAAAAATTTTTAGGTTATGCATACTTATTCACTTATTTTTGAAACAGTGTTAGGCCAGTTCCCATAACCAATGTGACTCAAGGGCAGTTTGGCAAAACCTCCTCTTTAGGCTTTGACTTTCAGTGGCTAGTGACGTTTAAAAAAAAAACATTTTAAGAGTTTTATATAGCGCGAACTAGACCCAAGACATCAGGTATCAGAGCGCTTTACATGAGCACCAGTTTCGTTACAGATGGACACATTCATTTTTGTTTGATGTTAAACAGTCAAAGCTTACTTCTGGAGGGTGATATGGAATAGAATGTTTACTTCAGGGAGCACATTTCTCTCACAATAAATACTGTATAATGTTAAGCAGTGTCATTCTTTTAGAAAAAAATAAGTCATTATTTATAAGATATTATTCTCAGAAACTTTAAAGTGGTTTAGGGCATTTACAATACTTTGGATTCCTCTATAGATTCTCCTGTTCTCAGCAGTGGTTCGGGGAGCAAAGCATTCATTTTGTTGTCCAAGTATATTGCGGTCAATGTTGCTCACCTCAAAAGCAAGTGCTGTTACTCTACCATTGGTGGGAATAGGCTGGGGCCTCATCCTATAGTTCTCATGGCAGTGCTGCAAGCCCTTCCGTGGTTAAGGCCACCTTTGCAGGTGGTGCAAGTTTTTCCAATGCTTACGCAGCTCGGGTACAAGTGGTGAAAAGATGCAGCTGAAGGACACAACTGACCAATGCAGGCCTTTCTCAGGGGTTACTGTAAAATTCCGGACAGACAAGAAATCTTGTAATGCTCTCTAGTCTGGATTGTTATTCATGGTCAGAGATTCTGGTTGGGTGCAGGATATCACAACGGATCAGGGACCACTAAGGTAAGGTGCTGCAAAGATATCACAAATGCCAGCTTCACTGTTGAGGTAATTTCACAAAGTCAAGGAGCCATAGCACAGTTACACATGGAAGCCTCATGCCTGTTATAATTTGGTGGGGATGAGTTTCAAGCTCAGAGTGCAGGATCTCACAGTGTTGACAAGACATCAAGACAAGATGCACTGGTTTCACTCCTGTAAGTATAATCAATGTCAAGTATAACACTTGCAGTAAAATCAGGTCAGGTTGAGTGGTTATACGGCATATCACGAATTAGTCTGACTTAGAACCACATAGTAGCTCACAGAGGTAAAGTGCATGGCAATCTCAGGCTATTGTGTTGCTCAGAGAGGTTCTCAGTGCTCTAGGCAATCAACCTCATACTACAGCAGGGTGCAACATCGTAGCTCTCATCCTCAGTTGTAGGGATACTCCTTTATTTCAAGAGACGGCCCTTCCCTCTCAGTGGGTGATAGTTGTAGATTCTCCCTGGTATTCACCCATATATCTATACTGGTGTGCAGAGCTTTCTTCAAGAAAAAGGAGAGCAATGGAAATGCAGCAGAGGTCTGCTTATACCCAGTCCTTGGCCAGCTGGCTCCACCCCCCACAGAATGTCAAATGGAAGATAAACATGATTAGCATGAAGTTACTCACCAAAGTGAATTCTGCACTTCTGGTTGTTAGTTCCACCTCCTCATTCATGAATGTCTGTACCATAGGTAAGGCACGCAAGTACCCTTAGAGGCATCCTACATGCCGCAGCATGTCTCATTCAGGGCCTGCAGAAATATGATCACATCACCCCCATCTCGATGGAATTCCAATGGCTTCCCCTTACTTGTCTGCACTTTCTTTAAAACCTGCTGCATTATTTAGTAAAAGACACACAAATGATGGACGGAATGCGGATGCTTGTTTCCAGTCCATGGAGGACCTGGTCTGGCAGTTTGGCCTGGACTGTTACTATGGGGAGCAGGGTCAAGAATGATCTGCGTATGGCTGGGTCTAAACTGGAATGGCATGGTATGCAAAAAAGCGATTGATTTAGGCCCAGATCTCTGTACTGGAGGTGAATATTTGACACTGTTTAGCATTCTGTCCATCAATTGTTCTTTTTACATTATTTAGTAAGCCATAACAATTAGCACCTCGCAAGCTCACCATCGCTGGTGGTGCTCAGTACATGCACAGCCAGGACACCATCAGACAGCAGACTAAAAAGTGTAGAAAAACATAACAGGTCTTTTCCATCTATGCACCCAGGATATGTAAAAACATCCCAGTAGCTATCATGACCACCCCTACGCTGCTCTTATTTAAGAAAGAGTTGAAGACACACATCTTTATAGAACACTACATCAGAATGCATTAACTGTTCACAACCCAGCTTCCTCTTCTATAACTTGTTGACTTTGTATTTGACTGTGTACAGTGCTCCACTGCCTTTTGGCTAGGTTCACCCTATAGAAATAAAATAGACATACATACATACATAAACATACAGCGAGTTAAAGTCCTTCCCGATGAGCTGTTAAGCACAATACGTTCATCACTGCCAGTATTAGAAGCTTTCCATGTTAATATGGCTATGCACATGTAGAGAAGCCAAATTATAATCAGTAGTTAAGTCCAGCATTGACATAAAAATCTTTCAAAAAACTACTTAGTGAAGGGTATGTTATTTTAGGTGAAGTACAGAGACATATGTAATCTTTACAAATCTTAGAAGTTAAAGAAAGTTGATGGCAACTAATATAGAACAATTGGAGGTTCCAGAAAATAGTTTAAAAAACATATAGATGCATTCAACCTGTATTAAAAGAGACATGGAAAGCGGACAAATGTCCCTAGTGATTTATGTGTGACCTCATTCTCATATCGTGTAATAGAATGGAATGGGTAGTTCAGAGGAATTTGAACTTCATAAATAGATGATTTCCTTTGTTAGACTGCATACCTCTGTATATTTCTGTAAGAAGAAAGACTTTTGATTTTACTGGGTTGCAGATGTGTGCACCAAATGCCATCCTGTAGACGCAGACGTGTACAATTCAGTAGGTTTTTGTATTACTTGTTTATACTAAGGATGAAGACCGTTTGGTCTCAAATTTGCACATGAGGTGAGCAGAGATAAAACTTTCAGGAAAGAACATCTCATTGTCTGCTCAGATAAAATGGAAGCAGGAATAAATAATCCAACAGTAAAAGCAGTTTAGAGGCTTCTGTTTTCCAGTGTGACTACTAATACTTTAGCATAAGAGCCAACTGACCAATTCGGAATGAGTAGGGACAGACAAGGATTTAAAGAACCACTGATGTCTCCAGACCTTGGATCATTTTCATGACTGACAGAGCAAAAGGTGAGACTTGGAAGTGATTATAAACGAAGATCGTCAATCAATCCGATGTTACAACCCTTCTAGGAAACCCAATTTAGTACAACCAGAGTTAGGCTCTGGTACCTTTACAAAAAAGTTGCCAGGATTTGGGAGAGGGTGCACATACTCAGTTTAATAGGAATGCTATTCTAGGAGTTCATACTAAGTATTCCTATCTATGACACTCAGAGGCGATCCCAGATGCCCAGTTTATTAAAACTTTAGGACTAAGTACCGATCTTTTTTTTTTTTTATTATTCATGACATGAGTCCCTTTCTACTCCAGTCTCTTTCTCCCTACACATTTTCAGTTTCTCGGACTTGTTGTCTTCAATTTAACAATCCTCAGGATGAACTACATTCTTTCATTGACATACTATAATGTAGGTGTAACTGGGTGCTTATCATTCTGTACAAAGCCAGTGGATGATGACAAAATACCCTGCTTAGGGAAAAGCACAGAGGAACACGATAATTGTAAAGGAAGACACGAACCCCCTTACATTACATACAATAATTGAATGAATCGCAGACCTTCGAAGAAAAAAATAATCTTAAAACTATTCACCAATCTCCCGCCCCTTCTCCAAAGTGGTGGGTATTCATCTGACAAAGCTCCAGGACCTGATAGACTACCGGGTGAGAAAGAGTGACAGATCGAGCTGGGCACTAATATGTGGTGGGCAGTGATCAAGGTGCATAACAAAAATGTATAAGTGCATAATATAAAATCAATGAAAAAGAGTTGCTCGATATGTCGTATTAATAAGAATTTAAAAGTGACAAAGGAAATTTGCAACAATTTTGTAGATGGCATGTAGATGTACTATTCAAATTCAAGCACAGTTACTCACGTTTTGATTCTGGACAGCAATGTAAAAGAAACGCTGCCTTACAAAAGGATAAAAGTAATTTCAAATGTGCATATTGTAGGAGAGCCACTTGTCCAGACAACACACTCATTTTTTGTAAAGTAAAGGGATAGCACCGATAATTACCACTTTGCAAAACATTAAAAAGATGAGGTGATCCTTTTCCAAACATTCTTTTGCTTTCTATTATTGATTGAAAGATGAAAAAAGCCAAGAGGCTGGTATCACCCTGCTTTTAATGACGGCATGTACAGGGCAAATTATATATGGACACAACACAACCAATGCATAATCTAATGCTATAAAATCACATCCAATGCATAATATAAGGTTATGCAATCACATCCAATGCATAATATAAGGTTATGCAATCACATCCAATGCATAATATAAGGTTATGCAATCACATCCAATGCATAATATAAGGTTATGCAATCACATCCAATGCATAATATAAGGTTATGCAATCACAAAGTGTACTTTGTAACGTCTCTGATTCTAATGCCGGACTTTCAGTTTAAAGTAGGATTATAGGAGGAGGTCAAAAACCATGTTGACAATAAAATTAAGAAACCTTTAAAAGTTGCTTAAGATAGTGCAGTGGTGTAGGTTTAACGTGACATGCAATATCTTTAGCAGCATCACCCTCAAAGATGTGGCAAATAATAACAACATTTGGCAAAGCAAATAAGTGTGGCATTGACTGCTAGACCTTTGGTTTTGAAACTTTTATATCTCATGGTTTTCTTAAAAAAATTTTGGAGGGGAGCTGGGTAGTTGTAGTTAGTATTGTGTTTCCCAAAACGCATTTTTGCCATTCATTTTTTCCTAGGAACTTTAGACACATCTACTGCCCAAACCGCTGAACGGATTTACACCAAATTTGGAAGAAAGCTAGATCTTGGTCCAGAAATGTGTATACATCCGTACAGTAGTTTTGGAGAAATTAAGGTTTAAAAGGTTTGAATACATCAAGCCGCAGAGCATCTGTGGACCGAACAGATCTCAAAGTAAGATCTGATTGGCTGCCACCACATTAACCAGGAAGTAGTGGCAGCTATCTTAGGACTCAGGACCGGGTCCTGAGTCCTAAGATAGCACCCCAAGGGAAAAAAAGGGGAAAAAGGCATATGGGGCAGGGTTCAGATATATACCCTGACCACCTAGGCCTGAGGTGACCTCGTTCTCATTTCTTAAAATTTTGCCGCAAATTCGTAAAGGATCAGCAAACACCTGGCGAATTGAATTTAAAAAAAAAAAAGCACAGTATCCGCGCTTGCTTGTTTAAAATCCCCAGTAGTGGGCCCGGGGAGGGCGATGCATGATTATTTTTTGTGGGAGAGAGGCATGTGGCCCCCCTTTCCCCAGCCTCTGAGAGGCCATAGGGACCCCATCCTCGGGCTGAGTAATGGAGAGAGGGGGGCGCGCAGCCACCCCTCCTTCAGGCTAATTAGGCTCTGGGGTCCCCTGCCCCCAGGGACGATATGTAAAATAAAGGTGAGGGGGTCCTTAAAGAGGGAGCATGTAAAAAGCAGCCGCTCCCTCTGAGTGTGAGCAATGCCGGCTCAAATACCATGGGGGAGCTGGCTGTGACCACAGGGGCTTTGGGGCTCCCCCCCGTCGCCCCCAATGTGTTGGCTGGTGGGTGCCCTGGGTGGGCACCCTCCAATTACAAAGAGAGGCCTCAGGGGATGGGAACCTCAGGGGGGGGGGCACCTGGCCCATCCCCTTTCTAATAAAATACAGAGCCTGGGGATGGGGTCCCGGAGCCTATGAAGGCTTGGGGAGGGTGTCTGCACGGTCCTCTCCTTCTTAAAATAGATATAGATATAGAACCCAGTGTGGGAGGGAAGCATTTTTTGTTTTGCTAATAACTTTGGTGCCATCTGACGAATCTTCACAAAACTTTCCCCAAAAAGTACTTCCACCTCAGCTCCTTCCAGAAAAGTTTTGGGGTGAACTTTAGACACAACTACAGCCCAAACTACTGAATGGATTTACATCAAATTTGGCAAAAAGCAACGTTGTGGCCCAGAAAGAGTGCAGCAATTAATGCTCCAAAAACATTGTACATATCATGCCGTGGAGGTTTCACTGATCTGACAGATCTCAAGATGAGATCTGATTAGCAACCTACACATCAACAATAATGTGGCGGAAGCCATGTTAGGACTCAGTTCCAAGTCCTGAAAAACATTTTAAAAAAGGCATAAGGGGGCAGGATAGGGACACCATGGGGCCAAAACCGTTTATTTTTTTTAAATGAAATTTTGCCACAAATTCACAGAGGATCCCCAAATTCTCAATAAAATAAAATTTAAAAAACAGAGGCTCCTGCACGATACAAAAAATCCCTCTAGGTGGGCCAGGGCCCGTGGGGGTCCTAAGGACCCCATCCCATGGGGCTGGTATTTTAATGAAGGGAGGGGTCCACCGCCCCCCCTCCCTGAGTCTAAAAAGACCCCAGGGATCCCATCCCCAGGGCCAACATGCTTAATAAGGTGTGGCGCCTAGCCCCCTTTCCCAAGCCTCCAAGAGGCCCCGAGACCCCATCCCCAGGGCCATTTAAATGATTGGTAGGAGGGCTCAAAGCCTCTGTCCTAGGGAGCCCATGGCTGGAACAGGGTAGTTTCCCTGCCCTCATCAGTGAGGACAGGGAAACATGTGTTTGCTCCCACCTGACAGGAGAATTTTTAGAACCCCCACCAGGCAGGAAAAGAAATGTCTTCCCTGGCTGCAGCAGTGCTGGCACGGAAGGCATATCTGCTCCCAGCCAGCGGGAGATTTAAAAATGCTCTGCACTCCGGCGGGTAGGGAAACAGATACTGCTCTGCATCTCCAGGCTGGAGCAATGCCGGCTCCCGCATTATGTGGGGAGCCGACTGGGGTGGCTGGGGCTCCCCCCATGGCCTCCAACGTTTGATTTGTGGGTGCCATGGGTGGGCACCGGGTCATCCCACTTCTGGCCCTGGGGAATGCAGTCCCCAGGGCCAAGAAGTCTTGGGGAGGGTGGGCCACACTTCCTCCTCCCCATAATAATGCAATTTGGCCCTCCTCCCCTTTTTTTAATGCATTTGGGCCTGGGGAATGGTGTCCCTTGGGATTATTATGGCTTGTGGAGGGGGACAGCGTGGCCTTAATAATAGAATTTGGCCCCAGGGGTCCTCTGGCTTAACAAGGCTCAGGGAGGGAGGCAACATGCCCCTTCCACAATTATCCGTGGTTGGCCCTAGAGGATAGGGTCACCGGGCCTCTTAAGGCTCGGGAAGGGGACTGCACCTACCTTCCCTTAATAATGTAATTTGGTCCCGGGGATGGGGAACTGGGCACCCCCCCCCTCCCCTTTATTATGACATAACTCAATTCCCCAGGTCCACTATTGGCTCAGTGGGGGGGGGGGGGGGGTGTTGGGCATGATGTGTGGTGGCTGCATGCGGCCAACTCCTTGCTGTGCATGGCCTAAAACTGTGCCCAGTGTACAGTTGGCTGCCTGCGGGGGGTTGGACGCAGGGCCTGGCCACAGGCTTTACATATAGTAACAAAATATTATTTTCCGTAAAAAAAAACAAGAAATTGACTGAAGAAAACCAAAGGTTAGAGTTAGGAGAGAATTTCAGTAACAACTTAATGTATTAAACGTACAAAACCACTGAAATTCACCAGTTATAGTTAGAGAGGGTCACTATAACTTGTGCCCCAAGCTAACTATAACTAGTGCTCTCGCCATGCACTGCTAACTACCCCACATATTACATCACTCATAACATCTTCTAGGACATTATTAATAATGTCACGGCAACATTTGCAATTATGAGATTATTAATAAAGAAAACCGTGCGTGGCGGGGGCATAAGTTATAGTTTCTTTAGGGCACAAGTTATAGCTACCAGAGCTAACTATAAAATATAACTGGTGAAATTCTGTGGTTATGTACGTTTAAAACATTACGTTGTCACAGAAATTCTCACCCAACTATAATGTTATTATATCTCAAAATGAAAAGGCCTTGGCCAACGCCAGCCCCACAAAATTGTGAGGCAAACATATGTAGAGATGTAGAGTTAGTTTTAGTAAAGATCAAAGATTGAAAGCGCAAAATGCCAATGCAAATATTATAGAAGAAAGGAAATACCAAGTCTACTATGAGCAAAAGGTTAAAAGGAGGCAATACGCTTCAAGGAGGACAGGAATAAAATAGGCAATTCCTTCTGATCCAAGGTGAAACAACAAGGCAGAATGGGTTCTAATGTGTTCTTGATAACTCGCTTGCAAAATTAAACTCATCAGCTACAGGCAAATCACAGCGACAACACAATAAGTAGAACAGACAATACATTAACTGCTGAATGGTAAAACGATGGGTTCTGATGGCCGAGGGTTACATATCATTCTCAGCAGAGTTAGAGCCCAAATGTAATTATTCTGAATACAATGGGAGGCACCCATCCTCCTGGAGTCAAGCAAATATATGCACATTTCCAAAGAAAGATAAAAACCTAAACAGTGTGCATTTTACATGTCAATTTTATTAATCAGTAAATATTTTGGGATTTACAAATCTATTCGGACTATTTGGATATCCAAATTAGAATTAGGATTAAGACTGCTCCAATTTTTCGCAGTATTACCACACTCCATGTAGGGATTAATACTTAATATTCTCCAAATAAGGAGGATCCTTTCCTAAAGGTACAGGATTCATCTTGACAACAATAAGGGAGTTAAAATATTTCCTCTCAGAGGATAGTGACAGGTGGCACACATACTTATTAGAAACTTCTAGGCCCAAGTCCATCTGGCAGTAGTAGTTCTTAGAGCTATCTTCAAACTGTTAGAATCAGGAACTGCTCAATATGAGTGTGAAGAGCAGAAAACCGAAGAACAAGAGCTTGGAAGCAGTGGCGGCCGCCACAAACAAAGGGTGGTGGAGCGGGTGGAAGGAACGCGGGAGAGGGACCGCAGGGGGGTAGCTCTTGTGTTAGAAATGATACAATCAATTTAAAAAAACTTACCTTTAGCTGCCGTTCGCCTTCTGCGTTGCGCTGCCTCTCCTCTTCCTGGGTCCCAGCAACCCCTGGGACAGACTCCCAACCAATCCCCGTGCTGCAGAGCAGCACAGGGATTGGCCTGAGTGGGCTAGAGAGACACTCCGCTCAGGCCAGGGAGTCTGTGGGGGTTTCTCCGCCCAGCTGCTCAATGCAGTCGGGCTGGAGAAAGCAAAGTGTGCATTGGTTGGCCTGAGACGGCCGGCCAACCACACATAAGCACTTAGGTAGGGCATGTAGCACTCCTCCTCCCCTCTCCAAATCCTAGGCCCCTCCCCTCCCTACAGCGCTGGCTCAGAGCTTACAACTGGAAAATAAAACGATGCAAGAACATAGTTTTATTTTTCATTTGCTGGCTCTGAGCCAGGCAGTGGGGCAACGCTCCCCCGCCATTGCGGAGGAGCCGCCGCTGCTTGGAAGTACAATGACAGCAAATACAGGCTGACTACATCAAAATGATTGGAGCCTTTGATGGCTCTGTAAGACAGGACCCTGTGGCTCAGAGCAGCAATCCTAACGATTTGATACAATGAGGCTCTCAAGAACTGCGTATAGAAGCAAGAGACAGGAAGCTGAATAAAACAACTGTAAGAAAGTGGATTGTTGAGGAGTGACCACAATGAATTGAATTGAAATCACAATAGGAATCAGGTTGCTTGCTAAAATCAATTAGTAAGAATGCAATGTCCCCCCAAGTTGAGGAATTATCCCATTCAGGCAACCAACTTCGTTTACCATCATATGTGGCTTTTCCATCACTCTCCGAATGACACAAATCATATTGGGAAACCCTAGAACATCTGGAACAAGGACACCAGTACCCAGCATGAATGGTCCAAGACCACATTCTCTGCTTGTGTGCTATTATGAACCATGTGTTTCATAAAAAATAGGAGACATTTAACAAACTGTAGCAATACCTGAGTGAGGCAGGTGCATAGTGCAGACTCAGCAGCTCTCTAAACATAATGAGTACCACAAACAATTGTATTAGAACCACAGACAGGCGGACTTGAGCAGTGCCCACCATGTATGATAATGACCATTCAAATCACCTTTACAAGACGGAAGCACACAGTGAACCAGGACAAAGGATATTTCCAAGATGATAGTAATTTGTCTTATTACCACAGCTTTAATCTTCTTAAAAAAATTTATGATCCCCATTTTCACTCTTATTAAGCTGCTAAGCACTCTTGCTGGCATGTACAATTTTAAAGCTAGGCAGGGAGGAAGAAACAACTTAAATTTTCTATTAAATGCTCCAATTTGGTTCCAGCCCCTCTTGTTTTATTCCATCTGTGTCCATAGTCTAGAGATCTTTTGCACATCTATGAATGCATATTATTCTACGCAGCAGGAATGGTACATGTTACATTTTAAAACTGTGCCATACTTTTAATGTGACTGACTTATGTAAGGAGCTATCAAATGTTTCTGAAGATAAGATCCTCAAAATTATAGCCAATTTGGAAGCTAGTCCCATCACCTTAAATACTGAGAGAAAGCTGGCCGATGTCAGTAGGACTAGGACATGTATCCTGTGCGAGTTCTCTTTGATCACATTGGAAGAGTCTGAACAGGTTATTCTCGCTTATAAGTCTGGCTCATCTGATCCCTGCCCTCCACGAATCTTATCATCAATCTCTAAGGCCATCAGTCCCGTTTTCAACATGTCTATTCTATCTGCTACTGTTGGAAACAGGCCGGATTGGCCCCATTGCTCAACAAACCATCAGGGGATAGGACCCAGCTGGCCAATTTTAGACCCATTTCCTTACTAAAGGCTGCTTCCAAAATGGTAGATAAAATGATCAATGTGCGAATATCTGTCTATTTGGAGCAGTTACATTTATTTCATTCCTCACAACTGGGCTTTAGGCCTTGACACAGCACTGAGATGGCATTGGCTGAGGTGACAGATTCTATTAAATTGCCTCTTGATCAGCGGAAACAGTCTGCTTTGATTTTGCTTGATGTATCAGCAGCCATTAATACTGTTCACATAGCATCCTCCTCCAGCGTCTAGAACACATTGGTCTCAGGGGCCTTGCTTTGGCATGGATTTGTTCCTTTTTACAGACCAGAAGTCAAACAGTTTGGATGCCCCTCTTCGGATTTTAAAAAGATAAGTTTGGTGTTCCCAGTGGCGGCTGGTGACGACATTTTAAAATGGTGAGGCAATAATAACTGACAGGTGTTGCACCAGAGAAGGGGATTGGGAATCGCCAAGAGAGTTTGCTTCAGGCAGTTTTTAAAAACCAGAAGGCAATGTAGTGCATTAGTCAACACATTTCCAAAAGAAATTGCATGAAAACTTATAGGTTTAAAAAGCAATTCTTAAAGGGTACTCTGCACTCTTAAATGTTCCAATACTTCTGAGTATGCCACCTGAAGCATGATGTATTTGCAATAGAAAATACTACTTCCAGATGCAATACATTATGACGCAAAATGGAATGTGGTGGCAATATAAGAAAAACACAGGTACAAAGAATATTCTTTACTAACTTTTGACAAGGCATGTGGGAATGCTTTTGTTTAGCCCTTCATGCCAGGTTTCGCCATTTCATAGCGCTGTAAACATAGATGTTACAGATACCAAATTAAACTGCACCCTGACAAATGGTTTATTTGCCCTTACAGGGATACCAGCGTATGCTCCAAAGTTTACACGGGTGTCAGCAGTAAATATGTAACTCCATGAGCTATTCACGTTTTCAGCAAACCTACAAATATGGGTCTGACCTTTTAAACTGTGCACTCGATGTCAATTATCCAGCTATTTCTTGTATTACCAGGAAAGCAGTGGCAGCCATGTGCCTAATAGGAATCATTCCAGTCATCTACATCATCAAAAGATTCGTAACAAAGTGATACAATCTGCTGAATACAAGGAGTATTTATTTTTATAGTAATGCTAACCCATGGATTGGATTGCAGCAGAAGTTATGCTGCTTTTGTGATCCCAAGGCTCTGCCCAAACTCAGAATGCCCTAACTTGTGAAGCGCTGTTGTGTGTGTGCAGGCAATCAATAAAGCTCTGGAGCAGCTGGAAAAATAATTTATAAGAAAGTCGAATCTACCAGGAAGATTTATTTCCTTTGATGATGCTGATTTTGAAGAAAATCACCCCCAATCACCGATCGTCTGTAGGATATCAAATGTAGTAATATTCTCGTAAATATTAAAAGCAGACTTCAGAAACGGGGAATGTGTTAAATGTGAAAGGATTAGAATAGGCCATGTGACGCACATGACGCAGAGCTTCAACCAGCAGAGTCCGGGTAGGCTTCATTAGAGCAGCCCATACTCCAATTCAGCACCGCCTCTTTTTCTGGAGGGCTGTAAAAGTTAAGCCCTGTGTGATGGTACCAACACTTTGTGTGTACGCACATGGGCAGGATTGGCCTGCTAGTGCCTGGCCCTCAATCGGACTACAAACCAGGCAGTCCGGCACCAATATACTGCACTTAAAATAAAGGGGGAAAAAGTGTTAATTGGGGTTGTAGATCAATGGGGTGTGGCCTCAGTGCTCTTTAACACCAGCCGCCCACCTCTGGGTGTTCCTCAGGGCTCAGTGCTGAGCCCTACTCTATTCAAAATTTACATGGCCCCCTTTGCCCTATTAGTAGAATGTTTTGAGGTCCAAATTGTCTCCTATGTGGACGACATGCAGCTTTTTCTATCGTTGGAGAAGGATATATCTGAGGGTCAAAATGCTTTTAAGAATTGTCTGGAAGCAGTCTTTAAATGCATGTGGGTCAGCAACCTTCAGTATAATACTGATAAAACAGATAAATCCTGTTGCCCCCGATCCTCGGTGGGGGACTGACTGCTGTGTAGAGTGTGCCATCTCTCCCCCCACCCGACTATCTTGGTCCGCAGTCTGGGAGTCAAGATTAATCTCCATCTGGCCATGACTTCGCAGATCGCTGCAGTAGTCAGGGCATGCTTTGCCTTATTTAGATCTCTGAAGACATTTTTCTTAAGCTTCCCTCTCAGGCGCAGACAACTGGGATACGTACGTGCCCTTATCACCTTGCGCCTTGATTATGCCAACGCCCTGTATTTGGGCTCGACCTCCTATCTGTTGAAAAGGTTATAGGTTGTTGAGACTGCTGCAACTACTCTTTTATAAAAGGTCCCCAGGCAGGAGTCCAACTCTCTCTACCTGTAGGAACTCCATTGGCTGCTGATTAGGGAGAGGATCCTCTTTAAAAAGTTAGTCCTGGCCCATAAATCTGGACATATAGTATCTAAGATATATAAATTACTACTCTCCAGCCCAAGAATATCACACTCCAGCAATGAGCTGAAATGGGAATAAGAACCAAATTCTAAAAATATACCATTTGATTGGAAGAGTATACACAACACCCTTCTCAAACAAGATCTAACCGTCACTTGCACAGACAAAATACATGATCATTAATAGAACTTACTGGACGCCATCTAAAATTCACAGAGTCCGACTTGCTGGAATTGCCAACTGCATGAAGGGGATTTGTGCCATATGCTCCTCCATTGCCAGTTATACAAAACTACATGGACAACATTTTTAACTGTATGATAAATACTCTAAATACTGAGCCCTATAGAGAATTCTCCTATATCCTTCTAGGTTATCTAGATACTCAACTACACAAAGAAGGTGAATGATATCTCCTAGACTAAATGCTTACACTTGCCTGCAAACTAATTCTTAATAATTGGAAAAAAGCTAAGACAGTCACCTTCAGGAAGTGGCAAGAATGGGTCTCCTTTCTTAGAGGAGCGGATAATTTATCTCTACAACTTTCTCCTTGGCATTCACCAAGTAGAAAGATGTGGGATTCACTGGACGCAACCTCCTTCAGTTACGATCCGCCCTAATTAACCATATATCCGTAGTTTACTACTGGGGTCCGGTTGGTCTTAATGTTAACCACTCAATATATAGACCGCGGTAGGGCATATCCTCAGATGGGTCTGACGCATATACTTCAATGCTGACAACTTTTCTCCTATCATATCTTACATTTCTACCAAGGTTTGTGTTTCCTTATCCTGTACTGTCAGTTATTTATAAAAAATTTGACTATGACATGCTTTATAACCTGTATTAGATATACCTACCTAACTATTGTTTCAATATGTAACAAGATGTCTTAAACGCAACCATAGGTAGAATACATGTATTCAATGTATCAAACTATCACTGGAATTGATATCTCAGTAGGTATAGAGATGCTTAAACATGCCCAGAGGCACAAAATAAGTGATCAATATTTCAAAGATATCAATCATATTGATGTTTCAATTTGTATTAGGATGCTTTCAATGTCATGCGTCTAATAGCTTTGTGCAGGCTACAACGACCTGAATCTTAAGTATACCATCTCATATGCATCCGTTACCCTTTTCTTTAATTCTATACATCCCACCAGAAGCATGTCTTTGAACGAAACTATGTTTAATTTCCTTCTGTCGTGATTTTATACTTTTGTATGCATTTTGCTCCTTATTTTTGAAATTTTAATAAAAATTACTTGAAAAAGTAAAAAAAGTCCTGGCCCATAGGAATTTTTCCAACACAGGTTCTTGGTACCTTTCACATAGATTAATTAATTACCACCTGATTAGGGCCCTTCTCTCTTCTGAGGCTGGGCTGCTCTGTGTCCCAAGACTTAAGAGTAAGAAGTGGGGATGCTCGCTTTTTTAGGTCGAGCCTAGAGCCAACGTGCATGCGCTGCTCTGCAAGACTTGTTGTAGTGGAGTAGGGAACAGAAACCCTGCCCACTCTCCGCCCATATTTGCCATTGGCTTGTGTCATTGTCCGTCCTAAATGCTGGCTTCTGATTTGTAAATAGGCTGGTTAGTTCCTTCTTAGTACAGCCTCCTCTTCATTTGTCACCTTCCATGGCGACTGGCCCCTTTACTTCGGTTGTTACACGTTATGTGTTATTTAGACTGTGAGCACTATTTTCTTCATCTAGTTTCCCTTACTGAAGGCACAAGGTGCTTCGGTGCCTTTACAACCCCACCCTCCCTCCCGTTGTCCGTGCCTTCTTTACCCCCCCCAGCACTCCCTCCCGCAGTCGTGTTGTCCATGCCTTCTTTACCCCCTTCCCTCCCGTTGTCATGCCTTCTTTACCTCCCTCCCATTGTCCGTGCCTTCTCCCCCATCCCCTCTTCCTTCCTCCCGTTGTCCATGATGCCTACCATTTGCAATGCAATAGGTCTCGCATTTAGGAGAGTTTGAGCTATTGGCATTGTAAATGACAAGGGCTTTTATTTATGTTTCGGTTTTTAAAACATAAATGAAACGCATTGTCATTTACAATGCCAATAGCTTACACTTGCGTAAATGCAAGACCTATTGCATTGCAAATGCTTGTTTCTGACCCCCCCGCCCCCAAGAGTTCTGGGAGTTCACAAGAGACTGACAAGTTAACAATGCCGATGCAGCTGCTAGTAGTGTCTGGAACATCTGTACAGCCCTCCGCCTGGCAATGGCACGACTGACTTTCTGGGAGAATCGATATTTTTCCTATCTTGCAGCCCAGGCATGGAACCAGCTCCCACTGCATTGGTGTAACATCAGAGTTGAAAGGCCTTTCAGAAAGATCCTCATCCCTGGTACAGCCCAGAACTCAAAGAATTAAAACGCGAATGCAAGATTCTAGAGTGAGCATGGCGCCGCAGTGACTACTGCCTTGCGGCCAAGCTGAAGCTCAGAACCAAGCAAAAAATCTATTATGAGGCCATAGTTCTGGCTAAAAGGGAATTTTACACTACACGTATCGACTCTGCTAAAAACAACGCTAAGGAAATTTTCGGGATAGTGCAGAGCTTTACGTCGCCGTCAGCCCAAGCTAGCGCATCCCCATCTTCAGTCGCCTGGTGCGAGACTTTCTACTTTTTTTATGGACAAAATCCGCACGATTCAGGCGGCTTTTCTACTGGGTGTTAGTGAGATCGAGGTAATGACATCGCCCTCACCGGTGGGCTCCACACACTGTCTGGATGCTATTACGCCGGTGGATTTGGCAGACTCGCTTAAAATCCTGAAGAGCTTAAAGTCTGGCTCTCCCTCCGATCCCTGCCCAGCCAGGTTGCTAGCAGCAGCAGCTGAGACGATTAACTCAGAAGTGAATAGCATTGTTAATCTGTCCCTCCATACAGCTAGCGTCCCAATGTCCTGGAAACAGGCCAAGATTTTGCCTCTTACAAAAAAGCCGTCATTAGACACTCGCAGTCCAGGGAACTATAGGCCAATCTCTATATTACCTGGTTTGGCCAAGGTGTGTGAGAAGGTTGTCACCAAACAACTCACTGAGTTTGTTGAAAGAGAGGGTTTGCTGCATCCCGCTCAGTCAGGGTTCCGAGCCGCTCACAGCACGGAATCGGTGCTGGTGGAGGTTGTGGAGGCCATCCAGGAGTGTTTGGACGCCGGCGGGAGGGCAGCATTGATTTTGCTTGACCTCTCGGCGGCGTTCGACACGGTCCCACACTCTCTTCTCCTCTCACGACTAGCCAGGATAGGTGTGTCGGGGACGGCCTGGAACTGGCTCAAGTCCTTTCTTGAGGGTCGGGCCCAGCAGATCTGGTTGCCTCCGTCTTCCTCTCTTCTACAGGCAGTTCTACGGGAGTTCCTCAGGGGTCCTCCCTCAGCCCCCTTCTTTTTAACATCTATGTGACCCCCTTGGTCTATTTGGCTGAGAGCCTGGGTGCGAAGGTCATGGCCTACGCGGATGACACCCAGCTGCTCTTTACCTGGGACAATGATGACAATTCGGTCGCTTCGGCTCATCAATGTCTCTCCTCCATTTTTAAGTGGCTTGCGGCTGCACAACTAAAATGTAACGAGGAGAAGTCAGAGATTCTCCTGTTTGGAAAATTCCCTCCCAGGTTCCGGGAAGCTCTGTGGCCACCTGATTTTCCCCTGCCCTCCTCAGAATGGAAGCCGGCGAAGAACCTGGGGGTATGGTTTGATGAGAGCCTTTCCTTCTCATTTCACATTAAGAAGTTGGCCGGCATCTGTTTTGGTCTTCTCAAGACTCTAAGAAAGTTCTTTCCTCTTCTGCCCCGAGCAGCTAGAGAAACGGTCACCTGTGCTCTCATCCTGTCCTGGCTGGATTATGCCAATGCGCTTTACATTGGCATTCCTGGCTACTTGATAAAAAAGCTCTGGGTAGTCCAGAATTCGGCAGCTAGACTTCTTCTGGGCATCTCCACCAGACACAGCGTGCGTCATCACTTGCGTTCCCTTCACTGGCTTCCCGTCGCGGAACGGGTGAAGTTCAAAGCGCTGGTCCTAGCCCATCGCGCCTTGCACGGTGCTGGCCCATCCTATCTGCAAAAGCGGTTTACCTTCTATATGCCCTCGAGACAGTTGTGATCGGCATCTCACCGTCTCGCACTGGTTCCCCGATTTAAGTACCAGAGGCTGGGTGGCAAGTCTCTGACTCGGAGGGCAGCGGCAGCGTGGAACGCACTTCCCTGGCATTACGCAACATTGAAGACCTGAATGCATTTAAGAAAAATTTGAAAACGTATCTTTTCGTGTGCTAGTCCCCTTGCTCCCCTTAAGACATTGCGCCGGGACACTCATGAGTAGCCGTGCGTGTTAAAAATCCTAATAACATAACATAACATGATGGTTAGGGTAGTGTGGTTGCAGTCTTTTAGCGTTGAGAGACTCCTGTAATAGTTTCAGGTAAAAACCTTATCAAAAATACAATGAAATATGTGCTCTTCTTCAAATAATGTTTCCGATTGTATTTGGTCTTTTTATTTATGGTGTGATGTATGCTCAAGAATGCATACCTGATATTTTGTTTCAAAGCATAGCCATACCCATTATAAAAGGTTATATTTGAAGAATGCCATTTAGTAAATAGTTTCTTTGTATTTCACAATTCCGGCCCCACCTCTTCATTCATTGGACAAACAGCAGTGTACTCATAAATGTTACACTGCCAGCGTTCTAAAAATAATATTGTTTACTTGTTCCCCACAGGCGTCAGATACAAGCAGATGCAGCACAGTCATTGCCCCTTACCTCTCGCTGGCATACCAAGTCAAAAGACAACTGAAAACTATAAGGCAGAAGAAGTTGTAAAGTACAGAACAAGAAATATGGCGAAGGTCAACTAAAGTGGCAATAGATTATAAATGCAGAACATGACTGACGTTGATATTAAGTCTAGATGTGGAGAACACAGGATGAAAACAGACAACGAAGGAGGGATTTTCCATCGGCTTAGGTTGCTTGGAGCATGAGTCCAGAATGTGTGCTTCTACTTTGAATAGTAGCTGCCTGAGTACACAAAACGTAAGATTGCATGAAAATCTAATTTTCTCCCAATTCTACTGCTTGATCAGCTGCAGACTGGCTGCATCAAGAAGTGGAACATTCCTCTTCTTCAAGTGCGCTACTGAGTGGCATAACGGAAAACAATGCCCCCTGCAGAATGTGATGAAGGGTACCTGAGTCTCCCATATCTCATAGATATACATAGGCCTGGGGCTGAATGGGGCCCCTTAGATGGTTGGGGGGCCCTCCAAGGATTGGGCGGCCCTCCTGCACAGCAGGGGTTGCGGGGCCCACGCTACTCCCCTGGCTCCATTAGTCCCACATCTACATGTGTCCACTTAAATAAGAGAGAGAGATTGATATTCTGTGTTACAGTTTATACTTCTGTGATTTGAATTCTAGTTGCTCATCTGATATTGGGAAAAAGATGTAAATTGGACTTGATCCTGCTCATATAGGAACAGCCGGCTTAGCCCACACTGCTTTAAGGGGACTTAACGTGCCCCTCACTATTGTGGGCCAAGAAGACCGAATCTGGTCAGGCGTGGATTGTGTTCCAGTTAGAGGGGACCAGGCCTGGCAATTCACTCATTACGTTGTTCAGAATGCAAAGGATTGCTAAGATTTTAACAAAAATAAAAATAACTTTTGCAGTTAGTTGGTAATTGAGTATACAACATCTTCATTAAAAAAAATATCTGGGGGGCGTGGCTTGAGACTCGCAATGGAGTAGGATGTGAGTTTTAGCCTCTCTGGTCCCCTGCAGTAATCCGGTCGCCATCCATTGCACTGGGGATGGCCCGACTGCTGAATAGGAGGGGATTGAGGGGGGAGGGGGGGAGTCACTTGTACCACTCCACCCGCATGATGTGTGCGGTTTGGTGGGTCACACAGAGCCGGCCGAGACCAGAATGTATTGGCCCCAAGACGTGGCCTAGCCTCGCTGATGCCGCCACCTTGAGAAAAGCGGAGTATGCCGCGGCACTGACGGCGTTTCTGCAGGTGCCCTAACTGCCCCGGGTGAGCCCTGGTTCGAGGTGCTGACCCCACAAAGGCTTGATGAGAGGGGGTGCCTGAGCCCAAGCAGCGCTTTTACAGCAGCAACTACAGCAGACCGCCAGCCTCAGCGATCACTCTGTGGGAACCCTGTTGGCTGGAGCGGGCAAGCGGAAATTGCTGCAGCACTACCAGGGAGCGCCTCTGCCCTTGCAGAGCTGCTGAGTAAGAAAGCCTGTCGCTACAGCAGAGCCACGGGGACGGTGCGAAGGACGGGGACGGCGATCACCGGGGGGGGGGGGGCAAATCGACCCTGCAACTGCCTCCTGGTCCCACACATGAAGAGGACTGTGCGCAAGAGGAGCTCTGGAGCGGGGTCATGATACCACCTCAGGAAAGCCTCTTCACAGCCCCTGTAACCTGGTTGTCTCCTTAGGCTGAGAAACGTTCCCTGGCTTGTTGGCGGCCCCCTGGGAGATGTGCTGCATGCAGGGGATTACCAGTCGAGAGCCCAACTGGACTTGCTGGGGAGGTTGAGACTGGCGTCCTGTACTGGGCCATGTGGGGCTGCCTCTCACTTGCGTGATCGATAAGGGGGAACTGTGTTTTGAGACTGCAGACTGGACTGCACAGATGCCCTTGTGGTGCGGCCCAATGGAGCCACCCTGAGGTCTCTGCCTGCACCCACCCCACATAAGACTAATCGAACCTCATGAAAGTACCACATTTTCCAAGAGGCAGAGGCCAGTAACACCTTCATCAAATGCTGGTGAAGGCCTCATTTAATTCACGGATCTCCCCGCACAGTCCCCATATCTCCCTCCCTGCCAGAATACAGCCCTGCATGTGGGGGAGCAGGGGAGAGTGTCCAAATCTTCGCACTTGGTGATCAGGGTGACAACTTCCCTTGCTTCGATTAGTGGGCCCCAGCCCGGAGCTGCACACTTTCTGCCGAGCCCTATCTGTGGTATAATCTTTACAATTAATCTATAGCGGGGGACAAGACAAGACCAATACCAAGCCCGGTGGCCACGCCATTGAGGGCACTTCCTTGGTCACCCTCCCTGAATGAGTAGCTGAGGAACTCTCGCCAATATACCACGTACCAAGTCCATTAAGGAGACCCTGGTGACTTCCTTCTGGGGCAAAGCAGCTTCAATAACACAGGATTATATGACTCACTTCCTACGAGAAATTAGATCAGAGATCGGCTCGCTCAGAGTAGACTTTAAGGCGTGCATCAGAGACACCAATAAGGATGTGTCGGATATAGGGGAGCAAGAGGATGATTTAGAGTGCGGTGTAGACACCAGGTCGAAGGACCAGGAGATGCTCTGGCGGCGAGTCACAGCTCTGGAGGAGCAACACACTGACCTCCAGGCCAAGCAGGAAGACCTGGAAAGTCCTAGTCACAGGAAAAATATTCATATCCATAGGGGTACCGAAGGGGCAGGAAGGCAGGGACATTATTTTTTTGTTTAAATATCTTTATTTGCATTTTGATATATACATTACTGTTCACTTATGAAGCAGGGCACTGTTTACATATTGAGGTATCATTAATGCCTTCACTTGTACATAGATGCATATTAATCAGGTCTGTTTAATTGCAGTAAAACGGTTGAATGAAAAACATCCCTATATCACTAATGAGCAGCCATTATCTTACATTTTTGTTATATCTGACAATTACGTGAATAGTAGATCCAAATATACAAATCTCTTGTTATCTCCCGTCTGGTGTATGTGACCACTTGTCTATCAGGCTGTTCTTCTCAAACCCCATGGCCCACATCATTACAGCAATGTGTCACAAATTTAACATAAAATGAACAAAACAACGATAACTGTCCGTTGCACCCGAGTCATGCCTAGCAAACAATAGCGGCTGCATTCTCAAGGATATGTGTGTAGTTGTGTCCCATCCCCTCCACATTCTTGCATGGAAGGCAGCGACATTATGGCATTCACGACGGCCCTCCTCCAGGCGATTCGGGGTGACGCCAATGCACCCCCCCCTGTCTTGGACAGGGCACACCGGGTAGCCTCTCCTCCAAACCTACCAGATGCGTCAGCAGACATCCTGGCAAGAGCCTACTACTTCACAGAAAGGGAGGCAACCCTGCGTGTTGGCAGGAAGGAAGCTGATCTGGTCTTTAGGGGTCACACTATGCAATTATTTCAAGACCTCCCACCTGCGACATTGCGACACAGGCAGGATTTCAAACCGATCACAGACAAACTGTGCGCCATGGACATCAGATATCAGTGGGGCCACCCCTTCGTTCTGCTCTTTACCGGGGAGGGCAAACGGCGATCTACACGCTCTTTGGCAGAGGCGAGGCAGCTACTGGGGATGTCTTCTCCTGACCAATATGGATCTCCCTCCCTGGCTCGGAACGCAACTAGGGACACCTTCAAAACCTATCTGGACCACGGATGGCCCCAATGACTCAAATGCCCAGCAGAGTCGATTGCCTTGGAAACGAAGCACAATATTATCCAGCACCTCTGGAGCATGGACAAAGATGCATCGCCGGCACCCTCCGCTACCGGATCCGTGTAGGATGGGAGTCCTTGCAATGGCTGAGCTCGCCCTCTGTATGAGAACTGGACAGGCATCTGACTGACATCAGAAAATTGAGGTGGCGATGGTGAACTGCGGGCCAGGGAGATGCCTTGACGAACTCCTGCCCTCAAACTACCTTTTCATTGGAGGGCCTGTCCCTACGAGTCACGCACCCCATAGGGGTGCCTCCTCTGGGTAGATGCAGGCACCCCTGTACCAGTCTCAGGTGGAAGCGGATGCACAAGTTGGGCCCTGTTGCCCTACAACTGTTATTTGGTTTGTTATGATGTTCTTCCTCTAAAGGAATCAGAGCTACTGTGTAAACTGTGATGATTGTGGGCGGGTTGCACTGGAAGTTCTACTCTCTGACGCATTGCCTGGGTGGGGTGATTCCACTTTAGAGGCCATCTGTAGACATACTTGGGTTGATTGTTCCTACCCAACCTCCCTTTCATGGACGAGGGTCTTAAATTGCTTTCCCTGAATATCCGTGGCCTTAACTCCCCCAACAAGCGCAACAAAGTTTGGAATTACATCCTGCTTCATGGCCCAACATCATCTTTTTGCAAGAGACTCACCTTCGTGGTGTAGACCAACACTGGATGGCACACCTGCGATACCCTATACACCACTGGGCCTACACTGACTCAAACACTGGGGGTCTCGCTTTGTTCCACCATCACAATGGCAGGGAGGGTTAAGGAGGACTGGTTCCTGACCCTGTATTTGACCAGGCCAGGGCCCCCAAAACAATTTAGATCCTGGAGTAGTATAGATCATGCTCGTCTTAGACAGCAGCTATCTATCACTCAGCCAGAACTCTGGCTGGCTCCAAGATTCCTTTTCTAAACTAGTCCCTTACAAAATAGCTTCTAAAAACAGGAAAACTCCTTCGGCCCCCTGGTTTTCTGAGGCTTGAGAAACAACGCTGCAGGAAACAAGAGAGACGCTGGCATCAAGACCACGACAGTCAGGAGAAATCTCTTTATAAGTTAGCAGTGGCTAACTACAAACGCCTCCTAATAAAAGAGAAGAGTAGTTACTTCACACGGGAAATAGAATCCACCCAAAACTCCGCTAAACAATTGTTTCAGTTATGTCAAAACTTGCGGCTTCTTCTGGTAGCCATGCTAACATAGCACCCCAAGCATTCTGCAATTTCTTAGCCCTTAGCTTTCAGACCAAAGTAGATCAAATCTACTCTAACTTGAATGCCTCCTTCGTTGCCACGAGTCAGTCTGACTCTAACATCGAGTTGCTAGATAGTCCTTCTCTTAGGGAATTTGCGCCAATCTTTTCGGAACAGATAGCTGATTTGGTGAGTACTGCAAAATCCTGCTCACCGTTCGATCAATGTCCTCCTACGGTCCTAAAACTGATTCCGGATCTCATTGGCACCAATCTGGCCAACATTTTTAACTATGTTTATCTCAGGCACCTATCCCTCGCAATGGAAAAAGGCCTCTATCTTTCAGCTACTAAAAAAGCCCAATCTGGACCCAGCGGATACTAATAACTATCAACCTATTGCGCGCCTCCCGCTGCCTGCCAAACTTGCTGAAATAGTTATAAATGATCAATTGGCCCAATACATCTATGATAATAAGTTGCTGGATGAAACCCAATTCGGTTTGAGAAAAGGCCATAGTACGGAGACTACGCTTATCAAAGCCACCGAAGAGATTAGGATTGTTTTAGACAGAGGAGGAGCAGCTGCCCTTGTTCTACTAGATTTATCAGCAGCCTTTGATACGGTTAATCACGAGCTCCTGATCAACCGTATCCTCTTTAGGCATTAGGAACAAGGCCAAATCTTTGCTGACATCTTTTTTGTCTAAACACACTCAACTAGTTAGCTTGGGCGATTTCGACTCCCCTGTCTTTTCACTCCCTTTTGGAGTCCCACAGGGCTCTTCCATCAGTCCCACGTTATTTAACATTTATGTTACTGATCTGGCACGGGTGATCAAATCTTTTGGCCTAGCGCTCACGTCTTATGCAGACGACACCCAAATAGTGCTCTCCGTTCACAAGAACGGGAATAACGTTTCGGTTAGTTTTCATGAAGGCATGCTGGCCATCAGCGCTTGGATGTCCAGACATTGCCTCAAGCTAAATTCCTCCAAGACTGAGGTTATTGTCTTTGGAAATCTATCCCCTGCCTGGTCTCCTTGCTGGTGGCCAGATAAACTGGGACCGCCCCCTGTCCCAGTTACTAAGGCTAAGAATTTGGGTGTCGTTCTAGATGACAAGCTGTCCTATAAAGGTCATGTCAACCCTGTGGTTTCCTCTTGCTTTTATACTCTCAGAATGGTGAAGAAACTGTTCCCTTTCATTCTGGTTGAAGCCAGCAGAATGATAATATCCGCTTTAGTTATGTCCAAAGTGGACTATTGTAACAGTTTACTGATCAATGCACAGGAAATGGTTTTAAATAAGTTACAGCTGGTACAGAATGCAGCCGCTAGGATTTAAGTCTGACTCTAAGGTTGTCAGACAACTACATTGGTTGCCTATAAGAAGTAGAATAAAATTCAAAGCGTTGTGCATTGCTTATAAGGCAATCCACAATATAGGGCCAGAATTTCTGAAGAACTTATTGCAGATCTATTCACCCAGCAGATCCTTGCGCTCCTCAGGGGCTAACCTGCTTGCCGCCCCCAGAACCTATAGAACTAACTGGAACGACAGAAGCTTTGTGGTTGCCACTACTAAGTTATGGAACTCCCTTGCCCCTCAGATTAGAGCCCTTCCTACCCTATTGGCATTCAGGAAACAATTAAAAACTTGGCTATTTGATAAGTAGGCTTCTTAACAACTAGTCAATTGTCCTGTCCCTGGAGCAGTCAGCGCCAAGACACCTGTTGGTATTTGTGCGCTTTAGAAGTTGTTTTAACACAACACAACATAACATAACATAATCATCTCACATTACTTAACATATATGCCCCCAATGCCTCACAAGTCTCCTACCTTCGTCCCATCATACGGGAACTACAAAGGGTTGAAGAGGATATCATAGTGGGGGGACCTCAACCTAGTCTGGGACCCTGCAATGGATAGAAACTCTGCCTCTTACCAGAGCACAGGGGCCATGTCTGCGCAACTGAAAAGAGAGATAACGGGCCTGGGCCTTATCGAAGCCTGGCGCTATACTCATCCAGATGCTAGGGATTATTCCTTTTATTCCCACGTAATACCTCTTACTCTCTGATTGATTACCTCTTTGTGACACACTCCCTTCTTTGCAATCTTGACAAAGCTGCAATATCCGATATCTCCCTCTCCAACCACGCACAAGTAGAACTGACGTGGGCCCCTGCTCCACTACATATAGGGCCGCCCCACAGTGGCATCTGCACCCAGGGCTACTTCGTGACCCAGTCAATGTAGAGGAGATACGCACGGGCATCGTAGACTACTTTACCCATAACACTGAGCGGGACGTCTCCTTACCTATGCTATGGGACAGGTTTAAGCCCACCATTGGGGGGGTAATATCATCAGTAGCTATTGCTTGGAACAGGGAGGCACGCTTACTTGAAGACAAACTGTCATAGATAAATGCATTAGAGACCCAAGACAAGGTGACACCCACTCGGCCCCTCAAAAGACAGTTGGCAGTGTTGCGGGGACAGCTGCAAGCACACCAGACAAACAAAGCGGAACGCTCCCTCTTGGCGCTTAAACAACGAGGGGGGCAACAAAGTAGGTACACTCCTGGCACGTAGACTGTGCCAAGCACATGCAAAAGCATATATCGCCAAACCCAAGATGTCAACAGGAGGATGGGTGACCACAGAGCGTGATAAGAGGAGAGAATTTTAAAACTATTATCATGTCCTCTATGTCAGCGAGAAGAACTCTCTCCCGCTGATAGCGGCATATATGGCGAAGTGTGATTGGGAGCCCATACAGCCCCAACACACAGAGCTTTTGTATGCACCTATTTCAGTGGAAGAACTTCATCTGGTGCTTCGAATGTTGCAAGACCCCTGGGCCAGACGGCATATCTGTTAGTTTCTATAGATTTTCCTGTCCGAGCTGGGTGCCCACCTGAGTCATCTGTTCATACGCATTAAACTGACCTCACTCCCTCCATGGCCACCGCAAAGATGTTGCTTATCCCCAAGCCAGGCAAGGGCCCATCACTCTGCTCTTCATATATCCCCATTGCCTTGTTAAATTCAAATGCAAAGATCTTCACTAAGATTTTTGCCACTAGGCTTGAGCGCTATCTACCTCATCGGATCGATCCAGACCAGGTCGGCTTCATATGTAACAGACAGAGAGCACATAATGTTTATCGTATAGTGCATTTAGTGGAGAAAGAACATAGCTACCATCTACTGGCATGCCTTCTCTCGCTGGACTCGGAGAAGGCCTTTGAAAGGGTAAATTGGGTCTTTCTGCATGCAGTAGTGGTTAAAATAGGGATGGAAACAACGATGATCTCCAGAATCATGGCCTCTTATGTAGCCCCGGTGGTAATCATTCAGGTCAATAGACAGCACACAGAATCCATCACAATTTGTGGAGGTACGAGGCACGGGTGCCTGCTGTCACCCCTCTTATTTGCTGTAGCAGTAGAAACATTGGCCATTACCATGCAGCGCACCAAAGCAATAGAGGGCATACTTTTTGGGGGTCAAATGCACAAGATTAATTTATTTGCAGATGACCTGCTTCTTACCCTCTCACAACCAGCCACCTCACGCTCAGCTGTGATCTCTAGCCTTAAGGTGTTTACGGCTATATAGGGTTTTAAAGTAAATATGTCCAAATCAAGCATACTTAACCTCACAGTACCAGCAGCTGACATACCCCAGCTAGACGCCCGGGCCCCATTTCAGTGGTGCCCAATAAGATTAAATTCCTGGGCATATACGTCAAACCCACGCTTGCCACATGAATGACAGTGAACTGGCCTCCCCTCCGTCGTGCCATCTTGGAGGATCCCCGGAGGTGGAAACCCTTTACGGTCTCAGGGTTGGGGAGGGTTAACGTGGTTAACATTAACATCTTGCAGTGGGCCCTTTATTTGTTTCAGACCCTACCTACCCATTCCCACAAGATGACATTGCACAATTTAGGCGTGACATTGGCATGTTTATATGGAACTGGAAGTGGTCTAGAATAGCCAAAGCTCTCATGATGCAGCCATACGACTGCGGAGGTCTAGCTTGCCCCAATCTATTAGAATATTACTTGGTGGCACATCTGTGATTCATCTCTGCCTGGGTAGCTTGTTCAATTAAACTGGCTCGGCGGCGGACTGCGAGACGATTAGGTATTTCCTTGGTGCTTCTTCTTTGGCAAAAGTGTGACTAAAAGACAGCATCACTCACCAGAACCGCATGACCCTTGAAAACTCAGAATACAGGAAAATACCCAAGGACTGAAGACCGAGACAGGTGAGAGCCTTAGGCCTCACAAATGTGCATGGTGCGCATGTGTACAAAGGCAGGTATACATTCAGCAAACCCTGACGAAGGGCCCAGACCCGAACGGGCTCCTAGCGGGGGCCAAAACATGCTGGCACAAATAAGGCAGGTTTAATTGAACAAGTACATTCAATGATAAACCTCAATAAACTTTTTATCAATACCCCAGGTACCCTATGAATAAAGAAAATCTTTGGGTATACCTGTACGTATTTTTAACTATATCCCTTTCTGATGGATCCCTGCTTATCCCTTTCCATCTTTGGTTTAGTCCGCCCTGGTGGTACCATCCTACGAGGCTGTGGATAGGCGCTGATGATGAAGCATGTCACAATAAAGTGATTGAGGAATCTAATTCAATATCTTTGGATGTCCAAGAGGTATAGGGCAGGACCCCCCTCCTGATTACAGGATCGATCTTCGTCCAGCTCGTTGAAAATTCCAGTTGTTTTTTTATTGTGTTTGAGTGTGGCATGATACCTGCCCTCAATGCCCCTCAAGTTGCTTATGTTATAGGAGTCCAGAGGGTGAAACTGATGGAATGATGCAATGCTAGATTCTCTATTACTCACAGGTGCTAGACTATTGGAATAAATATATATCCTGAATTTTTTTTTTCTTCAATAAAGAGATTCAAACAAAAACAAAATAATATCTGGATACTTGCTAAACACCATTCGTGCTGGGCTGTTTCTACCTGAAGAAGGACCAAATCAAATTGCCAGATTTCTGTCTAAAGTGACACTGTCGGCAAAAATGATGAAATGGAATGTAGCAGAGTAAAAAACAGTGGCCTAGATTAATAGAAGCACTCCACCCATTATTTCTTTGTTTTTCCCAGAGAGATACCCTAAGTTCGACATGTATGCCAAGACGCAGGTCCCACGTTCACTGTGTCATAGTACATAAATCTGCAGCTCCCCAATGAAGACTTACAAGGCCAAAACCGATGTGGGGCTGCTTGTGTTCCCACTAGAGACGAGGCATGCCAGTTCGTGCATCACATTTTTGTTTTTCAAAAAGCTATAGATTGCTAAGTTTTTTACAAAAATAAAATAAATATTGTATCTAGTTGCTGATAACGCATAAAAGATCTTCATTTTAAAAATGTGGATGCTTGCTAAATAATATAGTTTGGATTTCAGTAATGAGGTTTTTACCTTTCAGGAAACATGAATCCGTTTGCAAACAGTTATTCACATAACTTTTACCCTTCAAGTTCTTTTTAATTGTTCACCAATCAATCACAACCTTTCTTAAGATACAAAACGTATTTATTTTTAGGGGTTGTCCAAAACCATTACAATAATTTAGTTAATTAGAAGAGTTGGTATTTGCTGATAAACAAATAAGTGAAAATTCCTTTAAATTTGTACATTGTATGTAGGACTTATAAAAAAAAAATGTCACAATTTTCCGACTAACCTTTACCAATGGCAAGATCTAACCATAGAAGCAAAATTTCATCTCCCGTGAGAAATCCAGTTCAACAGTTAATAGTTTTGGCTTGGAGAGCACTTTAGCTCTGTTGCCAGCCCCACGCCTTAAAAAAAGATACATACAAAATACATACATAGAGAGTCATTGTGACAGCCCTCTTCATCCATTGGTTCCTTCAACTGTCATGTACATTTTGATTCTGCCCACCACAGCATAAAGAATGGGGCAGTTGGTCAGTCTTCCTCAGCTATTGGCTCTCTATCAGAGGGCATTATTTTAGTTTGCAAAGCCTTTTCTTTTCATTCCTTTTAATTTTTCAATTTTTTTTAGTCATCCGTGTTTGTTTTAAAATATCTCTGAGTAATAGCAATTTCAAGGGAAATAGTACATTTTCTTAGCACCATAAAGAACCGTATTTCCCTGTGTTGTGCATTAAAACTATAAATAGTCTCTATACCTGTCCTAAGTACATCTATTAGGAAACGCCCGTACTGGTCTTTTAAAATTAATCCAATAGTTATTTTCTGTAATTTAAAATTAATATTTCGAGCATATGGCCGCATGGTTCCTTTTTACATTTTGTGTGATATCTGCTTGCAAAAAAAAATATATATATATCCATGGAAATAGCTTGCCAGGACCTGACCTAATGGCTTTGAGAGTACTTGCACTTGTTCTGGGGTACAGCTAAATGACAGATCTATGTGGAGAAAACAAGAAGAATCATACGAACACGAGAATACACTCGTACAGAGCGAGATTTTGGGTACGTGATTGCCAATATTTATAGTATGTTTTGAGAAAGGTACCTTCATTTGTTGTTTCTTTTGCTTGAGAATGGACCAACAACTTGTAGCCACAGCCTAAAAAGAGAGCACAGAAATCAGTCACTGCGAATATGGAAGAGATCTTGACTAGGAAAACAAGCAATGAAATACCGAATGGCAACTTCAACAATCATGCGCCCTCCTTTACTGAAACAAGGTATTTGACACTATTAAGAGTTGATAAAAAGCAAGTGTTTAATTAATATTTCATTACACGCTTGTATCAGCCCAGATTGGAAACAATTACATCAGCCTTTTCTCTAATTAAATACTGGTGTCTGGCTGGAAAACAAATGTAGTAGTTGATGACAAAGCTTGCAGACTGTTTTTTACAACTGCACTGAGCAGCAGCAGTTGTTCTTATTTTCCCCTCTAGTTATGCCAAGATGTGGCGCTAAAGCAGTGCTATAAAGCCAAATGTATTTTAAATGGAAAAAAAATGGCAGCAAAGTTCATATTTCTGAATGCAAGTGTCAAACTGGGAATAATATACTAAAGAGGGAATCATTTGCCCAAGGAAGGATATAGAAAATAGAAGATAATAATAATGTCTAATACACTGGTCTCCGCGTGGCAGCATCCAAAGCTACAAACATTGGGGTGAGAGGAAGAGAGGTAGGAATCTAAGAATTTTCCCCTGCAGAATGGTGAGGGAGTCTGACCTGAATGGGGAGAATCAAGTGACTTTATAACAGCCTGTGTGAGTCCCATGAAACATAATTATACACCAGATAAGACGTCAGAAAAAGACCAGTTTCTTGAAACAACATTCGAAGTTTGAATAAGTAGCAAATTTAGTGGGATTACGCAATGCATTTTGGGGTTCAACAAGAATTCTTTTTATTTTTTACACTGACATGTTTACAAATGTCTTAAAGGTGAACTGTTTTAAAAGTTAAGAGCGGCTTCAAAAAACTGCACCTGTGTGGAGACGGGACTTGGAGTCAGACGTGATCATCTTTGCAGAGAAATAACTTTAGACAAAGTGTAAGGTCATTTTTCACCTACGTTTACACTTATTTTCGAGTACAGAAATTAAACTGAATTTTTGAACCAGTTAATCAGTGCAAATGGCTTTACACTGGCCAGTCAGCAATGAATTGCCGCTAAATAGGGTGAATTTATATAATCTGATACCAGATAATGTAATAATGCTCTGATTACTTACCTATAATCTTCATTATATACTGTACTACTCTTTCTCGTCACATTTATTATAATACAAGGGCGAGTCATAGTATAACGAGACCACTGAAATCCTTAGATATTGGATTCATAGCATGATCACTCCTGCGAGGTTGCTCCATGTAGACAAAACATGAGCATGAGGGTTGCAACAGTAGAACATATTTGTTTCATTCTCTAACCAATCTATGTATACGTTCAAAACTGCAGTAACATGCAAAAGGGAGTAGGTGGTGGAGGGCAATCACCCACCACAGTTAATGCTTCACTCACATCCATGAACTTTATCAAGGTCCCAGTATCAAATGCTAGAGCTTATTTATACTCATAGTATCAATTAGTTGATTGGTGTCTCCCCAAATTTAAAGTGACCAGCACACATAGACATCAAACTATTACACATATTTCTATGTGGTCATCAGATATATGGCATATTCAAGAGTTGAAGCTATTATACCATTCAGACAATTCAAAGTTTCAACACCTTAAATTCATATTGATCATTGTTAATTCCAATACAATAATCACAGTCACAATCACAGACAACTGCAATAGCCCTTTAAATAAAAAAAATAATATATAGCTACTACCTTTTTATAAAGACATATACGTGACCGTTATCAGAAAGTTCTGTTTTGTAATATCTCAATAATTGAAGACAGATCACATAGCAGGGTGGGATGGAAGCAAGCAGGACTGATAATGAAAACAAGCATTAGCAAATCAATAGGTCTGGTGTTGTCCGACAGCCTACTGGCAATTTGTGTTTTGTTATGGTTTTTGCAAAACTTTATTGCTCAGGAAGCTGCCTGGTGTTCATCAATCTAAAAGTAACATTCACTCTAGGCAAAAATGCTTTTTGGTCTAAAAAAAAAACCACACACACACATTACCATAGATCTCCCTGGCACTGAAGAGAATTTGTGTGTGGATGTGCTCATTGTGAAAGGCCAGCTTGACGTAACTCATAGTGAAGGCAGCCAATGGTTAAAATAGGCTGGCGCATTGTCCTTTGAAACATGCTTCAGTGGGTTGGAGAAAAACATGAATGATACAACCACAGTTAAATGAATGAAGAATGGCTGAAAACCCATATAAGTAACTATGTCATGCACATAATTTTAGTAAAATCAAAATGTCTTGACTAACACAAACCTAAAAAAGCCATTCGTTCTGCCACTGGCTGCCAGGAAAGAACAAAGGAAAGAAAGAAGACAAAAACGAAAGAAAGAAAGAAGAAAAGAAGGAAGGAAAAAAGAAGAAAAGAAGGCATGGAACTGATGGAGCAAGGTTTCAAAAATGAAACTTGCTTGTATGCAATCCTCCTCATAGTATTAATTTATTAAATTTGTACTGTCAATACTAATCTTTGCATTCACGAACACAAAAGGGATAGACGCTTGCCTATGTGTTTTACTAATGAATAACGCTTGTCTATAAACCAAGATGGCCGCTAAAAGCGCGGGACTTCATTGCGCATGTCGCAACCTGATCACATGGTGTGACGTCTTTCTTTGCTTGGTGGGAAACTTCTGCTTCTGCGCAGTGTGCATTAAAATGGCCGCTAAATGTTTTCACATGCTTAAGCTTGCTCTTATGTCATTATTAAATTGTCGTTTTCTTAACGCTACTAATGCAGGATAGTATTATGATTAAATGGGAATAGAGTAGGGAAAGTGGGCTTACAGTGAAACATTTTATTTGTGATTTTAATATTTCCTTCTTGCACTTTTAGTAATTCGTAAACTTGGGCCTGGGATGGTGTCTTGAAACTCGAGAGAAAGATGGTTCTGCGCATGTGTCCTGTATGCCTGCCAAGTGAAGTCAACTTGGACGTCTCCCAAGGCCACGACCTATTGGCCGAAGATGATGTACTCAATGTTTCCGGCGGACAAATTGTTACTTTTCTCCTGTAAAATGTATAACATTTGTCGTGAGACGGGTGGGAAATAAAGTGAATGTATTAATTTGAAGGGGCGGGAAGCTAAATACAATAGGCTTCACAATTTAGGCCAAAATTGACATGGTACGAGAATCCACCCCCTGTCCCTGTCCAATCAGAAGTAGTGGTCCCATATTTTAGCAACATTAAGGGGAGGTACATGGGCGTAGAAGGGTATAATAGAATATAGCATTAGTAATTAGTTAGCACAGACTCTCAGAACATACAGAAGAGCTCCAGGCTGCCATGCTGATCGGTTGCTGACTGAATCCCTATCCGGAAGAGGTCCTGAGGAGGGGGCAGCGGAGTCCATTAGAACGGGAGAATCGAGGAGAAGTCGAGTGCCAGAGAGGGGAACGGCGCAGGCGTCGTTATAGAGAGGTTACCGGTCCTGTCCTGATCCTGAAAGAGGTCTTTGCTCTTCATCCTTCCTGGGTCCTATCTTTTCCAACTCCTTGGCCAAGGGGCTTGGTTCTCGCATTTTAGGTAACTATACTGCAACCTTTAGTTGCGCTGCTGTCTCTATTCTCTCCCTTCCTTAAACACCGTCATTTATTAGCAAAAATCATTTCTATGCTTTTTCTTGGGTATTACAATCAAGTACCGTGTTTCTGTATTTTACTCTGCTAAAACTTTAGATAAACATTTTAAAACTTCCCGACTCAGTGATTATTTCAGGATTATGTATTATAGTGAATGTCACTCATTTTAAACTTCCCAATTAGCAAAGGATCCATTGGTAAGTTATTACTCTTCAATCAGAAGGTAATTGGTAGCAGGGATTTTTGATAAAAGGTACATCTGACACCCAGCGTAAGTATTAGTGTAGTGTGAATGTATGGGCCCAAGTGAGTATATGGTGTATGAATGCTGTTGGCTAATATTGCGCTGGATCAGTTTTCTGGTAAGCAGAGGACGGTTGTTGTTACTCTTTGTTAATTGGGTAATGAGAATTTTATTTGTATTTTTTATGAACTAACATCCGCTTATTTTTGAGTTTTGTTATATGTTGTCCAGAATACCCGGGGTAGGTAAAAAGAATAGTGGGTGGCAAGTGGAAGCCATACTGCAGTGAGGTTATCTGTCAGGCAGAAATAGTACTGAGAAGTTAAGCAGGACTTCAAGTACTTGTTAGGGACTCTATGCGTGTGAGTAATAGCAAAAGGGTACGCTGATAAAAATTTGATGTTATATCACCTAGTAAGGGTAACATTGAAGAAGTAACAGGTACTTCTGGAGCTTGTGTGAAGAGTAGACGGAAGTGTTTTACTCGTAGTGTATGCATTAGTAAACGGAAAGGTTTTACTAAAGTGTGGAAGAAACTATCTTTTTCGAAATTAGTGGAAACTGGAACGATAGCGAATGTTTTATGTTGTTACTGAAAATAAATTAAGATTTATAGAGAAAATAAGTTTGCGTAATTTTGTAAAGGGAGGGTCAGTTGCCGGAGAGGGAGCTGACGTCGCAAAATGCCGCGCTGTCATAGGTTGAAATAGCGGGTGTGGAGAGACTCTTGTAAAGGAGGAGTCAGTAGTCAGGAGCAGTGCTGACGTCACAGGTGCCGCGCTGGGATTGGTTAAAACAGCGAGAACAGAAAAGAGCAGATTGTAAAGGAGGGGTTGACAGAGAAAACGTCACCAAAAGGCCGCGCAAGGATTGGCTCGAGATTAAAAGGTAGCAGACATTTGATTGGTCGAAATTAAAGAAGAAAAATTCTTAGTGGATAAGGATTGCATGTTAAAACGCGATCCGACTTTAACAGGAACTCGTCCGGATAGGAGATTCCTAGGATTTGCAGAATATAATTTTGTACACCGAAGATTAGATAGAATGTACGGAGAAAGGAGAAAAATGACATTGTTACAAAAGATTAAGAATTATTTTAAAAAGGACAAACCAATTAAAACTAGAGAAGGAATTATTATTCCACCAGCTAAAACGCCAGCATCGTTTATGATGATGGAGAGAGGTTATCATACTTGTGTATGGATGGAGAATTGGATAGAATATACCAAAAATGATGGAGTATTAGCATTTCCTGAAAATGGCACTTTCAATGGGCGAATTCTTCAAAACTTGAGATTGAGGATGAATGATTTAGAACCCAGACCTAGATTAACCCAGTACGAAGCCCTAGAAGAATGGGAAACCGAGGCATTTGAGCGAGATAGATCTAGAAGTAATAGGAGTTACCCAGGATTTTACCCCAGATATTTACGTGAGTCAAGAGAGGGTCAGATGAAACAATGGAGAAGGGCAATGATTACAGAGGGACTGTATCCATTATTCACAGAAGGAGAAAAATCAGGAGGCAAATGTACAGAAAAAACAAAACATTTAATAAGAAATGAGGATTCAGAAGACGAATTTATGGAAGAAATGTTAAGAAATCCCCCACCATATCAGGAAGGGACAAGTGGATGCCCTCCTAGTGCACCACCACAAACTCCAATGGTACCAAAGGTAATGCATGAATTCACCCCGACTAGAATACTTCATGACAAAGAAAAGGAAGCTTTAGAAAAGACTAGAGCAGAATTAGTACGGAAAATAACTCAGATAAAAGTACATCCTGATTCATTGACTATTCCTGTAACAATTGGTCCAGTAGTTCCATTATATGGTACTCAAGGAAACTGCCCTCCATTGATACCTGTACCTACTCCTATAAATACTCCTGTGAGTAACCCCAAACCTGAAGCTCCAATTATAATTGAGGATCAATTTAGTGACTGTGAATCCACAATATCACTCATGGATTTACCAATTCGAGGTTCTGTAAATAATACTCCAAGAAGAGATGTACCTGGAGGTTCAAAAGATGTAAGTTTAGTAACTTCATCAGGAACAAAAAGTGCTACCATAGTAACACCTGAAGATCTAGAAAGATGGGTACAAGGGTCAGTTAAACAGTGCACACCTCCAAAAGTACTGGATATCCATAAATTAAAAGTTGAATTAGAAGAAATAATAGCAGGAAATGTAGGAGTAGAACGCTTGAATACCTATGATGAAGAAGAATTATTGTTCCTGTGCAGAAGTATCACTAGAAATGTGAGGGTATTACATGAAAAATTGTCCAATCTAGCACTACAGATGGGAATTGAAATAGGGAGCTCAAAAGTACTACAGAAACCCTATAGAGCAGAATTTTCAGACAAAGATTTAGAAAATATGAATGCATCTGGAAGAAGACTGCAAATAAGAGAATTAATGTTAGTTTTACAAAAATGGGGAGATCTAGATAAATGGAGATCTAGGTGGGCCAAGAAAAAGGAAGAAGCACGAACAAGTAGAACAGCATCTGAATATGTAATGAAGGAAGCAGGAGAAGCAGATTAAATGTATCCAATGCGAGAAGTTGCGGGAGGAGGATATGTACATGTCCCATGGAGCAGACAGGATATTTGATCATTTACGAATGATTTTCCAAAGCTGAGGGAAAAGCCAATTGAATGGTACAAGCAGGTTGAAAGGTTTGTGAAGGTGTCAAAGGTATTGTTGAAGGATTTGGATGGTCTGTTTGACATAGTGGTACCTGCCGATTTATGGACAGATTGTAAGATCACAGTGGATTGGCCTAGTGATGAGTATCCCAGAGATCCAAAGACAGGTGCCCCGTCAAGTGACATGATGAAAAAGTATCAGCAGGTGATAACATACCTGAAAGGGAAAATACCCCCGAAAGAAACAGATTGGGTGAAAATAGATCGAACTACTCAAGAAGCCAGTGAAACAGTACATTCTTACTATGAGCGCCTATTACAGGTGTTTAAACAGTATAGTGGATTTGAGGACATTGGAGACAAGAATATGAGTCAGTTTGTGTATCGGTTTGTTTATGGTCTGAAGCCAGAGATTTGCCAGATGATTAAACAACACATGCTGTGTTGGCAGGGAAAGCCCATAGATGAAATTTTGAAGTATGCAAAATATTGTGGAGACGATATTGAGGATAGACACAAGAAATTGCAGGAAAAAGTGATGTGGGCACAGGTGAAAATGGCTGAGAAACAGGGAATTAATTTGGAAAATCCGAGTGAAAATCCAGGAAAAGAGTCTGGAATGAGTGGTGATACGGGAAATGGTGGAAAATTTAGAGGACGAATGAGTAGAGAAGAAGCTAAAAGAAATTTCCTTGTCATGGATGCGGAAAATTGGGGCATTGGAAGGACGAGTGTAAAAAGATTCGGAATAATAATGGCCCAAATCAAAACTTAAATCCACAGATGCAGAATGATTAACAGCAGGGTGTAAATCCCCAGAATCAATTACCACCTTGTGGGCGTGGGGAAGGATCGAGGTCGAGACTGCGTCGAGTTAAGGTAGGTTTTATTGTTAGGGTACGTCTCCTTCGTACAGATGCCAGAGTTATGCCACAGTAATAATGTCTCTTATCCCGGGGCGTCTTCACTCCTGTCTGTCTATTCCCTTGTCTGGTCTCCTTCTGTCTTCCTCTTGCGTCGCTCCGGTACATAGGAGGAAGAAGGGAACAGGGGTCAGTATAACGTACCAGCGTACGATGGGGAAGGGAGTGAGGGACCACCCGGTTTTGTGCTCAGTGCTATATATAGGGTGAAGGTGTTCGAAGGGTAGGGAAATCAAGGAGCGGGAGGATAGAGAACCACCTCTACTCGCCGGTCTTACCCCGTGTCCCGACCCACCCCGCAACCCTTTTCCGTACCTTCGAAAGCCACGCTTCTCCGAAGCGTGGCTGGCCGCAGCGTGGGGACGTTGGCCTCCTGGCTGCTTCGGGTCGTCCACACCCTCTTCGTTTCTTCGTAGAGATGTTGGGATCTTCGTGTCTCGGGTCTCAGCGTCCGTCTCTCCTGCTTCTCCCTCCTCGAGTCCGGATGTGTTCCTCCTTGCTTCCTGGATCCTCCCGGCACTTATTGGAGCTTGGGACCCCACGTGTAGAACGGAGGCGGGCCTTAGCTGGATGTCGTCCCAGTTAAAGGGACAGGTCTCTGTTTCGGGTTCGTCCGCTTCGGTTTCCTTAAAGGAGCCCTGGTCCCATTTATCCTGTAGGGAAAGAAGAGGGGGAGTGATAACCGGGGGCGCCGACCACCAGTCAGCCGTTAGCTCGGTCATCCCTGGTTCGGGGGTCACCCCGTGACACTCCTCCCCCCTAGGATTCTCCCAATCGGGGAGAGGAAAGACCCGCGAAAGAAAGTCAGCACTCCCATTACTGGTCCCTTTTTTATGTCTCACAGTGAAGGAAAAGGGCTGTAGGGATAGGAACCATCTGAGGACCCTGGCGTTCAGGCTTTTATTTCTGCTCATCCACTGCAGTGGGGCGTGGTCCGTGAACAAGGTAAAGGGGCGTCCCTCCAGATAGTACCTCAATTTATCGATAGACCACTTGATGGCGAGGCATTCTTTTTCTATCGTGGAATACTTGGTCTCTCGGGGGAACAGTCTCCTACTAATAAACAAGACGGGATGTTCCACCCCCTCAATGGATTCCTGGGACAAGACCGTCCCTATGCCATGGTCTGATGCGTCTGTATGCAGTATGAATGGCCTTGAAAAGACTGGTGAAGCTAGCACCGGGCTGGTGGTAATGGTGGATTTTAGCCGAAGAAATGCATCTACTGCCTCTTGGGAGGGATGTGTCAGAGCTGCGTTTCTAACGTCCTTGCGGAGCAAGTTGGTTAAAGGGGTTGCCAGGTCTGAGTAGTGTGGAATAAATCGTCTGTAATACCCCAATAGTCCTAAAAATGCTCTGAGATCCCTCTTGGTCTTGGGGAACGGGGTGTTTACGATCGCTTTCACCTTCTCGTCCTGTGGGGCTATCACCCCATGACCCAGGATAAAACCCAGGTACTTGACTTTGTGAAAGGCCATCCTGGACTTCTTAGAGTTCACATGGAGCCCTGCGTTTTGTAGGGATCGTAATACCGCATGAAGGTGTTGCAAGTGGGTCTCCCACGTGGGGCTGAACACCACTATGTCGTCTAGATAGGCCGATGCAAACGAGTGGTGTTTGTTTAGGACCATGTTCATTAGGCGCTGAAAGGTGGCCGGGGCGCCATGGAGGCCGAACGGGAGCACCGTAAACTCAAAAAGCCCATCAGGAGTCACAAAAGCTGTTTTCTTTCTGTCTGATACCCGTAGGGGGACCTGCCAATACCCTTTTGTCAAATCGATGGTGGTGATGTATGTTGCCTCCCCCAGTTTTTCTATCAGTTCATCGATTCTAGGTATCGGGTAGGCGTCAAAGGTAGAGATGGAGTTCAGGGCCCGAAAGTCCATACAAAACCGTGTTGACCCATCAGGTTTCGGCACCATGACGATGGGTGAAGACCATTCGCTCTTTGATGGGCGAACGACCCCCATGCCCAACATGTCCTTTACCTCTTTCCTTACTGCCTCTCTTTTTGCTGCCGGTATCCTGTATGCTTTTTGTTTCACTACTCTTCCGGGTATGGTCTCTATAGCATGTTCTGTGAGGGGGGTTTTTCCTGGTTTATCCGAAAAGATCGGGGCGTAACACTCTAAGACGTGGTTTAGGGACCTTCTTTGCTCCTCCGATATGTCAGTGTTTATCACTAACTGTTCTAATGTTTCTGAAGCATACGGGTAGGAAGGTAGGGTGAAGTGTGTGTTTTTGGGGAGGGGACCTATCCACTTCTTTAATAGGTTGATGTGGAACGTCTGGGTGCGAGAGGGTTTTACCTGTACCCTATAACTTGTTTTTCCGATGGTGCCTACGATCTTATAGGGACCAAGCCATTCCGACCGGAATTTACATGATGATGAGGGTAGCAAGACTAAGACCCAGTCGCCGATACTTAGGCGCCTCCACTTCTTTCCTTTATCGTACAGGATTTTCTGTCTCTCCTGTTTCTTCTCTAAGTGGGAGTAGGCCAGGTCCCTCAACTTCCCTATTTTATTCTTTAGGTTCTGTGTGTATTCGAGGAACCCTCGAGTTTCTTCTGTTTCCTCTTTTTCCCAGGCCTCCTTAGTTATTTCTAGAAGGGACCTGGGCTGCCTTCCGTACAATAGTTCGAAAGAAGAACACCCTAGGGAACTTTGCTTTTGACATCGGATCACATACAGGGCCAGAGGGAGCAGTTGGTCCCATTCCTTGCCGTCATTCTGAAGCATCTTTTTCAAAACCGTTTTCAGGGTACCGTTGTACCGCTCCACCAACCCATCGGTTTGGGGGTGGTACACGGACGTTTTTATATGACGGAGGTCGAGAGTTTTGCAGACCTCTTTCATGAGGCGAGACACGAAAGGGGTCCCTTGATCTGTGAGGATCTCCCTAGGGAATCCCACTCTCGAGAACAACTCAACGAGGCATTCCGAAATGTTGGCAGAGGTCGCTGCTCTCAAGGGAAAGGCCTCGGGAAACCTGGTTGAGTAGTCTACTATGACTAACGCATACAAGTTCCCTCTCTTCGTTTTTGGTAGGGGCCCAATCAGGTCCATACCGACTCTCTCAAATGGGGTACCAATGATGGGGAGTGGTTGTAGGGGTACTGGAGGAGGGTGGTATGAGTTTCTCTTCTGGCAGATATCGCATTCTTGACAGTGCCGTTTAACATCACCGTATATCACCGTATACCGCCGGCCAATAAAAATGTCTTAGTACGTTTTGGGTTGTCTTCTCGGCCCCTATGTGGCCTGCCATGAGGTGGGAATGTGAGAAAAACAAGATTTGCTCTCTGAAGGACATGGGTACGAGAAGTTGAGGAACGTCCTCCTCTGCAGCTACTCGGTAAACCAAGTCCTTATTAATTGTGAAGTGAGGGTACGTTGTGGGAGATGGGTTAGTCTTAGCGGTTTGCCATGCGTTTTGTAAGGTGGGGTCATTGAGTTGAGAAAACCTGAAACTCCGGTCCATAACCCAAGGCTCGGGGGAGACGAAGGCAGGAACCGTCTTCCCTGGACTCTCCTTCTCTGGGGTGGTATGTACTGTGGCCAGGAACATCTCTAGAAAGCCCAGGTTATCTGTCCCTATAAGGAGGTCTTCAGGTAAGTCTTCCAACACCCCTACCCTCACTGTGTGTGGTTCCCCTCTCTTGTGGATAAGGCTAATCTTGGCCACTGGGTACTGTTTCACGTCCCCGTGCACACACCGGATGTGGACTATTGCGTCGGGAAGGAGTTGGGAGGGAAATATAAGGGAACCCTGTATCACTGACTGTCTACAGCCTGAGTCCAGTAGGGCTTTTACGAGTCTCCCATTCACCTCCATGCTTACGTAAAAGGCTGCCCCCATCTCGGCCGTATACAAGATGGACCGAGGGATGTATCCTACGTCCATCGGTTCCTCCGGTGGTCTTTTTCTGGGACAGACTCTGGCGAGGTGGCCCCACTCCCCGCATTCAAAGCACTGCGGACCTCTAAATGGGGGGACGTCCGGCTTTGAAAATTTGGGACGGGATCCCTCCTGGTAGGAACGGTAGGTTTTCTTCTCCGTTTTCACCATCGTTGTTTTAGGTGGTTTTTCGGTTTCCCACATAGCCGGTCGAGGTTGGGCCCTGGCGAATGTGGTGGCCATGTCTACTGCCTGTTCTGTAGACAGATTCGTGTTGGCGTAGCCATTTCTGCGTATTATAAGGTAACGCCTCTAAGTATTGCTCAAGATATATTTTGTCCATGATACCTTCCTTAGTGCATTCATTTGGTCGCAGCCACTTGTCCGCTGCGGCCTTCAGCTGGAAGAAGAGGGTTTTAGGGTTTTCGCCGGGTGCTCCCCTCTCCCTCCGGAAGCGTAATCTAAATGCCTCTTCATCGAGACCTAGGTGGTCCAGAATGATGGCCTTGATGGCAGGGTATGACGTGGTCCCGTTCGCGTTTGCCACCTGGTAGGCGGCTTGGGCCTCTCCGGTTAACAGTGGTGCCAGAAAGAAGGGCCACTTCTCCGCCGGCCAGCCACAAGCCCTGGCGACCCTCTCAAAGTTCAACATAAACGCATCCAGGTCCTCCCCAGCTATATACTTCTGTAGGGACACCCCGGAGGGACCATGGTGTGGCCCAGTTGGGGTTGACGTCGCTGGACGGTCTGCCATCAGTTTCTGAAGGTTCTCCATTTGGGACGCCATGGAGTCTTTGAAGACTTCGCGGTCGGCCTGTGCCGACGTCATTTGACGCTCGACGGCCCATCCTAACTTGTCCTGGCCGTGGACGAGGTGTTGTATCAGGGAGACCATTATTACAGGTTCAATGGACATGTTGCCCGCATTCTCCACCACTTGTGGGCGTGGGGAAGGATCGAGGTCAAGACTGCGTCGAGTTAAGGTAGGTTTTATTGTTAGGGTACGTCTCCTTCGTACAGATGCCAGAGTTATGCCACAGTAATAATGTCTCTTATCCCGAGGCGTCTTCACTCCTGTCTGTCTATTCCCTTGTCTGGTCTCCTTCTGTCTTCCTCTTGCATCGCTCCGGTACATAGGAGGAAGAAGGGAACAGGGGTCAGTATAACGTACCAGCGTACGATGGGGAAGGGAGTGAGGGACCACCCGGTTTTGTGCTCAGTGCTATATACAGGGTGAAGGTGTTCGAAGGGTAGGGAAATCAAGGAGCGGGAGGATAGAGAACCACCTCTACTCACCGGTCTTACCCCGTGTCCCGACCCACCCCGCAACCCTTTTCCATACCTTCGAAAGCCACGCTTCTCCTGAAGCGTGGCTGGGCGCAGCGTGGGGACGTTGGCCTCCTGGCTGCTTCGGGTCGTCCACACCCTCTTCGTTTCTTCGTAGAGATGTTGGGATCTTCGTGTCTCGGGTCTCAGCGTCCGTCTCTCCTGCTTCTCCCTCCTCGAGTCCGGATGTGTTCCTCCTTGCTACCTGGATCCTCCCGGCACTTATTGGAGCTTGGGACCCCACGTGTAGAACGGAGGCGGGCCTTAGCTGGATGTCGTCCCAGTTAAAGGGACAGGTCTCTGTTTCGGGTTCGTCCGCTACGGTTTCCTTAAAGGAGCCCTGGTCCCATTTATCCTGTAGGGAAAGAAGAGGGGGAGTGATAACCGGGGGCGCCGACCACCAGTCAGCCGTTAGCTCGGTCATCCCTGGTTCGGGGGTCACCCCGTGACACACCTCCACCTGTTCAGGGTAATATAAGCAGAGCAAAACATGGTACAGACATTGGATACTCAGGAGGGAGTGGTAAGAATGATTATATGACAATTTCTTTTGCAGGACAATTACTGTGAATTCGACTCATGACGGTGCCTAGGAGAGGGGAAGAAGGAGTGCGTACTTGGCGCATCCTTACAGGTAGATCAGTCTGGTCCATATGTTGAAGGGAATGTGAAAGGTAATGATATTACTTTCCTTTTGGACACTGGTGCTACCAGGTCTACTGTGAGATCAGCAGACATCCCAGACCTTCCTCTCTCTGGTGAAGATATCCAAGTAGTGGGGGTAGCTAATCAAAGAATTAGAACACCTCTTACAGAACCAATGGAAGTCAAAATAGGAAACTTCAGAGAAATGCACCAATTTGTAGTGTGCGATTCTAGCCCAGTGAATTTATTAGGTAGAGACTTATGGTGCAAAATGAACTGTACAATTTTCTGCACGCCGGATGGTGTGGCAGTTCAGACACCAGATGAGGACCATGTATACAAAATTATGGTTGCAAAACAAGGTACAGAAATAGATGAAATGTTTTCGTTGATAACAAAAGATGAGTTGCCAGAAGAATTAAAAGGTACAGTAAACCAAATAGTATGGATTTCACCGGAAAAGAAGCAGGACTTATGGCAAAAATAGATCCAGTTCAAATTACTGTAAAAGAAGGTGCGATTTTCCCAAATACTAAACAATACAAAATGAGTGCAGAAGTAAAAGCAGGAGTCATTGAAGAAATCAATCGAATGGTAAAACAAAACATTCTAAAAAGAAGTAATGAGTAGCCCATGCAATTCACCAATCATGGGACTAAAGAAACCTAGTGGAAAATATAGAATTGTTCAGGACCTGAGGAAAATAAATAAGATTGTAGAACCATGTTGTCCTATAGTACCAAATCCTGCAGTAATACTATATCAGATTCCTTGGAATGCAGGATGGTTCACAGTAATTGACTTGTGTCAAGCATTCTTTTCAATACCATTGCATCCAGACAGACAGTATCTTTTCTCATTCAAATTTGAAAATAAAGTATATGTGTGGAATCGTGTTCCTCAGGGGTACACAGAAAGTCCTTCCATTTTCAACCAGATACTGAAAAAGTGCCTTGAAAAACTAGTGATACCAGGAAGCTCAGTTTTAGTTCAATATATCGACGACTTATTAGTAGCGTCGACCACCAGAGAAGACTGGGTTGTTGATTCCATAGCATTATTAAATCTTTTGGCTGAGGAAGGGCATAAAGTCTCACCTGAAAAGTTACAGTTTTGCAGGACAGCAGTTAAATATCTGGGACATCAAATTGAGAGGGGAAAAAGAAGAATAACCTCTGAAAGAGTAGAATTAATAAAGAGAATGCAAATGCCTGTAACCCAAAGACAAGTGCGAATGTTCCTAGGAATAGTAGGATACTGTCGACAATGGATACCAAATTTTTCCATGTTGGCTAAGCCCTTAATTAACATGACGAAAAAGAAAGCAAAGGATCCTGTTGAGTGGGAGGATGAAAGTGTAGAAGCTTTTGTAAAATTGAGAAACGCACTTTGTTCAGCACCTGCCTTAGGCATGCCTGATTATAAAAGAGAATTCGCATTATTCTGTCAAGAGAGAGAAAACTGTGCACTTTCTGTCCTAACTCAGAGACATGGACTAGACAGACGTCCTATAGCATACTTTTCTGCTACATTGGACCCAGTAGCAGCCGCGTTGCCAGGATGCTTAAAAGCAGTAGCAGCAACTTGTTTGAGCATTGAACAAAGCGAGTCAATTGTGATGGGACATCCTGTAAAAGTGTATGTTCCACATGCAGTTGTGATTCTGTTGACAAGAACCCGAACTCAGCATCTTACTCCCAGTCGGCTGACTAAATATGAGAGAATAATAATGGGTGCTGAAAATGTGACCATGGTAAGGTGTACGATAATAAATCCAGCAAATCTATTGCCAGACCCATATCATGAAACAAATAAAGATGACGAAGAAGATGAACATGATTGTGTACAGACTACAAAATTATGTACAAAACCACGCCCAGATATAGAGGAACAGCCTCTTAAAAAGCCAGACAGGGAGCTATTTGTCGATGGTTCATGTCAAAGACATGAAGATGGTAAACTAACTGCTGCCTATGCGGTATGTGAATTAACTGGAATAGTCGAAGCATCCTATTTTCCAGGAGTAAAATCTGCACAAGTAGCTGAATTGATTGCATTGATAAAAGCTTGCAAAATTGGGAGGAATCAGAGAGTAACTATATTTACTGATAGTCAATATGGTTACGGGGTTGTGCTACGATTTTGGCCAACTATGGATGCAGAGGGATTTCATGACTTCTTCAGGATCCCCTATTAAAAATGGACAATTTGTAAGGGAATTGCTAGAAGCAATACAATCACCAAAAGAATTGGCTGTGGTGAAATGTGCCGCACACCAGTCAGGAGATGACTGGGTGGTAGTTGGCAACAGATATGCAGACCTGGTGGCTCAACATTGTGCCAAAACCAGAACGTCAGTAAATAAGAGGGTGGAAAGAATGGGAATCAGCTGCCAACTTATGCTGTATATGCCACCAGAAACTTGGAATGAAGTAAAGAAATTGCAAGATGAGGTTGAGGAAAGTGAGAAGAATTTGTGGATTAAAGTAGGTTGTTCCCAAAGAGGAGATGATGAAGTGTGGATCAGTGCAGATGGCAGACCAGTCATGCCAGATTGTTTACTCTAACAAATGGCCAGAATGCATCATGGAGACACACACATAGGGAGAGATGCAATGATTAGGCTGTTCAGACAAAATTGGTATAATCCCATATTCAGGGCTGTTGCAGAGAGTCTTTGCCAGAGATGTCTAACTTGCCAAATGCACAATCCAGGCAGGAAAACGATAATTGGGTTTGGAAAGATTGGAAGGGCAGATGGCCCATTTATAAGACTCCAGTTTGACTTCATACAGTTAACACCATGTAGAGGGCTGAAATACGTACTAGTCATAGTGGGCCTGTTTTCAAAGTGGGTGGAGGCTTACCCTACTAGAAGAAATGACAGCATTACAGTCGCAAAACTGTTGCTACGAGAGCTCATTCCAAGATTTAGTTTTCCAGTATCTTTGGAATCAGATAGAGGAAAACACTTTAATAGTGAAGTGATCCAGATAATCTGTGAAGCATTTCAAATCAAACAGAAATTGCACTGTGCATATCGCCCAGAGGCTTCTGGAGTGGTTGAACAATTGAATGGCACTATAAAGTCAAGATTGGGAAAAATGTGTGCATCAACATCATTAGAGTGGCCAGACGCATTGCCACTTGTCCTGATGGGAATAAGAAGCATACCGGACAAAACGACAGGATTGAGCCCCCATGAAATAATGATGGGAAGAGCAATGAGACAAACACATGTTCCCACAAACAAATTAGTAAATATATCTGATGATATGGTTCTGGATTATTGCAAAGGATTGGCTGACCTCGTGCGTTCTGTCTCATCAGGTTGGAGAAGACGCAGTTTCCAGACAGCCTGAATTAGAACATGATCTGAATCCTGGTGATTGGGTGGTAGTGAAGAATCACACCAGAGAAACGTGTCTATCACCCAGGTGGAGCAGACCTTGTCAAGTCATATTGACCACCAATACAGCAGTGAAGTGTGCAAGATTTCCTAATTGGATTCATGTAAGCCACACAAAGAGTACCAGAACCTGAAGAAGAGAATACACAGACAACGCCAATCACTGAAGAAGCTGAAGGTTGCCCAGCTGAGGAATCTCAAGCTAGAGGTTTGAGAGAAGCTGACGAAGAACAACCGAGCACAAGTCAGGATTGGATACCAGTGGTAGAAGTGCCTGAAGTATACCACAGAACGAGAAATCAAACTAAATTGGAAGAAATTGAAGAAGATCAGATAGGTGAAGAAGAAACAGTTCGGGATCAAGAAGACAAGATAGTAAAAGATCCTGAACTAAATCAGATAGGGAAAGAAAATTGGACTAAAAACAGTGAAGATTTAATAAACTTTGAAGAGGGACAGACAGGTCTAGAAGAAGCAGGTCAGGCTGCAGAAGTTCACAGTGCAATAAGCCCTGATCAGAAGCAGTTAGATCAAGAAGAATTCACTAAAGAAAAAGGGGTTGATACAAATGAACATAAAGAAATAAAAAGGGAACAAGGTCAACATCTTGAAAGTAATTGTGGAGCTACTGAAGAGAAACCAATCAGACCTGAAAAAGAACAAACAAAAGAAGCAGTAATCAAAGAAAACAAAACAGTATTGAGAAATGAAAATAACGAGATTTCTGAAGACGTAAACAGAGAAACCGTACCAACCAAGAAGACAAGAAAAGGAGATCATTGGCCAAGTGTCATCAAAAGAGTAAAATACCACATAACAACCAGAAGTGAAGATCCAGAACAAGTACCTGAAGTGACAAGTCAAACTGAACAAGAGAAAAAGTCAGGAAAAAGAAAAAGTAAAAGACTGAGACTTGTGAATAACAAATTCAAGGGTCCTGACTGGACTTATATTATTCTTGAAGATTTTGAAAGCTCAGAGTCAAGTGACAGTGGTGGCGAAGGAACAAGTGCAGAACTAACATACGAAGAAGAAACAAGACCACCCTGACTAAACAAAAGAATCCTCAAAAGAAAAGAAGAAGAGATAAGAAGAACAATCTTCCTTGTCGAAAAATGCCTGATGATAGAGTTACTGGGAGACCAAAACGAAATTGTTGTAGGAGATGCTGTGCAATTTGCATATGTAGTCTAGTATTGGTGCTTATGGTATGGCTAGTACTGATTGTAGCAGTTCCTTACCTTATGATAATAGATAAGAAGATTAATAACGAAACTAAAGGGAGGATAGCAAACATGAAGGGTAATAGAGTAGAACTAATGGCAGAAGATGAGGCAGAAATTCATCATGAAGTAGCAGAAAACGACACTAGTTTAAATGTTTTCACAAAGTTATTGTTTCAATATGTAGATACCATGGAAGTTAGTAATTGTTATGTCTGTATGAAGTTACCTGAATCAGTAGCGGAAGGATTAACATACCATCATTTACCACTGACATATGGCATCTCATGTAGTGTATTAACAAGTTTATTTTATAAAACAGGTAGACTGCAGTATTATTATTCAAACTTAGATGTGATATTTTCTGAAGTTCCAATTCGCAAGAATATGAACCCAGTGCTTAGTAGTCAAGACGCACAGTTTATGGGAGAGTTTTTCTTAACAATGAAATCGATAGACATAACACATGCACATAGACACAATTTAACATGTTCTTTACTAGAAGAAGAAAATATATTTTTGAATTTAGTAGAAGATAGAAGACATGATTTTCAAAAGAAAGCTTCAGAGCATAAGGCTCAGTTGCCACCTTGGGCGGAGAAAGAAGGGAGTTATACACCTGGCAAAGCTCAAGCTGCAATGGCTCTGGATTTCGTAAAGACAGGGAAAATTTGTCTTCATAGGTTAAAGACCGATTATAACAATGTTTTCATTGGTACCAGTGAATGTGAACACAATTTTTTAATTCTTGGAGGTTGGTGACTCAAAGGAGGAACTGATTCAGTTTTTCCTGGAATTTATTATGTATGCGGGAACAAGGCTTACTTTAGGCTTCCTGCACGGTGGTATGGAAGTTGTTATTTTGGAATAGTTTTTCCAAAAATATACCACGTAAAAAGAAACACTGGAAGCAATGAAAACTATAATGAATTAATACGTAGTAAAAGAGCTAGTTTTTCAGAAATTGTAGGTGATATATTTGGTGCATTGATCCCTTCAGTGGGAATAATTCTGAACTCAAGGAAAGTATGTAAATTGTCTACAGTGGTTGATCGTTTATCAACGGATACTGCTGGAGGTTTTCTAATGATTAATGCGGAGATGGTTGCGATTAGAACTATGGTGATGCAAAATCGACTTGCTCTTGACATTCTATTGGCAAAAGAGGGAGGAGTCTGTAAATTATTGAGGACGAAACATTGTTGCACTTATATTCCTGATAAGAGTGCAGAAATTGGAACGTATATTCAGAACATAACTAAACTTGAGAAAGAACTTAAACCACTGGAAGTTGATAGTGTGTGGGAAAGATTGACAAATAGTATCTCGTCAATTGGAACCTGGTTTGCTAATGTAGGAAAAGGACTTATAGGTCAAATATTAGTACCCTTAGCAGGGATAGCAATAATAATTTTGGCAATAACAATATGGTGCAAATGCTGTAGAAAGAATGGAACATATAAAGTGACAGGAAAAGGAAAGAAGAGAAAACTAGAAGAATGGAGAAGTGATTTATACAAGAAATTAAAAGGAGACTGTAAGAATAGAAAAAGTAAAAATGAGAATGAAACGATTTGCTAGAAGTTGGCATCTGATTGAGGGTAGTATTTTTTTATGGCTCAGAAACGCCATCAGAGAGGGGATTGATGGAGCAAGGTTTCAAAAATGAAACTTGCTTGTATGCAATCCTCCTCATAGTATTAATTTATTAAATTTGTACTGTCAATACTAATCTTTGCATTCACGAACACAAAAGGGATAGACGCTTGCCTATGTGTTTTACTAATGAATAACGCTTGTCTATAAACCAAGATGGCCGCTAAAAGCGCGGACTTCATTGCGCATGTCGCAACCTGATCACATGGTGTGACGTCTTTCTTTGCTTGGTGGGAAACTTCTGCTTCTGTGCAGTGTGCATTAAAATGGCCGCTAAATGTTTTCACATGCTTAAGCTTGCTCTTATGTCATTATTAAATTGTCGTTTTCTTAACGCTACTAATGCAGGATAGTATTATGATTAAATGGGAATAGAGTAGGGAAAGTGGGCATACAGTGAAACATTTTATTTGTGATTTTAATATTTCCTTCTTGCACTTTTAGTAATTCGTAAACTTGGGCCTGGGATGGTGTCTTGAAACTCGAGAGACAGATGGTTCTGCGCATGTGTCCTGTAAGCCTGCCAAGTGAAGTCAACTTGGACGTCTCCCAAGGCCACGACCTATTGGCCGAAGATGATGTACTCAATGTTTCCGGCGGACAAATTGTTACTTTTCTCCTGTAAAATGTATAACATTTGTCGTGAGACGGGTGGGAAATAAAGTGAATGTATTAATTTGAAGGGGCGGGAAGCTAAATACAATAGGCTTCACAATTTAGGCCAAAATTGACATGGTACGAGAATCCACCCCTGTCCCTGTCCAATCAGAAGTAGTGGTCCCATATTTTAGCAACATTAAGGGGAGGTACATGGGCGTAGAAGGGTATAATAGAATATAGCATTAGTAATTAGTTAGCACAGACTCTCAGAACATACAGAAGAGCTCCAGGCTGCCATGCTGATCGGTTGCTGACTGAATCCCTATCCGGAAGAGGTCCTGAGGAGGGGGCGGCGGAGTCCATTAGAACGGGAGAATCGAGGAGAAGTTGAGTGCCAGAGAGGGGAACAGCGCAGGCATCGTTATAGAGAGGTTACCGGTCCTGTCCTGGAAGAGGTCTTTGCTCTTCATCCTTCCTGGGTCCTATCTTTTCCAACTCCTTGGCCAAGGGGCTTGGTTCTCGCATTTTAGGTAACTATACTGCAACCTTTAGTTGCGCTGCTGTCTCTATTCTCTCCCTTCCTTAAACACCGTCATTTATTAGCAAAAATCATTTCTATGCTTTTTTTGGGGTATTACAATCAAGTACCGTGTTTCTGTATTTTACTCTGCTAAAACTTTAGATAAACATTTTAAAACTTCCTGACTCAGTGATTATTTCAGGATTATGTATTATAGTGAATGTCACTCATTTTAAACTTCCCAATTAGCAAAGGATCCATTGGTAAGTTATTACTCTTCAATCAGAAGGTAATTGGTAGCAGGGATTTTTGATAAGAGTACATCTGACACCCAGCGTAAGTATTAGTGTAGTGTGAATGTATGGGCCCAAGTGAGTATATGGTGTATGAATGCTGTTGGCTAATATTGCGCTGGATCAGAACGAAAGAAGGGAAGCAAGAAAAAAGAAAGGAAATAGCAGGAAAGAAAAGAAATCAAGAAAGGTAGGCAGGAAAAAAGGGAAGAACGAAACATTAAAGGAAATAAAGCAGAAAACAAGGAAAGTGGGAAAGTGGGAAAGAAGGCAAAAAAGAAGCAAAGAAAGCAAGAAGAAAGGACGGATATGTAGATGGAGCAGAAAGGGAAGAAAGAAGAAATGAAAGAAGGAAAAAAGGAAAGAAGTTACAAAAGAACAAAAGCAGGAAAGAAAGAAGCTAAGAAAGAACAAAAGCAGGAATGAAAGCAGTAAAGAAGGAAAGAATAAGAAAGAAAGGAAGAATGAAAAAAGGATAGAAAGATTGAATGAAAGAAGGAAAGAAAGAAAAAGGCAGGGAACAAGGAAGGAAGGAAAGAGAAATAAAGAAGCAAAGAAATAATGATGGAAAGATAGATGGAAAGAAAAAAGTAAAGAAGGGATGAAAGATAGGAAGGAAAGAATGAAGGAAAGAAAAAAAGCAAAAGAGAAAGAAAGAAAAAGAAACAAACAAAAGTAAATAAAGAAAAAAGAAATGAAGGCAAAAAAAAGAAAAAAGATAGAAAGAGCCAATTAAAGAAAAAAGAAAGAAGGCAAGAGAGAAAGAAAGCAAGAAAGTAGGATGGAAAGACAAACAAAGACATAAGGAAAGAAAGAAATCAAGGACAGAAGGAAATAAATTAAATAAAGATATTTCAAGTACCGCAAATAAACACAATAAAGGCTGGTCTTCTTCCAGGGCAAAGATTAGGAAAGAACCACTGGTGAAATTGAGTCGTGAATAAGTGTGTTCTGAAAAACTGTCCACTTATGAATTCACATGTATAATATTGAAGCTATCCGTTTGTGTGCTGCATGCATATGAAAATGAGGAACTTAATACAGAACCGTTTCAGATGGACGCCATCTGTTATGCTATGAAACACCAGAAGTCTGATAAACAAATGACAGTCCTAAAGGAATTTACAACAGGATTGGCAGGAGACAGAAACTAATAAAAGGGTGGAATGTGGCCCATGCTGACATCTGGTAGAAAGCGTCCTGCTTTCACCTCAGGCTCTAAACACAACGGCAACACAAAAGTAATTATAAAGGGAAAAAAACAGAAAAACTGGCACTAAAGGGGACTACCTTGTGTGTGGAAATGCTCATTGTGAAAGAGCAAAATGCAGTCACTCAAAGTGAAATTAACCAAAGGCTGAAGTAGGATGACCTATGCTATATGCTGTAGTGGGCAGAAGCAAAATGCGAACGACAACAGCAGACCAATGGATGCAGAGAGGTAGCTGAAAGTCCCTTTTAAGTAAATATTTTATACATATAATTTTAGTAAAATCAAAAGGTCTTGGCTAATGCCAGACCTAATGAGGATGCAGTGAAAAGAGGAGGCTATAGTAAGCAGTGCCACGTCTTCCACCAACAACCCATCATAGGCCCCAACAAATCATGTCCACAAAGGGTGCATGTTTCTGGGGCCAGTACACCCTCTGTGGGTGTACTGTTTCCAAAACAGAACTGTATTGTGACCAATCAATGGCTATTTAAGACTGTTACTCAAAGTTTGAGATCATGAAACCACCCACCCTTCGAAGGGTAGCGTTACAAATAGTCTAAAATTTACTAAGAGAGCAGAAAGCCCAAAAGGACACATGAAGAGAGACAGGTACACCTGCAGGTATCTATTCCTCAATACCCCAGCAATGACAAGGCTTAAACAATATCTAGGAACAAGAAAAGTACACCTCTAAATGAAGAGCAAACCTGCCAGGACCACATGTTTTAGAAAGCCAACCAATGATGCACATGCAGAATAACAAAAAGTGACACTGAAAAGCATATTACCACTGGGTCCAAAAATCTGTGAGACACTGGTACATCAGAAATAAAATATTACAGGTCCACTGCAAAACCTCATTACTTTGGCTTACATGACTCCATTATGTGCTAAACTAAAACAAATGAGACACAAATAATGTAAGTGTGCTGTATTTTCCTGATGAATCATTATAAAGTTGACATGACAAGTTCTCGGATTTATTTGCAGTGTCATATGCTGCACATTTTATATGTGCTTTCTAGTTTTTCTGTCTGTGCAGTTAAAATGTCCTTCAGTGTTGTGAGAAATTGGGCTGTTGGTTGAATGGGGGATGACCCCTCATCAAGGATCAGCTACAATAACCATCAGGGCAAACCACAAAGGGCTCTAAATTAAATTGTGCTTAACCCTCTGGTAGCTTTGCACAAAGCAGTCAGGCTTAACTTAGAAGCAATATTTAAAGTATTTATGAAGCACACAAACAGTCATACAGTGAAAAAAACACACAAAAAAACACAAATTTAGAAAAATAAGCCAAATTTAAATTCATGATTTGACATAAAAATGAGCAAACTCAAATTAGTAGAACTAGAGTTATGAATTTTTAAACGTTAAGGTTAAAAATAGCACTTAAAAGATCAAAGCGGCAACTAAGGGCATCTTGTCACTCGAGACTAGGTCAAAGTCAAAAAATATAGCCGAGCGCGGGTCAGATACAAAAAATGGATTGGGCAGGAAAATTTTCTGAGAAGGCAAAGTTCAGCAGGGCAAGGCTGCAGGCAGTGTCCAAGGAGGAAGCGTAATCGTTGTGGAGCTGGTGGATGAAGTCGTAGTGAAGATTTCTACGTTCAGATGAAGCTGTAGCTAACGAGAGTTCCAGGAGGCTTAACCCCATTTGCCGAAAGATCCCTGAACAGGATTTTGCTGCCGAGGAGAATAACGTAGCAGGAGTTGCCGCATACTCGGGCTGACCGACGATGCAGCTTGGGCGGATAGATGACCAGGTCTCCTCTTAGTTCTCAGAGCAGTTTTTAGCCCAACATTTTTTAAGTCCCAAGTTTTGGATTTTGGCTATCTGGGCACTTTTAGCACCACGACCAAGTGTCTAGGACTGGAGATGCACCACTTCCGGGATTAGAACTCAGTCAGGCTGGGCCTAGGTGCGGGTTCAAGATGGTTGGAGCCTTTTCTGTCCCTGAGGCTCTGATCAGGAGGCCAGCTAAGTAGTCCTCCGAGTCAACTGTGGTAGTCCTGGGTTCAACAGTAGAACAGGGTTCAACAGTAGAATAGGGCTCAAATAGCAGAACAGGCCTCTGAGAGTTCAAGGCAGACTGAGGGCAGCAAAGCAGTCCTTTCAGCTGCAGCAAAGCAGTCATCTGAAGTGCACAGCAGGCCATAGCATTAGGCAGTCCGCAGAGTAATTCCGCAGGTCCAGAAAGTACACTGAAGAGTGGGTCTGAGGATCCCATTTTTATACCTGGTGCCTCCTTTGAAGTAGGAGACGTTTTTAAAGAATTCCCTTGAGGTGCTTGAAGGTTTCCAACTCCTCTGCCCTGGCTCCAAATTGGTAGAGCTCAGTCTATTCAGTTGCAAGTGGGGCTGTGCCCATCTCCGCCCCCTTATCTTGCAAATTGATGGCCATCCAGGCACACCTAAACCCTCTACTGTTTGGCAGTGAGGGAGGAAGAAACAAAGTCCAACTGTCAGCTACACCCAGTCATGTGACCCATCAACAGGCTGTAGACACCAAATAGGGCAGGATAATGGCAACTTTCTAGTAGTGGCATTTTCAAAATTGTAACTTAAAATCTGACGTTACCATTAAAGAGGATTTGATTACAACTCGTCAGGCACTGAACATGAAAAGTCTACCTATTCCCAATCAAAAGATTGCACATAATAAATGTAACAAGGCAATCCGATGTTAACCTATTGGGAGAGGTCGGCCTCATGATAGTGAAACACTAATTTAAAGGCTTTTCATTACCAGGACACACAAAAGTACATGTCCAACCTTTTAATTACAATGCACCTTGCCCTATGGGCTACCTAGGGTCTACCCCAGGGGGACTTAGATGTGATTAAAGGGGAGTTTAAGGCTTGGCAAGAGGGTTATGTTGCCAAGTTGAATTGGCAGTTTAAAACTGCATTCAGGTTACAATGGCAGACCTGGGTCTTGTTTAAGGGGCTATTTATGTGGGTGGCAAAATAAGTGCTGCTGGCCCACTAGTAGCATTTAATTTACAGGCCCTGGCTATCTGGTATGTCTCTTTACTAGGGACTTATAAGTAAACTGAATATGCCAATCCAGTGTAAACTAGTTTTGCCATGTTTTAAGGAGAGAGCACAAGCACTCTAGCCCTGGTTAGCAGTTGTAAAGTGCACAAAGTCCTAAAGCCAACAAACAAGAATTCAGCAACATAGAAGTGTGAAGGAAAAAAGTTTGGGTAAGACCACCCTAAGGCTGACATGTCTAACAAGTATTTAATAAATTGTGTGTTTAAGTTAGCATAATTTGGCCACAAAATGAATATTGGACCTTAGCTTGATTGCATTGAAAACATGGCTTTTAAAAGTTGCACTGTGCACCACCTTTATGCAGTGCTTTTCTTCTTTTTATTACATAGTTGAAATGTGCTCTGTTCTTGTGGTAAAATTTATTTAAGCCGTAACAATTGTAGAGTTCACTACCTGCTGCCGGAGGAACACACCTGCAATGCTTAAACATTCAATGTTGTTGTCTTGCTGGTAGAACATGGGTTATACAAATTTTCAAGCAGCTATTGTTTAGTAATTTTGAAAGGGTTTCTAGAGTGAGCTTGTTTTACATAGTGTAATTTCTAAATGATGATTGGCTTGAATTGTTGCAATTTTTAGGAGTAGAGACCATGGTGCCACTTCACTTCGTGGTTAGGGCTTTAATCTTTGCTTCTAAAATGCTATAAAATCTGTTGTATTTTGGAAGATGGCCAATGCTTTTTCCTTATGTCACAGAGGCAGACTCGAAGTTAGACCGTCATTTGATCTTATACTCACTTTTTCATGATTCTCTCCTGCCTTTAAACTGAGCAGTCCCTATGACTATTTGCTCTTTGATTTATTATTTGCTTGAGGCTAGACCCTATTTGATTCTAGCTATTGACTAGAATGCGGCTCAGCTTCCACTGCTCATGCTGATGCACATTTATTTGCATTTTGAGTATTTTGAAATCATTTCCTTAACCGTTGACTTTCCTTTCTGTAATAATTTTAGATTTTAAATAAACCTACCTGGTTCACATTGGAACCATGTCTCATGGATTTTCCAGTGTAGATTTTCCTGTGTGGGTTCTCTGGGTTTCCTTGTAATTTAGGCCTATGGCTCTCATCCTTTGGGACTCACAAATGGCCTGACCAATGTTATCGGCCTTTAATACCAAAAACTGTGGAAACAGTTTTTGGTAGCAGGGATGGTTTTGATAAATTAGGAAAAAATGGTTGAAATGGTAGCGCACATCTTAAAATTTGCATTCCCCAAATTGTTAGAGTTAGGGAGATTCTATCATCCCATAGCCTGAAGTTCCTGGAATCGCGTGAATGTACAGGTTCAGTTGAAGTTGTCAGAAATTGCATTATAGGAGTATAAATAGGGCTTGTCTTGCATGTGGTGTGCAGTTTCTTATGCTGTTTGTGATGGTATGGACAATGCCCATATTGTTGTTTTGTGACATGTGAACTGCAGTGATTATATCTTTTGCAGAGTGTTGCAGATTGCATTGCAGTGGTACTATGTTATTTTGATTTTGTGTTTCATGTTACGCATCAAGCATTGAAGCTGAAATCTGTATTGCATTGTAATTGTTAAAACAGTTTAGAATTGTGTTTAACACTTTGCCTACGGCAGGAATTCCAGCCCGGTGCTGGACATTCCAATCGCGGGCGTGGTCGTGACGGAACCATGCCGTCATGAGCACAGCCCAACCGTGACTCATGACGGCATGGTTCCGTCACAAGCATCGAAGGGGTTAATGAAAATACTGTGATTTAAATGCCATTTTTGTTTTTATTTGTTGGTTAACGGATTAGAAAGAATTCAAGATCCTTACTGCCCTATATACGTTTGAACTGACTAGGTTGTGTCATTCATTTAACTGCGCACAGCAAACAGATACACAAACTTAAAAGGTAGATTACCACTAGCCGGAAATTTATGTTAGTTTGATTGCAAGTGCTTTTATTGTTTTTCCTATTTTTTGTGGTGAGTTCGATTCCTATCCCAAATTCTGGCAGGCAGAAAAGGTAATTGTTTTGTTTACAGTTTGACTTTCATGTCTCATTTTGAAATCATATTGTAATTGAGTGGTTTTTTGTGTGTTGGTAATACATGTACACTAAATCAAATTTGACTGAAAATGGCAGCTGCATTGAAGAAGTCTAAAATCCCTGTTTTGAAGGTGATAAGGTTCATCTGCCCATTTCATTTTATTAAACTCAGGTCTTTATAATTGTTTGTGGCTTAGAAATTGGAATAAGATCACTGCTGATGACAAAAACATGCAATTTCCTTTGAATGGCACCTTTCTTGTCCAAAAGATCAAATACCTGAGGTGTGCTATGCATAAGAAGAAGCCACAGCCTAAATATGCACAGTTTGATGCATTGAATTATTGCGATGTGGCAAATGAGAAGGAGCATAAGAAAATTATGTAAGGCCATGTTAGAAACGCAGTGAGTAACTGGTTAGAATTGAGATGATGGACGCAAATGAAAGCATGGAGAGAGGCCTTGGTAGAGGGTGTGCGTGTGCTTCCTGCGACTGTTAAAGAAACAATCAAAAACCTGACAAATTGTAAAGATGAAATCAACAGTGAAAAAAGAAAGATTAAAGAGATAGACAGATCACTTTCTGGTGATTCTGATAAAGAGGATAGATTTTTAGATGATTGATTAAATTAGAGTCCACCGTGGTATAATGATGAAACAAGACCGCAGGTGAGAGGAGCTGAAGAGAAGAGCCTTGTTTTGCCAGGACATAGTATGTCAGTACTAGCATCGAGTGAGCCAGTAACAAATGAAATTGACAATTATGGACTTAAAGCGGAGTTGGAAAAATTACTAATGGTAGTACTGGTTTAGAGAATATCATATAGTGAGGAAGAATTGAGATAGCCGAGTAAGGAAGCAGCAAGACATGTGTGTGCTACATATGAGAAGCTTGAAGAACTGGAAGGTGAATATAACGTGGATTTGTATAAAAGCAAATTGTGCAGAAATCACAGAATGGACATGAGTGACGATGAAAGACAAGTAATGAGATTCATGAGCTTGAGAGCGCATTTTAGAGATTTATTAAGGATTATAATTGAGTGAGAATATTTAAAATTATTTAGAATTAATTGGTCAAGAGAAAACGGGAGTCACAAAAACAGAAGAAAACTGGAAAAGAAAAAGAAATAAGCGTGATTGATTCCAAGTGTGAAGTGGTTGCGGGAGATCCGTTGAGTGAAGTGCATGGAGGCTGTACCATGGATGATATCTGACTTTTATGAAAAACTTTCCAAAGCTTAGAGAAGAACCAGGAAAGTGGTATACAGAGGATGAAAGGATTGTCATAATTTCGAAAGTGCTTTGAATAGATTTGAATGCATTATTTAAAATTATAGTTCATAAAAATTTGTGGATAGAGTGTAAAGGAGTTGTAAATTGTCCAGATGCAGAGGTACCAAGATTAACTCTCCTGATTAGTCCATCTCCTGTTATGTAGAAATATAAATAAGTGATTGGACATTTTTTTAAAACTGTTTATATTTATTTTAGAACAATCAACAGCACAGAAGCATACAAGGTAGGATGAGTCGTCAATGTTGTAGCGAACAAGCAGTAGCATATATAAGCAATGCATGAATGATCTTCACAGTGACTCCTAAGTACAGCATTGTATAAAGAAAAAGTATGAAGTCCAGTAATACAGAGTAAGGAGAGTGCCGGTGTTAAACTCTATGTAGTACATTTATGCCACAAGGTACCAGAAAGGAATGAAAGCAAAACAAGGGAAACATCCAGCAATTCCTGCCTGTACATCTAGTAGGGGATATTAGGTACCTAAAGCCATACCGCCTAAAGGGAATATATAGTAAGGAGTCAGCCTATTCTGCGTCAAAGAGGAAGTGTATTACCAAGTGGGGAGGGAGACAAGGGTAGAGAGAGTAGTCTTCTGACTCCAGTAAACTGTGTCAAGAACTTGAGAGTTCTGGTGAACAACAAACTGTCTTATTGTGAACAATCTAAGGCAGTGTCTTCCGTTGCCTTTCTTGTCTTGAAATTAATCAGGAAAATTCTTCCCTTTTTACCACAGCCCCTTCGTAAAACTGTGGTGTCCTTATTGGCACTATTCAAGATTGATTATTACAATGGGCTTTATCTAAATGCTCATCAACAGGTCCTAAACAAACTCCAGACCTTGCAAAACGCCGCTTCTCGGCTCTGTATAATGTCTCCAAATATCACTCTGCTTCTAAACTTATTACTCAACTTCATTGGCTACCTGTGAGACAAAGGTCACATTCAAAGCCCTTTGCCCAGTTTTCAAAGCCCTTTGCACAGTTTTGAAAGCCCTGCATGGGACAGGTCCAGATTTTCTGAGGGAGAGCTTTTCCTGGTATGCACCAGGCCGTTCTCTTCGCTCCTCCTCTGCCAGACTTCTTCAGATATTCGATGTGGGGAGGCAGAAGCTTTTTTTCTAGGGTATCTAAGGCCTGGAATGAACGTTCCCTCAATATCAAACCTCTTGTCATTCAGACAGGCCTTCAAAACCTAGCTCTTTCTTCAGGGTTAGTTCTCTATTCCTCACCTGAACTCATCACTCAGCTAGCACCAAGTCGCCCCTCTGGGCTATCGAGCTCTTTATAATTTTTTTTAACATAACATAATTTGGTTGAGGGGAGGGGAGCATGCTGTGAGATCTCAACAATCCACATCTGCGCGGAATCCGCAAAGGGTGGTGGAAGGATGCATGGTGAGTGCCGATCTAAAACCACATTATTGATGAGAGGGAGAGGACATCAGGACTACAGGGCACGATGTCTGGTACTGATCAACAGTGAACGGCAAATAATCTTGCAGGTGTTGCCAGATATCTTTCGATCTAGAGGTCAGGGTCACAGTACATTATGCTAGTAAGCCAGTTAACTTTATTAGGCGGCAGGCGATGTGTATGGCAACCTCACATTTGGCGAGCAGCAATGGCATTGCAGTGAACTTTCTAGTGCTTTTAGGGAGGTCAGGGTGTACCCCAACAAGGCAATAAGTGGATCAGATTCCAGTTCAACCCCTACATTTGCGTCAACAGGGAAAAAAATCTCACCCCAGTAGTGTTCAATATGTCTGCAAGTCCATGTAATATGGAAAAAGTCTGCACCGGAGGTGTGACACTTGGGACAGTCCGAAGAGCGAGATTGGTTATATTTATGTCGGTTGTTGCGAGTTATGTAAGAGTGGCTTAGAAACTTAATATGAACAAGCTTGTGGCAGTGGTTTGGGGATACAAGTCAAGTCTGGGCGCAGCATGCCGTCCACATTTTATCAGTGATGGATCTCCCCAGGTCACGTTCCCAGTAGGATCTAAGTTTTACATTGTTAGTCAGGAGTAGTGCAATGCTAGCACGTTATAGTTTGGATACCAGTGGACCTCCATCTGAATCAGTAATCATCAAAGTGAGAGGAGGGAACTTAGCTGGTGCTAATGGGTAAGAACCTATAGCAGTTCTCAGTGCATTATGGATGCAGTGAAGAATAAAACAATCCATAAGTGGAGCATCGTGGAGTGTGACGGGGAATGGCCATTGGGGAAGAGGTCACCAAAAGTGTGGAGACCTACGTTTTACCAGGGTTTCGCAGGTTATGGGGAGCCAAGGATTATCCACCGTTAGTAGGGCCAGAGAATAAAGAAGAGAACCCCCCAGGAGCTGTTGAAGTTTCCTCCACACCCAGCAGGTGGTGAAGAGCGTTTGAATATCTTTGGACTCTAACAAGGTCGTATGGAGGCGAGTGGCATATGTGCTACCAGGTCCATTTCAGGTGGAGTAAATAGTAATCTGGCATCTGGATGATACCAATGATGAGCGTATGATGAGGGGTACCCCGCACCCACCTCTCTCCTATGGGAGCACTAGAGTGTCCCAACCTACTCGGTGTCATCAGCAGGCACAAATAAGCTTAAGCAGTAAAGCGAGCAGAGTGAGAAAACATTTATTGGTAAGTGGTATGGGAATGTTAACCGCTTGACCGCGGCGCGGATTCCGCAGCGGTGCTGGGCGTTCCCTTGAGTGGGCGTGTCTGGGACGGCCCCCGGCCGTCCTCCGCGACGTCAGACGGCCGGGGACCGTCCGATGCATGGAAAGGGTTAAGTAACTGGTAAAGGAAACAGGAGAGGACCACCATTTTTATTATCACAATCCTGCCGGCCATGGTGGCATATTCAGCAATCGATTTGACGCGACATTGTGTCAATGGCGGGTCATAATTCAGCCTCACCACTTGTTCCTTTTCGGGGTGTAGGAGGATGCCCAGGTATTTCACTGGGCCATCGCACCAAGTCATTGGGAAGGCGTATGGGGTCTGGCAGGTGGCAGGAATAATGGGAAAAAAGGTCCGATTTGGACCAATTGATCCTAAGGCCAGAGTAGGACCTAAATTGTGTCAGTTCTTGCAAAATGGGGGTTAAATTATCCTGTGGGAGACAGATGAAGAAAAGGATATCATTCACATAGAGGAATATTAAGAGTGGGCCCATTTGAAATTGGAAGCTGCGGTGTAGGTGGTGCAATTGAAGGTGGCAGACCAGTGGCTCCATTGCAATTATAAACAGCAAAGGCAACAAATGGCAACCGCGACGGGTGCCTCTTGTTATAGGAAATGGAGCTGTAAGTGATCTATTGACTCGAAGGAGGGCGGAAGGTTGCATGCACAGGAGGTTTATTAGAGAAGAATAACCAAGCGGGACACCTAGTTTATTAAGTACAGCACGGAGAAAAGGCCACTCCAAGCAGTCGAAAACCTTCTCAGCGTCTAAGAGTGCTATTGCAGCGGGGACCTTAGGAGAAATTCTGTGTAGCACGGAGAAGACAGCATGCAAATTCAACGATGTAGAGCAATGGGGAACAAACCCTGACTGTGCAGGGGAGATAATTTGCTCCATTAGAAGAGACAGTTGGCAAGAACTTTCACCAATATTTTGTTGTCCAAATTTAAGAGCGATAAGGGATGATAAGAGCGACAATGTAAGGGGTCTTTGCCGGGTTTTGGAAGGAGGGTTATTACAGCCTCACGCATAGAAAGTGGCAGAGCGCTCAACTGAAGAGATTCCTAGTATACTGCTAGTGAACGTGGCACCAGTATGAGTTTGAAATGTTTGTAAAACTCGCCTGTGAAGCCATCAAGGCCAGGAGCCGTCTAAGGAGTCTATTGCTTGGATAATTTCCTCACAAGATAAGGGTTCACTCAGTAATTGATGCTGGGGATTGAAAAGCCAGACAATGGTCACCTTATCAAGGGAGGTAGTCTGAGCAGAGGTATCCTCTGATAGATAGTGTAAAGGCAGACATAATACTGGAGTACAGTATCCAGAATACCGTCATTAGAGGAAATCACTGCACCCCTATCAGCTCAGGAATGTAGGAGTTGCCCCACTGAGGACGGAGGAGGTGGGCCAGGGTACGGCCTGGTCGTTCGCCCTCTCTCTGTATCTGCATGCTCGGGCATATTTGCCTAGCAAAGTGACCTCACGTTCTGCCAGTCCCGGTACTCAGTCATAAGTAAGGCTCTGGCATGAGCATAGGACACGTCAGCAGTCTATGACGACTGAAGATCCAGGTCGGCCAATTCCCTCTCGAGGCATTGAAGGCTGCCTTGAAAGTCCAAGAGGACCCCGGAGTACTTCAAGATGCAGATACTGCTCATATAGGCCTTGAATGCCTCCCAAAGGGTGGCATGGGAGGGCACTGAGCCCTCATTTACGCAGAAAAATTCGAGGACTGCTGCCCGCAGATTGGAACTAAATAGTTTGTTGTGCATTGCCAAGGTGCAGATGCACCAGTGTCTCTCGCCGGAGCTTCCAAAGGGAACGTCAAAGAGGACCAGTATCGGCAAGTGATCTGACAATGTATGAGAATGGTGTGTGTGGACTGTAACCATTGACACAGGCAGTAGATAGATGGTAGTAGTGTATGCAGTACCAAGTGTTGTGCAGGCCAAGTAATGGGTGAACTTCAGGTTAGAGGGGCCTTTCAGGTGCCAAGTGCCTCACAAGGAGTCTGTGTCACAGATACCCTGTAGTATGAGGAGTGATCTCAGTTTGGTGGACAGCGACTGTGCCGTGGTGTCTGTGGTAGGGTCCATGAGGAAATTGAAGTCACCGCCCACAATAAGATGGTGTTAGAAGTGGAGGTGGCTTGCACCCTGTCCAGGTAGGGACCCTTCCCTCTAGTCAGGGTAAGTGGATTACACAGCTAAGATAACCCCCTTAGTAGCTTGGCACGAGCCGTCAGGCTTATCTCAGAGGCAATGTGTAAAGCATTTGTCCCTAAATACACAGTAACACAGTGAAAACACTACAAAATGGACACCACACCAGTTTAGAAAAATAATCAATCTTTATTTTAATGAAACAAGACCAAAACAACAAAAATCTAACATACACAAGCAAAGATATCATTTAAAAAAGGTTCAGAATAGTTCACTTCATAGAAACTATGGATGAGTCGCTTTTTAGTGCAAAGTACCCGGGATGCGTCAAAATCAAAAGACGAAAACAGGCGCGGGGAGAAGAGGTGCGGAAAACACAGCGATGCATTGATTCTTTACCATCAGGGGAGGTGATGAGTCGATTCCTTGCTGCCAGATGAGGTGATGTGTCGATTCCTTGCTGTAGTGCAGAGGAGGTGATGCATCGATTTCTTCCTGTCAGGGGTGGTGATGTGTCAATTCCCTTCTGTGAGGGGAGGTGATCCATCGCTTTGCAAGACTTTGCATCATCCGGCGCCGGTTCTAGAGGGCTGCGCAGCGAGGCTTCATGGGACTTCGTATCGTCCGGCATTGGCTTCAAAGAGCTGTCAGCTGTGCAGCGGGAGTTGGGGAGGCTTCGTGTCATCCAGCGTCGGCTCCGAGAGGCTGCACAGTGAGGCTTTGCAAGGCTTCACATTGCTTCGCTCTGATTCTTGCAGAGATCAGCTGTCGAACCCACTTCTGAGGCACTTTGGCTGGAGGCATGGGTAGGACTTACAGATGGCAGTGTCCAGCAGCACCAGCAGAGCTGCAAGAAGTCTTTTGTGTCTCTGAGACTTCTTGACTGGAGGCAAGTACACACAAGCCTTTGGAGAACCTTGGCAAGCAGGAAACAGAAAGCAAAGTCCAGTCTTTTCACACTGCTCTCAGACAGTAGCAGCTACTGGAGCTCAACACAGCAAAGGGGCAGTACTCCTCCTGACAGCTCTTCAGCTCTTCTTCTAGGCAGAATCTCCTCTTGATCCAGAAGTGTTTTAAAATGTGTGGTCACAGGTCCGATACGTATACCCCTTTCTGCCTTTGAAGTAGGCATGCTTCAAAGGATAGTCTTTGTAGTGCACAGATCCTGGAGACAGCATTGTGAGAGGACAGGCACCGCCCTATTCAGGTATCAGTGACAACTCCTCCCACCGCTCTAGCTCAGGAAAGCCCATCAGCCTGGTGATTGGCAATCAGAATATGCAGGGCACACCTCAGCTCCCTTTGTGTGACTGTCTAGAGTGAATGCACAAAAAGCCCAATTGTCAGCCTAACCCAGACATGGATTCCACAGGCAGGCAGAGGCACAGGATGGTAAAGTGAAAAAATGCCCACTTTCTAAAAGTGGCATTTTCAAACCGATAATTTTAAAAAAAGCCTTCACAAAAAGATTTGTTTTTAAATCCTGAGTTCAGGGAACCCAAACTCCAAATCTCTATCTCTTCCAAATTGAAAGTTACACTTGTAAGGTGTTACAAGGCAGCTCTAACGATACCCTATGGGAGAGATAGTCCTTGCAATAGTGAAAAACGAAATTGGCAGTATTTCACTATCAGGACATGTAAAACACACCAATACATGTCCTACCTTTCACATACACTGCCCATGCGGCTACCTTGGGCCTACCTTAGGGGTGCTTTACATGTAATGAAAGGGAAGGGTTGGGCCTGGCAAGTGGGTGCATTTGCTAGGGCGATATGGCAGTTTAAAACTACACTTCCAGACACTGAAGTGACAATTCTGAGACATGCTTGAAGGGCTACTCATGTGGGTGGCAGAATCAGTGCTGCAGGCCCTCTAGTAGCATTTGATTTACAGGTCCTGGGCTCACACAGTACATGTTGCTAGGGACTTACCAGTAAATCAGATATGCCAATCATGCATAACCAATCACTATTACTATTTACACCAGAGGCAATATGCACTTTAGCACTGATTAGCAGCGGCAAAGTGCCCAGAGTCTTACAGCCAACAAAAACAGGTCCATAAAAATAGGAGGTAGGCGGCAAAATGTTTGGGGATAACCCTGCAAAAACAGACCGTTACAACAGATGGTCAAACTCTATACACCCAATATGAATGGAGAGCGAGCGAAAAAATTCCGGGGAGTCGACATTGGGGGCCAATAGCACTGAGTGACCAGCTAGGATACCGGCAACTAGAACATACCTGCCAGCATCACCTGACAGTGTTAGTGGGACCGAAAGGCATGTTTTTGGGCACTAGAGTGCAAACCCCTATGGAGTAGTAACTGTAGCTAGAAAAGTAATGGTGGGAGCCCCAAGTGGATGCGCAAGTGGGTAGTTTTCCCAAGGGAGAGATGAGTTTCCTGAAGGAAAGCTATATGTGTGCCGTGCTGGGCAAGGTATTGCAAAACTTGTTTACCTCTCCTGCCTTTAAACTGAGCAGTCCCTATGACTATTTGCTTTTTGATTTATTATTTGCTTGGGGCTAGACCCCATTTGATTCTAGCTATTGACTAGAATGCGGCTCAGCTTCCACGGCTCATGCTGATGCACATTTATGTGCATTTTGAGTATTTTGAAATCATTTCCTTAACCGTTGACTTTCCTTTCTGTAATAATTTTAGATTTTAAATAAACCTACCTGGTTCACATTGGAACCATGTCTTATGGATTTTCCAGTGTAGATTTTCCTGTGTGGGTTCTCTGGGTTTCCTTGTAATTTAGGCCTATGGCTCTCATCCTTTGGGACTCACAAATGGCCTGACCAATGTTATCGGCCCTTTTAATACCAAAAACTGTGGAAACAGTTTTTGGTAGCAGGGGATGGTTTTGATAGATTAGGAAAAAATGGTTGAAATGGTAGCGAACATCTTAAAATTTGCATTCCCAAAATTGTTAGAGTTGGGGAGATTCTATCATCCCATAGCCTGAAGTTCCTGGAATCGCGTGAATGTACAGGTTCAGTTGAAGTTGTCAGAAATTGCATTATAGGAGTATAAATAGGGCTTGTCTTGCATGTGGTGTGCGGTTTCTTATGCTGTTTTTGATGGTATGGACACTGCCCATACTGTTTTGTGATATGTGAACTGCAGTGATTATATCTTTTGCAGAGTGTTGCAGATTGCATTGCAGTGGTACTATGTTATTTTGATTTTGTGTTTCATGTTGCGCATCAAGCATTGAAGCTGAAATCTGCATTGCATTGTAATTGTTGAAACAATTTTGAAATGTGTTTAATGAAAATACTGTGATTTAAATGCCATTTTTGTTTTTATTTGTTGGTTAACGGATTAGAAAGAATTCAAGATCCTTAATGGTCTATATACGTTTGAACTGACTAGGTTGTGTCATTCATTTTACTGCGCACAGAAAACAGATGCACAAACTTAAAAGGTAGATTACCACTAGTCGGAAATGTATGTTAGTCAATCAATCAATCTCCTTTATTCGGATATACAAAATATCCATAAAAGTACAGAGCAAAGTACCAGCAAAAAATACATTGATATATTCTAATTTAAAACATACAATAAATACCTAATTTAATACAATAGATGCGATAATATCATATACATTGTTAAAAAATAAATTTAAAAAAACGACAGCAAAAATAGGATATTTCATAAAAATATAGCAGCATAATGAGTAAAGTGCATGTATTATGACAGGTATCAGTCATTAAAGTGCGTTCTATGACAACCAGAGTCCAAGTTTAAATGATAATCCGAAGGGGAGAACAGTAATAAAAGTACACTCAAGTTTTGCTTAAATAATGTCCATAGAGGCGCGTGAGCGGACAGCCATTTTCAAGAATGTGCAAACACGAAGAATTACATTTTCCCCATCAAGTTTAAGAATGACACTATAAGCTACCCTAAAATCATCAATACCCAGGGCTTTAAAATAAGGGATCAATAATTGCATGCTGTATTTTCGGTAATAGTTACAAAAGAATATAAAGTGTAACATAGATTGGTTTCCACGGTTGCCACAATAACATGGCATTTGCTCAAGGTTGATGTTGAAGCCTAAGGGGAAGCACAATGAGTATTTTAGGGTGCCTGATCTAAGGCGGAAGAGCAAACTACGATCCCAGCGGTTAATAGCTTCTAGAAGATAACCAGCTGGCAGGTATGGGCGGGGGACGTCACCCTCTACCGTGGATATATAGCGAAATACTGTGGATTTCGGGAATTCTCGTTCATACCTAGTACCTTCATAATGTTTATACGAGGCCTTCTAAATAATCTTTTTATTGATGCCTTCCAAGTGGTTTGGGTTTGTAAAAATATGTGCAAGATTTATACTAGTCAAACTAGCCCTGACAGCAGCCAACCATGGTATGTCATTGCCCTTATCACATTTAAGGCAGTCAGTTATAATTTCTCTGGTCAGTGCTGCCGTAGGATTTTGCCATACTTTCAACCAAAATACGGCCGGGCGGGACCTGATATAATCTTCCACATATGGCAAATTCAACTCTCTGTGACAAATATAGGATGATGAAGAGATTGGTGCCCCCAATACTCTCCGGCAGAATCTATTTTCCTCGATCTGAGTGCTGTTGCTGTTTGTGTGTCCCCATATCTCTGCCCCATATGTTACTATGGGTAGACACTGAGTTTTATATATTTTCAGTAAAGATAGCACTACCTCAGATCTTCTAGGTTGGGGAAGACTCAAAACTGAGTTAACCAATTTTGAGAATTTACTCCGGCCATGTGCAGAATGGGCCGCCCAAGAACCGTTATCAGAGAATACTAAGCCCAAATAGGGGAAAGTGCAAGTGCTTATCAGTTTTTCTGAACCTAAATTAATAACTTTATTAGGATATTTTTGGGGCCATAACACATTAAAAAGATTTTTTAAATTAGTACAAAGATCTAATCCATTCATAAAATCAACAAAACCCCTAACTAAAATGCGGAGAGAGTTCGGGTGCGACCCATTATAACCGCGTCATCCGCGTACAACAGGGCAGGAGTTTATTACCATTGATCATTGGGACGTCTGTATTCAGAGTTGATAATGTATTATGCAGCTCATTGATATATAAAATAAATAAGAGAGGGGCCAGTACACACCCCTGCCTGACCCCTCTACCAATGGGTATGTCCCCTGATACTTCCCCAGCCATACTAATCCTAACCCTTGCCCTTAAATCCCTGTGTAGATACGATAAAAAATTAACTAAATCCTCGTCCAGCCCGTATCTTAAGAGGCATGCCCACAGACGCGATCTATTAACAAAATCAAAGGCGGAGGTCAGGTCCATAAAAGCCAGGTAGATTGGGGATTGCCGGGCTATTGTATATTTACCTATAATTAGATTGAGATTAAGGCATTGTTCCACGGTTCCCAGGTTGCTTCTGAAGCCTAACTGGCATTTATTTAAAATGCTTCCCTCCTCCGCCCAAGACCTGATTTTATTAAATAATACCCTACCAAGTATCTTAAGAGTATTATCGATCAGGAGATCGGTCTGTAGCAGCTCGGGTTGGATCTGTCCCCCTTTTTAAATATTGGGACGATTATACTAGAGGCCCATGTTTCGAGAATATGAGAGTTTGTTAAGTTATTAAAAACGTTCAGAAGAAGGGGTGCCCAAAACTCTGTGTTATACTTTATAAGATCAATCGGAAGACCATCCGGGCCGGGGGCCTTGTTCCCTAAACTCTGATCGATGGCATCCTCGACTTCAGTTAGCGTTATATGTATTCTTGACACAGGGTGGATGTCGCTATAGTCCCCATTGTCATGCGGAGCTGTGTATATTTTAGAAAAATGCGCTTCCCATGCTTCAGCAGATATGTTACAGCTTATCGGGGTGATTGAAAGGGCCCTGGTTCTCATGTTTTTAACCGCAGCCCAAAAGCCATGTGTGTTATTGAGTCTTGCAGCGCATGCCAAGTTGTCCCACTGTTCTTTCAAGATTTCCTCTTTTCTCTCCTTGACCACCTTTTTATATTGGCTCCTCAATGATCTAATAAGGTTAACATCCCTTGGTGCCGCTTTCATAGCTGCCCGAAGCTCTCTATTTGCCTGTGAGCATGTGGTGTTAAACCATTTTTTGTTATTGTTTGACACTGGTCTTGAGATTATTTGTTTGACACCTGCGCATAAGTCGGTAAAAGCAGTGACTACCTCAGGGTTAGGGTCAGTTAACGACAGGCAGCTGTTAACGGATAGTTGATATGTTGACAGCATTTTTTAAAATACTTTATGGTTATCTATACCTTTCCATATAATTCTTAAATTGTCTGTCGAGGGTGCTAAGTTACAGGCCCCTGGTTCCTTGGGGGGGCCGGGTTTGGGGGCTACCCGAGTGTAACAAAGTTAGGGTTATGGTCCCCATACATGGTAGGTATAACCTCGGCTTTGACCAAGAGATCTTCCAATACGTCTGATATAAAGACGTAGTCTATTACTGAGGCACAGCCACGTCCTCTATAAGTTGGTAATGGGTGACTGTTGCGGTGGTTTATATCAGCAATATCCATCACATTGAGTAGATTATATTTTGATAAATAGCCCAGTAACTCAGTCCCCCTTCTGCATGGGGGTGCTTGCAATGTATAAGCAGCACCTGCCCAGTTTACCCCTGAAATTTTAGCATTAAAATCACCACCCAAACAGATTCCAACTAACTTATGTAACCTCATCGAGTCTTGAATCTCTGAGACAAAGTTAAAAAGATTCACAAAATTCAAATTAGGTTCGGATAAAAAAATCATTATTATAAAAATTAATAAAACAGATTGAGACCCCACGTGTATATATCAGGGCCTGAAAACTAGTTCTATGTGTAGGAATAATTTTAATAGTGCCTCCCGAAGAAATGTTAACCCAGATAGAGAGGCCGCCTGACGGTATCCCATATGTCGAGGTGTCTGCCATAACATTAAAACATTCGAACCCTTCAAGATACAGTTCTTTTGTTGCCCAGGTCTCTTGGAATAGCAGTACGTCAAATGTGTTTACCATCTTTACCCAATCCTCAATGGCTATTTTAGATGCCAGCCCGGCAATATTCCAACTTAGCACCCGCAGATCGTGTGTCTCCGGGCTGTCAGTTATAGTGGGGACCAATGTGGCTATAGAAAGGGATGGCTCAGTAGATGTTATTGTGGGCTGCAGTCAGTCTAAACTGTCCAGGCCAGAGAGGGCCGTGAATCTATTTTGCGTCAGGGGCAAATTGGTATCCGGTATGTTATGTCTAGGATTTGGCTTGCAAAAATAACCAAGAGGTAGTGACCAAATATCAGTGGATATGCCATTGGTGCACTCTTTTGATGATAATATGAATCTTACAGAAGCCGGTCGCCGAAAATTGATGACGACACAGTCGCCCTCTATAGTTTTATCTGATGATCCAACCCAGTCCACCCTGCGCACCATTATGATGTCACCGGCACTAAACCCTTTATGTTTGATCAACCAGTCAGTGCATTTATTTCGTAATTGGTCCCAAGATTCAGGCTGGTTTTTCCCTATTGGTGGGACTCCTGCAAGGATCAAAACATAAGGGCAGGATGCCGGACGTAGATTTAACACATCATTTCTACCCTCAGTGTACTCGCTTGCTTTGGGCTTAGTGGCAGCGGTCTTGATGTCATGTGCAGGATGAGCATTATGTGCAAAGATTAAAGGAGAAGCGTTGTTGACTTGTTGGTTCGGTACGTGTGGACTAAAAGGGTCGCTAGGTTTTAAAAGTGTGACATGGTGGTTTGGGTGCTTGGGAACAGAACATCCTTTTGCTTGATGGCAGGTCCTACACGAATCTACCATAGGACGCTGATCATGTGTTACAATTTCCTGTGTCAACCCAGGTTCTATTCTACTTGCTGTTTGCTGATTAGGGGCCCCTCCCTGTTGGGATTCTGGCCTAAAGGTACTACCAGGCACACTTAGTTTATTGAACAAAGATTCTAAGTGATCCAGGCGTTTCCAGAGTGTGGTAAAATTCCTGTCAACAAGCTCCCTGACATTCTCTTTGACAGTGTCTATAATAATGTCAATTGCTGTGTCCCCGAGTGTAAAATTATTAAAAATTGCTGGTAAAGACTCAGTCTGAGTGGAGATTGAGCGATTTGATGACTCAAGAGCGGTTAAGTCAATAGGGGCGCTGACAGAGGCTGTGTCGACTGTATCAACTATAGCTGCCGGGCCCTGGATCCATGTGCTTAAAGCGGTGCGCTGCATCTTCGAACGTGGGGGTTGTTTCCTCTTAGGACAGGCTGGTTTGGTTAGTTTCCTTTTTCTCTTAGCCCCGGATATTTCTGGGTTCGGAGAAATGTTCTCAAAATCAGCAAAATCCCTGCTGTGTGTTGGGACAACAGGATCCTTGACTCCCCTTGTGTCCCCAATGCTATTACTTCCCTCAGCAGCCAGCCAATTTCCTTGAGCTGACAAGTGCATATTGAGCTCAGATGGTGGGTACGGCGGCTGGGTAGGGCTAAGGAGATCCCTGTTCGCAACTAGAGGGGAAATTTGCGAACTTGATAAGCCCAGGGACAAACGTCTCTCTGTCAGTTCTATTTCGGTGCTGACAATACTGACAGCTCTCTCCAGCATGCTATCAATAGTGGTAGTAGTGCGGAAACTAGGCGGGGCAGTGCGTTTGGACATCATCGATATTAACCGTGGTGATGTTTATCTAACTTTATATTGCTTACCACGTAGGAGTCACAGATGGTAGGAAATAACAGGTCTCAGAGGGGTTGCCCAGCCCGGCCTCCTTCGGTCTCTGACGGGCTCAGACGGGCCCGCCCTTGGCCCGGGCTTCGCCCGCGCGCGTCCAGCGCTGCGGGAGGCAGGTCAGGAATTTAAAGCACCGGCTGGCGCGAGCTATTGACGTGGCTCCTGCCGCGATGCTGGATGGTCCTGGCAGTCCTCCCCCTGCATGGTCAGCAACACGGGATGGCGGCGGTGATTTTTGGCAGCCACAAGAGATCCCCGCGCTGCGGGAGGCAGGTCAGGAATTTAAAGCACCGGCTGGCGCGAGCTATTGACGCGGCTCCTGCCGCGATGCTGGATGGTCCTGGCAGTCCTCCCCCTGCGTGGTCAGCAACACGGGATGGCGGCGGTGATTTTTGGCAGCCACAAAAGTATGTTAAGTTTGATTGCAAGTGCTTTTATTGTTTTTCCTATTTTTTGTGGTGAGTTCTATTCCCATCCCAAATTCTGGCAGGCAGAAAAGCTAATTGTTTTGTTTACAGTTTGACTTTCATGTCTCATTTTGAAATCATATTGTAATTGACTGGTTATTTGTGTGTTGGTAATACATGTACACTAAATCAAATTTGACTGAAAATGGCTGCTGCATTGAAGAAGTCTAAAATCCCTGTTTTGAAGGTGATAAGGTTCATCTGCCCATTTCATTTTATTAAACTCAGGTCTTTATAATTGTTTGTGGCTTAGAAATTGGAATAGGATCACTGCTGATGACAAAAACATGCAATTTCCTTTGAATGGCACTTTTCTTGTCCAAAAGATCAAATATCTGAGGAGTGCTATGCATAAGAAGAAGCCACAGCCAAAATATGCACAGTTTGATGCATTGAATTATTGTGATGTGGCAAATGAGAAGGAGCATAAGAAAATTATGTAAGGCCATGTAAGAAACGCAGTGAGTAACTGGTTAGAATTAAGATGATGGACGCAAAAGAAAGCATGGAGAGAGGACTTGGTGCGTGTGCTTCCTGCGACTGTTAAAGAAACAATCAAAAACCTGACAAATTGTAAAGATGAAATCAACAGTGAAAAAAGAAAGATGAGAGTTAGACAGATCACTTTCTAGTGATTCTGATAAAGAGGATAGATTTTTAGATTGATTAAATTAGAGTCCATCGCGGTATAATGATGAAACACCGCAGGTGAGTGGAGCTGAAGAGAAGAGCCTGGACATAGTATGTCAGTACTAGCATCGAGTGAGCCAGTAACAAATGAAATTGACAATTATGGACTTAAAGCGGAGTTGGATAAATTACTAATGGTAGTATTGTTTTAGAGAATATCATATAGTGAGGAAGAATTGAGATACCCGAGTAAGGAAGCAGCAAGACGTGTGTGCTGCATATGAGTAGCTTGAAGAACTGGAGGGTGAGTATAACGTGGATTTGTATAAAAGCAAATTGTGCAGAAATCACAGAATGGACATGAGTGACGATGAAAGACAAGTAATGAGATTCATGAGCTTGAGAGCGCATTTTAGAGATTTATTAAGGATTATAATTCAGTGGGAATATTTGAAATTATTTAGAATTAATTGGTCAAGAGAAAACGGGAGAGTCACAAAAACAGAAGAAAACTGGGAAACAAAAAGAAATAAGCGTGATTGATTCCAAGTGTGAAGTGGTTGCGGGAGATCTGTTGAGTGAAGTGCATGGAGGATGTACCATGGATGATATCTGATCTTCTGACTTTTATGAAAAACTTTCCAAAGCTTAGAGAAGAACCAGGAAAGTGGTATACAGAGGATGAAAGGATTGTCATAATTTCAAAAGTGCTTTGAATAGATTTGAATGCATTATTTAAAATTATTGTTTATAAAGATTTGTGGATAGAGTGTAAAGGAGTTGTAAATTGTCCAGATGCAGAGGTTCCAAGATTAACTCTCCTGATTAGTCCATCTCCTGTTATGTAGAAATATAAATAAGTGATTGGACATTTTAAAAAAACTGTTGATATTTATTTTAGAAAAATCAACAGCACAGAAGCATACAAGGTAGGATGGGTCGTCAATGTTGTAGCGAGCAAGCAGTAGCATATATAAGCAATGCATGAATGATCTTCACAGTGACTCCTAAGTACAGCATTGTATAAAGAAAAAGTATGAAGTCCAGTAATACAGAGTAAGGAGAGTGCCGGTGTTAAACTCTATGTAGTACATTTATGCCACAAGGTACCAGAAAGGAATGAAAGCAAAACAAGAGAAACATCCAGTAATTCCTGCCTGTACATCTAGTAGGGGATATTAGGTCCCTAAAGCCATACCGCCTAAAGGGAATATATCGTAAGGAGTCAGCCTATTCTGCGTCAAAGAGGAAGTGTATTGCCCAGTGGGGAGGGAGACAAGGGTAGAGAGAGTAGTCTTCTGACTCCAGTAAACTGTGTCAAGAACTTGAGAGTTCTGGTGAACAACAAACTGTCTTATTGTGAACAATCTAAGGCAGTGTCTTCCGTTGTCTTTCTTGTCCTGAAATTAATCAGGAAAATTCTTCACTTTTTACCAGAGCACCTTCGTAAAACTGTGGTGTCCTTATTGGCACTATCCAAGATTGATTATTAAAATAGGCTTTATCTCAATGCTCATCAACAGGTCCTAAACAAACTCCAGACCTTGCAAAACGCCGCTGTTCGGCTTTTGTATAATGTCCCCAAATATCACCTGCTTCTAAACTTATTACTCAACTGCATTGGCTACCTGTGAGACAAAGAGTCACATTCAAAGCCCTTTGCACAGTTTTCAAAGCCCTGCATGGGACAGGTCCAGATTTTCTGAGGGAGAGCTTTTCCTGGTATGCAACAGGCCGTTCTCTTCGCTCCTCCTCTGCCAGACCTCTTGTTATCCCCAGATTCAGATATGCGAGGTGGGAAGGCAGAAGCTTTTTTTCTAGGGCATCTAAGGCCTGGAATGAACGTTCCCTCAATATCAAATCTCACTCAAATCTCTTGTCATTCAGAAAGGCCTTGAAAACCTAGCTCTTTCTTCAGGGTTAGTTCTCTATTCCTCACCTGAACTCATTACTCAGCTAGCACCAAGACGCCCCTCGGGGCAATCGAGCTCTTTATAATTTTTTTTAACATAACATAATTTGGTTGAGGTTGAGGGGAGCATGCAGTGAGATCTCAACAATCCACATCTGCGCGGAATCCGCAAAGGGTGGTGGAAGGATGTATGGTGAGTGCCGATCTAAAACCACATTATTGATGCGAGGGAGAGGACATCAGGACTACAGGGCACGATATCTGGTACTTATCAACAGTGAACAGCAAATAATCTTGCAGGTGTTGCCAGATATCTTTCGATCTAGAGGTCAGGCGTCACAGTACGTCATGCTAGTAAGCCAGTTTACTTTATTAGGCGGCAGGCGATGTGTATGGCAACCTCACATTTGGCGAGCAGCAATGGCATTGCAGTGAACCTTCTAGTGCTTTTAGGGAGGTCAGGGTGTACCCCAACAAGGCAATAAGTGGATCAGATTCCAGTTGAATCCCTAACATTTGCGTCAACAGGAAATAAATCTCACTCCAGTAGTGTTCTATATGTCTGCAAGTCCATGTAATATGGAAAAAGTCTGCACAGGAGGTGTGACACTTGGGACAGTCCGAAGAGCGAGATTGGTTATATTTATGTCGGTTATTGCGAGTTATGCAAGAGTGGCGTAGAAACTTAATATGAAGAAGCTTGTGGCAGTGGTTTGGGGACACAAGTCAAGTCTGGGCGCAGCATGCCGCCCACATCTTATCAGTGATGGATCACCCCAGGTCACGTTCCCAGTAGAATCTAAGTTTTACATTGTTAGTCAGGAGTAGTGAAATGCTAGCACGTTATAGTTTGGATACCAGTGGACCTCCATCTGAATCAGTAATCATCAAAGTGAGAGGAGGGAACTTAGCTGGTGCTAATGGGTAAGTACCTATGGCAGCTCTCAGTGCATTATGGATGCAGTGAAGAATGAAACAATCCATAAGTGGAGCATCGTAAATGCGTGGGTCCATGGAGTGTGACAGGGCATGGCCATCGGGGAAGAGGTCACCAAAAGTGTGGAGACCTACATTTTACCAGGGTTTCGCAGGTTATGGGGAGCCAAGGATTATCCACCGTTAGTAGGGCCAGAGAATAAAGAAGAGAACCCCACAGGAGCTGTTGAAGTTCCCTCCACGCCCAGCAGGTGGTGAAGAGCGTTTGAATATCTTTGGAATCTAACAAATCTCCCTAGGTCGTATGGAGGCGAGTGGCATATGTGCTGCCAGGTCCACCTCAGGAGGAGTGTATAGTAATCGGGCATCTGGATGATACCAATGATGAGCGTATGATGAGGGGCACCCGCACCCACCTCTCTCGGATGGGAGCACTAGTGTCTCCCATCCTACTCGTTGTCATCAGCAGGCACAAATAAGCTTAAGCAGTAAAGCGCGCAGAGTGAGAAAACATTTATTGGTAAGTGGTATGGGAATGTTAAGTAACTGGTAAAGGAAACAGGAGAGGACCACCATTTTTATTATCACAATCCTCCCGGCCATGCTGGCGTATTCAGCGATCGATTTGACTCGACAGTGTGTCAATGGCGGGTCGTAATTCAGCCTCACCACTTGTTCCTTTTCAGGGTGCAGGAGGATGCCCAGGTATTTCACTGGCCCATCGCACCAAGTCATTGGGAAGGCGTATGGGGTCTGGCAGGTGGCAGGAATAATGGGAAAAAAGTTCCGATTTGGACTAATTGATCCTAAGGCCAGAGTAGGACCTAAACTGTGTCAGTTATTGCAAAATTGGGGTTAAATTATCCTGTGGGTGACAGATGAAGAAAAGGATATCATTCACATAAAGGAATATTAAGAGTGGGCCCATTTGAAATTGGAAGCTGCTGTGTAGGTGGTGCAATTGAAGGTGTCCACTGCAATTATAAACAGCAAAGGCAACAAATGGCAACCGCGATGGGTGCCTCTTGTTATAGGAAATGGAGCTGTAAGTGATCTATTGACTCGAAGGAGGGCGGAAGGTTGCATGCACAGGAGGTTTATTAGAGGAGAATAACCAAGCGGGGCACCTAGTTTATTAAGTACAGCACGGAGAAAAGGCCACTCCAAGAAGTCGAACACCTTCTCAGCGTCTAAGAGTGCTATTGCAGCGGGGGCCTTAGGAGAAATTCTGTGTAGCACGGAGAAGACAGCATGCAAATTCAACAATGTAGAGCAATGGGGAACAAACCCTGACTGTGCAGGGGAGATAATTTGCTCCATTAGAAGAGAGAGACAGGGGGGACGTGGCTTGGCGCCCAACGGAGATGGCAGCACACGGGTGAAGCTCCCCGGTGTGTCTCTGAGGAACCGCACTTCCAGATCAAGCGGGGACTAACGGAGGACAAATACAAGTGGCGGAAGATGGAAGGAGCATCATGGGACCCTCGCTGCACTTGAATGTCGCCACAAGTAACTCTTTTTGCACTTTCTGCTCGTTTTCGCCGCGTATTATCGCGGCCGCCATTTTGAATTTTTACCGCGATCGCGGCATTCCTGCACTTCAGGCTGGACCCCTCATTAAGTACTTCCTGATGTTTATACCATTTCATAACGCCTAGAAGATGTTTGACACCTCTTCACTTCAATGGGGTAAAAGTTTATAGGAAAAAGTCAAGAGTCACAGGAAGTTTGCGATTTTTATGTTTGGCGGCCATTTTAAGTCTTTTTGAGGAGCCTCACAGAAAATAATCTTCCTTATTTCGCTCTACTGAATGGTGGCAATTGCGGAGTGATTATTTACTAATGGCATTGACTATGTTCTGACGCATCCAGTTTACCTCAGTTTGGGTTACAGCGCATGTTTTCTCCTCAGAGCACCGAGGTATGAAGCTGTGTGATGGCGCTAAGGCTGACTGAGGATTTATGAGAGATCTATTTGGTGGCCATCTTAGCTTCTCTGAGTAAGCTCGCATTGGAGTTATTTTTCTCCTCCTATACTGCTGAATAGGAGTGGGAGTCTGGGGTCAGCGTTTTATGGGTGGAACAAAAGGAGTCCGATCCTCTCCACCCAAAAGGCATATCTTTATAAAAACTCAATTTTTTTACTGAGTTCTCCAAGTTTGAAGACTCTCTACCATCTTCACACCAGTATTCTCAAGCAAATATGGATTCATCCTCTGGAACCGCTGGAAAATCTCTCACTAAACGGCTTAAAAGGACCCTCCTTCACCACCCAAGTCCGCCTCGCCTGTTTCGATGGAACTATTACTTGAGGAAATTAGGGCCCTTCGACCTTTCATGGAAGAGACTAACATCAAACTGCAAACCCTAACAGATAATTGGTCTCAATTAGACGCGAGAGTCTCCTCAGTCGAAAATACTGTTTCCTCTTTGAAAGAGACATGCACAACCGTCTCTCAATTACACTCCCATGTCTCCATACTCCAGAAACAGGTGGAAGATCTTGGAAACCGCAATAGACGGAACAATTTGCGTATCTACGGCCTGGAAGAAGGAGTTGAAGGTTCAGATCCGCCCACGTTCTTTAAGTCATTTCTCCCTAAACTACTCCGCATGCCAGAGGGAACCCAACTCAACATTCAGCGGGCCCACAGATTGGGACGGGCTTCATCTCACACTAGTCCCTCACAGAGACCGAGAGGAGTTATCTTATATTTCTTGGAGTACACGGATTTGATGAAAGTGCTCGCAGCGGTTAAAGCTTCTACAAGAATTGTCTGGTCAGGATCGCCTTTATTTTTTGCGCAAGATTATTCTAAAGCCACTGCTGACGGCTTTCCTCAACATGAGAGCTGATCTACGTTCCATGGGAGCCAGATATGGCCTGTTCCACCCGTGTCTCTTCAAGGTTACTTATAACAACAAGACAAAGTCGTATGAAGACCCGTTACGTTTGCAAAGTTTCATCAATTCCTATAAAACGACTGTTATGGACTCTTCTGGGCCTTCGTCCTCATTCAACATTTGATTCTTTAATAGTTTGTTTAAGGACGCTTTAGATCCGGTTTTCTTTGGCATAATATCTTGTTAACTCAGAAGTGTTTTTTCTTAGTTTTGGATATTATTGCTACTGTTCTCATGAAGTAATACTGTTTAATGAGTTATGGATCATTACTACTGATCTCCTCCTCGCATTGGAATGTTCTAATATTTGTTTCATGTGTTTGCCCCAATGCTTTTCTCAATCTCTATTTGGTATTGTCCCCACAGATTATTACCTTTGTATTGTGGTTTCTCCCCGACCCTCTGTTCCGTTGATCCTGGGTGTGTTGCCTGCTTCATGTGGCTCCATCCCCCGTGTATACCTGAGTCTTCTTCGTAAGTATGGTATTTTCATACATCCTCTTAGATATATTGTTTGTTTTGTCTTTTGTTTTCTGTCTCTTTTCTGTAGTTTCTATTCTTTCGTCAATTTACGTCTCTTCTTTTTCAACTTTTCTTGCCTTCCTATAATCACTATTCTTTTAGTCAGTACAATTGCAAATATCTTGACTCTTATGATATCCTTCTACCTCTCTACTTGGACTTTCTTTTTCATATCCTGTCACTTGATTCCCTTTTTTATTCTGGTTATTGGTCTTATCTATTATGCTTTGCTATGAAACTAAATCAATTATTTCCTTCCTGTTTTATCTCTCTTACTTTGAATACTGCTTATATAATGAATTGGACTTATGTGCTACATTATTATTACAACCTGTTCTTAAGTGCTTATGTCATTAAAACTGATTACATGGAACGTTAGGGGATTAAACTCTCCTATCAAGAGGCAGAGAATTTTGAGCCATTTAGCCAAATTAGACGCGGATGTTGTATTCCTGCAAGAAACTCACCTCTCAGATGTTGAGTCATTGAAGTTGAAGAGAGGTTGGGTGGGGAGGTTTTCTACTCCCTGGAGATGGCAAGCGAAATGGAGTAATGATACTTTGTCGCAAATCCCTTTCATTTTCATTTGTGTCCCAAGAATCTGATCTTGATGGCAGATGGTTGAATGTCAAATTATCTTTGAAGGGCGTTATAATATCTCTTCTAAATGTCTATGCTCCTACGTGTGGTGAATCCTCTTTTGGCATACAATGGCTAAGCGAATTACTCACTGTATGGAGGACAATTTTATTTTAGCTGGAGATTGTAACCAGACTTTTGACCCATTTATCGACAGAAATTCTAAAGTCTCCTTTGTTCCCAACAAGTCACATAAATCTTTTGTTCATGCTATAAATCAACATAAACTCTTGGATGCTTGGCGTCTTTGTAACCCGACCACTAGAGAGTATACTTTTTATTCCCCAGCTCACCAAACTCAATCAAGAATTGACTATATATTTGTCTCGCATAACATCTCACAAACACTTACGCATGCAGAGATTGGTCCCATCTTATTATCAGATCACGCCCAATCTCGATTGGTATTGATATTCTACCTAAGGATTCGGGCCCCAAGAGATGGCGTTTAACAATGCTCTCCTTCTGGACCCAAAGTTTACTGCCTCATTCCCTAACTTCTTCGAAGAGTTTTTTGAATTGAATCAAACCCAACTCATGCCCTTTTCCACTCTATGGGATGCATTCAAGGCCTCGGCGAGGGGTTTCATAATTAGCTATGTTGCAAAAAAACGGAAAACTTCCCGTAAGCTCACTAAAGATCTGCTTCAGGATATTAAAAGATTGGAACACTCATTTTACACCTCACACTCGAAGGAGTGTCTCACAACTCTCATAAAAGCCAAAATGCAATTTAATAAGAAATCAACGGAGGACGCTTCATTATATCTGTTGAAATCCAGTGCAAAATTCTATGGGGGCAAAAATAAGGCAGGGAAAATATTGGCTAATTACTTAAAAGTTAAGCATAACAGACTAAATATTGAATCTATCTATGATGAGCGTTCAGATTTAAAATTTAAAGACGCTGAAATACTGAATGAGTTCTCCACCTTTTACAAATCACTATATACTTCCGCAACACAGCCCTCTGAGCAATCATTATCGCACTTCTTCTCTGATATTCAAAATCCCCAATACACGTTGCCGGACTTATCATCTCTGGAGTTAGACCTAGCACACCAAGAACTATTAATTGCTCTTCAACATCTCAAAAAAGACAAAGCACCGGGACCAGTTCTTCACCGTAGAATTTTATCAACATTTCTCTAAACTCATAATGCCCAAGTTACATTCTCTAATCGATTCCTTCACCACACTAGGTAGCTCCTTGGGTTCTTTTTCGGAAGCACATATTTGCCTTATACCAAAAGAGGGCAAGGACTCTAAATATTGTAAAAATTACAGACCTATATCCTTGGTCAACATTGATTATAAAGTTTTCTCCAAAGCATTAGCATTACGTTTAGATTCCTACTTACCTGATTTATTGGGAAAAGAACAATCTGGTTTCGTTAAGGGTAGGTTCATAACTGACAATACGAGACTCCTCTTTAACGTTTTATCTAAATCTTCCCACTTTAAAACAATCCCTTGTGGCAATAGCTCTAGATGCTGAAAAGGCGTTTGATAGAGTTGAGTGGACTTATTTATTTTATACTCTTAAACAGTTCGGCTTTGGCCCTAAATTTACGTCCCTCATCTCTCTCCTCTATTCTAATCCACGTGCGGCTGTGTGCGCCAACGGCTTAATTTCCCCATATTTTGAGCTGGGGAGAGGAGTGCGTCAGGGCTGCCCTCTTCCCCCTTCCTTTTAATTTGGCCTTGGAACCTTTTCTCTCTAAACTACGTCAAAATCCAAATTTACATGGTTTTCAAACATTGAACTCCCATATTAAACTTGCAGCCTACGCTGACGATATTTTGCTTTTTATGTCCAAACCAAGTGACTCAATTCCTGCCTTTTTGGCAGAGGTACAAGCCTACTCTAATATCTCCGGTTATAAGTTAAACAACGATAAATGTGAGATCTTACCCCTGACTAAGTTTACTTTTAAATCGGATTTTATGACTTCCAACTTTACTTGGAGCCCGAATCATATTAAATATCTCGGATTACATGTTACTTCTTCAATATCAGACACAGTGTCATTGTGCATGAATAAATGTATACAAAAAATCTCAGACTTAACTGCCAAGTGGCATCCCCTCTATTTGTCCTGGTGGGGTCGTCTGGATACCATAAAGATGATGCTGTCCCCCATAATTTTATATACTGTTTCCAACATTCCAGTTCCTATTTCCGCAAAAAATTTTAAAAAGATCAATTCCTCTCTATCCTCCTTCCTATGGAATAATAAGAGATCCCGAATGTCTCTATTTAAATTAATTCGACCTAAAGCAGAAGGGGGTTAACTTTCCAGATTTTCAAGCATATCAGAAGGCATTCCTTTTACGTCAAGCCTCTCGTTGGTTGCTTGACCCCACGGAAGATTGTCCTTTATGGACTACAGTTGAACGTCTTTTTATCCCCCTTCTCTTTTCATGAATATCTTTCTTTTTCACGCAAACCACAGGCCTTGTCCACCCCCATAATCAAACTGACCTCTAAACTTTTGGAACCTGCATTCACTCCCACACATAACAATATAGATTTATTCCTCAATTCAACAATTTGGCATAACAAAAATCTGACTATTCGTAATAAACCATTTTATTGGAAGACCTGGCGACTGAAAGGTCTAATATGGATACATCAATTATTTACACACATGGACTTTCTATCTTTCCCCTCACTCAGTCAAATATTTAACCTACCTACCACCTACATTCATAAATATAATTTACTTAAGAAGGCAGTGACGGATAGATACACTCATCTCTTGGGCACGCCCATTGCTCCAATTGTTTTGGATCCTCCTTCACAACTTCATACGTTGTTAAAAACCATGCCCAAAGCTTCCACTTTATATAGTTTTTTGCAGGGCAAGGATAGCGTTAGGCAGAAGTCTAAAACAGAGGAGGCATGGGAACAGGATTTCATGGTATCTTGGCCAGTGTCTTTGTGGAATAAATTATGGCTCAAATTACGTAAATCATCTAGAGCAGCTAACATAACACAAACGCTTTTTTGTATATAATAGACTTTTTCTCACACCAGCTATCTTAAGTAAAAGTTTTGCGACCACATCAGATGTTTGTTGGACATGTTCTACTCCGAACGCTAATTTATTTCATATGTTATTCTCTTGTCCAAATGTATACAATTTCTGGAAGCAGGTATGGTCTCAAATTAACCTAATTTTTGGAGCTAAATTTGCTTTTCTTTGACCCATGTTTTCTTGGGAAGTCTCTCACCTTGCTGGGAGAAGGTTACTCACAATGTTAAAATTATTGATTTATTATTAGCAGTCGCATTTCAGCAAATCACTGTAAATTGGAAGGATTTCACAAAAATCTCTTATAAGGCATGGTGGTATGCTGTTTGCCATAATCATAGGTTGGACACCTCCTTTGTTTACCCAATACATATGGCAGCGAAACGTATAGATTTGTGGTCACCTGTTACAATATATCTTGATACATGTGCCAAGCGATATTACCAACTGCAACCATCTCAGCAAGAGGTCCTAAAACCTCCTTGATCCCCTCAATTGTTCCTAGAATATTTGTTATTCCACTTTTCTTAATGATTTATTTTTTATCGTATCATTTTTCCTTATTCAATCATAAGTCTGAGTCATTTATCATTATTGTAGCAAACTTTATTGTAATGACAGGAATTTAATGCTATGAACTCTGTACTGACGCTTTTATCTATATCAATAAAATTTTCTTTTTGAACTGAAAAGAAGAGAGAGACAGTTGGCAAGAACTTTCACCAATATTTTGTTGTCCAAATTTAAGAGCGATAAGGGATGATAAGAGCCACAATGTAAGGGGTCTGTGCCGGGTTTTGGAAGGAGGGTTATTACAGCCTCACGCATAGAAAGTGGCAGAGCGCTCAACTGAAGAGATTCCTAGTATACTGCTAGTAAACGTGGCACCAGTATGAGTTTGAAATGTTTGTAAAACTGGCCTGTGAAGCCATTAAGGCGAGGAGCCGTCTAAGGAGTCTATTGCTTGGATAATTTCCTCACAAGATAAGGGTTCACTCAGTAATTGACGCTGGGGATTGAAAAGCCAGACCATGACCATGACCATCATCAAGGGAGGCAGTTTGAGCAGAGGTATCCTCTGATAGATAGTGTAAAGGCAGACATAATACTGGAGTAGGGTATCCAGAATACCGTCATTAGAGGAAATCACTGCACCCCTATCAGCTTAGGAATGTAGGAGTTGCCCCTCTGAGGACGGAGGAGGTGGGCCAGGGTGCGGCCTGGTCATTTGCCCTCTCTCTGTATCTGCATGCTCGGGCATATTTGCCTAGCAAAGGGACCTCACGTTATGCCAGTCCCGGTACTCAGTCACAAGGAAGGAACTGGCATGGGTATAGGACATGTCAGCAGTCTATGATGACTGAAGATCCAGGTCGGCCAATTACCTCTCGAGGCATTGAAGGCAGCCATGAAAGTCCAAGAGGACCCCGGAGTACTTCGAGATGCAGATACTGCTAATATAAGCCTTGATGCCTCCCAAAGGGTGGCATGGGAGGGCTCTGAGCCCTCATTTAGGCGGACATTTTCGAGGACTGCTACCCGTAGGTTGGAACTAAATAGTTTGTCGTGCATTGCCAAGGTACAGATGCACCAGTGTCTCTCGCTGGAGCTACCAAAGGGAGCGTCAAAGAGGACCAGTATCGGCAAGTGATCTGACAATGTATGAGAAAGGTGGTGTGTGGACTGTAACCATTGACACAGGCAGTAGATAGATGGTAGTAGTGGATGCAGTACCAAGTGTTGTGCAGGCCAAGTAATGGGTGAACTTCAGGTTAGAGGGGCCTTTCAGGTGCCAAGTGCCTCACAAGGAGTCTGTGTCACAGATATCCTGTAGTATGAGGAGTGATCTCAGTTCGGTGGACAGCGACAGTGCCGTGGTGTCTGTGGTAGGCTCCATGAGGAGATTGAAGTCACCACCCACAATAAGATGGTGTTAGAAATGGAGGTGGCTTGCACCCTGTCCAGGTAGGGACCCTTCCCTCTAGTCAGGGTAAGTGGATTACACAGCTAATATAACCCCCTTGGTAGCTTGGCACGAGTAGTCAGGCTTATCTCAGAGGCAATGTGAAAAGCATTTGTACCTAAACACACAGTAACACAGTGAAAACACTACAAAATGGACACCACACCAGTTTAGGAAAATAATCAATCTTTATTTTAATGAAACAAGACCAAAACAACAAAAATCTAACATACACAAGCAAACATATCATTTAAAAAAGGTTCAGAATAGTTCACTTCATAGAAACTATGGATGAGTCACTTTTTAGTGCAAAGTACCTGGGATGGGTCAAAATCAAAAGACGAAAACAGGCACGGGGAGAAGAGGTGCCGAAAACACAGCGATGCGTTGATTCTTTACCATCAGGGGAGGTGATGAGTCTATTCCTTACTGCCACATGAGGTGACACTGAAGTGACAATTCTGAGACATGCTTGAAGGGCTACTCGTGTGGGTGGCACAATCAGTGCTGCAGGCCCTCTAGTAGCATTTGATTTACAGGCCCTGGGCTCACACAGTACATGTTGATAGGGACTTACCAGTAAATCAGATAAGCCAATCATGCATAACCAATCACAATTACCATTTACACCAGAGAGCATATGCACTTTAGCACTGATTAGCAGTGGTAAAGTGCCCAGAGTGCTAGAGCCAACAAAAACAGGTCCATAAAAATAGGAGGAAGGCGGCAAAATGTTTGGGGATAACCCTGCAAAAACAGACAGGCACAACAGATCGTCAAACTCTATACACCCAATATGAATGGAGAGCGAGCGAAAAAATTTCGGGGAGTCAACATTGGGGGCCAATAGCACTGAGTGACCAGCTAGGATACCGGCAACTAGAACATACCTGCCAGCATCACCTGACAGTGTTAGTGGGACGGAAAGGCATGTTTTTGTGCACTAGTGTGCCAACCCCTATGGAGTAGGAACTGTAGCTAGAAAAGTAATGGTGGGAGACCCAAGTGGATGCCAAGGGAGAGATGAGTTTACTGAAGGAAAGCTATATGTGTGCCGTGCTGGGCAAGGTATTGCAAAACTTGTTTACCTTTACAAGGTCATTGAGACAGGTTACGAGCGAGATAGGGAGAGAATTTGGTTCAGGGGGTTGGGAATGGCTCATAACGTGATACATTTGGAACTGAAGAAGAAGGATAAGCAGCGACCAATGCGTACATGATCGCAGCATGGCAAACAACAAGCAGCGACTCGAACTGTCATAACAACCCCCCACCCACACCAGGCTACGAAAGGCCCAGTACAGACCCAGCAAACTAATCCCAATTAAACAAAACAACAATATAATAAGAAACATAGTTGTGTGTACCACTTGGGGGTGGTAACGCTACGGCGGGCACCCATGCATACAGGATCAATGAACACATTGTCCGATGGGCTCTTGTGACCATGTAAAATAAAAACAGACAGCATATGAATGTGTCTACATATTGAAAATAAAGGCTGTAGGTGGTCGAGCAGAACGGCAATAATGTAGAAGGGAGATACAGCCTTCAGCCTGTCGGGAAGAGGTCAGCACTGGTGCTAGAGTGTATGGCCGGAGAGGATCTGTCCAGAGTGGAGTGGCGAGACGATGGTCGGGTACTTGAGTATTGCTGGCAAAACATTTGGGCCACAGCTGGAGTGTCAAAGAAATGTGGCTTACTGTCTACCTCGACCCTAAGGCATGCTGGGTAGATCATACCATAGCGGAGTCCCAGTTTCCAGCGAGTCTCCTGGACCACAGCTGTGAAACTGGGAACAAGGAGATGGTGAAGCCCTGCCACTGTAATGGGCCATGTTCACGGGCCAGTCTCAGGGTGACATCCCAGTCTCTAAAGTTGAGAAGGGGAGCACTTATGGGCCTTGGGGGGAGGCCGCGATTGGGGCACGGCCCCAATGAGCGATGGGCCTGCTTTACTACGTATGTGGAAGTAAAGTGTTGTTTGCCCAATAAGTCTGCTAGTAGCCCTTCGACAAACAGATCCAGGCAACCAGTGTTGGTGGATTCAGGCACCCCTATAACGCATAAGTTGTTCCGCCTGCACCTTGCCTCTAAATCTTCACTCTTCTTGGCCACGGATTTAAGAAGTTTTTCCATTTGCTCCAGACGCTTCATAGCTTGCGAGGCCCCATCTTCTAGGTTAGACACCCTCCACTCAGCGGCTTCCAGTCGGTTGTCGTGGCGGTCAAGATGTTCGCCCATGAAATGTAGTTGTATGGCAAAGGTGTCTAAGCAGCCGTCAATGGCCCAAAAGCCAGCACAAAGTTCGGCCACAATTGCATCCGTACCTGCCAGTTGCATCGGTCCGGAGTCGCCAGGGAGTCCGCCATCAGCCATGGTCAGTGGTTGCCAGGATTCCGAGACTTTTGGCCTCTGGAAGTTGAGACGTCGCTGTTTTGGATCTACCCGCAGTGCAGAGCTGTACGCGGGGGTCCCTTAGGAGTCGAGGAGAAAGGCCAAGGGGATGGCACCAGGCGTGGCGAGGGCGTGATTAGATCCATCACAGATGGCATTAGAAAATGCAGACCCAAGCCCACAGCAATGGAGAAGGCCGCCAGGTAGTCAATGTCCCGCTGGAGGGAGGACGTTGCATACAGTGCAGGTATGGGTGCCAGAAACTTGTGTCCTCCACTATGGTCGGTGCAGAGTTCAAAATACTAGCGACAGCAATTATCCCAGAAGCTGCAGGGGGCTATGCGGAGGTGCACAGGCGGCATCATGCAGTGGTGCAGGGGTCAGTAAGCAGGAACGAGCACTGGGCCCAGACTGGTGTATCAGCAGCCGCCTGGCCAGAGTGGGCTGCACAGTCGTATCAGCTGGAGGCCACGCAAATGGGAGTAGGCACTGTTACCAGGTCTAGCAGAAGGCCAAAGGTGCTGCAGGAAGGAGATTGTGAGAGCAGATTGGTGCCAATTCTCCCATGTGCTGGGTGAGACTCACAATGGCCCACAGGTTGCTGAGGTTGGATCATGGTTCGTGGAGAATGCCGGCTGGCAAAAGGATGTAGCTGGTGTCAGGCAGATCATGATCAATAGCCCCAAATGAATCAAGGAATATACCAGGCTAAACAGAAGAGATGCGATGGGGGAGCTGTGTGGAGGGGGCGACGGAGGCAACCTGGCCAGCCCTGTGTGGCTGACGACTGGCTCCCCAGGCTCACCACGGCCCCAGTCGCAGTGGGGTCTGCGGAGAGACCGCGGGCCAACCGTTATCTCTAGGAGTAGCAGGGCGGTGTAGACAGAAGCGCCCCCTCCACTCCTCCTCCGATTCATCACTGAGGGGCCACCAATGTAGCCCATGATGGTGAAGTGGGCCTAGACTCATCACGCTAAGAGCTGGATGGAGCACCAGCTATGTCGCGGATGGTCAGCCAATCGACTCTGCTGATGCCGGTAGGCGGCTGTGGAACGCGTTGCGCGGCCCACAGCTTGTTAGAGGCTGGCGTGGCAGGATGGTGTTCGGGTCACCAGGGTAAGCACAGGAATGTTCCCCACAGCCCTGGCCCATACAATTCAGGGGCATATGACCAGGCCTGCCCTGCAGCATGCTCCCAGGGACAACAGCTGTTATGTCGGCATAGGCAGTAGTTGGAGGTAGTCAGCATGTCATCACTGGCCACAGCTCTCCGCTACGCTAGTCCCCCTCTGTTTGAACTAGAATGCTCGCTCATGATGTCTGGGGTGATGCACACTGCAGATGGGGTCAGCTGGTCACTAGGTGCTCATCTAGGCGTGATGATATCGCCTTGTCCGCCAGAGCATCAGCATGTCGGTCAGCGGCTTGGCCAAGCCCCTCAGGGATTGGACATTTTAAGACAAAGATTCCACAGAGAGAAATTAACTGTTCAAAAATGTTGAGGGTGACACACAAGCCTAAAGATTCAGTGCATGTATAATATGAGGCTGATGCAGATTTACAGACAGTATCACAAAGCTGAAGACTCTGCGAAAGAGTGAGTTAGTGGATTTGCCTCAGTGTTCATATTGGGTGTGTGTCTGGATATTAGTTCTCATATTCAGCAAAGTGTGATGTGTTGGAAGACAAAATCTCTGGATGAGATCTTGAAGTCTGTGAAATATTGTAGTGACTGTTTTGATAGGAATCAGAGAAAAATTAAGGAAAAGTTAAATGTAGTGCAGACAAAGTATTTCCAGAAAGGTGGTAAGAAAGGTTCACGTCTGTCAGAACCCAGTTTTAACATGCAAAAATAAATACACCTTTCCACTTTTGTGAGAATCTTGGGCACTGGAAACAAGAGTACAAATGAGTCGCAAATGGTTCCACAAAGCTGACAGAACAGGAATTCAATAAAACAGACTGTGTCATCGCAGTCCCAGCTCAGCTGGCCTGTGCGCAGAATAAGCAGAATCGAAGACAGTACAATTGAAATGTCCCTTTAGTCCCATTGATGCATCATAATATGAAAACAAAATGCAGAATGGTCTACAGAACCCTGGTTTCCAGCTAAATGTTTTAGTATTTAGCAATATTTCGCTTCAAACTGCAGCAACGCTCAGGGTTCCTACCCGAATGAGTCAGACACAGCCACAATGACAGTGCCGGGAGGGAGCATTAATTGTATGCTCGGTGCAGTTCTAGAGGTAGACCAGAGTGGCCCAACAGTATCATTTTGGATGGATACAGTGCTACCCGCTTCACGGTTAAAGCGAAGGAGACTCCGAACCTACTCCTCTTGGAAAAAGAAGTTCAACTGGTAGGGATCTCTAATAAACAGATTACTAATAAGGTGTCAGCAAATGCCCCTGTAAAAATTGGCTACATAGAGAATGACATCAGTTCATAATATGTGACAAGACCTGTTAATTTGTTAGGTGGTGGTCTTTTGTATGAAACAAATTTACTGCCCACAGGATGGAGTGGCAATTCAAACACAGGAGGAGAACTTAGATTTTAAATTAAAAACGTGTCAAAAGTGACTTTGTTCCTGGTTCTCACAATACAGGACTTAGCTCCTGATTTAAGATACACTGTGAAAGATTAGGTCAGGTATTTTACTGATAAAGAAATCAGATTAATAAAAGATGCAGAGCCAGTGCAGATCAAAATTAAACCGAATATAGTGTTTCCTCATACTCCTCAGTACAAACATACTCGTGAAGCAGATGAGGGAATGGCACTGGTCACTTAAAAAATGATTGAGCAGGGCATTTTAAACAAAGTGCAAGGGAGCCCTTGCAAATCCCCAATTATGGGAATTTAAAAAATGAGCAGAAAGTGGAGAATAGTACAGGACCTAGGAGAAAATAATAATATTGTAGTCCCTTGTTGTGACGTAGTGCCAAATCCTGCTGTTTTGTTACACATTCCTGTGGATGCAGAGTGAGTCATTATAGATTTGGGTTGAGCATTTTTATGAATTCCATTTCTTTATAAGGATAGCCAGTATGTCTGTTTTTACTTAAATAGGGTAATGGATTGGGGTCAAGACCCATTGGGCTATATAGAGAGTCCCTTTATTGTCTCCCAAATTCTGAAGAAAGATTTTAAGAATTTGCATCTGCCTTGTAATTCACAGCTGGTGCAGTATATTGATTATCTAATGTCACAGCCAAAACAAAAGAAGCTTGCAAGCTTGACACAATGGCATTGTTGAACCACCTTGGAAAAAATGGTCATAGAGCGTTCCTAGCAATACTGTATTATTGCCAGAAAGAAGTTGTTTACTTCGGTCACAAAACTGAGAAACAAGTGAGGCAAGTGTCTACAGAATGCATCTCTGCGATTCTGAAAATGAACCCACTAAAAACCCAAAAAGGAGAGAGGTGTTTTTGGGAATGGTTGGCTACTGTTATCAGTAGATTCCAAACTTTTCCTTAATTGCCAAGCCTTACAGAGGCTTACCCACAGTGATGTGAGTGATCTGGTGCCTTGGTACAATAAATGCCTTCCTGGAGCTCAGGCAGCTCTGTACTACACCCACTTTTGGAATGGCTATTTACGAAAAAGATTTTTATTGTTTTGTTATGAGAAAGAAAAGCACTCACTTTCAGTACTCACTGAACAACACAGAGAAGTAAAGTGGCCAGTAGCCTACTTTCCTGCTACATAAGATAAATTAGTCACTGCACTTCTGGAGTATTACTTCAACCTGTCTTGCCATTCAGCAAAGTGAAGAGATTTTGTTATCCTCACCTTCAGTTGACATTTTGCTGACTCGTACTCTAACTCAGCCGCTTGAAAAAGTATGAACATATTCTTGAGGCTAAGAACATTGCAGCTACATGTTGCAATACCCTGAATCCAGCCACACTTCTGCAAATGCCTGATGTGGAAGATGATGATGATGATGAGACAATAACTTTGACCTTGACTGCACTGAAGTGGCAGAATTGTGAAACATACTAAGAGAAGACATTCAAAAGGCACCACTAAAATTGGCTGTTGTGATTTTATTTGTAGATGGTTCTTGACTGAGAGACCATCAAGGAACATTGAAGGCAGCATATGTGGTTTACACAATAGCATATACTGTTGAAGCATCATACTTGTGTAGCAAGTAGCAGAATTAATTGCCATTACAAGATCATGCAAATGGCCAATGGATTGAGCGTTACCACCTACAATGATAGCCAATATGGTTTTGGCATGGTCTACGATTTTGGGCAGCTGTCATCACAAAGGTGATTAATGACATCCTCTGGCACTCCCATTAAGAATGGGCCAAGAATTATGTTTCTGCTTAATGCACTGCAAGTACCAAGAGAAGTTACGGTTGTGAAATGTACAGCATATAAGAGTAGAGATGGCTTGCTTAAACTAGGCAACCAATATATAGACTAAGGGCATCATTACGATCCCTGGCGTTTGGATAACCGACTGCTATTGCGGCAGTCAGGAGACCGCCCGACAAGCATGCGGTGGTCCGACCGCCGTATTAGGATATGACCGCCGGGCTGGAGGTCGGAAAGTTGGTGGTCCCACAGCAGCAGCATTGCTCCTCCATTTAGAAAGGCCATAGCAGATACCGCGTGGTGCAATGCCTTCTGCATGTCCGTGCACCATGTGCCATGCAACATGCCATGCAAGGCACACGCTACACAGAAGTGAGTGGGGCACTACATGTGCCCCCAGTGTTATGTTTCATATAGGTACCCTAATATAGGCCCGGGTAACATCATACCCCTTCACCTACATTACCTCCCCTACACTACACTGTAACGAGCCTTTTAGGATTGAACCTTTACCTAGTTCTAGGCCTGGGTGCAGAAGGAGGGTTTCTCCTAAACAATAGAGTCCTATAACTCCATCAATAGACTCACACAGTATGAATGAATATTCATAAGGGTTCTTAGAAACCAGGCTGGGGCTACACCACCTTCCTCCCCATATCTACGTACACGGTTCATCCCATACGTCATCCTCAAATCCAACTATGGCTAATACAAGCAACAAGGGACAAAGGAGCCCTAGATACTTTCTGTATAAATATAGCACCTCTTGCTAGTATTAGTTAGAGGGAACCAAGACTTCTAGGCCGACACACTGACCAGAGACGCTGAGGCTCCTGCATGCAGACGCTCCAGCTGACAGTGGTCTGAACATCCCTCGCGGGGTGTCCACCTCGAGACCAAGAAGGGCTCCTACATTCTCACACTTTAGGTAATGGGATTCGACTAAGTCCTAGAGGGATTCTTGGCTTTACAACTACTCACATGCTAGGTACACTTAGTTACATCTAGATAGGCATCGTAGGAGTACGCGCTTCCTTTTATCAATGCATTTTATATTCATGTATTTATTCATGCGTATTGCAAGATGGTAGAACTGTACTATCCATTTATATTCATTGTACTGCTAATCATATATCTCTGCTACTGTCTAATGGTTGTTGCAGCTCATATATTCTACACGAGAATAACAACTGTTCAATAAATCCTTATTGAAACGCCCAGGCTGTTTATTCTGTATATCTCTGAGACAAGATAAATAAGCACGAGTGACTGAGCGAAAAGTAGTACATTGTTTCCACGATCTTGAGGAATCACCGTTGTCATGTTCTGAGGTTGCCAGAAACTAATCTCTCCCCGATAAGAGGAGACACTAGTGCCACTGTGAGCTAGCTTATGCAAACAGGCTAACATTTCTCGGTGGGGGTGCTCAGAATCAGTCTGCCACCAAGCCCACAGTTTATGTTATCCGAACGCGCAGGTCCTGTATGGGCAATATAGGAACTACACGACACCAGGACCACATACAGTAGCCTATGATGGCAAGGGGCCCTGTTTGGTGCCCCACATATCCCTTTCTGACAACCTTTTAATGGCGGAGTTCGCGCCATGAAAAGGCTGTCAGAAAGGGATATCATAATCCTGACGGCAGTGTCTGCCTCGGCACTACCACCATTGTAGGACGCTGCTCCGAGCACGCACCGTCGATATCTATGATCCTGGAGGAGTACGGTCCAACCGCCAGCATAATATTATGGTGGTTGGACCGAAGGGATGTCGGCGGTCGGACGACCACTGATAGCCTGTCTGTGATTCGACCGCCCGACATCATAATAAGGGACTAATTTGCAAAATATCATGCTCTCATGTCCAGTACATTAAAATCAAATGAAGATTGTGACTTTGAGAAGGAAAGATTAAATTGATTCTTGCCTACATCAATACAGACTTTAGAAAATTGGAAACATTTGCAAAATAATGTGCCTGAGGATAAAATGAAAAAGTGGGTTTCATCAGGTTGTACCGAAGATGAAAGTCACATTGGCCAGTATGAGGAGCCCTTCACCAGGTTGCAGGTTGATTACATAGAGATGCCCCCTGTAATAGATTGCATTACATTTTAATCTTTGTGTGCCTTTTCTCTTAGGGAGTTGAAGCTTACCCAGCTAGGATGCGTGACAGTGACTGGAGCCAAGCTCTTTGTGAGGGAGATGATTCCTAGATTCAGTTTGCTAACTTCTTCAGAGCTAGATAAGGATACTTATTTAAAAGTGAACTAGTGAAAATTTTGTGTATTGCACTTGATGCAGAGCAAACGTTCCACTGTAGCTATCAACCAGAAGCATTTGGAATGGTCTAAAGAGTTAATGCTATTCTCAAGTCAAAGTTGTACAAGGTGTGTAATTAGACATCATAAAAATGACTGGATGCCCTGCCACTGATTTTGATGAGCACAAGGAGCACACCTACTTAAGTGATTAGACTCTCAGTTCGTGAAGTGAAAATGGGCAGAGCAATGTGGCTTCCTGGTATTCCTTCAGTTGCACTTGCCAAAGTTTTAGATTATCTTGTTCTGAACTATTGCAAAGGATTGACTGATATTACACACTCTATTTCTCGCCAGGTTATGTTGAAACCACGCACGGCAAGTGAAGAACCCTGCTATGACCTGGAACCAGGTGACTGGATCGTGGAGAAGTGAGTTCGGAAGGGCCTGGCCCAGAGGTGGCATGGACCCTTCCAAATGATACATGACGAATACTGCCGTGAAGCGTGCTTGCCACTGTGAACCCACGCATCTTGCATGAAGAGAGTAAAAGCTGCAGATTAAGTAGTGACACCAACCTCTGATTCACAGTGTCAAACTAGAGTTTGCTACATGAATCCAGATTGTACACAGGAAGAACAAACAGTACAACCTCAAACTCAGGAAGATCAGAAAGAAAACATTTGAATGTCAAAAACCCAAAGACCAAATCAAGCTGTTCCAGTTGAAAACTGCTTAGTTCAAGTGGCAAATGAAGATGAAAATGCAGCACTTGTCATTAAGTGGTTCTGAACATGAAAACTGGATCCAAGATAGATGTCCTGAGAGCATGAGAGGGAGCGATACAGCCTCAAAACAAGATCACAATCTTGAAACTGTGGAAGAGGAGACAGAACAAGAGTCAGAACAAACTGCAATGGATTTGAGAGACCCAGTTAGAGCAAGAATTGATCTGAAGAACCTCCATAAACGTATAGTGAAGGGAAAGCTGGAGAAAATCATCATAGAATAATTTTTGATGAAGTGAAGAAGAACATAGATTATATATTTTTAACAGTGCCAACATTATTTTTAGTTAGAGTCAGATGTTTGTGCTTTCAGAGAAGATTAATTTTGTACCTTAGGAATCCAGTCAAAGGTAGTCGGTTACTCATGAACTTTCTCTTCAATTGAACTAACTGGTGACATATTAATATTTGAAGTTTTTTAAGTTTTGATGATGTACCATATCTACTAGTTCAATTGTTTGATACATTGCTGTAGAAGTATAGCCAAAATTAAAAACAGCTCGTGTTTAGTTAAGAATACTTTTAACAATTTCCATATTAATAATTTTGATGGGTATTCTGGTTAGCCTTCACACTTCAGTTGGATAGGTTTCTCTTAAATTTGAAGTTGAATTGCATAATACTCATTATCAGGATAAAATTTTAGATCAAAGAGATATTTTGAAGGAAGATTTTAGTGGAAATGTTTATGCTACTTAGTTAAGTGAATATTTAGTCATTATGAACATTTCAAATTGTTTTCTGAATGTACTTGCCAAATTCGGTATCGGAGGGGACGAGCTACAATCAATGTACCCTTGCGTACAGACTGTCATTTAGCATTCCCTATTGATTCTTCATGGTGAAGACTTCTTGGAAATAAATTATGTAAATGTTGATCTTCCATTACAGAAACTTTCTCAAGTTTGGGGCGATGGGTTCTACTACAGAAAGTATTAGACCAATAACATTTTCTAATAAAAAACAAAGAATGAGAAGATTGTGTGCAGATGTTTGCGGATGATATAATGGTAACAATTCAAAACCCTGCACATTCATTAGTTTCTCTACCAGAGGAATTGGTAACTGTGATGAGCACACCGAGCTCCCGTCCCTTTACGGAGGAGAGAACTCCGAGAATTCCAACATGGCCGCCAAAACACCGCCAACAGGAAGCAGCGGTGACGGTCTAGTCTCATCGGCTCGGAGCGCCGGAAGCACAACCCCTGAGATAGGACAAAACACGGAGAGCGAGGAGACGGAGGAGCTCGAGCAGATGGTGACCACGGGGACGGAGCGAGGCCAGGAGAGGAATGACGAGGTTTCTGGAGGCGAAGACACACAAAAGGACGCCACGGAAGAAGACAGCAAGGCGGACCGACCCAAGAGCACAGGAGACGACTTCCCAGTTACTGCGAGCGAGACCGGCTCTCCAAGAAGGGACAAGGAGGCGGGTTCTCACCATACCACGGCGGGTCGTGGACACAGACAAGTGGCGGTTGCGCATCCGTTTTCGTTTAGGGGCTGGTGGGCAGGGCTAAGGGCCACACCAAGCTCAACACCTTGAATTCCCCTCACTCAGGCACTACACAAGTAGGGATGCTGGTGGTGGTGCACATAACCCTTCCCCCCTCCCTTTATTTGCAACAGGACGGTTGCCTAAAGGCTCTTTTTTCTTTCTTTTGTTTTCCTTTGCCCCTGCCATTTGCTCTCGAAGTACTACAGTCCAGACAAGACAGCCCCGGGACCACGGTGTAGTCGAGGAAGAACCCCAACCGGCCCAGAGGCGACCGGCCTGAAGAAGAAGAGGAACGCCTTGTTTTGGAATCGCTTTCCTTATATGTCAGGAGAACCTGAATATACGAATAAAAGAATCCCTTGAAACAAGTCAGGTGTCACTGCTTCATACAAGTATAGAAGGGGGTGGGGGACCTCCCATCGGGGCAAACCATCACAGTGGTGTCAGAAGTGGGATTTCCGGTCTTGAAATAATGACCCAACCCGTAACTATGGAGGCCATCATCACCCAACTAGCTGAGGGACAACGCCATCTACAACTGGTTATGGAGCAACAGACTAAACAGGCAAAGAAAGACCGGGAGGAGTTTCACGCCGCCCTCAAAGACCAGGCCTCCCTCTTGACCAATAACCAGCAGGTACAAGACACCGCTATCCTGAGACACACGGACGCTATCTCTAGTGCTAGGATACATCCCAACGTGCCTGGGTCAGTCCTACAGAAGTTCCAAAACGGGGACGATCCAGACTATTTTTTTGTCAATTTTGAACGCGTTGCAACAACAGCCTCCTGGCCCCCGGAAAGATGGGGTCAGTATATAGCTCCCCTGCTTTCCGGAGAATTGCAAGCAGCCTATCAGGCCGCCAATCCGGCAGGAACAACCAGCTACCCCGACGTCAAGAAAGCCATACTAGAGCGGCTCAGATGCGATCAAGAATATTATCGTAGCCGGTTCAGGAAAGAGAAGTGGAGTGTGGGGGATAACCCCCGAGCGCTGTACTTCCGTATCCGGGATCTTGGGAACCGCTGGCTGCAACCCACAGTAGCAACCCTGGATGAAATAACGGAGAAGATATACTTGGAACAATATCTCGATGCTCTCCCTTACAACACCCGAGCATGGATCAAACAGCATCCCAACCTTTCCGTGACATTGGCAGTAGACCTGGCCTGCGCATACCACCGCTCACCCGATTTCAAAGCTCCAACCCATCGACCCTCTGTTTCTTCCCCGAAACCCCTGAATAGAATCCCCACACACCAGATAGAACCCAAGGGTCCCTTTTTCCCCAAAGGCCCCCCTAAAATCTTCTCCCGTCACAACACCGACACGGGGACCACAATGCTTCCACTGTGCCGAGTGGGGCATATAGCCCGGCACTGCCCTACACGCACCCCCGCCCCAGAACCCATGGAGGTAGGATTTATACGCTGGCAGGTATTGGTCACAGGGAGCAACCCCATTCAATACAAGATGAAGATCCATATAAACGGGAAGGCGGTAACAGCCTTCCTTGACACTGGTTGCCATTACACAGTCATCTCCAAAGAGCTTATCCCCGAGTCACAGATAGTGGCAGGTGAATTTGTTCAGGTTACATGTGTTCATGGGGAGAGGAGGTTATATCCATTGGCCAAAGTGGTATTGGAGATCAATGGGGAACCCCAGCTGAGGAAGGTAGGGGTCGTTCCTGCATTACCCGAGTTAGCTCTTAGGAACCGACCTGCCCATGTTCCATGACTACCTACATTCCCTGAGTCCCCCTGCCTCACTAGTGGAGTGGTTAGAAAGCGCACCCTTTTCTAACAACGACATATGGGCTCCTACTATTACAAAAAGGGCACAAACGCGTAGAGAAAAAAGAAAGGAGAGAGCATTATACAGTCTGTCTAAAAGTGTTCTACCCGTACCTGTCCTTACCTCCTCAGAGACACCTCAAGATCCTCCTCAAAACTTTCGTCAGGCCCAGAGGGACGACTCTACCTTGCAACATGCCTGGGGACAAGTCCAAGACGAGCAACCAGGAAAGGTAGGTCCCTATTTTTCTGTCAAAAAGGGCCTTCTATACAGATGCACACATGAAAACAATCATGGGAAAGAGCAATTGTTGGTCCCCAAAGCGTTTCGTGAACAGGTGCTATCTCTAGCCCATAGTCAAACCGGGGGAGGCCATTATGGGAAGGAAAACACCCTAAAATATTTACTGGAGAGATTCTATTGGCCTGGTGTATATCAGGAAGTGGCCAGGTTCTGTGCTTCATGTGTGAGATGCCAGCTAGTTAACACACCCTTACTACCCCGAGCTCCACTCCAACCCCTTCCGATCATTGATGTCCCCTTCAGAAGAGTAGGGATGGACTTGGTAGGTCCCCTGGTGCCTTCTGCCAGGGGCCACTGGTTCATACTCGTCTTTGTGGACTACGCCACCCGGTATCCGGAAGCGTTCCCCTTGACAACTACCACCACAAAGGCAGTGGCCCAAGCCATGATCACTTTATTCTCAAGTGTCGGATTCCCACATGAACTTCTAACAGATCAGGGGACACCCTTCATGTCCCGGTTAAACAGGTGTGCGAACTGTTACAAATTAAACAAATAAGGACAGCGGTATACCACCCACAAACGGACGGCCTTGTGGAAAGGTATAATAAAACCATCAAAACGATGTTGAGGAAGAGTATCGATCGAGCTGGGAGGGATTGGGACCGACAATTACCCCTGGTCCTTTTTGCCATAGGAACGCATGAACAAAAGTCTACGGGGTTCTCGCCGGTTGAGTTGTTGCTTGGACGGAGACCCCGTACACTCCTGGACATGGCAGTGGAGCAATGGACCGAAGAGGAGGATGAGGCGAAGCCTCCACTACAGTATAGTGCGTCCCTTAGGGACACTTTGACTTCCTTGTGGGACGAAGTACACACGAACATGGAGAAATCCCAAAGCCAACAGAAACGGTGGTATGACAGAAACACCAAATTGAGGGAATTCGCAGTAGGGGACGAGGCTCTGGTCCTGCTACCCACCACCGAGAAAAAGTTGTTAGCCACCCGGCAGGGCCCCTTTCCTATTTTAAGTAAGGTTACCCCAGTTACCTACCGGGTAGCCGTCCCACACAGAAACAAGACAAGCCAAATATATCATGTCAATTTATTGAAGGCTTGGGAGGGACCGGTCCCGGTGTCTCTGTGTACAAATGCCCGTATACACCATGTCACCCTGAATAAACCCCTGGAGGTATCCCTGATGCCCCAGAAAACAACAGACCAGCCTTAGCATAACTGGGGGTCCCAAACCACAGAGGAGCAGAAAAACCAATTGAACGCCCTGTGTGCGTCTTACCCGTCTGTCCTGTCCAGTATTCCCGGAAGGACATCCCTAGTCGAGCATGACATTATCACCACCACCTCCCAACCGATCAAACAACGACCTTATCGTATCCCCGCGGCCCGAAGAGAGGCTGTAGAACAGGAAATAAAAGCAATGTTGGAGGCAGATATAGTCGAACCCTCACACAGCGCCTGGTCGTCTCCGATTGTTTTAGTCCCTAAACCCGATGGGAGCATACGTTTCTGCATCAACTTCCGCAGATTTAATGCAGTGTCGAAGTTCGACGCATATCCTATGCCCCGGGTGGATGAACTTATCTAAAAACTCGGAGACGCCAGGATAATGTCCACCATAGACCTCACAAAGGGGTATTGGCAAATACCGCTGAAACCTAACATCAGAGACAAGACCGCCTTTCCACACCCTTCGGCTTGTTTCAGTTTAAAGTGCTCCCCTTTGGTCTCCATGGGGCCCCGGCCACTTTTCAAAGGCTCATGGACACAGTACTCTCTTCCCATCAGACTTACGCCATGGCCTATCTTGATGACATTGTGGTACACAGTCCAGATTGGGAAACCCATCTAATACATCTTGAGAACATCATAAAATCGTTACAACACGCAGGCCTCACGATTAATCCCAAAAAGACAAGCTTTGGGGCGGTTCATATTGAGTACCTGAGTTATGAGATCAGGGCTGGACAAATAAGACCCCAAGTGAGCAAGATAGAAGCCATCACCCACGTACCCTGACCCACCTCTCGGAAGGAAATACGTTCCTTTCTTGGCCTAGTCGGGTATTACAGACGATTCATCCCGGGTTTCTCCGAAGTAGCCAGTCCTCTCACAGACCTCCTCACTAAGGCACAGGCAAGCTGCAAATTGCAGTGGACCGAGGCACACAAACAGAGTTTCCGCTTACTCAAAGAATCCCTTTGTCACAATCCTGTGCTTGCCTGCCCGGACTTCAACTCCACTTTTGTCTTACAAACAGACGCATCCGGTAGGAGTCTGGGGGCCATCCTATCCCAACCTGATGCCCTAGGTGATCTCCACCCCATCTTATTTCTTAGCCGTAAACTGTTTACCCGGGAGGTGGGCTATGCTACCATTGAGAAAGAATGCCTGGCCATAAAGTGGGCGGTGGAGGCCCTTCAGTATTACCTTCTAGGTCGCCACTTCATATTGCTTACTGACCATGCTCCCCTTACCTGGTTATCCCTTCATAAAGATACTAACCCTAAGGTTTTCCGGTGGTTTCTTGCCCTACAGCCCTTCTCATTTGACACCCTCCACGTTCCGGGAAAACTGCAGGGCAATGTGGACTTCCTCTCGAGGTGCTTCATAGCCGAATGGCCCACACATCCATTCCTAGGGGGAAGGCAGTGTGATGAGCACACCGAGCTCCCGTCCCTTTACAGAGGAGTCAACTCCGAGAATTCCAACATGGCCGCCAAAACACCGCCAACAGGAAGCAGCAGTGACGGTCTAGTCTCATCGGCTTGGAGCGCCGGAAGCACAACCCCTGAGATAGGACAAAACAAGGAGAGCGAGGAGACGGAGGAGCTCGAGCGGATGGTGACCACGGGGACGGAGCGAGGCCAGGAGAGGAACGACGCGGTTTCTGGAGGCGAAGACACACAAAAGGACGCCACGGAAGAAGACAGCGAGGCGGACCGACCCAAGAGCACAGGAGACGACTTCCCAGTTACTGCGAGCTAGACCGGCTCTCCAAGAACAGACAAGGAGGCGGGTTCTCACCATACCACGAACCCGGAGCGTCGTGGACACAGGCAAGATGCGGCTGCGCATCCGTTTTCGTTTAGGGGCTGGTGGGCAGGGCTAAGGGCCACACCAAGCTCAGCACCTCGGCACTACACAATTAAGGACGCTGGTGGTGGTGCACATAACCCTTCCCCCCTCCCTTTATTTGCAACAGGACGGTTGCCTAAAGGCTCTTTTTTCTTTCTTTTGTTTTCCTTTGCCCCTGCCATTTGCTCTTGAAGTACTACAGTCCAGACAAGACAGCCCCGGGACCACGGTGTAGTCGAGGAAGAACCCAACCTGCCCAGAGGCGACCGGCCTGAAGAAGAAGAGGAACGCCTTGTTTTGGAATCGCTTTCCTTATATGTCAGGAGAACCTGAATATACGAATAAAAGAATCCCTTGAAACAAGTCAGGCATCACTGCTTCATACAAGTATAGAAGGGTGTGGGGGACCTCCCATCGGGGCAAACCATCACAGTAACATTCAGACAAACAGCTGGATTTAAAATTAATATAGAAAAATCAGAGGTGCTCCTACTTCATCCAGCACTGAATCAGGTACAACAAATTCATGGAGTACTCCCTGTCAAATTGGAGGTAAATGAGAAGTGGAATCTACAACACTTCTCCTGGCTAGGTAGAGTATCCATTATTAAAATTAATATTCTGCCACAAATTCTCTATTTAGTCCATAAACTTCCTACGAGGATGCAAAGAGGCCATTAACCAACTGTATTCTTTAATAAGTAATTATATTTGGTCATACAGGAAGCCAAGAATTGTAGCAAAATATACTTATAGATTAGCACCTTAGAGAGGCTTAGCTATACCACATGTGCAAACATATCACTGTGCTCCAATATTACACTATTTAGTGGAGTGGGGGAGACTGACAAACAATTATGTGGCATAGAACATTCAATAGCAACTGTACCAACATGGCAAATACCATGGATAGCCCGGACTTTAAAAGCTGGGCTTATATTCCTCCCCCATTACATGAGCTGTGCTGGTAAGATGGGATGAGGTGGCAACCCAGAAGGGCCTCACACAGTTTCCCTCTCCTTTTAAGCTCATCTGTTTTACTTCAGATTTCTACCCAGCCTTAAATAAGCTGGCTTTTGTATAATGCAGGGACAATAAATGGTTGGTTACCTCTTTCAAAATAATCTAAGTAAGCAATTTGATTAACTTAAATACTAATATAGGCTCCCAGAAAGTGAACACTTTGCATACTTTCAGGGGAAGCAGTGAGTTCTCTAACCCGAAATGAAAGAAGGGGCTGCTAGGCCACTAACTAATCTTAAGAAGTGGCTGAAAAACACACACTATAGCAAACATATGATTCAACCATATTATAAACAACTATTGGAAGCCCAAGTCAAACCTAGGATACTAGCACAAAAGAGATGGAAAAGGGAACTGGTTAGAGTACTATTTGACAAAGAATGGGGCAAGATATTTGATAAAACACGGGTATCAGCCAGATGTTGTAAAATAAAAAAAATACAAAAATGAAATTCTCCTATTGTTACAGGACACTACAAAATATAGCGGAATGGGACAAAACTCAATATAGGACCTACTGAAGGGGTTGTGGGTGACCCAGGATACTAACACACCTGTTATGGATTTGTCACAAATTAGCAAGGTAGTGGAATAGTATACTGAAACAGTTGGCAGCGTCTCTTAAAATAAAGATGGACAGAGACCCAGGAGCAATACTGCTGGGACTTCTGTCGCCAAGGGGGTGATCATATAAATCAACCAGGGGCAAACTGGTCATCATACCCTTAATGGCAGTGGCATAATCTATAACGGTGAAATGGGCCTCCCAGTCTCCCACCACAGGAGGAGACTGGATCAATAGGCTGCGAGACATTTTAGCTCTGAAGAACATACCACAACATACAAACACAAGGATATAAGACCCATGACACAGACTGGGCACCATATATCATCATTCTCTCCTTACAGCAAATTTCACTAACCGGTAATATTAAAATATAATTTTTTTTCTCCAGATTATCACTCTATGACTCACATTTCCAATTTCACGTTAGCTAAATGCGGCAACTGATCTCTGATTTGCCACTAAATACGCAGAACTATTCACACCAAAGTCAAAATAAGAAATGCAGGATTTCGGGGGGGGGGCGCACTGGGAAGGGGTTCTTTTTTCCTTTTGGCCTACAGCAAACTTAGCACCTTGCCAGTCAGTGGAAGTAGGCAAGGGTTTATGTAATAAAATACCAATACAAATATTTGACACAAAAATCGTTCCAATTGGTCAGATTTACATGAAGTTCCAGAGGAGACAAACCCCCACCCTTGTCCTGTTAAGAATAGCACATGATAAATGGCTGTAGGATTTCACAAGAAGTAATTTATTTAATTAACATTTATAAGGAGCATAATTTTACCACCAAATGATTTGCCAATGTTCCCCACTTTAAGGGGACATTTTATCCAAGCCATGTTGTAATAAACCAGAGCTATTCAACCAGATGAAAAGATACAATTAGCCTGTCTGAATGTCACCATAGAGATTTCTATTGAGAACCAGTTATTGTTTATGGCAACACACTTTGAACAATCTGCTGTTAAAATATCCTGCCAAAATTAGCCATTGTTTTTAACATTTTTTAAAGAGCTCCCTCCGACTCTCCACCTCCAGCATGAGCGACCCCCTCTCCAACACAGAGCACCTCCACTTCCAGATCCAAACCAGCCCCAGAACCACGCTGCACGGGACCCTCATCTACAGACCCGCCCGGGCCTCGCGCCTTTTCCGCCACCACCATTGCCGACCTCGTCGCACACCACGCCATCGCCTCCACGGACTACATTCTCATCGGAGACCTGAACTTCCACCTCGACAACCGCAGCGACCCCGATTCCACCACCCTCCTTGACAACCTCGCCAACCTTGGACTGAAGCAGCTCGTCACCACCCCCACCCACAGAGCCGGACACACCCTCCGCCCCATCTTCGCAGGAGGGACAAACATCCACTTCAGCCACATCACGCAGCCCCTCTGGACAGACCACCACTGCGTACACTTCACCTTCAACTCCACCCCATGTACGCCACGGAGGAACTGGAGCAAGATCACAGAGGAACACCTCAACACTACCCTCCTCCATGACCCCCCCCTCCGCCACGACCGACGCAAACTCCGCAGCCAAAGAACTACACCGCTGGATCTCTGGCTGCGCTGACAAGCTCGCACCCCTCCGCCACCCCGTCAAACAGCGCCCCCTGAAGGCTGCCTGGTTCACCACCGACCTCCAAGAAGCCAGGCCCTCCTGCAGATGCCTCGAGAAACTCTGACGGAACAGGAAAACCCCCGAAGACCAGAACAACTACAGGAACGCCATGAATGAATACCACCAGCGCATAAAAGCCACCAAACGGACCTTCATCAAGAACAAAATCCACACCAACGCAAGCAACGCAAAAGAACTCTTCAACGTCGTACAGCAATTCACCAAACCCCCCAGCGAAGCCGCGGACATCACACCTTCTCAGGACCTCTGCAACAAGCTCAGCGCCTACTTCCACCTGAAAATAAAGGCCCTCTATGACAACTTTAGCGAACAGATGCCGGAACCAACCACCCTCCCCACCTCCAACAACCAGCCGACCATCACCACTTGGAAGCCTGCCACCACTGAAGACACCACCACGACCATGAAGAACACCCACTCAGGAGCCCACACGGACCCCTGCCCACGCACATCTACCACAGAGCCGCCGCCGCCATAGCACCTGAACTAGGCTGGACCATCAACGCCTCCCTCGAATCCGGCATCTTCCCCGATGACTGGAAGCAGGCAGAGTCAAGCCCCTACTCAAGAAACCCTCGGCCGACCCGACGGACCTGAAAAACTACCGGCCCATCTCCCTCCTTCCCTTCGCAGCCAAAGTCACTGAGAGATTCATCAACGCCCAGCTGACCCCCTTCATCAAAGAGAACTCCATCCTCGACCCCTCCCAGTCCGGATTCCGCAGCAACCACAGCACCGAGACCGCCCTCCTCGCCGCCACCGACGACATCCGCATGCTGCTCGACCAGGGCCAAACTGCGGCCCCATCCTACTAGACCTTTCAGCAGCCTTCGACACCGTCTCCCACCGCACTCTCGCAGCCAGACTCCACGACGCCGGCATACGAGGAACCGCCCTCGACTGGATCCGCTCCTTTCTCTCCGACAGAACCCAAAGGATCAGACTCCCTCCCTTCCTCTCTGAACCTACAGAGATCAACTGTGGAGTATCCCAAGGATCCTCGCTCAGCCCCACGCTCTTCTACATCTACATGGCCCCCCTCGCCGCCATCGTCAGACAGCATGGGCTCAGCATAGCATCTTACGCCGACGACACCCAGCTCATCTTCTCTCTCACAAAAAACCCCAAAGACACAAGACTCATCTTCCAAGAAGGAATGAAAGACGTCGCAGCCTGGATGAGCAACAGCTGCCTAAAACTGAACTCAGAGAAGACTGAGGTCCTCGTCCTCGGACCCTCCCCCACTGCGTGGGACAGCTCCTGGTGGCCCCCTGCCCTTGTGAACCCACCCACCCCGACCGACCAAGCCCAGAACCTCAGCATCATTCTTGACTCCTCCCTCACCTTGACCCGCCAGATCAACGCCGTTGCCTCCACCTGCTTCAACTCCCTCCGCATCCTCCGCAAGACCTTCAAGTGGATCCCCCCCGAATGTAGAAAGACCGTCACCCACGCACACATAACCAGCAGACTGGACTACGGTAACACCCTCTACGCAGGAATCAACAAAACCCTGCTACACAAGCTCCAAACCATCCAGAACACCGCAGCCAGACTCGTCCTCAGAACCACGCGACACGAGCACATGACCCAGCACCTAAGAGACCTCCAATGGCTCCCCATCGAGAAGAGAGTAACCTTCAAGCTACTCACCCATGCCTACAGGTCCCTCCACAACATCGGACCCAAATACCTCAACGAAAGAGTCTCCTTCCACGTACCCAAAAGGAACCTCAGCTCCGCCGACCTCGCCCTGGCAGAGATCCCACCCATACGCAGAACCAGAGCAGGCAGAAGAGTCGTCTCCTACGTCACAGCAAAGACCTGCAACGAGCTCCCAATCAACATCAGACGCTCCCCCACTCTGCACACTTTCAGGAAAAGCCTCAAGACCTGGCTCTTCGACTGACCCGGAGCTGCACCCCCCTCCCCCGAGCGCCTTGAGACCCTCATGGGTGAGTAGCACGCTTCAAAAAACCGTGATTGATTGATTGATGGTAAGGGAGATGGTGTAATAGGGTTATAGTCCAATCATTTGTTAGGATACTTTTGCATACTTGCATTTGGTATTAGGCCATTTAGACATCAGAAAATAGTCTAATCTTGTATAATAGTGTCCTCGTGTCCCATCCAGCCTCTGCCAAGAGCCTGTGCGTCATGCTAGAGAATCAATTGCCCATGATTCCCCAGATCAAGGCAGTCATGGCAAAGTGTTGTGGTCGAGTGAAATCCATTAGGAAGGTTGCTTCTCTTCTATCATCTGAGGCTTTGAAAGGGGCTAGCGCAGTGGTAATTATGTCCAACTTGGACTATGCAAACTCCTTGCATTTGGGTCTCCTTGTAACCTCTTTACACAAACTACAAATCATTCAAAATACAGCAGCAAGGATAATCTGTAAACTGCATAGACATGCACATATCTATCCTGACTCTATGAAGCTTTACTGGCTTCCCATAAAACAGCTTGTAGTATTTACAAATCCATTCATGACCAGGCTCCAACCTTTGCAGAATGCAGAATCAAGAGATATGTTCCAACTCCCTCCCTAAAAAGTAAGCAACCCCAACTACAGCAGTGATAGCTGGGTTATTGGGAGTGTGCGTGTAGTGTGCTGTCAGCAACCTAAAGAAAAAAAAGAAAAGAAACAGCAAAGAAAAAGGAGACATTTAAGCAATATTTTAGTTCAGGGTGTCCAGAAATGCTTGCGCCTTTACCTCTGAGGTAAAAACAAGTAGTTAGGAATATTTTTTTAGGCTTCTAAAGTGTTCAGTTTAGTAAAAAGGCCTCACAGTTTGTCATGAAACGGTTTTATGAGTTGCCAGGGTCTCCATTTTCTCTCAACTGAAATATGATAAAAGTCAAGTATGACAAAGAATATCCTAGCTTCTCTTTTTACTCAGGATGAGCATCTTCAAATATCATTTGTTGGAGTAAAAATAAAAAACAGTATTGTCCTGGGTTGCCCGGTTAAATCAGTAGTTGAGCAGGACAATTGCTTCATCATTAAAGTGAATTTGTGTGCTCACTATATTTCATGATTCCAGTTCTAATCACTCATTTCTGGGAAGGCTGTTCGAAACAAGAGAATCTTAAATCAGTGATGTAAAATACTGAGGTTATCCCGGCGTTGCCGGATTTCAAAATCTTCTTATCTTCCATTGTATATCTACTATGTGTGAGTCTTGGTCTGCAATCTGTTCCTTAGTTTGCATAATATTGGTCTTCAGGCTTACAGTTCAGTTCTGCCCTTCTGTGATCCTATCTGCATTGCTTGTGCAAGTTTTAGATAGCTTCCTGATTGCACCCTTAAAGCTTCCTGATTGCAGCCCATGCTTTTGGCTATCAAGATATGCCCCTTCTCTATTGGCCATAATCCCCTGATAAATTACTTCAAATGTCCGTGGCTGCTCTTGATCTATGCTATCTTGAGAATAGGCTATAGGCATTTGTTTCTGGGAAGTGAGGCGGATATCTGTATAAGCCCATGTAAGAGTGAAGTGGTACGTATTATCAAATTGTTTAATCACCATCTTAGTTTGTTTCTGAATTGTGAGCTCTGGGTTAGTTGTGCTCTAGGAGGATACACAGCCATTATCTGACACGAGTTGCTATTCAGAATATTCAGAAGATATGTCTGACAATGAGAAAAATCGCTCTGTCAAATCCTGATCTTTTATGGTTCCAGTCCATGTCTTTGTTTGGGATTCTTGACATGCCATTTTAGAGGGCTTAGTGGAAGAAAATGAGGTGCAGTTGTCAGAGCCTGCTTTGTTCCCACCTGCAGAAATTGGAGACTTGTGTTTATGATTGTCTTGGTCTATGTTTCCATTGTCTCCTTTGTTTTGTTTGTCACTGCCAATTTCAGCTTGAATTGTAGTGGAATTCTCACTTCCATATACAGCACATGCCGGCCGGCCGCCGCCCCCCCTCCCCAAACTTCTCAAATTAGAGGTCTTTTTTGGTTATCTATTGTTATCTATCACTGTACAGTCCACATCTGTTTCCACCTCTATATCTGAGCAGGCCCCCTCAAACCCAACCCCAAGGAGAAAATTGTTGTATAGTTAAATCTTTTACTAGAATCCATATTTTGCTGAAAAGGCAATTTATCAGCTACAGCACTACGGTTTTGTAACATTAAATGCATCTCCTTTTGTAACTATATTAAGTGTACCTCAATTCGAAATCTGCAAATATACTCCATTTTCCTCTTGCCCTATTGCACAAGGAGAATCAGACTTGGGGTGATTGGTTATAGTGTTGTTCAGACTGAAATCCTTGCCTGCAGTTCCATTCAAGTTTCCACCATCATAGATAAGGGAGTGGGCTCAGCAAGGACAAGGTATCATTAAACCCTTACTCGCGGTGTTCGGGTGCCACAAAACAGCCTGCTACGGAGACTTCAAATGTCGCAGGTCGCCTCCTCAAGAAGCCTGAGCTAATGGAGAAGCCAAAGTAGTAGAGGGACTCTTCAGTGCTGAGCCTGGGCCACACAAACCAACAATTCCAATGAAGCCCGTTGAGCCAGTAGCCCTGCCAATTCTCCGAACTGGCTTAATGGGTTTGGTTGCCTTTGCGTCATCTTCAGGAATGCCAGGCACCCAGGAGAGTCACCACTATTCAATGGTAATAGTCGGTAAACATGTTTCTGTCCACTTTTGGAGCTGTGAAAATAACAAAATGTCCACTAAAGTACACCATTGGAAATCCTTCATAAGCTCAGCAACGGTATATCAAATGCGGGGAGCGAACAAGATGGGCGCCGCACAGCCATCCTAAGTGACAGCTATCTTGCTTTCCGCCCTCACACATGTAGATTTAAACTGTTGTCTTAGTTTGGTCTTTTGCCACTGTTGTCATCATGGTGACAAAGTTTGTTGCAAGCAAATCTGTTTTTTGTTTATGCTAGAACAGCTGCCTGCCCCTGTGAGAAAATAAGAACATTTCTTTTGTGGTTTCAATAATCACTACAAATGGATGATGTTTATCTGCTTACAGAAAACCGACAATTCTCCAGCACAATCTAGGAGTGAAGGGAGGCAGATTTATAGCAGTCTTCCTGAAGTGCCTCTTGGGGAGAAGAGCAGATATGAAGACATCATATATGGAATGTTACTGATGATGTTGGAGAAGCAGTTTGGGCCCTAGACCAAAGGTTTGCTGGAGCAGTACGGGATCTTTATAAGAGATCAACAGAAGAAGGCGGGGTGGCTAAATACATTGCAGCACTTAGAGGTTTAGCCATCATTTCTGATTCAATGTTTTTGTGGAGGTTCTCATTCATTATCCATGCAACTTGTTATCAAGTGCACCAATAATAAGATCATGGGCATTGTTTTAGAGGTGGAACACACCGCAAACTGTGTTACGAAGATTGTGAGAAGTTGGCCTGGCATATGCTGTCCACTAATTATAGTGGGCACCTTGCACCAGTCCAAATCGACTCTTATGGTAGGTAGGTTAAAGACAACCTTATTGAAAGCTATCCTAGTGGTAGCTATGGAGAGCAGCCTTCAGGCTAAGTCTTGAAGGAATGTAAAGCAGCTTGTTTTACCAGTCTATAATCTCGAGTGACCAAATGAAAGAGCACCACACCAGGTATATATTCAAAATATATGTATTTATTACTAAACACACCCCTCTAGTCTCTTTATGAGGCTAGAGTTCGAAATACATAGGTTATAAGATCTTAAATCACAATAATAGCACAAATACACGTTTGGGCCCTAGGGGCGTACCAAACCATATACCAATAAAGTGGTATGCGAACCACGACTGAACTAGACACTAGGCCTAGAGCCTCTAGAAGTGCTTGGACCACAAGGAACCACCCAAGGTAGTGACACAGGGGACCCACGGGAGACGCGTGCAGTGTAAATACACAACCGCGATACGCCGTTAACTTCTATGGAGAAAGTCGGGATCGGGAAAATAGAGGAAAGGGACACTTAGAAGAGGACTAGGACAAAACCCTTTGAGATCTAGGACTTTGAAGAGTCTCTACCCACGGGAGCACCGGAGTACTCGTGTTACCTCACCCAGGAAGCCGGGTGCATAGGTGCCTTTCGGGGTCGGGTTTCGTCGTCGATTCGAATGGCGATCTGCTGCAAAGTGCTGCTGGCGGCCAAGGGAAAAGTGTCCGGGTGGATCCAAGAGTGGATCGGAGTTCTGGTGAACCTGAAAGCAGAGGGGACAGAGTCTGGGTCACTAGCCAGTGACCAGGAAGGCGATGGACAGATGCCCACCGATGTCGAGTGCTTCAGGTGCGTTGACGGTCGTCTTGACTCTTCAGCCACGAGGTCCGGGAGGCGTTGTCGGCGACCAGGAGCAGGATTCGGGCTGGTGCTCGATGTCTGTCGAGTGCTGAGGTGTCGGCGACCGGATTGGACCCAACAAGCCTTGGCAACGGCAAGTCTCGAGTAAGATGTAGATCGTCGATGGTGCAGACCAGCAAGGTCTGTGGAACTCACCCAGCGAGGGTAAGTGAGGGCAGGCCTGGAGCAACCAGGATGCCAAGTAAGGAAAAGATTGGCCTTCGTTAAGGGCTACTAGCCAACGGGCTAGCGACCGCGAAGGAGCCTCGTGACCCCGCACGTGGAGCTGGCTTGCAGGACACTCGTGGAGTGGGGGCCAGTGATCTTCGGTGCAGGTGGTGCTGGAGGCTAGGGCTACTCGGAGCCCAAAGCACGACTTCTTGGGAGACCCAGAAGATGGTGCACTTGCAAATGTGCTCGCTGTCCAAGGGTCACGGTCTCAAGTCACCCACGATAGCCACGGGCCTCAGCTTTGCTGGGGACTCAGGGTAGCCTCGGGGAAGTCTGAGAATCCACCTCTGGTGATGCGATGACTTCGGCGTCCGGCAGGGAGCTTCAGAAATGTGAACCGGACAGATGCTTCTTTGGTGCCTGCCAAGCAGGGAGTCACTCCTTGACCCCAAGGGAGATTCTTCAGTCCTCTAATCTTGTCGTAGAGCGTCGAAGGTCCAGGATTCAGTGTCAGAGTTTCGTCCAGGTGTAATCTAAAGTCCTAAGGACTGGGTTCCTACCTTTATTCTAAAAATAGGGGTTGGACTACTCTGTGGCCCCACCTATGGGTGGGTCAGGGCAGAGGGTGGCTACACCCTTTCCCTTTGTCCAGTTCGCGCCAAAGCAGGGGCTGCAAGCCCCTGATCCGGTTTGAACTGGGGTATGCACAGGGACACCAAATGTGCCCCCAGTGCAGGACTTCAAAGCACACAGATGATGCTCCCGCCCAGCCCCAATACACATTATCCTGTCTGGGGAGGTGGTCACACCTCCCTGGGACAGGAAACCTGTTGTCCAGGCCTCCCCTGCCGGAGTTTCGTCCAGCAGCAGGAGGCCAGACTCGTGTCTGTGGCAGCAGCATCCATTTTGTGATGCCAGGGCTTTGGAGAGAAGTTACCGGGTTAGTCAGGGTTAACATGTCTTTCCCTCTAGAAGGGTGGAATGCTAACCCCGCCGCCAGAATTGGCGGGGGGTAGTATTCCAAGATGTTTGACACCAAACACGACATGTTTAGGTGCAGCCATTCCAAAGTTAGCATTTTACCGCGAGGATATAATGCGCTTAAGAGTATATGGTCAGGCTGCACTACAAACAGCATCAGAGATGGTCTCCGAATGCTGCAGAGGGGCCCTGCTCATGCAGGGGCACCCTCTCACATAGGAACCACGCACTCTGCCTTTAGGATTGATAAGGCCTGCCTTAGGAGTGACTTATAGGTTTATATGTGTGTATGTATTTCGTGATATAGGTAACCTATATCACAGTAAGAGATGCATGCACCACCTTACCCAGGCTGCAGTAGCAGACCTGTGGTGTCAGTTTGGATGGCCTTCCAGGGGTGGCATAATACATGCTGCAGCCCCTGGCAGGCCTCTGAGGTACCTATGCCCTTGGTACATAGTATACCATATACTAGGGACTTATAAGGGCACTCCAGATTCCAATCAGTGATGTGCCTAAGGCACATGGAAACCATTTTAGAGAAAGCAGATAGACTGGGGCCCTGAATAGCAGGATCCCAGTCCAACTAAGTCATAAACCAGCAAAACACCATAAAAAAGTAGGGGCAACCATATAGTCAGATTCCACCTTCCTACATAACCCCCCAAACGAAAGGAGATAAGGCTAACCTTGGCCAGTTGAGCCTTTATTGACTAAGTGGTCATATAAGGAAGCACCTGCACTAGCATGGTTGCCCCCTGTCTTATGGTCCACTAAGCAATCCCTCACCCTAAGGGTATGAGAGGGTCTCCACCATGGGGAATCACTACCTGTGGTGTGCTTAGGTAAAGTACAAGGCTGGTGAGGTGTCTGAGTAGGGAAGTGAGGCCCTAGGAATGTTGGCCTCAGCTTCCTCAGATCACTGGTCACCATGTATGCCTGTCTTTCCATGACTGAGTTGCACTTTGCTCTAAGGGTCAACCTTTGGCTGCCTACAGCTGGGGGTTGGGTCCCTTTGGATGGACTACTGGAGGGACATGGCAGGTTTGGAACCTTCTGGTCCCAGGTTTTCGCTTGCCTACCAGAGTCCTTCTGGGGGAGGTCCCTACATAAAGGTATGGGGGATCCCTCAGTGTGCAGAGGAATTTTCACCTGGCTAGGGCTACTAGACTGGGTGCCCCTAATCTGCTGATGGGGGGCTTCCTCTGGACAGGGGGCCCTGGGGGGTCCACTGACCTCCCTGACCTCTGCAGCCCTGGGCTGACTGAGGCAGGGTAGAGAGGGGCAGGTTACCTGCTCCAGACTGGGTGTCACCTTGGAAGGGTCCTCTGCCATCAGGGGTGTGGCCAGGCCAGGCCTGACTACCTCTGTGGCAGTTCCTTCACTAGGGGTAGGGTCAGTTCCCTGAGGAGGCTGACCCTTACCTACTGTCTGGGGGGAAGAAGACTTTTCTTCAACCCTTGTGCTCTCTTTTGGGGGAGAGTGGGCCTTTCTTTCAGGCTCCATCTTTCCAAATTCTTGGGCTGGGGCTGTGGCCATTACAGCCCCACTAACCTTTACAGGGACGCCCAGCATCCTGAGATGGGTTTGGTGTTCAACTTCAGCCCAGGCTGAAATTTCCAGATCATTGCCCATCAGGCAATCTACAGGTAGGGTTGGGGACACTGCCACTCTTTTGGGCCTGTGACCCCCTCCCAGCTGAGATTGACTATGGCCATGGGGTGATCTGTTCTGACACCATCAATGTTGGTCACCTGGTATTTAAACTCAGGTAAAAGCTGGTGAGGGGGACTAGTTTCCCTGCCACCATGGTGACACTAGCCCCTGTGTCCCTAAATGCCACAGCTTTCTGACCATTAATTATTGGCTCCAATCTGTACCTGCCCAATGCTATGGGACCCATGGTAAAGGTGGCAAATCCTATACCACCATCAGAGTCAGAGGAGTCTGTTGAGGGGTCCTTGTCTAAACTAGGGCCCACCTCTGTTCCTCTTGCAAAAGCACCTAACTTTTTGGGTGCACTACTCCCAACTGGAGGATTACTACTGGTAGTACCAGGAGGGGTGGTAGTAGTTGTGGGAGGAACATTTTCTTTATTGCCAATCCTGGGGCAACTGGGATCAGTTTTCCAGTGCCCAGGCTTTTTACAGACATGGCAATATGGTTTCTTTTCAGGAGAGGAAGGAGTTTGGGACCCACCCCAGAAGAGGAATTTTGGGGCCCTGTAGGGGACTTATCCTTAGATTTATCCCCACCTTTCTCTTGGGACTTAGTAGAATCTTTCTTCTGGTCACCACCCTGATTTCTAGTTTTTACTCTGGTTCTGACCCATTTGTCTGCCTTCTTTCCCAATTCTTGGGGAGAGGTCAGATCAGAGTCCACCAGATACTGGTGCAAAAGCTGGTTTTGACAATTATTAAGGATCTGCTCCCTCATAATCAAATTGTACAATCCTAAAAAGTCATGCACTTTGTTGCCATGTATCCAACCTTCCAGAGCCTTTGTAGCACAATCTACAAAATCAACCCAGTCTTGAGTCTGAGCTTTTGGGTGTCTCTGAACTTCAACCTATACTGTTCAGTGGTTAGGCCAAACCCATCTATCAGAGCACTCTTCAAGACTGTGTAATTGTCAGCATCCTCTTCTCTTACAGTGAGGAGCTTGTCTCTACCTTTGTCTGCAAAGGAGAGCCACAAGATTGCTGCCCACTGCCTCTGGGGGACCTTCTGAACTTTACAGGCCCTCTCCAGTGCAGTTATCCATTTGTGGATGTCATCCCCACTCTGGTAGGGAGGGACAATCTTGTTTAGGTTTCTATGGTCATAAGACCTGTCCCTATCTCTAGGGATATTGCTGCCACCATGGGACTCTAGTCCCAACTTTCTTCTCTCTCTAAGGAGATCTAGGGATTCCCTATCTAAAGCCAATTGCTTTTTCTGATTTCCAGCTGAGTTTCCTCATACTGGACCAGTCTGGCTCTTCTCTCATGGGAGGATTCCCTCCTGTGAGAGGAGATAGAGACTCCTATGGAGGTGCCAGAGTGGTTAGACTCCTGAGAAGGAGATCTAGACTTCCTGGGCACACTCTTAATCCTTCCTGGGGGACAAAGAGGGCATCATTCTGATCATCCTCATCATCTTCCTCAGGAGGGATTGGGTTATCCAGGTCAGGGTCATTGTCACCCTCCTGGCCAGTCTCAGAGGGGGCTGGGGGTATTGGTACCCCTGGCCGCCTCCTCTTCTCCTGCCCCACCCTCAGCTCCTACCCCTTCAGTCCCCAAGGGCCTACTAAGGTCATAAGCCACCAACAACTCCTTGAGGTGTTGGGTGGTGAGGCTTTGGCCTGTCCTTATTTTTCTCAAGTTGCATAAAGCTCTCAATTCCAAGAATGGGAGTGTATCATACTTGGAGGGTGGAAGCTCAATGGCTTCCTGCAAGGATTCTTTGGATCCTGCCCTTAAAGACATTACTAGTGTGGTGTGGTGTATGCACTACCTACTCTAGTGTGGCCTACTAAACTCTCTTGAGTTGTAGAAAGGGTTGTGCTATCCCTTAACACACAACTCTAAGTTCAGTAGAACTTACTGTATTCTAAGCTTAAATTATATGTACCTTAGGTACCTTTAGTGGTTTTCAGTTGATCAATTCAATTGAGATTATCTGGTAAAACAATAGCAAGCTGGAATCCCACACGCTGCACACCAATGTGAGAAGTTGGCCTGGCATATGCTGTCCACTAATTATAGTGGGCACCTTGCACCAGTCCAAATCGACTCTTATGGTAGGTAGGTTAAAGACAACCTTATTGAAAGCTATCCTAGTGGTAGCTATGGAGAGCAGCCTTCAGGCTAAGTCTTGAAGGAATGTAAAGCAGCTTGTTTTACCAGTCTATAATCTCTTGAGTGACCAAATGAAAGAGCACCACACCAGGTATATATTCAAAATATATGTATTTATTACTAAACACACCCCTCTAGTCTCTTTATGAGGCTAGAGTTCGAAGTACATAGGTTATAAGATCTTAAATCACAATAATAGCACAAATACACGTTTGGGCCCTAGGGGCGTACCAAACCATATACCAATAAAGTGGTATGCGAACCACGACTGAACTAGACACTAGGCCTAGAGCCTCTAGAAGTGCTTGGACCACAAGGAACCACCCAAGGTAGTGACACAGGGGACCCACGGGAGACGCGTGCAGTGTAAATACACAACCGCGATACGCCGTTAACTTCTATGGAGAAAGTCGGGATCGGGAAAATAGAGGAAAGGGACACTTAGAAGAGGACTAGGACAAAACCCTTTGAGATCTAGGACTTTGAAGAGTCTCTACCCACGGGAGCACCGGAGTACTCGTGTTACCTCACCCAGGAAGCCGGGTGCATAGGTGCCTTTCGGGGTCGGGTTTCGTCGTCGATTCGAATGGCGATCTGCTGCAAAGTGCTGCTGGCGGCCAAGGGAAAAGTGTCCGGGTGGATCCAAGAGTGGATCGGAGTTCTGGTGAACCTGAAAGCAGAGGGGACAGAGTCTGGGTCACTAGCCAGTGACCAGGAAGGCGATGGACAGATGCCCACCGATGTCGAGTGCTTCAGGTGCGTTGACGGTCGTATTGACTCTTCAGCCACGAGGTCCGGGAGGCGTTGTCGGCGACCAGGAGCAGGATTCGGGCTGGTGCTCGATGTCTGTCGAGTGCTGAGGTGTCGGCGACCGGATTGGACCCAAAAAGCCTTGGCAACGGCAAGTCTTGAGTAAGATGTAGATCGTCGATGGTGCAGACCAGCAAGGTCTGTGGAACTCACCCAGCGAGGGTAAGTGAGGGCAGGCCTGGAGCAACCAGGATGCCAAGTAAGGAAAAGATTGGCCTTCGTTAAGGGCTACTAGCCAACGGGCTAGCGACTGCGAAGGAGCCTCGTGACGCCGCACGTGGAGCTGGCTTGCAGGACACTCGTGGAGTGGGGGCCAGTGATCTTCGGTGCAGGTGGTGCTGGAGGCTAGGGCTACTCGGAGCCCAAAGCACGACTTCTTGGGAGACCCAGAAGATGGTGCACTTGCAAATGTGCTCGGTGTCCAAGGGTCACGGTCTCAAGTCACCCACGATAGCCACGGGCCTCAGCTTTGCTGGGGACTCAGGAGTAGCCTCGGGGAAGTCTGAGAATCCACCTCTGGTGATGCGATGACTTCGGCGTCCGACAGGAGCTTCAGAAATGTGAACCGGACAGATGCTTCTTTGGTGCCTGCCAAGCAGGGGAGTCACTCCTTGACCCCAAGGGAGATTCTTCAGTCCTCTAATCTTGTCGTAGAGCGTCGAAGGTCCAGGATTCAGTGTCAGAGTTTCGTCCAGGTGTAATCTAAAGTCCTAAGGACTGGGTTCCTACCTTTATTCTAAAAATAGGGGTTGGACTACTCTGTGGCCCCACCTATGGGTGGGTCAGGGCAGAGGGGTGGCTACACCCCTTTCCCTTTGTCCAGTTCGCGCCAAAGCAGGGGCTGCAAGCCCCTGATCCGGTTTGAACTGGGGTATGCACTAGGGACACCAAATGTGCCCCCAGTGCAGGACTTCAAAGCACACAGATGGTGCTCCTGCCCAGCCCCAATACACATTATCCTGTCTGGGGAGGTGGTCACACCTCCCTGGGACAGGAAACCTATTGTCCAGGCCTCCCCTGCCGGAGTTTCGTCCAGCAGCAGGAGGCCAGACTCGTGTCTGTGGCAGCAGCATCCATTTTGTGATGCCAGGGCTTTGGAGAGAAGTTACCGGGTTAGTCAGGGTTAACATGTCTTTCCCTCTAGAAGGGTGGAATGCTACCCCGCCGCCAGAATTGGCGGGGGTAGTATTCCAAGATGTTTGACACCAAACACGACATGTTTAGGTGCAGCCATTCCAAAGTTAGCATTTTACTGCGAGGATATAATGCGCTTAAGAGTATATGGTCAGGCTGCACTACAAACAGCATCAGAGATGGTCTCCGAACGCTGCAGAGGGGCCCTGCTCATGCAGGGGCACCCTCTCACATAGGAACCACGCACTCTGCCTTTAGGATTGATAAGGCCTGCCTTAGGAGTGACTTATAGGTTTATATGTGTGTATGTATTTCGTGATATAGGTAACCTATATCACAGTAAGGAGTGCATGCACCACCTTACCCAGGCTGCAGTAGCAGACCTGTGGTGTCAGTTTGGATGGCCTTCCAGGGGTGGCATAATACATGCTGCAGCCCCTGGCAGGCCTCTGAGGTACCTATGCCCTTGGTACATAGTATACCATATACTAGGGACTTATAAGGGCACTCCAGATTCCAATCAGTGATGTGCCTAAGGCACATGGAAACCATTTTAGAGAAAGCAGATAGACTGGGGCCCTGAATAGCAGGATCCCAGTCCAACTAAGTCATAAACCAGCAAAACACCATAAAAAAAGTAGGGGCAACCATATAGTCAGATTCCACCTTCCTACAAAGATGATCACAACCTTCATCGTGGCAGGAGGGATCGAACATGCTCATGGCAGAAATTCAGACATTCTGGGATATTACTTGTATCATGCAAGGGAAAATGGAGGGCAGTTCACTTTGGTTCGTAATGAGAATGGAAACGCTAGAGTTAATGTAAATGAACAAAAAGATTTCTATGAGTGTGAAGGACTTGGTAAGTCAGGTAGGGAACGATCCAAAATGCACTGTGATGTTCCTTGAAATGCAGGCGTGTACACAATCTGATGAATTTAGTGCTTTTGCACAATTTCATTTGGAAATAAACTTTCATAAATATTTAGCAAAGGGTATGCAGATAGCACACACTTGAAACCTGCATCAATTCTATCCACAAACAGGTAATACATTTTTGCTTTAAAGGCTGTGGGAATGTGTACATTGTGAAAAGTGGTCTGATATACTGCCGCAGTGGCCAACCAGTGGTTCAAGTCACAATTGCTCTCAGTGCTCTAGAACCAACCTTAACTACAGGAATTGATTTGGAAAAGGAGACATTTTTGATAATGGTTGCTAAACAGTATTGCGCCACATCCATTGTCCACAGTACGTAGCAATTTTATTGTTTGATCAGGAAACCATTGAAAAAAAGTGACTATTTGGTTGACAGTGGTTTCATTGCAAACACAGAATCATCTAATGAGTTGCCTCTGTGAGTTTGACCACCAAGTAATAAGGGACTCTTTGTATCTGGTTTGACTTGCGAATTTCCAACAGGAACATTAGGGTGAACAGGCGCTTGCTTACACATATCCTAGATGTTGCCAGGTTTAGAGATGTAGGAGTGTTTGGTGCTCACGGTTTGTCATCCACATGGCATCAGACTGACATACATTCAGACTGTACCCTCAAAATACACTTTAATCAAGATGGCAGCACAGCCTTTATGACATTGTGGCCGTATGTACCACATTCCATGATTTACAACCACATTTAACAGATGTTTAACAATAAGTGGTAAAATGCCCTGTTGTGACATATACCTTGATTTTTACACTAAAGACTATATACAATTGAAAGTGTAGACATGTCTTTTCTACTTGGTATCATTTGTATATATAACAATACTACTTTGTGTGTACCAACAGCTATTTGAAACCTCAATTGGAATGATTACTGCTGGGGATATTTTGCAAACAATCTCTCTTTTTGGTCCGCAGTCATCATTCTTTGGTGCATGCCTAGTCTTGCTTGATTACTTTCTAGGATGGGTGTACCATCACACTGGTCTACCAAAATGGGAGAAACAACCTTCATCTTCAGAATCATTATATATTTACTACTTCACCGTGATCCATGTAACTTGTTATCATTTACACAGGCACTGAACCAGTATTGGTTTCACCACATGTTTCAGAAGGTAACACATGATGGACCCTTTTCTTGCCCATCCCATTTGGGCTCACCATTACAGCTCTTTCATGAACTATCTCCTTTCGTTGTGTGTACTGAAGCTCAACCGTAATATCCTCACAAAGCAAGCCATCTCTACCTATGTCAACTGGATTTGCAGCCCCGTGGCTGCTGCCATTTTGACTGAACATATTTTTAACTCTATTCCTATCGTATTTATAATTCACTAGTAGAAAATAAATGTTACTTACCGTTCTTTAGGTGGGATTGGGGTATTTCTGCTCATCCCACTTAACAATATGTTATCTGTTTATCTCGGGTACAACATGTTATCCTAACAAGCTTGTTATTACACTGGATTATTTTCCAAACTTTTTTAATCTTACACTTCTTCACAAAAAAACTTTAGCTCTAACAAATGAAATTAATTCTCATGGTTTTTCACATGCAGCACTTCCTGCAGTTCTCTGCAGTGACACAGGTATGCCTTTCACTGCAGTGTTGGTGGCAGCATTGAGATCCATACAGCTATTAAAAACTATAATTTTTTCTTTGACACACAGCCCTGAGGAAGCTCACTGGGTCACCAGCCTGAGCAAAACATGCATGTACTGAACATAAAATTGACCAACAATAAGTAATGATTTTTTTCAGTATGGACAACAAAATTGTTTTGGATATACAAGTCACACAGTCCTCACTAACGTCTACAAATAAATTATATTTGAAAAATTCGACATTTCTTTTTGTAACACAAGCATTCAAGTTTAAGCAACACAAGGTGGGTAATTGTAAACATCAAATGAAAGACCGAGTGATCCACGGTGTTGTGGTTTAAACACCCAGGGTTCACATTGTCAGGTATGAGAAAGACAAATGAGAGGTGCTCATGATTTATTGTGAACGTTAATTTGGCCTCAAACATATATGGTGAGTAGTATTTTTTTGGAGGGTCCAGAAGTGCTCCTCTAATGAACAATGTTCTATATTAGAACTGTCTCTTATTTGTTCATCTCTTGAATGAAAACAATCTAATTCCCTTTAGGTATAATAACTTCCCTTCAAGGAATATTATGACTTTATAAGGACAATAACATTTGAATCTTTTGTCTCCATTTATATTTCTTCCCTCCAGTCTCCAAATGACAATCATTCCCAGATGTTCTATAATAATGGATACAACATTTAAGGTCCTATTTTGTGAATCTCCTTATTTGGTCAATTTCTTCATAAGGAATGCTTCCTATACCCTTTCAGAGAATGTGATGGCATGCTGAGAACAGAGCTAGCAGTTTAAATTAAACTTTACTCTCAGGAAAGAAGTGTCTAATTTCAGCTTGCGCTTCACTCTCAATTTTTAACATGGGGGGAACAGGTATGAGTATTTGTTTTTGGGTCTCTCTAATGACTGGTCTAAGAGCCTTTTTATGAATTTGGCGGTTTCAGAGCGGGGCCGCCATACCGCAGCCCCGCTCCTAGACAACCAAAGCCATAAAAAACTGCCCGCCAGAGTTCGACTTTTAAAGTCTCTGGTGGGCAATTCTTTGGCAGTCCCATGGCAGTGCCTTTGAAATAGGCACCACAATGGGAGCGTCAAAGGCAGTTCCTGCAAGGCATGGACTGTTAAGTTCATGCCCTGCAGGAACTGGGGGTGCATGCAGACAGGGCCCCCTTTGATTCCTCACCGCCACCACACTTTTCATAGCAGTCGCACCGCAATGAAAAGTGTGGTGATGAGGAAACTCGTAGGCCGCCAAGCATATTGCGGCCTCAAGACCGCCACAACATCGCCAGGGATCTCTGATCCCTGGTGGTTGCGGTGGTGCTAATGCGGTCCAACCACCGAAGTTGTAAGGGGGTGGTCGGTCCGGCAGTGCCCACACCATCAAAGTGGCTACGGCGGTCCGATGGACCGCCGTAGTCATAATTAGGCCCTAAATCTACTTTCACATAATAGTATCCATCTCTTTAAAATCATATTTTCTGAGACAAATTTAATGGATTTCGTAATTTAAATATTTGCTTAAATTCGTCAGATACTTGCTGATCCATGTCCCAGCATCGGCAAGTTTCAGATTTTTCTGAGTAATCTACAATTAATTTATTCATCCTCTGTGGTTTCTCCATCTCTTATGGTAGTCTGGAAATCAACCTGCATTTCCTCTAATATCTAGATACCTCTGCTATTTCTAACATTTCTCACATTTTCATTCTATCCTCCCCTGGATTCCCTTCCACTACTGGTCTGAGTGCTCTATACATGGTAATAACATTAAATAACTTTATTATTTCTCACCTTTGTTATGATTTTGCCAACAATTCACAATTTCTAGGGATTGCAGTTGCAATTCTAATTTCTAACAAAGCTAGGTCATTAAATCCGAGTCAGCCTCCGCCAAACTGAAGATTATACGAGATAAGGGGTATCCCTGGCGAGTCCCCCTTCTGATATTATATGAGTGAGAAATTACTTGACTGGTGCAGACCCTAGCAGATACGCAGGAATAAAGCTAGGGAGCCATTGTAATATATCAGACCTCGAGCCCATTTTCCTCAAAACTACAAAGAAGTATCTGCTGCTGACTGTATCAAACACTTTTTCCAAATCCATTGACAATGCTACTAATCTTCGTGCAGTTACTGAGGTGTCTTGCATCATTTGGAAATGTATCATGATATTTAGCAAAGTGCTGCACCCTGGAATAAATCCACATTGGTCCAGCACTGGAATGAACCTGAGAATATGGTTAGCAATATCTTTACTAAGTATTTTATCATCAATGATTAACATTGACCTGGGGGATGTAGGGAGAAGTCCTATTTATTGCCTCCCTTCCAAACTTTGAAAGAGACAGACACTGTTAAGACTTCCCTGATCTATATTGCATGTCTGGGAGCTAATGTATCAGAAAAGGTTTGGTAAAATGCAGTTAGTAGATCATCCACTCCCAGTGACTTTCTTGAAGCGAAGTCTGAGATTTAATCTTGATCTCTATACCCAGCAGGAAGGCCTCTAAAGCATTCATCTGTGCAGGTAGCAGGGCTACAAAAGAGCTCAAGTTTAGATAACTTTCTAGCTCTAATTCACTCACCTAATCGTTCTCTTCTTATAGTGGCACATAATAATCCATTAACATTTCATGTATTACTTCTTGCTTATATACCATGTCTCCCTTGTAATTACTTATACTTGTAAGCGGAGTTTCTCCTCAACTCTGGTTTTATTAACCATGCCAGTAATCAGCCGTTTTGTCCACTTCAGCACATTTTTGAGCCATAGATTCTTTGTGATCTAACCATATTGTCCTTTCCAGTAGATGTGCATAAGCTTGCATAGTTTCAGACAGGATGATCTGTTCCTCCAGAGTGCCTAATCTATAATTTTACAATTCTCTCAGCTGGTTTTGAACTCATCCATTTCTCTTGTAAGCTCATGTTGTGCCCCATATGATCTTCTCATGCAGTGTCACATGAATAATATTTTAAAGGCCTTCCATTCCATCAAGGCATCAGATGCTGGACCAGCACATTCTTTCACATAATTCTGGATCTCATTGTCTATAGTACATTTGTATGCAGCATCCTCCAAGGCACAAGCCTGTAGTTTCCACTTGGGAATGACGTTCTAGGCCTTCTCCAGTCGAAGACTAACATCAAGGGACTGTATTTGTTTGTAGTTCTGCATAAATCTAGATCAACCATGCTATGTATGACTGCAAAGTAAAAAATCCTGTCCAGTCTAACATGGAATTCAAGCACTGGAGAGTCAAATGAATATTCTTTATCCGTAGGATCCTAATTCTACAAGAGCCTACCAGTTTCTAGTTGGTGACCCATTCCCAAAGGGAGTGAGCCGCTTGCACAACTGGCAAGGGCAGTTTTGTCGTGTTCAGGGCGACATCATTCAGTTAGTTTAATTAGGCTTGAGCAAAATCTTTTTTACGCTGGACTAATTTGCGTAATTTCAGTAATTACACATTACTCTGGTGCATCCCTCCCAGTCAAACACTCTCTTATCATCCTTTAAACGGCACACCTGGCCACATCGGTATCAATTTCCTCCTGGCATTGGATGAAAAACTCATGCAGAATAATTACCCTCTCCACTTCATTTTAGTCAGTCCCTTCTATTCAGGTTAGGCGTGTCTCCTGCAAGAATATAATCTGGTCTTTTCACCGTTTCAAATAACTAACTATGGAAATTGAACCTCTTAATGGCATTTCTCAGGCTCTCAATGATCCATATGAAGAACATCTTGTCAAGTGACTGGGTTAGGCCAAAGGAAGAAACACTGCCATTTTACATGCACGTGTTTCTTAAGTTGCCTTCTTTTCTACACAATGACCTTAGACACACATTTGCTTGCGTGACAGTGCAGCATTAGTTTCTCTGAAACCATATGGCCTAAACGTACATTGTGCAAATGTTGTTGTTTGTTATTTGTCTTAAGGTGACATAGCAATCACAAGACGATAAACAATGTCAGCCCGGCTGAACCCTCAACACGGAAGCGTGGCTACTGTTATTATATATACACATAGAAGTACTTTGGCCAAGTGTAGACAGAAGGGAAAAAAACAGAAGGAAAGGAACTCTATACTCAAGAAGGACGAGTGCTATCTAGAAATTTATGGGAGGGGAGAGAGATCCTTCAGGACGAGAACCCTCACTCACCGTTAGGTGACATGCTTCATCATATGGGTTCCCCCCTCACACCGTGGTGTGGGCTACGACTCCCCGAAGGGAGGAGCAGAGATGTTTTCTCAGAAGATGAGCGTTAAAAGATGGGCGAGTGAGGGGCAGAGTGCAAAAGAGCAAGAAAGTGTGGTTTAAAAATGTCTGTCTGGGTCCACTGAAAGTTTATTAAGTGGTCACAGCGACATGATTAAAATGCAAGAGGAAGTAGGGCGTCAACAGATATACCCTGGTCTTATAAGGTCAACATGTTTCTGCCAACAGGCATTCGTCAGGACCTATAACATCAGTCACTCTGCAAATAGTGATAAATAATGGCCTCATCAACCCATTACCTTAAGCACCCGTGCTTCAATCGATCATAAACGTAATGCTTACCTAATGTGCAACACAGTCACATGTACTCTCCAAGCTCATGTACCATCTCGTGGTGCCCAGCTGTAAGTGCATATAATGTGAATTTCATTAAAGTTCTGTGTATGCGATGCTCAAAGTGTTCAAGCAGACATGGTAACACATCTTCATTCCTATCTTGAAATTTTACTACAACATGTGAATATGGATGCTGAATAGTGTGAGGCACTTAGCCTAGCAAGTAGTCACTAAGTCATCATATGCCCATAGTCTCAGCGGTATACATATGTGTGTGTGTGGCTCACCACCGACCACTACGACCAAGCGTGCGGCTGGGAGTCACATACCACCTCGCCCCTGGGGGGGGGGATCATCACTCTGGATATCATGGAGAGATATTGAAAGAGACAAGCGCTTGTCCTTTCAATATCTTTATTTATTCTTTATCCTCCAATTTTGGATCTGTATATAGAATATTTATTTATTCTGTTGGTTTTCTTTTTTATGTTGGATATTTGTTTGTTTATGTTGGATGATTCTTGAGCATGTCTGCTGGATGTTTTGAGCTCATATGAATGATATGAGTGGGTTTGTAAGAATGACGAGTGTTTGTGGGGCAATGCATTCATTGTGTCTCTTTAGTATATTTTCATCTATATGCATCATTTTCTGTAATATAAGACATATCTTGTGATAATCTTTTGATACTTTGTTAATAAAAAAGACAAAACGATTTATTGTTTCTATTGCTGTTTTCTCCTTGCATGCATGAGATTGCTTTCTGTCTAACAGAACTATAGGCCAACATATCCTCTGGGGGTGCATAGAATCAGTCTGGCACCATCCCATCGTTTATGTTGTCCAACAAACGAACGGTTCCTACTGAAAAAGTGGATATTGTACAACAATCTATTTATCAAGGGATACCATATCATTTTGAAAATTGTTGAGGCCCAAATACCAATTTTATTAGACTGTCCTCTGCACTGAACATTAAGAGTGAAGGACCTCGCTCTTCAGCAGCTCAATAGACCCATTGAGACTATCCCCTAGCTAACCCAACCCCCACCAAAATGTCAGCAACACCCCCCCCCCGCCCAAGAGGTCAGCAATATCCCCCATCCGACAACAAATAAATAAGTACACACATTCTTCAGTTCACATCACTCTGGGTCTGGAGCCAGGGGAGTGGGAATAGCTCATGTCCAGTCCTGCTGGCTGCACCGTTACTAATCATTGTCCAGCTCAGTAGCTCTAGAATAACCATCTACAGTCTGGGAATACGGTAAGATAGGGTGGATTTATTTCTTTTCCCATAGAAGTTGAGAGGGATTTTAACAAGTCCTCCACATACCTTGAGGTTATGTTAGGCATCAGGTCATCATTTTCTACAAGTAGCTCAGTATCTGATACAGTGTCAGAAAAGTTGCCTCCCAAGCTGTCAGACACTTCTTTTGTGGCTTGTCTCATAATGATTTGCATGATTTACGGCTGTCACTGGGGGATCTCTCCCTTATTATGCTTCCTGATGTGATGGTTTCTTGTTGCATCAGGTTGTACACCTCCATCATCTTCTCTTTTGTTGATGCTGATAAGGTAGGCGCTGATGACCATTAGCACAAGTTACTAACTTGTGTAACGATATATCTGTAAGAGACAGTAGTTAGTGACAGATTCCTTACCTTAGAATATCCCCAGGCGTCAGGCTGGATCCGGAAAGTTTTTTGCGTAGCAGTACCCTTGCGCGTCGGTAGGCGGCGTCGTGCGGCTCCGCGTCCGTCGTCGGGGTCGTGATCGCCGGGATGACGTCGCGGGCAGTACTTAGGCGCCGCCCCTGCGCGCTGACGTCAGTTCTGTACACGACTTTCCACGCCAGGAACGCAGAGCCATGCAAGAAGCTGACATAGGTGTCTGAAAAATACTAGGGCCCTGAAAGGGATGTCCTTAACCCTAGAAATCAGTTCGCAGAACGGGGAGGATGGGTGGGCGGTAGGAATCTGTCACTAACTACTGTCTCTTACAGATATATCGTTACACAAGTTAGTAACTTGTGCATCTGAAAGAGACACGTTAGTGACAGATTCCTTACCTTAGAATAGATACCCCAGCAATACCAACCCCGGTGGTGGGTCTGCGAACAAAGATCAGACAAGGAAGTCCTGGAGGACAGAACGGCCAAAGAAGCCGTCCCTCCGGACCGGACTGTCAAGGCAGTAATGCTTTGTAAACGTGTGCAGCGAGGCCCACGTAGCTGCCTGACAGATAACCGGCAGCGGAACACCGCGGCCCAAGGCCGTGGTAGCAGCCGTTGCCCTGGTGGAATGGGCACGCAGCCCAACAGGAGGCTCCTTTTAGCCAAAGAATAGCAGGTCTTGATGCACAAGGTAACCCAGCGGGAGATGGTCCTCTTGTGCACCGCCCGACCTTTTTGGCGCCCACGTAGCCAACAAAGAGCTGGTCATCCACCCGGAAGTGTTTTGTGCGGTCAATATAGAAGGAGAGCGCACGTTTTGGGTCCAGACGGTGGAGCCTCTCTTCCTCTCTGGAAGGATGCGGAGGCGGAAAGAAGGTGGGCAAAGTGATGGTCTGCCCAATGTGGAAAGCAGTAACCACCTTTGGCAAGAAGGACGGACGCGTCCGAAGAACAACCTTGTCTGGATGAACAGACAGAAAGGGAGGTTTGCAAGATAGAGCCTGGAGCTCACTCACCCGCCGAGCGGAGGTGATGGCCACCAGAAAGGCTGTCTTCAGAGTCAGAAGACGAAGAGGACAGTTATGTAGAGGCTCAAAGGGAGCGCACATTAAAAGGTAAGAACCAAGTTCAAGTCCCACTGAGGCATTACAAACGGAACAGGAGGAAAAAGGTGAGTAATGCCTTTTAAGAACCTGTTAACAACAGGGGACTTGAAAAGAGAGGGCTGATCAGGGAGCCTGAGGAAGGCCGAGATAGCACAAAGATAACCCTTGATGGTACCCAGGGCAGAACCCTGTTGGGCCAGAGAGAGAAGGAACAGAAGGACCTCAGAAAGAGGGGCAGAAAGGGGATTCACAGCCTTTGCTGTGCACCATGCCACAAATTTGTTCCACCTGCAGGCGTATACCACCTTAGTGGAGGGACGCCTGGCTGCCAGAATCACATCACAAACTTCGGGAGGCAAGTCGAAAGGAATCAACTGCCGCCGCTCAATCTCCACGCAAGCAGGTGTAGACTGGACAGGTTCGGGTGGAGGACCGTCCCCTGCTGCTGCGACAGAAGATCCTCCCGAAGAGGCAGACGGATCGGGGGATCTACGCTCATATTGAGTAGCTCGGGATACCAAACTCTTCGAGCCCAGTCCGGAGCCACAAGAATGACTTGGGCCCGGTCGTGCCGAATCTTCTTCAACACTCTGGGTAGAAGTGGTATAGGCGGAAAGGCGTACAATAGACCGCAACTCCACTCGTGACGAAAAGCGTCGCCGAGCGAGTGCCGCCTTGGAAATTCCAACGCGCAGAACTGATGACATTGCGCGTTCTCTTCGGTGGCGAATAGATCTAACCAAGGCTCTCCCCACTGTAGAAAGAGTCCTTGCGCCACTTCCGAGTGAAGACGCCATTCGTGATCCATCATGCACCTGCGGCTGAGTTCGTCCGCCCTGGCGTTCAGGGAACCTGCCAGGTGTTGAACCATCAGGAACATGCCCTGACGTTCCAGCCATGTCCAGAGGCGCAGAACCTCCTGGACAAAGGGTCCACGACCCCACCCCGCCCTGTTTGTTGCAGTACCACATGGCGGTGGTGTTGTCTGTGAACACCTGCACTACCTTCCCTTTGACAGAGGGAAGGAATGCCTTGAGTGCAAGTCGGATCGCCCGGAGCTCCAGAAGGTTGATATGGAGCCGGGACTCCGCCCGGAGACCAGAGGCCTCTGATCTCCGCCTCTCCCATGTGACCGCCCCATCCCAGAAGGGACGCGTCCGTCACAACTGTGTGCTCTGGCTGGGGAAGGGAGAGGGATCTGCCCATGACCCATTGCCGGTTCGAGAGCCACCACTGCAACTGTTTTGCAGTCCCCTCCGAAATCTGGACGTGATCAGACAGGTTGCCCTGGTGCTGCGCCCACTGGAACTTTAGGTCCCACTGCAGAGCCCGCATATGCCATCTGGCATGATTGACCAGCAGGATGCAGGAGGCCATGAGGCCCAGCAGCCTCAGGGTCATCCGTACCGAAACCCAGGATAAAGGCTGAAAGATCGGAATCATAGCCTGAATATCCCGGACTCGCCGTTCGGGAGGATAGGTCCGAAACTGCGTCGTGTCCAGAACTGCTCCGATGAAAAGGAGCTGTGGAGAAGGAATCAGATGCGACTTCGGCACATTGATGGAGAACCCCAGCGAGTGCAGGAGTTCGGCCGTAGTCTGGAGGTGGGAGACGACTGCCTGGGACGAGCCCGCCTTCAGCAGCCAGTCGTCGAGGTAGGGGAAGACTGAAACCCCTGCCCGGCGCAGATGAGCTGCGACCACCGCCATCACTTTCGTGAACACCCGAGGGGCACTGGTAAGGCCAAAGGGGAGCACGGTGAACTGAAAATGCTCGAGGCCTACCGTTAACCGAAGGTAACGCCGGTGGGCCGGCAGGACGGGGATGTGGAAATATGCGTCCTGCAAGTCCAACGCTACCAACCAGTCTCCAGGGTCGAGGGCAGTCAAGACCTGAGCTAGGGTGAGCATCTTGAACTTCTCCTTCCGGAGGAAGCGATTGACGTTCCGGAGGTCCAAGATAGGACGCATGTCCTCCTTGTCCTTTTGGGCACCAGGAAGTAGTGGGAGTAGCAACCACGCCCTACTTCTGGGGTCGGAACATGCTCGATGGCCCTCTTGGCCAAGAGGGCCGTGACTTCCTTCTGCAGAAGTACCAAGTGATCCCCTGACATGCGGTGGAATTGAGGTGGCATGGCTGGGGGTGGACTCGAAGGGGAGGGAGTAGCCCCTTCGGACAATGTCCAAGACCCACCTGTCCGAGGTGATGGTACGCCAGTGGGGAAGGTGATGGCGGACCCTGCCCCTACTGGCGTGCTGTGCACCTGAAAGGAGGGACTAGGAGGGTTTGGAGGCCGCGGACGGGTTGGAGGTGGTGGCCTGACCCGCACGCTGGTTGCCCGATCCGCCACGGCGGATTCCACGTCCTCGGCCACGCGAAGACGCCTGCTGCGCGGGCCGGTGGCTGGGCTGCTGACGTGAAGGGGCGCCCCTACCGTGGCCACGATAGGGGCGAAAAGCAGAAGTCAGCGGAGGGCGTGTAGCAGAAAGGCCCAGGGACTTTGCAGTAGCCCGTGAGTCCTTAAAGCGCTCCAACGCATGGTCTGCTTTGGACCCAAAAAGACCGACTCCATCAAAGGGCATGTCCATGAGAGTATTCTGGACATCCCCTGAAAAACCAGTGGTTCTCAGCCAGGCGTGGCGTCGTAGCGCCACCGTCGTTGCAATAGACCTGCCCAGCGAGTCGGCGGTATCAAGGCCACATCGAATTGTATATTTGGCCGCATCCCTTCCTTCCGCAATGGCGCGGGAAAGCAGTGTCTGGACCTCCTCAGAACACTGGGGCAAAACATCCGCCACCGAATCCCACAAGGAGTGGGTATATCGGCCCAAAAGGCAAGCGGCGTTGATGGACCGCAAGCCAGCACTGGAGGAAGAAAAACCCGTCTTCCCAAATTGATCCAGGCGTTTGGATTCCCTATCCGGAGGGGCGGTAGGGAAGGCGGTTTGGGAAGCGGAGGCTTGGACAACCAAGCTCTCAGGGGTGGGGTGGACAGAGAGAAACAGGGGGTCGCCCGGAGCTGGGCGATGGCGTCGGGACACGTTCCTATCCACAGGAGCCCCTGTGTTGGGCTTGGACCAGGCGCCCAAAAGAACGTCAGTGAGGGCGTCGTTAAACGGCAGCACAGTCTCCGAAGAGGAGGCTGCCGGCTGAAGCACCTCTGTCAAGAGATTAACCTTGACCGCCACAGCAGGGAGTTGGAGATGTAAGGCTCCAGCCGCCCTACGCAACACCGTTGCAAAATTGGCTCCCTCCTCCGTAGCCACGGGAGGAGACAGCATGCCAGTGTCAGGGAAGTATCTAGACCACTAGCATCCCCTAGACCCTCTGTCCAGTCCTCATCGTACTGACACTGTTGTGTCAGAGGGTCATCAGACCCCTCCCAGTCCTCCTGGTCCTCCTCAGGTTCAAAATAAGGGGAGGAGGGACATTTGGGACCCAAGGTCTCATCGGCGCCGGAACCGGCGTCGAGCGGCGTCGGTCCGGGTCCATGTCCGGAGCCGGAAGGAACTGGGGAACGACGCCGCTCGGAGCCCCAGGTGGCGTCGAGAACGGCACCGGAGACATCGGCGCCGGCGGAGGTGTCGTTAGGTCGACCGGCGTCGATGGGGGTTGTGGAGCCGGGATCGAGGCCGGGGCCGAAGCCGGAACCAGGATCGAGGCTGGAGGCACGGGCGACGCCGGGGCCGGAGCCGTCGGCGACGCCGGAGCAACCCCATCAGGGCCCGCGGGGCCCGAAGGCGCACCGGAGGGACCTGGAGGCCCGAAGAGGCGGGCCATGGCCGACAGGAATTCCTGCACTTTGGCCGGATCCGCCCCCGAACCCGGGAAGGGCGGGTATGGCGGGGGCGACTCCACAGGCATGTCCGGGGCCGCGGGGACGGTGCCGGGAGGGGCCTCAGCCGAGTCGCGAGACCGGCGAGGCGAAGTCCTAGAGCGATGATGCTTTTGGACTTCTTGTGTTTTGACTTACCGGACGAAGAAGACTTCGATGCCGACGACCGGTGTGGACTCCGCGATCGACCCCTGGACCTCTCACGCGACCGGGGCTTCCGCGGAGCCGAATGCCGGGCCTCGAGGAGCTTTCGAGACCGCTCTCGCAAAGCTTTCGGGTTGAGGGCCTGGCAGTCGGTACAAGACTCCGTGTCGTGGCCTCGGCCGAGGCAGAAGAGACACTCCCAATGCGGGTCGGTGACGGACATCATCCGAGCACAGGCGCCGCAACGTTTGAAACCGGGCATCCCTACGACACCTTGATAGAGAAAAACAGTGAAAAAATTCACCAAAAAGTATGGTCAAAAAATGACCAGGGCACTGCTCTTCCCGGATCTGCGCTTGCTGACGCGGAAAAGAAGAACTGACGTCAGCGCGCAGGGGCGGAGCCTAAGTACTGCCCGCGACGTCATCCCGGCGATCACGACGCCGACGACGGACGCGGAGCCGCACGACGCCGCCTACCGACGCGCAAGGGTACTGCTACGCAAAAAACTTTCCGGATCCAGCCTGACGCCTGGGGATATTCTAAGGTAAGGAATCTGTCACTAACGTGTCTCTTTCAGATTCTGACCCATAGTCCTCTGTCCTATCCCAAGTTTATTTTTATTGCGTGAAAATAAGGATTTGTCTTCAACCACCACTTTTACCTTTTCTAGCAAGCGCAGCATGCACCTCAGCCACATTTTCCTCAGTTATATTTCACTGCCAGGAGGGATCAGTTTTGTTGTTGCACCACAATTGTATAATGTGCCAGGTGTTAGACTATGTGAAAATATTCTGCAAGCTCATTCCAGCACATAAAATTCCAACAGGCCTTGTGGAACCTTTGTTTGAGCAAGACAAGTCTCCAGATAGGAAACTGTCAGAGCCTTCAAATTTTGTTGTAATGCCAATCACCCAGATATTATTTCACTTCAAGTGGCCCTCCGAATCTTCAGCACTGTATTCAGAAACCTCACCCTTTGTTTTAGTATATAAGCAGTGCTCAGTTATAGTTCGTTTTATTCAGTTTCTTGACCTGGTCAGATAGTCTTTCAGATGGTAGAGCTTAAATACCTCTGGGTCAGTTTTATTCTTCTAGGTCTCACTCGTAGCAACAATAGTTATATATATATATTTTACCCAACTTATTGAATAAGACAGCAACATATTCAATTCCCTCTTCCTGAGAAGCTTGCATGGCCACACCTGATTTACAGTTCTGTGTTTTTCTGCCTTAAAGTCGGTGCCTTGATTTTGACCATTGGGCCTACTAAATTTAACTTGCTAATGTAGATATTGATCTAGTGCCCTTGTGTGCCCCTCTGGTTCAGCAGTCCAGAGGATATCAACTACTCCAGGTGAGAGCCCAATGCTGCACTAATTTTGTGGGTACCTCTTCAGGATAATAAAACTGTGAAGCATTCAATTCACTTTACAAGATGTGCAGTTCATCACCAGATTGGAGTGTCATTACAGCCAGCATTCCAAAGTCACCAGAACTAGGCAGCGTATACTACTGGCAATGCCTCAGATAATAACAAAGAAGACGTCCTCTGGGATTTGTTTAAAAACTTATGTGCATACCTAATCACACATAACCAATCCAACTGCATACACACCACAATTATTCATAAAGGACACCGCCAACCTGGTGGCTACAGTAAATTGGCACAGATATTCATACAAGGTCAATAGTGTTTGCAATTTACTAAGTTCATTTATTACAGTTGGTGTTAAAAACAGGAAAAAACTTAATTAAAAACATTTATATTAAACAATAATCACACACAGTTAATTCCAAATTTAAAGACAATTAATCACATAAATCACAGTTAAAATCATTAAACCCAAAAACACGAGAGATAACTCCAGACAGTTATCTTTGTCTTTAGTAGTCACACCCCAGAATTATAATCATGTGCACACGCCCTGATATCTTGAAACCATCAATATCTAGGGTGCTTGTCCGTACAGCTGGGTATTGTTGTTGCCATATACCCAGCTGTACGGACAAGCACCCTAGATATTGATGGTTTCAAGATATCAGGCGTGTGCACATGATTATAATTCTGGGTGTGGCTACTAAAGACAAAGATAACTGTCTGGGTTATCTCTCGTGTTTTTTGGGTTTAATGATTTTAACTGTGATTTATGTGATTGTCTTTAAATTTGGAATTAACTGTGTGTGATTATTGTTTAATATAAATGATTTTAATTAAGTTTTTTCCTGTTTTTTAACACCAACTGTAATAAATGAACTTAGTAAATTGCAAACACTATTGACCTTGTATGAATATCTGTGCCAATTTACTGTAGCCACCAGGTTGGCGGTGTCCTTTATGAATAATTGTGGTGTGTATGCAGTTGGATTGGTTATGTGTGATTAGGTATGCACATAAGTTTTTAAACAAATCCCAGAGGACGTCTTCTTTGTTATTTTCAGTTTTACCATAGTCCTTTGGGCGATCAAGGGTTCCTCTCTTTTTCAGAAATAATGCCTCAGATAAACAGCCTGGAGTTCCTACAGGTTGACACGTTCAGAGGTCTCAGCTGACGGTCGCCGTGGTGTCTCCAGCACCTGAGGGCTCCACTGTGACAGTAAGAGCAAGTCTTGTGAAGCAGCAACATTGCGGTATGGGCCAGCCGTCTTTGAGCGCCAAAGCCTGCATGCACCACTGGCTATGCACCCCTATATGTTGGGTGTATCTTGTGGCGATTTATTGAGTCTTATCTGAAAAGTAACAAAGTTGCTCATTCTGATCCCTTTCATTGAGACTGTAGTTGACCTTTTTTATGTGCTGAATGAAAAAATTTGTTTATCGATTTATATGGATATGAAGAAAACCATTTCCCTCTGATAACAAAAACCACTGACACATTATAAATTGCATGATTTCTGCTGCGAAACTACAAAAACTGATTTAAGTCATAGGTGTGGGTTAAAAACGTTTTTCACTAACTCTGGGCATGAAAATTCGAGCAATCCCAAATTCACAGCGTACTAAACAACTGTTATACAGATATCAATAACATTATTAGACTTGAATTATCTATGATGGTTTATCTATTTTTGAAGTCTGAAATAGTCTTCCAGGACCTCAGCAGTAGTATACTGCAAGAAGTCAGACATTTTCCAGACTGACTGACTGACGTCCTATCGTTCACACTTAATCCTCCCATTGGGTGAGAGGGCCGGCAGTTTTTTAATTCACAATGAGCTGACACAATAGACTTAGGGGAGGGGTTTGGGGGACAAGTGCCCGGGGGGTAAGGGTTTAATGTGCTCTAGGCCTCTCAGGTCACATCTGCTTGTGAAGGATCCCTGTATCAAGCCTTTCTTCTGAGCAGGGGTATACCTAGGCTCTGGGAGCAGCAAGATATATAAGGGCTATTCCAGATAAAGATTTTCTTTAATCTTTTGTGGGGAAAAAACAGATTGGCCTTGAGATTGGTGTAGGTAATTAGAGATACGCAAAAAAAACTAAGAATTAATCAGATGTTTGTGTAAGTGTGCAGATCCTGTGATGTTCAGACCTATGTGCCTATTATCCAAGGGTTGGCAGTGTCTCTTGCTCATTCAATTCTCATGTTGTATATAAACTCTGATTCAACTATCCCTTAGTGGCTCCAGTTCACTACTGATTTGGTACTATGCTTCCCACAAATTGTAGGCGGATGTGTACATATATAGTGCGTGGTAAATATTTTCACTGCCTTCCAGGCCACCTTGCTGTGAACAATCGAAGTATTTTTATGGCTACACAGAGTACATTTGCAATCAAACAATTTATTCTTCAGGGTTTGTGTCCCAAACTTTCATTTGTGTATATTAAATGACTGACAAGGCTTAATTGAACACCTACTCTACTCTTACATTTCTAAAAATTACTATACAGGTAAACATCTTGCCTAAATTACTACGACATACTATTAGACTTTGTCTAGAAAAGGTTTTGAACATTTGTTTCTTAGCATTGCTGAACTATTTAATAAAATCATGGCCATCTATAAAAGAAAATGTTTTGCAGTTCACTGCTTTAAGTAAAAACAGCAGCAAAAGAAAAAAAGAGGCATTCAAAAACTTCATAAGGCTTTGCTCAAGACCACCTGATGAACTGCAACAACATTGCTGTTTTACAAGAGCTGTTCACAAGTATAAATTAGATTACTGACTTACGGTTTCTTTAAAGGAGGAGTTCAGCCAGCGATTATTTACCACATTGTGAATAGATGTAGGTGGATTGTCTAGATCTTCAAAGGAATCCATTAACATGAAGTCGATAACAATGTCATAGAAATTCAGTTTCTTTACCTGCATTTCATAGAAACAGAAAAATTAAACAGCATCGTGGAGTAAAATGTTTATGAAATAAAATGTTATGAAATTGTAAAAAAAACTGTAAAGAACAAGATGACAAAAACAAGAAGATTGCAGAGAAAAAACAGTGGCCACACTGCATTTCTAAAAACAATTAGAAACTTGGCTACACAGTGCACTTAAAGTAGCACAGATTACTGCAGCGATTGATTGTTTGTGCTAGATGCAAGAGGTGAAAGGAGTGCAATGTAATAATTTAAACAACTGCTAATTCAGTATTAAACTCACAATTACAACAACTGGCATTATTAAAGTCAGACTTCACAGTTAATTGAAAGAGGGATATCACTGATAAGCAATACATATCCTCTGTCTTCACTCCAACATTTAGGGAAGTTCACATGTCAATTAAGACTAACAAGGTTGAGTTTGATGACTGATGTAGGGAATGCATATAAGATAGTACATTGGGGAAGGCAATAGCAGACGTACAGTCAACATAAACTCTCTAGGGCCTCAAAATCCAATGATGCAGATTGGTTTATGAAACACTGAATCATCTTTTGGCTACAGTGTTTCAATGCATCAGCATACAAAATGTACAGTCAAAATACCAGTTTCAGCTATAATTGCAGAGGCTCTGATAACTTGTGACAATTATGAGATAAGGGCATGTTCATGATAAAACATGCAGTAAAGGGCATGGAAAAAGGGTTGACAACAAGAGAGTAAATGTCTGATTTCACCAGAAGAGAAGTGAACGATTGGGTAAAGGCCCCGTCATAAATGTTGCAAGAAAGTAAAGAATCGATAATGGGCTGTTCCTGGATTAAAATATATCTTATGGAATTTCAGTTTTTTCTTCCTTTTGATTATCCCTCGTATCCTTCAGATCTCTGCAACATCCTAGACTGCCTTGCCCATCATTTTGCCGGATAATCCATTGAAGGTCTCTTTTTCTACACATAACTTTGAAATAGTTATCGCGTCAATGTGATTGGGGACATTGCTTGTCTTGGGCTATTATTAAGCATGAACCTACTTTGTCCCTAAGCGACAGGGTATTAGAGAATCCTTTTCACTTGCTTAATTAGAACTTCTCTACTGTGACTAAAATCCAATTTCTTTTGTTATTCCCAAGATCTTTCTGCTTCTCATCTACATGCAAAAAGAACAGATGATGGACCGAATGCTGAACAAATCAAACATTCACCTCCAGTCACAGATCTGGGTTAAATCCATCATTTTTTTGCATGCCACGCCATTCCAGTTTAGACCCAGCCATATAAAAATCAGTCTTGACCCTGCTCCCCATGGGAACATTCCAGCCCGAACTCCCAGGCCAGGTCCTCCCAGGAACAGAAACAAGCATCCTGGGATCACCCCTCATCAGCCAGGCTAACTTGAACTGGTGGTGTAGCGAGCACGGGACCTACGTCTGGCATACCCTTCTCACTTAGGACGACAAATGCAAAAAGAACAGATGATGGGAGGAATGCTGAACAAATCAAACATTCACCCAGTCATAGATCTTGGTTAATTCCATCGTTTTTTCTCATCTACGGGCAGCACTTTTGCTTCAAAGTTCTCAATGTTGATCTGTTTTCTGTATCAATAGTCCAGAACACTGCCAGAGATACACTAATGACTTTGTAAGTGTGCCAACGCGAGACAGAAAGCCACGGAGCATTTGAGTGAAATGTGTTTCAGGTAATGATCAACATCACAGGAATAATAAGTGGAATCCAAACCCTTTTTCATCATGGAAAGGCCACTCAAGAACACTGTGAAACTAGGGCTACATCTAACACAGTTATTGTTTCAATCAAAATCCTATCCTAGTGCATACAATATGAATAGTAACTATGAAAAAAAATGAAAAAACAGTAGCCACATCATTTACTAGGAGTTTTAAAAGTAAAAATATTTGTAACATGTAGGTTGAATCATACAGCTTTCTTTATATCAACATTTACAGTCCAGCTTTCATCTCTAGCTAACCTAATTTCAGCAATAATAATAAACGAGAAAATACATTTTCATCTTCTACAAAACCTTGTTCAAAATTCACATACAAGTATCTGAACAGAGAAATCTAGTTAGATAAAATAACATGAATATGTTGAAGCAGACTTTATTATCACACTGCAATAAATAATGACATGAATAAACATACATTTTATATTTGTCACTTAAATCTAAATAACTAACGCAGGTATCTCAATAAGGGGGATACCTGAAAGGAAAAAACATGATAATTATAACATCCCTGGAATGATAAGAATATATATATATATATATATATATATATATATATATATATATATATATATATTATACTCCAATCCTGACGGCGGCGAACAGACAGGCACTGACTCCGTGAGATGGTGAAAAAAGAAGTTTTTTAATCCATACAATCGACCTAGACGCGCTTTCGACGGCGTACCGCCTTGATCACTACATCAGGTACACTCTAATGAACTATGTTATATGCACCATTTCCACAGGGTTGTCACAGCAACCACGGCCTTACAATGGATATAGAAGTTTCCTATACCCATTCACACATGACAGTGCATTTTACTTGTGATATAAAATAATATAAAAACGAAAGAACTGAATTATAATTAATGTGTCAAAACATTATTAGCACTATAATGTATTTAAACAAAGTAAAAAAACAACGAATGAAATATCCAACATTAATGACATCTCCCTGACATCATGTATAGAAATGGAAAAATAGCGTTGCCTATATCACCAAAAAGTTACAAAGGCAGGTTGGATGAAGTCAAAAAGAGCTAAATTGCAAGCTAAGACGCTGACTTTTAATAATATTAAATAGCAGCTGGGCGCACACGCTCTACCCTAATATTTGAAAATGTATATACATATACTACATGGTTGCGATGAATATAAGGCAAAGATGCCTAGAAATGCATCTTTCATGCCCCAGTGGGCATGAGATGCAGAAGCTTGCTATTCTAGTGACTAAAATCCATCCCTATCATTAGGTGAGTGGACGCTATGTACATGTGGGGAGGCCATACAGTGAGTGAAAAACAGTGTAAAAGTAAACAAAATTGAAAAATAAAGTGAATGTGACCTAACGTTACAGAGACTGGATCTCGAGCAGGACAAGCAGCTAAGGCAAATTACAGATGCACACTTAAGGCCTCATCCGCATTCATTCCATTTGGAATTAAAGAGGATGATGTAGCGTGATTCTAGCCTTCTGAGGGCCAACTGTCTGTTACCTCCTCTGGGGTTTTTTGGGACCGTATCCACCACATAGAAGGACAGATCCTGCGCCTTACCCCTGTGAGTTGTGTTTATGTGCCTGGCAACTGGATAGGACGGGTCATTGTTGGAGATAGCCCTAAGGTGTTGCAAAATGCGGACGTGCACTGGGTGGATGGTACTTCCCACGTACACTTTGCCACACGTGCAGTACATGACAACAACCTGTAGGTACGGCCAAATCCTCATACACTTATGCCGAACAAACCACAGTGCCGCGGCTCCAATGTGACAGTGTGTTTATTTAGACGCTAGCAACAAAATCCCCACACGTTTCAGAGCCTTCCACTCCTTGCTCATGGGTTAGAATGTAAGCTGCCTTCCCTTTCTTTTAAAGAAACACCCACATGTGTTACGTGTAAATAATGAACATAGAAAACATACTCATTGTTCTTTTTAACACCTTGCCTGCTACAGGAATTCCAGCCCGGTGCTGGACATTCCAATCGCGGGCGTGGTTATGACGGAACCCAGCCGTCATGCGCACAGGCCACCCGTGGCTCATGACGGCTGGGTTCCATCACGAGCATCGAAGGGGTTAACTTTGTACATAACAGAGTCCTTTCGCAATGGAGACAAAAGTGAAATTAATATACAGGGTATGGCTAAATTCATCAAGTCCCATATGATTATCTCCACAATTTTGTCATGATCACGCACAATTCGTTTTTTTGAACCAACCATAATCATATAATCTTACGGTACTGCTCATAGCCACAATTTTGCCCAAGTGGGCTAGTCTCTTCATTTTAGCCACATCTCCGAATGTAGTTGGCTAATACAATTCTGCCCCAGTGGGCTAATTACTTGGTGTCAATATACAATACTTCGACTCCCTTATGCGGTTTCACTATTGTCTCCGTTGCAAAAGGACTGTTATGTACAAAGTTAAAAAGAACAATGAGTATGTTTTCTATGTTCATGTGAGCAAGGAGCGGAAGGCTCTGAAACGCGTTGGGATTTTGTTGCTAGCGTCTAAATAAACACGCTGTCACATTGGAGCCGCGGCACTGTGGTTTGTTCGGCACAAGTTTATGAGGATTTGGCCGTACCTACAGGTTGTTGGTTGGATATTTGGGGTTCGCTACCCCGCCGCGTGCTCCCCGTGGAAAGTGGCTTGGGCAAAAGCGAAACTTTGGTGGATGGATCTATAACATTGCCCTTGCCCGCCTCCGCTACCGGCTGTGCACAACCGGTCATAGACCCGAAGCAAGCCTGGAAAAGATCTGAAAGCCGAGCGCTCTGCTGCAGGTGGTCGAGTTACAGAGGAGGTGGAGTCGGAGGACCCCCGTCCCGAGTACCAGCGCCTGACAGGTGAGCGGCACACTGTTATCATTGACGTGTAGGGTCTATATAATCAGCGGGAGGTTAAACGGGAGAAAATCGACCGGAGGTGGTTGTGAACGGCGAATTGGTGATACTCAGCGTGACTGTGCGGAGGCGTCTGCACGATTCCATGTAAATAACGATTTGGAATCGATATTGAGTTGTCATGGCAGCAGCAAAGGATGTGAAAAGAAGGGAGGCAGCCGAGAAACTGTTCATGCATTCGGCTTTACTGAACATCGAGAAACCTGCTGATCAAAGTGAGCAGACTGAGTCTCAAAATAAAAGGCAGTTACGGGACAGTTTGTGGAAAGCTCTTAAAAAAGAACAATCCAAATGGTGGGAGGCCACCACATTACAAAAGTATATTGATTGCGATAGGGTACCGGTGGTCTAAGAATATTTGTGACACTGATTTTTTTTTAACCCGGACCCGAATATGGTGGAGGAATGGTGGAGGAATGGGCAGCAAACAACCATGACTGCTCTACAACCATCCTAAAGATCTTAGTTAAATACGCAAAAAACGTTTGTGAAAGATTGGCACAGGATATTGAAAAATACACCGCCAAACAGAGAGATTTACAAAAAAGAGGAATTTGATGTCGAAATGGCCAAATTAGATACCAGATTGGAAAAGGTAGAAGAAGAAATAAAAGCTAAAAAGCAAAGGAAATTCCACTGAGATGAAATAGATTATGAGAAAGGACAGATCCTCACATTTGGTAAAAAGTTTGACCATCTAAGGACAATGGTACAAGGGACACTGAGGCCGGAACAGCCATCAACATCAGGATCGAACAATGTGGAGAATGGGGAACGACGAACAAATAAGGATGTGACACCGAGAGAGCGGGCTGACAGCGATAGAAGTGAAAGTGATGTCTCCGTCCAATCTGAAACCATGGGAGTAAAAGCCCGAATTTTAAAAGAGTTCAACCTGATGGCAAGAGGGAGATTAACCACCCAGGGAAACAGGTGTACCCCTGCGCAAAGAGGTCGTGGTCCAGGAGGCAGAGGAGGAAACAAGCAAAAAACAAAGAAGAGATCAACAAGAAAGCCCAGTGGGAGTGCTGACAAGGGGGCAAAAAGCAGGAAAATGAAGGACAATAACACTGTGGTAAATCTATCAGATCATGAACTAACTAAACCTAACCCCTGAGCAAGGAGCGGAAGGCTCTGAAACGCGTTGGGATTTTGTTGCTAGCGTCTAAATAAACACGCCGTCACATTGGAGTCGCGGCACTCTGGTTTGTTCGGCATAAGTTTATGAGGATTTGGCCCTACCTACAGGTTGTTGGTTGTATATTTGGGGTTCGCTACCCCGTCGCGGGCTCCCGTGGAAAGTGGCTTGGGCAAAGCGAAACTTTGGTGGATATATATATATATATATATATATATATATATATATATATATATATATATATATATATATATATATATTAAAGCTGCGAGGTACGAAGAATACCAGCACTCAAGGGAAAACAATGTGTGGCATGAGAGTCATCTTGAGGAGCAAGCTGTCCATGTTGGATGTCACGTTATGATTGAGAAATTTCGTAGCATTATTGTAAGAGGTGTCCTTAAATAACCTTGCTGCAAGAGCACCCAGTATGCCCATACAGGGCTTGATATGTGATAATTAGAGGGTTGCAGAAAGTGCAGGGCATCTCGATGCGCAAAGGGTATTTGCCCATTTTTGGTGTTATAATGCTCGTTTGATTATATATCAATGTATTATAATGATGTTGAATAGTGAATAGAATTGCATGCTCCATGATGGCCGAAATGTTAAAATCGTGTGGACATCTGATTTCAAGTCCGTTGTTTGCGTTGATGAACTGCGTAAACAACCAATAGAATGTGTATTTATTGTTGTTGTCTCATGGCGCCCGCCATCATGGAGAAAGGCGGTAGCCGAAATGCGTCTGAGTATTTGTACCCGAATAAAATCTGGGTAAAACTGCTCCCGTAAGTGCTGGTATTCTTCGTACCTCGCAATTTTAATATGGATGCGCGATTTTGCCTTCGCGCACACAGCACCCGCCCGTGAGTGTAGAGACTGAGGCGATTGGAGGAAGCGGAAGATATTTCTCTCTGCACCGCCGCCGTTGTGTATCCTACGCAACGAAACAACCTACGGGTGACCGGAGTGTCTCGGATTTGGAGTGAAAGAACCTGAAGCTGGTGCCAGGCATCGACGTCATACCAGTAAGAAGATTTGCACACATCTGCACGTTTGAAAGTTGGAAACAATGCGGCAGGGCGAGGGAGCAAAAGTATATGACTAAGTGTATGGCAACACAGAATTTTCGATATGTTTTGTGAAGCGGCGCGCCGTGAGGCGGCAATGGATATATTCAAAAAGAAAGGAGATTCTCATGGAAAAGAGAGTGGTGGTGGCCACACAGCTCATGGAGGCGATGAGCTTAAGATGAATTTTGCGAAATAGGAAAGGGTCTATGAAAGGGAGACAACAAAATGGTGGGAGGCAACATCCCTTCAAAATTACATTGATGTTCAACGTGTACCGCGTGGTTTGCGGATCTATACGGTTCCAACGTATGAGAATCCTGATCCGTTATTGCTGTCAGAATGGGCTGACCAAACGGCTAACTCCTCCAATGGTATGCTGGTCCTTCTGGTGAAATTCGCCTGGGGTGATCGGGAACGTGCCCTGCAAGAGAGAATGTTCTGGAGAGTGAAATTGCCAAGAATGATGATCAAAACAAACAAGAGGAACTAAAAACAGCAATGAAAAAACGTACATCGAGCTATAAACAGAAAATCAAGAAGAGGAAACAAGAAAAATTTGAACATGACAAAAAAGACTGAGTTGGGGCGTGTCCTCACGTTTGCTAAAAGGTTTGATGCACCACGCCGGCAATTGTTAAACAACAAGAACCGTCTGAATGTGGAACGACTAGAGACATCGGAATCTGATGTCACAGACATAGATCAGCCAAGCGAAGAGAGCGCAATGCAAGCTGCAACCAGTGAACTATCCACCCCGTTTCACGAGGAATTCCGGCTGATCCGACAGTCGTGGAGCAGGGGAGGAAAAGGAAAACCACCCGACCAAAGAGTAAAAGAACAACGAGGAGGGGTGGCTGGTGCAAGCGACAACAGCGCATCGCCACGAATCACCAGAAGCAAACGGAGGAACAAACACCAATAATGGATAATCTTACAATTGTCAATCTTACCCCAAGGATATTGACCGAAATGGAAGAATCGGTTTTGCGGTTAGGACTCACCTTCTGTCCCTCCAAAAGATTGGAGTACACCCAAACAAGGATTGATCTATTTAAATTTTCCAGAAAAATCAAGTTATATAAGCATTTTAAATTGAAAAGACCTGGTTGTAGAACACAACATGCCCGGACTATGGATATGGATATGGATCACTTGACAGTGAATGATCTTGAGACACTGACTGTATTGGAGGATCTACAGGATGATGAGGATCCTAGTAGGAAGGAAACCTTCACAGAAAGATAGAGCCGAACAGTTTGGAATTAAACAAGTGGGTTTAAAAAGTTCAATCAAACCCACATCGAAATTTATTCCACAAATGCCTATGGATGCTATTGACCTTTTCACAGAAACTGTGATGAAAGATCTGATGAAACTACAAATGAAAAAGGACAAAAGAAGCAAGAAAAGTAATATCACAAAGGGAAGCGGTAAAAAGTTTGCAAGAAGATCATGCTATAGTGTGTAAACCATCCGACAAGGGCAGCAACATAGTGCTTCTAACAGCTGGAAACTATTGTAAAGAAGCACTTAAGCAATTAATGATAATTCCAGCTATGTAAAGATCATGAAAAAAGAATATGAAAACAGTGTGGAAGAATATCACAAGCTTATTGTCAAGTGGCATCAAAGAGGCATGCTAGAAAAAGAAGAGCATGCCTTTCTCAGCTGCAAACACCAACGTTTATCAACTTTTTATCACCTCCCCAAGATTCATAAGAGCAAAATGAGCCCTCCAGGTCGTCCTATAGTTTCGTCGCAAGGCAGTTTAACAGAAAATATGTCTATATACGTGGACTACTTCCTGTTCGAGTTTGTGACTCAATTGATCTCGTACACTCAGGATACCAAAGACTTTCTGAGGTGAATTGAAGGCGTGGCTTGGGAGTCTGATCTTGTTATGATGACACTTGACATCTCCAGTCTCTACACTAGCATTGAACATAAGAAAGGCCTGGAGGCGATTAACTACTTCCTAAATGGACGTTCATTGAAGTTCATTGAGCATAATTGTATGCTGATGGAATTTGTTGACTTCTGTCTGAACAACAATATTTTTCTGTTCCAAGACCAACTGTTTTGGCAGATACAGGGCACGGCCATGGGCACCTGCTTCGCACCCAGCTATGTGAATTTATTCGTTGGCTGGTGGGAGAAGCGGGTGGCCTGGTCTGATGCCAACGACAAGTGGACCTGTAATGTAATTAGTTGGAACAGGTATATTGATGATTTATTCATTATTTACAGGGGAACCGAACAGTCAGCCAATGACTACTTAAGGGTGCTCAATGACAATAATCTGAACCTTAAATTTACAGGAGAAATCAACAAAATATCTGTAAACTTTTTAGACCTAACAGTGTTTGCCTCAGATGGCAGACTGTGCACTACATTGCACAGGAAGCCGACGGCGGGCAATTCTCTTTTACATGCGTGCAGTTGTCACCTGGAGAAATTGAAGAACAGCATACCCTATGGGGAGCTATTACGTATCATGAGAAATTGTACCAGGGATTGTGATTTCCAGGCAGCTGCGACAGAAAGCATGGAAAGGTTTATGATCAGAGGGTACCCGAGTAACATTTTAACAGAGGCAAAAAGGAAGGTGGAAGCTAAACCTAGACTGGATCTGGTAAATGTTAATTCTACTGTTAATTCTACTGCCCGATCTAGAAGAGAAAAGGTTAAAGAAACAGGCCAACAGGATTTTAGAATGATTACAAACTATTCTAGCAATGCAAGTGACATTAGAAATGTATTACGGAGAAATTGGCGTATCCTTAAATCAGATCCCATCGTAGGGGAGGATCTACCTGGATCACCCTTAATATAATTTAGGAAGGCACGTTCATTGAAAGATCACTTAGTACATAGTCACTGTCCTAAAGAGAATAGACCGACTGTTTTTGAGAAAGTAACAGGTTTCTTCCCCTGTGGTAAATGCAAGGCGTGCACAAATAGCCATAAAGTCTTGTCCTATGATGTACCAGGTCTCAAGGTACCCAAGAAAATAAGGAGGTTCATGAATTGTAACACGAGCTATACAGTGTATTGTCTGGTATGCCCATGTGGCCTGAGGTATATTGGGAACACCATACATCCAACCAAGGTGCGTATCCTGGAACACCTCAGGGCCATCACTACCAAGGATGCAACTTACCCGGTAGCGAGACACTTCGAGAGTCATCATGATAGCAACAGGGATCTGTTGAAATTTTTCTGTATGGACCATGTACCGATAGACATAAGGGGAAGGGATAGACAGTTGCTCCTCCGTAGACTGGAATCTAGATACATCATTGACACCCAAACAAAGATACCAATGGGGTTGAACAGTGGGGAGGAAATGGCCATACACCTATGACCAAACATGATGTAATGAGAATACAACCATGTAGGTATTTGTATGAATGACAATTTTGGATGTCACCTTTCTGAGTAGAGAGAAATATTACTGGTTGCATCGCAGATCACACAAACTGTTGCAGGTTGTGTGAAGAATCTATGCCCACACAGGGCTTGATGTAAAGGGAAAACAATGTTGTGTGGCATGAGAGTCACCTTGAGGAGCAAGCTGTCCATGTTGGATGTCACGTTATGATTCTGAGAAATTTCATAGCATTATTGTAAGATGTGTCCTTAAATAACCTTGCTGCGAGAGCACCCAGTATGCCAATACAGGGCTTGATATGTGAAACTTAGAGGGTTGCAGAAAGTGCAGGGCATCTCGAAGCGCAAAGGGTATTTACCCATTTTTGGCATTATAATGCTCGTTTGATTATATATCAATGTATTATAATGATGTTGAATAGTGGATAGAATTGCATGCTCCAAGATGGCCAAAATGTTAAAATCGGGTGGACATCTGATTTCAAGTCCGTTGTTTGTGTTGATGAACTGCGCAAACAACCAATAGAATGTGTATTTATTGATGTTGTCTCATGGCGCCCGCCATCATTGAGAAAGCCGGTAGCCGTAACACATCTGTAAGTATTTGTACCCGAATAAAATCTGGGTAAAACTGCTCGCGTGAGTGCTGGTAATCTTCATACCTCGCAGCTTTAATATGGATGCACGATTTCGCCTCCGCGCACACAGCACCCGCCCGTGAGTGCAGAGACTGAGGCGATTGGAGGAAGCGGAATATATATATATATTCCGCTACTCACTCCAGACAGTAAAAGAACCAGCACTCGCGTTGGGTAAATCCACAATATAGGATTTATTGCGATAAAGTTTTCTTGAACATTACACGTTTCGGCGTTAGCCTTTGTCAATGTCGACGGACGCCGTTACTCTGGCAACCTTTATCACATGATTAATTCATTGCGCGCTAAGGAAGGACGGTCACATTGGCTCTAATACAGGCGCCATCTTAAAACATGTTGAGGCTATAATTAATTCATAAGGCAGCCTATTCAATCATCATATGCATACTCTTATTTTAACAGTCACTTAGTTGGTACAGATTCCTCACTTGGGCAAGTACCCCGTACCCGTCACGGACTTCAATATTTGCAATGATTACAAATTCATCAATTTAACGCGCGAACTTGATTCCTACATTAGGAACCCATGCGTAGATAGCCTGATTCCATACCACACATAGATTCAATTATTGGGGTTACGATAACCTGATATGGCAGTACACATAATACTTCAATTCCGCCCTGTATGGGCTTTCGCTGATCACACATAGATTCAATTATTGGAGTTACGATAACCTGATATGGCGATACACATAATGCTTTGACCACAACTCCGCCCTGTATGGGCTTTCGCTGATTAGATTAAATAACCTAATTCTGGAAATGTGTGTGTCAGTCACCTATGAGCCACATAACAATATATCTCAGCTATAACATATTCTGCCATATTATCACAATTATACTGATGACACGCATTTGCAATATTCAATACCATGGTAGTACTGCTAATATTACTCAATTAAGCCCTGGATGGGCATTGATCCTGTGACTGTATACCCCTGCACGTTAACATAGCTGTTACCATGCACCGTCCTTCCTAGTGTTAGGCGAAAGGCGAAAGCTACTCCCTCCCTACAATCTGACTTCATAGGTGGACTATTAGTTCCTCTCCACTGTTGAGGCCTCCTGGAGACTTTGTTTGTAAATCTATTATAAAGCGTGATTCCAATCGCCTTAGTCCTTTCTCTCTGTTACCCCCCTGATGTTTTTGGGTACATGGTCAAGGCAGAAATACTGCAACAAGGCCCTATCGCTGTTGTGGTGACTGGCAAAGTGGCGCACGACTAGAAAGTTTGCATCCACACTGGCAATAGCTCTTTGATGCTCTAGTATTCTCATCTTTACTGGGTTTATTGTGCTGCCCACGTACCGTAAGTTACAAGGGCAGACCAGGCAATATACCACATGCGTAGTACTACAGGTCATAAATTTTGTTATCTTTCTTTCGTTGGCAATGCCCTTTATAGTATATGTGGTGACTCTCTTGCTATTCTTGCAGGCTCTACATTTACCACATGGGAAAGAACCGTGGAGAGTTAGTAAGCTTGATGGTTGTTTTATTGCCATTAAGTGACTCTCCACTAGATGATCTCTTATTGACCGTGATCTTCTGAACGTGATTCCTGGTTCTGGTGGCAGATCTTTCCCTATCACTGCGTCTGATTTTATAATCTTCCAGTTTTTTCGCAGGATGGCTCTGATTTCTTTTGCTGCATTTGAGTAGCGTGTGATCATTCTGAAGTTCTTAGTTGTTCCCTCTTCCTTCTGTCTACTCTTGCTCTGTAAGAGTTCTCCCCTATCCTTTCCTTCAGCCTTACTCTGTGCCGTTTTCAGTGTCTTATGAGGGTATCCCCTCACTCTGAAGCATTGTATGCTCTCCTCTGCCGCTTGCACATAATCCTCCTGTCTTGAACTATTCCTTTTAATTCGCAGGAGTTCCCCATAGGGGATACTCTGAATCAGATTTGCCGGGTGACTGCTCTGCCCGTGTAGGACAGAGTTTCCTGCGGTTGTTTTCCTATATAGGGCTGTGTGAATTCTGTTCGAGCTCACAAATACCCTTAGGTCCAGAAAGTTCACCTGCGTAGTACTTAGTTCCCCTGTGAATCTCAAATTCAGGTTATTGTTGTTGAGACCGGAGATATATATATATATATATATATATATATATATATATATATATATATATATATATATATATATTACCTACTGGTGGTCGCCATTAGGTAGTTATTGTTAGGACCTAGTTTCCATAGGAAAAGCGTTTTTTAATTTGCCAATGTCTTTGGTGCCGTTTGACGAATCTTCACCAAATTTTCAAAACTAATGGGGCGTTCTGGTCAGCTCCTGTCTTGAAAGTTACGGGGCGATTCGTCAAGCAGGGGCCGAGAAAAAAGGGGGGTCCCAAAATGCATTTTCTCCATGTTGATTTCCATAGGAAACTTTTGTCCCAGCTACAGCCAGAACTGCTGAACAGAATTACACTAAATTTGGCAGAGATGTAGCTCTTGGTTCAGAGTGCACTCTTTGCTTTAAATGGTGTAAATCCGTTCAGTAGTTCCTGAGAATTTCAAAAAATAAAAAATATCGATATCTGGCTGCCACGGTGGATCCGCGAACCCTCCTGACCACGAGCTTTATTCTGATTGGCTGCCAACACTCCAAACCAAAAAGTGTTGGCAGCCATCTTGTGACACGGCTGAACCAAGTCACAAGATAAAAGGTTACAAATGAAGAAAAGGGGGCAGGGTAGAAACACCCTGACCCCCTAGGCCTGCTCAGGGGGTCCCACAGGGACCCCCAGGGCCCAAAAAAGCATTTTTTTTTTTTTTCGGCAAGGTTTGCAAATCCCGCCGAAATCTGTACAAAAAACGAAGCGCAGGCTCCCGCACTTTGTTTGAATAAGCCCCCGGGTGGGCCAGGTCCCGGGGGCAATGAAGAAAAGATATGCAGGGGCCCGCTGGGGCCCCCGCAGTCCCGGGGACCACCACCTCCCCGGGGCATGATTAATAGTATGCGGGGGGCACGCGGCCCCCCGCAGCCCCGGAGACCACCACTTCCCCGGGGCTTTTTAAAAAAACTGCGTGGGGGCTCCAGCTCCCCTCACGCTGCCTCAGGGACTGCCACCTCCCCGGGGCTTTAATTAATTAGGGTGGGCGGCCTCGCAGGCCACCCCAAGCCCCGGGGACCACCACCTCCCCGGGGCTTAATTTAAAAACAAAGTGTGGGGGGCTCGAGCCCCCCCACACTGCCCCGGGGACCACCACCTCCCCGGGGCACTAATTTTTCAAATACGGGTCCCGCCCCGGGGACCACCACCTCCCTGGGACTACATACATGTTGGGAGGGGGGCCGCGCGGTCCCCCTCCTAGAGCCCTCCATGGCTCTGGGGACCGCCACCCCAGAGGGCCGGCTCCAGCAATGTCCCGGGGTGCCCACCCCTAGGACATTGCAGTTTGCTATGACAAGGCGGGAGCACGGCTCCTGCCCTGCCATTCTAAACACTGCTTTGCTTCATGGAAGCGAGGACAGGAAACCTGCTCTCACTTCCATGAAGCAAAGCAGAATTGCTTTTGGGCAAAGGGAGCTGCATGTTAGCAGCTCCCTTTGCCCACAAGCAATGCAAGCTCCCGCAGGAGGCGGGGAGACGGCAGGGACCGCGGGGGCATTGGGGCTCCCCCCGTGGTCCCCAACGTGAGGCCAGGCCCCGGGGCTGGGGTCCCTGGGGCCAAAAGTGGCCCAGGAAAGGGGGGTCACGCGGCCCCCCTCCCGTAAAAAAAAATTACATTTTTTTTAAACAGGCAAAGCTCCGGGGGATGGGGTCCCTGGGACCGAAAAAGGCCTTGGGAGGTGGGCCGCGCGGCCCCCTTCCCGTTTTTTTACTATAAAATATTTTTAAATGATTCAGGCCCTGGGGGATGGGATCCCCAGGGCCCAAAAAATATTAAGTAAAGGGGCACCACACAGCCCCCTTCTAAAAAAAAAAAAGAAGCCGGCATCTCGCACTGTGTGGGGCCTCCTGGCGCGTTCTGGGTTGGGGGATTAAGTCCCCTTGAATCCTAAGGGTCCTTAGGGGCCAACTAGCCCACCAGGTACCTCCAGTAAGCCCCACACAGTGTGATTGCTGAGAGGTGGTCCAAGGCCACGCCCCTTTTTACACCAATCTGCAAACGCGACTCGTGGCGCAAAGCTGGTGGGGCTATGAGGTCCTCTTGTGTCCTGAGGACCTCAGGACTAAAGTGGACTTCATCCCCCGAGCAGCAGTGCGCCAGGAGGAGCGTTTGCAGAGTGGTGTAAAAAGGGGGCGTGGCCTCAGACCACTCTCACAATCCAGCTGTGTGGGGTTTACTAGAGATAACAGGTGGGCTAGTTGGCCCCCAGGGACCCTCAGGAGGCAAGGGGACTTCATCCCCCAACCAAGAGCATACCAGGAGGCGTGTTTGCAGAGTGGTGGAGAAAGGGGGCTTGGCCTGTGTCCACCTCTCAGCAATCCCACTATCTGGGGCTTACTGGAGGTGTCAGGTAGGCTAGTCGGCCCCTAACGACCGCCAGCAGCAAAGGGGACTTTAATCCCCATCCAAGAGCGCGCCAGGGAGTACATTTGCAGACTGGTGGGCAAAGGGGGCGTGGCCTGCTTTGAGAACTTACCAATGCTGCTGTGTGGGACTTACTGGAGGTAATAGGAGGGGTAGTTGGCCCCCAAGGTTGTCCTTGGGGGCCAACTACCCCTCCTGTTACCTCCAGTAAGTCCCACACAGTGGTATTGCTAAGAGGTCTTCGGAGGCCACGCCCCCTTTCTCCACCACTCTGCAAACGCACCTCTTGGCACACTACGGGTTGGGGGATGAAGTCCACTTTACTCCTGAGGGACTTTGGGGGCCAAGAAGCCCTCCTGGTACTTTCTGTAAGTCCTACGCAGCGGAATTCCTGAGCGCTGGTCGGAGGCCCAGCCCCCTTTCTGCACCACTCTGCAAACACGACTACTACGTTATAGTTAGAAATTAGCATTTAAAAAACCTTAGAAATTCACTGGAAAAAACATAGGTTTCAGGGACGTTCTAGTTAGAAATTAGCATTTAAAAAACCTTTGAAATTCACTGAAAAAAACATAGGTTTCAGGGACGTTCTAGTTAGTATTAGCATTTAAAAAACCTTAGAAATTCACTGAAAAAACCAGAGGTTTCAGGGACGTTATAGTTAGGCTGAGATTTCACTTGTACAAAAGAAGAAATTCGGCCGTTATAGTTAGGTGAGCTAATAACTGTTGTCTAAAAATGTGTGATTGGAGGGAATGAATGGAACAGGTGTTGTAAGTAATTTACAAGGAAGGCCAGGCTTCAAATTATTTTTTCATACCAGTCCCAGAATGTATGATTTTGACAGTCCTAGAAATGAAAGGCAGTTATTGGTGAGGAGAATACTCCATGCAAGAGCTACACATGAAGTGAGCACTCTACCAAAGAAAATTGACTACTCTTTATCTGTTCTATCCATAACAGAGTAAACAATTCTTATTTTTTCACAATCGTTATCTGCCTTGAGGTCAGGTTTAGGAACTGAACACTGTAGTTTTATTTATGAGCTACCATGCCACTTTACTATTGTTCAATGTTTGTAAAGCCAAATTCAATTGTGTTATTGACCGCATTTGAGCCTGCCCTTGCTGCAGGATGTTCAAATCTTATTTCAAAAGATTGACGAAAGAAGAAATAATGGTAGAAACTGTGAATACTCATTTTGAGATTGTTTGAAAACCACTGTCCGTCTCCTTAAATGTAGTTTGTATGATTTGTTATCCCATTTCTCTAATTCTTTCTGCAACTTCTCTTTCAGAATATGCTTGCTCCTCTTTAAACAATAGCACATAATAAGGTGGATGAAACTAGTTTCTCTTTCAACGGGTGTGAACTTACCAGGAACTCAAACACTAAGTTTTGACAGATATGTTTTCATAGCATTTTGACTGGACTGGGTTAGCCACCTTTGGCATAACTTGCCAACACCAGACGTAGTGACTTTCATGAGGGAATCTATATTATACAGAGGGTCTGGTCTGTTTGCTATTTGGCCAGCAGCGTTGGAAAGGAATCAGTTAATTCACACATCAATACCTATTGGACTTAGATCAATTCCATTCCATTCTGCAACTTCACACTTCGTTCAGCATCAGAAATGTTTTCTTTTCATTTCCAGCCTGAGAAATGTGCAAATTAGTATTCGCAATCCATGGCATCTTAAGATCTCCAACAGATGCAAAGCATGCTGTTTGCTGTACTGCCTTATTCAGAAATATTATTTCGTTGGGAATCGTGCAAGGTCTAAACAGGGTATCTGTGACTTTTAACTTGCCAAAACATAGTCCATGTATACTATTTTTATCTACATTTTCTTTCCAGTATGCATAACCTTGAACTGCAAGTGAGTCAATAAATTGTGTAGAATAAATACATCTGTGATCAGGATCTTTTTCAAACTTTCTTGTTCTGGGGAATAATAAAAGGCAAGTGTCTCACACGCATTATCAATATTAAAGTAAGCAAATCTTTTTTTAAACTTTTAGGACTATTTACGGACAGGGCCAATAAAGCTCCCACTGTATATATTTAAATGTTTCTCACGGGCTACTTGATCTAGGAATGTAATGGTGTACATAGTGATGAAAACAAAGAGCTACTGATGATCGAAATATGGGCCTTGACTGTTTAGGGAGGCACAGGAGCCTAAATCGACCATTAGCTGTTTGACAGTGTTTATGTTTCATGAATTTGCAAAAGGACTAGAAATTATGTCATCTAGATATATTTTGAGGCATATGGGATTCTAATCACTTTTGTCAGACCCATGATTTGATAAGGAACCTTTTACCAAACCGCACTGTCCAGCACATGATAAGAAGTGATGTTCACAGCATTATAATCCTGTTGTACTCTATGAGGAGAAGAATGTGGCTGCAATTCACCAAAGGAAACAGCACTGTCAGGAATATAGTTCCCATGTATTAAAAGTAAAATTATACTCCACATTAGAATCTACATTAGAATGAATAGGACTCCAGTAGCAATCCAGATGTTAGACCAAGGTGGAAAATGGTATCTGTTACAGAATCAACAGCAAGCAAGAAGCCATCTGAAGCACTGATTGATAGAAGAAAATATTGATTCTTGTCTTTCAAGATCAGAATCAGAATTATTTCCTAGGGAGAAGTTGTGTTGATCTACTCAGGAGGCACCTATGTGTATATGAGGGTCTGCTAAACAGAATCGCCCACATAATGCCTTTTTTGTGATCGATCATCACCTTCCTGTTCTTTTGTTTGCACCAGGAAGCAGTGGCAGGATTAGTGTTAGAGTACCTTCTATTCCAAGAACTGGAAAAGGTGGTCAGTAAGATTGTCAAAAGACTTGCTTGTCGGGGATTCTTTCATGAACTAGCTCTTCCACTTTGAGGAGCCACCCATCAACAGCTTTAGAGATCTCATCTTTGTTGGTGGCATAGTGAGAATTCTTCAAGTTGAAGAATTTAGTTTTAGTTTCTTGAACAGTCTGTAATAAATGGAATCAAGAGATAGCATCAGGTGGTTTTCAACGCTGCCACCTTTGCAGGGACATCAAGATCAGGCACAGACATTGGTACACCAAAGAGTAATTCTCTACTAATACTCCTCTGGGAAAATTATTTGGTGCTCTGCAAACCATGTAAAGGCTATGTAGCCAGGCTAATCCTATATCCATTACACTAGTGCTCAAGGCTTATTTGAGCGTACTGTTAGCACTCTCTATGACCCAGTTTGATTCTAGACAAAAGGGGTGTGAGTATAGCAGTCGTATTCCCAGTGCAGACATAGTATCCATAAACAACTTAACTATGAATGCAGGACCATTTTGAGAATGAAAGGTGTGAACTGTTTGCACTGCTACTAGGCACTGCAAGTCTTTTATGACCACTCGAGCAGTGGCAGTCTTTTGTAGCCAAACCCAAAGGGATATAGAGCAGAAATTGCCAACAACCAATATATATTTATATTGATTGAAAGTCAGGACGGGCCAAATATGATTTAGGAACATTATCTTTAGTGAGGGTGTAAGAGTATGTAGAGGGAAAACCAACAGGAGGCTTTTGCCCTTTTAAAGTTGCTTTTATTGCTACTAAACGTTTTGCATAGATCTTAGTTTGAGGTTGGGTTCCAGCTGCTGCCCTAATGATTTGCATTGCTGTACATTGCTCAAAGGAAGCTTGTCCTGTAGACCAGGCACCTTTCCCCAAAGTTACTTACATTTTATTGATTTCTCCTTTGAATCTGTTTATCTGCCAATGCTCTAATCCTACATTATGGCATTAAACAAAGAATGCCAAATCCGACAGAATCAGTGTGAGAACTGATGGTTGAACTTTCTAAAGGACAAGTAGCAGGGCATGTATTTCTGCTAGCTGTGCAGTGGAATCAACCAGAGTTTTGGTGTGTGCATAGTGCCTTAAAGTCGAAATCCTCAAAACTTTCCTGCACTGCATCACAAGCTGGTGAGTATTTTTGGTGCCAATCACAGGATGTGCAGAGCAATCTATGTAGAATGTGCTCTTATACTCATATATAGGTAAACATTCAGAGTTTGTGGAATTTTTAGTGTATATGGCACAAATTCCTCCATACAAAGTATATTGTCATATTCAAATTTTACACCAAAGAATCAGCCCGCTGCACCCGAAACAGGTGCAGCGGGCACGTTTATTAGGAACAGTAGCTTTTGTTGCTGCTCCTAGTGTAGGTATGAGAGAAACTATATTGACTTGTATATTGACTTGTTTTCCCTGCAACAGAATGCTTGTTCAGTACAGCTGTCTGCACGGTGGTGAGAATTTTCTCAGCAGGAGTAAATCCTTAGTAGAGGTATACAGATGTGATCTGTATGTCTCTTATTGTACACTACATATTTGTAGCCTTAAGTGCTAGGAACAACCCAACAACCCTAACTACTAGATTTGTCTAGTTGACCCTTCTCTGTCTCTAACATGTTTGCTTGCATTTCACGTAAAATAGTCATATATGTGTTCCTCCTTTTTTTTTTTTTTTTTGAAAATGTGGTAGTGATCAATTCATATAAATAATTCACTCACTTAGCATAGTGTCCCAAGTAAGCTCTACCTATCTTAAGAAATCCCATTAGGGCTTGTAACTTCCTTAATGTGTGAAGGCAGTAAAGTAGAACAATGCAAGAAGTTGGGTGCCAACTCTTTACCCGAACTGGATAATTCATTTCCAAGAAAAATTACACAAAGATATGCAATTTTAGATTTCTTAAAATTTATTTTGTACTAGTTACTGGCTAAAAGTGTCACTATCATGTCCACTTAGCATAGTGTGCCAAGTAAGCTCTACCTAACTTAAGAAATCCCATTAGGGCTTGTAACTTCCTTAATGTGTGAAGGCAGTAAAGTAGAACAATGCAAGAAGTTGGGTGCCAACTCTTTACCCGAACTAGATAATTCATTTCCAAGAAAAATTACACAAAGATATGCAATTTTAGATTTCCTAAAATGTATTTTGTACTAGTTACTGGCTAAAAGTGTCACTATTGTGTCCGCCCTCGCCAGGGGTTCATTCTGGTCATCTGTCATCTGCATATGATAGTGCCTCAAGATCATCTATTAAGATCTCCATAACCCTTGCTGCACATAGCCCACGGCTATTCTTATACCCCTGTAGCAATTGGGGATAAACATATTGAAAACCACCAAATGAGAACACAGTTAGACACTGGCTTTAAGGCACTACATTAAGACTAAAGAAGCCCTTAGATGTGTCCTATGTGGTTTTACATTTTATCCTGCCCAGGTTCATTATTAGTACAGCACTGTGAGCATTTTGTACAGCATGTGTGTGTCTGAGCATTCACATTTCATTAATCCAAAAGGATTCTGTATGAATTATCAGGTTTCTATACCAGAAAAAGTGGCGTGTTCATTGTGGAATGGCAAGGCACTAGTAGAACATGATATTGCAGCTGACCCAAAATAACTTTTATATTGCGCTTAGCTTCCGACTTCAAAGGCTATTGGGCCTGAATCTGGTGCTCTTTCCTTAAGGGAATTACATGTGGAATGGAATCTTTGTCCCACCTTCCTTTGTTTCTATAGAATGCAGGAGCCCATTCCTGCACATATTTTCCCTGAGTTCTTCACGAATTAAGGAGGAAAATGTTTGCATTATCACCTCCTAACCTCAAGGTTCATCCCTTGCAAAAAAACAGACTAATAATCCTCTGCATGGAAGATGTCATAAGCATACAATAAATGAGGCCATAATATAGCTTTTTCTGCGCAATGTATCTCCTTCACTCTGTATTTCTACATCATAAACCCTGTCTAGAGGGTTTACATGTCCATATGGTGTCTCAACATGCATGTATTCCTTAGTTGGAGCCACCACCAGATGCTCTTTTAGAATCTGGCGAACTATTGTCAGATTCTGCCACGTGTCCAGAAGCACTACTGCCAAGATCCCATTCTGCAGAAGCCTTTGTAGTTGGTAGAGCATGCTCTTTCGCTAAACCTGCTAGTTTCTTTTTCTTAAAGTGAGTCTTTAAGTCCAAACCATTCTCTTATTTCTTTATGCTAACTTCAACTTCACATCCTGTTTTACTTTTCCGTTTGACGTACTCGTCCTTTATGCAATACACTGTCTGCCCACTAATTTGTCCTTTGACTGTCCCACAGAGTTCTGTAAAGAATAGGAAGCATAGCTGTCAGCATACTGATATTCATTTGGCTTTCTGATTTTATCAGGGTCCTTCAAAATATGCCCAACCCTACTGAACTCCTGCGATAGTGGAGATACAGTCCTTGTTTTTTGTTTTGCTTTTTCCTTTTTCTTAGTACATGTTGCAGCTTTCTCCTTCCTGGAACCCTTACTCTCTTTTTTTGCCTTGAGATGTGGTTTTACAGCTTGAGAACTTAAGGTACCACAGCCTACAGAGGTTCAAACATTTGAAATAGTCTTTAGAAGTTCCTGTTCACGATCTTGCAGGGGAACCGCTGCCAACCACTGGTCTACTGCTAGAACCAAGGCTTCTCCTCAACGATTACTCAGAACGATCAAGGAAACTGTCTTAAAATGACACATTAATTCAATTCCCAAACCAAGAGCAGGTAAAGCACTGCAATCATTTTCTATTTTCTTTAGCACCGCCGGTAGCACCGCTAATGAAGGTGTGCCATGCGTAGTAGTGTAAATAATCACAAGGAAAATGTTACTTACCCTGTAAGCATCTGTTTGTGGCATGTAGTGTGGTAGATTCACATGCTGAGGATACTCCTGCCATCTAGTGTTGGGCTCGTATGTGTGGAAGTAGTTTTTGTTCGAAGAATTCTTCTCGAGTCATGAGGTACTTGTAGGAAACTGGGTTTTTATTGCAGCTGTCCCCCCACTTTTTGCCCCCTTTTTAGCTACTAGATGCTGGTCTTCAACTCTGACATGCACTGAGTTCTGGTAACCAGACCTCAGTGCCAGTGCTCTTTCCTTAAAGCAAGGTATGTCTGATGGTTTACAATTGGCCAAGGACTTTAGCACCCCTGTAAGTCCCTAGTAAATGGTACCCCTGGTACCTAGGGCATGGGTATTAAAGAAGATCCCTAAAGGCTGCAGCATATCCCACACACAAATTCCACACAGACTGCCATTGCAGGCTGCATGACGTGGTGCAAACCATGTTTGAAAACATGACATGACATGACACATGACCTGGAGCCACAAGCAGAGAGTATACTTCTAGCCGAGAAACTCCTCATCACGCAGGGAGGGGGAGAAGAGAGGGCCGCACAGCCTCAGATCCCGAAGGGCACAGGTCCTAGCAACAGTAAGCACCTAAAAACATTAGTACTTAACACACGCTCACTCCAGAAGCACTGCCTAGAGATCTACACCCTCCTGCAAGAAGAATCTCCCGACATCCTAGCAGTCACTGAAACCTGGCTAGACGGCGATTCAGGGCCGGACATGGTAGCTTCACCCCTCGGGGTATGACGCCCTATGGCACAATAGGCTGGAGGGGAAAAGAGGAGGGGGGGTGGCGCTACTCTATAATAAACAGCTAACAATAGAAAAATTGGCTGGTGAAAATCTGGAAGGCGCCGATATTTTAGTGGCAAAAGTTTGCATCAACCCATCATGCCTGGCAATAATGGTGGTATACCGCCCCCCACGAGCGTCCCCCCGGTTCATTGACCACCTTACTGAAACAGTCACAGATCTATGCTCACAGTATCAGCGACTCCTGGTGGTGGGGGATTTCAACTACCATTGGGACCAGAAACCGAGAGAGGCACAGGCTCGGCAGCTAGAGGAAACTATGTCCACACTGGGGCTGCAGCAGCTCATGGACACTCCCTCCCACGAGAAAGATCACACCCTAGACCTCATCTGGTCCACTCATCCACAGGTTAAATTGATGGATATTAAACCCTGTGGCTGGTCAGACCATTACCTGATCAGCCTTCAGATCCTCCAGGCTAGCCGCCCCATGCGCCCCCCTCCGGAATGGAAAATGGTGCGTAGCTGGAATAAAATTGAGCCGGATAGCCTGGGGGATGCTCTGCGAGGCAACTCGCAGAGGTGCCCTAGGCCAGAGGATCCAGAGGAGAGGAGTGAATCCATCTCCAACCAACAGAGAGCAGCCATTAACAAGGTAGCACCGGCCCGTACAGTAAGAGTGGAAAACAAGGGCAAGAGAGCCCCCTGGTTCACGGAAGAACTAAGGGGACTGAAACGGACCCTCCGTCAGTACGAAAGACAGTGGCGTAAAACCTATGACCCACAGGCGCTCATAGAGTACAGGGCCAGATTAACCACTTACAAAAAAACTATCTTTATAAGAAAGGCCGAATTCTATGAGTCTAGGATTATGGAAGCAGACAAACAAAAAGAAACCTTCAGAATCCTGAAGGAGCTTAGCCAAAAGCAGATGCAGGAAGCTCCCACTAGCCAGGAACACTGTAACAGGTTCCTGACATTCTTCCTAGACAAAGTAAAAGACATCCTAATAGACATACATAACACCCCCCATCAGCCAGCGCTCCTTGGCTTGTGCGGCGCCACACGGGGACATGAAAGAGTCTATCACCTCCTTCCCGAGGCTTGAACATGAGTCTCTGCTCCATATTGCAACCAGAATTAAGTCAGGCTCACCAGCAGACCCATGTCCACCAAGGATATTCAAGTTGGCCCTCCCTGTGATTGAGGGAGAAGTCCTCGCCCTGATCAATCTTTCGCTGGGAACAGGGAAGGTCCCCAGGAACTTTAAAGAAGCCAGAGTAACCCCCCTACTCAAAAAGGTGGGAGCAGACACCACCAATATGAAAAACTACAGGCCCATTTTCCAACTTCCTTTCCTGGCTAAAATAATGGAACAGCATGTCCTCAAAACCCTATCGATTTTTATAGAGGAACATCAGCTACTTGGGGATAGACAGGCAGGATTTAGAGCCCACCACAGCACCTAGCTGGTGATGGTGTCAGTACTGGACGAAATCAGGCTCACTGCAGACAGCAAGAAGCTGTGCGCCCTGGTCCTCTAGACCTCTCGGCGGCATTCGACACAGTCAACCACGGCCAACTTTTGGCACGAATCAGGGACATTGGTTTCTGTGGGACGATACACCAATGGATCACCTCTTTCCTGACAGACCGTACCCAAAGAATTCAGATGGGCAACTGTGTGTCCAATAGAGGGGCAATAACCTGCGGAGTCCCTCAGGGGTCGGCACTCTCGCCGCTTCTGTTTAACATCTACCTCAGACCGCTGGTGAGGGCCCTGGCCCAGATGGACTGCCAGGTGTTCAATTACGCCGATGATACACAACTTATACTTCAAATTGATAGCACCCCACAAGCCCACACACGTGTGCAAGATACACTTAGCTACGTGGTCAACTAGATGACGGCCAACTCACTCAAGGTCAACCCAGATAAAACGGAGGTACTGGCCATCACTACAGGCTGCAACCCGTGGACCGACCACTTCTGGCCACAGGAGCTGGGAGACACACCGTCTCCAGCCCAAATTGTAAAAAGCCTGGGTATTAAAATCGATGACAAACTCACACTGACCAACCAAGTGGCCTCCGTCACCGGGACCTGCGTGGGCTTGCTGAGGCAGCTAAGGAAATTATCACCCCTCCTTTCATTTTCCACCATGCGGACGGTGGTGAACGCGCTGATTATGTCGCGCCTAGGTTATGGCAATGCGCTATATATTGGGTTACCGGATAAGTTGCTAGGCAGACTACAAGTTGCGATGAATGATGCAGCTAGGTTGATTTTCAAGCTCCCCAGACGCGCACGTGCCACTCCCCTGCTGCAAAAACTTCATTGGCTCCCCATTAAACAGCGTGTTAGATTCAAGGGCCTCTGTATCGTCCACAAGGCCCTCTATGGGCAGGCCCCAAGATACATCAAAGAGCGCCTAGGGAAATACGTTCCCGGCCGCACCCTTCGGTCATCCGAGAGAGGCCAATTGGCCTGCCCACGGTTTAACAACACGACTAAAGGAGTGCGAGCCTTTTCGGTTCTTATCCCGCAGCTGTGGAATAAGCTGCCTGGCCACCTCCGGTTAGAAAAAGCCCTCCTTCCCTTCAGGAAAAAACTGAAGACCCCTCCTCTTCACAGAGGCCTGGGCATAACGCAGACTGACCAGGGGCTAACATTCACTCATGGGGGCAGGCTGTGGTTATTCTCTCTCAGCACTTAGAGACCTGCCGGTATTAAGCGCTCTACAAATCACAATAACATAACATAACTCCTGTGTGCCATGCCAAAAACACTGCATGGGCTACATGTAAGTCACCATACAGCAGGCTTTGAAGCCCTAAGGAGGGGTGTATTAAAGAACATGTGAGGACGTATCGGCATGAGCAGATATGCCCCTGTAATGTCTAGTTCCATTGCTGGATATTACAAGTGAGCTGGGAAGCCATCTTAAGGTATGTATAGGGCACTGGTCAAAATGAGTTTCCCAGCTACATAATGGCTTCACAGAAACCTATAGTGTTTGGTAACAAACACCTCGTATTAATAAACCCACACTGATTCCAGTGGTGGATTTATTAATACATGCACCCAGAGGATCCTTAGAAGTACCCTCTGAACCCTACTAGTCCTGTAGTGTGCTGGCTGACTGGTCCTGTCCAGCCTGCCACCACAGATGAGTTTCTGACCCCCTAGGAGGTGAGAGGCCAGCTTGCAGAGGTCAGAAACAATGCCTGCTCTGGCAGAAGGTGTTTACACCTCCTCCAGCAGGAAATTAGCATGTCAAGGTAGGGAGCTTCAAAGAGCACACCGCCTTTGATATGCGAGCCTGGCTTCTCCCAGACCTGGAGGATGCCACCCCCGCCCTGAGGCCCATTTGGCACCAGGACGGATGGGAAGCTAGCTATTCAAGGAGGCGTGTTGCCCCTCCAGGCTAGTTCTACCCCATAGAGTGGGCTACCTGAAGTGAACACAAAACTTAGGATTCCACCATCTTGGCTGTGGTGAAATTAGGAACTCTGGGACAGGGTGATGCCCACTCCCTACAGGAAGTGGTCATCTAAGGGGTGTAGTGACCCCAGGGGTAAGTAGCCCCTTCCCAAACCCTTGGAGGACTACCCAGCCCCTAAACAACAGGGAATGAGCTCCCTTGGAGTAGAGGAGCTGCTCCCCTGTGTCTGCAGGTACAACAAAGCATTTGCCGGTCCATCATGTTGCTAGCCATCGGGCTCACCGAAGGAGCAGCGCGACAGGAGAAAGGTCTTTGTGCTCCAGGAAGTCATATCCGTCTCCTTGCCAAGTTTGGAGACACCAGGACCCCCAGGAGCCGCCCAGCACCAATACCATGGGTACCAGAGCAGTTTGAGCAACTAAGGCTTGTTGGCGGTCCAGTCCGGACTCCAATAGCACAAAGCCTGACCTACTGTTGATGGACATCTGGATCCACCAGGCCGGCACCGAGAGTGGCCCTGCTATCCTATTTCACCAAGTTACCAAGACATTGAGTGAGCCTCTGACTGACTGCAACCCGAAGCCTCAAAGCACCCCTGCACTTGTGCTCCACAGACTGAGTCCAACGGAGGTGACAGTGCCATCATGGTCCACCGACCCTTTGGAGCTCAGCCCACCCTTGGGTTTGGCCAGACTGGTCCCCCAGTCGTCACCTGCAGCCTCTTTCTGCAGGAACTGAGAACTGCAAGAGTCTTCAGCAGTGCAACCCTGCCGGATAAAGCCCCACTGCACACAAGCCGCCCAGCCCGAGAGGATCGTCGGTGTCCCTGCGTGCCTAAGACCCTCAATACCCGAGTCCCCCTGTGGGTTCAACCCGACTGGCCCCTCCAGTCCTTGCTTGGAGCCTGTTTTCAACAGGACCATTTCCCATTGACTTTAAAGGAGCGCCCGATGCCGAAAAGCACCTCTGCGCCCGGACGCCCCAGAGCCGACCAAGGTGACCTGTTGGTACTGCCTTGAACCTTGTCCCATACTTACCGTACATCCAGAAGAACGGTCCTGTAAGTCATTGACAAGTGACCGTATGCAGTATATGTTTTTCTCCATAGGATAACATTACAGCTTCAAAGATACAAATAGGGTGCATTTTCTATTTCTTGAAAAATCACTATCTCAAAAAGTACTTACCGGATTATGATGATATTGGTGTCTAAACTCATGTAAAAATCGGTGTTATTTTTATAAATTGATGTTGGATTCCTTTATTGAGTGTGTGTCTCGCTTACTGACTGTGTGTGCAGTAAATGCTTAACACTATCCTCTGCCTAAACAGCTCACCAACACTACCCCAAAAGAGAGCATTTGGGATTATTATTATAACCCCTGTAAACCAGTAAGGGTCCTCTGGACTCTATGCACAGTGTACCTCATTTTGGTGCACTATATAGAGAGCCAGCTTGCTACAGTAGTGTGACTCCACTTCTTGCTTGCAATGTGCATGTTCATCAGCTCCACTGTTATATTGTTTTCCTGCACGACAGGTAAGGATAACTGGAGCAGAGTGACACAGGAAAGAGAGAAAACTAGGGAAATTACCATGCAAGGGAAGCAGAAAGTAATGGTAACTGTAACAGCCAGAGGGGTCCAAGGATGGAGGTGGGAGCATGTGAATCTACTGAACTACATGCCACGAACAGATGCTTACAGGCTAAGTAACATTATCCATTCGAGGCATGTGTGACTGGTTAGTTTTGCAAGCAATCTAAAATGGAATTTCATCTGCTTTGTGGGTGTTTTGCCCATAATAGCATTAGTAATCTGTGGACTAACTGCCTGCACCGTGGAATGCACATGTTGTACAGGACAAGGAGAAAATGCTCCTGTAGCAGTCAACTATAAGACATACTGTCAAAGTCACCAACAAAGAGCTACTATCTGGTTTAGTAAGTGTCTGTCTTCTGCAATTGACAGATTTTCGATGTCAGGATATGGTGTATACCCAGTCTGGTAGCTGAGTTTTGGCTCAAGGAACCCATTCTGATGTTTCAAACTACATGGGGTAGATGACTGCCAAACCATGCTTTATGTTCTTGAGGCATAATGGGACATTTAAGTTGTGAAAGGGGTCGTAATTAGCCAGGATCGCAGCAGATCTGAATGTGTGAATGTTTCTCATATAAGGATCTACAGGACCAAACTCCACCAATGTGCATATAGAACACAAGTTAGCCCATTTTAGGGAAACCCTTAGCAAAGAGACGTTCCGCGACTGGTGCCCTGAAATTTTCCTCTATTGGAATAGGCTGCACCATTATGAAACTAATTAAAAACATGAGACTCAAAGCTGAAATCAAAATTGGAATAACTTTTTATAAGTTGAGCGCCTGACAAACCCATAGCAGAAAGGAGAAGCACCTACTGAACTGAAGGGGGTATCCATTATTACAACAGATATCTCCATAAACACATGTAATAATTGGTTTCTTTAGTGTGCCATCTAGAATTATTTAAAGCCAAACGATATGTTTTTGGGCTTTATATACCAAAACACAGCCCGGGATGAGGTTTTTAGACCCCCTAGCGCTAAGAGCATTCTCAACCCGAGACAGAAAGACGGTAACCACCCAGCAATACACTGAGCAATATTTGAGTTAGATGCATTTCAGGTAACAGTCAATAACACATGGATAATTTGTAACAGAAAGATCTGCACTAAAATTGGGGCAAAGCTTTACATTATAAATAAACTTCGAATTCCAATATAATTTTACAATCAACCTTTAAATCTAATAAGTGGTTTTGTAAAAATACATTTCCAATTTAAAGCTGAAGCTTGTCTTGAGTTTGCATGCATTCTTCACATGGCAGTCCAGATCCAAGGCCTGAAATTATCTATTGAAGACAAGGCATTTCTTTTGTTAGAACGTAGTTAAAGGAACTCCACCCAACTAAGTGTTATGCCAAAGGCCAAAGTAACACTTCCTTGACGCACACATGTAAAAGCCTTCTGCTCTTAGTGGTCAAAGGACAAGGACTGCATAAATGTTCCAAGAAGGCTGAACAGCCATCCAAGGTCTCCAATTAGTAAATAGGAACATGTGACATTTAAAGAAAGGAAGGCACTCTTTGTGGCATATCACCTACCTGCCCTCTCAAGAAGCTAAGCAGGCGCCTATTTCATCAGCTCAACACATGAGGTCTCAGAAGACAACAACAGAAACGCTCTAAGAAGCCATAATGGGCCTCATTGCAATTTACCTGAAATACAGGGGAGGCTTCACAAACCATGTTGGCCTCAGAATACCTACTGTGCTAACTTTTGTTGGCTAGCAGCAGAGTGCAGAAGAAACCAAGTAGGTATGAAGCCAATTAGATAGCATTTAGTCCCCTTTGAAGCCAGCCTGTGGAAAGTTCACAAGAAAACTTGATTTGAGAACAATCTTTGTGTTCCAAAGTCCTTCAGTTAACACTTTCATAAAACGGATTAAAAAGCATCAAGCCACCTTTGAACTGGTCTGTGTTCAGAAATCTCTGTGGCAGTTAAGAAGAAATAGGGCAAACATATTGCGCATTTAATAGGTTTTTACTTTGTTGTAGTTCTTACAATACTTTTATGTTGGTAATAGATAACTTGATATCGTCAGCCGTGGCTTGTTCTAATGGGCTGAGGGGGGCCAATCCCCTTCTCCTCTTGGTCAATACAAAAAATGCTTGTCAGATTGAGCAAAGGTCAGCCTGACAGACACTCTCCATTTTCAAGTGAGGCAGCCAGGAGCTATACATTCACTAAATGCACAGGCTCCTGGATGCCTGAGCTGAATTTTGCCTGGCTGAAGAGGTCACAGCTCCTGTGGGCTTGACATCTTCAGCCTGGCAAAGCACCTCAAGGCCCTACCCCTTGTGACAAGGGGGAGCATCACTAATTGCCTCGGACCTAGGTGCTTCAGTACTAAGCCCTGAAGGGCCCAGGGCTGAGTCTCAATCACTGACACCTTGTCACAGAATGGGGTGGGGTAAGCAGTCCCACTGACCCCATCCCACTCTATGACGAGAGAGGGACTGCTGCCTTCTCTGGTTGGCTGATCTAAGGTCAGCCAATGAGGGAAGGCAGCAGTCCCAAACCTCCTGGCACTTCCGAGGCATTGGACAGCTGCCTTCCCAGCCAATGAGTAAAGGCAGCCTTCCCAACCTTTGTGGGATCTCCGAGGCAGAGCTGCGCAGGTAAGTATGATTTTATTTTTAATGTTTGGTGCATGCATGAACATATGGGAGTGAGTGTTTTGAATGGATGCATGTGTGTGCATGCATGTGTGAATGCATGAGTGTTTATGTGTGAGTTTGTGCCCCGCTCTCCCTGCTAATAGTACAGGCTGCCACTGGATAACTTGTAAAGTTTCTAGGATGTGTTCTTTATATGATAAGTTCTTGTTCCAGATGTCTCTATGGATGATCCAAAGATCGGTTAGTCACTTGCCGGAGCCCCTGTATAAACTGGTGCTTCAATCCTCAAAAGAAAGAGAGAGCAAGTAGCTGGGAAAGCATAGAACTGATGGTTGTTACGCTATTACATTTTAAGAAGTCTGTATGATTTGGGAAGTCTTATCATAAGAATGGGTAGTTTGAAGACCACTTTCATTAGATATAATTCACTGAACATTTTCAAATTATTTCCGTTAGAGCTTACGATTCATTGTTACAAGGGTCATGAATAAAACAAACAGATGCCATATATTTTTATGGATTTGTTAGAGACACATCTTGGTTCTGTGTATCCAGGTTTTTAAGGTCTTATTAGTGGCTCTCTTATTCAGCATTAGCCCACTTGTGTTTTATCCCATTGTGCAGAGTATGCCTGGAGCTTTCTCAAGGCTCAAATATGGTGCTTAAATCCATTTATCACTTAATAACAAGAATAATTATATACATTGTTACTAAAATAAAAAAGAAAGACAAAAGGAACACAGTGTTTTGGCACATGTGATAGTGATACAGAGCAACCGGACGGCAACACAGAATGGAGATAATGTATAACTTATATTATATATTGAAAAGGCAGGGTGCAAGAATTTATGTTGAGGTTAGTTTAGTGAGGAATATAGAATAAGTACAGATCCTCGAGATGTTATGCTTGCTAGCACTAAAGTAGATCTGTAGTAATTCAAGTAATGTATTGTTGTTCCTTGATATTGGCATAATATGCAATAAAAAAAACAGTAACTTACTTTTGGTTTCTTTAAGTAGAGTCCAACTCCAGAGATTGATTAAATAAATTAATTATTGAGTAGAAGAAAGAATGCGAGGGAGGTCTGCAAGCCCAGAAGTGATGGGCCAAGGAAACATTACCTTGGCAATGTGGAGAGGCAGGAAATTGCTCCATTGATTCTGTGGTCTCCTGTGCATGCTTCCCATGTAGTGGAGATCACTGGTGGCATGCAATTAGCAGCTGACTATTTAAAAGCTATTGGCTATTTAAAGGGAAATTGTGTCCTTTGAGCAATGTGATGGAGGGATGCTCAGAAAGAGATGTCGACATTCCTAACGACCATGATGGTAGGAATATCATGTGAAGCAGATGATAGCATGGTAGTGTCAAGACAAAAAAACATCTTGGAGTGGGTTACTAGGTGGAAGAAAACACCTTGAGAAGTCAGTATAATAAAAGTCCTAAAGTGGGTTGTTCAGATATAATTAAGTCAGAGGCATACTGTGTGTCAGTGAGGTCATGAAGCTATATGATTAATAAACTATTTGAAATCACCTGATTCTGTTCTGGCCTTCAGGTACATGTATATAGCTAAGTGGCAAGTCGCATTTAAGGCTGTTGAGTGCTGTAACATATCACATGTCTTTCCCCTCAATTGGTTCAGTGCTATGTGGTGCATATCGCTCACAACTAAGGAAACACTATAGATAGTGCATGATGCCTGTGTAAAATGATTATACATCTACCCATGTAGACCTAACAGATAGCTACAAACACAAGTCAGTATTTGGTAACACAATAATGAGAACAGGCTGAATTCTCTAAAATCACATATAAAATGGGTACATAATGGGAATTTATTTTCTCATGAAAGGAATGAGGCAGGTTCCGTTTTATGGGTGGATCCTATATGAAAGGTACTGTATATGATTATTTCTGTGTTGTGTTCAGCTTTAAGATAATTATTTCTTATCTGTTTTGCATTGTGCATCTTGTTTTCTATTTCTTGTTGCAGAGGTGTGCTTTTCATTTCTCAAAACCTGAAAAAAAGAGATATTGGTGGGAGTGATAGCCCATGGCTCTTCTAAGTTTGAACAGTTGGAATTAAGCAGAAGTCCAGAAGAGTGAATTAAGTTTCTACACCTGTACGGTATCTTCTCGCTTACCTCTAACACACCAGCCACTTCCACACCTAATGTGACTGCTGAAAGAATATTTTTTTAATCGAAGGACAACATCCACAAAACAAAATTAACCATTGTGTCTTGGTAGGTTTGACGATTTAACTATATCAACAATAAATGAAGGAACCATATCCCTATTCGCATTGCATCAGCAAAACACCACTCTTGCAAGCACCTGTCCATGGGCAGAGTTGAAATGTCATTAAACATCGTAAAAAAGTGTCCTTCAGCAGTCAACACATGCCAGAGGCGCCCAAACCCATACAGAAAACATGACTACAAAGAGAACTTACCCCTCTTGCAACGAGTTCCATTTCAGTAGTCTCCCATTGGTTTATCTGCTCTAAAAAGTATATCATTTCATCAAAGGCATCTTCAAACTTCTTTGGATTCTGTAATATGAATGGGAAAGTTTACTTTTCACACTGACTGCAGTGCACATAATCAGCATGCAAATTCGCATTAACAGGTTTTGGAGAACCTTGAAACTGGAGAAGAGAATAGGAGACCATGTGTGCTGCTTGAACATTATTGTAAGGCGAAGGAACCACATATTTTACTTCATCGAGCATATTATTTCTACAGACCTTCTCGCTATTTTGTGCTTAGACCAAAAAATGAAAAAATTGTTAATTTCAAATACGCCACTAAATGTCAGAAAGTTTGCTAAAAGGTACAACATTAAGACCTTACACATTTGGGTCTTACTTCAACCAGACTAAAGGACACATCAATGTTAACTTCTGATGTTTGGTTTTTACAGCACAAGTTGGCCATGCTACAAAAATAATTTTAAAGAAGAAACTCACTTTTTGCAAATTAGCAGAACACTATGGGGCCGATTCACAGAACTAATCTGAGACAAAATCCTAAACTTACTACTTTTGGTATTCACAGAAATCACTTACGACTACTAACTTTACGTCCGCACTCGGGCCGGAATTTCTGCATTCGGAGTGGAGTTTTCGCACCCGGAGCGGAATCTCCGCCATCGGGCCGGAATCTCCACCTCTGGGCCGAATCTCCGAAATTGAACCGGAACCCATTATTTCATACAGGAAATGACATACAGGAAGTGGGGGTCAGGAAATACATCACAGGAAGTTGTTGGCAGCCATTTTGTGTTCATTCTGAGTCATCCTCTCTCACAGATCAGATCCTCTGCCATCCTGCTGCTCTTTTCGACCTTATTTCCCCCAAAATGGCTGAGGGTTATGAAGAGAAAGCACCCCCTTTCAGTGAAAGGGAATTAGACATCTTAGCTGAGGGGGTGATACTCAAATATCCTCAGCTATATGGGCGGCCAGAGGACCAGCTGAGTAATGCAGCACGGGCCAGACTATGGCCCTACATTGGTGAGCGCTGCAGTACAGTGGGCGTTCACACCAGGAATGCGAGGGTATGCCGCAAGCGCTGGGAGGACCTAAAAAGCTGGGCCCGGCACAAGGCTGAGGAGCTACTGGGCCAGTCTTCCCAGCACCATGTGCATCGTCCTCGCCTCTCAACACTGTACAGGAGGGTCCTGCGTGCAGCTCATCCGACCCTCCATGCTCAGCTGGAGGAGCATGAGCAGCAGAGACCTGATAAGTGCATTATATGCAATATGTGTCTGGAAGTATGATGTGAGTGAAGACAGAGCTGTACCATCGTGTGTCCCACGCCTCCATTCACCTATTCTGTGTCTATGCAGCAGTCATCATGAAGCAAAAGGCTCACTGTAGGGCATTGACTGTACAGGGCAGAGTGCATTCTGGGAGTTGTAGTTTCATCATGACATCTGGGGAATTGAGGTCGCGGATTCCCGGCAGGTGCTGGACAGGGCCCGTGGCGAAAACCTGCGGCGAGGCCTGGAGGGTCGGACCTGTGCAGGCAACATGTGCAGTCGAGTGTAGTGGCGTTCCCCTGGTGCTATTAGGGGGTTTGCACGTGCTAACTGGGTCCTGGTGTCATCCGGTGCTCGCCCTGGACTGTATGGGAGCGGTCATTGAATCGAGTAGTGCCCCGGTGGATTGTATAGTATATAGTATGGCGGCCATATTGGAGGTGAGGAGACCGTCGCTGTGCACCACTGCGATTCAGCTTCCCCCAGCCTCCAACGCTCAACCGATGCCTGGTGCAGTGCCGGCAGACAACCGGGAAGGTTGACCCCCCCTTGGGCATGTTAACTACAGCCTGGCTTGATCCCCCCCATGTATGCGTGGAGGACATCTGGCCATCACCAGCTTGGGGATCCCTCCAGTCCCAATATCATCTCCCGTGAGTGAAACAACACCCTGAAGGCCGGGCTGAAAGCAAGAACCTCAGCAATGGCAAGAAGATCATGCTGTGTAAATGTGTAATATATATTTGCCCAACCCTAATCGCTTCAACTTTTCTTAAAATGTAATCTTGATTGAATTTGCAATTTTTTAAGGAGTATAACGATAGTTGCCATTCTTGTGTCTTCTGAAAGTTGCCCCACTTCAAACGCTTCCTTAAACATGTCAAGCATGTAGGGAGCTAGCTTGCTCGCCACACATTTAAACAGCTCAGTGGGGAGCCCATTCGGGCCTGTCGCTTTCCCAGACTGCAAATCCCTCATGGCGTTTTCTACTTCCTCCACCTGAAAAGCAGGCTCGAGCATCTCCCTGTCCTCAGACTCAAGAGTCGGCAGGGAAATGTCACGCAGGAATTCAGTGCATTCCGGTTCCCCCCTTGTGGATTGAGACTGGTAGACGTTTTCATAATATTCGGCAAAAATCTCCGTTAGGGCCGCCCCCGTGCCACCCTGTATCCTGCCTGCGGACCGAATCTCAGACACCCAGGTGCGACTCCTATCCCTCCGTTCCAGCCACGCGATCAGCTTATTAGCTTTGTCACCCAGATCGTATACTCTCCGCTGTGTGGCAAGCGCGTGAGCCCGAGCCGCATTGTCGACAAGGTCTCGGAGGGATCGCTCTTTAAGTTTGAGGGAGTGCTTAAGCCCTTCAGCCTCCCCCGCGTCCTCTGCCACCGTGCGCTCCAGGGAGAGTATCTCCTGCTCGAGCTCCTCGCACCAGATTCGGGTTTCCTTACGTTTGGCACAGCACGCCGCCTGCACAAAATCCCTTGCTACCACCTTATACGCGTCCCAGAGGATCCCAGCGGAGCTAACAGAGCCAACATTTTCAGCAAAGTAAAGTTCCGTGCGGTCCTCAAAGCTCTCCCGAAAGTCCTAGTCTCGAAACAGGAAGGGATCCAATCTCGGAGGGAGAGGAGACCAGTCACGAACTGGCCCGTGAAGCTGCACCTCCACCGGTGAGTGATCAGAGATACCTCACGCCTTATGGCACCCGCCCTGAAAGAGGCCCGCCGAGGTAGTGTGTGTAAAAATGTAGTCAATCCGAGCCCCGCTGCCATGCGCCGCGGAGATAGGACTATATTGTCTAGACCTGGGATTGCGGCATCGCCAGAGGTCCGACAGACCCAGAGCCCTCGCGAATGAGAACAGTGGACGAGGCCCCTTAGCTCCCGAGGGGGGAGTTTCCCTATCCATGTCCGGCGTGAGTGTGTCGTTCATGTCACCTCCCAGTAGCAACAGACCAGGCGGAAAGTCCAGTAGAAGCTGACTGAGATCCGGAAACGTTATTTCGTGCAACCACGGGGGAATGTATACTGAGCATATATTTACCGCCTGCCCCTCCCAAACTCCTGACAAGGCCGCAGAGCGACCCAAGTGGTCGCACCATGTACGCTGTATCACCAGAGGGATCGCATTTTTAATAAGTATGGCCGTGCTCCTGGATCCGGACGTGAAACCCGCGTGAACTTGCAGTGTGTATCCATACCTATTAAGGGCCAAGTAGTTGTTCCCCTTGAGGTGCGTCTCCTGGAGCAGGACAATGTCTGGGGAGTGCACCCATGGTGTACTTGATTTTGTCCCCCAGGCCGTTCACATTCCAAGAGAGGAATGTCAGCTTTTTGTTAGGTCGTGTGGCCATGTGATGAGCCTACGCCACCCCCCACCCCCCCCACCAGATAGAGACCCCACCCTTACGCGCGGCAATACCAAGCTCATCTAAGGATGTCATCTGACACCGGAAGTGACGCATGATATCTGAAGTGAGAACCCAACAAAGAACCATACTAAGAATGCACAAACCCATAACAACGACCCCCCACCCTGCAACCCTGCCTCGTAGGTCTAAAACTACCCACATCCCCAAGAGCAGAGTGCCTGTCGCCCCAATGAACAAAAAACTAAGATAGGGCTGTCTGGCACCACCACACAGTAACGCCCCCCCCGCCCGTGCCCCCAAATTCCACCCCTCAACACATCATAAAGCCGGAACATTCAAAACAATGTCTCCTACGGACGAGCCCCACACGTCTACTGCGCTGGAACAGGAGCAGTAATATCAGACCATCAAGACAGTACCTTAAGGGCCAGAAAGTTAAACAGCAGTTCACAGCAAGGAGTCTTGTCCCTCACTTCACAGGAGAACGTGCTTCACTCCCAGGGCTTCCAGACCGGGAGCTCCTGGATCTGGACGCGGACCTTCCCCCTTCCCTGCATCAAGACGGAGATTCAGGAGCACAGAAGCGACTCCCTTGCCAATCCCCTTCAGTGAGACGGTGGTGTGGGAGCCCCCATCCAGCCATTGTTGAACCTCCGCAGGCGATGTGAAGAACAGGGCCTTATCATTGTCCAGAACCTTGAGCTTGGCCGGGAAGAGCATCATGTATTTTACCCCCTTCACTCGCAGGGCACGTTTCACCCCGTCGAACGTGCGCCGCTCCTGCTGTACTTGCAACGTGAAATCCGGGAAGAACCACACTGTTGAGTTCTCGAAGGGGAGGTCTCCACTCGTCCTAGCTGCCTGCAAGATGGCATCTCGATCTCTGAAATTGAGAACACGCACAATAATTGTCCGAGGAGGAGCCCCAGGCCTCGGCTTAGGAATCGGGGCCCTGTGCGCGCCCTCTCCACGGTAAAGAGGGTAGATAGTCTCTTAGGCTTAAGGTGGTTCAGAATAAGGTCCTCAATAAAGATATCCATACTGGGGCCTTCCACCCCCTCAGACGCCCCCACCACCCTAATATTGTCACGGCAAGCTCTCCCTTCCTGATCGTCCAGCCGCAGGGCCATCAGTTTGTGTTGATGTGCAGCACGCGCTCTTCTAACTTGCGCGTCGCAGATTGGAGCGCCCCCACGTTCTCCTCGGTCGCCGTGACCCTCTCCGAGGTTTTCCTCATATCAGCGCTCATCAAGTTCATTTCGATAGTGACTTTATCGATTTTGGTCTCCAGAGTCGTTCCCAAGGCTTGGATCGCCGACATAATAGAGCCCAGGGACGGCTCCTCTCCGGCCGATTTCTCCCCAGTCACCCCTTCCTCGAGCGCCAGTTGACGCGGTACTGCATACTTATCCAGTTTATTCGTCTGCACGGCAGCCGGGGCCCCCTTTGGTTTCATCATGACCAAGTTCTCGCTGCGCGGGGGCACAAGGCCTCCTCACCCCCGCACACGCCAACTGCAGGCCACCCCCGGGGCCGATCTCCAGACGCCGAGGTCAGTGTGCGAACACTTCAGGCACAATCTCTCCACTAGGCACCCGCTCCGGTATGTGTCGCGCCTCGTTCACGCAGCATACATGGATCCCTTCAAGGCGATCAAGAATGGGACTGAGCAGAGGGACATGCACGGGGAGACGCCGCTCCCCACACCGTAGAGTCCTTCCACACGCTGGACTGGGCCGTCCAACAGTCTCTGCAGCCCCGCCGCTCCACCCAGCCGCAGATCTCGCCGCGGCACCGTCGAGCGAAGAGTCCTGTAGGAGCCTCCATGCAGCCGAGGAATGTCCCCTTGAATCGTCCCCTCAGCCCCTCCTCACCTCCGTGTAGTGCACAACGTAGTCCAGATGACACTGCCAGGCACACACCGGGGGTGGCACTCCGTAGGGTCTCAGCCACCAGCAGCTCTCGCTCCGTGGGGCCCAGTAAGATTCCCCCTTGATGCAGTGACGATTATAGGCCCTACACAACAGGCCCGTATGGCGCCAGTCCCAGCCTCACTTCACAGGAGGGCCAGGGGGCAGCCAGGTCTCGATCCTGGATCCAGCCTCCTCAGTGGGCAGAGCTGGGGGGGGGCCGTAGAGGCGACCACATCTTCCATTTAACATAGAGGGAGGGCCTCACCCCCAGCCGCCGCCACGCAGTTCTTCACCCCGTGCACACCAGCGCGATGAAGAGACCACTGGTGGGCTCACCCAGATCGATGTCTGGCCCTGGGGAGCTCAGCGCCGGCGGCCCAGAGGCAATGCGGCCCCCGGGGAGCCCCACACCAGCACGCAATGGCTAAACTGCAACAGGTCCCAAGCAGCGGGCCTCGCATAGCCAGGATCCCGTGCCTCGCACGTCAGGAGCAAGCAGCGCTCCAAACGCGACTCCGCCCCCTCGCCGTCCGGAGCTCCGTAAGGCCCGCTGGGCAGGCCCCTCGTCGCAGCACTCGGGTCACAGCTCCGACCGAGGTCGGAGACGCCTCCGCCGCCTCAGCACGCTACCAGGTGCACAGCGCTTGCCGTCTCCGCTGTCCAGCTGCAGGATAAAGGGCGGATAATGCGGGCTAGAACGGGGGCCCGGACGGAGCGAAGAGGTTACGCTGCCATCTTGGCCGGCGCCAAAGATGTATCCCACAGCCCCAATATTTATACCACATTTGTCTTTGTTCTTAGGGCTCTGCCCCCGGTCCAAACCAGTTCTGGGGGGCACTCCAACATTTGTATACAGAGCACAACAGTCCCCATTGACAGAGTAGGTCCTGGCCCCAGACACACCACAGGGGGGCGAAGCCAGCATTGTACAAGGCAGGCACAGACCTATTCAGGGTCAGGGACTACTCCTCCCACTACTCCAAATGCAGCTCTGCTTATTCAGCCTAGCACTGACTCACCCAGCCCCTGTCACTCCAGAGCCAGACAAGCAATACACATCAGGTAGGCACAAAGACACATAGCACACAGAAATGCCAACTTCTAAACGTGGCGTTTCTAAAATAGTGATAATGAATCTGCGCACACCATTACGCACCATTTATTACCACTATTCCAAATATACCAAACTTGATCACGCTACTCCTCTCATATCAGGAATTACCACTGAGACACTTATCAGGGAATCCCCAATGCAGTCCTATGAGAGGGCAGCCTCACAGCAGTGAGAAACATAAAACGGCTGTTTGTCACTACCAGGACATGCCACACAGTTAAGGCACATGTCCTACCTTTTACCTACAATGCACCCTGCCCATAGGGCTAGCTAGGGCCTACCTTAGGGGTGACTGATATGTAGTAAAAGGGGAGTCACAGACGTGGCATCCACTTGATGTGCCACATCACAGCGGCAGTAAACTGCACGCACAGGCCCTGCAATGGCAGAGGCCTGAGACAGGTTTGAAAGGCTACTTTGGTGGGTGGCGCAAGCAGCGCTGCAAGCCCACCAGTAGCATTTAATTTACTGGCCCTGGGTATCTGAGATACCACTTTACAAGGGGCTGATAGGTAAATTAAATTAGCCAAACAGGCGTAGGCCAATCTTACCACGTTTTACCATAGAGAGCACATGCACTTTACACTGGACAGCAGTGATAAAGTGCCCAGAGTCCTAAAACCACCAACACCAGGTAAGAAAAAATACCAGGAGGAAGGCAAAAAGTTCAGGGATGACTCTGCAAGAAGGGCCAAGTCCAACACTGCTTCTATTGTAAATCGCTCTGATACCTTCAGGTAAAGTTTGCGCTATATAACAATGCATAAATAAATAAGACAGCTGGTGGCGATCTTTTATGAAAGTTATTCCGGTGACAGGGTGGATTATTTGACTTAACTACGTGGCATATGTATGCATAAATGTCAGGCATAAGGAATTAGTCTTCTAGCATGCATATATAATTTGTCAGGATTAGGGAACAAAATAATAATAAACATAGTGGGTTACCTTGCATTTCTACAGATGTCAGTCAGAAACTATAACTCATCTTCCACAAGAGACTGCATAGTGCCAAAATGTGAGGTAGTTGTTCAAGTCGTTGTCGGGAGAAGTGATTGGGAGGGGGGGGGTGTATTTACACACACATATATATACTTGCATACACACAATAATACTGTGTTTATTTTTTTTAAATTGCAACTTCCATGTCAAAGCACAGAATTGGGTACATAGAGATATCCAGGGCTTTAAGTGGGATGAAAAAACTGAGGGGTCTCTCAAAGGGGCGTGGTCAGTGTAATTAAGGGCGTGGCTTAAAACACTTAATCTAAAAATCTGTGCTGAGCATAGTGTGCCGCCCGACTTGTATTTTGCTGTTTCTGTCATTGCATCTAGATATTGATACAACAAGTAACATCATATCTACAACAAGTCAGGACTATTGGCTTTGTCAATGGTTGTTTAGTTGCATAAGATAGATAAGCAGCAACAATGGCTTGTATATATTATTGAAAAGGCTTCCACTTAAAGCCCTGGTGACACCACGACAATGTTGCTGCCCCTGAGTTTCAAAGAGAAGGGAAATCCAGAGAGAAAATGACTCTCTTTAAAGGATTTCCCTTCCCCCTACAACGCTCACCTGGCATGATGTCATGCCTTTTTAACTTCTCCACTAGTGAGAAGTGAGCAGTGTGAGCAGCGCACATCGATGTGCCTGCTGTCACTGCAGTCCGGAAAAAACGGACCGCCTGTGCCAGGGCACAAAACAGAGCCCGATGGAGACCCGTTTTGAGGCCTCCGTAAAAAAACTGCCGGTGCTCAGACCCGATGAGACCCGGCCCACTTAAAGCCCTGGAGATATCGTTAAGATATATTGTTTTATTATTACCAGTAATACATAGAACACTGTGTGACAAGCTATTCTTGTCATGAGATAGTCGAGACATTCTTGCACAACAGAAGACATGAGTCAATGTAGTGCAGTCCTCTGCCTCTGTTTTCTCTCTCATCACATTCCACTTTCCCCATTTCTAACACTGGCTCTCTAACCTCGGGTATGTGGTCTTTGGTAGAAGTGGTGAGAGCAAGAAAATAGCACGCCCTGACCTCTACCGACTACATCCTCCTCGGAGACTTGAACTTTCACCTGGAGAACAACAACGACAGCAACTCCACCACCCTGATCAACAGCCTCGCCAACCTCGGCCTGAGCCAGCTCGTCACAACACCGACCCACTGCGCCGGCCACACGCTTGACCCCATCTTCTCCTCAAGCTCCCACGTCTCCTTCAGCCACACCACGGAACTCCTCTGGACCGACCACCGCTGCATCCATTTCACCTTCCAGAAACCCACCACACACCACCGCACCCAACAGATCCCACGCCGCTGCTGGAGCAAAGTCACCGAAGACCAACTCCAGGCAACCCTCGCTATCAGCCCTCCCTCCGACCCATCCAACACCGACGACGCTGCCTGCAACCTCAGACGATGGATGGACGACTGTGCCAACACCCTCGCCCCGCTGAAAAAGCTCACCTACAGCGACACCACCAAAAGAGCCAGCTGGTTCACCTCGGAACTCCTAGCTTCCAAGCGTACCTACCGGAAACTAGAGAAGAAATGGCACAGCGATAAGACACCGGACAGCCACACAGCCCACAAAGACGCCATCCGTAACCACCACCACCTCATCAGGTCCGCCAAGAGAATCTCCTTCAAAGACCGCCTCGACAACAACGCACACAACAGCAAGGAGCTTTTCAACATCGTGAAGGAACTCTCCAATCCCAGCTCCAACACCAACGACATCCCGCCGTCGCAACCCCTGTGCAATTCCCTCGCCACCTTCTTTCACCGCAAGATCGCCGATATCCACGACAGCTTCAACACCCAGACAACCCCAACTAAGATCGATACACCAGACCCGCCACACACCATCGACCACGACCCCCTGCCAGCCTGGGCCAGCGTGAACATCGAGGACACCATCAAGACCATGAGCACAATACACTCCGGCTCCCCGTCAGACCCTTTCCCGCACCACATCTTCAACAAAGCCAGCAGCTCCATCGCACCCCACCTGTGCAACATCATCAACCTCTCCTTCGAGACCGCGACCTTCCCAGAGAGCTGGAAACACGCAGAGATCAACACCCTACTCAAAAACCCAAGGCGGACCCGAGAGACCTCAAGAACTTCCGGCCCATCTCTCTGCTTCCGTTCCCAGCCAAGGTCATCGAGAAGATCGTCAACAAACAGCTAACCCGATACCTCGAAGAAAACAGCATCCTGGACCCATCCCAATCAGGGTTCCGCAGCAACCACAGCACTGAGACTGCCCTCATCGCCGCCACCGACGACATCAGGATCCTGCTGGACAATGGTGAGACCGCAGCCCTCATCCTGCTGGACCTCTCCGCCGCCTTCGACACTGTCTGCCACCGCACTCTAAGCGCACGCCTCCACGACGCAGGGATCCGAGACCAGGCCCTGGAATGGACCACCTCCTTCCTCGACGGCAGAACCCAGAGAGTCCGCCTCCCACCTTTCCGATCCGAAGCCTCCGAGATCATCTGCGGCGTACCTCAGGGATCGTCCCTCAGCCCAACACTGTTCAACATCTACATGGCCCCGCTCGCACGCATCGCCAGACAACACGACCTCAACATTATCTCCTACGCCGACGACACTCAACTGATCCTCTCCCTCACCAAGGACCCCCTCGCCGCCAAAGCCAAACTCCATGAAGGAATGAAGGCCGTCGCCGATTGGATGAAGATCAGCCGACTAAAGCTGAACACGGACAAAACGGAGGTCCTCATCCTCGGCTCCAACCCCTCAGCCTGGGACGACTCCTGGTGGCCAACGACGCTGGGAGCAGCCCCGACACCCACCGACCACGCACGCAGCCTGGGAGTCAACCTCGACTCAACGATCTCCATGACCAAGCAAGTCAACGCAGTCTCCTCCTCCTGCTTCAACACCCTCTGCATGCTTCGCAAGATCTACAGGTGGATCCCGACAGACACAAGAAGAACAGTCACCCAGGCCCTCGTCAGTAGCAGACTGGACTATGGGAACGCCCTCTACGCGGGAGCCCCGGCCAAGCTCATCAAGCGACTGCAACGCATACAAAACGCCTCCGCACGACTGATCCTCGACGTACCACGCCACAGCCACATCACCCCCCACCTGAGGAACCTGCACTGGCTCCCCGTCGACAGGAGAATCTCCTTCAAACTCCTCATCCACGCACACAAGGCACTCCACAAGACTGGCCCAGCCTACCTCAACAGACGACTCTTCTTCTACGTCCCCAACCGCCAGCTCCGCTCCGCCGACCTCTCCCTCGCCACCGTCCCCCGCATTCGAAGAACAACCACCGGCGGCAGATCCTTCTCACACCTCGCCGCCAAGACCTGGAACACCCTTCCACTAAGCCTACGAAAGACCCAAGACCTGCTGACATTCAGGAGGCTACTCAAGACCTGGCTGTTCGACCAGTAGCAGCATCCCCCCCCCCTTCCCTCTCCCCAGCGCCTTGAGACCCTCGCGGGTAAGTAGTGCGCTCTACAAATTCTGTGATTGATTGATTGATCATTCTTGTTAGATTCCCAGCACAATGGCTGGTGCATCCTGACAATCGCAATAGCCTAACAACCAGAAATTAACTTAGAATGAGCATTGGTTATGTACAAAGAGTATACTCAAGGAATACCAAAAACATAATGGTAAGTATCTTTTTCTTACCATCTTGTGTAGCTCGTTCACACACACCTTCAACATGTGTAGATATGTTGCCACCCATAAAGAAATTGGGGATGGCAACAGTGCATCCCAAAACAAAGTTCAGGATGGCCAGACTTTAATGAACACATTGGCCAAACAGAAAATGTAGCCAACAATACAGGTACATTTAAACAACCAAAGTAGTTGTTTTAAAATGCATATAAAAAAAATTGGAAAAAATAAATGATGTAACACTGCACATTAAATGTGCTGCAGTACGAGGTGTTTGTGGTTAGCGGAGGGAAGGTAAATACACTGACAGACGTAAGACATGGCTTAATAATGTGATGCATACTTTGCAGGTACTGTTGTACCAGATTAATATCGAGCCCTAGTGCACACACCTTTCACATTTCATATCAATGGGGGCATAAATTGCGAATTGTGCTATCTCAAATTTACTCCCACTCTAAAGAGTAGCCTTTCATTGCACTATCTGCTGTTAGCTCTAAATGCTGAAACACATCATGACTGCCCAGGGTGCATCTTGGTATATTTAGTGAAATTTTGTTTTCAAGATACTCAGTATTAACAAAATCATTAAAGGCAGAAGCAGATCCTTCCACCCTTTTTTTTTTTTTTTAAAGTATTTAGGTGCAGATGTATTCTGCAGTATAGTAGTATTTCCCTCCTTTTTTAGCGTGAAAGAGCATTTCAGAATTTTCGAAAATTAAAACCCATTTAAGTTCAAAACCAAGGATCCATTAATGAAAGCAACAGCTATATGTTATATTAAAAGGTGACTGTAGTATGGGTTATTTAACTCACAGCATCCTTAGCAATCATGGTGATTGCGGTTTGGGTGTTGATGAGCCTAGCACGGATATTCAGCAGATGAAAAAAGATACAATTGTAGTTGTCAAAATTCGAAAGTGTGTTAATATGCTGGTATATGCTTCAGTACAGTAACAGACCATCCCCTGCCAAAATAGCGGGCGGGCCGGAGGAGGGAGGGAGGGAGGGTCCGGGGAACAAAAAAAATTAAGAAATGTTTTTTTTTTTTTAAACTTGCCTGAAGGCCGCTGCACTGTGCTCCTCCAGGCTTCTTCTTCTGGGTACAGGCTCCCAGACTGCACTGCGGCCAATCATGATGCTGCCTGAAAGCAGCGTCGGATTGGCCTGAGCGCCTGCAACATGCGCTCCCAGGCAGACTGGGAGCCTGTGCCTACTCTCTCCAGCAACGCAGCTGGGGCTGGAGAGAGTTTCACTGTGCATGAAGATTGCGCATGAGGGTTTTGCCGCTCTGAGACGGCCGGCCAAACCCTCATGCGCAGTGAAGGGAGTGCCCATCACTCCCCTGCCAACAGTGTCATCTCCTGGACCCACCCCACAGACTCGTCAGAGTCCTGGGGGCGGGTCCAGGGGTTTAAAATAAAACTATAATAAAAAGTGTTTAGAACCCATTTCATTATCATTTTATTTGCTGGAGGTGGCGGGGGGGGGGGGTCGCTCCTCTGCTCTAATGGAGCGGCCGCCGCTGCTTCAGTACCCATAAATTAGCAGAAACTGTAGGTAGAATGGGCATGTAAGAGTACATAAAAGAGTACTCGTGTAGTACTCTTTTACATATGCATTACTTTGTGAATCGGTCCCAAAACATCTAAAATGAGAATAAAATGGGACAATTCAGGGAATATTCATATATATATTTAGTACTAATAGAAAACACTGTGCTGTTTTTGCACTTTTACTGATAAGAATCTGGATGTCTCAACGATGATTCACAAAAGTATGTAATAGTACCTAAAAAAGATGTCTTCTAGAATTCCTTTAGTACTTCTTTACATACTCATAAGTCACAAATGCTTAGTGAATTAGCCCCAATGTTTTTAATAAACCTCCTCTCTCCGTAGGCAACTAAGCAGCAGAATTGCTCTATTACTTACCGGTAATCTTCATTACTCTAGGTCCCGTTGTCCTCGTCCCATTCATTGACAAAGTGGAGATAACCATAGACCAGAGGAATGCTGGGACCCTAATACTGCCCCTCCCACCGGGAGTACATAAGCAGTACTTACCCAGCATCCCGCCTGTACAACCAAGCCCACACAGGAAGGCCGGCATTCCGGGAGGGAGGGAGGGGCCTATGAATGGGACGAGGACAACGGGACCCGGAGTATGCAGATTACCGGTAAGTAATAGAGCATTACCCCCAGGTCCCTTATGTCCTCGTACCATTCATTGACAAAGTGGAGAATACCAAAGCAGAAAACCGGCCTTCCGAACACACAAGCGCACCCAGGAAACCACACCAAACGCAGCAACCCACGGGAGCACCGAAAAGGAGGGGAGGGGGGACCGCAGGAAGCAACCGGCCAGCAACCCAAAACAGGACAGCAGGGACACAAACAAGGACCGGAAACAACCAAGAAAAAAACAGAAGGCCAGGGCCACAACAAGGAGGCCGCCAACCAGAGAAACTGGAGATAGAGCAACCAGGCCAAAGACCCAAAGGACACGGCCAAGGGAACCCACTGGACAAGGCCGACCAGCCCAGAACCACCAGGAAGGCACACAGGACCCGGCAGCCGCACAGACACCGAGCAAACCCCGACCACACCGGAGAAGGCCAAAGAAAAGAAGCCAAGGACGGCCAACAGGGCGCAGGCACAAGCACCCAGACCAACAAGGAAGGAGGGAAGCACAGGCCAGGTAACGGCCCACCCCACCAAAAAGAACGACCCGGCCCCCATAGAGCCCAGAGGACAAAGCCAACCAAACCCCGCAGAGGAGGCCCAGGCCCCAGGCAAGAAAGGCCAGCACCACCAGGGCCGCCAAACGACAACCATCAAGCACCCAGCCCAGAGGGAGGAGCTACAGCGAGAGCCCAGGAGCAGAACAGGAGCCAGACCCCAACCAAATCGAAAAGGACAGGGAAGGAGACAGAGACCAGAAACCCCAGGAGGCCAGAAGCCCCACAGGGAAGGAGGCTGCAAACCGAACCAGGACAGACAAAACCCCAGAGCAGCAGGGGCAGAGGAGGCCAACCCAAAGACCACAGGCTAGAGACGCCCCCAGAAAGACCCAGCAGACAGCCGACCAAACAACAGAGAGGCCAACAAAAACCGGAAACCAACAACCCGGAACTGAACAGGCACAGCAAGGGCAGGGACAGGGCCAACGGCCACAACCCCAAAACCCCCAACCCCAGAGGGAGGGAAAAACAAGGCAGGGCGCAAGCCCAGGGCAACCGGGAACCCGCGGCAGCCCCCAAACCAGTAAACAACCAGGCACGAACCCGCCGTACCACAGAGGGCAGACAAAAACAGGTGCCAACAGGGCAGAGGACCGCACAGGCACCCAACACCCAGGCCCAGCACGGGCTTGAGCAGCGGAAAAGGCCCCAGGGCGCACAGCACCCAGACCAGAAACCCACCAGGCCCGACCCCAGCCAACGCCGGAGAGGAGACCAGGGCAACAAACACTAAAGGAACCAGGAAGTCCAGGACCGGAGCCAAGCAACCCGCCGACGCAGGAGGACCCCCAGGCCCAACCAGCCCCCAGAAGGAGTCCAAGCAGCGCACAGGCCAAAGTAAAAGATCAGGGAGGCCGACAGAGACCCCCAGCACACCACCGCCGGGCCACACAGAAGGCCGGAAGAAAAACAAACAGAGGAACCGCCAAAGGGGAAACCGGAGGAAGCAGAGAAGTCAGGAGAGCCAAGCAGCAGCAGACCCCGGACAACCCGCAGCCAGGAGGGCGGACCCTACAGAGGCAAGACTAACACCACAGAACCGCACCCAAACAAGAGAAGGGGGGGGGCACCCCAAACAGACACCCACCGGGAGCAGAGCCCGGGGAAGCAAGGGAAAAAAGGAGCGAGCCAGGACACCGGAACCAGGAAGAACCGGGAACGCCCGGCAAAACACACCCCAGAGCCGGCAGAGAAACAACAGCACAGCCAGCAAAACCAAGGAGGCACAACCAGAGGCCACGCTGAACCAGCAGGAAGCCGGCAGACCAGGAGCAATAGGAGGCAACCCCGGAAATGCCAACTCAGAAGCCCCGAACACCAGGACCCCACACAGGCCTGAACAAGGCGGCCGCAGCCCAGGGGAAACAGGGAAGAGGGACAATGAAGAAGGAGCACCGGGGCAACGGGGGAAACCCGAAGCCCAACAGCACCCAACGGAAACCCCAGGACCAGGCAAAAACACGGACACCCAACCGGAGGCGAACCAATCCCAGGAAGGGAACCGCCGCCAGGAGCAGGCCCAGAAAAACACACCAGGACACAGCCCGACCCCAATGGAGCACCAATCCAGGACACCCAGAGAGCGTACAGGCAAGGACGCACGGCCGAAGAAGGCGACCAACAGGTGCCGAAAACCCGCAGGAGCCGGAAAGCCCCAGCGGACCCCAGCCAAGCACCCATGACGGGGACCAGATGAGACCAGGACCCCCCAGGGAGCAACCGCTCCCGGAGTCCAGATGGACCCCCAACCGGGAGAACAGCAGAACAGAAGAGGGGAAAACAGGCGCCAACGCGAAGGACACGGCAGCAGCGAAAGACAGCCAGGCCCAAACAGCAGTGGCACGCACCTCAGGGACCAAAACAGGCGAACCGCCACAGGGAACACACCCCTCGGGGGGGGGGAAGCCAAGGAAAGGAAGAGCAGGAGCCCAACCACAACTAGCCTGGGAAGCCAACAGCACCCGGCACACCCAGGTGGCCCCCAACCAGGCCCGACCAAACTGAACCGCAGAGGCCAGACGAGAACAGGTGCCATCCGGGCAGAAAGACAGAAGGCCAGAAAAAAAGAAGCAAACCACAGCACCCTGCAGGCCCGCCAGACACCCAACACAGACCGAGCAGCATTGCCGGCGGAACCAGGAGGGGCGGCCAGGACCCACAGAAGCAAGCCAAAGGCAAGCACAGGAAACAGAGCAGAGGCGCAGCAGAAGCAGGGGAACACAAAGACAACACCAAGGAAACCCCAGAAGCGCAAAGAGAGCGCTAGAGCCAGGAGTAACCAAGACAGCAGCAACCAGCAAGGAAGAGGAAAGCAGGCGGAGACAGCACCAACCAGCCAGCCCCCACGAAGCAACCCAAGCACACAGAAGGCCCCGGGACAAACACCGGAAGCCCCAGGCAGGAGCAAAAAGGAGAACAGAACAGCCACAAAGGATGCAGCCCGAGGGAAAGACACAGCCCAGCACAAACCAACCCCGGAAACACAGAGAGGCCAGCCCACAGAATGGGACGGCGGCAGGCCAAGAGCGCAAACCGGACCCGAAGGGGGCGGAGCGCCGCACAGAGCACCAGGCACAACACCTGGAAGCCCCGAGAGAAACCAGGCGCAGCCCACGGGAACCAGGGGAGGAAGCGAACACCGCACCCCACCGGAAAGAAGGAGCAGCCCCGAAAAAAATCAGCAAAAGCAGAACAGGAACCGGGAGCCCCCGCCGTGCACCGACCCCGACCAGCCACGCAGAAGCCAGAAAGCGGAGGTGAACACACAGCACACTCAAGCGGAGCACACGCCACAACTGAACAGGCCGCCCGCAGCAGAGGCAAGGCCGCCCGCGAAAGGGACGGGCAGAAAACGGACCCAGCACGGGCAAGGCCAGACCACAGCACCTGCACCAGCGACACCCCGAGGAGCAGGGCCGCACAGGGACCGCAAAGAAAAAGCGAGGCAGACCCCGGCAGGCCACCAGAAACCGAGGGGAGGGCAAACACGAGCCCGCAGGACCCCCCCATGCAGGCACCAGAGGAGCACGAAAACCGCCCCACCACCAGCCTGGGGCGGGAGCCACGGCAGAGCCTGGAAGCGGGGAGGAAGACCAGAAGCGGACTCCAACGGCGGCAGCCGGGAATGCGAGTGGTGTCCCTGTCCCGAGGAGGGGGCAAGCAAGCATGCAAGAGGCCTGGGACAAACCCCGGCACCTCCAGGAGCCACAGCTGCACAGGTAGGCATACACCAGAAGGCCAGCCGGCCAGCATGCGGACGCCCACAGAGCAGCACAGCACGCAGCACCAGGAACCCCCTCGGCGCAGCGCACAGCTCTCGGAGCACCGCACCGGCACCGGGCAACATCCGCAAGCGAGCCATGGCAAAGAAACGGCCCGATACGTGTCCTCCGGCAATGTGTGATTGCCCGCCGGAAAGTGCCCCCGGCACCATCCGCGTACTGCAGGCGTAGGTGAGGGCGCGAGCCTGACTCCTCATTGCCCCGCATCACAGCAACTAAAGAATCCAGCGCCATCCCCACCGCCGTAGAGCAGGCAGAAACGGAGACAACGAACGGCAGGGAAACAAAGGAAATCCGCCAAGCGGAACTCACCTGGAGCGGGGGCCATCACCAGCAACAAGGCCCCCACCGCAACCGCCAGAGGAACCAGCAGGAACACTGCAAGCGCGGCACGTCCCACCCGGCCAGGCTCAGGAAGACGTGCCCGCGACCTGGAAGGAACCGGGATTCCACGCCCCAGCCACAAAGGGCCGGGCGGCCAGGCAGGATTCCAGCAGAGAACACTGACTGACTCCCGGCAGGCCAGGAGACAGTCCAGGAAACCCCGCGTCCGCACAGCCAGGCAGCCGTGCTGGGGAAGGAGAGAAGACCACCACTCCAGTCCAGCAGGAGCAGCACCAGCACATCCACGTCCATTCTGTCGACAGACAGAAAAAAAACAACAGGCGGGATGCTGGGTAAGTACTGCTTATGTACTCCCTGTGGGAGGGGCAGTATTAGGGTCCCAGCATTCCTCTGATCTTTTTTTCCTGTCGGCAGATGGTTATCTCCACTTTGTCAATGAATGGGACGAGGACATAAGGGACCTGGGGGTAATGCATTACATATGCAGTGCTTAAGTTAACACTCTTCTGTGCATAATGTTTTACAATTGAATTTTCCATCTCCACTGTATCATCTTTCTTATGCTCACTGCCCTTTCAAAAGGAAACAACAAGAGAGGAACAAATGCTTGAGAAATGCATGAGGAAAGCTTTAAATCCACACATATAGCCAATAATCGTAGTTTGACAACTTTTGTGTAATTCCACATATGTAGGCGCAGATGAAATTATGTTGGAATGACCACGCAATTACTCATTTGCTACTGTGCAAGGGCTCCCATGATCCTGGGCAACAACAGGTCCACTGGACCTCTGCCCACTCCCATTTTTTTTTTACCTTAACAAAGGAGAAGAGATCCAACAGGACCCCTTCTCCTTTGCAAACCTCCTTTGTGCAGTGGGTAACCTATCAATGGTTTTGGACCAAAACTGCAGTTGCAACCATTGATAAAAAGCATTGTGAATCAAAATTTGGAAGGGATGTGCTAAACACGCTTCTTCCAAATTGCGATTCGTTATGAAATTGTAATTCTATTTTGCGATTCGGTAAATACTTACCGAATCACAAAATGGTTTTGGCACATTTAAAAAGAAAAATTTTGCGTTCACAAGCCCTGTGATTTAGCGAATTGCAGGCTTTGTGACCGCTACATGTCTTTGTATAACTGGCGCCAAGTCTCTTCAAGGAATCCTTCCCTGTATCTCAAATACCAGTTTTCTATGTACATGCACACGTTTCCCAGAAAATAAGGAAATAGTATTCATTGATTAGATGGCTCAGGACAGAGCGTAAGGTGAAGCACTGGAATTTATTTAATATTCAAGTCCATAGAAGGTGACATGCTCCACAGTATCTAGGTGTCATTTCTGATTTTGGGCCTTCTCTTTGGTGGGTAGCTAAAAGGAAACTAAGTGTGAGGTTACATATATAGTGTGATTATGGTTAAAATGTGCTTGTCGTTCCCCTTAAGTTTGGTCCTCAGGCCCAGCTTAAATAATAAAGCTGTACAAAGAGTTCCTTATACACTTACTTTGTAAGCTTAACGTTCCCAGAAAGTTGGTAATGTGAGGGAGCCAGAGAAGTGACTAACTGGTGTCTTTCATGCTCCGTTGCAATAAAAGATACTTGATGTTAAACTTAGCTACACATCCTTTCCCAGGCTAATGTTGATTTCAATTCCATTATACCTGTAATATATCTCCACTAAGCCAAGTACAGTAGGACTTGCTATGTCATTCCAGTGTTTACTTTGAAATCTAACAGTGGGGTTCAATGAAAGTTGAAAAAAGGACAAACCACTTTGCTATACCTTTCTAGCCTTCGCAATCAAAGTAGAGAGCACCTTTCTTGCAGTTTCCACCAGGAAGATCCTATTGGACGACTCTGAAAGAATTAGCTGAAAAAATAAAAAGAAAGCACAGGACAACGGCATTGTTTGAACGCAAGTCATGCAGTATTTCAAACTGTATTTAGAGATAACGTTTTGATAAATAGCTTTGAACTGACATGACAAAAATGCCATGTAAATAACTTCAGCGTGCAATTAGATATGACATCCTCACTTGCCAGCGTTATCGAGATACCACAGATTCCTGCTGAGCAGAGGCAAGAGTGGAGCAACACTGATACCTTCTAATGAGGCAGCTCACTGCCAAGAAGCCACTCCTTCAAACAACTAGTTTACACAAATTCCATTGGACATGAAATCAAGTACCAAATTACAAAAGTATGAGTTAGTAAAGGCAACTGGTTTTTGTTTCCTCTCAAATTGCGCATGACCACACCCTTTATGAAAATTTAAGTTCTGACAGTGGTCATCTAAAATATGGGTATTTGCCAGAAACCTCGACAATTAATTTTAAACATTTTGCCCATTCCAGTCTTCTATCATAGGGTACTTACATTTTTTCCAAAAGGGATTTTTAAATCTATGAACATACAAGCTTGTAATTGCATTTAGGTTAAAATGATTTCCACATTTCATTTTTAACGTTTGTACACCATATCAACATAAAGCTCCAACATGGATGCTGAGCCAAAGCCTCTATACCATCTGGCGTGCATGCAATTTATGACAACCACGGAAGAGGAACAAAAAAGTGGAGTGCCACATCCTACAGTTAAGACTATATATGTTCTCTTTCATGTTCGCCATACAACATTACGACATCATTCACTTGGATAGGCAGCCCAACTGAGGATGGACTCCAGGACAGGAGGTTCATTTACGGTTTAAAAGAAGAAATGGCATGGTACTGCAGAGGCTTTCAGAGTGGTACATGTAGGACCATTGCCTCCGCATAACATGAAACCAACCCAACTCCTTGACCTATGATTCAACTACCCAGGTTAAACCTCTCTCTCCAAGTCATAACAACTGTTTCTAGTCATGGGCTTTTGTATGATATTCAAATGCATTCTGGGTGTTGTAGTCAAGTTTAGCTTCCACTGAACTAATTAGACAAACACCTGCAATCAATGACTTGTAGGTGGAATATGCAGGATTGAAGACAGTGTCCGTAATGACCTGGAGTGAGGAGGTCACCCTACAACTATCAGTATCCTCCCATATGATTGGCTGTTGCCTGACGACTGTGTGTGCACAAGGAGAACCCCTGGACTCAGAAGGAAGTTAATTCTCAAATGTTAATGTTTTTAAAGTGCCAGTAGAAAATTAAATGTCTAAGAGTCATTGGTTTACGCAGGCTCAAAAATATACATAGAAAGTACATTTCAATTAAATGTTTTAAGGTTAGGGGAAATTTGCATTTGCTCCTTTTTTGTGCAGCTACTTGAAGTTTAGGTTTGCAAAATACTTCCATGCTGCCTCGTCTAACTAAGAAATGGAACCTGCATCAACAGCCATTTCAATGTGAATGAAGCAAACAATCACTTCGGTAGCGAGTGAGTAAACACACTTGTCGTTGATTACTTACTTAAACAACAAGAAAAGCTTTGGGGAATGTCCCAAAATGCACTATTCAAACTTGAAGGTACCTAATACCAATATGCACTATGTTATTTTAAAGGGGTTGCTGTAACCAACAGAAAACTCTTTAGAAACTTGTTCCAAAATGCAATGAACTATTTAAATTTAAGGATACCGATTTTTAATTCCACTGCATTATTTTAAAGGGCATTGCTGCACATCAAGATAAACACGTTTGGGCGTATTTTGGGGGTTCAGAAGAAACGATCTGAACCAATCACAGAACAGCAATTTTTAGTTCTTGAAATAAAGTGTAGCGCTTACAAAATACATTCCAATTGGAGGTTTTCTAGGTGCAGACATCCAACATTTGGTGTACTTTGGTGTGGGGAAATTCTTCTGCTTCTAACAATAAGCACTGGTGCCAAGCCGTGCAAAAGAGCAAAGCAGTAGTTTAACATGAAGCCACATACTGTACGCAGTCGACGAGACAACAAAACAATTACCTGAAAAGCCTGTCGAACACAATGAAGCTTAGCAAGAAAATCACTGTCGCCTAGACACTCTAACATTTCAGTCCTACGTAAAATGGAAAAAAGGTTTCCAATTAAGAGAACGCTTACATCAGCACGTTGGTATTTTGAAAAGGATAACCACCTTTCCCAACAATTTGTGAATAATGAACTAAAATATTTTTACGTCCCAAACTTCTCTCAAAAGTCATAAACGGGTAGTTCATACAAAAAGATGTTCTCAGCCGTTAGATAGTTTTTAAAAAATAAATAAGGTGAAATCCTCTTTATTAACAAAAGATGAGTTGGCTCTAAATGCCTGTTTAATAGAGCAATGTGGTAAAAGCATTACTGCATTTAGGCAGCATCAACTTACCTCCGGATTTAGAGTTCAGGCACAAAAAATGCGGTAAGACACATATGGCAGCATGTTTAAATACCGCACGTGTTGTACCGCTTTTTTCAAATACCGCCGTCATTTTGATGGTGTTAGTTTTCATGAATTATTACTCAAATACAGGGGACATATTAGAAATCTGTTGTTGAATTGCACACATTATACCATTTGCACACTGCAATAAATGAGCATGTCAGAAGCTTAAAGGACATGACTTTGATTAGACTTTCAGTGGGCTGGAATTATGACAAAAGCAATAACAAAACCATTTTCCTGATGTGCAAAACCTTAGGCTGGGATTTGTGGAGCTAAGAAAATGTTGGCACATCATCGACAATGGAAAAAGCAGACAGCAGGGACTTCAACGTAACCCTTAGAAGTTACATTCAAATGTGTTTAGAATAATGAGTCACTATGAAATAAACGAATAACTGTTCTTACAATATCTAATAGGATGCCCTTAAATGCACATGCCTTTTTAGTTGCTACATAAGAAAGGAGAAAAACCAACCTTAAAACTCGACAGTAAACTTTACCCTCTTCCGTAAGATGCATAGCCTCTTCATATAGTGGACAGTGGTTGAGAGAGTCCAGGCTGCTTGCACTACGCATGCCTCTTTGCTCTGAAAGCTGAAAAATATGGCAGTCACTACCTAAAAGTGTTATACCCCAAAATTATTGTGATTTCATTTTCTTGGCTACATATCAAAAGTACTCCACATGCTTACATTTTATCCCATTGTTATCAAACATTAAGGTTAATGTTTCCTGAAGGTTTGGACAACTCAACTGTAAACACTGGAAAGGCAGGTAGATGGCACAGACTTCCGTGCACCCTTTAACACATTAGTGGAAAGTCGACTATTTAGATTGAAGCTTCCATATGTATGCATCAACATCACTTGCAGAAAGTAGGACATTCTATGTAAAGCAATCCTATCGACTTACCAAACTATAGGTAGATCTAAAAACATGTTCAGTTCACCACAACTCGTTTGCAGATTTTGCTATTCATGTGACTGGCTACCCCATTAACAGAATAGGTTCTAGCACAGCTGATGAGAAGAGTCAGTAGATTTATTTGGAATGATGAACACACCAAGATTAAGCGGTAAGATGTATATAACACAAAGTTAGACAGAGGACAGACTTTGCCAAACCCGAGATGTTATTTTCAAGAAGCACAGTTCTTCTAGAGAGGGCAAAGGATCAGAAAACACATCCATGGCATGATTAGGATAGGACAAACATTACTACACCACAACCCTCTACACCTGAGCACTCACATCAATGCACACCAGATGTAAATGAAACTGAGAACTTCAGATAGAAATGTTCATCAAACAAATTACAAGAAATGGAGACGTAAAGTGAGGAACAGTAGACAAGCATTACGAAGCATAAAGAGTTCTCCTACACTTTCCCCAGTTATACCAATAAATCAAATTCAGAACATAAAGAAGAACATCCAGTTTACACAATATTCATTTCTGTAACCCTACATCAGACTGATTCTAAACATAAGCAGTCCGGCAATGCAGAAACCTTCAATCACAACACATGACCAATCCATGAAGAGAACATCAATAAGAACCGGGTTTGCAGCCAATATATTGTAATATGTGCAACTACAAATGAAGTTTTCTTGAGTGATACAAGTAGAACATACTACTATCACCTCTTTGTGTTCTATTTTGTTTAATACTCTTAACGAAACATCTGAAAATCCTGGAGCTTTCCAAACTAAGCTTTGTCGAGTGACAGTCTGATAGTACAGGGTTAGCTCTTTAAGTGCCAAGAAGCTTAGGTGTTTGTGGCTTATAAGGGCATAGGAGGACCAGGACTAGACTCAACCTTTAATTTACCAAATAATTAAAGTCAGCCCTTGTACTGATCACAATGCCAGTGCAATACAGGGAAGCATTTTCTTAGGGTGACAACGCAAATGGGACTGGAATAAAGACTTGGATTTGAATTGCTAAAGGAAATGTGGGATATGGAGAACTTAATGGCACTTCTTTTGGGCATGCTCCTTGACAACTATTGACTGGAGAGGAGTCAAGAAATCCATAGGTTTTTGAAAGAAATGTCCCAAAAAATGTGCTTTATTTAAGGCTCAATCCAGAGTTAAGAGGAGCAAATCTGACAAGTATCTCCCAAGTGTGCATGTAGCGATAGCCAACAAGTTCAAGTGAATTTATTAAAGCAAGAGACCCTCCTTCATGCAAAAGCAATGTAGATGGACAGGTTTTAAAGTCTTATAGAGACAGAAGAGATCCATAATATGAGACTACCACAGTGTCTGTTTAAAGTAAGATGAGATTCTTCAACGACAAATAATCCCTTACTAACACAGACTCCATGCAATGCTCTTGGACTTTTCAAATGATCAAAAAGCATGCATGTGACTGTGAAATACACTAACTTGAGCAATTGATAAAATTATGAAGCCAAGATAAAAAGGAACATAGCTGATATCAGAGATATAGTGGCTGTAATCGACTTTGAGCCATTTCTAAAGATTGCTCACTAAGTACATACCCTATAGGTTTTTTTCTTGACCGATGAAAGCATTTTAATTATTCGACTGTTCTGTATTAATTCTTGATTTTATTGTTTTGACTGGTGCTAACTGTAAGAACAAAGAACTTTTTCCCAGGATATATTTGCCGTGATAATCGGTATTTTTGACATCTGAGGAGTTTGGCTCTGTCAAACAGGTCCTGAATGTACATGCATTTCCCTGGAACAGAGAAACCATTAGTGCTATTTAATTTCCATGTTTGACTTTTTTTATAAGTCAGTGTGTTTGTAATCCGTCAGGTGGTCCAGCCGAGAATTCCAATATGGCTCCCATTATTCCCAGAGATTGGAGGAACAGCAATGCTCTGGTTGCTGCAACCGACTAAACTGTCAGGACACTGTGCAGAACCAATCAAACAAAAGGGTAAGGTGAAATGAAGGCAAGGAAGGCGAGAGACAAGGAGGCAAGGGCGACAAAGCAAGTGTCTGAGAAAACAACGTGGAGCAGCGGGAATGAAGTTGGAGAAACCCAGGAAAAGACCGCATCAAAGGAGAAGAAAGGCGAGGGGTTCGAGAGGCAGCAAACACTGCGGATGACTCTGGAGAAGATGCTGACAAGACCACGGAGGGGGAGAGCTGTAATGATAGACGCAGAGGACGCCTAGAGGTCCAATCTACCACTCTCGAACCCAGCAGCTGAGAAGAGCAGGAGAACGCTGAGGTTCCCAACACCACAATCCTGGAGAAGGGCTGTGGCCTCAGGCAAGTGCCCTTTATCCATTTTCTACACTTGCAGAGATGGTGGTGTGGGGAAAGGAGCCCTATCCTAGGGAATCCATACACAGTGGGGAAGAGGGAGCACCCATCATGAGAGTGTACTACACACTACAGGATGAAGGTGGTGGGTGCACAAGTGACTGCAAGGTCTCTTCCATATACTTCTAGTTTTATATGGTTTTACCCTGAGGGGACCGGTCTTCTTGTGTCTTGCTGATTAGAGGAAGACCTGTATAGGGGAAGAGAGTGTGGAAGATCTGCGTGAGAGCATAAAACATTCAATCGAACATTTGGGAGGAGACTTGCAGCCGAGAGACTCACCCCTGAAAGCCAAATATAAACAAATCATCTCAAACCATACCAGTCCTTAGAGGACATGATCACCCAACTGGTGGAAGGCCATCGTGATCTGCAGTTGGTGATGGAACACCAGGTACAGACTGTGCAACAAGACCGGGAGACTTTCCAGGCTGCCCTGAAAGGCTAAGCCACGTTGCTTACTAATAATCAACAGACCAAGATACCGCTATAATGAGGTTAACAAATGCCATCACCAGTGCCCGGGTACATCTCAATGTCTCAAGGACAGTTCTGCAGAAGTATCAAGAAGGGAACAATCCCGACTACTTTTTTTGTAACTTTGAAAGAGTAGCATCGACAGCAGCTTGTCCTCAAGAGAGGTGATGACACTACATAGCGCCATTGCCGTCTGGAGAATTACAGGCTGCCTATCAAACAGCGAATCGTGCTGGGACCATGGGTTATGCAGACATTAAGAAGGCTATCTTAGAATCACTAGGGTGTGAGCCGGAGCACTACAGGACCCATTTCCTGAATGGGAAATGGAGTAACGGGGACAACCCGCAAGCTCTTTATTATAGAATATGGGACTTGGGGAATCAGTGGTTTCAACTAAGTACATCAAACGTGGATGACATCACCAAGAAAATATACTTGGAATAGTTTCTTGAGGCCCTACCGCAGTGCAATAGAGCATGGGTTCGGCAACATCCCAACTTTACAGTCACAACAGCGGTGGAGTTGGTATGTGCATATCAACGCTCTCCAGATTTCAAATCCCATGTGTCCCAACCCTTAAATACACCACCCAGAGGTCCTCCTCGAAGTTGGACGGGGGAACCTCGGATAACCATCAATGCTAGGACAAGGAATAAACCTCCCCAAGGGGCAAATGGACAGACACAGGGGCCGCAGTGTTTTTACTGTGCAGAATGGGGGCATATAACTTGTCAATGTCCACAACGGGCTCTGGCGGCAGAATGCATGGAAGTATGGTACTCCAAAGGGCGAGTCCTGGCCACAGGGACAGTTCCAAGTCAATATAAAAAAAATATATATACCTCAATGGCAGAGTCCTCCATAAGATGTCACTGCATGGTAGCGAGTCAGGAATTGGCACCTATGACACAGTTTAGGGATGGAGAATATGTGCAGGTCACCTGTGTACATGGGGATAGGAAGGTATATCCGGTGTTAGAAGTATTAATAGAAATAGAAGGAGATCCCCAGATTTGAAAGGCAGGAATAATTCCCTCTTTGCTAGAGAGGGTGATCATTGGTACTGATCATCCCAAGTTTAGTCAAAATCTAACCACCCTAGAACATCAGGAATCCAGAGACGGTTGACTCCGAGAGGCACCCTTCAGCAAAGCTGATATAGAAACAGTCCTGGTAAGGGTAGAGAAATCTAGAAAAAAGAAGAGTGACAAAAATATTGTCTAAATAATAAATCCACATCCGCTTCTATCCTCTCATCCCCAGAGTTAGCACTGACCCCTCAAATTAGCTTCCGAACAGTTCAGAGGGAAGACGGTACATTGAAGCACGCTTGGGAACAAGCCAAAGAGGAGGATCAAGATCAGGTAGGACCCTACTTTCATACAAAAAGGGGCCTTGTGTAAAGAGTAACAAAGGTGGGTGAACACCTGCTCGTACCTGTACCCTTTCAAGAGCAGGTATTGCCTCTAACTCATAACCAAATGGGGGGAGGACATTATGGAAAAGAACACACCCTGAAATACCTTCTAGATCACTTTTATTGGCCTGGGGTTTATAAAGACGTAGCAAACCATTGGACTTATTGTCCCCGGTGTCAATTGACCAACCCCCCTGGGATAGTAAAAACTCTGTAATAACCACTTCCTATTATTGAGGTGTCATTCCAGAAGGTAGGAATGGATTCAGGGGGACCTCTCACACCCTCCACTCGAGGACATCAATATATTTTGGTCCTGGTGGATTACACTACTCGTTATCCAGAGGCAATTCCACTAACTAGATTGACAACTGTTGCAGTTGCCCAGGCGATGATTACTTTTTTCTCTCGTTGGGGTTTCTGCACAAACTACTCACAGGTCAAGGCACTCCATGTCCCATTTAATGGCAGAAATAAGCAGACTTTCGGGGATACAACAGATTTGAACATCAGTATATCATCCACAACCAGATGGTTTAGTCGAGTGATATAATAGGACTATAAAAACCATGTTGAGAAAAATGATAAATGTGACTGGGAGAGACTAGGACCGGAAACTACCCCTAGCCCTTTTTGCTATACGGTCTCATGAACAGAAGTCCACAGGTTTTTCCCCATTCTAACTGTTGTTTGGGAGGAGATCTCACTTTTTTAGATATGGCAGTAGAACAACGGGTTGAAGAAGATGATGAAGGGAAGCCCCTCCTCAAATATGCCAGAATTCTCAAAGAAACCCTATCCAACTTGTGGAATATGGTGTATGCCAAACTGGAAAAAATCCAAATGCAACAAAAGAGATTTTCTGATAGAAAGACTATATGGCGGGAATTTTTGGTGGGGGGAAGGTTCCGATTTTGCTTCCCACCACAGAAAATAAACTTCTAGCAAAATGGCAGAGACTTTATACCAACATAAATAAGGTAACCCCGGGGACATACAGAGTGGCCATTCCTCATAGTTGCTGGGAGGAACAGATATTAGACGTAAACTGGTTAAAGAAATGGGAAAACCCCACACCTGAGGAAAAAGAACACCCGGTACTCACAGGTAATATTAATACAATGTCTTCCTTAGATATTTTCCTTCAGCCGGTAGAGAGGAAGGGAACTGAAAGTGTCAATACTGGAAAGATCATAACTGAAAGCCAGAAATCACAGGTTTTCCAGCTCCTGGAGAAATACCCCTCATTTCTTTCAGGGAATCCGTAGCATACCTCATTGGTATGCCATAATATTATCACTACTGGGTCTCATGTCGTGAAGTTAAAACCATACAGATTCTCAGAAACCTGAAAGAAGGCCATGAAACAGTAGGCAGAGGCCATGCTGAAAGTGGATATTATTGAATCATCCCAAAGTGCCTGGTGCTCACCAGTAGTATTGGTACCAAAAGGAGAAAGGAGTCTCCGATTTTGTGTCGATTTTCTACAGCTAGATGGTATTTCCATGTTTGATATGCATCCCATGCCCCATATCGCTGAGCTAATAGAGAAGCTAGAAGAGCAAGAATAATGTCCATGATCGATCCGATAAGAGGGTACTGACATATCCTCTGGCACCCAGGGCTTGTAAGAAAACAGCTTTCACGACTCCCTCAGGTCTTTACCATTTAAAAGTTATGCCCTTTGGCCTTCATGAGGCTTCTGTTACATTCCAAAGACTTATGGGCATCCTATTGAGGGCTCATCAAGAATATGCAGCTGCATATTTGGATGACATTTTCGTTATAGCCCTACCTGGGAATCCCACCTTCAATATCTAGAGCACATTTTAGGAACATTACATCAGGCGGGTCTTACCATTAATCCAAAGAAAACCACTCTTGCTACTGACCATATTCAATATTTGGGCTTCTCCATTCAATCGGTTACCATGCCGCCTTAAATTAATAAGGTGGAAGCCATACAGAACCTTCCCTAACCCACAACCAAGAAAGATCTGTTAATTCCTTGGACTTGTAGGGTACTACCGGTGATTCACAGCTCAGTTTTAGGAAATTGCTAGCCCACTTACAGACCTATTAACAAATAAGTACCCCTCTAAGATATTACCTTGGTCAACCGCTCAGGACCAAAGTTTCCATATATTAAAGAACATCTTATGCAAGGCCGCCGTGCCCATATGTCCTGACTTTCAAAAGACCTTTATCCTTCAAACTGATGCCTCAGGTCATGGACTGGGAGCAGTATTGTCACAACCGGATGAACAGGGAGCTCTACGACCCATGTTATACCTTAGCGGCAAGCTGTTCCCAAGAGAACTCCACTATTCTACAATAGAGAAAGAGTGCCTTGCCATCAAATGAGCTATGGAAGCATTACAATATTATCTGCTAGGGTGCCCCTTCATTCTATTGACCAATCATGCTCCTTTCACTTGGTTGGCTCGAAATAAAGATATCAATCTTAGAATTCTGAGGTGGTTCCTGGTTTTGCAACCTTTCTCATTCCAAGCATTTCACATACCCGGGAAGCTTCAAGTGAATGTGGACTTTCTTTCTCAATATCCTGCAACTGAATGGCCCAAAAAGCCATTCCAAAGAGGGAGGCAATGTCTGTCGGATGATCTGGCCCCAGAGTTCCAATGTGGCCGCCATTAGTACCAGAGATAGGATGAACAGCAACGCTCTAGTCACTGCAGCCGACGAAACTGTCAGGATGCCGCCCAGTTCCAATCAAACAAAAGAGCAGGGTGAAACGGAGGTGAGGATGGCGAGAGATGAGGTGGCAAAGAGTGATGAAGCGAGTGACAGAGAAAACAACGTGGAGCGTAGGAACGAAGACAGAGCAATCCAGGAAAAGTCTGCATTGCAGGAGAAGAAAGGTGAGGCATTTCAAAGGCAGCAAACATCGCAGAGGACTCCGGAGAAGATGCCAACAAGGCCACGGAGAGTGAGAGCTGTAGCGACAGATGCAGAGGAAGCCTAGAGGTCCAACCCACCGTTCTCGCACCTGGCAGCCACGAAGAGCAGGAAGACGCAGAGGTTCCCAACGCCACGACCCTGAAGGAGGGGCGTGGCCTCAGGCAAGTGCCCTTTATCCATTTTCTACACATGGTGAGGTGGTGGTGTGAGGAAGGAGCCCCATCATAGGGAACCCATACTCAGTGGGGAAGAGGGAGTACTAATCTTGAGAGTGTACAACGCATTACGGGGAGAAGGTAGTGGGTGTACAAGTGACCATGAGGTCTCTTCTGTGTACTAATAGTTTTGTATGGTTTTACCCCAAGGGAACCTGACTTTGTTGTGTCCTGCTGGTGAGAGGAATACCAGTATGGGGAAGAGAATGTGGAAGAACTGGGTGGGAGAGCCTAAAACATTCAACAGAACGTTTGAGAGGAGACTTGCAGCTGAGCGACAGAACCCTGAAAGCCAAATATGAATTATCTCAAACCACATCCGGTAGTGTGCATTTGTTTTGTCTGGAAATACAGCAGTGTTCAAATAACACAAGCTGCCTACATTTCAAATGTAAGCATGCAGATAAGATTTTCCACTCACATTCGAAGCAAGCCCTGCAATGTGGGTTGTGGAACAGACATGTAGCACTCCAAGGTAGCCTAGATGCTCAAAGTAAAATCTGAACTTGTTTTTACAATTAAACTACTAGAGTCAATACTAAGCAGCTGTAACTGTGCTTTCTCACAGTTCATCATTTCTGAATAGTGCTTGAATCTAAAATGTAAGCTGCATGCACACTGGCATTTTCAAAAAAGAGAACCTAAGCTTAAGAGCTAGTTTACTAGTGAGGCTGAACACTTTTAGGCATATTGAATTTCATGAAACCTATTCTCCTTACCTTCAGTTAGGAGATATGTGCAAAGGTTATTGCAGATTACAACTGAGAAAAATAAAAATCATTAGCAAATGTGGATTTTTATTCGCTGGAAAAGTGGCTTTCATAAGTGTCTACTTTTTCTTTTTTGGGATCTCTTCTGTGTTGGGGCCCTTCCTACCTTTTTACAGTTGAGATACATGTTGCTCACAACTGATTAATGGCCATTCCCAATTACTTTCCCCAAGCGAGAAGGCCAGCTGACACTGATCAAAGCTATCCCTACACAAAAGCCCTTCCAATCACTTTCTATTTTTACAGCTATACCAAAGGAAACTGCAGGCACATTCCTGCACTGAAGGTAAAACATCTCACAAATCCGGAGAACACCCAGTCCCCAGTAGGGAAAGAAAATGTGCATAGAAAGGTGGGATCCTGCTTTCATCCTAGAGGGGGAGGGAGGAGGATGATTTTAGGAGGAGGTAGGAGAGAAAGAGTAAATCCTAGACAAATCTCATTTTTGCTATTTTGTAAAACTGGACAACAAAGTATTTTCAGCTTACCTTTCCCATAAAGTACCAAGTTGGAGCAGGAACGGAACCACTGTAGTCCATAAAAATGAGGGAAATCTGTGGGGATTTCAACTTGTTTCTAAGGAATAATTACCAATCAAATTTAAGATCTGCTTACAAAACCTGCTGCAACAACTCTCAAGGCAGAGAGAAGAAAGAACACACACCCATTTGGAAGAATTCATGTCTGCCTTGTAAAGGACTGAGGAATGCTGGCTTCTACTTAATTTTTAATCTCTGGAACTGAAAGTCTTCTCTGGAGGCCAGAAAAGCTGTCCTCCTGCTGACTTAAAAGGCTAAGAGGGTCTAGTGCCTATCTGTTAGAAGCCTGTTTGCTGTGGATCTTCCTTTCTGAGGAGAAACGTGAAAGACCTAAGGAACATAGACAGGCGGTTCTAGCAGGAAGAAACCAACAAGATCCGTGATGAGCGGACTTTTGGATTTGGTTCTCTTGGGAAGTGCCCAAAAAGACTTCCCTAGAAGTTTCTGAATTTGCTGGAGTACCAGAGAAGGGGTTATATAATTGGTCATGATGTTCTACACATTATCTACTTTTTCAAAAAAGGACATTTGTGTCAAGTGAGTGACACTAGTCCTGGAAAGGACACAATTTTTTTAATGTCTATTCTCTTTAAACCTAGAAAGCACTAAATTGCTTCAGTGTCAACAATGAATGTCATGCTGCCTCTAATGGCCATTTCTTGATAACCACAGCCAACTCATTGGTGGGTTTATTTTTTATTACAAAGATTGCGTTGAATTCACAAAACATTCCAATTAGATTTTTAATAACTTATGGTCCATAAACCAGTAATTTGTTGTTTTAATATTATTGTCCCTATTTCAGTTGCAAATAATTTTTGTGTCACTGAACTATTAAAGTTTTTAACTTATAACTAAATTGGTTTAATAATGTTATCTTGTTAATTTTCTTAACTGTAAGCATTTGGGCTTATTCATTTGCCATATGCAATTTTCTCTGGAGAAGACCTTGCTGCATCTGCTGACCTAACAAGGGCAAACTTTAGATTTCCCACGAAAACCTGCTTACTATTAGGGAGTAGATTGTTTTGATTTGTGGGAGCTCTACCACATCTCATATCAAGGCGCTGCAGCCTTTCACTCTTATATTATAGTCTAACAATGCAGCTTCATGTTGAGGTTCCTCCTGATTAAGACTTTATAATAGTAAAAACTATATGTATGAATGGTAGATATCTACCTATTCTTGCTTGGTAAATAAACATCAATAAATATAAAGCATACATTTAAAAATTAGCTCAAAATGCTGGGTACCTTAATATTTATCTGAATTGCATAGGGCAAGGACACATCACAAATTCCAGAAAGAAGTTGCGTTTTTAATGATATTCACATCATGGAGTGATTTTGTGATACAGAGGTTGCTTGTGTCACAGAGAAAAGTCAATTTACAGTAGACTGGCTCCCTTCTGTTGGATTGAGTACAATAGGTCGGCAAGTGTTCTTAATAGTTTCCTAATGGGTTCTACAAGTCTACACATTTTTACCATTTTCCTCTAACGTGCATGTAAAGGCCCCTTCGGAACCTCACCAGAACCTTAAACTGTGTAGCCCGGAACAAAAGATATATAGTCATAATCTAACTAGGAAAACCCTGCCACTACAGAACCCTCAACTTCTGGAACTTCCACCAATTGTTGCTTGCCCTAATATTTTAGGGTTGGATTTGAAATAGTTGGAATAGTAAAAAAAATAATAAATACCTTTCCTGTGCCAAAACATGTCACAAAAAGATGAAGGTGTTATAAGATGTATGTACTGAAAGCTTCCGATATCCAGACTGATAAAGTGAAATTCTCTTGAAGAGAATAGGTAGGAAGCACTTTTAGCACTAAAAGCAAGCACTCGTGCCATTCTCTAAGTTTATGCACATCTTTCACTACAACACAAAGGAAAGCTCTACCTCCTCATCTGATGTGAAAGTCTAGGCACCATGTTCCATACTTCCTTGAGATGGGAAGGGACCTAGAGAGCTGCAACAGATGTGCAAAAAAATAAGAGAAGCCAGTAGAGTTTGACCAGTTCTCTTGATGAACTCCTCCTGCCCCAAGCATTGCTGGGTCACATAAGCAGATAATTGTAAAAAATGAACCTAAAAAGTGCGGGTGCAGAAGATAAAGTAAAAAGGACTGTTGTCATTGAGAGGGGACTATACAAGAGGTCCAGACGTCTGGAGACGTTTGGCTGGCCTGTGTAACAAATAAAGTGCAGTATGCTTATCTAGATTAAAAAAGGCTTAAGCTATTAACACTAATCAAATAAAGTGCAATGTTCTTAAAATAGAATGGTTTAAAAGTTTAAGTTATCACTAACACAGGTATAAGTGCAGGGTGTAGACATCTGGCGCTGTAGCCAACTTGTACCTACACGCACTTGTTGAAACGTCAGGTGCAGGCACTTTTAAAAAAGATCCAAGTGATGCGCCTTAAGGGGACTAAAACCAGACCTCTTAATTGTCTAATCATACCCCTTCCCTCCAGATGCTGGAGCTGTGGCCTCCAAATGTTTTTCAAAACTATGAAAAAAATTCACCTATGCACAATTTAGTTTAATATTTGATGATTGGGTGCTACTCACTATAGTAGCTTAACATAAGACTGGAAACAGCGGTAATAGTCAATTCCTTGGGACACAAAGTCTTTGTTAACACCAAATTTGCAACTGCTTCCTTTACCTTGTCAGGACTGGTGGTTAAAACACTAGATTTAATTTAAAAAACCTTTAGGTTTCCCTTATGGTACTGTAGATGCTGTGCTCTGGATTTTGCTTATGTTCAGTTTTTGTAGAGTCCACACGTCATCACCGGATCCAACGTATGTAACTTGCTATTCTAGCATTTCATTGTCGCCTCTGTTTTGTTTTTCTTTGTTTTAAAAATAACCCAATAACATTTCTTGAAATGAAAGAAAAAAACTCAAACATCTACTATGAGGAAGTCAACCAATTGTCTTCACGAAAACCTAGTGTCCAAAAAACAGTGTGCAAAACAGTACCCTTTCTCGACGTAAATAGATTCAGAGCACTATGGATTTCGGATCTTCGGAAGAGTGAGAAATACCGGAGTGTTTCAAATCTATTAGAAAATGGTTTCAACTTGCTTCTCAATCTATATTCAAACAGACTAAACAAGTGCATACCTGATTTTATCGATTGGGGTCATAGAGGCATTGGTACTGGCAGATTGATGACAGATCTGACAAGCTTACTGGATGCTGTTACAGATGCCATAAAGTAAGCAGCTCCCACTGGCTCTGGATTGAAATCGATGCAGAAAAAGCTCTTGAAAGTGTGTTCAGCAGGACCTTAAGGAAGGTTCTTGAAAAATGTACTTTTACCACATATGTACTTTGACAAATCAAGATTTATATTCTCATGTTTATACAATTCAGTTGGATGTTTTAGGTGAAGGTCCATGGAAGCGTGTCATGGCGGCAGGCCATAGCAGGGGTTGCAGAGTCTTGGGTCAATTTGTAAAGATTTCCAAGAGTTCTAAAAATGAAGTTGTTGTTAGTTTTGGATCAGTTGCTAGTGATTTGTTTGTTGCATTTCTCGAATATATTTCAGAATCTATGAATCTGTCCTGGTCCGTGACCATGCTGAGAGAGAGGGGGTCGTCATATTTCAAGGCAGGAGTATGTCTTAAAAAGGCACATAGGTTATGGAAAATATTCTGTCTAGACTAATTTATGCACTGATGAAAGAAGGAACTTCGTATTTTTGTTATTTATTGATCGAAACCTGGGAGGGATAATGGTGGTAAAAGAGAAGTGTTGTGATGTTTCAGCGGTAAATAAATGACAAAACATCATGGTAAAAAATCTAGAACTGCTTGATTGCTAAGAATTTCAACAGTATAGCACAATTTAGAATACTGTGTATAGGAAAACATTGTCAAACCAAGAGTGTTCGCAAAACATTCTTACATAGCTGTTTGGGTCGCTAAACACTATTTTGCGAGCCGCAAATTATTTGCAACTCGCAAAATAGGATTAGTGCATGGCCCACATGATTTTTGCATTCGCAAACGGGTCTAAAACACATTTGCACATGCAAAAATCCGTCGGTCATCTGGCTCTTACTGCCCAATTGAAGAGGGCGAAAAAATGGTCAAGTCTTCATCGCTTACCTCATGTCCATGTCGATATGGCAAATATGTTTAATTTGCTAAAGTTTGGTTTTATTTATGTACCACTCCTGTAACCTCCACAAGACCAAAGCTCAGCTCTGCTTAAGACATTACATTCACTAAGGGGCAGCCAGGAGCTGGGTTCTAGATGGTGTGCTTTCTGCCTCCAGTGAAGCAAGGAAGCAAACTCTGAAATAAAGCGAGTTGGTGCCAAAATGAGGAACAAAGGCTCCAGCATGTAAATATTTATGGTATTATGAAGACTAAGTTGAATATAAATTGTACACAAAGTCAAATTGGTTTACTGCCTTTTTTTTTTTTTTTAGTTCAATGAGTTTTTATTGGTTGTTCAAACAATATATAATACATATACATAAAACACAATGCAATAAGCAAAAGAAAATACAATACAATACAATACATAACCTAAATGGACAAAAAATAGATGAGTAGACTGTCCAGCAATAAGTCAGCAAATACCATACATAACATAAATGGCACTTGAAATGTATCTAAGGCCAAAACATATACCATGAAAGGCTATTACGTTCGGTATATATCTAATGTTTGCGAGAGTTTTCGGCTAATGAAAAGAGCAATAATATCCCACAATGTGAGACATAGGCGGTGAATAGGGGTTAGAAAACCTTAATACGTGCCCCTCTAGAGTTCAGAGTATATGTGTCGGTCATAGAGGGTCACCGTTCGGTACTGTGTAAGACCATAGGGTAGTTTGTGAAATATTTCACGGTGGTTTGTGTGATTCAAAAAAGAGATCAAGGGATTCCCACATGTATCTAACCGGGGTCTTCCACGGAGAGTTGTGGAGCGCTATATTATCAGCTCCTCGCAAATTAGTGACCCAATTAAGCCAGCATTTAAAGGACGTTTTGCGAGTGTCCTTCCAATTATTAAGAATTATCTTAATTGCTGCTGTGATGAGTAGGTCAAGGAGTGCCTTATCGTTTTCGCACAAGGAGTCTGCTCTAAGAGGAGCGAACAGCAGAGTCGAGAGATCCCTGCTTGTATCAAAGGGGAAGAGTTTAGATATGAATTCAAGGACCTTATCCCAATAGGACATCACACACGGGCAAAGAATTAGTAAGTGTTCTAGATCTCCTACTGCACCATTGCAGTTCCAGCAGGTATCGTCGTCACGAAGTTTGTGTAGTCAGGCTGGTGTCCAATATGCCTTGTGTAGGAGCCAGAACTTTGTTTGGGACAATACCGGACTGATTTTATTTTTAACTACTGAGTTCCATGTCCAGGACCAATCTGAGTCTGAGATCGGGGTGGTGGAGTTCGACTCCCAAAAAGATGTGACCTTCTCATTAAGAGTAGACTGTTGGGGGCCCAACAAACTGTAGACTCGGGAGACCTGGTGGCCCAAGGTGTTTAGTTTTGAAAAATATTGCGGAAGGAATGGTGATAGGGTTGAGAGGTTTGCTTTAGCTAGGGCAGCTTTTATTTTCAAGAAGTTGTAGAATTCTATTGGCTCAAGTTGATATGTGGTCTGCAGGTCTTTAAAGGTCAAAGGTTGTGCGCCCGCATAAAGTTGGTGGGGAAAGTATATGCCTTTACCAATCCATGTATCATTATATAAGATGCGTCCCTTATATAAAATTTTACGATTATTCCAAATAGATTCTAAGCTGGATTTCCTAACGCTGATGTCTAGTAGTTTATCTATTTTCAAGAGGGAGGATTTTGTGTTTTTGAAGATGGCTTTTGAACATGTAATTCGGTTAAGATTTGTGGTGAGGAGGGTTGCCGGAGGAATATCATGGAGGAGAGATTTCTCAATATCTAGCCATACAGGAGTGTATCCTGGCAGAGATGTCAGCCAATATAAACCCTGTTTTGCCAGGAAAGCCGACTGGTAAAGTTTAAAATCAGCTAGATTAACCCCACCTAGCCTTTTGGGAAGCCTGAGTTTTTTCATGCTGATTCTTGCCTTCTTCCCTTTCCATAGGAAGTTCGAGAGTACAATGTTCAGTTTGTGATGAAAATCATCTGATAAGATGAGGGGCAGCATTGTTATCAGATAGTTCACCATGGGGGATATCATCATTTTTATGGTCTCGATTCTACCCCACCAAGTTATGAATCTGGGTGACCAAGCATCTAATAATGTTTTGATCTTCTCCAGTGTTTTAGTTTCGTTATGTTGGAGTGTCTCAAGTGTAGTGGTGCAGAATTCAATCCCCAGGTATTTAATATGGTTTGGTTGCCACGTAAGGCCCGAGTTGCCTAACAGTTCACGCGTACCATGGACATTAAGGGGTTTGACCTCAGATTTGTCGCGATTAAGTCTATAGCCTGAGTGTCTAGAGTAGGCGTCTATCGTGTCCATCAGGGCTTTAATGGATTCTTCCAGGTTTTCTGTGACAATCAGGATGTCATCCGCGTTTGCGGCTAATTTTACTTGCGTGTCACCAAAGAGAACTCCGTTAATTTCCTCATTACGCTTAATATCTTGGATCAATGGTTCTAGTGCTAGAAGGAAGAGAGCCGGTGAGAGGGGGCAGCCCTGTCTAGTTTCTTGTTCTAGATGGAATGACTCCGATAGGGAACCATTAATGGCAATCCGGGCAGTCGGGTTAGAGTATAAGGCCATAACCATGGTAGTGAATGATTCACCTAGATTGAAGACTTGCATACATTGTTTCAGGAACTGCCATGATACTCTATCGAACGCCTTTTCCGCGTCTAGTGTGATAGCGATTAGGGGGGCAGGAACGATTTTGGCTTTCTCTAGGATGTGACATAGGAGTCTAGTATTGTTATTAGACATACGGTGTTTGAGGAATCCCACCTGTGAGCTGCTGATTAAGTTGGGAAGAAACTTATTTAATCTGTTGGCTAAGATTTTGGCGTATATCTTGCAATCTACATTTATTAATGAGATTGACCTATAGTTCTTGGGTAGGAGCGAATCTTTGCCTTCCTTGGGGATGACAATGATGTTAGCTTCCCTCATTGAATTAGTGATGCTCCCCTCATTGGCTATAGAGTTGAAAAGCCTATTTAGGGTCGGTTGAAGTGAAGTGTTGAATTCTTTATAAAAGGAGGCGGAGAAGCCGTCTGGCCCCGGAGCTTTGTTAGATTTAAGTGTCTTAATAGCCGATGGTATTTCTAATTCTGAAATAGGTGCCCCCAGCTTTAATTTATCTGTATTTGAGAGTTTTGGGAGGTCTAGTGACTGCAAATAGTGCTCGCAGGCAACTGAATTAATTGTTAATTTGTTTTTATAGAGGTCCTTGTAGAACGTTTGGAAGGCACCCTGAATTTCGTTATGTTTGGTTTGGGTAATGTTCTTGGCATCTTTAATTGAGGTAATGGTGAACTGTCTCTGTTTATGCTTGAGGTAGGAGGCCAATAATTTCCCTGCCTTGTTGCCTTCACAGAGTTTGAGCGCCTTAAATTTGTTAATCCAAACACCAGCCCTTTTGCTTACAATGGTGTTATATTCGTATTTCTTTTTAGTCAGCATGTTAAGGACTACCTGATCTTCCACCCTATCCGAGTATTTTTTTTCCAGGTTTTTAATTTCGCTTTCTAGATTTATTAGTTCTAGATTTAATTTTTTGTTGATCTGGGCTTTAATTCCAATAATGACGCCCCTAATGGTGGCTTTAAGAGCGTCCCAGAAGGTAGAAGTAGGAATCTCTGGGAGATCATTCGTCTCTATATATTCTTTAATTGCATTGTCAATTTTCAATTTGTTTACAGGGTCTGACAGGATATCGTCATTAATGCGCCATCTCTTCGGGGGTGAGGTGGGGTGAGTGCCTGCAAGTTTGGTATGTATACATGAGTGATCTGATAAGAGAATAGGGGCTATGTCTGTTTGATCTATAAAGTGGGTAAAGGTGGAGGATATTAGGATATAATCTATTCTGGAGTAGGAGTTATGTGGGGCTGAATAAAAAGTGTAGTCTCTTGTATCTGGGTGCTGGAGGCGCCAAGTATCTTTCAGGTTGAATCTGGTACAGATTCTATGTATTATATCGTGTGATCGAGACGGGTGGTATTTACATTTTGATTGTCTATCCAGGAGGGGGTCTAGTGGCATATTAAAGTCCCCACCCACCACGAGAAGATCGTCTTGGGGTAAACCTTCAATTGCATCCGAGACCTTTTCCCAAAATTGGGGCTCATCTGAATTAGGGCCATAAATGTTGACCATATGAATGAGGTCCTCTCCTCTCTGTAGGTGTGTGATTAGCAGTCTCCTTCGTCATCGTGTGTATGAGATATATGTGAAATGTTTGATTTTTTGGCAATAAGAGTAATAACTCCTTTCCTTTTGTGGACCGCCGGTGAGCAGGCAGAATTAGAGATCCAATTATGTTTGCTGAAGCTTACGTCCTCTCTGGATAATTTTGTTTCTTGAGAAGAATAATATCTCCTTTAGTTTTTGCTAAGTAATCGAAAACTTTCCTGTGTTTCACCGGGTGGTTCAGGCCCTTGACGTTTAATGATATGATGTTAAGATCTTCTGTGAGTGTTTTGTTCTGAGACATCGTATGGACTCACAAACCGTGGTAGTGTTGGTTAGAACTATGGTGTAGATACGTTCTTACAGCAGCGTCCCCAGCTAGTATATGTGAATGGTGTCGGAATGATAGTGTCGGGAAATATCTCCTTGCTCCGATATTTAAGAATGAACTAGTTGTAAGCAAACCTATGCCATGGTGCATGCCTAACATAACAAAAGAAAATGAATGAGACATTAAACATAAAGATAAAATAAGCAAAATTAGAACAACCATTTTAATTTCTACCCCTACTCCCCTCCCCCCCTACCTACCCCCCTCCCCTCCCTCCCTCAAGCAAATCGTGTGAAGGGGCTGCGACGGCAGATCCGACTGTCGGCAGACCGGTAGGGAGAGTTGAACATTAGTTACTAGAAGAACAAATACGGCATAACCATTCTGCTCAAAGAGCCCTCCAAGAAAAAGAAAAAAAAAAAAAACAAGCAATCAGTTCCTTATAACATATGAAGCTAAGACCTACAGAGCACACAGGTTATCTTATTTGCAAAAACCATTTCTAACAGGGCTATTACTAATAGGCCTTAAAGGACATATACATTATGGCTTCAAAAATGTGTTGATCCAAGTGGTCTCAACAAGACTCCTCACATTTGGCCTTACTGATAAGTATGCTCACGTCATAACATGGTGACAGTACATTAAAGTATAAAAGTAAGAAATACGAAATCTGTCAGGGTTAATACTTGAAATAAGTGGATCGACTATGTATCATAGACCGAGTACAACTGAAGAGCAATCACCCAAGCTAGGGTAAAAAGGATATCAAGTCTTTCTTTTGTTGGAAGGTCCTGTAGCAAGATCCATCTCTTGAGGAGGGACACCTTCTAGGTGTTTCGCTAGTTCCTGGGGATCTGTGAAGATAAGTGCTCTGCCATTCTCCATGATTCTAAATTTCGAGGGTCCAATGAATGAGAAAAGAATTTTCCTCTCTCTCAGTCTATCACGTAGTTGGAGGAACCCTTTCCGTATGTCGACGGTGTCTTTAGAGTAGTCCTGTGTAAAGGTGATCTTCCTGCCCTCCCAAGTTACTTGGTGTGATTTCCTGGCAAATGTGAGAATGGCTTCTGTGTGCTGGAAGCGGAGCGGTTTGCAGATCATGGGTCTGGTACCAATTCTATGCGGATTGGCAAAGGTGGGTATTCTGTGAGCTCTATCCAGCTCCTGGCCAGGATTGAATTTTATCCCCGTTATCATGGGAATCCATGACTCCAGGAAGGCCATGCACGATCCCGCGTCCTCCTCCGACTTTTCCGGGATACCAAAAATTCGTATGTTCCCTCTCCTATTTCTGTCTTCCAGTTCTGCGTTCTGTTTCTTTAGAGTGTCGGTGACTTTATGAAGGTGCACAAGTTCTTTGCAGGCTTGAGTAGTGACATCTTCCATGACACTTATTCTTTGTTCCGCATCCCCTATTCGCACATTCATCGTGTTCATGTCTGCTCTTATTGCCGTAAGTTCCAGTTGCATGGCGTCTGTGTTTTGCTTTGTAGACTTTGCTAAGTCGTGGACATCCGCTAATTTTTTTAGTATCATGTCCATAGTACTGTGGATGTCCGGTTTAGCCTTGATAGGCGAATCTGAGGTGGTTGGTTCTGGTCTAACTTTCTTACTGTTTCTGCTTTTTTCCTCTGCCATTTCGATGTGCACAGATTTCCACGTGGGTGATCACTTCTTTGTTTTTTATGTTGGCTGTCGTTACTTATTTCCGTTGGTGCCGCTCGCGATATAGTTGTCACGACGTTGGACTATGGCTGGTTGTCTTTTATTAACATAGAGCGCCTCTGTGTACCTGGCTGAACCTGGCTGAGAACTCTGTATTCACTGTGCCTATGGTGAGCTCGGAGGGAGGCTGCTGTACCAAAGTGTTAGTAGAGTGCTAGTAGAAGGTCATACCTTGCTGTTTCATTACTTTGTAACCCACTCGCTGGCTGAAGTGAAGGACCACTATGGCTCAGGGCTCCTTTACCCGTGAATAAGATGTGCGACCATTTCGTATTCATATACACACCAAATGGCCATCAGCAGGCATTAGAAGATCAGCAGCTGCTTGCAGTGATGCCGGTGGTCGTGTAGTAGACCCAATTCTAACATATGGCGCATAACCCTTGCAGAGTATATCCCGCCTGTGCTTGTGATAGACTCAGATCGCCAGTGTGACCGTCGTCAAACAGACGTCGAATCGACCCGGTAATGAGGTACCTTCGAAATTGCAGGTCACAAGCAGTTTACCAAGTGCAGAGGATCAGCATGTGCATCAGGTTCTCGCTTGCTTCATTACAGGCATGCATTTAATTCTGCTTCTTCAGAGTCTATATTGGCACCATACTCCTGTCCCCCCACGAGGAGACAGCGCGTATCAAGGAGCCTGCGCTGCAGGGGAGGTAGGGCGAGAGGGTTAATATACGATCAAGCAGATCTGTGTTATTGGGTGCATATAGTAGGGTGACGGTCCACGTGGCCGAATTCAAGTGCAAGTCTAAAGGGCTCCGCGTACTGGTGTAAGGGTGGTTAGTGCCGCTATTTTGTATAGGGATTCACGAAGATGTCAGGTTTATAGAGAGAGAGTCCGTAGGGCATATTCTTGGATTGCACAGACAGTTAACTCAGGCACTGTAGCAGGAGACACCCTCTGATGGCAAGGCAGGTACCAGACATTGTAGTGGCATGCTCGTAGGTTGAGGGTCACCGAATTAGGCAGAGACATTGGCAGCCATGATGGGGTCAGTCAAGACGCAACGAGGCTCCCGCGTGTAACTGCTGGGATTGCATACATCGTTTTAACCGGCTCAAGTTAGGTGTTGGCGAAGAAGCGCACCTTCGCGCAAGCATCAGGGATTGTGGATACTATGTCGGGAAAGCGAAGCGCTGATCGGTATGAGTTACAATCTCGGGACGTTGGCGGCCATGATAGGGTCAGGCAAGACGCAATGAGGCTCCCTCGTGTAACTGTTGGGATTGAATAGGTCGCTCTTACCGGCTGAAATTGGTTGTTGGCGGCGAGGCGCGCTACTGCTCAGGCATCAGGGATTGTAGACACTGTCAGGGAAATGAAGCGCTGATCGGCTCGGATTTCATTCTTCGCTGCCTCGCGGCGCCATTTTGTATTTCCTGTTGGGCGCACGCTTCCCTCTTGCAGATCCCAAAGCATTAGTTCCTGAGTTGCCAGGTGGGTAAGATTGGTCACATTATGGTCCCCGGTGTTTCACAGAGAAGATCCCGGCGTTAGTTGCCGATTTTGTCCGCCCAGAAGGTCCGATTTGCGGCGTAGTCACCCTTCGGTTTGCCGAGCGGCGGAGCTAGGCAGCCATTCCTTTTGTCGTCCAAGCCACGCCCCCCCGGTTTACTGCCTTCTTTGAGGAGTTGAAAATATTACCGGAGCAGCACAGGATTAGGTTTCTGCCCAGGTTAGTGGATTTACTTCATAGCTAAGTTGGATTCTTCTTTGGTTTCAAATTTCAGGTTCAGTAAGAAGTGTTTAGAAATACTAGTTCGGAAAGGAGGCACTAAAACCTCACTTGTACCTTTTTGCATTCCACTGATTGATTGACAAACATTTTATATTATAATTTAGGTGTGCTAGAAACCATCCCTTGCTTTCGGTTACATTTGACTACTGATAGCACACAAGACAATGACAGACTAAAATGAGCTGAACATGTTATCATTGGATATGAGAGGATACCTGCGTTTTTAGGGTAAGTGAAACTATCAAATCCTTCTGGAATGCCTTCAGTGAATGTTGTAAAGGAGATGAGTATTACTGATGATAATAATAATATTTGAAGAAACAACAACGGGAGGAACAGACGTGTGGAAAGAGCAATACAATGATTCTTGCAATGTCTACAGACACAGACCCAAACGATATAACAGAAGTGCAACAATGCCCGAAAGTAGAACCGTGATTAAAGAATAGACACACCTTAGTAATCCGAACTGTGCCTTAAGCTATGAAGGGACTCTCTCTTAACTACCTAGCCAAAAACCTTTACCAGTTACTATCACCACAATCTATGTTCTTCAAAAGAAAATCTTCTGGAAAGACGGAAATCTTCCTGTGCCTCCTACAATTTTTCTTTTTCTTTTAGGGTGTGTCCTTCATCACAGGAACCCACTCCTTCCTGGCTATAATTCCACCTCCTCTCTACCTTAAAAATTGATGAAACCAGAAGGAAAGATCGCCTATTTCTACACCACCATCCCATCTTTCATTCTCTCATGCCTTCATTCACCTCCACAGCCATGTACCATGTAGATATACATATCTGTAAGATATATAAATATATGTAATATTTTGCATCACCACCACTAGCATTATTTTGTTTATATTACCCAAAAAACTGTTTATTTTGTGCTATGTACCTTAAAAAGGGTTGCTACGTGCAGCATTTTTTGCTGAAATACTCTTGTTCTCAAAATAAATAAAAGCTCAAGATCAAAAACATTATTTAATTTAAGATCCCATGCATGCAGACTGGGCACAGCTAGAAGTGTGCTACACATACATGTAAGGGATTTACCGCCTCCATGACCTCTCTCCCCTCACCCCAAATACAATACAATGCTCCCCGTCGCCTGCGCGCGCAGAACGTATCCTCTAAGGCCTGCTTGCCTCAGCAGAGGCTGAAACAAACACTGAAATGTGCAGACTTCTCTGCTTTCCCTTTTTCGGCAAGAGATGGGCGTGACATAACATCAGGTGATACTAACCACACTATGATGCAATGCAATCATTATAAGACGGGACGGGTAGTCGTGGTGAGACATACTTCCTGTAGTAAAAGATTAAAATGATAAAACTACATTATTCAGGATACTTCGAAAACTCATTCATGCTGATATGCGGTAAAGCAGGCTCCAATAATAAACAATGCCTTCCGAGATATATTCCCTCGTGACCGACCGACCCAACGTGCTTCTTCTGTGCCTTCAACGCCGTCAATAAACCGGTTTTCTTCAATAGGCTGGCAGCTGTGAAAATAGGCCGCTCTGAGATGTCGGCTGCAGTTCAACAATAGCATCGTTTTCCTCCGGTTATCAAACTATGAACGGAAGGCAGCAGCAGCACTGCGAACGAAGGACCCAAACACACCCCGCTCAGAACGCGAGAACCGTGGATTCACTTCAGACGACCGAGGCCTACAGACTTCCTAGACGCAGACAATGTGTGAGCGGCTTTGGACCGCACTGTACTGCAGCATTTCTGTAGCACTGGCCTATACCTTTATCTCTTGCCAAGGGCTCAAAGTGCTTTCCGAACCATCAGGGATCTTGTTATAAACAGAGGCTCAGTTTTCTGCAGGGGGCTGTAGTCAGGGCTTTAAGTGGGCCGGGTCCTGCCGGTGCTGAGCACCGGCAGTTCTAAAAAGCAGCTGCCGGGGACGGGCCACTATCGGGCTCTCCAATTTTGCCCTCAACATGAGGGTGAAAAAAAATCTTAACTCTGCATCAGTACCACCCTTCACTGCCTTTGATGTAACTTCAAAGAGACTCGTAGCTCTTTCACAGACTCATCATTTCAGAACTGGAGCATTTTCCATATTCTATACAACGAATCTATAGTTGTTGCTTATTTATCGTAAGCAACTAACAACCATTGACAAAGCCAATAGTCCTGGTTTGTTATAATGCTATTAGCATTATATGTATGGATGCAATGACAGAAGCAGCAAAATACCAGTTGGGCGGCACACTATGCTAAGCACAAATTTTTAGCTTAGGTGATTTTAAGCCACGCCCATAATTATATCGGCCACGCCCCTTTGAGAGACCCCCAAGTTTTTTCACCCCACTTAAAACCCTGGCTGTAGTGCTACAGAAGAAGGAAAAGACGCCTGTGCGCCCTCTTCTGTAATATAGATAGTGTAGGTGCACATTAAGCACCAGTGCAATCTTCATGGGGTGTTCCATCATTAGCATAGGGGCGTGGCTCCATGTTAATGAGGGAAACACTTTGCCTCTGCACCTGGGCCCGATTGTGGATGCAGAAGCAAAGAGGCTGTCAGGAGGCGAACAGACTGTTTTCCACAAAAAGATGGCACATGATGAGTGTGACCCCTGAAAGTGTCTCACTGCGTGTGCCTGCAGAGAAATCTTGTTCCCCTCTTTAAAGTGCAGGTGGGTGCCGCCTGCACAGAGAAAGACAGAGTGGTTGAGTCAGCAGTCGGCCCATATTTCACTAATGCCCTTCCCTCTGGGCAGCACGAGAACGAAGCTGCCCTGCGAGCAGTGCACTACTTGCAATAGGGCACAATTACCCTGTTTGCACCTGGCGTGCCTGTTTAAAAGGTGCCCCGTGGCGCAGACAGGGACAGTGCACATTATGAATATGGGCCCAGGTGGGCAATTCCACCTTCAGAAGAGCATTGAGGAAGGTGGTGTTATGGTTGTAGTGTAGTTTATAAGTCTTGAGTACTGGCCCTTCTTTTCCGTCGCCTGAATTTAGAAGCTGCTAATCTCTGCAGAGGCTGTTCAACCCCGTGCACGCAGGCGAGAGTCTTTCTCTGCAGAAACATTATATTTTCTACAAGTGTTTACATCAACGCTAGGAATGGGTAAAGAGCAGTGCAGGTACTTACTATCCCAGAGTACTGGCTTCCTTCTGAAAAGTGCTGGCCGTCTCCCATTGATAGTAACACATTGCTGAGAAGAGCAGGTAATGTCCATATGAGGGACTCGGAGCTTGACACTACAGGACCATTTAAAGCATGGACTAACATTTAGGGATAATACGACGTGAGTTTTTATCCCGAGTTCTATATTTGCTTAGATGGTACGAACCGGAGCATCTCACTTACTCTGCCTTTACCTAAGCTCTTTTATTTGTCAGAACTGGGAGCTCTTGGAAAATGGCAAAATCCTGCTAGCAAAAGCGCTATATTAAGAAAACAGCACTGCCTAAACTCCGCAGACTTAAAAATAGCACCAGGAAACATGCAAGGCCAAGAAGACATGGTTCCGTGAACATTTGCAATAGTTCAGTTACAGGCCTCACTTCAATTCAGCTCTTCACGGGGCAGGGAGGGAACTGCCGCCTCTCCGTGAATTTCAGGTAAACGCAAACATATGCGGCCTCTCCTCAAATAATGTATATCAAATGAAGGGGCTCAGCGCATTCCCACATCCCCTTCAAGTTCTGAATTTATAAACTAACAGTTGGATGGGCGGGCTCGCCCCTCCGAATGACCCCCAACCCCCCTTCTTTGAGCTCCTACCCGTTACACGGCAAGGAATCACTCCAAAACAGCTGAAATACCCCTGAGAAAACACATGCTGGTCTCCACACATTCCAGGCACTGCGAGGCAGCAACGCGAACCTGGAGGCCTCGCTTGGCCTACAGCGCTCCTGCTGGGGCAGCGTTCGCAGCGCTGTTATTTCAGCAACTGGCCTTTTCTAACCCTTGTATCTATAGATGGTGTAACCACATGGAGCGTGGGCAGCGCTTGAAAGCTGCGCGTGCTTCCGTGGGGAACACACCAACCGCACAGCTAGAGTTTCATGAGCACTCGTGCAAGTAAGGCAACTAGGCCCTCCTGACCGCTGTCTGGGTACTAAAATACAGCAATAAACAGGGATCGGTGGGAGCCTCAGGCTGTCGGCTCTGGTGCCGCTGCACCCAATGCACAACTGATGGATGCGCACCTGGGGCCCTATTATGTAAAGGGAGCACTTTCCCTCTTTGCCCCCAGCGCACCTTAAAAGCGGTGCACGGGGCGCAAACAGGGAAAGTGAGCCCCATTACATAGAATGCGCTGCCCCCAGGGCAGCCGCGAACTCCTTCTGCCCTGGGAGCAGCGCACTCAAGTGAAATACGGAGCCGCTTTAAAGCAGCCGCTCTGTGTTTCACAGTGCAGGCGGGTTGCGCGGCAACCCGCCTGCACTTTTAAAGGGGATTAGAGATCTCCTTGCAAGCTGGTGGAGTCAGTGAGCGCACCCGCCTGCAAGGGGATGTCTGGGGGGGAAAGAGTCCATGGGGGCTTGACAGTGCACCACCTTTGAGGTAGCGCACTGTCAGTGCGCCTCCTAAGAGGTTCTTTGCCTCTGCACCCGCGTCTGTAATATGGCAGCATTACACCGCCCCACCCCCACAGGCCACACTACCTAACACACGGATCGGTTACAGAACCAGTGGTCCTTGAATAGGAATTAGATTTTTTAATTATGCCATGGCGCCTCCGCTGGTAGGGCAAAGCTCTTAAGCCCCAGAGGAGGAACCACCCCTGGTTACAAGGAATGCTGCAGTCCAAATATTTAGTCCATTGATCTACCTCAGAAGCTCAGCGATTAGCACTGTGCAAAGGGCCTTATGCTGAATGCCCTGGTAATCCCAAATGCAGGAGATGGCGCCAAAATCAGGATTACGAATTATGCACAAATGCGACACCGACCTCCCATTTTTACCCTGTTTTAATTTCACCAAGTAATCCATAGTGAGGTGTTAACATGCCTCACCCAGGAAAAATCGAAAGCTCACGCAATTGGTAATTTCATGTACAGTATTCTTGCATTATTTTGTCCATGGCACTCAGAACAACTTTGTAGGTCAATTCTCGTACTGAGATGCATTAGTTAATCATTATAAATTTCAATGTTTTGATTAAAACCACACTGTACACTTTTTATCAGCGTTCCTACCTCTGCAGCCGAGACAAAAGAGTCCGTAGACGCAATACTCCGTGTATCCCGCAGACACAAGCCATCTGAGTTGTCCTTCACTGTGATATCTGTATCTTTATCTAAAGAAGAATAAAAGAAGCATTAGCACCCCAAAACAATGTTGGTACATGTATGAGCGAGCCCTACATAGAACTTAAACGTGAGCTAATTTTGCTCATAACAAACATACAAAAGTGCAGTAAAACAGGAAGGTGTCCTTAAGTATACGCCGCCCTGCAGCTGCAACATTCAGCAAACATTTGGATTTCTTTAAACAATATGAGACTGCTAGAGCAGCTACTGTTGCCCCAGGGGGGATGGAGTGGAAAGGGCTCTCCAACTATTCACTCTACTTAAGATATTAATAGCACAGTATTCTACTTCTTTACATTGTTCTATTTTTCTTTTTAATTTCTAAAATTCTGACATACAAAATGGTGTTATCTGAAAAAAGAGGCGCTTTTTAATTCTACCATGACATGTTTAACTTCTTCAAAGTAACCACTCTGAAGAAATAGATACTTTTGGCACATTTAAGATTTTTCGACCTTTGTTAAACTATGGTAGCTTTATAAGGTTTAGAACTATTTTATTGAGTTTATTTACACATTTCAGCTGAAGAATTCACTCAGGAACATGGCGATAGAAATCAATGTTGGAATCTACTCAGCTGATTCTGTCATTGTTAATTTATATATAATTAAGGTATATTTAGTAGAGGTAGGGTTGGAGAGGGGGGCATTGACTGATTCATACACATTCAGGCAATTACAGTCTGAACCGAATCAGGGGCCTTCATCGCACCAGGTGACATGCATTTTAGTATGGCATTATGTTGTTGAGAGGTGTTGGAACATCCATGATGTAGAGTTAGAAAATTCACCCTGATTTCATGTTAGTGCAGTAGCCTGGATTTTTTAGGATGCTAACGGAAAGTGGATGGATGGCAAATTATTTGTAAATCATTCATACTGGTCAACGGGATGGTATAACCAGTGATCTACACAGAGGTTGCACTTTCCTTGTCATACTTGGTTAACAAAAGAGTTTTCAGTTTCCAGAAGTTTCCTGTATCATAGGTACTTTATTTCTACTTTCTATATCAAATTAAGAGCATTCCAGATTACTGGACCTTGAACTCAGAGGGGCCTGTCCTTTTGGTACAGGAATTAAAATTTCAGTTAGAGGATCCAGGAGGAATTTGCAGATCTCAGGGCTCTGGTTGGTTGGTCTGTCTGGGACACAGGCTCATGGGGGTAGTCTGTACCCTACTCCAGTAAACAGTATGTATGGTTGTTGCAAAGTCATCATGTGCCCTGGGCACCCCCAGTTTTTTCTGACTGGTTAAGTGCATGATTAAGTGCATGATGCTTTACGCCAGATCTCTAGTGAAGCACAGCACAGAGTGCGCGGACTTGATTGAGGAAAGAGATATTAAAATGGCATTTATTACTGAAACGTGGACTGACGAAGCCTCGGGTCCTGACATTGTCAATGCAACACCCCCTGGGTTTCTATGTCACACCTTAAACAGACCAGTCAGGAAAGGTTGGGCATAGCCATAATGTATCACAACTCACTGAAGGCGGGTTTTTGTACAGCTTCTAACTCAGCCTGTGAGGCGCTCTCCTTTAGCCTCTCTCCGTCTGATCACCATACTTTTAAGGGCATCTTACTTTACAGACCCCCTGGGCCCAGAAACAACTTCCTTGCGTCCACTGGGAATCTGCTGGAAGCAGGTCTATGTTCAGACTCCTTTACGATCCTGGGTGATTTCAATTACCATCTGGAAGCACTCATGGATCCTGACACATTGGCTCTCAGACATGATGAAGAGTGGGGACCTCATTCAACAAGTGACAGGATCCACGCACATAGCAGGGCACACTTTGGATGGTATTTTTTCAAACCATTCTCAGCTCACATGTGCGGGCGTATTACCCCTTACATGGACCGATCATGCAGCTGTATTTTTCAAATTGACTTGTCCCGTTCTCGGTGTCGGCAAGGGGGGCACTAAGAGTCAAATTGAGAGTAGGGCATGGAATAGAATAGAGGGCAAAGACCTAGAGGCGGCGCTTACAGCAACTGCTGGTCCGTTACCTACAGGAATAGACGAGGCAACCACCTTCTACACAGACTGGGTGGGAACAGCATGTAACAAACTAGCCCCCATAAAACTCCGATCTCCCAAAAGATCTTAATCAACAGCACCTTGGTACACGGAGGAGCTGAGGAAACAGAAACTCATGTGTAAATCCCTCGAGCGGAATTGGAGGAAAAAATATGAGGAGTCAGACAGAAAGATATATAAACAGAGTATTGTCTCTTACAAGTTACTGATTTTCAATGCTAAGAAAAACTTTTATGCAAATCAAATCAATTTAGCAAAAAATACGGCAAAATAAATCTTTAAAACTATCATTTCTGGTCTCCCCCCCCGTCCAGCAAAAATCGAGGCAAATCAGGAACTATGCGAGGACATCGCAAGGTTCTTCCTGAATAAGGTGGAGGTCATTTTTTCGGCATTTAACCGCTCAAGTTCCGCAGAGCCTGAGGTCCTGCCGGGAAGAACAAGGCTAACTAATGACCCCCCCCCATGTCTTTGACAAATTTGCCGATATCTCATTAATGGATACTAAGAAACTCCTCAAGGCAGCGAGATCAGGTTCCCCCTTTGATCCCTGCCCGGTCTCGGTGATAAAACTCGCCCCGACTCCCATTGCCCTTACACTCACCTCCCTTTTTAATGCAATTTTTGAAACAGGGCATTTCCCAAAACAGTGGAAATTCGCTTCGATACTACCCCTGTTAAAGAAGCCAAATCTTGATCCCAAAGATCCAAATAACTTCCGACCGATTTCCCGACTTCCATTACCAGCTAAAATAATTGAGAAGGCAATGAATGTGCAATTTAGTGCCTTCCTACGTGATAACCAAGTGTTGGACCCTACGCAATACGGTTTTAGAGAAGGTCACAGCACCGAGTCAGCATTAATCAAATCCACGGAAGAGATTAGGGAAGCCCTGGATAAGGGAGGGAAGGCCGCCCTGGTGCTGCTCGACCTGTCGGCAGCCTTTGATACGGTCCATCATGACTTACTGATGGATCGTTTGTCGGCATGTGGGGTTCAAGGGAAAGCGTGGAAGCTCCTAAAATCATTTCTATCTGGCCGTTCACAAATAGTCGCGCTGGATAAATTTCACTCCAAGCCTTTTTCCCTGCCTTGCGGAGTGCCACAGGGGTCTTCGCTTAGCTCCCTACTTTTCAATGTGTACGTCTCATCACTTGCCTCACTGATCAGCTCCTTTGGTTTTAATCTAATATCCTACGCTGATGAGACACAGACCGTCGTGTCGCTGCGGCCAGGTCAGGGATCTGAACTAGATATTCAGTTCCACAACTGTATGGTAGCTGTGGGGAGTTGGATGACACAAAACTGCCTAAAATTAAATTCAAGCAAGACAGAGGTCATCCTCTTTGGGAATGACACCAATTTTTGGACCCCTAATATTTGGCCAATAACAATGGGCACTCTTCCTACACCAAGGAAGGTAAAAAACTTGGGCATCATGATTGATGACAAGCTTAATTTCGGTGACCAGATCAATACAATGTCATCTGCCACCTTCCATGTGCTTAGGATGATCAAAAATTCTCCCTTTTACCGGCTGACTGCCAACGAACAGTGGTCACGGCGCTTGTCCTGTCTAGGCTCGATTATTGTAATGCCCTCTATCTGAGCCTACAGGAACGCTTCATGAACAAACTCCAACTGCTGCAAAACGCGGCAGCAAGGTTGTTGTCTGGCACACCCAAATTTGCACCCATTTCCAAGGAAATTAGTAAACTTCACTGGTTGCCGGTCAGGAAACGGGTGCGCTTTAAAGCCCTGTGTACAGTTTAAGGCTCTGCAAGGCTTAGGCCCGGAGTATCTGAAACAGAATATTCAATGGTACCGGCCGAAAAGGACCCTGCGTTCCATGGAAGCCAAATTGGTGAGAGTACCACTTACAAAAAAAGCCTCCTGGGGCGGAAGAAGCTTTGTCTTGCGCGCTGCAAAAGCTTGGAACGACCTTCCTTTTTACTTGAGAAACAGCACAGATCTCCTGATATTTAGGAAGAGTCTACAGACTTGGCTTTTTAACCTGTCATAGCAGTCTACCGTTTCTTTACCCAAGGGATAACAACTAGCGCCAGGACACCTCCGGGTAACCGATGCGCTTTATAAGTTCCTATAACATAACTGGTACTGGTGGTAACGGACTCTGACTGACCCTGGGCTCTGCCTAACCAGGCCCAGGGCCAGTGCAATGCTGAAAAGACACTTAGAATACAGTGACAACACCTACATACACTAGGGTACACTATGGGTTAGGGTACCCCTAAGATTGGCCTACCCTATAAGGCCCTAGTACATAATGGGGCAGGGGGATTGAAACTACCTCTAAGTCCCAGGCATATAATAGGGCATGGCAGTTTAGAGGCCAGTAGCCTTTCCGCACTTGCATGTGTGCACTGCTGAAGCCTGAGGTCAGTTTAAAAGCAGCCCTGTGTTGCAGGACAAACTTATAAAATGCAAATTGTGCCCAAACTCGACTTTGGTGTTTGGGGCACTTAAAAATTAATAAACCACAATATTTAGGCACATTCGGTATCCCCAGGAACTCCCCTAGTTTTCCCATGGGTGGGGGTCAGGTACTTATAAGGAGGACCCTTATAAGATAGGTTTTATATGCCCTGGGGTTAGTGAATTTGCACATTTCCCTTCCCACATTGCAGTAAAGTGCTTCCCAAAATCAACTTTTGTGCTAGGAGCACTGTGGATTCAGGATCGGCAATATTTAGACACATTCAGAACCCCTAAAGTCTCCCCTAGGTGTTCCAGGGGTGGGAGGTCCTGTAGAAATAGGCAGGGTCCTTATAAAATACGTTTTATAGGCCCCGGTGTTGGAGAAAGTACTGAGTTCACTTTCCCCATTGCAGATCCATAGCCACATAGTTTAACATGGCAAGAAGTTATTATCTAATAATTCCCGCCTGGAGAATCATTAAAATATCATTCAAGGACTTACTAGAATGGTATTGATAAATTCAACAATATGCTATTGTTGAATTTATCCTAAAATGTACAGACAAGAAGTTATAAGACTTTGTCTGTAAGCCAAAATTCAGCCTTCCAGTGATCTGGCCTGATTGGTCAGAGTTAAGTGGATTAGCCAGGCTGCTTTGATGAGGTGATGAGTAGCCCCTGGGGTTAGAGAGCCATTCTAGGAGGGCCGAGTTCTGCTACTTAGAAATGGCAGAGCAGGGGGAGGGGTTGTAAACAATAATCTTCAATAGAAGGAGGAGACAGGCAGGAGAAGCCAGTTTCACTTACACCCCTACTCTTTGAACCCAGCCAGATGGCAGGATTAAGGAAGGAATGAGCAGATGCAAGGGAGAATATGAAGATGAACCATCCTGGAGGTTGGTTTAGCCAGCTCTTGCCTCTCTGCTGAAAAATCAGCCATGTTGAATTTGGAGAAACGGTGTTCTCTGGGAGACTATAGTGCCACACTTTGGAGGATAAGGTCATACTCCGGGCTATTGCCCTGCACCTCATTGGACAGGAGTGCCCTCCTGCTTGACCCAGAGAACTTGGGATAAGTATCTGAGAGGGGCAGAGCCTCTCAGATCTGCTGCTTGAAACAAGAAGAAGGGTCCACGCTGAGAAGTTTGATTTGCACCAACCAGGCCCTGCACTCTGAAGACTGCGCCTGCTGCACAATCTGGAACTACAGCCCTGTTGAATACCCTGCCTCAAAAGGACTAAAGAGTGGACTTCCTGCAAACTACAGGTTAACAGAGCTCATCTGGACAATCACTACCAAGAATCCTCAGCCTGGATTAGAACCAGTGGATTTATAAGGGTTATGTCCAAATGGATTGTGGGAAGTCCCAAACTTTCAAGGACCATCTTGGAGCTGCCAGACCCTTGGAATAAGTTTTGGACACTTTGGGACCCTCAAAGGAACTTCAGGAAGAAGTTCCAGAAGTTTGTGGGAAGTTTGGAGCAACTTTGGGAAAAAGCTCAATAAGTTGACAGACTCAACCTGGCCAGCCAAGCCAGCGACCCTCAACTGCGAGCTGGCCTGCCATCCAGGTTTGTTCCGCTGAAAAGCTCCGGAGGTCCGACTTCCAGAGTTTTACCGGGATTTGGCTCAAACCCAAGCCTGCGAACCCTCAACGAAGCCAGCCTGGTGAAGAGCAGCAAGGGACCCCTGAAGATAAAGCTCTGTAAAAGTTTCTAAGTCCGAACGCAGGAAAGGTGACCGGGAGCAACAGTGAAAGTCAAGCCGTCCACCTTCAACCGCGAGCCGGTCTAGATCTCTGGTTCATCCTGCTGGAAAGCTCCAGAGGTCTGACTTCCATACGTTTGACCGAGAGCTTGTCGCAAGGCAAGCCGGCGACCCCCTCACCGAATCTAGACTGGCTGAGAGCTTTGAGGGACCCCGTGAAGAAAAGCTCCAGAAAAGTTTGAAGTCAGAAGGTAAAAACTTTGACCGAGACCTACCACGAGGGGTAGCCGCGCAGGGCTCCAAAGTGGTCAGCCTGAAACTTTGACTTTGTCCCAGTCTAGCGCGACCAGATGTCCCAATAGGCGCTATAGGTTTCAATGTGCTTTATAATGCTAAATCTTTAAAAATTCATATCCCCGGTTCCCTACATTGGATCTTTTTCGTTTTAGTGTCATTTTAAAGATAAAAATATTTTCTATGTATATAAATTGGTATTAGATTTTTTTGGGTGTGTTGCATCTTAATTATTTACTGAGTTGGTGTTTTTGAATGCTTTACATACCAGTCTCTGAAGTTAAGCCTGCCTGCTCGCAACCAAGCTACCAAGGGTTGAGCATGGGAATAATTTTCTGAGACCTATTCTGAGCTCTAGACTGTGTTATTGGCCTTATTGCCAGTGGCAGATGCATATTTGACACTACTAATAATCCACATTCCAACATTTGGTGCTCAATGGTGTGGATGAGGACTTGTGTTTAAAAAGTACATCTTTCAGTAAAGTGAATGACGATTTTAAAAATTCTCTAAATTGTCTTAGAACAAAACTTTAGAGTTTGATTTTTGGAATTTGGACTAAACTGTTTTTAATCCATTGTTTTGATTTTTCCCAAAATTGTTCTAAGTCTGCTGTGCTAGTTGTTGTGACCCAAAATTAGGGAACCATAAAGCTGGACCTGGATAAACTGTCTAAGTTCAGGATGGCTGATCTTAGGGCACAGTGTAGGCTTAGGGGGCTGTCTACTTCCAACAAGATTAGGAAGGCAGGGTTGCTTAAGTCCCTTAGGGGCTGGGGTAGCTGGGGAGATGAAAGGGGGATAGAGGGTGTTCCCTTCAACCTCAACCAGCAGGGTGAGGATGGTGCCTCTTTCATTTTCTCCAGTGTTAGCCATATGATTCCAGATGGCAGGAGGGGGAAGGGTCCCTGCAGGGAGAGGAGGCCAAGTCCTATACTCACATGAGGCAATGATTTGTTGAGAAATTTGGTTTAATCCCAGAGCAGTACAGGGTGAAGATCAGAGTCACCCAGCAGGTGAGTACAAAGTCATGGATAGACTTTTTGGACATCTCACAGTAGACACTGGAAGGCTGGATTGTTGGTAACAATGTTGTCACATATGAGGGACTGTATAGTTTGTTTTTGAAAGAACATATTTTGACTCATTGTGCAGAAGAGAAGTTACGCCAGTACCTAGTGGACTCAAAGATGTCTAGAGACCTAGTCAAGGCAGCTGATAAGTGGGTTAGAAGCCGGGTTTCCACACAGCACCGGGGGGGGGGGGGGGTGAGTGACCAGAAGAAAGGAGGACAGGTCCCTCCCCAGGGGAAAGCTCAGGGAAAAGAAGGTCAAAAACAGAAGGAGTCCTCCAAAGACCCACAAAAACCTGAACAAGAGGGGGAGCCCGAGCCAACCCAAATTCAAAGGTAGAGGGTATCAGGGAAAGAATAGTAGGTCCTTTGATCCCGTAAAGGTGGGTAAGTGCTTTGATTGTAACCAGCCAGGGCACAAAAAGGGAGATGCTGTCTGCACCAAGAAGCCCCCCCACTAAGGGGCCATCCCCAGGGATTGCCAGTGTAAGTGTGGAGGTGGAGAGTGGTGCCCCAGAGAGGGGTAGGCAGGTGGTAAAAGCAACCTTAGAGTCCCGGGGGGGTGAATAATGCAACCCTTGCTGCCTTACCTCCAAACATGGATAAGTACAAGCAGTGGCCTAAAGTTATTGGGGCTGAGGTGGAGGCTATCAGAGACACAGGGGCTAGTGCAACTATGGCCCTGGACAAACTGGTGCCTCAGAAGAGGTTGCTACATGGCGAGTTTCACCAGGTGACCTATGCAGACAGCACTACTAAACTCCATCCTAAGGCTGTGTTGGATTTGGAATGGGGAGGCGTGAGGCTCTATGAAGATAGCTGTGTATCCTGTGCTCCCAGTCCAGTGTTTACTGGGCAATGACCTCGAAGCATCTGAGTGGTCAGAAACGGAGAGGGGTCTCCATATGAAAATATTGGAGCTCCCTGAGCGGGTATGTGATGTGACTAGGTCACAGACTATCCAGAAGGGAAAGGCTGGACACTTGGACCCTGGAACAAAGGGCCAAGCATCCAAGACAAGGGTACTGGGCCTGGTGAGCCAGCCCAGGGAACTCCAGAGGTGCAGCAGGAATCTAACCCTGATGGGGAGGATCTTACCTCTGAGGGAGGGACTCCATCCCTGCCAGAGCTGTCAGATTTGGCAGAACTGACAGGAGCAGGTGGACCCTCCAGAGAGGAGTTCAGTAAGGGACAGAGAGAGTGTCCCACCCTTGAGAGCTTGAGGCGGATTGCCACTAAGCAAGAGGAGGGGATGACAGTGGGTTTCACAGAATCGTATACTGGGAAGATGTACTGCTTTATCCTGAGGCGAGAAACCTCAAGGAGGGGGCCACCAGGAGGTTGGTGTTGCCCCAGAAGTACAGAGAGTTCATCCTGACTTTGGGTCATGATATCCCCTTGGCAGGACATTTGGGGCAGACAAGGACATGGAACCGGTTGGTGGACCATTTCTACTGGCCCCATATGTCTGAAAAGGTAAAGGAGTTTTGCAGCTCCTGTGTCACCTGTCAGGGCAGTGGCAAGGCAGGGGTCAAGACAAAGGCTCCCTTAATACCACTGCCAGTGGTCGGGGGTTCCCTTTGAAAGGGTGGGGATGGACATTGTTGGTCTCCTGGACATACCTACTGCATCATGGAATAGGTATAGCTTGGTGGTAGTGACCATGCCACTAGGTACCCTGAGGCAATACCTCATAAAACCACAGATGCTCCTGCAGTGGCTGGAGCACTACTTGGTGTGTTCACCAGAGTGGGTTTTCTGAAAGAGGTGGTGTCAGATAGGGGCACAAACTTTCTGTCTATCTATCTGACTGCTATGTGAGATGAGTGTGGTGTCAACTACAAGTTCACTATCCCCTATCACCCCCAGACAAATGGTCTGGTGGAGAGGTTCAACAAGACCCTGAAGGGCATGACCAATAGGTTGTCTGAGAAACTCAGGAGGAGACGGGATGTTCTCCTCCCATGCCTACTGTTTGCATACAGGGAGGTTCCACAGAAAGGGGTTGGTTTCAGTCCCTTTGAGTTGTTTGGTCACCCTGTGAGGGGGCCATTGTGCCTGCTGAGAGAGTCTTTGGAGAAGCCTCTCAAAGAAGCAAAGGAAAATGTGCTTGACTATGTGCTAGGCCTGAGATCACGAATGACCGAGCACATGTACAAGACAAGCAGGAAACTGGAGGCTTGACAGGCGCTCATGAAGCACTGGTATGAACAGAAGGGTACTATGCCTGAGTATACTCCAGGACATTTGGTGTGGGTGTTGGAGCCTGTGGCTCCCAGGGCTCTCCATAACAAATGGATTGGGCCCTATCCAATCTTGGAAAAGAAGGGTGAGGTTACCTACCTGGTCGACCTTGGTACCCCCAGGAACCCTCATAGGGTCCTGCATGTGAACAGATTGAACCCCCACCTTGACAGGGCGGATCTGACAATGTTACTGGTCAATGATGAGGGAGTGGAGGAGGAAACTGAACCAGTGCCTGACCTCCTCTCCAATAATGTGCAAGATGGGTCAGTGGAGGGAGGGGTACTCTCTCCCAAATTGACAGATCAGCAGCAGCACAGAGACAACAGGCAGGTGCTGGAGCTGTTTGCTGGCCTCTTCTCTTTGACCCCAGGCATCACTGAGTGGTGTGTTTTTTCCACATTGACACTGGTGACAGCCTACCTGTCAAAATAAACTGTACAGGTTGTCTGACCATTTCAGAGGCAGCATTAAGGCTGAGGTAGCTAAGATGCTGGAGTTGGAGATAATTGAACTGTCTGAAAGTCTTTGGGCCAGTCTAGTGGTGCCCAAACCTAATCTCCAGGGGGGGGGGGGCAACAAAATTAAGGTTCTGTGTGGACTACAGAGGACTGAATGCAGTCACAAAGATTGATACTCACCCTATACCTAGAGCTGATGAGCTCATTGACAGGTTAGGGGCTGCTAACTACCGGAGTACATTTGACTTGACTTCAGGATACTGGCAGAGTGCCCTCACAAATGGAGCAAAGGAGAGGTCAACATTCTCCACACCAGAGGGACATTATCAGTTCAAGGTAATGCCCTTTGGCTTAAAGAATGCACCTGCCACCTTCAAAAGGTTGGTGAACAGGGTCTTCTCTGGGTTAGAGCAGTTCAATGCAGCTTATCTGGATGATATAGCTGTATACAGTTCAACCTGGGGGGATCACTTAAGCCACCTGAGGGTAGTGCTTCAGGCCATCCAGCAGGCAGGCCTGACTATTATGGCAAGTAAGTGCCAAATAGGGCAGAGTTCTGTGGTGTATCTGGGCCACCTGGTAGGTGGAGGCCATGTGCAGTCTCGCCAGGCCAAGATTCAAACTATTTTGGATTGGGCAGGTCCTTTTACCCAGACTCAGGTCAGGGCATTCTTTGGACTCACTGGGTATTATGGAAGGTTTGTTCAAAATTATGGGACCATTGTGGGGCCCCTAACAGAACTGACTTCTAAGAAGAGGCCCCAAAAAGTGGATTGGACCCCAGAGTGTCAGAAGGCTTTTGACACTTTAAAAGCTGCTATGTGTTTAGCACTAGTGCTGCTGGCCCCTGACTACACAAAGGAATCTGTGGTTCAGACAAAAGCTTCAGAACAAAGGATTGGGGCAGTGTTGTCTCAGTTGAATGAAGAAGGCCTTGATCAGCCAGTTGTCTTTATTAGCAGGCAACTTCTTCCCAGAGAGCAGAGGTGGAGTGCCATAGAGAGAGAGGCTTTTGTTGTGGTTTGGTCCCTGAAAAAGTTGAGACCATATTTGTTTGGGACTCACTTTCGTGTTCAAACTGACCAGAGGCCTCTCAGATGGCTCATGCAGATGAGAGGGGAGAATCCCAAGCTGTTAAGGTGGTCCATTTCCCTACAGGGAATGGACTTTACAGTAGAACACAGACCTGGGGTTGCACGTGCAAATGCTGATGGACTTTCCAGGTTTTTCCACTTAGCTGATGACTGCCAGGGTGTAGGTTAGTAACCATCACCTTTCATTTGGGGGCGAGGGGGGTGGGGATATGTTGCAAAGTCATCTTGTGCCCTGGGCACCCCCATTTTGTTTTGCCTGGTACTGGTGGTAACTGACTCTGACTGACCCTGGGCTCTGCCTAACCAGGCCCAGGGCCAGTGCTATGCTGAAAAGACACTTAGAATACAGTGAAAACACCTACATACACTAGGGTACACTATGGGTTAGGGTACCTCTAAGATTGGCATGGCCTCCCTTATAAGGGCCTAGTACATAATAGGGCAGGGGATGGAAACTAAGCTTAAATTCCTAGTATATAATGGGGCATGGCAGCTTAGAGGGCAGCACCTTTTCCACACTTACACGTGTGCACTGCTGAAGCCTGAGGTCAGTTTAAACGGGCAGGAGAAGCCAGTTTCATTAACACGCCTACTCTTTGAACCTAGCCAGATGACACGATTAAGGAAGGAATGAGCAGATACAAGGGGGAGGTAGAATATGGAGATTAACCTTCCTGGAGGTTGGTTTAGCCAGCTCTTGTCTCTCTGCTGAAAAATCAGCCATGTTGAATTTGGAGAAATGGTGTTCTATGGGAGACTATAGTGCCGAACTTTGGAGGATATGTTCATACTCTGGGGTGTTGCCCTGCACCTCATTGGAGAGGAGTGCCCTCCTGCCTGACCCCAAGAACTTGGGATAAGTATTTGAGAGGGGCAGAGCCTCTCAGATCTGCTGCTTGAAACCAGAAGAAAAAGAAGGGTCCATGCTGAGAAGTTTGATGTGCACCAACCAGGCCCTGGACTCTGAAGACTGCGCCTGCTGCCCAATCCGAAACTACATCCCTGTGGATCAAACCTGCTTCAAAAGGACTAAAGAGTGGACTCCCTGCAAGCTACAGGTTAACAGAGCCCACCTGGACCATCACCACCAAGAATCCCCAGCCTGGAGTAATACCAGTGGATTTGTAAGGGTTTTGTCCAAGTGCTATATAGTGCTAAATCTTTAAAAATTCATATCTCCGGTTGCCTACATTGGATTCTTTTCATTTTGGTGTCATTTTAAAGATAACAATATTTCCTACTTTTATAAATTGGTGCTGGATTTTTATTGTGTGTTGTGTCTTAATTATTTACTGAATTGGTGTTTCTAAATGCTTTACATACCTGTCTCTGGAGTTAAGCCTGCCTGCTCGCAGCCAAGCTACCAAGGGTTGAGCATGAGAATACTTTTCTGAGACCTATTCCAGCCCTAGACTGTGTTAGTGGCCTTATAGCCAGTGGCAGATGCATATTTGCCTCTACTAATAATCCACTTTCCAACAATGGTGCACAGGATTTTGAGTGCTATTTCAGCATTTAATGTGACCCAATAGGTGGCTTTCATGGCCGGTGTACGGTGGTTCCATCTTTTTAGAATGAGGCTCATTCTTGTTACCTAGGATTGCACCTGCTGATTCTGTGGGTAAAGCCATTGTGGACTATATTCCAGAAGACAAATAACACCATTACCAAAGCTCTTTTTAGCTCGACTGGACTACGGCAACTCCCTCTACGCCGGAACCACAGCCAAACTTCAAAAAAGACTCCAACGCATCCAGAACGCCTCAGCTCGACTCATCCTGGACATCCCCCGACACAGCCACATCGCCGGACACCTGAGAGACCTGCACTGGCTCCCCGTCAGCAAGAGAATCACGTTCCGACTCCTCACCCACGCACACAAAGCTCTCCACAACCAAGGCCCCAGATACCTCAACGACCGTCTGACCTTCTACACTCCCACCCGCCAGCTACGATCGACCAACCACGCCTCGCCGCCGTCCCCCGCATCCGAAGAGCCACAACGGGAGGAAGATCCTTCTCCTACCTGGCTGCCAAGACGTGGAACTCCCTACCCATCCACCTCCGCCTTACCCAAGACCACCTCTCCTTCAGGAAGCAACTCAAGACCTGGCTGTTCGAACAGTAGCGGACCCCCTCCCCCAAGCGCCTTGAGACCCTCCGGGTGAGTAGCGCGCTATACAAATGCTTGATTGATTGATTGATTGATACATACCTTAAATATACACCTGCGCTAGCACTGCATTGCCTATTTATAATTTACATTTCATCAGGATTACTCACGTGTGCCGTGTTAACACACAACATTGTCAAATTATATTGGTTACTATGGTGTGTTAGCTGATAAAAAACTGTTTTTTGGGGTTTATTTTCCTCTTTTTTTGTCTGTCTCTTTAAGGCCTTATTGTGATGTTTTTTCCTATATGTTGATTATTTTGTAATTATTTGGTTCAACATATTGATTTCTTTATTGAATGACTTGGATAGGCACGCTATTTGTATACAGCCTTGAAAAGTCCCAGTCTTGCACGCAACAGGGGGCAAAACACATGTTGGCCGGTCCTACCTCACAAATTTTTACATAATGCCAATGATGTCTGAAGAGCCCTAAGGATTACAATAAAAATACTAAAATAGAATAATAAAATTACTTTGTTTTACCTAATATAAATGGAATAACCGGAATATTACTTTGAAACTAAGATGCATACGTTTGTTTCGACTAACCTATACCTTTATTCACTGTTCTAAATTGTTCTGTGAGTTTTCAGGGGTATGGCCCACCTATAGGGTTAGTCCTCAGTATACGCGACACAGCCCTGTCCAGGAGACGTAGACACCGAGGATTATTACCCTGAGTACAGATTTCACACCCTTCCTGGGTAGCATTCGCACTTTAGGAAACCTCATTTATTTATTCAAGTTTAAAATAAAGTTAGGTAACTTTTAACCAGTAGAGTTGCCTATAATTCACCCAGAAGTCTACAGAGCTTAAACGTAGATAAGCAAATGCCTCTAGTCACAACCATTCTGCTACAAATATGTCCACCATTTCAGTGAAAGCGTTTCCTCATGCACTAATGCCTTTATTTCTCTCAATACAACATACTACACTTGGCGACCAGGATACTGAACTGGATCAGCAGAGGATCACCCGACCATGTGCGTAATGGCCTTGCTAATAGCACTTTTAAAAACTTTAGCTTAATTGTGCTACTTTATAAGCAGTATGGTAGGAGCATCAGCACAAAAGCATTTCCACCACAGGATTTCAGAGCTCGTGCTTCCGGCCTTGGAAAGCAGTGCAGTGCATTCTCTGCGGTGTACTGGCATTTGGTTCGGGTTACCTTAACTTCAGACATTACACATGAGCTTTCAGAGTCTGTTTTATTTCCAGGCTACAGAAGTGTTCAGCTACCTAATGTCAGCCATATCAGTTACTGCTGCCTCACTTGAAGGCTGTTACACAGAACCGTGGCTAGAGGCCAACTCAACCCAAATGGTTTATTCACCACTTCAGACGTTTACAATTCAGACTCGCTCGCTCTCAGTTTAAGAGTGTTTATGGTGCTTACTGGTCACTCTTTTGGACAGTGGACAAATGTGCTTAAGTGTATTTACTCTTTATCTTTTTAAAATGCAATAAACTGAGTTATGTGACATTCACTGCGCAGTAAAGTCGTCCCTCTAGAACCGCTACAAAGGAAACATATGGTTCGGTTCTTAGGTGAATACAAAGCCCCTGTTCCAATAAATCGACTACTAGGCCAACGTTTCATTTGTTGGGATTATGTATAGTTTCTATTTGGAGTTTGGAATCAGAATCACAAAAATACATTTATTTTTTTTAAATCACTTTCATCAAATGTGTTCATCTTCACAGAATGTTCTCCTTTTTTTCCTTTAGTCAAAAATAGAAAGGTATTATGCATGTCTCCTCTAGTAGATAATAAAAAATGTAGGGATGCAACGAATTAGTAAAACGCAGCCCAACTACCAGGTAAGCTCATTCAGAAGTAAAGACAACCGTTTAACAGTTACCCAGGAGTCTAACGTACACAGAGACATTTGAAAGGCCAGTAAATAAGACTATTGGAAAGTGTAAACAGTGATTGCTAATATTATCTAGAAAGAACCGGCACCCATTTTGTGTGCAACACCCAGGGGCGTAGCTTGGTCAGTAAAATTGGGAGGGGTGGGGGGCTTCAAATTTCCCAACAATCACGCTGGCATATCTTGCTAAGATATATTATGAGAAGCAGGGCGCGAGGGGACTAGGGGCAGTGGAAAGGAGAGCAGTGCGGATTGTTGGAGTTACTTCAAAGACAACCCAACATATCACGGAACGCAGTGCAGCAGCCACAAATGCTGAGCTGCTTTGCATGACACGCGGGAGCAGGAGAGTGCATATGTACAGAGATATAGCACTCTCCTCTCCATAGCACCAGTGCAGAATTTTGGTGCCATTTGTCAAGCACACACCTTTGAACCATAGTGCAAGGGTGTGTGTGAGAGTCTAGTATAGGTTTTGTACTGGAAGGGTTCCGTCCCAGTACAAAATACTATGCCTAGACAAGTTTAAAACGTTTCCTACTTTACATTTGTGCTGTACAGTGTGGCACACATGCAAAGTTAGAAAAGAAAGGATAAATGAAAAATTTCGCCTTTAAATCCTGCTTTCAAAAGGCGTTAATTTTGACACAAAACCCTGTATTAGTTTTTGGCAGATAGGGTTTTGCGTCAAAAAGCATGTGGTTGCATGGGAACGCCCATGTAATGGCCCCTTATGCTGAGTAAAGCAAAACAGCACTTCATGTTACTTTGCGTTACTTTTAGGCAATTTCCAGTGCAAAACAAGTTTTGCGCTGTAAAGTAAATAATGAAAATGTTGGTAAATCTGCCCCAATAAGTTGTAAAGAAACCAACAGTTTTAAGAACTGAGAGAGAGAGAGAGAGAGACATAGAGAGAGTGAGAGGGAGTGTGTGTGTGTAAAAATCCTAGGTGAAATCCGACCACCATTTCACCATACTAGACTGAAAGCACCTGTACCAAACAATTTTCTAGAGAATCCATTTTTGGGGGGGGGGGGGTTAACACCCCAACACCCTCTCTGAAGGTACGCTCCTGGCAACACCACTCCTCTGCAACAGGGCTAGCTGAAATATAACTCATATTCGTTATGGGGGCCACTTAACATATATATCCAGGGACCAGTATTTCTGTCCTCACCAAGAGGCACTCTCAGGCCCACCCTGCATAAAATGAAGCGTCCTTGCCGGACCCAGGCCTTCATGTATGTACAGTGGTGCTCCCAGTATCTGGCCTCCTGGGAGCAGAAGCAGAAAGAACGCTGCAGCGCTGATCTTTTCCTCAGATCCTGGGAAAAGGGGCCCCCCTAAGCATCGGTTCCTATGGAGATGGGGAACCAGGGGAATCTTCAATGGTTGGGGAGTTGGGCAATATTTAGTTGCATCGACCCCCAGAGACTTGGCACCTAGGGGATAAATTAAACATTGCAGCAGAGGGCTATGTGTTCCGTTTCCTGCCTGGTGCCCTCAGGGATTCAACTACTCTGGACCTTTTTTCTGGCCATATTGGACCACTCCACTGGATTTTCATGTAGTTTTGCTCTTAGAGGCCTGCTTTAGCCACCAGGAGCATTTTCCTCCTGGCCTCCAACTTCTCCTTTTCTTTGTGGCACTCGTTTTCATTGCTCTCCCTCAGATGAGGCAACGCTCAGGGTGTGCCCTTTAGCCCCAGGTGTGAGACCTGTCCTCTGTCTGAGCTCCTGATACCGGTCTTCGCGGAGGGCTTCCTTAGCAGCCCCTCCGCAGTCTGCCAGCAGAGGACTCTCCTTGAGGCACTCCCCAAGCCCCATGGCTTAGACGTCAGCAGTTGAGTCTGAATGGAGGTCATCTATCAGCAGGACCAATCCACAGGTGAACCCTTCAGGATCCTCTCCAACAGTTCCACTCCCTCTACTATACCTCAGATGGTGTAAGGGGAGCAGCACCACAGGCCCTGGAGAAACACTCCAAGTCCCTGGGTGCCAGCTGGAGCCTGAAAATCCTTAAGTCCCTTCTTGCAGTGGAGTCAGGGGGCTTCTTCTTCCAGATGGGTATTCCTTCGGCAGCATTGCACTCAGGTCTAGAAAGTTCAGAAAGTTCAGAACAGTCTTTCCTTTGTTCAGGGCTTTTTAAGTGGGTGTGGAAAGTTCTAGAAGGTAGGCCCCTCTGCCTAAACCTAGGGTGCCACATCACCACTCCACCCATGCCCCAACCCTCCTGCACAGCACTCAGTGACCTTCCAACATGGCTGCTTGAAGTGGTCTGTTGAAAGCCATAGCTGCCTGATTCCTACCCTCTAAAACTTCAAAAAGGAGCCCCTCCTCTGATTGACACCAAAAGTATGGCTGACCTCCTGCCTGACTACAGGGAAACAATAAGCTGCAGGATGCCTTTTCCTGAAAAGACCAATTGACCAGTAACAATTCAACCTGTACTGGACCCTGCTGCTGGCCGCTGTTGGAATGAGTCATGGCCCCTTAGAGCTGCTCCAGAAACCCGAAAATGTTTGGGCTTAGAAAATTGTTGGATGTCCAAGAACTGCAGAGCATCAGCACAGTCTCACGGAAAAGGTGTTCAATCTCAATGCACCATCACTGGATATAGCTTCATGCCTGCCCCGCTGGAGGTTTTTGAACTTTATAAAAAAGGCTAAATCAGAAGGTAAAACCTTTGACCGTGACAAACTCATTTGGGTGTATCTGACCTGCGGTCAGCCTGAAATCGCACATAGGTCCTTGTCTACCGCTTGCATAGACTATCATTAGCCCTTATTGATTTTTGGTGCTAATTTTACTTAAAATTTAGAAATTCATATAACAGGTTGCCCTTATTGATTTTTGTTTTGGTGTCAATTTTTATTCATATTTATTACTGTTTTGGTACAACATAACTACATTACACACTGCCCCAGGTTAAGCCTGTGTGTTCTGTTCTGTGCCATGGCTACCGAGAGTTGAGCTCAGGTTGATTTAGTGATTTTTGGAGTTCACCCTTAGAGCGACCGAATATCCCATAGTAAGAAACTACTTTCTTGGACATGTATGCTGATGTCCTCATCTATTAAGCAAATGCATCCAATGAAAGCTAACAACATGTTAAAAGTCTATAATTTCCGAAAGAATACGGAATGAAAAATGTTTCCTATCAAACTCAACCGTAACAGGGAAATTTGAGTTCCAAAAGCCCCAGGGAACAAAATACTGTAGAATCTGCAAAACGTTATCAGCAATAATTTGTAATATACTTCAAAGGGAGATGTAATATTGACCTGCATAAGGCATAATTCAAACATTCAAGGCCGATAGGGGAAAATGTCACTATTTACTGATGGTATTTTATTCATTATTTCTATCACTGTGCATGTTCCCATTTCTAAGATCTAGACGGGAAGAAATGTTTGTGAAGGTAGTGAGCTTGAGTATCCGTCATCGGCAATGGTATGTCTTCAAATGACATCGCTCCTTCCCTTTTGTGTTCCATGTCTTTCATGGCATGAACAGTATCCATATATATGCATTTTGACAGCATCTATGGTTTAGATGTGCTAATACGGCAAGTCTGAATTGATAGTTCAGTTGGTGAAAGTATTTTCGAGGGAGGAAACACAATTGTTGCATATGTGTTGTTAAATGGATGCATGCTATTTGTGTTTTGCCAAGATGTCTCGAATTTTGTGTGCGCCTTGCCAGTACAGTACCCAGACTATGTGATGGTTCCCACCAAAAGCTGAGATTGTTATCCCCTTGGCTTTGGAGCATTTGGTCTTCAGACTGTCTTCCTGTGTGACTTCAAACTGGGCCTTTTGCCTCTGGCAACTCCGCTGCAGCTCTCCTACTTTGCTTGCTACATTATAGTGGTGCATTCATGAGCAGTTCTGGACAGCTGCCTCACTGTGCAGACCTCCATTCCACCACTAAGCTTAGTGCATGACCTCTGCTCCCAGGCAAGGTTATCTTGGGAGACAAGGGTTCACCCACACCACCTCAATAGTGAGCAGAGCTGCAGATTCAGACTCCCCCTTTCAAACATTTGTGGCAGGTGGGGGAGAAAACTTCCCAAGCCAATGCCATCTCAGAAATCGTGAGGGAGGTGGGACTGCTTACTGAAGATTCGGCTCCACGACTTACTCACGCTCTGCAGGCATTTCTCAAAGGTTGGCTGCCACAGGTGCGTGGCCAGCCAAGATGCCGATTGGAAGCGATTCACGGTGGCTACGCTGCCACAGCCACAATATTGAGAGACGGCTACAGTTTTACCTGCACCAGAGACAGGGGACAGTCACAGGATGAACTGAGGAATGAACGTGAACGCTGTTTTGGTGCCGGCATCATGATCTGAGGGAAGATTGCCCGGATCGTTGAGCGGACGGCGTCGCACAAGATGGTGGCCCCCTGGCCCTAATGGCAGAAACTGTAAACGGGAGATTCTGAGGCCCTTTCATAGGCCACCGGAAGAGTGAGAGCGACCCCCGGGTGGTGGACGCAGCTCTGGCACACTTGACGAAGAGAGGCACGGACTATCAAACCTGCTGGTGGTGAGCGCCTTTGCAGTGGGCAGTTGACACAGTGATCAGCGCTCCCGCTGCACCTTCGGCGGTGGCGGAGAGGTGAGGGAGCGACCCGATACAGAGCAGTGCCCTGGTCTGGAGCACGAGGAATCCCAGTAGGCACATCACGGGATGAGGTAAGGGGCACATATAAGGCTAACCAGGGATTGCCTGACCCTGTCATGGCAGACTGTGTGTGACATAGGCGGTCGCTGAACGAAGAGGACAACGCCGGCCCCTTTCCTCGTGATAGAACACAAGCAAGAATAGAGACTATGCCGGGGGATCCTTAAAATTTACTGGCCGGTTGGAGGCTCTTGGAGGTCGAGGGAGAGCAATGCCTGCAATGCCTGACTAACATGGTGACACTGGTTGTGATCTATGCAGCATAGCATGAGACACCCTCAGAGTTCTGCAGATCCCACCATGGAACCGACCTGTTAGGGCATCTTTATGAGGTACTGGTCAATCCTGGGTCGGTGTAAAGAAGGCCCCAAGGCGTGGAAGCTGAACGCTCGTATTCACATATAACAGACGAAGCGGCAACCCTTGCGCATGAGTGCCACAACGGGGAGTGGTGGGCAGCCGGCCCTGGGGGATGCAATGCCCCGTTAAAGCCGGTGGGCCACCGAGGACCACATGTGGCAAGCCCACGTGTGGTGGGGAGACCCTGGGCCCACCAACATCACCTTAGGAATAGACAGCCTTTATGCCACCGAAAAATATAACGAACAGGGTGTCTAACTACTTCACACCGACAGAGAAGAGGGACCATCGGGAGTCCCCAGAGACGGAGGGGATGATGGCACTCACTAAAGAAGACCTGCTCTCCTCACTGAAGGAATTTAAAACAAAACTCCGGACGGAACTCAAAACAGATATAGATGAACTGAAGGCGGATTTAAATACACAACTGAATTACCTCCAACAAGATGCGGGCTCCGCGGGGTCTAGGGTCCCAGACCGGGAAAGCAAGTCTCTCGAACTGAAACAATGCACAAAAGAATTGAGCAATACTACACAGGAGCTGCGGAGCAAGTTGCAGATGGCGATATTAAAAACGGAAGACTTGGAAAATAGAGCCCTATGGGATAACATCCGGATCCAAGACCTGGAAGGTCCGGATCTGGAGGCATTCATTGTGGGCCTCTTCGTGGAAATCCTTGGTGATGAACAGCTCAAGAGTGAGATGGAGAGGATTCATTGGGTGGGGAGACTGATGCTAGGGGACCGAAAACGTACCAAAGATATTCTGGCAAAACTGCCCTCCTTTAAGATTAAGGAATCCATCCTCCAAGAAGCACAGAAGGAGGACGTAATAAAGTTTCAGGGCTTTACGTGTTCCCTATACCAAGATGTTGTTCAAGCCACCCTAGCTAGATGCAAACAATTTACACAGGTGACAGAGAAGTTGCGACAAGAGCTTATCAGGTACCGCTGGACATATCCCTTTGGTCTAGCTTTTGAACTCCGCATTAAGCCACAACACATCACAGACCTGACGGAAATTATGGAGCTCTTGGGACTCCCACAACTGGATGCACAAAGCTCAAGGGATACCACGGAGTCACTGGATGAGTCTATTGCGGGATCTGCGAAGGGAAAACTGGCTCACTCAGCGAGGCTCGAGGAACCTGAAAAAATGACAAAGAATGCACATTTTCCTGGATTTTACCCTCCCAAAGCTCAAACTGTGGTTATGAACAGAACAGGAGGCCCTATTTGACGATAAACTCTGAACAAGGGCTAACTGTAATGGAACCCCACGACACGAGCCCAAGGGTGACTAGTCTGGTGAACCGGAGAGTTCCGGTCTGGTCTACTCCCATGGTTATTTTCCACTGTAGTTTGTAGTACTCCAGCATGAACGTGTGATGAAGGCTGTGGTGGCGGGCTCTGACTGACTCGCACACGCCAATGTTCATTCAACAGGTTTGGAATGTTCGAAAGGGTCTTGGAGTCCCAAGGGTTTTGTTTCAGGCTACTATTTCTGTCTTCTACATATGTATTATTAGTGGGATGGATGGATGGTCTTGGAGTATGCTACTGGAGAAGCTCTCAGGGATGATTGCAACTGTGGGACATTGCCAAGTGAGCCCCGTGGTGGGGGGAGGGGAGATCGGATGGGTGATTGAGACAGGGATGGGGATTGAAAGGGGGACGTGAACAAGTGGGTCCGGTGAAGGAATCGTTGGCAAAATGATTACAACTCTGTCATGGAACGTGAGAGGTCTGAACTCGCCGCTTAAACATCAAAAAGTGTGGAAGTACTTGATTGATCAAAGGTTTGATGTGATAGCCTTGCAAGAAACTCACCTTAAACGGTCAGAGGACCATAGGTTAAGACAAACTCTTTCCTTTGATTTATAGGTCATCAGCAAGTACAAAGCAAAAAGGGGTAGCGTTGTTATTTCACTCTACCACGAAGTTTCAGTCCGAGGGGTACAGAACTGATAAAGAAGGGAGAATAGTGATGGTAGAGGGTCGCTTGAAGGGCAAGATGTGCGCCTTCGTGACAGCATACACGCCCAATACAGGTCAATTAGCTTTAATTGACTCCCTCCTGGCAATGGTGGGGGGCTACGCGGAAGGACCTATAATACTGATGGGGGACTTCAACCTGACGTGGCATTCAGACTTGGACAGCATACACCCACATAGAGCACACACAGGTAGTTTCTCCAAGAAGGAAAAGCAGGCTGTGCGGGACCAGGCCCAGTGGACGAGTGAAGAACATTATATCCTAAAACCAAAGACTTTACTTTTTCTCCCACGTCCATTGGACCTACTCCCGTCTAGATTACATATTTGAGAGTCAGGCCCTTCTGTGTGATTTGAAAGCGGCACAGATTCACCCCATCTTGATCTCAGATCACGCACCTGTATCCATGTGCCTTGAGTGAGACAGTTCATCACTGAAAGTTTCACGCTGGTTCTTTCTTACCTCCCTAATTCGTGATAGACACTCAAGGGACGACTTACGACATGCGATTACGGACTATTTCCAACTAAACCTCCCCCAAGACACTAATCTATCTTTTGTGCACTTTTAATGGAAACTGTATTTTAATCTTGAATTGATAGAATTGAATTAATGATTTAATCGGTGTTCACGATCGCAATACCCTCTATTTTTAATTGAGTTCCCTACTCTCGGCACTTGCACTTTGGGGGGCTGTTCCTCCCCGGGTGGCCATCTTGTTGGGCCACACGCTGCCTCCGGGCAGCGTTCTAGTCGCTGCACGCCGTCCTGCCTAATACCAATTTAATGGCCACTGATCGGACGCGCAGCGGGCGCGCCAATGGCGCGCCAAAGGCAAGCCCGTCTGCACCCGTCCGCGCCCAACCGGGACCCGGGGCCATGACCACTGGTCCAAACATAAGGCACACATTATGCTATTCCTTTAAGCATCTTCTGGAACAGCGCGATATGCTCCCCCCCCTTGCACTTTACTCCATCCAGAGGACAGGGAAATAAATTGCGCAGGCTGTGGCTTCTCCTTTAAAACAGAGTTTTGCAAAGTTTTCAGCACGCCAACAGCCACCCCCATTGCTTTACAGGATGACTCCTTCTCTAGTTGCGATACCTTGTGTAATAAGGAATTTAGTTTTTTCAGCATCAACTGTCGCTCGCTTCCGAAACAAAGCTGATATTTTTGAATTTCTGGTTAGTAAACAACCAGACGCCATGTTCCTTACGGAAACATGGCTGCACATGAGCTCTGGTCCTGACATAGCTGTAGCTTTGCCATCTAACTACGCTATAGTCAGAAAGGATAGGGATTTAAAGACAGGTGGTGGCATTGCTATAATTTTAAAAAAATCTTACTTGTGCAAATTTGAAGATTTGCCCTTTACGAACTGTGAGGCAGCTTTATTTAAACTTGCCCTGACCCCTAAATTTACTTTTTCAGGTATATTGGTTTACCGTCCCCCTGGACCACCTGGCCTATGGGCTTCATCCTTCCCCGACTTAATTACCCCTTTTCTTTTGAATGCCGCTAACTTTTCCATCTTGGGCGACCTCAACTTACATTTGGATGACCCTGCCTGCACAAATAGTGCCACTTTTATTTCCGATTTAGCAGCACCGAATATTACACTATGTAATTCTGGGTCTACTCATGTGGCCGGTCACCTACTGGACCCCATTTTTTCCAGCCTATTAAACATCCAATGCCCTCCAGCTCTTCCCTTATGCTGGTCTGATCATTTTGCGATCGGCTTCTGCTTTAAGATTTCTGTGAAATCATCCTTAGCTGTACCTGGCATTAGGAAATCTACTAGACACTGGGGTAAACTAGATATTGTAGCCCTTAATAACACTGTCTACCACTGCTCCCATACTCAAACAGATGTCAGTCACTTGTTCGGGCACCGTTTGCAATTGGCTTCTAAATGCCATTGATACCGGTCTTCCACCTCCTATCAAGAAGGTGAATAACCACCGCCCTCCTGCCCCCTGGTTCACAGAGAAATTAAAAACGGAGAAAAACAAATGTAAAGTTCTGGAACGATGCTGGAGGAGGAACTACGCGTCCGACACCAAACTTGCATATAAAAAGGCTAAACGCCTTTTTATATGCAGGCACTAGCTGACTTTGTAAGTCAGCTAGTGCCGAATATGTCTCCTTCACCATATCTAGTGCACTGAACTGTTCTACGACATTATTTAAGATGGTCAAAGAACTGTCCGGCTCTGAAACCCAATCTACCCCCTCCACTTTGAATGGTTTGCAATGTGAAGACCTTGCCAAATTTTTCCTCCATAAGATGGAGAAAATATACTCGGAGATGCATGACATGCAACCAGGAAACTCCCCGCAGCTAACACTTATATTCCCTCAAGCATCTATAAAAAGCACTTATAGTGATAACAGGTTTCCCGAATCCACTAGTAAACTGGAAACTTGGTCTCCATTAGAGATTAGCTCTTTTAAACGGCTTTTAGCATGCATAAAATCCGGATCACCCTGTGACCCTCTCCCGACCTCTGTACTACAGCAACTTGAGATGTCCTCACTTATGATAATTATGGAACTTTTGAATGCCTCCCTTGTGGAGGCAACGGTTCCTCCAGAATGGAAACATGCAATGGTGCTTCCTTTGCTGAAGAAAGCCAATGCGGATCCTGACCTGCCCTCCCTCTATCGGCCTATTTCATTACTTCCGGCCTTTTCTAAAGTTTTGGAGAGACACATTAATGCACAGTTAACTCAGTTTGTCGAGTCACAAAATTATCTACACTTTTCGCAGTCGGGCTTTAGAGCCGGCACCTCGACGGAAACTACATTCCTTGGAGTCATGGAAAGACTGCGTCACCATCTAGATGCTGGAGAAAAGGTGGCTCTCATATTGCTCGATTTGAGCGCAGCTTTTGACACGGTGTCTCACACCGTGCTAGTGAAAGCCCTACAATCTCTGGGCATTGCCGGGCCGGCACTCAACTGGCTGATTTCTTTCCTTACGGACCGCACTTTTCAGGTCTTCTCTCCAACGGCCAGATCTGACATTCACCCCTATCCTTATGGGGTGCCCCAGGGCTCTATTCTTGGCCCTCTGCAGTTTAACATGTATGTCAGACCTCTGGCGGACATCGCAGAGGAGGCTGGGTTGTCTCTGTTCTCTTATGCCGACGACACCCAGATTATCTTTTCTCTTTCTGCTGAAAGGACGTCAGAGTCATCTGCTCTTCGGTTGGGCTCGAGTAAGATTGCATCTTGGATGCAGTCTAATTTTCTCAAGCTCAACGGAGAGAAAACTGAGGTCCTGATCTTGGGGTTCTTTGGGAGCTTTGGAGTTCCCAGCACTGGCCGGCTGAGATCGGCGCTCTTCCTCAGCCTTCCCGCCAGGTCCACAACTTAGGATTCATCATTGATGATCAACTATCATTGCGACAGCAAGCTGTGAAGGTGGCCGCCACCTGTTTCACCATCCTGAAATGGCTCAAAAAGATTATCTGGATGCTGCCTAGTTCCACCCAGAGGACCGTAGTCCAGGCTCTTGTCACCTCTAGACTGGACTACGGCAATATTCTATATGGGGGGGCCAATAAGGATGTGACACGTAAGCTGCAGGTGGTGCAGAATTCTTCCACCAGACTGCTCTGTCAAGTCCCTAGAGCTGCCTCGATCTCTGGCTCTTTGTGAGACCTTCATTGGCTCAGGGTAGAGAACCGGATTAAGTTCAAAGCCCTGGGCTACATTTTTAAGATCAAATCTGGTGTGGCTCCTCAATACCTGCAAGCCCTGGCTCACCCCTACCTGCCCTCTCGATCGCTCCGCTCTGCCACTCTTGCGAAATTCTCGGTCCCAAGATTTAGACTATCACGCATGGGTGGCCGATCTTTTGCCTGCCTGGGTCCTTCCTTATGGAATTCTCTTCCTGTGTCACTCCGCACTGAAACTCTTTACGGGAATTTCCGCAAATGCCTAAAAACCTGGCTTTTTAACCAATAACCTCTTTCACTCCTTTTTGTTCCTTACAGGCTGGTGCCGGGAAACCCTTGGGTAGCTGTTGCGCCTTACAAATTAAAATAACATAACAACAATCCAGCTAATAATTAAAGCTGTTCTGAGGGGTAAATGCATTGAACTAAACTCCACCCTTAACAAACAAAGAAGCGATTGACGCTGGAAGGGGAGTTGCGGGAGGTCGAGCGGGCACAGAGCCAACCCTACGAGGGTCCTCCAGAGCAAACTGACAGCATTAAAAGGGAAGCTTGGGGCCATCTACTCGAATAGAGCAGAACTCATGCTCCTACGTTTAAAATGTACTTCCTATGAACATAGCAATACAGTAGGTGTATATTTAGCACAACAACTCAAGGTAAAGAGGGAAAAGGAATACGTAGGGGAAATTTTTAACAATGCAGGAGACCTAAAAAGCTCAGACACAGATAAAGCCAAGATATTTGGTACATTTTACGAATCCCTATATCAGGCGGAGGTTACTGAAGCAATGGTCCAATCCTCATATCTTGCCTCGATTGATCTCCCACAAGTGACACCACTCACCACTCCAGAATGAAATTCTAGGGGCCCCCATATCAGCTGAGGAGGTGAGCTCAGCCATTAAAGCACTAAAGCCCCACAAGTCACAGGGCCTGGATGGCCTAACGGCCCATTTTTTTATAAAACTTCCAGTTCGGACATTATACTCCATTTAACCCACCTTTTCAATTACATAGTGACAGAGGCAGTGGTCTCCCCATCCATGAACGACGCACTAATAACTGTAATACCGAAAGCAGGGTAGGGCCCCTGTCTGTGTAACTCATACAGACCGACAGCATTACTCAATTATATTCTAAAATCTTGGCCAAGAGACTCGACGATTTGATTCCGGAACCCGACCAATCAGGTTTTATAAAAGGCAGGCAGACGCACAACAACATCAGGAGGCCTCCAAATGCAAATGCCAGAAATTTTAGTGGGGCTAGACACCGAGAAGGCATTCCACAGGGTGGTCTCGCCCTTCCTCTTTAGCACGCTGAAAAGTAATGGATTCTGTGAGACTTTCATTGTAATGGTTCGGGCCAACTACACCCGACCCCGGTCCAGGAAACTAGTTAACCGGGTAAGCTTGGGCCCTTCCCCTTGAGCAGAGGGACACGACAGGGGTGTCCGCTGTGTCCACTTCTATTTGCACTCAGTATTGAACCGATGGCTGCATTAATCAGGGGGACACCGGACATTAAGGGCATAGGGTTTGGGTCAGTAGAGCATTAAATCTCACTGTTCGCCAACGATGTACTAATGACTCTCCCGAACGCACATTCCTCGTTGATGGCCTTGCAGAAGGAACTTCAATCCTTCGAAGGTGTAGCAGGCTTCAGCGTAAACTTGTCCAAGTCCTTCCTGCTGAACCTCACTCTTGCGAACACCGACATGACCACATTGGTGGCTGCCACCCCATTCCAAGGGCAGAGCGCAACCTCAGTTATCTGGGGGTAAATATCACTCCCAATCTGGAAGTCTTGTTCCGAGCGAATTACCCTCCCCTCCTGCAACAATTAAAAACTGACTTAAACAGATGGGCACCCCTGTACATCTCTTGGATAGGACGTATACATGCAATCAAAATGACAGTACTCCTGAAATTGCTATACCTATTTCAGGCCTTACCCATACACTTAGATCGAGATTTCCTCCCAGCATTGCAAACACTTATTACCAGTTTTATCTGGAAAAAGGGTAGAGCTCGGTTATCCTATAACCTATTAAGACGATCTAAAGAGAAGGGGGGGCTGGCCCTGCCCAACTTCGCTCTGTACTACAAGGCAGCCCAGCTAAGAGTTATCACCGAATGGTCGTTGAGGGAATCAGACAAGCACTGGCTGCACATGGACACATGGATAGAGTGAAAGCTGGTAGAGTTATATGGGATGTGCTCTGGAAACCCAAGGAACACTGACCCCCAAATGCCCATTTAAGCACACCCATTAGTACCACGCTTAAAACATGGGATGAAGTGATCAGAGACGCAGAGTGGACCACGTTCCCTTCTCCACATACACCCATACATTTTAACCTAGTGTTGCCCCCGGCTTTGACACCAAGTCCATTTGACGCCTGGCGGGAGGGTGGGTGTTTAACTCTGTCGGATCTTTTCCACAACTATGATATCTTAACCTTTGAGAACTACCAGAGGGACTTCCAACTCCCCAGCAATGGACACTTCTGTTATCTCCAGCTCAAGCACTGGGCGTCACATCCTGAAGGCAGGGCAGCAGCCACCAAAGAACTTACACCTATAGAAAAGTTTGTTCAAAGAGCAGGCTCCTCGAAGAGGGTGATATCTTTTTTATACGCCATGCTGCTGGACACTTTACACTGTCCACGACCACGCCACATAGGCTTCTGGGAATACACTCTGGGGACGGAAATTAGCGAGGGGTAATAGACAACACTATGGAGAGACATTGCCAAATGCAATCACTCCATGGGAATGAGGGAAGCGCACTATAAAATACTCTACGACTGGTACCTGTACCCTACGAGATAAAAAAAAATGTACCCGAACACCTCAGATTTGTGTTGGAGGGGCTGTGGGCTTCTGGGTGAATCTGGCATATCTGGTGGGACTGCCAATGACCCGGCCCTACTGGACGGACATTTTGGCACAAATCAAGGACATACTGGGCTATCCAATCCCCGACTCTCCTGAATTCGTGCTATTGGGCCTGCGAGACAAAGGTCTGCAGTACCAAACTAACGCTGATAGAGCTATATTGTGGATCTGCCTTGGAGCAGCCAAACTTACGATCGCAGCCGCATGGAAAAAATATGAGGCCCCAGCAATGACGCAATGGCACACCCGCCTATGGAGGGCACAAACGATGGAGAGAAAGGCAGAGATATTTAGAGATGACTTCAAAAACTTTGAATACTCTTGGGGCCTCCAAATAACCTACCTCTCGCGGGGCCTACCTTTTACAACTTGCCCCCCGACCAGGAGGGCATTGCATCTCTTCCAGTTCTGATCCCTGACGCACCGCCTTGGGTCTATTTGCTGACCCCACTTTTCTCCATAACCCACTGAGCCTGAGACTAGATGTTAACATTCGTACTCAGTCCCATATGTCTGTATTTGTAAGTTGTCTTTTAGTTTTCTTTTTTTCTCTTTCCTTTTAGTCGGGGACGGGAGGAAGATTGTGGGAGGTGGGAGAGGGGATTGGGGTAACGATAGTAATCTTGTTATTTCAGAGAAAGTGTTCATTTGATATGGAAATGTAAGCACAACATCATTCCCATGTCAACCCTGCAACTGTATACTCTGTAGGTGCGAGGGGGAAAAAGCGGGAAATGATGGAAAGCACTGTTTGTGACCTATGGAAAATTCAAATAAAAAGAAGTTTGAGAAAGGGTTGGCTGCCACTTTCCCTCTGCCCGATGCAGTTCGTCTCAGACCCATGTCAAGTACTGCAGATGTCTGGTCTGAGAAAAAAGCAATATCAGAGCGCCAGGAATGGTGACCATACTGGTGACCGGTTGGATCCACCTCTAAGCTAGATTTAAATAAGTGTTTATAGATTCACCTCTGGAATGGTAGAGTTAAGTGATAGACAAACTGAGCTAGACCATGTCGACTGACATAAAAGTTTCAACAAAATCCATCCTGTACAATAAAATGAGTTATATAGTCTGTTTCATTTTGGTATCTTGAGATAATCTACAATATGCTTGCTAGTAACTAAATGTTTAGTTTGCTTCTATATGCTGGTACAATCTTCAAGCCTCAATATCTTCAAGTACCACAGCATACAAAAACAAAACATGAGGTAGCTGAATAAGATTATATTTTTATCACAATCTAAGTTAAAGTTATAGTCCTGCACACCGAATAGTTTTATAGCAAACGGCACTTTTCAGAAAATGCTTAGATATGGGATTAGAATGTGTCATTTTGTATAATATACTTCACCTGCCCCCTAAATTGTTTTACCTTTATTCCACGTGACCCAGTTCAAGAGTCTACTAACCCCACTGTTTCAGGTATAGGTTGCTGATTCACTTCATGACACAAAACAATACAGATGATTAACTAAGGGGCTTTGGTGAACAAGATCTTTATAACCAGTACTGTATCCAGAGCAGTGTCAAGCGGTAAAGGTACCGGCGGCCCCCAAAACCTCAATCAAATCCAAATACAATTCAGTTTCTGGATTTACACAATTTGGCCTAAAAGAGGAAATGAAAATGATTTAGGAAAACATGAAAATTGTATATGCAGGACATTACTTGATTACTCAAGACACAGCATCCAGCTGAGCATTTTGTTCTTCTTCCCATGCAGACAGAAAGGCTTAGGGACCTATTTTCCTACTAGCACACACAGGCCTGGTATGCACTCTGAAGAGCTTGCATTAAGATCCAGAAGCATTAAACCAATCCAGGATACCAAACACTCCACAGGAAAACTGGAACTTTCGCCTGTGATCAGGACCACAGTGATATGTATTTGAGTCACAGCTAAACTTGAGGCACAATGAACCTATCAAAGGCCATAAAACGACCAATACTAAGGTGTGTTGCATGATTCCAGAAGTTACCGATATAGGAAAGTCCTCCGATCAAATCTCCAAATAGGAAATAACCAGTCTTGACCTGCATTCAAAGATATTCGCAATTCACTAGAGACCTGCTAGCAAGGAGCCTAGCAGCACTCTCTCCTAGAAGTCAAGGTGCACTTTGCACCGTGTATTGACTGACAGTAGGAGTAAACAGAAATCTGCCTTCATGAACTGTCCCCTTTGTAACTATACACCTGGGTACCAATAGACATGGACTCCATGGATCCTGAGATAAGCATGCCCCACTGCTGCACAGATCGTGCTACGGTCACCATGGCAGGAAGTAAGACCAAAACGAATTATTGGTAAAGGAATGCATCATTCAGAAACCAGTTTTCTCCCTGCCTAAGGATTGGATGAGAACATGGCTCCATGTATGCTGCAAGTTGAAGCTGGCTTGCAGAAGAGGGTGGGTCCATAGGATAGGATAGACTGTGCACCAAGATGCAGAAGTGCATCCCATTACCATGAACCCAGGAAGTCACAACTCATAAAAGAGAGACCAGCTTTAACTTTGTATTTAAAATATTGGTACTTTTAAATGTAGGAATCAACACCTGCTTCACATGTGACTTTGTTGCCACAAATGCTGTTCTGTAAACAAATGCATGAGCTGAAACAGATGGCCCATCCTATGAGTGATGTGACACTACTCTGCATGAGAGGTGGAACCCAAAAGTCAGCTGAGAATACTTTTGTAGAGATGAAATCTACTAGGCCATTCCACTTCACCTTCTGAAATGCTGAAAAATTATTTTAAGCATTTTTTGCATTTTCCATGTTGACGGTGGTTGAGTGTAGTTCTTGGAAATCCTAGTCACAAACTGCTATATCCTAGAATTATATACATGAAAGGAGCCAGGTTGCGAGTGTTAACACATCAGTGTAAATACAGAACCTCTAGCAGGCAAGGCACTGATTGGACTGGACCATAGCTGAACCAGTCCAGGGCTTGATTTGTGCAGGTGTTTGCACAGGACACCTTTTTTTGGGGGGTGGTTTTGACCAGCAGACTTTTAGCCAGAGAAAAAAAGAGAAAAACCGAGAAAAGCGGAAAGTGAGAAGGAAATTAAAAGAGTGACAAGGGTACAAAGTAGAGATGCAAAACTCAGTCGAGTATGAGAAAAAAGCAACAGGAAGTGTAGAGTGGTGGAACAATGCGGCATAGAATCAGAACCCGACAGCCTTGGTATTTGACAAACCCGGTACTTAGCAGCAGGCTCCTAAGAAGAAAAACTTTGACACGATTACAAATTAAGTAGACTGACAAAGACTTGTATCCAATCCTAGTCGAGGTGTGATGAAGGTCGCTTTTCATCTGCTGAGTGCGTCTGTAGCAGACGCAAGAGGTTTCCTCAAGGTCAAAAGGGTACAACGCAAACATTTCCTTAGCAGTTAGTTCAAAGCCTCTCACCTGATCTACTTTTAAAACGCTAATCTATATACCCTCTACAAGTACGAGAGTTTGTGAGATTTTCCGAAAAAAAGGAGATGATCTCACAACAGCCAAAGAAGAACACTTCCAAAGACCAACAAATCTGAATCAAAAAACAAAACAAAAGAAACGCATCTTAATTTCATGGCTTGGGCTGTGTCCTTTGGGACGTGTTAGGTGTTAGGGAGGAGGCGTAAACCTCATGGGAATGTCTAAAAAAAATAACTTTTGTTGGAAGAAAGTGAACCACAGAATAGATGGGCTAGACGTGGAAGCATATGGAAGATAATCAAACCAATTTACAGACAGCTGCGCAAAGCATTTGAAATGTAAAGTAAGTCCCACTGAGGAAAGGAGCTGCCAAATGAAAGGAAACTACGAATGACTAATGGCTGAATGTCATGCAATGCCTGCATGATGTATATGGTGTTGGCGGATTGCCCTCTGATGTAAGGAAACCTTTTTAGTGAACAGTAAGAAAGGCCAGACAGGCAAAACACACAAAACCTGGGCGATGAGATGAACCATCCCCCTTATAAAACCTTGCGCCTTACTACGTTTTCTGATTGATTTCACCAAAAGCACTTGAATGTAAACCTACATGCTAGTGGGTAGCTACTGTTGAATCAATCATTTGCTGGAAGCCTGGCTCCGGGAGAAAGCTTCAGTAGAGTTTCAAAACTCTAACTTCATCATTGCAGAAGTGCCACCCACTCGCTCCATCAACATTTCCTTCCATTCTGCAGGATTTATTTGAACAAACTACGGCAGAGGGGCATAAGCATCTGTGTGCGTGCAAGTTGCACGGATTGTCAAAATACTACTTTCACAGAATCACATAAAGGGAAAGAAGCCCTGGCTCCAGTCCAGAGTGAATGATTCCGGCCTGGCTCCCACGCCATGGTGAGTAACAGCTTCAAGGAATGTCATGGTCGAAGTAGTTTTTTAAAACACACAGCAAATCCACACCTATTCAGACTGCCAGGCTAATTTACAGCAACTGTACATGTTGCCAACACAAGCCTTACATGTGGATTTGGGAAAAACCATTTTCCAAAAAGTGAGCCACATGGAAGTAAAATAGGGAACGAAGCATCCCACGACTCATATATTTAAGACCTTTTCAACTTTGTTTTTATGATTGACATGCTTGTGGACAAGAAAGGATGAATCAAAATGCAAATGTCACCGTGTAATGATGTATGGGATTGCCAGGTCTAGCCAAGGATTGGGCTGGCAAGTGACTAATGCAATGTATAATGAAGGGATTTTGCTTACTAGCGGTATGCTCAAGAATGGTAGGCACGCGCACACACATTTATGCACTCGATGGACAGATCGCCGAAGATTAGTTTTCGATTGTGCCAATGTGAGATGAACATTTTTCCATCTGTCAAGGAATGTATGCAACTTGTTTATGTAAAGTGCACTTTCACACTTGGTACCGCTAATAACAGAGGTTTATTGTTCCCCAACTCAAGAGTACTCATTTTCAGATCCTGAAGGGAGGAAAAGCTAAATGGACCCAGTGGGATTTGAACCTGTGCCCATGAGGTCAATTTCAAACACAAATTCCTGAAGTGGATACACTAATTCATTGAGTCACGGCATCCTCTTTGACTAAGGCAGTCACACTTGAAGTAATCAGAAGGCTTAGAATCCAGGGAATACACATCAATAATTATCAAAATGAAGATAGAGGTAAATAAACTTGTACAGCTCAAATATTTGGTAAGTAGTGCAAGAGTTACAATACTCTGGAAGGAGTAACCCACTGCAGTCAGTAAACTTTAACACTTTGCACGGGAAACAACCTTTAGAACGCATGCATTACATCGCATGCCATTAGATTGCGGTTTTTACAACGAAAGTCGTTACAACGACTTGCACTGGAGGGCGCTATAGGACAAGGAGTAGTTTAAATTACTATCCAACACCTTCCCTACTGTACGTAGGCTGGAGTTGGAATAGTAAATTAAACTACTCCTAAGTCCAGCGCCCTCCAACGCAAGTCGTTGTAACGACTTGCGTTGTTAAAACCGCGATCTAATGGCATGCGATGTAATGCATGCGTGCTATCGTCATACATCCCTTTGCACTAGCGTCTTTCCGCCACGCTGCAAATGTGCCAGCTTTGCCCTATGGAAAGTGAAATCACCAACACGGTGTAGCAAGCCCTAGTGAGCAGTGCTCACTGAACTGCCCACTCTACATAGAACCACCTGGCATCTTGTGACTGGTCACTTGCAAAAGCTGCATCACTGCCATGGTGTAAGATGCATGGACCAGCGAGAGTGAGGGAGTGTGAGGTGGAAACAGCTGCTGCTGCCATGCAGCGTGCCCTTTTCATTCACTCAACGAGTGATCTGCCCTGGATATATCATGCCACAAGGAAAACACAACACTCTGGATACTGGTCACCGCATAAAGTGATTTGGGGAGATATAGTGAAGGAAGTGGGTGCGCACTGTAAAAAGAATTGGCAAGTAATCGTGCGGAAGGGCCGGCACAGCATATTAGTTACAAAAGTTGAATACTTTGCTGACCTCAGATCAGGAGGTGAGTGGGAGATGAGGGAGGGAGAGGCATAACTGCAGGGTGCCACCACCAGTCAAAGTAAAAGCTCTGCAACATCTGTTTTATTAGCTTGTCACTGCTGATGATTACACAAAAAACCTGTCTTGGCTGGTGTATGAAAAGTTTGCTTTCCCAGCAAGATGGCTTAGTAAGTTAAAAGACTGCTGCAGGTATCCATTCTGACCTGCAGGTCATGAGTTAATGTCTCATCAAAACCAGCTAAGGATTCCTTCCTTTCTAAATGAGTTGACTGAATATGACGCCTAATCTGCCTTTTTTCCCCCTCCATGGACCGCATTTTTTCGTTCCCCAGTAATCTAGTCTTTCACCTCACTGCTGCTTCTTCATGCAAACTTTCATCCTTCAGTTCCTGATTTCAAGTTTTGTCAATCCCCCTCAAACATCTCCTCTAACTCATCTTCATCATGTATTGCCCCTTCTCATTTCCTTAACGTAGAGTTACCCTATTCCTACTACCTTTTCATATTTTCCTCCAACCAACCAACCTTCTATAAAAACAAGTGTTTTCATGAAGTTCATTTTCTTACTTTCCAGTCTCATCATTAACACAAAATATCTGAACAATAATCACCAGAACATCTATGTTCTGATTTGAGACAATATCCAAGACCAGTTCTTTATCAGCACAAATCATACATGAAGTCGTACTGGCAGGCTACAAAATCCTTATGAAAATCACCCCAGAAAGTGTGGAGGAGCTCCTGCTGTCCACTGAAATCTCTAACCACAAAATCCTTCGTAAACTATTCTGCTCTGGAATATCAATCTCTGCTCTTCCTGTGTTCTTCTACACCATACTTCACATCCTCTTTTTTTTTTTACCTAGTTAAAGACCCCCAACCATCCAATCCTGTGTTTGCTGACCTATTAGTAGGCATAGTCTCGGAGATCACTTAAAAATATCCAAAAAAAAGTGCGTAATCGTGACATCAACACATGGCTTGACAAACCTGAATTGCCCATAACTAAATGTCTGTTACCCAACTTGGAATCTCTGAATATCATCATAGGGACTTCAGCGCTGCCCACACAGGAAGGCATGCACTTTACACAGTATAATCATAGCAACCTGCAAATATATTAACTAGACCGATCATGAAACAATTAAGTTCAACCTCCTCAGCTCTTCCCCAGCCAGATGTATGAACACAAATTTCCAAACCACTGCTAGAGCATGACAAAACTGGAGATCCAGCTTCTATATTGAACTTACTCTACCTTACCTTACAAACCACCCATTTCAGTTCTGTGGGTCTGCCAATGGCCGACACTGTCCTTGACATCATCATCTCATTTAAGACCACAACCACGTCCTGTCCACCTAAGAAAACTGATTGGATGACACCAGAAATAAAATTTCTCAAAATAAACAAAACATATTTGGAAAGACAATGGAAAAAGACACACAACTTCAAAAATAAACTGGCATTGCAATATCATTCAAGAATCTATAAAGATGCAGTCAGAAAGGCTAAAAGGCTTCACTATTCACAATGTTTCTATGAAGCTACTTTGCCAAATAAGCAACTTCACACGATAACCGGTAAAGTACTAAATCTTGATTTTTCAACCTCCAAAATCACCCACTTACATGAACTATGTGACTCAACAGAAGTCTACTTGAATGCCAGAGATCTAGAAAGGGTATCTTAGGAGAGATTACAACTCAATTCAGACAATTCCTTGACCTTTTAAATCATTCCATGATCAACACTACTTTCCTTCAACACTGTAACTGACAATGATTTTGCCAAACTAACAAACGCCCGTGGCAACTGTGTACACAGGAAGACCGAAGTCCACAACACAGTTCCAAGGACATACTCATCAACATTTCAGCTACTGTCCAAGTCTGAGCTATCATCAATCACGCCAGCAGCGTGCCATGTGTTATTTGTCTTTCTGAACACTGTACAAAAATCCTTAATAAAATTGTTAAACTTAAACTAAGTGGTATTCCCATTCTTCTCATTCAAAGTGGAGAAAGAAGATGCAGGCATGCAGCAGCTTGGAGAATGGAAAGGGTGGACAGGAACCATACCACAGAAGGGAAGATATAACACAGATTGTGTGTAAGTGGCTTGTTTGTGGTCATGGTTCAGAAATCTTAAACATAGAAAGCAGGCGTATAAAGCGAGACAATGGATGAGTAAGGATTGAGTGGGTGGAAGGGCTTTGCTCAAAATATACCTTGCGCTTGTCTATCTGAATCTCCAACTAAAATGTTAAGCCAAGGTAATTGGCCTAAGTAGACATGTATTTGATAGAACTGACCTGGCTTTGTCAGGCGCAAATGTTGGCTGTGGAGCTGACTCTGTCTCAACAAACAAGTAAGCCCAAAAGGCTCCAATTCGCCACCTCATTAAATTATATTCCCCATATTTATATTTTATTTTTTATCATATGTCGTGTCTCTGGTGAGAGCTTGCCTTTTCCCCCCCAAAAAAAACGATCTGGAAAGCAGTGATCACCAGAGAACAAAAAAACAACTGGAATTTTGGACAAACAACGGTGAAAGACACTTTAGAAAGGGAGAGAAAGAGTAGAATTTCAGGCAAACATTGATGGATGTGCATGTTTTTATAATCCAGAAGCTTACTGAAAATGTATTGATATCTTTTAGAAAAATAAAGTGTATTCCTTGCAGAAACTCAGGTGGAGAGGAATTAGTCAACTCTTTTCAAAATGAGTATAATTCTTCAGACAGGAATAGAAAGGTAGAGGGAAAGCAAGTAGGTTTATTTCCTGCATAAGGCCATCACATCGGACGATTTAGAACTTACATGTTGAACCAATCAAATTACCCGGACCATAGGTGTACTGTTTGCCGGCATGCAGGGCCGGACTGGCTACTGGGCGTTTTGGCATGCTGCCGAGCTGGGGGCTGATTTCACTGCGGTGGGGGCTGATTTCGTTGATGGGGACCTGCGTGAGCTTTGAAATAAGCAAAGCAAAACGAATGTTTTTAAGCACACGCAGGTCCCCATCAACGAAATCAGCCCCCAGCTCAGCAGCACACCAAAACGCCCGGTAGCCCGTCCGGCCCTGCCGGCATGTTCAATTATCGCATTGACTCACATGCCCTGAGGATCGTGAGTCACATACCAATATGTGCTCCTTGGCACTTTGTAAATGCAAAACCAGCCCTGAGTAAGAGGCGCTAGACTGGTGGGATTTTACATTTGTAAAGTGTATTTACACATGCAGAAATTTAGTAATTATGGCAGAATTACCGCATTTGTGGATTTAGGATTAGCACTGGGATTGTGGTAGTTTCTGGGTGGTCTACCAAACAGTAGGTAGGAAGTTTACCTCCCACAAGGCGCATGCAAAAGAAGGAGCTTTTGCGAAAGGCAGGAGTAGAAGGTTTCTATGGTGCAAAGGTCGAGACAACAACGAACAACCCCATATTTAATTGGCGTGAAAGACAACTCTCTACAGGGAAATCGATTTACCCCATGGAGAAACTGGAAAAATGGTTTGCAAAAGAAGAATTACATTGCACGTATACATGTTGGAAAACCTGCATGAGTAATTGTTACTCATTGGAGTACTCCAGGGAAATCTCCATTTTTTTTGTAATAGGAACCGCTGGGATTGACTACAAATCCCTCAAAATGCTGGAAATGTGTTCCAAACGTAAGATAATTATATGTAGAAAGTGTCAGACTTTCACTTTGTGAATTCCGCCTCGTGTCTTTTAAGTGCTGGAACTGCCACTGAGCAGATGAACCACTTCCATTAGTGTATCAATGTGCCCCAAGAACGCCCGATAACATGCACAGCGCCTGTAAAATAAACCACTAAGGCACAGGCAATCAAACCATTTCCTCCACTACTGATAAAAGCTTCCAAACCTAGCAGGCACTTTCTATTCTTAGGCACTCCGTGTTAAGAAAAGCGTCAATCAAACAGCCGTCACGCGGTGTCGAGGACATAGTCCAGACTGCAGAGACCTAAATGATTTCACACATCCAATCAAACACAAAGCCGAGGTGGTGTCTAGGAAGCAGCGCCGCTTGTGATGTAGAAACAAACCACGCTTCGCACCCGTCACATTTTGAAACATTCTGCGTGTGGAGTGAAGTCAGCGACAAATCCGTTATTTTCGGTTATTTACTATCAAATCCGTTATTTCTAGTCATTTACTATCGGGGAAGACGATATTTAAATATGGAAATACCCGGGCAAGTCAGAGGTGTGTCCAATATTCACCATGCGTCTTTTGTATTCGCGGGGTTTTGGCCTTTCAAAATGTGGCAGTTAGTTATTTTTAGTACAACCCTGACGCATGCAGTGCACTTATGAGAGGGTCAACAAGGCAGTAATCGACATTCCAACATTTCCTCTCATGGAACTTCTTTTCAGTCGATAGGGCAAACTAATTAACAGGGAAAGGAAAGCCCCTAAGCTATTAGAAGCGAGACTTTAAACTACCGTATTAAAATTATTTTCCCTTTCTCCACTTTTTTCAGTTAAATGTTTTTAAAAGCGTTGTAGCTCACATAGGTAACAGTGTGTGGATTACTTGCGCGCAAGCAAAAATGTATTTTTGCAATGGCACACCACCTCCCCCATAAAAGCTCCGTATTAGAAGCACCCAGCTGGAAACAAAACTTTTTCTGCCCCCTTTGGTAAGACGTCTCCACCACTTCTCCTGATGGCCACCCCAGCCTTCCCCACAGATGACAGACAACCTTGTGCTGATTTAATCCCCGTGTTCTCAGTGGAAACTCGATGCATTCAATTCACATCTCAATAAGGAGCAGTTTGTGATTGAATGACTACTAGGACTTGTAGAACCGCCTGCCTCGTGCAGTCCGGTTGCCTTGCCTCACAGAGGTGAGCAGTTGCGTGAATATGTTTTAGCATCCCTCGTCGGCAGAAAATGTTTTGAAAATTATAAAACTGTTCTCCTTTGCCACACCCAATCAGTTATCATCCTTCGATGATCAGCCTTAACATGGTTTGTAGCCACAAGACAGACCCACAGAAACAAGCATTAGTAATGCATCGGTTCCGCCTATGTGATGAATAAAGAGCTATTTTTAATCAACGCCTCGTCAGAGGTAGTAAGCGCTATATAAATACAATTACAATACAATACGATCATTGTCCGGGAGAAGGAAAGAGCTCCCTGACAGATAACATAGGAGTGTGGAGAGGATGTGGCATCAGCTAGAGCTGCTGACTCGAGAGCTGGGGATCCTGGTTCGAGTATCCGCGGTGCAACATCCTGTGATTCTATGCAAATCACTCAATCTCTACCGGTGGTAAATTATTATATAAATATGCTGCAAGAGTAAAAAACAAAAAGAGGCAAAACTTTATGAAAAAAATAGTTCCACCATAGTGGATGTTAACAGTATTTCGGCTACAGGAAGCTGATCAGAGAAGTAGATGAGGAACAAGCATTGGTAAATGCAGGAAAATATGCTACAGCCAATAGAAATGGAGGAAAAGTAAGTGGCACGCACAGGAACCAATGAGTAGCCAGGAATGAGAGGAGGCAGGATGTAAGTCCCTTTTAAGTTTATATTAAAAACAATACATTTTCTCAAGCGCTGTGGAGGCAAAACCAAAAAGACAGGCTTTCAAGGGAAGTTACTTGCACTCTCTCCATTAAGAGAAGGCAGACTCCCCTCCGAATCCAATCTTTTTGTGAGCTTTTTCTACTTCATACAGTGTAAACATTTCGTAGCCTGAGTATTGTAAATAGTAGGGCGGAGTTCTGAGGAAATCTGGATACAAACTTGTGACCCATATTCTGCTGTTTCTGTGAAAATAAAACAACAGAAAGCTTAATATCCAGTAGTTGGTGTTGATCAGAATCTATTCAAGAATGCTGTCCAATGAAAAGACATGAGGCTCAATTATTAAACTAGCAAAGGCAAATCAATAGGTCTGGCCTTGGCAAGCCTCAGTTTGTTTGCCAACATATGTGCTAGGCATTACAATTACAATTGAAATCTTTCTGGGCACTGCTCCCCTATAAACCAATTCACATTTTGGGCTCCCCGTATACTTAACACCCAGCTCAGTGTGTTAAATAATTAAATGCTGCAATCATATACCTTCAATTTTAAGTTAGAACACTAAAATGTCCAAAAAATCAACCCAATCATGTCCCCAGTGCTCTTTGCACACTCCATTGGCTAAACAGGGGGCAATATGCTGTTAAGTGTTAGTCACCCACAGCACACACACTACATTCACTCACATAGCTCCCTACCTCATGTTGCAGTTTCAGCCAAAAAACTCCAATCCCAAAATTCTCGTAATGTGTCTTCCTTACATTCTCCGAAAAGTGTCTTCCTTACATTTCCTTGATGTACTTTCCACAACGTGTCCTGTACAACACACAGTTATACCAATACCTCTCCTGAATCAGCAAATCATCCTCTTCCAACAGCTCCTCACCCACCTTTAAATAACGCAGCAATTCTAGTTAAAAACTTCTTCCCTTGGATATTCTCCTTACACCATATTCTTCTCTTGTTTCAAGACATAACCGTCCACACACTCCACCCACGCTTCTTTCCTACCCCACATCACACACAAACACATGCTAGCAGACACAATTCTTCTACCTCCTCTTATTCCTCTCCCCTGTTTTCTAAATAAACCATCTGCTGTATGATTATTTTCACCTGACACAAACTCTACTGCATAATTATACTCCAACAACTTGCTAGCCGTCCTCACCAACCTGGCCATAGATTTGTTGATCCTCTTTCCACCCAAAATATCCACAAGTGGCTTGTGAATTGTCCTCTGCATAAACACCCATCCCCATAGAAACACTTGACATTCAGACACTAACCATACACACACGAACATCTTTCTCAATAACTACCACTCCTTTCTGTTTTCTCAGCACCTGTTATGTAAAGTCAATGTTGACCTCACCACTGTGTTCTCTCTGAGTGAGAACTGCCCCTAAATCATATGTATTATTATTAGGGCTCCCGGTTTTCCGTTTAAACGGATTTTTACATATAAATACAGACGGAAAACTATTTTTCCTTTGTCTGTATTTATATGTAAAAACGGCAAAATACTAGCAAATTTTGCCGCGCTGCCGTGCTCGAATCCAGAGTTATCCGCCACGCCCCTCTTTCTGATGCGGGGGAATTCCTTCTAATCCTTCCAATCGGGGTCTTTTAGTGACCTACTGTCGTGCCCCTGAACCAATCCTCGTCAGATTGAAGCATCACTGAGTGGGCGTGTCAACACCTCCGGCCCCACCCTCATAACGTTTGCCCTTTATTTTTGGGGCTCACCCCGCTATTTCCTCCTTTTTGCCCACATTACTACGACCAGCACCGGGCCACCGTGTTTCCAGAAAGCCTCCTCGTGTCGCCACAGTCAGCATTTGTTGCTGCCCCGGCCCTTCGGATTTCACCATCTCCAGGGCTCTGCCTCTGAAGTGAGCTCTGCGCCAGCCCTCCGTTATTTCTACAAGAAAGGTACGTGTATTTCCCCTGTGTATGTGCCCTCAGGGGACAGATGAGCCACCTTGCTGCTGCCGCTGCCCCCCGGGACAGGTCCGGTGCAGATTGCTGCTGTTTTTCTGGTTGCCCTTGTTGCTGCCCTTCAGGGAGCCCTGGTGGCGGTGGTGGTGCTTCGGGTCCTCTGTGTCCCGGTCGTGCAGGCGGATGAGCCCGATCTTGCGGAGAAGGGTGGCCATTTTTTTTTTGTGCTGATTCTTAATCTGCGGCTGCACACTTGCACAAGATCACACAAGGCGCGGGGAGGTCAGCTCAGGGGTGCTGCTCTCTCGGCTTTTAAAGGTTCTGCTGCATCGAGGCGGCGCCTAGTATGGCTTTAGCAGAGGCAAGGTAATCAGTGCCCAACCAGGGCAGCCAAAACCATCTCGAGCTAAAGGTGAGAACGACGAACAACCTCATCCATCCGCAACAAACAAGCCTTAGCACTGCCCTTCAACATCCGCCTTCACTGGAACGCGGCGGGTCATTTGCGTTGGCACATTCTCGTCCCTTGGATCTGTTCCCCACAGGATGGGGCTGCTGCTGGAAATCCCATTCACCGATCCGATGATAACAAGATGTGGAGTACAGGCTCCTCTCTGTGATTGTTCTTTTTAGGAGGACGCCGCACCTCCAGCCCCATGCACCCCTCACATAATTGTTCATCCGATTTGAATTGGCAGCACCAGAGTCCGAAAACGGATCCTCTGCCCTCCTTCCTTATGTGGGTGGGGGCTCTTGTGGTCTTTTCACTTTGGGATGGGTGTGTTTTAAGTTGCCAGTTTAGTCGTTCCCTTAGCTCTTTACAGGTCCCTCGATGTAACTTTACAGGTCCGTATAGAAACACTGGTGGAGTTTGTGCAGATGCACATGTGTTTTTGGGGCGTGTTTGTTGGGAGGGTGTCCTTACCCAGCTTGTGTGCACCAGCCAGGGATGGTGCACGAGGTAACAGTTGTGTTTAGTTGCAGCGCATAATTGTTCATCGACCAAGGGCACATATTAAATTAGATAATTTACATGCCATTAATGTTTGTGCAACCGCAGAAGTAACTTTCACAAGCTGTAGGGCATTACGTTTCGATGTCCATGACTTGGATGCTTAAGCCAGGCAAGGAAAGGAGGCATAGAGACAGAACCAGTGGAAGCACAGCTTTCATACAAGAGGGGTGTTCAGCTTTTGCAAAAGCGAACTTCTTCATTGAATCCTAAGCTGTTTGGTATACATAAAGATAGGACAATAACAGCACAGAGGCGCAACTAGAGACATATTTTGGGGGTGGTAGGCTAATTCTTCCAGCAGTAGGCAGAGTGGAGAACAGGGGCTCTAAGAAGGGGTGAAAAAACAACAAAGACTCATTAACAAGCAAATGGTCTTTTAAAGACATGTGAAGTACTCGGGTGTGCCCGAGAAGCTGTCTCAGCCCGGGCTGCCACACACCAATGAAATCAGCCTTACCACCCCATTCTCCAACTAATCTCTGTGATTGAAGAGCGTTCTCCATTTACCAATGTACTATTTATTGATTCATCCCAAAAAATCTAGGCTGTAAATTGGGAAGCCTCAAACACCTTCCATTGCCAGATCGCACATTGATTACATTGTCTGCATTCTAAAGAAGGGGTGGCAGCTTGTGTTCTTGCTGGCATCCGGCCCCAATTTAGTTCAGCACCCGGCCCCAATTTAGTTCAGCACCCAGCAGATATTCCCTCTCTGTCCTGGGCTGTCCCAAGAGCCGCCCCAGAAGCTGTGCATCTATCCAGCCTCCTGCAACCCTACCCCTCTATCTCACTAAATGTGCTGCAGGTCTTCCCTCTTTTCCGGAAGCTGTCCCTGCTGCAATTCCCCTACACATGCTGTGGCACCCAGTCTGTCTGCTTGGCTGTTACCCTGCAGTCAAACAGCAATCTGAAATGTTGCCTTACTTTAATCTTTCATTGGCCCCTTGATGGAGCCAGCTCTGTTCTGCAGTTTTGCCCTAATGACCTTGAATATGTCTTTAAAAGAGTGCTTAGCTACAGTTTTCATTTAATTTCTTTTTAATATGGAACCAGCATGTGTTTCAGCTTTTCGTGCCCTCTTTTGCCAGGACAATAGAGCACACAGGAACACTCCTCCAAATTCTAAATGTGTTTACATCAAATATTCTGGGATAGTGAGGTGTGTTTTCAATATTGTTGTAACACAGCAGCAGCTTATTTATATATATTACTGAAAATAATCACTGTGACAAACTCCCATTTTTCATAGGTGAAGTATGTTTATCTGAATTTCTGTAATAGATTCTCACACATCACCCATATTAACTCTTCTGTGTTTAATGTCCTCATGGTGTTTACTGTTTGTGGTGCTTACATGCGTGTATGCAGTCTGCTGGCTTCTGTCGTCCACAGCATGTGGTCGTTGTGTTTGTGGTTTGCACATCGTCCTGGTTCTGCGCTGTGTGCGGGACGGAGCACTATGCTGCAACTTCGACTGGTGTAACATGTGACGTATGGTGTTTGTAGGAGGTCAGTCTGCACTATATGTCTGTGTTCACTTTGTGTGTCTTGCTTTCAGTGTGTTGCACTCTCCTGACTCGCCTGCTGCTGCAAGGTCCGGACGTCACTGCCTGTTTAACACTTATTAAGGTAAGCCTTTTAAGTTTAGGGTTCAATACTTCCTTGATGTGCCCCGTTTACCTTTGCACTTCCAAGTAATTATTAGCACATTGTTTAAAAGAGAGGTTGTCAATATATGACTTCACACCTGACCTTAGAGTGAGCTACGTCATACTGACCCCTCCGTCGAGTAGCTGAGTGGACTAATATTGAGTCAGCGCAACTGTGTGCGACCTCATGGTCACAGTTTTGAATCCGGTGGGCCCACTCAGCCTTTCATCCCTATCAGGTCGATAAAACGCCTAGCTTTAAGTCAGTATGGTGAACGCCTAAGGTGAGGGTAACTCTTCAGAGGAAAAGCACATCATAAAACAAGTAAAAAAACACCATTTGTCCAACTCTGTCTCCCCACTGGAAAAACTAGATTTTGAAACCTTAATGTTAGAAGGTGGTTCTGACACGATGGGCCGCCCAGATTTTTCGCTTTTTGAGCACCTATGTGTGGAGCTTTTACTGTGGGAGAGCCTCATAAATTGGGACTCATCCACAGTGAACTCATAATGAAGGAGACGGCATGTGGATTTTACTGGTGTCCCCCTAGCTTGACTAGGCCGCTGCGCAGCAGCTGGAGTAAGGGGCACCGGGCTGGTTACATGCAGACACCTGTGTACAAGCGTGTGCACATGTGTTGGGGCTGCGCAGGGGAGATTCCTGGCATGCGCAGTCCAGGAGCAGCTACAAAGTTAATGGTGTGGCGGGACTTATGCAGAAGTGGGTGGTGACACGGAATAGGCCTTATACACTGGGAAGGAACATGCCAGGGAAAGTCAGTGTGCTTTACTGTGTTTTTCACTTCATTATTCCCCTATGGGGATGTGGAGCCCATGTGCTAGATTAACTTCCATAAGGCCTACAGATTCCAGACATGCACTAAAGTCCACTGTAGCGGATGTGAAAAGAAGTATTCTGCAGAGTCCAGAGTCATATTTGTACTGCTTTTGGGTCATCCAGAAATGTTACATCTCTCTGAGTCAGATCATAACCAGGGCCTGGCTGGGGGTTGACCTCAGCAGGCTGGATTGATGACCTTTCCCTCCCAGAGCGAAGACCTCCTTTCCACGAAGGGAAGATAGGCGGAGCTACAGGCTCATCCATCAGCAGCTATCACTGGGTGCCAGGCACCAGGCTGCACCTAGGAGGGAAGGGCTCTGGTTTCAGAGACCATGTGGCCAGAGACCCTGGACGACGCCATTTTGAACCAGCCCAGAGGCTGGACAAGAAGGAGGGAGCAGGGGCAGGGAAGTGATGTGGCGCTGTTGGATAGGACCAACAGAGACTTCCTGCCAGCCCCCTACTCAACTTTTAAAAAGTGCTTGCACAGGAAGGGAAGCTCTCTGGGGTGTGGTCTGCTGAGGCGGAAGGTGCTGGAGCCTGGCAATGGGCAGTTGGAAGGAGGTACCCCTGACTGCCCCCAGGCCCCTAACTGCGCCAGAAGAGGAGCCCAGGACCGGTGCGCAGAAGCAGGGGCCTCTGTGCAGGGAGAAGAGAGGCCCAGGAGGAGAGCCAGGCGAAAGTCTGGCGCAGGGAGCCAGTGAAGACCGCTCCCTGCAGAATGGCCCCTCTTGGAGATCCAGAGGGCGAAGGAGAGTGCTCCCCGTGGCTGGGGGCCGTTGCCAGGAGCAAGAGGACGCGAAAATGGGGCAGATCGGACCCCCAGGGGCTGAGATATGGCCCCCGGAAGGTGAGCGACCTTTGACCCCTGGAGAAGAAGGGAAGCCGGGGAGCGCCGTCGCGCTCCCCGCGAAAGTGCCCTGCCTGGGGGCCAGGAGCCCACCCTGGCCCCCACCGAAAATGGAGGCGGGGGAGCGCCGTCGCGCCCCCGCGAGGAGATCCCCAGGGGGCCCGGGACCCCATCCCCGGGCCCTGAGTAAAGCCGGGGGACGCCGTCGCGCCCCCGTGAAGCGGAGGAAGGCGGGGGAGCGCCGTCGCGCCCCCGCGAGGAGATCCCCAGGGGCCCGGGACCCCATCCCCGGGCCCCGAAGTAAGCCGGGGGACGCCGTCGCGCCCCGTGAAGCGGAGGAAGGCGGGGGTGTCAGGAGCCCACCCTGGCCCCCGCGAGCAAAATCCAGACGGGGAGCGCCGGTGCGCTCCCCGGGAAGAGGAGGAGGGGCCCGGGACCCCATCCCCGGGCCCCGAAGACTGGGAGGAGGCCGGGGGAGCGCCGCCGCACTTCCCCCGGACCGGAGCAGGACGACGCATCTGCCCGCTGGAGCGGGCAGACCAGAACTGATCGGCCGGCTCCCGCGGCAGCACACGAGGGTGCTGGCCGCACGGGGACCCGGCGGGGACAGCCGGGGGTGGGCTCCCCAGGCTGCCCTCCTACCCGTCAGGCTGTCGTGGGTCCCGGGTGGGACTGGGACCCGCAGAAGGAGGAGCCAGGCATTGCGGGGCCCGGGTGGGACCGGGCCCCCAACACGTGGCCGGAGCGGCCGGGGGTGGGCTCCCGAGCCGTCTCCCTTACCTGGGGGTCCGGGTGGGACCGGGCCCCCACCCCGCGTGGGAGGTGGCGCGGAGCGCCAGATGGATCGCGGCTCTCCCCGGCACAGCGGGAGAGCCGCTCATCATATATGCATGCAGAGGAGCACGAAGCGCCCCATAATGCCTTGCAAGGCATTTGGAAATCTACCGTTTTTGTGCTTGGTGGCCCCCAGAGGAGGGGGTCACCCTCAAGAGTGAAAAAGGGTGCTGGGGGAGCTGCTGGAGAAGCGCAGTCCCCCCCAGCACGAAGTTCAGTCCCACCCTAAATTTCCTAGGGATTTGGAAAGGATAACCCCTCAAGGGCTCAACCTGCATTTATACACCTTCTAGGCTGGAACTTTTGTTCTACAGCTGAGGGTGTATTGCGATGGGCTTCATGGAGTGAAAGGCTGAGTTGGGGATGGCTCCAGAAGAGCATCCCCTGGAGGTGAAGGTGTAATTGCACCAGAACTGCATTTACTAACTGTTATTCTTTTTCTAGAGGGACTGGAGGTCACATATGTAATGTGAAGTACCTGTGTAAGGTGATGTCATAAGCAAAGTGGGTTATGTTGCCAGACCTTCCTGCTAGGGTGTCTGGCTGTATAGAGCGTAATCCTGTGATTTCATCTGTGATGCCCTTAGGGGCTGTAATTGCAATGCATTCTAATGTCCAACAAAGGTGATGAGTACTGTCATTCTAAGGTGTGCGTAAACATGTATTCTTGCTGCTGCACTTAGGTGAAGACCCAGACTGCTAGCCCTTAAGATATAGAGGTGCATACTTTATGGTCAGTAGGAAATGCTCAGTCAGGGTTATGTGTCACCAAGGCAGGTGTACCCATTTTTAATGCGCGTTGAGGTAATGGGGTGGGTCGCCACTGGGATGGTGCCAGTGCGCAGGGCCCTCGCTCCAGGTTAGGCTCAACACACTGCATTAGGGGGCAAGATGATGTGCATACATGGGAGTGGTGGTACTAGACCCCACCCCCTTTTTGGGAGGGGTGGAGATGTTACGCAATGTCACAAAGTAATTCCAACAGCTTATGTATATTTGTAAATTGGTGCATAGTATTGAGTAGTGTGTGTGTTTAATAAATGTACTCTTACTTTTATAAAGCAAAGTACAGACTGGACAATCAATTATTGAGTGTTATTTCTGCGCACCTGCAAATGGCGATTACTAGCCCACACCACCTCCCTTGAGTAAAGCCTCAGACTGCTCTGCAACGCTACCCTCTGAGAGTCAGGCGCTACAATTGGGTGTTTGGTTCCCAGTGAAGGACAAATGTAGTCATGTTATTTGTGCAGGCCTCACAGATACTGCCTCGTTTTCCAACATTGGTGTCTAGCGGCGGGAAACATAGTATCCCATTCTGGTGTGCATTTATAGCATTTGATAAGTCCAGTTTTGCCACACATTATCTATGCAGTAATGAGCAAATGAAAGAGCGCAAGGCTCTGAGAAGGGTTCAAAGTTTTGGTTAGGTGAACTAAAGGTATGGGAAAGGAAAGCCCCACGCACATACGTGTCATGTGAAGATATTATGGTTGAAATGTAAACTGTATTGATATGACCGCGCTATTTTGATGATCATGTGCTAGCGGGATGGTGCTTTCCAGGAAATGATTGCATACAAATGTTCTGAGCCATATTGTACACCTTTGAACCCTAACACTACATACACCACACCTGCATGAGGAGGGTGTCTCCTCAAGAGATAGGGACAGCAACTGATACCTACATCACAGGTGGGGGTGTCGGGGTGGATTGACCTTTGTGGGGGACAGGAGAAAGAGGGGGTCCTGGGAGATTCCCGCGCTTTTAAGGGCAGGGAGGGTTTCCACAGAAGGGGCCCCAGGTATTCTTCCCCCGCTGAAAGTACTTGCATTGGCGCAGGCCAAAACCACTGGAAGGGTGGGGCAGGAGGTTTCTTTACCCCGGGTAGTAACGCCCCAGGGGTTCCCATGGTGGGGGACCCCAGGAACTTTTCCCACGGTGGGAGGAGGGTGTGGTAGAGTTGGGTGTCCGGTAGGCCCCCAGGTTAACTGGTGGGGAGGTGAGCGACCCAGAGGTGGCCCCTGGTAGGGGGTGGCCCCAGAGGAGGGTAGTTCTTGAGTGATGGTGTGTAGTGGTAGCCCCTAGGTACCCTAGGTGGGCTAGGTAACTGACCCAGTGGAGATCGGAGTGGGGGTGATGTACTCCCTAGTTTCCAGGTGAAGGGTTAGTGGTGGACCCTGAGGCGACAGGGTCGGGTGGACGGTTACCAGTCCGGTAGGTCCTGTGGGTCTTGAACCCAAGGACCAGGAGCATGGGGGGTGTTCCCCTAGCTCGGGGCAGGAGGTGGACTTCTGCAAGGTAGTACCACCCTGAACACAGGTGGGGCCTATCTTAAGTGACGGGACCCTGTGGTTCGCAAAGGGGTGGTGCAGGCCTAGCCGGGATCTTTAGGGTCCTGGCTTGGTGTGGTCGTGCTACCCTGAAGGCAGGTAGGGCCTATCTTAGGGAGGGGACCCTGCTCTTCATAAGGGGTGGTGCAGGCCATCCAGGGACCATGTAGGTCCCTGGGCGGTCTCCCAAGGCGCTGCTGGGAGACCGGGGAGGGCCATGAGAAGTGGGCCTGGGTCTAGCTAACTCGGGGCCCACAGGCTCTCTAAGGGTACTCTGGGAGGAGAGCGCACCTCTCGGAGGGAAGGGTGCATAGGCCCTGTTCTCGCAGCGGAGAACAAGGAAGGGGTCTAGGTTCCCGGGGTAGTTTCCGTGGGGAGCTACTGACGGGGGGGAATGAGCTGTAGGATGTCTGACGGGGCACCCTCAGCGTTCCTCCCTGGCACTGCCAGTGTGGTAGTGAGGCCGGTCTGAGGTCCTATCAGGGAGCCAGGCCAGTGGCCAAAGGGTGCTTTTCTGTGTGGGGAAAGAACGAGTGGCTGTGCTTTCTTTAGGGAAGCCAGTCGTCCCGAAAGGGTGGTGGCAGCATAATGACCTCAGCGGCAGGGTGAGGGTCCAGAGAGGTTGCATCTTTGGGGTGCAAGGACCAAACGGAGAGAGGGTACTGGTTGGAACAAACTCCAGAAGGGAGACCAGCTAGTGACCCAGGGGATGGGATGTAGACCTGTCCCAGAAGACCGCATCGGTGCTGAGGCACTGGACCCTTGTCCAGAGAAGGGGTAGGCATAGTGTTGCATGCCCAAGGGCAAAGGTGGGCCTAGTGAGGCCAAGCCCATGTAGACCATGAGTGACCTAGAGGTATCTAACCTAGAGCCCGGAGGGTTCTTAGGGTAGTCTGGGATCCCTATCATGGGGGAGATTTCATGGATGGGAGGAGTAGGTGGTCTAGCGGATAACTGGTGAGTAAGGGGGTCTGGTCAGAACCCCTTATAACTAGTTATCGCTGACTACGGGAAGAATACCCATGTAGAGTGGCTACTTCTTCCCTGTAGGAATCAGCTGGGCGCGGCGTGTGTTAGAAGGTGGTTCTGACACGATGGGCCGCCCAGATTTTTCGCTTTTGAGCACCTATGTGTGGAGCTTTTACTGTGGGAGAGCCTCATAAATTGGGACTCATCCACAGTGAACTCATAATGAAGGAGACGGCATGTGGATTTTACTGGTGTCCCCTAGCTTGACTAGGCCGCTGCGCAGCAGCTGGAGTAAGGGCACCGGGCTGGTTACATGCAGACACCTGTGTACAAGCGTGTGCACACGTGTTGGGGCTGCGCAGGGGAGATTCCTGGCGTGTGCAGTCCAGGAGCAGCTACAAAGTTAATGGTGTGGCGGGACTTATGCAGAAGTGGGTGGTGACACGGAATAGGCCTTATACACTGGGAAGGAACATGCCAGGGAAAGTCAGTGTGCTTTACTGTGTTTTTCACTTCATTATTCCCCTATGGGGATGTGGAGCCCATGTGCTAGATTAACTTCCATAAGGCCTACAGATTCCAGACATGCACTAAAGTCCACTGTAGCGGATGTGAAAAGAAGTATTCTGCAGAGTCCAGAGTCATATTTGTACTGCTTTTGGGTCATCCAGAAATGTTACATCTCTCTGAGTCAGATCATAACCAGGGCCTGGCTGGGGGTTGACCTCAGCAGGCTGGATTGATGACCTTTCCCTCCCAGAGCGAAGACCTCCTTTCCACGAAGGGAAGATAGGCGGAGCTACAGGCTCATCCATCAGCAGCTATCACTGGGTGCCAGGCACCAGGCTGCACCTAGGAGGGAAGGGCTCTGGTTTCAGAGACCATGTGGCCAGAGACCCTGGACGACGCCATTTTGAACCAGCCCAGAGGCTGGACAAGAAGGAGGGAGCAGGGGCAGGGAAGTGATGTGGCGCTGTTGGATAGGACCAACAGAGACTTCCTGCCAGCCCCCTACTCAACTTTTAAAAAGTGCTTGCACAGGAAGGGAAGCTCTCTGGGGTGTGGTCTGCTGAGGCGGAAGGTGCTGGAGCCTGGCAATGGGCAGTTGGAAGGAGGTACCCCTGACTGCCCCCAGGCCCCTAACTGCGCCAGAAGAGGAGCCCAGGACCGGTGCGCAGAAGCAGGGGCCTCTGTGCAGGGAGAAGAGAGGCCCAGGAGGAGAGCCAGGCGAAAGTCTGGCGCAGGGAGCCAGTGAAGACCGCTCCCTGCAGAATGGCCCCTCTTGGAGATCCAGAGGGCGAAGGAGAGTGCTCCCCGTGGCTGGGGGCCGCCGCCAGGAGCAAGAGGACGCGAAAATGGGGCAGATCGGACCCCCAGGGGCTGAGATATGGCCCCCGGAAGGTGAGCGACCTTTGACCCCTGGAGAAGAAGGGAAGCCGGGGAGCGCCGTCGCGCTCCCCGCGAAAGTGCCCTGCCTGGGGGCCAGGAGCCCACCCTGGCCCCCACCGAAAATGGAGGCGGGGGAGCGCCGTCGCGCCCCCCGCGAGGAGATCCCCAGGGGGCCCGGGACCCCATCCCCGGGCCCTGAAGTAAAGCCGGGGGACGCCGTCGCGCCCCCGTGAAGCGGAGGAAGGCGGGGGAGCGCCGTCGCGCCCCCCGCGAGGAGATCCCCAGGGGGCCCGGGACCCCATCCCCGGGCCCCGAAGTAAAGCCGGGGGACGCCGTCGCGCCCCCCGTGAAGCGGAGGAAGGCGGGGGAGTCAGGAGCCCACCCTGGCCCCCGCGAGCAAAATCCAGACGGGGAGCGCCGGTGCGCTCCCCGGGAAGAGGAGGAGGGGCCCGGGACCCCATCCCCGGGCCCCGAAGACTGGGAGGAGGCCGGGGGAGCGCCGCCGCACTTCCCCCGGACCGGAGCAGGACGACGCATCTGCCCGCTGGAGCGGGCAGACCAGAACTGATCGGCCGGCTCCCGCGGCAGCACACGAGGGTGCTGGCCGCGCGGGGAGCCGGCGGGGACAGCCGGGGGTGGGCTCCCCAGGCTGCCCTCCTACCCGTCAGGCTGTCGTGGGTCCCGGGTGGGACTGGGACCCGCAGAAGGAGGAGCCAGGCATTGCGGGGCCCGGGTGGGACCGGGCCCCCAACACGTGGCCGGAGCGGCCGGGGGTGGGCTCCCGAGCCGTCTCCCTTACCTGGGGGTCCGGGTGGGACCGGGCCCCCACCCCGCGTGGGAGGCGGCGCGGAGCGCCAGATGGATCGCGGCTCTCCCCGGCACAGCGGGAGAGCCGCTCATCATATATGCATGCAGAGGAGCACGAAGCGCCCCATAATGCCTTGCAAGGCATTTGGAAATCTACCGTTTTTGTGCTTGGTGGCCCCCAGAGGAGGGGTCACCCTCAAGAGTGAAAAAGGGTGCTGGGGGAGCTGCTGGAGAAGCGCAGTCCCCCCCAGCACGAAGTTCAGTCCCACCCTAAGTTTCCTAGGGATTTGGAAAGGATAACCCCTCAAGGGCTCAACCTGCATTTATACACCTTCTAGGCTGGAACTTTTGTTCTACAGCTGAGGGTGTATTGCGATGGGCTTCATGGAGTGAAAGGCTGAGTTGGGGATGGCTCCAGAAGAGCATCCCCTGGAGGTGAAGAGGTGTAATTGCACCAGAACTGCATTTACTAACTGTTATTCTTTTTCTAGAGGGACTGGAGGTCACATATGTAATGTGAAGTACCTGTGTAAGGTGATGTCATAAGCAAAGTGGGTTATGTTGCCAGACCTTCCTGCTAGGGTGTCTGGCTGTATAGGCGTAATCCTGTGATTTCATCTGTGATGCCCTTAGGGGCTGTAATTGCAATGCATTCTAATGTCCAACAAAGGTGATGAGTACTGTCATTCTAAGGTGTGCGTAAACATGTATTCTTGCTGCTGCACTTAGGTGAAGACCCAGACTGCTAGCCCTTAAGATATAGAGGTGCATACTTTATGGTCAGTAGGAAATGCTCAGTCAGGGTTATGTGTCACCAAGGCAGGTGTACCCATTTTTAATGCGCGTTGAGGTAATGGGGTGGGTCGCCACTGGGATGGTGCCAGTGCGCAGGGCCCTCGCTCCAGGTTAGGCTCAACACACTGCATTAGGGGGCAAGATGATGTGCATACATGGGAGTGGTGGTACTAGACCCCACCCCCTTTTTGGGAGGGGTGGAGATGTTACGCAATGTCACAAAGTAATTCCAACAGCTTATGTATATTTGTAAATTGGTGCATAGTATTGAGTAGTGTGTGTGTTTAATAAATGTACTCTTACTTTTATAAAGCAAAGTACAGACTGGACAATCAATTATTGAGTGTTATTTCTGCGCACCTGCAAATGGCGATTACTAGCCCACACCACCTCCCTTGAGTAAAGCCTCAGACTGCTCTGCAACGCTACCCTCTGAGAGTCAGGCGCTACAATTGGGTGTTTGGTTCCCAGTGAAGGACAAATGTAGTCATGTTATTTGTGCAGGCCTCACAGATACTGCCTCGTTTTCCAACATTGGTGTCTAGCGGCGGGAAACATAGTATCCCATTCTGGTGTGCATTTATAGCATTTGATAAGTCCAGTTTTGCCACACATTATCTATGCAGTAATGAGCAAATGAAAGAGCGCAAGGCTCTGAGAAGGGTTCAAAGTTTTGGTTAGGTGAACTAAAGGTATGGGAAAGGAAAGCCCCACGCACATACGTGTCATGTGAAGATATTATGGTTGAAATGTAAACTGTATTGATATGACCGCGCTATTTTGATGATCATGTGCTAGCGGGATGGTGCTTTCCAGGAAATGATTGCATACAAATGTTCTGAGCCATATTGTACACCTTTGAACCCTAACACTACATACACCACACCTGCATGAGGAGGGTGTCTCCTCAAGAGATAGGGACAGCAACTGATACCTACATCACAGGTGGGGGTGTCGGGGTGGATTGACCTTTGTGGGGGACAGGAGAAAGAGGGGGTCCTGGGAGATTCCCGCGCTTTTAAGGGCAGGGAGGGTTTCCACAGAAGGGGCCCCAGGTATTCTTCCCCCGCTGAAAGTACTTGCATTGGCGCAGGCCAAAACCACTGGAAGGGTGGGGCAGGAGGTTTCTTTACCCCGGGTAGTAACGCCCCAGGGGTTCCCATGGTGGGGGACCCCAGGAACTTTTCCCACGGTGGGAGGAGGGTGTGGTAGAGTTGGGTGTCCGGTAGGCCCCAGGTTAACTGGTGGGGAGGTGAGCGACCCAGAGGTGGCCCCTGGTAGGGGGTGGCCCCAGAGGAGGGTAGTTCTTGAGTGATGGTGTGTAGTGGTAGCCCCTAGGTACCCTAGGTGGGCTAGGTAACTGACCCAGTGGAGATCGGAGTGGGGGTGATGTACTCCCTAGTTTCCAGGTGAAGGGTTAGTGGTGGACCCTGAGGCGACAGGGTCGGGTGGACGGTTACCAGTCCGGTAGGTCCTGTGGGTCTTGAACCCAAGGACCAGGAGCATGGGGGTGTTCCCTAGCTCGGGGCAGGAGGTGGACTTCTGCAAGGTAGTACCACCCTGAACACAGGTGGGGCCTATCTTAAGTGACGGGACCCTGTGGTTCGCAAAGGGGTGGTGCAGGCCTAGCCGGGATCTTTAGGGTCCTGGCTTGGTGTGGTCGTGCTACCCTGAAGGCAGGTAGGGCCTATCTTAGGGAGGGGACCCTGCTCTTCATAAGGGGTGGTGCAGGCCATCCAGGGACCATGTAGGTCCCTGGGCGGTCTCCCAAGGCGCTGCTGGGAGACCGGGGAGGGCCATGAGAAGTGGGCCTGGGTCTAGCTAACTCGGGGCCCACAGGCTCTCTAAGGGTACTCTGGGAGGAGAGCGCACCTCTCGGAGGGAAGGGTGCATAGGCCCTGTTCTCGCAGCGGAGAACAAGGAAGGGGTCTAGGTTCCCGGGGTAGTTTCCGTGGGGAGCTACTGACGGGGGGGAATGAGCTGTAGGATGTCTGACGGGGCACCCTCAGCGCTCCTCCCTGGCACTGCCAGTGTGGTAGTGAGGCCGGTCTGAGGTCCTATCAGGGAGCCAGGCCAGTGGCCAAAGGGTGCTTTTCTGTGTGGGGAAAGAACGAGTGGCTGTGCTTTCTTTAGGGAAGCCAGTCGTCCCGAAAGGGTGGTGGCAGCATAATGACCTCAGCGGCAGGGTGAGGGTCCAGAGAGGTTGCATCTTTGGGGTGCAAGGACCAAACGGAGAGAGGGTACTGGTTGGAACAAACTCCAGAAGGGAGACCAGCTAGTGACCCAGGGGATGGGATGTAGACCTGTCCCAGAAGACCGCATCGGTGCTGAGGCACTGGACCCTTGTCCAGAGAAGGGGTAGGCATAGTGTTGCATGCCCAAGGGCAAAGGTGGGCCTAGTGAGGCCAAGCCCATGTAGACCATGAGTGACCTAGAGGTATCTAACCTAGAGCCCGGAGGGTTCTTAGGGTAGTCTGGGATCCCTATCATGGGGGAGATTTCATGGATGGGAGGAGTAGGTGGTCTAAGCGGATAACTGGTGAGTAAGGGGGTCTGGTCAGAACCCCTTATAACTAGTTATCGCTGACTACGGGAAGAATACCCATGTAGAGTGGCTACTTCTTCCCTGTAGGAATCAGCTGGGCGCGGCGTGTGTTAGAAGGTGGTTCTGACACGATGGGCCGCCCAGATTTTTCGCTTTTGAGCACCTATGTGTGGAGCTTTTACTGTGGGAGAGCCTCATAAATTGGGACTCATCCACAGTGAACTCATAATGAAGGAGACGGCATGTGGATTTTACTGGTGTCCCCTAGCTTGACTAGGCCGCTGCGCAGCAGCTGGAGTAAGGGCACCGGGCTGGTTACATGCAGACACCTGTGTACAAGCGTGTGCACACGTGTTGGGGCTGCGCAGGGAGATTCCTGGCGTGTGCAGTCCAGGAGCAGCTACAAAGTTAATGGTGTGGCGGGACTTATGCAGAAGTGGGTGGTGACACGGAATAGGCCTTATACACTGGGAAGGAACATGCCAGGGAAAGTCAGTGTGCTTTACTGTGTTTTTCACTTCATTATTCCCCTATGGGGATGTGGAGCCCATGTGCTAGATTAACTTCCATAAGGCCTACAGATTCCAGACACGCACTAAAGTCCACTGTAGCGGATGTGAAAAGAAGTATTCTGCAGAGTCCAGAGTCATATTTGTACTGCTTTTGGGTCATCCAGAAATGTTACATCTCTCTGAGTCAGATCATAACCAGGGCCTGGCTGGGGGTTGACCTCAGCAGGCTGGATTGATGACCTTTCCCTCCCAGAGCGAAGACCTCCTTTCCACGAAGGGAAGATAGGCGGAGCTACAGGCTCATCCATCAGCAGCTATCACTGGGTGCCAGGCACCAGGCTGCACCTAGGAGGGAAGGGCTCTGGTTTCAGAGACCATGTGGCCAGAGACCCTGGACGACGCCATTTTGAACCAGCCCAGAGGCTGGACAAGAAGGAGGGAGCAGGGGCAGGGAAGTGATGTGGCGCTGTTGGATAGGACCAACAGAGACTTCCTGCCAGCCCCCTACTCAACTTTTAAAAAGTGCTTGCACAGGAAGGGAAGCTCTCTGGGGTGTGGTCTGCTGAGGCGGAAGGTGCTGGAGCCTGGCAATGGGCAGTTGGAAGGAGGTACCCCCTGACTGCCCCCAGGCCCCTAACTGCGCCAGAAGAGGAGCCCAGGACCGGTGCGCAGAAGCAGGGGCCTCTGCGCAGGGAGAAGAGAGGCCCAGGAGGAGAGCCAGGCGAAAGTCTGGCGCAGGGAGCCAGTGAAGACCGCTCCCTGCAGAATGCCCCTCTTGGAGATCCAGAGCGCGAAGGAGAGTGCTCCCCGTGGCTGGGGGCCGCCGCCAGGAGCAAGAGGACGCAAAAATGGGGCAGATCGGACCCCCAGGGGCTGAGATATGGCCCCCGGAAGGTGAGCGACCTTTGACCCCTGGAGAAGAAGGGAAGCCGGGGAGCGCCGTCGCGCTCCCCGCGAAAGTGCCCTGCCTGGGGGCTAGGAGCCCACCCTGGCCCCCACCGAAAATGGAGGCGGGGGAGCGCCGTCGCGCCCCCGCGAGGAGATCCCCAGGGGCCCGGGACCCCATCCCCGGGCCCTGAAGTAAAGCCGGGGGACGCCGTCGCGCCCCGTGAAGCGGAGGAAGGCGGGGGAGCGCCGTCGCGCCCCCGCGAGGAGATCCCCAGGGGCCCGGGACCCCATCCCCGGGCCCCGAGTAAAGCCGGGGGATGCCGTCGCACCCCCCGTGAAGCGGAGGAAGGCGGGGGAGTCAGGAGGCCACCCTGGCCCCCGCGAGCAAAATCCAGACGGGGAGCGCCGGTGCGCTCCCGGGAAGAGGAGGAGGGGCCCGGGACCCCATCCCGGGCCCCGAAGACTGGGAGGAGGCCGGGGGAGCGCCGCCGCACTTCCCCCGGACCGGAGCAGGACGACGCATCTGCCCGCTGGAACGGGCAGACCAGAACTGATCGGCCGGCTCCCGCGGCAGCACACGAGGGTGCTGGCCGCACGGGTAGCCGGCGGGGACAGCCGGGGGTGGGCTCCCCAGGCTGCCCTCCTACCCGTCAGGCTGTCGTGGGTCCCGGGTGGGACTGGGACCCCCAGAAGGAGGAGCCAGGCATTGCGGGGCCCGGGTGGGACCGGGCCCCCAACACGTGGCCGGAGCGGCCGGGGTGGGCTCCCGAGCCGTCTCCCTTACCTGGGGGTCCGGGTGGGACCGGGCCCCCACCCCGCGTGGGAGGCGGCGCGGAGCGCCAGATGGATCGCGGCTCTCCCCGGCACAGCGGGAGAGCCGCTCATCATATATGCATGTAGAGGAGCACGAGCGCCCCATAATGCCTTGCAAGGCATTTGGAAATCTACCGTTTTGTGCTTGGTGGCCCCCAGAGGAGGGGGTCACCCTCAAGAGTGAAAAAGGGTGCTGGGGGAGCTGCTGGAGAAGCGCAGTCCCCCCCAGCACGAAGTTCAGTCCCACCCTAAGTTTCCTAGGGATTTGGAAAGGATAACCCCTCAAGGGCTCAACCTGCATTTATACACCTTCTAGGCTGGAACTTTTGTTCTACAGCTGAGGGTGTATTGCGATGGGCTTCATGGAGTGAAAGGCTGAGTTGGGGATGGCTCCAGAAGAGCATCCCTGGAGGTGAAGAGGTGTAATTGCACCAGAACTGCATTTACTAACTGTTATTCTTTTTCTAGAGGGACTGGAGGTCACATATGTAATGTGAAGTACCTGTGTAAGGTGATGTCATAAGCAAAGTGGGTTATGTTGCCAGACCTTCCTGCTAGGGTGTCTGGCTGTATAGGCGTAATCCTGTGATTTCATCTGTGATGCCCTTAGGGGCTGTAATTGCAATGCATTCTAATGTCCAACAAAGGTGATGAGTACTGTCATTCTAAGGTGTGCGTAAACATGTATTCTTGCTGCTGCACTTAGGTGAAGACCCAGACTGCTAGCCCTTAAGATATAGAGGTGCATACTTTATGGTCAGTAGGAAATGCTCAGTCAGGGTTATGTGTCACCAAGGCAGGTGTACCCATTTTTAATGCGCGTTGAGGTAATGGGGTGGGTCGCCACTGGGATGGTGCCAGTGCGCAGGGCCCTCGCTCCAGGTTAGGCTCAACACACTGCATTAGGGGGCAAGATGATGTGCATACATGGGAGTGGTGGTACTAGACCCCACCCCCTTTTTGGGAGGGGTGGAGATGTTACGCAATGTCACAAAGTAATTCCAACAGCTTATGTATATTTGTAAATTGGTGCATAGTATTGAGTAGTGTGTGTGTTTAATAAATGTACTCTTACTTTTATAAAGCAAAGTACAGACTGGACAATCAATTATTGAGTGTTATTTCTGCGCACCTGCAAATGGCGATTACTAGCCCACACCACCTCCCTTGAGTAAAGCCTCAGACTGCTCTGCAACGCTACCCTCTGAGAGTCAGGCGCTACAATTGGGTGTTTGGTTCCCAGTGAAGGACAAATGTAGTCATGTTATTTGTGCAGGCCTCACAGATACTGCCTCGTTTTCCAACACTTAAATAAAGCTTTTTTAACTCCGAGGAAAGCCGGAACAATAAGACAACCACTGCTGTGAGTATTTCTGCCCTAAGGGGCCAATTTCAAAAGTTATTCTTTTTCATAGTTTGGCCATGATGTCCTTTTGCATCATTTATTTTTGTGATATGACAGATAGATTACCAATAGCAAAAAAGATTGCAGAGGTCAGATTACATAGCACGTCACCATCGCCTCCATCTCGCTCGCCCATACTCCCCGCATCAGCAGAAGCACGAGCGGAGGATACTTCTTCTCCTATCTCACAGCGAAGACATGGAACAACCTCCCCCTCCAGCTCCAGACTGCCCCATCTATACTGGAATTTCAAAATGATCTTAAGACCTGGCTATTTAAATGAGTCTCTCGGACCCTGCAAGTGCCTGGACACCCTCTCGGGTGATTCGCTGAGCTCTATAAATCACTTAATTGAGTGTGTGTGTGAATATATCAATGAAGAAACAATTGGTACATGTGAACATATTTGGATAAAGATGAAATGAATTACAACTAAAAATCTACAAGCTAAGATCAACGAGAAACATTGATGGATTTGAATGTCTTTGGGGTGAAATTCCTACATACAGTATATTAAACATCAAACCAATGGCTGCTTAATTGTTGAATCCTTACATTTATAGACATGGGCCGCAAACGCAAGGACATTGACGATTACGTACAGGAGTATGCAGAATTTGAAGCCGTATCCCTTAAAGGGATGAAAATGTTCACCTGCAAGTCATGTCGCACAACTGTTGACATTTAAAACAGGGCAGCGGATAATATCAAAGCCCACCTGAGCAGCAAAACCCACGAGAGACTTTCTTCTCCAGTCGTAAAGAAGGCCCGCATGGAGCAAATGACCATGGAGCAATGCACAACTCGTGCACGCCAACATTTTGAAGAGGCTGCGGATATCCCGCACAAGTTTGTGAAAGCTCTGTGTGAAGGTGGTGTTCCACTTCACCAGGCTGATGGTCCAATTGTAGAGCTGATTAGGCAGCTGTGCCTTGCAGCAAGGACAATGTGCAAATCCAGCCAAATGTATGAAAAATATCTCCCCGAAGTGTTTGAAGCACAGCTTGGAAACATAAGTCAAGCTGTAGCAAATGTCCCTATCTCTTTAACAATTGATGAAACCACAGAGGTGCATGGTGACCCAGCCATTGGAACATTGGTCACATATTACTGTGATGATGAAGAAACGGGTCGCCGCTCAGCCTTAGTTGACATCACTGTATCTGATGAGTGTAATTCTGCTAAAATTGCCTTAATTGTATACAGAGTGCTTCAAAAGTTGGGTAAATCATGGCATGATCTTGTTGCAATATGTTCTGATTCTGCATCCTACATGACAAAGGCAGTAACTGATTTGCGCGCTGCTCAGAGGATTAATTCCATCCATATAAAAGATCCATGTCATCTTATACATGCTGCTGTTTCCTATGCTCTGTCTCAGCCTGAGAACCGGGACATGTATGATTTTGTTATAAAGGCTGGAGCAGTATTTAAGTTTCCGCGAAACTTAAAACGCATTTATTCGCAAGGAAATGTAGACGGGAGAATGAGATATCCAAGGGCGGTTGTTGTGATCCGATGGTTCAGCTGGTATGAGGGAGCAGTAAGACTTTTGGAAATATGGCACTACTTCCTTGCTTTTGTAAACAATGAAGAAGCCACTGGATCCAAAATTGATCACCTACGTAAACTACTCGGCCCCAACAGTGCAAACCACCAATCTTTCTATGTGAAGATGCATTTCATTGTTAAAACTCTCACTGGTATCATCCACATTCAGAAGAAGCTCGAGTCAGAAGAAACACATGCCCACCAAATATATTCAGCCATAGATATTGACATGGCTTTGGCATTGGAGCAAGACTATTCGCAAGACCCAATGATCACCAGCCTATTGCAAATGTTACCACCAAAAAAGCAAATGCCCTAATAAAAGAGATGATTACTTTTAAAGATGCACTGAAAAACAAGTGGGATGCTATCCTAGCTCGTAACATAACTGGGCAAATGAGTTATAGCTCTTTTTGGAAGCGGGTTACAATCCTGGACCCATTCAAGAAAGTTCAGTTTAGTCAGGATTTCAATGATTACAAAGATTTATTCATGTTGGTTGGAGCTTCTGATGATGTAATGAATGTTATAGAAGAAGAATTCAAGAAATATGTAATGCACCCTATCCCACAAAAGACATCAGTGCAATGACATACTGGCGTTCTCAGAAGCAAGAATGGCCAACACTGTGTAATCTTTCTTTGAATCTTTTGGCCATTCCAGTATCATCAGCAAATATTGAACGGGTTTTCAGTGGTCTTCACTTCATTAACAAACCAGAAAGAGCCTCAATGTCCTCAAAGTCTCTTGAAATGTGCTTGTACTACAATGGCAAAGTTTTCAGATGAATGTATTGTGTTGACCAATAACAACCGGGCGCAGGTGTGCCTTGTCAATTTAAATAAATGTGGAAAAATACTAGCTGTAGCGTCGTCTTTTGCTTGTGGCAAAAATAAATGCGGATAAATACAGAAAAAATGCCCAAAAAATAAATATGGATAAATACAGACGGAAATGGCAAAAAAATAAATACCATAAAACCGGGAGCCCTAATTATTATCAATAGTCACAATGTGCTTTGTGACGGATACATACAGTTGTAAAACATGTGACCTACCCAAATAAATTCTAATTGTTTCAAATGATGGCAGACATTCAATTAACCATGCAAATTTCCGACCTTTCTCAAGCAAAGGACGGAAACATTCATTAGTGCCAGCAACGTTTTTCAAGACACACGAGTAAAATTCACATAACCTTACAAATGAAGATGGTTGCTCTCTGGTTTGACCTGTAGACACTCTCAAAATACCAGTCACCAGACTCAGTTTACGCTTCATTCCTTCTCCAGACACATGTCCCAAATACTCCACTTCTTGACCACCAAACAAGCATTTGTATCATCCCTGCATCAGTGAAACACTGTACATTTTTCTAATTTCTGAATGCAGTCATGATGCCTCCTCACCCATTCTTACTCATATCAGGATGTCACAGAGCAATACTACAATGTGCTCGTTTTGGAACCAATGGGTCATCACTCTTTAAAAGACTGAAGGCACAGAACCAAGGCCAGAAAGAATGAGTCTAAACTGATATGTACAATAAGGAATGAAGAAAGTCATCCTATACCTCGAACTCCCATCCAGTATTACTTGATAGCACTCTAATCTGAGATCCAGTTTAGTGAACCAACCTGCCAATGCGATAACTCCAGTGAAATCTTTTATACCTGGTAAGAGGTGGGAATTGATCCAAATAGTCTCGTTCAGGCTGCACACATCAAGGCATAGACATATTTCTCATGAGACCTTATTAGAAATCACTTTGAGAATAACCATAGAGTAGCCTCTCCTTGCTCAATAATGTCTCTGACGCAAGATTTAAAAAATCATGATACACCACACATTTACTGTTTTAAGACACGAAAAGCTGAAACTGTACTGTGCACATGTTAGACACAGTAACACATGCAACTGAGACAAGTGTAGTAGAAGCACCGTAAATGCATGCTTTGCAATGCACGATGAAGAAACATACATACAAAAAATACTAATACATATAAATGAGTTACAGTAATAAGAATACTTATGAAAATGTTTATTGGCAGTTGCGGATGAAATAATGTGCTATTAATAAAGTGGCCTAGTGTTTCTATTGCTTTCCATTAGAATGCACCATGTAGAAAAGTCAGTGCAAAACTGTAAAAATACTAGATAGGAACTTGAAATTTAAACTGATGATACTAAAGATTCTATAGTTTATAAAAAGTTTTAAATGATTTTTCTAATAAGAACTTAGAAAATCCTATATTCATGTGAAAGTTGAGAAAACTTGTGGTAGTAGACTTTTTTCAATGTTGTTATTTTCATGTGATAATACCTGATGAAAGTTCTACTTTATTTTCAATATGAAATGATTTTATTGCATTATATTTGATATAGGTTTAGAGTTTATTTAAGTTAAAAGTGTTATGCCAACATGAGGCCTTTTCCAAATGTGCTCTTTCTGTAATGCTGACATTCTTTGGACTACTACAATGGTTCTTTTGCAACTAGTAAAATGTTGCCTTATTTGTTCAGTACATGTGTAACATTCACTGTTCCTAAATGTTTCTTCAACGTTCACAGTAAATTGTTCCTGTGGGAGCCTTATTTCAGCTGTTCCTACAAACTGATCCTTTGTTTTCTTATTCATCGCTGATAGGCATATGTGGACTTTAAATCTTTCGTTTCTCATGACTAGCATGGGAAACCATCTTGTAGTTGCAAATGTCCTAGGTGACATTATATGAATCTGAGCACATGACACTCTTCTGACAGTGGTGTGATGCTACATCACTAGGACTCTTACAGAGACTTGAGAAAAGAAGAAACCCCAAAGGAGGGGCACCACCATTCAGATTTTTCCTACTTGAGAAAAGGACGCTATATTGATCAGTTTTTGATGATTTGAAACCGATCCCCTTTGGCTTTTTACTTTTGGGCTGCTTTGCGATTGCTACAGATGGTAGCTGATGGGCTGAAACCCGTCTTTGCCGAACCATTTCATTTTCTTTATTTCTTTTGTCCCATACTAATGGACTCAACCTTAGTGGACTTTAAATCTGATCCTTTTCCCCTTTTCTTTAGGATCATGAGCTGTTAGATAAATTAACTATTCTTCTGCCTTTGATGGTAGCAGGACCCTAACTCTGTAAATTGATTTATGCAATAATCATTCTTTGAAGCTTGGCCTAAATGTTTGGCATTATATTGCAAGCTGTGATAATTTTAACTGGATTACTTAAAAGACTGCTTTTTGCCATGAATTTTGAATCTCTAATCCAATAACCAAATTAATTAAATATATGTCTGAGTCTTTATGAAGTCTTGTTGGTTCTTCCATTGAAACTGTGTTGTTTTCCAATGATTTAAATGCATTGTAGGGAGAATCAGCAAGCTTTTATGGACTATCAAGTTCTGCTTCTTTTATTCTGTGTGGCCGTAGCAGAACTTTTGGTTTGCATAATTCTAGTCCGGCTTAACTTCTTTAGGAGGTTGGGTCTTCCTATTGTAAATTCTTTATTTCTACAGAATGATTTTGAGAGTGTGTACTTAAAACGGATTTCAAATTTGTAAGTTAGCTGTTAATTTATGGTCCTCATTGGACAGGTAACGTGGTGTTTGGTCACCCTAATTTTCACCCCTCCGATCAGCGGAGAAAGATTCATCAGAGGATCATTGCCTCTGTGGTAAATGGAAATGCTGCAGTTTGTCTAATCGTACAGGACCCAGTACGGTTAGAATAGTAAGATTTTAGCACGCTTGCGCTGCAACACCTTCAATTCACACCTTCCTCAGGATGTTACTTAGTTCCTCCCATCCATTGTATGGTACATTACACAACTCATGTTTTGTCAGCATCACCACTCCTGTCAATGTGATCATATGTACCACCTTCTATTTGACCCAATGTGTCCACAAATAGTGTGTAAATACATTAAGATGAGACACAGTTCTTTGAAAAGAAGGTGCTTTGACAGAACACAGACGGTGGAAATGTCTGCTTCTTGCCATCAGTTTTAAGTTGCTTCATGCAATTTTACATTCTGAACTCAACTCAACCGACAACAGTTATTCCCATAGTTAACTAATACTTCAGATGTTCAGTGACAGAAATAATACGTGGTATTCTGAGCAGGTAATTATGACTTTAAAGCAGAAATGAAAGACCGTCTGGCTTTACATTTCCTTTCTCTTTCCTTACATGAGGTGAATAAATAATTTCAAACATATGCTTTCTCTCTACTGGTTTGGAAGGCTGTAGAACCACCCAGGGCCACTTCCTTTGGAAGGGTCGATCAGGGGTATGTGGTTTTTATTCTGACCTTTCTATTTGTGGGGTGTACCATCTATGGCTATATATGTGGTGCCCCAATCACTCACAAAAGCAGCTTCAAGTGGGTGTATTGTTTGACTGCTGACTCCACAGCACGCTGCTTGTAGCTGTTATTTGGTGCATGTTGCAGCTTGGATACACACAGGGTTGTTACTATGTAGAGCATCTCTGTACCTAAAGGAAGTCAAGGATTTGCTTTTGACCACTGGATGTTTTCATCTATTCCCAAGATGATTGCATGTTTGATTGGGTCTCTTTAGCTGCTCACTAACCGCCTCTTAATTTACATTCTCTTTGGTCCATGTATTGTCAGAAATCCAAAAGTTGTGTTAACGAATTTTGGTGATACGTCACCTTCAGCTTTCCTCAAAACGGGGCTGTGTCAGAGCTGTTTAATACATGGCATCCTTTAGATGTTTGCTTCTTTTCAGTGGTTGTCAGGAATACATGATTCTAGTGTTTCTCACCTAGTGATTTCCGAAGGCCCTATAGATATCACCAGCTCCTCAGTGGTTCAGTTTCTTGAAACATTCTGCTATGTCCCATTGCCTCAGTTTAGTAAACAGTTTGCTGGTCTGATACAGGTGTTGGTCAACTGTTGACGGTTGTGTATGATAAACCTATGCGTCATCTGTTTGTTGAGTAAGAGGTCGCTCGTGAATAGTGTATGTCAGTATGACCGGGAAAGGATGAGATGGTAGTGGGCGAGAGAAGGGTGTTGGGAGATGAATTAGGACGGTCGAGGTAAGTTAGAGTCTTGGTGTGGAATCTCTAACAAAACCTGTACAGATTTCAGCATATTGAGAGCAACAACTTTGTAGATTGAGTGCAGTTATAATCTGGCAGGCTAAGAAACATGGGTTCTCTGCCACTTTCTAGTTTGCTGTTATGACCCCAATGGCACAGCCTTTCACTCCATTACCGTTCATAGCCCCCATACGTTTGTACTAGACTTTCAAAGCTAACTTCAGCGGGGTCGAAATTGCACTCTAAACAAAGATTACTTACTTTTAGTTGGGCCCTCTACTTTATTAAACAGATCACCACGGTCGTATCATGAACATCTTAACTTTCACTTAGTCTCAGAAATCCTTTTGTAAGAAAATATTTTATGTACCAATGAATATTTCACTTCGAAACTTGTTTTTAAAAGCGCGTTGCCAATGTTCCATTAGCTTTGAAAAACGGGAGCTTAAAATATCTTATTTTACATCTGCAGCTCTACATGTAGCAGGCCAAAATTACACAAAATGAAAGGTTTCAGGCACTCGTGTAGCTAGTGTAAAGCTATTAATTTAAACTTTGAATTGTTGGACTTTTTTTTCCAGAAGCCAGCATCAATGCAAAACGAGATTTTTCATTTAAGAAGCCAAAATGTTTTGGAACCTGTCCCATAGTCGACCGTCAAAGTCTGAGATACAGACAACAAATAAAGTGTTTTAAAGGGAAATTACACAATATTTTCAGACGCATCCAATGAAATAAAAAATATCATTTAAAAAAAATTCAAATGTGAGTGATGGTTTAATGTATCTGTTCCTCAATCTATAAAGAATAAGAGGGCAATTTAAAAAGAAAACGACGACTAAGTCACAAGTCAGTGTGTATAATCTGGATGCTCAGAGGTTTCACCTGCAACTTGGCCAGAAAGTAGGCAGCAATCGAACCACCAGCTGATAGAAAACTTGATCTTATAGGTCAGATGTACTTTCAAAATCTCTCGGCATAGATCAGGAAATGGGAAGCCTTCAGCCCAAATATTCAGTTTTACATCTTGCCTATAAAACATCAGATGGCTTATTGTGCGCATGGAGGGCAGTGAAGACCAATGCCTCTGCATGCATTCCCAGCGGAAGACCACCCATCATTCTTAATAGATCCATTCCAGGCACACAGGGATCTTGCTTTCTTCTGTGTAGCCACTGCGGCAGCCGCTCTATTGAAGTGAGTGAAGCTTTGCAGAGCAAGCATCATATTGGATGTATCCACTTCGAAAGGCTTTTTTTCCCAAGAATAAACTCCCAAAATGGGAGTTTATTCTTGAAAAACAAAAAATCTATGATCCTGAAGCAGAGGAAGCTTTCTACCTGGTCGTTTCGACAATTGAGCTTTCTACATGGTCGTTTCTTCAACTGAGCGATTTCCCAGCCCGGCAAAGAGAAGGGAAGTCTAGTCATTATTGCCTTTCACTAAACCGTGTGGAGCGCCTGTCACTATGACCTGATGTCCCTGTGGCAGATGGTCTGTCAGGTTAGAGGTTTCAGGCAGGAGAGCCAATTGAGGCTGTGTTTAAAAATACTGATTTCTACCCCTCACTCCAAAAAGAGCATGGAACCACAAGTTTGGCAGGCTGGGGACACCATTGATTTGTGGATTTGTTCCCACTTTGCCAAATTCTAAACGAACCCATATAACAGTTGTCCTCAGTTACAAGGACAATCAGAAGGCACAGCTTCAACATTCTTGAAGCGGCCCGCTCTTATGAGTTTGATCCTACAACCACTATTTCGGGTTAGGGCATCAAACTCTTAGAACGCATTCTGAAACTGAAGAACTAACTCTGAGGTCCAGATCCTCAGCATGATTCCTGCTGTATTAGTCAGACAGACAAGTAGGAGAGTACGGGCTCAGTGCTCGCTTTTTGTATCTTCTGTGATCAAAGGACCCGTATTGCCATATCCTAGATAAGATGCAGCAATTTTTTTTACCTCATCAAAAAGTTACTGTGAAGATTTAACTCTTATTTCATGACATATTGCTCGCTCTATACTTTGATAATCTTGGCCACTAGCTTTCTAATGATGTCTGTTAGATAATCTACTCTATTACCAAATTGTATGGAGCAATTTCATAGCCACACCATTAGATATTGATTGTTCTGTGTGAAAGGGCTTCTTGAGCGAATTGAAAGGCATGTGTGAGAAGGCTATTTTTATTCTTTCTGGACAGTGGACATTAAACACATTTTTGGCTGAGTGCCAATCACTTTTCATAGCATACATATCCAGGGTCACCGTCCCCTGCTCACTTATGCTTGAACTGTGTTACCTATGGTACACTGCTGTGGCATATTGTCCATGTCACATTGGTATAGCCTTGTACCCTTTGCATCTATTTTGAAACTATCAGGATTCCTGGAGCTGGATGCAAACGTGAGGGAACCACAGTAGTGAATCATCAGCTGCTTCCACACTGGGCACTCAAACAGTACCCATATTTGAAGAACTCTGCTTAAAAGAGTTTAAATGAGAGTGGGACACAAGTAAAAATGTAGGTTTCAAGCTCTCATTTCTTTCACGGTTATTGCCATATACATCAACCGTGTAGAAAATCTTAAGGCTTTTGTGGAGTGCCTTTCTATCACAGGTACGTAGAACATGCATCTAACTTTTCACAAACAGCAGTTTTCACCTGAAGGGAAACCAGTGGCAGGATTTTGAGAAGAGAAGTCACAGGGTTCATGTGAGAGGTGCCTGAACTCCCACACTGCCTTAACAGTCTTCCCTAAGGATATCATTGCCTAGTCTCTAGTAACTGGCCTGAGTAGTTAAGCTAATCTCCTGAGGGATGAGTGTGAGGTATTTGGTGTTAACAAAACACTTAAGGTCTATTAGGTATACAAGGGGCCCAACAAAGTTAGATAAAAAGATTCAAAATTAACAGGCAAAAGACATGAAAATTCAAAAAAGGAAAAACGTAGAAAAATAGCCCCTGGGAGGATAATAACCATAACCCATTTATTTACCTGTAAATGAGTTAAATATAAACCAAGAAATATTTAAAAGCAACAATGAAAAGAATTTCGAGGGTAGGAATTCCTGAACAATGTACGTACTGGTTAAATGACTGTGACAGAAGTCAGTATGAAAAATTGCTTTTTAGTGAAAGCTTCTAATCTAGAGGACAGCAGTACACCAAGAATAATCCTTAAAGGGCGTTAGCCACTGCAGAGCTTTGTGTGAAATCAGTCTCATTGGTGGAAACAAACTGTTCTTTCTGTGGTACACTGATGGCTTTTCAATATGTTTTTCCATCTGCTTTCTTCAGGGCTATCTCCAACGAACAAAGTCCCCTTTAGAAAAGACGCAAGGGGCAGCCCAAACCTAACATATTTTCTCCCAAATCGGCAGCAGTTCAACAGTAGTTCTAAATCTGGATATCAGTCTTCCTCATTTCTAGCGAGCTGAGCTCTAAGCATCCATTCGTCTTCAGGAGGCGTATTCAACCACAAGTCGCAGGCTGTCAAGAGCAAACAGACAACCCAAACAGGCCTTGGAGCCTGTCTATAGAATGTTTACTACAACCCTGGAAAATGCCTTTAGATGCACAAACTAGGCCGATGATCGGGACAGCTTTTCTTATATTTCCTCCAGCAGCCAAAGTAAGAAATCTTCTTGGGTATAAGAAACAAAGTTCTCCTTTTAAGCTTGATCTGAGGAGCAGAGAGCAGACATTTCTTAAAGTGTTCACGTTACCATGTCACCAACAAGTATCCCTATTCCAATTCCGAGCTTTCCCTACATTGTCCTTCTTCCAAAGTGGGATACAATGTATCTAAAAACTCTAAGCTGTCTTTGGCCCGTTGTTGTTGTAGGGGTGGCAATGGCAAATACTCACCCAGCTAGCTAGTCAAGCTTCAAAGGACTGCAAAGGTATTCCTTGCCCATTTCTCCAACAGGCGGTGGCCAACTGGTTCCTAATAATACTGAGTCAAAGAAGGAAGCAAACCTGAAAAAAACAGAGTCTGGAGACATGTTCATTAATCCATGCCAGTTTCTGGCATACTACAGGCATCTTCAAACCATAATATTCTTCCATTGCCCAAGAGTCTTTTTAGAATGTAGAGCAACAAATGATCAATGTAGATTTATCTACATAACTCAATTAGTTTTTCTCCTAAGTCATAGATGTGATTAGCATTTAACTTGTCTTGGCTGAATAAAGTAAACCATTCTGCATCTCTTAAACACAACCAAACACAGTACTGACCCACATATATCACACCTGCGGAAGTCCACATAGAATGATATAATGTGCTACAATGAAAACATACATATATATATATATATATATATATATATATATACGCACACACATACATACATACACACACACACACACATACATACATACACACACACACTTATATATACCCGTTTCAACAAATGTTGCCAAACTCCAGGATGGGTGCTCTGACCGTGAGGTTGAAACTCACGTAATATTCATTTCACAGTTCCAAAAGGAAAAGACGATCACTCGTGGGGCAATATTGCACAGATTTACTGTTAAGGCCAGGCAGACGCGTTTCGGCAATCCAACCTTTATCAATGCCTGTCATATCGAAATGAACACCATTGTGCTAAGTACATTTAAATTAATTGCAACATGTTTCCATTGGCTCACATGTTTTCATTAACAAGGTGGCAGGACTACTGACATCCATTACAACATACAGGTTTTTCGGCCGCCATCCCTGTATGATCATAGAAATCAAATCCATGCAATGACGCCGCCTTTCCCCCCCATCAGATTTCAACAAACAAATGTTCAAATAAGTCATTAGCCTCACATAGGCATAATTTGAGGAAAGAAGGACCGTGTCCTGATATAAATATTCATACAGGATGATAGTCTCAATGCAGTCGACCCTCACCATGGGGCCCTACATGGGCCATCCCTCATCACCAAAGGAGTGGTAATATTGGCACTTTTAAAATTATTGTTCAGTCCCACTTTGTATGTTTAGATAGCTCCAATAAATTACATAAAGCATGCTCCTCACCACAACCGCAGTTGATTTGGCACAGAATTTCCCTTACTTGCATCCACAGGAATTCGCAAATTGTTTAATATTTCTAGGATTTGTATAATATATATATATATATATATATATATATATATATATATATATATATATATATATATATATACACACATACATATATCTTAAACGTCCAGAAAGTCCCAAAGGTCATCAAAATACAGTGGAGGTCTGATATATATGGTTGTCTAAATCCCTTCTTCATTCAGTCCATTCAGAATATTTGAGCCAATATCTGTTATTCACAAAGTTTTTATTCTTTATAGAATATTCTCATCCCAGGCCAATGCATTTCGTCCAACAAACTTGACTTCATCAGGGATCACAGTAGTAACGGCCTAAAGCAAAAGCCAAAATCAGTGGAACACGGAATGGCGCATCTGAAGAAAGCGGTGCATGGATAACATTCTTGGGCGATATGAACCCCTTGATATTAAGAGATCGAGAACAATGATTTATTCATTACTACTATGATCCCTGATGAAGTCCAGGTTTAGACGAAACGCGTTGGCCTGAGAATTTTTCTATGAACAATAGAAACTTTGTGAATAACCGATATTGGCTCAAGTATTCTGTAGGGACTGAATGAAGAATGGATTTGGACGACAATATATATTGGACCTACACTGTTTTTGGATGACCTATTGGACTTTTAAGATATATTAATATATGTTTTCATTTTTGTAGTGCTCCCCTTTGCGGTGTGTTCATTCTGCATCTCTTGTAAACCAAAACATATGAGATAATAGGAATATGAGTTGTGAGTTGTTCATTGTCACCTCAATTGCACAGCCATTCAAAATATGAACTTTGCAACTGCCACCAGGTCTGAAAATTCATAGCGGCTAGATGTTTAAACAAAGAGGAGAAATGCTACCATAAACATAGTCTCTCAGTTTTCAGTGTGACACACAAAGGGCACATTACACTTATCTGGCCCCAGGGAAAGATATCCTAACTTCACTGAATCTGCAAATTAGTAACTGGACAGAATCACTGCATCTGGAGGATTCACTTGAGGATGATCTCTCCGAGTTGATGGACAAGTTTATCTTTGACCATGCTGGTGTGTTGCTGAGATGCCCTGTTGTCACTCCTTGCGTGATCTGCTGCTAGAGTTTTACAGAGTGCCTGGAAGTGTTTCTCTTTGCAGAATATTTGTTATTTTAGTCCCACTGAAGAACTTGTGGCACTGTGAGTAAACTGAACAACACTGATAACATTTTTTTGTTCATGCTTCATTTTATCATTTCAGCTTTAGTCGTTTCAAGGGCTGCTCATTTGATGAGGTTGTGTTGCCCTTTCCTTGTCATACTTTTGAGATTTGTGGTTTAGAAACCTAAACGTGATACACAAGAGGGAGAGAGGGGACAATAAACCAAATACATAGCATCCAGGGACAGCTCCTCCGCTAAGGCGGAGAAGTGTCGCCCCACTGCCTTGAAGCAGTAAAAAAAGGGGGAAAAAATGATAACGTAATGTTATTATTATTTTATTTTGCACTCCTGCCACGGCAACTTTACGTGAGGGGGCGGGGCTGCAGAGCGGAGAGGAGTGGTAGAACCCTCCTAAGTGCACAGACCCAATCTCCCTGTTCTCCATGCAGGCTGCATTACAGGCCCCCAGTCCCTGGCTGAGCGCCGAACTATGGCGCTCAGACCAATCACAACGCTGCATTGCAGCGCTGTGATTGGTTAGGGGAGCCTGGCTGTTTTCTGGAGTCCGAGACGGAGGGGAGCGGAGACGCGGGACCCGGCGGCAAGGTAAGTGTATTTTTTTATTTTTTATTTAACAATGAGACCCGTGCCTGCCCCGCCACTTGCAAACCGTGCCGACCGCCACTGGTAGCATCCCTATTTTATGACACAATACTCAGAATTTGGAAATGGAAAATGCTTCTCATTGGGTCTACCAATAAATTGTTACACATTTGTGCAGCGGGTCAGTCCTGGCAGGGTCTGCATGTGGTGCTTAATGTGTGACAGCAAAAGTGTATGTCCCTAGAAACCAAGAGAAGAACTCGCCAAAGAATTACATTATATATTTGTTTTTTTACCAGAAAACTCCCCTGGCTTCCCATCACAAGCTCTCTTATCTTGAACGATACATTCACGTATGGGACAGCAAAATATATTTTTAGAGTAGTACCTAGTGTATTTTATTGTAATTACACAAGATGATTTAAATGAAATACATGCTGAGCTACCAGATGCAGGTCTTAATGCACCTATGTTTTTTACACGGTGTGTATCAGAAAAGCCACAGAAGGCTAGTGAGGAAGGAGAGGTGGCGAACATGTGTATGTCTCCTAAGAGTACAACTTTAAAAGAGTGCCTTGTAAACCTTCTTTGTAAAAGTGAAGTGCCTCCTTAATCCTCACTCTGCACAGTGTAACGCTTGGCAATCGAATCAGAGTGTGCAGCTACATGGGGAGAGTCCCAAAGAAATGGTACAGCACCATACCATAAGATGATTAACAGCGAACACAAAGTACACCCATATTTTACTGTGCTGTAAAACGGACTGGTTCATAGACTTCCAAGTGGATCAATCCAAAGCTCTGTTGTGGCTGTTTTGTGCATTATGGTGTAATAACAAGGATTTCTGCAAAATGTGCAAAGGCGGGCTGCCTTATTTGTATGCAAAGGTCTTGGGCTGACTGGGGGCCCCTTCAGAGATTTTCACCCTGAACCATAGAGGTTGTATTACGCCCCTGACTGCGAAACAAGTTGTTTCTAAAGCTGAGACCTATGCCATCTCAGGGGTTTAGAGGAAGGGAAATAGGAGCCTTAGTGGAGTTCCCCCTCAGTAAACCACAACCCCGCGCCTCCCACCCCCACACCCACCCCCTGATTCCAGGCTGGTAATCCGCCCTTTTCAATGTGATGGGGCCTCGGGCGGTGTTTTAGGGAGTGTCCACACCAACCCTTCCCTTTCAACTTGGGCTGCATTCCTTATCCTTCACTCCATGAAGCACTGGTGGTTGGACAAAGTGGGCATTGATGGCCATAAGCAGGAGCCATATATAACACCCACACGCTCTACCAGTATCCCGGGAACCCATGTTCCCAGCCAGGACTACAGGTCACCGGTGTTTTGTTTACCCACATGAATTGTCACTGATTGCATGTGGCCAATAATTTGCTTAGAAATAAAGCTACGGCCAGTATTTTTCCAAAACCCATGTTGCCATCCAAATTGTTGGGGCTCGCAAGGACAAACAGGTATCCTCCTGTTTCTGTTGCAGTCTCACTATAAGGTGGGTGTACGTTTATTTAAAGAGTTTGAAGCAATTATCACTGGTGAGTACATGAAAGATTAATTCTAATTCACGGACTACTGCACAGAATTTCGAACAAACCTTTCGCTTTAGTAAACAGGAATAAATGTCTGACAGGAGTTGGTAAGCAGAATAACTATCAGTATATTTCCACTGTCTGTACTTAAAAAATGAAGTATTTCTGACAAGCTTAAGTTCTAGATCAAGTGTAGATATTTTCCATAAATTTGCTGGCTAAAAGGTTTAATCTACTAAAATAGCGCGCTAGACACGATCTATCAAAACGTCTCACAGCAGCCTTGTCCCGCAACTGCCAACATAAATACCTAGATTATCAGCAGCATCAGACGACTAACAAGCGACCCTCTCCGCTCCCGCCATGGGTCGAGGAGAGCACTTCCTGGAATGATAACAACCTCCGGCTGAAATCCAGCCATGTGCTAGCTATTTTTAGATGCCACGCATCGAGTGTTCCCCTCATTAAATGGGGGTACGCGAGCAAACTATGGAGATTTGAGAAAGTAGTTCATTTTCTAGCGCTTGCAGAAGTTCTCAAATTAAATTCCAGTCAGAACGCTATGCGCCATTTTACTTTGACAGACGTTCCTGAATAAAGTAGTGCAGCCTTCTGGCACCAAGCAGCTGATACCGGGGGAACCAAGTGTGCCAAGGGAAATATTCACAACTGTGCTTTTAAAACCTCAAAGTCTTCCTTCCAGGCTCCTTTCTGAATAACAGTAGCAGATGCAAGAAAAACATTCCGAGCAGCTGGCTGCGGCCTACATTTAACTCTCAGGTTACTAGAGAGCGGTGCTGTATTTAGGAGCCATACAGCATCCTTAAAGATGAAAACTCCGTGGAAACGCTGCACTCTGGACACTGGCTCCGAAAAAACAAGAGGAAAACGACGCGACAGTGGCCGGCCGAGTCTTTTTGTGTTTGTTGGCTTTGCACATTTGAAATCCTCGTGGGAAGGTGGATCACTTCTTGGGTTGTGCAAGAATGAAATTATCTTGGCAAGTCTCGCTTTAAGCAGTCAGCAAACCAAAAAATGCACTTCTTCCTAATAAGAATAACAAATGTACAAGAAAACACATTTCATTTTTTCACGGGTTCAGTTTCTAGCTGCCCCTTATGTACAGATTAATTACCCTCTTGACCGTGGGTAATCTATTAGTGGGGGGCTAAATAGTTTACCAAAAAACAAAACTGGTGAAATCCACCTTTTTTTATTAGCATAGCGGCGATGCAAAATTGATTTTGGAAAACTGCATCCATCCTGCTGGTGAAAGTGAAAAAAACAGATACGACTGCTTGACAGAGTGTGGCCCATGGAGGTGTTAGCTACCGACATTGATTTTGAATGGCTACAAACAGCCAATTTAGAAAGGACCTAAAACAAGGAACAACTGAAAAGGACGGCCTATCACACTACTGCTCTTTTTTGCAATCTGATTAGCCACACTTCAACTTTTCAGAATAGGCTATGTGTTCGGTTTATTCGGACTGATTTCTTACAGCCACTCAGAATAGATGTGGGTAGCCCAGAATAGCTCCTAAAAAAACTTCACAACCTGCCTGTGATTTGTGCACAAGAAGGTTATCTCATAGCAGTCCGTGCACTGCTGCAATATTATCACCAGCAGTTCAACTTTGCCCATTTTAGGCAGAAGCAGATCCTCTGAAAACAGCAGGCCTGAGCTAAGATTCACTTTTGCTTACGTCAAACCTTGGAGTCAACATATACGTCAGAAACCAGATTGAGAGTAAAGCAATAATGGGAGGCTGCTAATGGGGGTCAGACGAGTCAACGGACATTATGCTCCAATGTGTCACACAGAATGGTATTCCTCCCACAAATACACGTTTATTTTCCTATGAAAAGCTGGTGCTGAATTAGGTAGTGTCGGGTGTAGCCTGGTAAGCTGAGAGTGCATGATGATGTAATAGCATTTTCTATGTGGAGTGGAAGCCTGTAGATAAAATTGGTGTGAGGATGAAGTCTATACCACTGATGCTGTACGTAAAGGACTGATGTGTAAATAAAGAAGATGCTCTATCTGATTGTCTCCTATAGACACAATAAATCGGTAACAGGCTTGCAGAAGAACCTATCTGGAGAACAAAGAGGACGCTGAAGGACTGTTGGGAGCAGGTTCTGCGGGAGTGTATCTTCTTGGAGATAGAGAAAAGCCACCCCTTGACCTGGAAGTAGTAGTATGGGGCCACCCACCCTAAAACTCACCAGTAAGTGGCATCACAGTGCACTGCTGGGCAGCAGCTGCCAAGTGAGGAGGGTGGGCAGAGGACAGATGTTTGCGCGACATTTGATTGAACAGAGGGCTCTCAACAGGAGCAGTTGCTCTAACTTACGGAGCACAACTACTGGACAGGACTAACACTAAGATGAGCTGGAAACATTGACTAAAGTATGTGACCCCCCAGTTCCTGAAGGGGAGGAGAGATCTGGTTTATGGAAAAGGTGCTGCAAGGGTTTCCAGTGCAGATGTTGGTTTGGTGCATTTCAGGCGCTAGACCAATTGGTACTGTCTAGCTACTGTCTCTTGGGGAAAAAGGCAAATGTGTATGAGCTCTCCAGCAGTTCATCTCGAATAGTCACTGTGTTATTTGTCTGATATCCGCCATTAAGGGAAACCTTTTACATACTTAACCTGTAGTTACTGCTGAAGTGAGCTTTTTGCACAGGCTGGGCAATGTGCAGAGACAGAAGTAGCCATTTGTCTTTGGTTAGTTTTGAATGTGGAGCCACACACTGTGACATGAGTGTGCACTTGTGAGCCATCAGGTTTGTGAAGTGTGCGCATGGTGCTACAGAAAAAAATGGGGCTATTAAAAATGCACTGCTACACTTGTGCATGGCACCCGAGAGAGGAAGTATGCAGCACAAGCCCGTTCCAGTACATTCTTGGGTTGTTGAGCTGTGGAGCTGCAAGCCTATGACTTGTATGTCTGTGTCACCTGTGTAATTTAGTAATGCATGTTTAATTGTGATGTGAACATGAGATGGCATTGTGTGCAAATGTATTTATTTATTTGAGTTTTATATAGCGCTGGCTAGACCCGGAGGTATCAGAGCGCTTTACATGAGGTTCCACATTGTTACAAAGTTACATCAGTTACAAGTTACATCTGTTGCTAGAAACATTTAAAGAGCATAGAAGACGAGATAAGTGGAGAGTAGAAGGGTAAGGGGGGTAAGGAAGAAGGGTAAGAGGGAGATAAGGCGGAGAGACGAAGGAAAGTCTGCCCAAAGTCCGGCTGGGTAGGTGACGGCCGAGGGGGAAGTCAACAGCCCATCTCCTCTATAGCTAGCAAGGTAGCTCCACCGGGCCTTGGCCAAAATGCTAGGTCTCAACGGTCGGTGGCAAGATCATAGATTCAGTGTCTTGATGGGTGAGCCGGATGGGGGATATACTTGAGGTCTGGTCGATGTCAAATTTTTGTCCAAGAGTAGTAGCTCATCGTGGCAAAGGACCACTGTGGCGGCCATCTCGTGGTCATGCAAGAGGTTCTGCCCTGGTGTTCCATTCGGCCGGAGCCGATTTTTATCTTTCCCCTTTGTATTCTCAGGGGCCTCAAGGGTAATTCGCACCGTTCTTTAGGTGTCTCCTGGGCTGTCTCAGTAGGATATTCCTCCTTGCTGCCTATTAGCCGCCATTTTAGGGTCAGGAGTGCAGGAAGAGTACTTATGGTGCCTTCGGCAGGGGCCAGGAGGGAGGTTGCCTCACCGCTTTTAGGAGGTTTGTCTTGGCGCCTGAGACCATACAGGCAGAATCTCCAGGGGCCGGGACTTAGAAGGAAGCCCCGGACACACGCAGGCATCCAGCACTATGGAGCCGATGGGGGAGGGGCCCGACCGTGTGCTCTGTATGGAACAAAGTTTGCTGCACACTTTCACTGGCGGGGGCCGGGCCTCCCTCCCTCCCTCTCTCACCTGATTGTACCGTGGGGACCCTCGATGTTTCAGAAGGGGAGCCTCACTCAACTGGACCTGAGGGGCCGTGGGGCCGCGAAAGTCTCAGCAGCTGCGTCCGGCCGGCATCCCCACTAGCTCCGGTACTCACACCCCGTGGCTCGCTGACTCACCGGGTGCTGGAGCGGGGCTGTCTCAGCCCGCAGGAGGCTCGTCTGCTCTCGTTTGTCCAGGGGTCCACAGCTCACGCCAGCTCGCCTTGATTGGCGATTCCGCTATCAAGTATTGCAGGTAGACAGTGGGGCACCAGCGCTCGCACCAGCGGTCCGCTTGGGCACCACTCCCTATGCCGCGAGGAGCGGGGCCGCCATATTGTTCTGCAGGGTGAGACCCACAGTGTTGGTGGGTGATGACTTTTCTCACCGGTGCGAGGACTCCCAATATCCAAATTGCGGCTGCCGGTCGCCGGGACGTTCAGATGGCTGTCCCCTTCGTCCGAAGCCTTCACGCCTCGTCGGGGTAATCAGCCAGCTCATCTCCTCAACAGCTGCGGAGGCAGCTCGACCGAGGCATCTTGTGCGCCGGGCCCCGGGGATCTCAGCAACCAAAAACGGGCTTCCAGGGGCCGTTAGAGCCGCCGTTTTCAACCCTGCTGCTGATCCGAGTATTCCGATCTCGGAATCCTAACTTTTTGAGAGGGTTGCATGCGACGGAGTGCCGCTCTGTGGGGAAGTGCGCGGGGTCAATACGGAGCATCAGCTCCAGGCGGCTTGAGTAACAATCTGATTACAAGAGTTTCTTAGGTTTTGAGTTGAAGTGGGGGTACACTTTCTGATTTTACTGATGTTTGTCCCTTCAATGTGCAATCTTGGGAGTGACACGGAAATCCCTGGTCATAGTAGATCTGAAGGGTCAATGCTCATATCGTTATGTGTCTGGGAGTCTGTGACTATATGTCCTGCATGTATAAATGATGTATGGCGTGATTGTGAGTGCGCAGACATGTGGTAGGACCTCATATCCATGAAGGGCATAAGACTTGTAGGCCTTAGACCATTGCACAAAGTCAGTCTCAACCTAGATGTTGTCGGATAGTTTTTTTCTGATCTGAAGTATGAGGAGCCTCAAGTCTTCCAGGGTACTGAGGGTTCCCTCAACCTACATCACATTTACCATGACTGTGTTTTTGTGGGCTGTGCCTCTGCCTGGGTGAGGGAGAGAGTAACAGGATTAGTTGTGTTAGCAGTGTTCGAAATTTACTGATTTGGATGATTGTTCTAATATTGTAAGTGTAAGGGAATAACTGTTCTTTGCTTACATGTTTGTAAAACGGAGAGTGTGTAGTAAGCAGTAGGTTCCCATTTCTGTGTCTTGAATTCTAAATGTTGTTGAAATATAATGTTGTGTGGGTGGGGGCTGTGTGCGGTGTGAGGCGGTAGATAATTACAGCTAAAAGGAGGATTGAGCAATGACCAGGGCTATGTACGAGATGCTGTACCATAGGTCTCACATATAAATAAAAAGATACAGTTATTGATTCCGGTCTCATCCTTTAAGGCCCTGCCTCAAAACTTAGCAAATGATCTTACATTCACTCAAGTACAGTGTAGATTAGAAAAAGGATCTCTGTCTGCTGATTCCCATTCGTTGATTTATGGTCATCTGAGGAAATGGAAAAAGCCAAAACCTGTCAGCAAGTTGCAGTGCACCAGTGGCTGTGAACAGATGACCACACTCAGCAACTTGAGTGATCACAGCAGAGATGCAGGCCTGCCAAGTGTCACGCATCAAGCGTGACACTATCGCATTTCAGTGCGGTGTTCCGCATCACCGCACTGAAATTGATTGTCACGCATTTTAATGCCACTCTGCTGTTCCAGGCTCCAGCGCTGAAACGGCTGCTAGCGCGCCTGCAGACTTCTTGCCGGCCCGGGCGCTCGCTGAACAATGTATCTAGTCCTGGCTGCAGGAAATTCCCACCCGCTGACGTCACACCCCCCCGCCGAGGCACTAATTCTGTGTGCGTTGCAGCGCTGCGTTCTAGTGGCTGTGGCGCCGCGGGGGAATGTCATGTGACCTCACCTCCTGGCTGGTCCTGGAAGTGAGGTCCGACCGGATTCAGGAAGCGGGGATAATTAATGGAGGCGTGTTGCGCGCCGGCGGGGTGGCGCGTGGAGAGTGCAGCCCAGCACTGCCGACCAAAGCGATACCAAAGGGGATGATGGACGGAGCGTTAGAGCAAATCAAACACTCACCCCCAGTCAACTGATCTGGGTTTAATCCATCATCATTCTTTAGCTCACTCCACCACCCCAGTTCAGACATGGCCATATGCAAATCAGTCTGACCCTGTGCCTCATGGGAACAGTCCAGCCCGAACTGCCAAGCCATGTCTTCCCTGGACCGGAAACAAGCATCCTGGGACCGGTTTCGGGTTCAAAACCCTCATCAGCCAGGCTATCTTGAATCCAGTGGCAAAGTGAGCAAGGGACTCCACGCCTGGGCATACCTCTGCCAACTTAGGGCGAACAAGCTGATACCAAAGGGATGATGGACGGAGCGCAGAGCAAATCAAACACTCACCCCCAGTCAACTGATCTGGGTTTAATCCATCATCATTCTTTAGCTCACTCCACCACCCCAGTTCAGACATGGCCATATGCAAATCAGTCTGACCCTGTGCCTCATGGGAACAGTCCAGCCCGGACTGCCAAGCCATGTCTTCCTGGACCGGAAACAAGCATCCTGGGACCGGTTTCGGGTTCAAAACCCTCATCAGCCAGGCTATCTTGAATCCAGTGGCAAAGTGAGCAAGGGACCCACGCCTGGGCATACCCTGCCAACTTAGGTCTAACAAGCGATACCAAAGGGGATGATGGACGGAGCGTTAGAGCAAATCAAACACTCACCCCCAGTCAACTGATCTGGGTTTAATCCATCATCATTCTTTAGCTCACTCCACCACCCCAGTTCACAGGGTCAGACTGATTTGCATATGGCCATGTCTGAACTGGGGTGGTGGAGTGAGCTGGGGGTGAGTGTTTGATTGGCTCAAACGTTCCGTCCGTCATCCCTTTTGTATCGCTTTGTTCGCCCTAAGTTGGCGGGGTATGCCCAGGCGTGGGTCCCTTGCTCACTTTGCCACTGGATTCAAGCAAGCCTGGCTGATGACGGCTGGAATGCCAGAAACCGGTCCTAGGATGCTTGTTTCCGGTCCAGGGAAGACATGGCTTGGCAGTTCGGGCTGGACTGTTCCCATGAGGCACAGGGTCAGACTGATTTGCATATGGCCATGTCTGAACTGGGGTGGTGGAGTGAGCTAAAGAATGATGATGGATTAAACCCAGATCAGTTGACTGGGGGTGAGTGTTTGATTGGCTCAAACGTTCCGTCCGTCATCCCTTTTGTATCGCTTTGTTCAGCCCTAAGTTGGCGGGGTATGCCCAGACGTGGGTCCCTTGCTCACTTTGCCACTGGATTCAAGCAAGCCTGGCTGATGACGGCTGGAATGCCAGAAACCGGTCCTAGGATGCTTGTTTCCGGTCCAGGAAAGACATGGCTTGGCAGTTCGGGCTGGACTGTTCCCATGAGGCACAGGGTCAGACTGATTTGCATATGGCCATGTCTGAACTGGGGTGGTGGAGTGAGCTAAAGAATGATGATGGATTAAACCCAGATCAGTTGACTGGGGGTGAGTGTTTGATTGGCTCAAACGTTCCGTCCGTCATCCCCTTTGTATCGCTTTGTTCGCCCTAAGTTGGCGGGGGTATGCCCAGACGTGGGTCCCTTGCTCACTTTGCCACTGGATTCAAGCAAGCCTGGCTGATGACGGCTGGAATGCCAGAAACCGGTCCTAGGATGCTTGTTTCCGGTCCAGGGAAGACATGGCTTGGCAGTTCGGGCTGGACTGTTCCCATGAGGCACAGGGTCAGACTGATTTGCATATGGCCATGTCTGAACTGGGGTGGTGGAGTGAGCTAAAGAATGATGATGGATTAAACCCAGATCAGTTGACTGGGGGTGAGTGTTTGATTGGCTCAAACGTTCCGTCCGTCATCCCCTTTTGTATCGCTTTGTTCGCCCTAAGTTGGCGGGGTATGCCCAGACGTGGGTCCCTTGCTCACTTTGCCACTGGATTCAAGCAAGCCTGGCTGATGACGGCTGGAATGCCAGAAACCGGTCCTAGGATGCTTGTTTCCGGTCCAGGGAAGACATGGCTTGGCAGTTCGGGCTGGACTGTTCCCATGAGGCACAGGGTCAGACTGATTTGCATATGGCCATGTCTGAACTGGGGTGGTGGAGTGAGCTAAAGAATGATGATGGATTAAACCCAGATCAGTTGACTGGGGGTGAGTGTTTGATTGGCTCAAACGTTCCGTCCGTCATCCCCTTTTGTATCGCTTTGTTCAGCCCTAAGTTGGCGGGGGTATGCCCAGACGTGGGTCCCTTGCTCACTTTGCCACTGGATTCAAGCAAGCCTGGCTGATGAGCGGCTGGAATGCCAGAAACCGGTCCTAGGATGCTTGTTTCCGGTCCAGGGAAGACATGGCTTGGCAGTTCGGGCTGGACTGTTCCCATGAGGCACAGGGTCAGACTGATTTGCATATGGCCATGTCTGAACTGGGGTGGTGGAGTGAGCTAAAGAATGATGATGGATTAAACCCAGATCAGTTGACTGGGGGTGAGTGTTTGATTGGCTCAAGCGTTCCGTCCGTCATCCCCTTTTGTATCGCTTTGTTCGCCCTAAGTTGGCGGGGGTATGCCCAGACGTGGGTCCCTTGCTCACTTTGCCACTGGATTCAAGCAAGCCTGGTTGATGACGGCTGGAATGCCAGAAACCGGTCCTAGGATGCTTGTTTCCGGTCCAGGGAAGACATGGCTTGGCAGTTCGGGCTGGACTGTTCCCATGAGGCACAGGGTCAGACTGATTTGCATATGGCCATGTCTGAACTGGGGTGGTGGAGTGAGCTAAAGAATGATGATGGATTAAACCCAGATCAGTTGACTGGGGGTGAGTGTTTGATTGGCTCAAACGTTCCGTCCGTCATCCCCTTTTGTATCGCTTTGTTCGCCCTAAGTTGGCGGGGGTATGCCCAGACGTGGGTCCCTTGCTCACTTTGCCACTGGATTCAAGCAAGCCTGGCTGATGACGGCTGGAATGCCAGAAACCGGTCCTAGGATGCTTGTTTCCGGTCCAGGGAAGACATGGCTTGGCAGTTCGGGCTGGACTGTTCCCATGAGGCACAGGGTCAGACTGATTTGCATATGGCCATGTCTGAACTGGGGTGGTGGAGTGAGCTAAAGAATGATGATGGATTAAACCCAGATCAGTTGACTGGGGGTGAGTGTTTGATTGGCTCAAACGTTCCGTCCGTCATCCCCTTTTGTATCGCTTTGTTCGCCCTAAGTTGGCGGGGGTATGCCCAGACGTGGGTCCCTTGCTCACTTTGCCACTGGATTCAAGCAAGCCTGGCTGATGACGGCTGGAATGCCAGAAACCGGTCCTAGGATGCTTGTTTCCGGTCCAGGGAAGACATGGCTTGGCAGTTCGGGCTGGACTGTTCCCATGAGGCACAGGGTCAGACTGATTTGCATATGGCCATGTCTGAACTGGGGTGGTGGAGTGAGCTAAAGAATGATGATGGATTAAACCCAGATCAGTTGACTGGGGGTGAGTGTTTGATTGGCTCAAGCGTTCCGTCCGTCATCCCCTTTTGTAGCACTGCCGACCAGGCCTCATGGACAGAATCGGGCCAGAGGAGAGGTCGAGACACAGCAGAGGGAGTGAGTGCAGTTGAGTTCCTGACTTGCGGACTTGGTCTGGATGGCGGCCGGCGCTGCTGCAGGGGAACGTCATTGTGAAGGCCCATCAATCTGAGTCATTGTGGCTATCCAGGCGCAGGAGCAGGCTTGCTGGAAGCTGCGGCAAAAGTAAGTGACTGTTTTTTAATCCTAGTTGCTTATGCTGCTATATAATGTTTTATAAAGCTTTACTTTTAGCGCTGCGATGCGGGCAGGGTGATAAATGTGCTCAACAGTTATCAGCGCAGTTAGTGGCAGTGGCTTCAATAGCTCATTTTGGTCGGCTCAGCATTAACTAATGTTTTTTCGTCGAGTGAGGCTGAGCTCACATTTGCACCAGTTTTAAAGTCTTCTTAGTTTATCATTGCTCAAATGGGTGTAATTACTGATATGTATATGTTTCCCCTGCTTCATTGCTTGAGTTTTGCTCGCAAAAAGTGTCACTCATAGTCGTTGAAATGTCACTCATAATTACACTTTAATTATGAAAATGTCACACATAGCAATTTGAAACCTTGGCAGCTATGGAGATGTGTGTTCCCATAAACTTAGACCCACCACCAGTGACTTGAAAAGAACTGACCCGGGGTGAACACCCTCAGTATCTGTTCGAAAGTCCCCTTGAATCTCAGTGCACTGCCTGCAGGAGTGCTCTGTCCCAATCAGATTTATGCAGATTATTTCATCCAAGTCCTTCCACACGTTTCTTTTGCCTCATCCCTTTTTTCTCTTCAATTGGATTAAAGTGTCTGTTTCCTTTATATCTCTCCCCAGGTGTCATCCTCGTCACTCCCTCCATCAGAGCCCTCGCTTCTCAACAGTCTCTCTACAAGTAGATTTTATTTCTCTGCCTTATGCTACTTCTTTCTTGAATTGTTCCACCACCAGGGTTCCCTCTACTGTGTACGCCTCTATATATTCTTTGTGCCTCTCTCTACTTATTTGCAACTTCAGCCTATTACCTGAATCATACCCAAGAAATATTTGCTCTATACATATTTGTCCAGATTTAACTTTATATTTGAGCACTTAAATCTACAAAAGTGTGAAATATCTATTTTCTATGTACGACACTATGAACTTGTTATTCATTTGTGTCCAATTTGAAAGCAACTGACATCCACAGCACAAGAACCCCACTTTAATTTAATCCATGGTAAGATTTATTTGAATTTCAGTATAATTTATCATTATGCAACAAGGCCGTTTACATGCTGAAATTAAACAGCCTGACCCAGCAGCATAAGGAAGAGGCATTGGGTTTCCAGGAGATCGCGCATGCGTACACAAGTCACCTTGTGACCAGCACAGACAGACATTTTCCTCTCGTTCCCAGTGCTTCCTCCGCTACGTTCACACGTGTATCCTTGTCATGAACAGCTGCCCCCCTGCAGGGCCATAAATGGGGGCAAACAAGTCCTCTTTATGGCCTTATTTAAAAGCACTGATCGCCACTGTAACTTAGATTAACTTTGGAAACAATGTTGACCCAAGCCACTCACACTCCGAGGCCTTGTTAAACAGGTTTACATTACTCTAATCTGCATGATTTTAAGAGTGCTAACAGTTTACATTTAAGAGACTAGAAGCACCACCAGAAGACAATGCTTTCAAAAACAATCGGACGGTACATCAAGAGGGGCGGGGGAGGAGGGCAGTAGATTAAAACCTAGGCCTCGTGGCAGCTAAGTAAACACTTTAGTAGTTAAACCGGCTTTCTGTCCTTCAACACACAATATAATTTTCTAATTTTAAATATTTAACATTTTTCCTACTGATTCCATTTTTTTTTTTTTTACTCTTTTCAGTTCAAATATTTTTATTATTTGTTTTACAAAACAAAACAGAAAAAGAAATAGTAATGACATTCGATGTACAGCTTAAAAGCATTATCCTGTAACTTTGGTTGAGGCAGTACACAGCTTTTTTAGTTATCCAATAAGCAATAATTATTAGCTTCATAATTACATGGGACGTGGAAGAGATAAAAAAACATAAGAGTAAAACACGCCGTACATTGATAACTGATTATCCTATAAACTAGAAATAAGAAAGAAGGAAGATCCATTTTTAATGTTCGGCAACTATTTTTGTTTACTTTATAAAAAATGACTATTTTTGTTAGTAATATGAAAATGTATTATATGTCGAATGGGCTTGCATGGAGGTCTGGTATCTCTATGATTTCTGGGTGGCCTCACAGACTGGACTAAAGAGCATTTATACCAGGGGGGTCCAATGTTGGTGCTGTAGGTCTGCATCAATGCAAGATTAACCATATACAATAAATTCAAATTTTAACTCATTTACAGATAAGTGGCTATCCTGACAATCTAGCTTTGGTCTAGCCTACATCACCTATTGGACAAGGATGCTCTAAATATTTTAGCAAAATAAGTAAGGAAGATGACTCTCCTGCGTAGTTATTGAACAGAGATGGAAATTATTAGAATTTGTGTTATTGGTTGAAGGGGAACCCTTCTCAAGTAACAACCACAATCCTTGTCAGGGTGAACCACAAAAGTCACTAAATTAGCCTGTGCTTAACTCTGTGGTAGCTTGGCACAAAAGCAGTCAGACTTAACTTGGAGGCAATGTGTAAAGTATTTAATAAATTAATAGTATTAATAAAAATTAAAGCGCAACATAAGAAAAATCCCAATCCAATTTAGAAACATAGGATACATTTTATTAAATAAAATGATACCGGAGTGACAAAAATCCAATCAGTAGAACCAGACATATTCCATTTTAAAGAGTTTGGTAAGTTATAGCACCTAAACACACAAAGAGCCACTTGCTGTCATCTGGCCGTGCTAGACCGAGGGGAAGGTACAAGTTGAGGCCGACCACGATGGACCACGGGCTGGATACAGAGAGCCAGCTAGTCCCTATGAAAAAGTTACCTTCTCAAAGTCTGTCAAGTTCTGTTTGCAGTGGAGAAAGTCGCGAGGAGCAGGGAGAGAGTGACGCTGTAGCATGAAGAGTAGACCTGGCACTGCGGATGGACGTCACAGTAGCGCAAGGATCCAGTCAGGCGTGGCAGACTATCATTGCTGGAACTTTGCATTGGTGGTCACAGTGGGTTATTGCTGTTGTAGCACGAAGTGCCGATCTCGCGTTGCCAGTAGTTGCTGAATTGTGACTTAAATTCCGAGTTTACCATTAAAGGGGATTTTAAATGACAATTCATTTGAGTCTAAACCTGGAATCCATTTCTGTTCCCAATCAAAAGCTAGGACTTGTTAAATGTAATAAGGTAACGCAATGTTTTCCAACGGAAGAGATAGACCTTACAGTAGTGGAAAACAAATTCGGCAATTTTTCACTACCAGGAGATGTAAAACTTTTTTTAAAAATGCCCTACTTTTTAAATACAATACACCCTACCCTATTAACTTTTTAGGATCTACCTTAGGGGTGACTTATATGTGTTAAAACAGAATGTTTAAGCCTGGAAAAAGGAAAGGCTTACTTTGTCAGATCGAAATGGCAGTTTTAAAACTGCACTACAGGCCGCAGTAGCAAACCTGAGTCGTTTTAAAAAGGCTACTTTTGTGGGTGGCACAATGAGTGCTGCAGGCCCACTAGTAGAATTTAATTTCCAGGCCTTGGGTACATGTAGTACCATTTACTAGGGACTTAAAAGCAAATTAAATGTGCCAATCAGGTGTAAGACAATGTATTGTGTTTTAGGGAACGAGCACAAGAACTTTAGCACTGGTTAGCAGTGGTAAAGTGCACAGAGTCTCAACACCAACAAAAACGAAATTCAGAAAACAGGAGCGGTGAAGGCAAAAAGTCTGGGAGAAGACCACATCAAGGATGCCAGGTCTCACAGAGGTATATCAGGCAGATGACTCTCTCATGTAGTTTTTGAACAGAGATGGAGCAAAAAGGTTGTTGGGGCATGTCAAGCCTGGTTAATATTTACCTGGAATTGGCTTCCTACTCGAATACTACTGCCATTGTAAAGGAGGCCCTTAAAATTCTGTATGGAAATCAAAATACCTGTGTGGGATATGGTGTTTTTAACAGTACAAATGTTTACAGAAGGCTTTTCACAACTAACTTATAAGATATTAACCACAATGAAGTGATGGTGCAGAACATGCGTTCTTTTGAAACACATTGCAGAGGATCAGGAAGACAAAGACGGGCTGCAGAAAACCATTTATCCTCTACAACAGTGGTTCTTAACTGTGGTCCGGGAAACAGTGGGGGTCTGCGACTGTTTTACAAAATTAAATATTACAATTAGTAAATTAAAAGTAATCAAATATATACAAAAAAAAGAAGTAACATTGAAAATTTGAAAACGTTTCCAAATTTGGTTGTGAAAAACCTAATATTCCAATATTTGGGCATTGGTTTGTTGTATACATTGTTTGTATATTGTTTTGATGTTCAAATTATAGAAATTGCTTAGACTGGGGGTCCCCAGCTTCCAATAATGACCCTGTGGGTGTCCCTGGATTCCATTAGTGATTCAGTCAGGGTCCACAGCAATCAAAAGGTTAAGAATTGCAGCGCTACACCATCTCTTTGACTGACAGACAGACAGACAAACAGAAACACACACACACAGCCTCTCCCCCCCGCCCTGTATCCTCCCCCCCCAATGGGGACAACAGGGGGAATAATCTTCCTTCCCACCATGAGGTTAAGCTGCTACCAACCAACAGTCAAACTTAAGCCCCAGCCGGAGCAACAGCCACCTTAGGCTATGAAAGTGCTACCCTTCAGGTGAATGCCTTGGTCAGCAGAGCACAAGCTCTTCTGTCAATCATCACAGAAACGTGGGTCACTTCCACTGAACTTACAAACTGTCAAATTGTACAGGAAAAAAATTACAGGAGAGGCCATTAAACAATCCGACGTGGAGCAGGCTGGCACAGTTTTCCTGGCCATTTGATGACTTTCACTTCTATCGCTATTGTATCCATTTCTTTGCGTTCTTAAAAATAAGATTTTTAGCAAATGGGGCAATTTTATGTGCAAATTACCGAAAAGGAGACCATTCTATACTGCTTTTCAAATCCTTCAGAGGTCATTCGTCACTCACTCTGAAATACTTGTTGAAAGAGATAGACACAAATACCATGCCATTTTAATAACCATACACCTGTCAATCAAACCAAACACAGCCTTCATCACAGCAGTTTTATGTTGCAATCTTTGATATGACACAGTGAAAATCAACAATGAATTAACCTACTTCAAAATACAGAAGGACTTGTTACTGTTAGAAACTGGGCTTTCTTGCAGATGCCCCTTCCCCCCACCCCCCACTTTTTGCCCGTTTCAGACTGCTAGATGCTGGTCTTTGACTCTGATAGTGCACCGGGAGCTGCTAACCAGCCCCCAGAGCTCATGGTCTTTCCCCTAAAAAGTAATGTGACTTGGTACAACCAATTGGCTAGGTACTTTGCCCCCTGATAAGTCCCTAGTAGATGGTACCAGTGTTACCCAGGGCAAGGGTGGTAAAGGGGTCCCCAGGGCTGCAGCACTGTATTGTGCCACCATGGGTGACCCAAGTAAAAGTGTGTCTGCAGGTCTGCCATTGCAGCCCTGCACAAGCAGCCTGTCTGCTCAAGAGTGACTCTACACACACCATGTGTTGCAGGGCCACACCACTGCCATAATATAAATAAATCACTCTTAAGGTAGTCCTCCAAGGCCCAGGAAGTAGAGTGCATTATATTATAGGTGTGGATATAGATGTTTATACATATATACCCCTACAGTAACACTGTAAAGCAAGCTTTTACTGTAAGTGACCGGCGGTCCATAGAGTAATATGGGCTGGCTACTTAGAAAACAGAGATAGTCAGCTCCATTATGGAATGACCAAATTGCGTCATGTTTGGTGTTAAACACTGTGCTTTTTCACCCCCAACACAATTCTCGTGTCGAGCGTGAGCTGGCATGCATAAGTGTGCCATTCTTAGTGGGTGCCCCCCTAGGATACAGTGACCCAGTGCCTTGGCGGGCTCCCCGAGCCGGTTGCCGCCACTGGTCCTCACGCCATTAACGCCCCCTAAACTAGGATTTAAGGTGCTCCCCTGGCACTAGAACCTAAGCTCCGACTTTGAATCCGAGAAGAGGCACAAAGACGACGCTGTCACCGACAACAGGACCGCGGACTCTGCCGCTGTGCCAAGATAGGACAGAGACCATATACTGGAATCATGTGTTCAACGTGTGTCCGTGGCAAAAGCTCATTGCTCCCAGCAAGAGGGACTCCAGTGGATGCCAGAAACCGAAGCAGACTGCCTTGGATTGGTGGGATCAGTCCCCTGCAAGCTGCAGGAAAATTGAAGTGCTGCGTGACAAGAATTGCAACCCGCTGGGCCTTGCAAGAGTGAGCCCAAAGGGAAGTAGTGTCCTGCAAGCCTGGTGTGGTAGCTGAGCTTTCTCCAAGTTTCAAGTCGCTGCTCCACTCCTGTCAACCGCCAGCTGCCAAAGTAACCGTGGACTACATTTGCCGCAGCCAAGGCTTGGTGATCACCAGTCATGTTAAGAACAAAACACAATCATGAACATTCTGCGCCATCTTGTCTGATGAAAGTTCCTACGTGCACATAAACTACAGTCATTCTGATTTACCACAGCCATTTTGTACTCTGTTGGTCACCTTCATTTCACCCTGTCCTCTAGCAGCCTTCTGACTCTCTGACCAAACCTGATATGTGTGCTGGGGGCTATAAACTATTTCCACGACAAACATCAACATCACCTGCTGCCTCAAACTCGTCTTTCCTCTCATCCCTGCACAAACGGGTTACAAATACCAAACAGACTCTTGCAAACATGGTTTATTGCACTACACACAGCAAGACTGGTTTTTTGTCAACAATGGGACCTGTTCTTATCAACAGAACGGACTCTTAGATCTGGCCGGTCTCACTCGCTTTTAGACCCTGAAGCAAGGTCCAGCTGCAATTAAATTGTCTGTTTTTGACCTGGGTGGGAGGAGAGTTAATGTTGGGCTTGTGTAACCATGTTGATAAAACAATGTCAGGCTTGTGTGACAACCTGCCCGGGGCGGAGACTCCAACCTTGTAACCATGATAAAAGAAACAAATACATTGTGTAAAACTGTATAAAAGGAAGAGTCAGAAGCATTGCCAGTAGAACACCTCCCTGAAGACATCCTGGTGTCAGCAGTTGATGTGGTCTCCTCTAAGAGTAATAAACCTTTTTCTTGCCTTCCAGCTTCCAGCGCCTGCCTCGTTATTTTAGATAGTGAATCCAAAGTGGATTAAAGGTGACCTTGCGCCGGGCAGCATTGGGGATCTCAGGAGACTCGCTGCTTTTCACAAATTGGCGACCCAACGGGGGGCCCATCAGAGACACGTGGGTCCAGTAGAGAGGTCCTAACGACGGAGTGAACGACTAAATGATTGGAGTGCACCTGCCTGAAAGAGACCCTCGTCTGGCTGCCAATTGACTGAACTTCACCGGTTCCTAACGGACCTCTCTCGAGTGACCTGCGGTCCTGACTGGGGCCTTACAGGAACGCCGCATTGATTGTTGGAGTAAGAGGACAACCAGGCGCTGGAAGGGGAATACGAAGAACTGTCCATACGGTCCGGGTAAGGTCGTGAGAAAACATGACTTAAATTGATTGATTGATAGAAATACTAGTATTCCTTTTTGAGTTATTTGAGACATTCCCTGCTTGCAAACAACGTAGAATAGGAATATTCTCTCTTTGCAGACAGCGAAGGACAGGTAGTGCAGACTTTTGTCTAACATTAATTGAGATATTGATTTTGACCGCTAAATACGTCATGCCTGTTTTCTCTAGATTGTTTGATTGTTTTGGACCGGACCGTTTGTTAGAGGTCAGTCATCCGGCACCGCCGGAAGGCACCCCTAACAAGGACATGTACGTAAAATATGGATTAGCCACCGTAGCTTATAGCAAACGATGGCATAAGTACACTAGGAAGGACCGGGTAAATCAGTGGCCACTGACGGGATCTTTCGATCCCGCTAAAATAGAAACGTTAGAATTAGCTCTCCACAAAAAGAAAGCTAGACCAGCCATGTTTGATAGTTTTGGTTTATGGCGAAAAGAAGCAGCTCAACGAAAGAAAAGAGACGAAGCTAGACAAGATAAAGAAACGCGAAAATCAGCTTACCAAGCCTGTAAAAGTTAGAAGAAGAACTAAAAGAAAAGGAAATCGATAAAAAGGAACAGGAATCAAAAATATCAGGTCAATGCCCTGTTAGAACGCCCTTAACTCTTTACCCCGAGTTACCAGCAAAACAGGGGGTAGATGATGATTTATTGTTAGGTCCCCCAATGATATACATGCCACCCCCTTATGCCCCTACTCATCCCGTAGTACAACGCCAGGACCCCCAAAGTATAGCTGGAGATGGCACGATCGCCTCAGTCTCCACCACCTCTGCTCCCACCGAGCCACCCCACACCAAATGCCTCATCAAAGGAGGCAGTAGTAGAGGTAGGAACCAAGGAAATAGGAGCGCCCAGGGTCCCGCGATTAAGTAAAAATGAGCGAGCAGGCATTGATAAAATAGTTAAAACCCTCATAGATAGGAAAGAAACAGAAGAACACGTAACAGACATATGCGACTCCTATGTTGAAAACCACAAACGATACTTTATTGTACGTCTCTGTTACCACACCCTTACTGCATATGAAGAGAAGTACCAAAACGTAGGGCCCGAGCGATTAGTGGCTCTCTACAGGAAGGTAGACATCGGAGATGAAGGCGACAACGATGTTGCAGAACTATTTTCATCCACACTAGAAGTATTGCGTCACCTCATAGAACAAGGACAGATAGATAGGGACAGGACAACTAAGGTAGCAGGACCCCCAGTGGAAAAAACAGATAGCATGATGCCAATAAAAGAAGCTGCCCCTTACTGGGTACCTCCTAGAGGACAAGGGACTAATGACGATATAAACCATCAAGACGCTAGAGGAAGGGTGGTCTACAATTGGGTGTATCAGCCATGGGACAGACAGGACATCCTGACCTTCCGTAAATCTTTGCCGGATTTACGAAAGAACCCCACCGCCTTTTACGCCGAGCTAGGTACCGCTCTGGGATCAACAATAATGACACTTGCCGACATAGACTTGTTCTTCGGGTTATGTTTGCCAGCAGATGTGTGGAAACAGGTTAAGAAAGTAAACCATACCGAACTGTTTGGTCATACCTGGGAACAACTCGACACACTAGATAAACAGCGGAACCCTGGTCAAAAACCAGTTAAAGCAATATTAGACCTCCCTGACAAAATAGTGCAGAAAGTGAAAACGCTGATCCCAGAGAAAAAGATAGACTGGTCCATAGTAACCGCATGCCGCCAGAAACCACAAGAGGACGTCTCAGAGTACTTCTCCAGATTTGAAACTGTGTTCTCTGATTACAGTGGACAAGACATGTCCACCGCAACCGGACACCACTTATTTGTGCAGAACTACGTCAAAGGATTACTGCCAGATGTATCCCAGAAACTACAAGCCAGCGAAAGTAGTTGGGCAGCATCTAAACCGACGGCCATTCTCCAAATGGCCCAGTATTACGAGCATCAGAGAAATGAAAATGACAGGGCTACAGAAAGGAAAAAGAAGGACTTGAAGGAAAGGGTAATGATAGCACAACTCCAGGGGGCGAATACAGGAGGGGAGCAATATAGGGGAGGAAACCAGCAGAATACCCCTAGAGTACAGCCACCTAGGAACAATCCATCTACATCATATGTAGGACGCCAAGACCTAGGACAGGATCAATGTGCATTTTGCAAAAAATATGGACACTGGAAATCCCAATGCCCGGCTTTGTTAGGAGCTGCTAGGGGCAGAGGGGCGAGGGAAATAGCAAGTGGACAGAGAGGAAGAGGACGTGGGAGAGGGTACGCGAGTGAAGCAAGCGAGGAAAGGCCAGGAAGAGTGAACGCATTTGACCATCCCAGACAGAATCAGTACCAACAGACAGATTATGACAATACGTACGACTTTGCATAGGACAGCCAGGGGCAAGGGAGGGATCCAGTCGAGCTCTGCGTTGATCAGCAAGGCCCTTATGTTACCGCTGAGGTCCTGGGCACAAGGTCGCCATTTTTGGTAGACACAGGAGCAACACGTAGTGCACTATCCAAACGACTGATTCCAAGGGCACCTTTGTCAGGCTCACATGTGACCTCAATAGGATTTGACGGTACGCCCTCCACCAACCCTTTGTCCCGACCCATCCCTTTTAATCTTGACAGCAATGGCGTCGAAACGACATTCCTCCTCTCATCTAACACCCCAGACGCCATTATGGGCCTCGACCTTTTGAAACACTTCCATGCGACTATCAGATGCTCACCAGACGGAGTGCGTGTCATCCTGTATGACAACCCCCAACGCCATAGAGAGAACCCTTTTCAGCACATGTTTTCCATCTCTGAGACTGACACATCCCTACTGGACACTTTGCCATCACACTTATGGGCTAGGGCTGATTCAGACGTAGGACGAATGATGATTGACCCAGTACACGTAACAATACGACAGGACGCAACCCTACCAAAGGTACCGCAGTACAAAATATCGCCAGAGGGTGAGAAAGCACTAACAGAGATCATACACTCTTTGGTAGAGGCAGGGGTGGTAGAGGAAGTAGTGAGCAACATTTGTAACAGTCCCATACTACCGATTGTAAAGAGACAGGGAGAGGGAGATGGGAAAGCCTACCGCTTCATCATTGACCTGCGGGAGGTAAACAAAATCGTAGTACCACAAAACCCAGTAGTTTCCGACATCACGACAATTTTGACTTTAATCCCCTCCACTGCCACCACCTTCACTGTGATCGACCTCAAGAACGCCTTCTTTTCCATACCTATACACGAGGACAGCCGCTATCTTTTTGGATTTACCCTAAATTCCCGTTCGTATAGATTTTGTAGAGCACCTCAGGGGTACACTGAGAGCCCAAGTATCTATAGCCAGGCGCTTAAAAGACAGTTGGACGCCATACAATTGCCAGATGGAGTGGCACTAATACAATATGTAGACGACATCCTTCTAGCAGCAGACACCATACCAATAGCCGTCACAGCCACCATCAAACTACTCCATTTCCTTGCTGAGAATGGTCACAAGGTCTCCCGAAAGAAACTGCAGTTCTGTAAATCACAAGTGACCTATTTGGGTCACCTTTTATCAAAAGAAGGGAGAAAACTCACGCCTGACAGGATCCAGACAATTCTAGACACCCCTGTCCCCAAAAATCAGAAGCAAGTCCGCTCTTTGATAGGCCTCACCTCGTTTTGCAGACAGTGGTTACCGAACTTTAGCCTCATTGTCAAACCCCTTCTCTCCCTCCTAGCTAAGGACATTCCCTCACCTCTCCCCTGGACCCCCGAATGCCAGACAGCCTTTAAAGAACTACGCAATACCCTTTGCACAGCACCAGTCCTAGGAACCCCAGATTACTCCAAACCATTCTTCCTCTACACACACGAAAGGGAGGGATGTGCATTGTCTGTCCTAACACAAATCAATTGGTCACAAACAACGCCCTTGTGCATATTTTTCTGCCACCCTCGATCCAGTAGCCAGAGCACTGCCAGCGTGCCTGCGCGCTGTGGCAGCTGCAGCGGTATCAATACGCCAGAGCGAAGGAATAGTGCTCTCCAATCCAGTCACTGTTTTAGTACCCCATGCAGTCGACACACTACTGAACCAGACCAAAACCCAACACTTGACTAGCGCCCGACTGACAGGATATGAGTTGACCCTGCTAGCACCGCACATTACCCTAAAGCGATGCACCACCCTCAATCCAGCCACACTGTTACCCCTACCCGAGAACGATTCTAACGTGGCTCCACTACACGACTGTGTGACACTAACCGATGAACAAACAAAAAGTAGAGTAGACCTCAGAGACACCGCCTTTCTAGAGCCAGATGGAGAACTATGGGTGGATGGTTCGTGCATCAAACTCCCCGACGGCACCACCTCAGCTGCATACGCTGTCACCACAGCCCGAACCATTCTAGAAACAGCCCGTATTGCCCAACGTTCCGCCCAGGCAGCAGAACTCATTGCCCTCACACGAGCATGTATTTTAGCAGCTGGCACGACAGTTAACATATACACCGACAGCCAATACGCTTTCGGGGTGGTTCACCATTTCGGGATTCTATGGAAAGAAAGAGGATTCCTGACTTCACACGGTACACCCATCCTGCATGGAGATTTAGTCTCCGCCTTGACGGAAGCAGTCCTCCTCCCCAAAAAGCTAGCAGTGATAAAGTGCCAAGCACATAGGAAAGTGACAGATCTCATTGGACAGGGAAATGCGCTAGCAGACGTTACTGCCCGAGCCACAGCAGAAGACAGAACCATGACACGAATGTATGTGACCAGGTCACAAGCTGAACAATGGACTGATGCTAGGACCACTGTAAGGGACATACAGACTACAGGCACACAAGACGAATTGACCGAGTGGGAAAAGGTGGGACTAAAAGACGAGGAAAATTGCTGGAGAACTAAAGACGGAAATAAATGGCTGTTACCCAATGCCTACCTCATCCCCATATTGACCATGGCACATTTACCAGCACACATAGGCTCCACCCCCATGATTGAACTAATCACAAGAGTATGGCATAATGTCAAGATAACAGAATCTGCAAAGCGCCTAGTACAACAATGTATAGTATGCCTACAACACAACCCAGGAAAGGGACAGTAGTACCACGGGGAGGGTTTGGAGTCCCTGATCACCCCTTTGAAGTCCTTCAAATGGATTACATCCAACTAGAGAGATACCATGGTCTAAAATATGTCCTGGTGGTTGTGTGCGCTTTTAGCAAATGGGTGGAGGCATATCCCACCCGCGACAATACTGCCATAGCCACTGCAAAAGTATTGTTGAAAGAATTCTTCCCCGGTACGGCCTTTGCAGAATTTTATGGAGCGACAACGGCCCACACTTCGTAGCCGAAGTGATACAGAACATACTGAAAGGGTTGGGGGTAAAACAAAAATTCCATGCCGTCTTCCACCCCCAATCAGCGGGCCTGGTAGAGAGACACAATGCAACATTGAAACTAAAGCTAGCCAAAATAGTTGCCACAACCGGGTTGAAATGGCCCGACGCCCTTCCATTGGCATTGCTATCAATGCGCTCCACCCCGACCAAACACAGACTGACCCCGAATGAAGTGGTCTTCGGCAGGCCTATGAACATTTGGGCGGCACCAAGACCCACCTCCATTAACGATGTCCCGAACATATTAATGTCAGACTATCTGCATAAATTGACAAACGAGCTAACAATTATCCACCAACAGGTGCAGCAATCCTTGCCTGACATATCCAGGGGCCCAGGACATGTGATAAAGCCTGGGGACTTCATCCTAGTTCGCAACTTCCAAAGAACGAAGAATCTGGAGCCCAGGTGGACGGGCCCCTGGCAAGTCTTGATCACCACTCAAACTGCCCTCCGAGTGGAAGGAAAAAAAATTGGCTGCACGCCCACCACTGCAAGAAAGTCCCTCCAACGCTGGCAACCTGTGAAGAGGTGGAGGTGCAAGAGGAAGTACTCGCAAAAGACCGACCAGCTCTGAGTTGCTACCCACAAGAAGACACCCTCCAACTGTCTGAATTTCCCGACCCCACGGTGCCATCCAAGGAAGGGTACAACCTAAGATCGACGAAAAGGGGGAGCTCCAACAACCAGGCCACTAACTGAGTCAGAGTCTCAGATCGGTAGCACAGCCAAACGACGCTACCAGGAAAAACACCAGACAAAAGTCTGTGGTCCTAACAGTTGGTGAGCTCCTCGAAGATGATGGAAGAAACGGAACACCTGCAAAGCCACCGCAAAGACACCAAGACTTTTGAACTGCACAGTACAAAGATAATTGCACTTGTAGCTGCATTTCTCACCTGCCTCCTGCTAATGGTCACACTCTGGATCATTGAAGAGAATGCACCTGCATACAGAACATTGTCACCAACCATGCAACCAATCACAAAAGAAAGAACACTACCTGGTATCACTACCGCCACATCTCCGAGAACGACGCAAAGAATTCTGGAATAATTCTTTCGTACAGATGCTGCACCAGCACAATCTTGCCACCAATGCCACTAACTGTTGGGTCTGTGGGCTGCTACCACATGCCACTGAACATTCCATCCCTTTCATCCCTTCACCCTTTTCTGTTCATGGATCTTGCCTTGCCTGGATGATGCTCCTACAAGAAAGTTACAAAGACAATGCCACTTCCGATGGGACAATCGCTCAGTTCTACAACGAGTTCTGGCTAAACCAAACAGGAAGAACAGCAGCTCCCTTTTGCCCTCACACCTCCAATACGACATTCCCAATGAATGTCCCCTCCAAAGAACGAGTGGAAATACAAGTGTTCAATAATCCTGTCAGAGCCACATTTTCCTACCTGAAGAAAAGAACTGCTGCAACACTGACTGTGGCCCTATCTGTGGTGAACGTCTCTGGCCTTGTATGCATTGAAGGCCGTGGGACTAAGAATGTGGGTCACAGCACTTGTAACATTGTAAGGACTTTGAACACTGCCAATCCTCCAGCATTTGTTGCATCACCCAATATGTACTTTGTCTGTGGAACCAAAGCCTACACCTGGCTCCCAAGAAATTGGGGGGCACGTGCTACATCGCCTTTGTTTTGCCACCGACCTACACAGCCCCTGCAGAGCATCATCGAGAAAAGCGTTCTAAAGACACTGATCAAGCAGACTCTGCCGCATCACAGTTCGTTGACGCAGCAAAAGGGCTCGTCCCGCTATGGGGTCCGATGGCAAACAGCCGAGCCATCAGACATCTGTCTCAAGCGGTAGAAACCGCCCTGAACGTCACAGCTGGCATCCTCACCAACAACACTGCCGAGCTTCAAGCGGTCCGTCTGGTGGCCCTACAAAACCGCATGGTCCTGGACGTAATACTAGCGGATCGTGGAGGAGCATGTCGCATCATTGGTGCCAGTTGCTGCATATACATCCCTGATAATTCACCCTCTGTCTATGAAGCAATCGAACATCTCCACAGACTGTCTTCAGAAATTCATCAAGGATCAGAGACTTGGACAATTGGAAGTTGGCTTTGGGGCATCTTAAAGGACTGGGGTTGGAAAATATCAATGTTTCTCTTGGTCCCAGTATTGGCAATATGTGGTTGCTGTTTGGGTGTACACTGTATACCACCTTTGTGTTCTCTTTGCATAAGTGCCTTGCGCCCTAAGACTATGGACACTCAGTTAACAAAAATGAGAGTAATGTATGAACAAGAAATACAGGACATTATGGAGATCGAAATAGACTGACAAGATGGCTAGTTATGTTCAAAGGGGCGACTGTTAAGAACAAAACACAATCATGAACATTCTGCGCCATCTTGTCTGATGAAAGTTCCTACGTGCACATAAACTACAGTCATTCTGATTTACCACAGCCATTTTGTACTCTGTTGGTCACCTTCATTTCACCCTGTCCTCTAGCAGCCTTCTGACTCTCTGACCAAACCTGATGTGTGCTGGGGGCTATAAACTATTTCCACGACAAACATCAACATCACCTGCTGCCTCAAACTCGTCTTTCCTCTCATCCCTGCACAAACGGGTTACAAATACCAAACAGACTTTTGCAAACATGGTTTATTGCACTACACACACCAAGACTGGTTTTTTGCCAACAATGGGACCTGTTCTTATCAACAGAACGGACTCTTAGATCTGGCCGGTCTCACTCGTTTTTAGACCCTGAAGCAAGGTCCAGCTGCAATTAAATTGTCTGTTTTTGACCTGGGTGGGAGGAGAGTTAATGTTGGGCTTGTGTAACCATGTTGATAAAACAATGTCAGGCTTGTGTGACAACCTGCCCGGGCGGAGACTCCAAGCTTGTAACCATGATAAAAGAAACAAATACATTGTGTAAAACTGTATAAAAGGAAGAGTCAGAAGCATTGCCAGTAGAACACCTCCCTGAAGACATCCTGGTGTCAGCAGTTGACGTGGTCTCTCTAAGAGTAATAAACCTTTTTCTTGCCTTCCAGCTTCCAGCGCCTGCCTCGTTATTTTAGATAGTGAATCCAAAGTGGATTAAAGGTGACCTTGCGCCGGGCAGCATTGGGGATCTCAGGAGACTCGCTGCTTTTCACAGTCAGGTAATACACCCCTTGAAGGACATCTCCAGCCCGAAAGCAACTCACAGCAACAGCGACTGACATCAATGACCCCGTTGCTGTGTTCCTGCATCCAAAAGTTGGAGTCGTCGAGTGAGTGGCTAAGCATCTTTGGCGAGACCTGCCCCGGTCATTGACAGGTGCAAGCTACCTCTGCATCCAGAGCTGCCGAGCAATGTAGAAAAAATCCAGCTGTTGAACCCTGGTCCTAGGACTCTAAAGGCCTCTACTCCCCGTGGGTAGAGTGGAACTCCATCCCCTAGTGTGGTTTTGTCAAGTGCTGCAAATTTGACAGCTCCCGCTGATCCCGTTCAATACCAAGGACAGCCAAGTCACCTCTGCATCCGGACTTCCTGGGCAAGGTAACAAAGTAACGACTGTTGGAACTTGGTCAAGGGACCAGCATGACCCTATCCACAAGAGGGTTCTTTGAGCTCACCCTGCAAGTGACTGAGTGTCACCTGTGTTTTCCCCCATTGACTACTATTGGACCAGTTTGAAAGAATTATTGCATTTATTTTTGAACGCCAAAAAACCACAACTCCGGTTGTATGTATGATACAAAGTTCATTTTGTCTACTTTTATAAATTGGTGTCAAGGTTTCTTTCGCGTCGTGTCACTTACTTATTGTCAATGTTGGTACTGTGAAATGCTTAACACAAGTTCCTCTGAGTACGCCTGACTGCTCAAGCTACACTACCAGGACAGAGTTAAGGCTGCTAAGGGTGAACCTGAGGTCTACTTTTGTGTCTTGTGGTAGTATTGCACGATAAGGCCCACCAGCCATATCATATAATACTTCCACCTTGCAACAGTTAAAAAAAAACATAGGCAGGGTTGGTATAGCCAATAGGTCAATCAGCAGGGCCCGATGGGCTGGTCACACATCAGTGTGTGGGCTGTTTTTTAGTAGTAAGTGGGGCTTTTTTATGGCCAGGTGGGTCAGTTGTTTCCTGCTGATTTCATCGATATTCCCACAAGCATAGCCTGCAGCAAACACAAAAGCACATAGTTTCTCTTACTTTGCAAAAAACCAATACAGCATGCCTTTAACAAGTTCAAAACGGGCCTTATTTGCAAACGTGGGCCACTTTTTCAGCTATCTTCTTCGCTAATGGGGGCCATTTTTATTTTGGTGCCTGGGCCGACTTTTTGTCCCAGTCCAACCCTGGGAATTGCAGATCCCACTCAACACGGATCTAAGTATTCCTAAAAAATCTTATCCACGAAAAGGGTGCCACTAATGTGCGACATTTTTGCTTGTAACAATGGAACAATTAGTACACAAAGTAGTGTTTTCATTGTGCAGTGCTTTGAATTCCTAAACTCCGCATAGTGTAGCAGAGTTTTTACTCGCTCGTTAAGTTGGCAAGTGGGGAAAATCTTACTCCAGATCACCTCCCGGCGAGATTTCTCAACGAGGGAGGTCACGGATGGCCACTACCGCTCGAGTTGAGCAACTTTCCGTTCGCATTGAGGAAGCTGCAGCTCGAAGAGAACATCTACAGGTTCGGCAGAAAGGAGCAGCGCCCTCTTGCGCTGCGCATAGTACCATTCGCTCTGATTTTCAGCGCAGGACAAACACCCGGTGCTAAAAAAACAGCGCAAATGGCGCGACCTAATACACTCTGCCATTTGCGGAACTCCACGTAGCACAGCGAAGTTTTTGGTCACTTCGCATAGTTCTGCGTGACGGAACTCCGTCCAGGCCTAAATATCATAGTTATGCTACAGATTATAGAACCCAGGCTTAGTTTGACAGCAGAAAAAGGTTTCATAAGCAGTTTGCTGGCTAACTACACTATTTTATATGAGGCAGGGCACTGTGATACAATGCATACACAATATGAGCGCTGGATACTTCCTCTGCATAGACCCCATCATGGAATAAGAACACACAAGGCATACGTTAAAGCAAATTCTATATCTGTCTTTCACTGGACTGTGAGAAACTGATCATAAAGAAGTTTGTTTTAGGGAGAAGAGGTATGCTTCTGGTTAGACATAAATTGTATGTTCAGGCTTCACATAGCTGAGCTACCTCTCAATGTAGCTAAAGGACATGAGCTATCCCTCAGGTGAGAATGCTCCATCACCAAAGGGCAAGAGACACAACCTATCATTACTGCTTGATTTTTACTAAAATTGCCACCAACCCTGCGTTTACTGCCTGAAGGCACCCAATAAATATAATGAAAATATAAACATTCAATATATGAGCTGAGTTGTTATATACAAAGCACAATGAACACTAAGGCATCTTGGTGCTAAACTGACTAACAACAATTGGTGTTTACCACACCAATTACCTTATGTTTTGCATTTATGTCTTAGCATTCTATCCTGATATATTTCCTTAGGCTTTTTCTGGTGAAATCGGTCTAGAGAAATTTGCAATGTGGTAATTGGTGCACCTTTCAGAATTCTGATGTGTATGGAAACTTCAATTTGCACACGAATTGGAATTTAAAACAACTTTGAATCAAGGTCTAAATAAAGTCTGTTTGTGTACAGAAGGAAAGATAGGTTATGTCAATAGATATTTGAATAGCTCTTTATTGACATTATGACCTCACAGTACTGTAGGGTTCGAGTATATTGATTTGTATTGTAGTTGTATTTATACAGTGTGTCATACTCCTAATGAGGCACTAAAGCATATTTGTGGAGGGGTAGCATGCCACTCTGTAGAGTGCCATAGATGGAACTGTATGTGTTTGTTGTGCGGCCTATATTGGGAATTTTGTCATGCAATGCATCAGGACCAGAGTTATGCTTTTAGTAAGTTTGCTATGCTTCTGCATAAACTTGAAGAAAAAAATGAGTGAGAGATACGTTGCCTAAGCATTAGATTCTGACTGGAGAACAGAAGTGTAGAGTGCAGTCATTTATATGCTTGAAGAATTTTGGCAATAGGCTGTAAGAAATTGGATTACTGGTTGAGGGGGTGAGAACCCACTTCAAATAATAATCACAATCCTTTTCAGGGTGAACCACAAAAGTTACAAAATAAACCATTGGCACAAAAGCAGTCAGGCTTCACTTTGAGCAGTGGTTCTTAACATTTCCACTTCTGAGGACCCAGACCTAATCATTACAGAAACCGAGGGACCCCTAATGAATCAATAATGGAATCTGGGGACCCTGGCTGAGCATTTTCGATGATCTGAATCTCAAAGTAATACACAAAAAGTATGGGAAACAAGCATTCATCCAAAAAATACAGACATGATGAAAGATTTTATTCAATTCACAAACAAATACAAAAGAAATCAAAATGTAAGTGGGAATGTATGAGCTATTCAGCTTGATGCATTTGCACTGCTTTCACCAATCTGAGGATACTAACCTAATTTTTAGCCTCCAATTTTAGATTTCTTCACATTTACAGAATGTTTTAAAATGTTTAATTTGACATTTTGCTTCTTAATGTAGATAATCTATATTTTTCTGTTAATATCATTTAATTTTCTAAGCAGTCGCAAACCCCCTAAGGTGGCTTTGTGGACCACTAGGGGTCTCCAGACCACAGGTCAAGAACCACTGACTTACAGGCAATGTGTAAAGTATTTATGCATTACTCAAACTGCAATAAAGTGAAAACACAACACAAGAAAAATCCCAAACCAATTTAAGAAAATAGAGACTACTTCAATAAATGAAGTGACACGAAAAATGACAAAAATCCAATCCGTAGAACCGGATTTATGAATTTTTCACTTAAAAACAGTGCCAAAAGGCGTGAAGCACCAACTGCAGGTATCTGGTCGTACCGGACCGGGACAAAGTCACAAATTCTGGTTAACTGCAGTGGAGCGTGTGCTAGGGACAGGGCCAGATTCGGCCCATAGGGTGTTGTACATTCTGCCCTTGTTGAAAGGGCTGCACAGTAGGGTGCTGAGGGGTTTTGTATTGCTCTGTGTCGGGTCCACTGAAGCCGCTGATTAAGAGCTGCACGGTGATGCGATGGGATGGTCTGTTCAGATTCGATGAAGTCGTTGATCAGGAGCTGCACAGTATTGTGGTCCTGCGTTGTTATGCACTGCTCTGCATTGAGTCCGGCGAAACCTTCAGTTAGGCAGGGAGAAGTACACGCAGACTTCAGCCAAGGGTCCAGTATCAAGCAGGAGGATAGCCAACTGACCCTTGAAGTCACTTCTGGGAACCCGAGTTCAAGGCAAGCAGGTCCACTTCCTTCTTCAGGCAGCAGGGCAGTCCTTCTGAATCTTCTCACATCCAGGAATGTTCCGATGAGAGGTTCTAAGGATGCCACTTTTATACCCAGGGCCAGTCTGTGGGTGGGGGACACCCTTTGTCTAACCTTAAAACTCGTTCTGGTCAGTTCGTCACTTTCCCCTTGGGTTTGGCTCCATTTTGTCTAGTGAAACAAAGGGCAGAGAGGCATCTGCCAGTGACAGAGTAGGCTTCTTTTGAAGTCAGGAAGGGCTAGGTACAGCCCCCAGGCTACCCTCTGAAGAGTAATCAATGCAGGGGCACAACTCCTCACCAGCCATCCTGTCAGGAAGATCAACTCTCTTCTATACCCAAGTCCTTTTGTACACTGTCTGGTCCCAATAGACATTACATCACAGGAGGGTCATTAATTATTAGGGGACCCTGGACACTGGGAGGAAGGCACATTTGGCTTAGGCAGGAAAATGCCAACATTCTAAAAGTGCAAAAGAAACAACTGATGGACGGAATGCTGGACAATGCAAACATTCACCCCCAGTCAGAAGGATCTGGGTTTAATCCATCATTCTTTTGTTCACCACACCACCCCAGTTTGGACCCAGCCACATGCAAATCAGTTTTGACCCTGTTTCTTGTGGGAACAGTCCAGCCCGAACTGCCAAGCCAGGTCCTCCCTGGACTGGAAACAAGCATCCTGGGACCGGTTTCAGGGCATCACCCTTCATCAGCCAGGCTAGCTTGAATCCAGTGGTGTAGTGAGCACGGGACCCACGTCTGGGCATACCCTTCCCACTTAGGGCGACATATGCAAAATAATCAATTGATGGACTGAATGCTGGACAATACAAACATTCACCCCCAGTCACAGGGATCTGGGTTTAATCCATCATTCTTAACTGTGGTGGCATGGTGAGCAAAAGAATGATGGATTTAACCCAGATCTCTTGACTGGGGGTGAATGTTTTGATTTGTTCTGCATTCCGTCCATCAATTGTGTGTCTTTTGCTTTCTCGCTCTAAGTGCGCCGGGTATGCCCAGACGTGGGTCCCGGGCTCACTGTGCCACTGGATTCAAGCTATTCTGGCTGATGAGGGGTGAAACCCCGAATCCGGTCCTAGGATGCTTGTTTCCGGTCCAGGGAGGACCTGGCTTGGCAGTTCGGGCTGAACTGTTCCCATGAGGCACAGGGTCAAGATTGATTTGCATATGACCAGGTCTAAACTGGGGTGGCATGGTGAGCAAAAGAATGATGGATTTAACACAGATCTCTTGACTGGGGGTGAATGTTTTGATTTGTTCTGCATTCTGTCCATCAATTGTGTGTCTTTAACATTCTAAAAGTGGCATTTCCAAAATAATATTTAAAAATCTGGCTTTATCAATAAAGATGATTTTAAATTTCAATTAAAGTGAGTGGAAGAAGTATTTATCTAGCCGTTACCAAACTGAATTTAACACTTATTAAATGAAATAAGGGAAACCAGTGTTAGTCTAAAGGAGAGCTAGCCTTGCTGAAGTGATAAACTATGGAGGTTTTACACTGCCAGGACAAGTAAAGCAGGGTATATACATGCCATAGTTTTAAATACCATGCACCCTGCCCTATGAGCTATTAGGTCCTACTTTAGGAATGACTTATAGGAATTAAAAAGGAAGGTTAAGGCTTAGGCATAGCAAAAGGTTTATTCCACCAGGTCGAGGTGGCAGCGTAAAACTGCACACAGAGGCTTCCAGGGCATGCCTGTAGACATGTTTTGCCATGCTCCTCTATAGTTGGTAGGCACAATGAGGGTTGCAGCACACTTAAAGCATTTAATTTACAGGCCCTATGCACACATAGGTCCATATACTATATTACCATGTTTGGAAGAAAGAGCAAAAACCTGTTTGCACTGGTTATCAGGAGTAAAGTGAGCAGTCATAAAGCCAACAAAAAAAGGGATCAGCAAAAAAAAAACTGAGTTGTGAAGGGAATAATCTGGGGGAATACCACGCAAAAGGTGGTCATATCCAACAGTAGCTATGGCTGAAAGAAAAGTCTAGCTGTGCTTCATAATGGGTGCAGGATAGACTTGTGAGGATAGACCTGGCTGCACAAGCCAATACCTGCCATCTACAGAGTTGTCTGCGTATATGCAGTTTGAACCACATGGGATATGGAGCTAAGAAAGTGCACAGAGATAAGGGAGCTACCCTTGGAAGGTGCAAGTCCAGGGATTCAGACAGTTATCAGGCCCTAGAGTGCATCCAATCAACTCCAAAACAGCCCCTGTGGAAGGAAAAATCCATATGAATTTCACTGTACGACAGGGCCTACAGCACTCACACCAAACTTTCCTTAAGGCAACACCTGTGATCAGGAAAGTAGATAGGCTTTGGGGGGCTGGGGCATTAATTAGAATCATTGTTAAAACTGGATGACAGTATATATAAATTTATGTTTTAGATTCGTTTTAGGATTTCGAGGGACGGCAGCAGGCACAACCCACATGCTCTGCTGCCGCTAACGTGATCACCTTGCCCCTCCCCCCCTCTTCACTCGCTGATACGGCGGATGGCGGTTTTTTGAAAGCGGAGAGTGGAGATAAAAACGCAGAGAAAACGCAGAGGCTATAATCACTGCGGCGGCGGTGATTTTTTCAAAATTCCATCCTCCCGGTTGCCTGACATTGAGGGAGAGAGTTTAAGCAGCACTGTGCCGGTTGGAGAGGAAAAAAAAAAAAAGCCAGTGGTGGCTGGCTGGCTGCTATTCCTTCGCTCCAGACTCAGCTGGTCTTTTTAGGCAGTTACATCCGCGGCTGACATGGATATTGGATTTGGAGGGCTTCAGCTGCTGTGGGGACATGTTTCAAGCTGGTAAGTGCCGGAGTCTAGCACGAGTCTAGCACGAGTGAGCTGTTTAAGGCTGCTAAAGGCGGTTGATAGTTGAATTCTTGCTCTTTGCCTCTTGTCTAGTCTACCCTTTAAAAAAAAAAAAAAAAAATCTACTAAATGGAGCCACCTTATTAGTGACTTATTGAGCACAATATTGTACCGTAAGGCAGCGGCACCCCCAGGTTACCAACATCAGAAGCGTAATGAGGAAGCGTAAGGAGGGGGAGGAAAAGGCTTAAAGGAGCTTACGCAATGGGAAAGCATCTAAAAGCCCCTAATACACTTGCAAATATGGAAATTGTGCCCACTAATAAAGCTAAAGTGCCCACAGCTCAGTTAAAGGCAGCGGCAGCAGCAAGAGCTGAGCGCAGTTTAAAATCAAGTTGTGGCTCTGCACTCCCAAGCCCTTTGAGCTCTGAGGAAGACGCTTTGGAGTCCAGAAAGGAGACTGCAACCTGTGATAAAGTCATTAAGAATGCATCGCAAGGGCAGCTGGGCGATGGAAAAAGGCTTGAGGAAGAGCTCCCTCCTCACAAAATAATGTATCAGGCTCCATTGTTGAAGGTGATGAAGGAGGCAAGGGAATTGGCAAACAGGACAGTCCTGGGGGGGGTGGGGGGGGGAGATCCTCCTGCTTATATAGAGGCTAACGTGAAAGATGGCATCAGCGGCCTGACCTGTGGACTACCGAAAGATTATCCATTGTTCCTCAAAGTTAAAAGAGTATCAATACCACCAATATCACCATCGGTCTTGCATCCTTCTTCTCATGATTTACAGGACAGCTCGCTACAGGGGGATCTGTCAGCAGCTACGCCCCCCCCCCCAAAGGAAACCAGAATTTTAGTGGACTCCCAGCTACTGCCACAGCCACTGCTACAGCCACAGCTACAGTTTCAGCAGGGACCCTACCCTCAAAGTGGAGGAGAATATGGGGAGATAGCATCACAGGAAGAACTACTGGTAGAGGTAGGCAAACCTCCATCAGAGATAATAGGACAGCAGCAAGGAGAGGCGACCTCAATGCAATGCGACATAAAGACCATGTTAAATCTTATACTGGATGAGATAAGAGAATTGAAGATTACACAAGCCAGCGAGATAGCGTCTCTCCATCATCGCTTAACAAAAATCGAGGCTGCAGTTGGTGCCCTCCTCGTCAGAATGGAAAAGCAGAGGGCCGAATTTCCCAGCTCGAGGATCAGATGAACTCGATGCAGCAGCAAGTCAACTCCGCTAGAAAAGAAAAAGCTTCACTGGAGAGCAAGCTTGAGGAGCTGGAGAACCACTCTAGGCAGTCCAACCTACGCATAGTTGGTATTCCTGAGGGATGTGAAGGGGGCCAAACAATCCAATGGGTCGAGACATTTATAAAAAAAAATGTTATCCCAGAATTTTCCGGGGACCTTACTATTACAAGAGCCCACAGAGTACCATCTCAACCGTTTCCAAACTCCAAATTACACTGACAATTCTAGGGAATTTCGCAGACTATCGGATCAAAGATCTAATACTCACTGAAGCCATCCAAAGGAAGAAATTTTCTGGTGAAGAAGGAGTCATATTTTCTCCGATATGTTTGCTGCAGCGGCACGTCAGGGAAAAGAGTTTGTTAAGCTGCTGTACTTGTTTAAAGCCCAGGGCGCACAGGCTACGATAGCACAGCAGTCTAAGTTAAGAGTTTTAGTAAGCAGAAAATTTCACATGTTTGCTAATGTCGACGAAGCCCAAAAACTACTACAAGAAATATCCACCGGGCTATAGATCATCATTGTATAGTAAAATGGTTCTGGGCGTCGGGGTGGAGGAGGGACTGATCACGTAGGGTGCAATTCCATGGCGCCCAAAGGGGAGAATCACCCGAGTGGAGAGGAGAGGGGTATGGTGCGCAATTCCCCATCCTCTGGGGGGGCGGGTTTGGGCACGGGGGCGAAGGGGGGTGTGGGCACTGAGGGAGGGTGGTGGAGTTAAAAAAGAAAATGAGCAGAGTTATAGATAGCAATACACTGTAAGGAAATGTATGATCGCCAGCGCCTTAGATTTAAGCAACAGTTGTAGGGATGGGTCATAAAGTTCGTATAATTACGATTAATGTAAATGGCATTTCCAACAAACAAAAATATGGTGGATTAATAAGATGGTTGACTTCATTCTCACCACAAATTTTGTTTCTTCAGGAAACTCATCTTAAGACGAATACACCAAAACTCTATATTCCTAAGATTTTTTCCAAGGCTTATTTTGCATCGGCCCAGGCGGCAATAAGGGGGGTTGCCATCTACTTTGGACGAGGGATAGATTGGGAAATTGTTCAAATTCAGAGAGATTCGCATGGTAGATGGATATGGGTTACAGCCAAGGTAAACAGCAATATATTGAATTTCGTGAATTATTATGCACCAGTTGTAGATGACCCCACAGCTATTAGGAAGATCAATGATATAGCTAGAGGGGCGGTAAATCCAATAATTTTAGGTGAGGATTTTAATTTTGTTCAAGACCTGGTAATGGATACATCAAATAAAACCAAGAAACAACTGAAGCCAAGGACCAAAAAAGTGATAGACGTAATAAAACAAGACTATCAATTAATTGATCCTTGGTGCAAGGGTAATAGGGAAACTATGCAATATACTAATTATTCCTGCCAATACCAGTCTGCCTCCCGTATTGATTTCTTTTTAATATCCCGTTCTTTGATTTGTTTGAATGCAGAGATATGGGCTAACTCTTTTTCAGACCACTCGCTGGTCAAAATTGAAATTGATCTAGAGGTAGGAAGGAGGGAAAAATCCAGGTGGCAGATGGATAGACTTCTCTTAACCAACCCACAATGGATGAATAGCATGCGAGAATGGATCAAAGAGTTTTTCCAGGTTAACAATGGTACTGCAACGCTCTTTTCTATCTGGGGGGCCTTTAAGCCCTCAGTACGAGGGCAGATGATCGCCTATATGTCTGAGCAAACAAGGATTCGCAAGCTTCGAATAGCTGAACTCCAGCAAGCAGTCGATATAGCCTTGTTAAGAAAAAACAGCTCCTTGGGTGGAGGATATTTAGCTAAGGAACAATTAAGGAAAGCAAAACAGGAGTTAAGGGAGTTTTTTAATATTGAAGAAATAAATAATTCACAATCATACCAGCAGAGAGTTTATGAGGAAAGCCAAATGAAAGGAAAATTTTTAGCATGGACAACTAAAGTAAAACAAGAAGCGGCAGTAATCAATGAATTGGTGGTACCCGGGACACAGATCTTAGCATCCGAAAAAGATATAATTGCTAAAATATTTTTAGATCATTATAATGAACTATATGGACCTGATTATCAGGTATTGAAGCAAGAAATTCAGCAATACTTCCAAGATATAAAAACTCCCTCAGATCCTTAGTGGGCAGAAAGAAGCATTGATTGCAGATATTTCTGCAGCTGACATTTTTCAGGCCTTAGCTTCAATGCCAGGAGGCAAGGCCTGCGGAAATGATGGCCTTCCGACTGAATTTTATAAGGTATTCTCGGAAGAGCTAGTACCATTCTTGCATGAGCTTTTTAATCATGTTAAGGCGGGAGGTGAGGTTCCAGCAGTTTTTAAAGAATCCTCCATAGTTAGCTTTGTAAAGAAGGGGAAAAACCCCAGGGACGTCAGTTCATATAAGCCCATTAGTCTGTTAAACGCAGACTATAAAATCCTGATGAAAATTTGGGCAAATCGATTTACTTCAATGGCCCAGCATGTGATGCGCACAGATCAAACCGGGTTCGTAGCAGGCAGGTTTATGTCTTCCAACACCGGCTATTTAGTTCAAGCGATCAACTTTTTCAATATTAATTTAACACCAGCTCTGATAATGATGGTCGAAGCTGAGAAGGCGTTCGATTTGGTAAACTGGGGTGCTCTTTTTTACGGTCTAGAAAGATTTGGGTTCCCCTCCCAGATCATCTCTATGCTTCAGAATATATATCAAGGGGCTCAGGCGCAGGTTAGAATAAACTCCAATCTGGCAGGTACAATAGATAGAAGACGGGGAACCCGGACAGGGGTGCCCCTTATCCCCAGTATTATTTACCTTTTTTATTGAACCCTTGTCACGAATCCTAACGGCCAATACAGAGATAAAAACTCCAATAGCGGGAATGTCAAAACAAACTATTTGCAGATGACGTTATATTGTACCTTAAACCCGAAAGACAAAATATCGGAATAATCTTGAGAATTTGCAGAGTTTGAGTCAATCAGTGGATACAAAATCAATCACAAAAACTGAAGTCCTGGTCCTAAATGCTTCTAGCAATTTTCGTCCAGATAACTTCAAACAACAAGCTCTCTCTTGAACCGATACGATATCTGGGGATATACGTATCAAATCAATATGCGGATATCTACAGATTAAATTATGAAGCCATGCTGAAAAAAATTAAAGATCTATTGGACAAATGGATACTCCTTCCCCTCACATTGATTGGTCGCATTGCACTTATAAAGATGTCGATGTTACCATTGCTAATTTTTTTTCTCTCCAATATTCCAATTAAAATCAACATGATATATTTTAATGAGTTGGAAAAAAAAATCGTCAGTTCATTTGGAATAAAAAAGCGCTAAGGGTAAAATGATCTATACTTCAACTTGATACTAGTTGGGGTGGGCTTGCACTTCCTCATATCCGTACTTACTATGAAGCAGCATTTTTGGATAGAATTGTTCGCCTAATCGACAGCAAGGGATCCTTGGATAGTTTTTTTTGGATAAGATGGTTCAGGAAGCCGGGTCACAGCTTCCGGTTTTTATCAAAACAGCAAAACTTCCAAAAAAGCGAGATATAAGATGCTCCAGGCGCTTAGTAATAGACTTCAGACATTTTATTCTTTAAAGGCTCATTTTTCAGGGTATGAATATTTGCGGCTTACAGAATGCAGAAGTTTGGGCCTTCAAATCCAGAATAGCCATATAAGATTTTGGGAAACAAAGGGATTTAAAGAACTGGGCCACTTCTTAATTGGAGGCAGATGTATTAATTGGCAGGAGACTCAAGCTAGATGTGGAAATCGGAGCAAGATTCTCTTTTTTGGCTATCTTCAGGTTAGACAACATATAAATAAATATGCACTTCCAGGCAATACAGGTACCTCTCCGGTTTTAGCCGCTTTGTTTAGAACTAAATTAAGTGGTATAGGGAATTGGTATCGATTACTTCGAAATCAAGGGGAGCCCCTTTTGGTTACCAATTTTCTCAAAAAGATAAATCAGGAAACACAATGTAATTTTTCAGATGGGGAGTGGCAAGCCATTTCGCAATATCGTAGTAAGGAATTGAGAGCGGCAAACTTTAAAAGAATGGCATTTTTATCTCTCTGGATGGCTTACTACACTCCCAAAGCACTCCATAAGATGTATCCCGAGGTGGAGAACAAATGTTTCCGGTGTCAGCAGGTGGGAGAGGGATGCTGGTCGCATGTCTGTTTTACATGCCCAATGATAAGACAGTTCTGGGAGAAAACTTGTGCTGAGCTTAGCCATGGCCTGCTGAGAAGGGTGGAACCTGAGTTGTCACTCTTTGGTTTATTAAAACAGAGACAAACCCAGCCACTAACTAGAGGGGAGGAAATGTTTTTAGCAATTTCTTCCTTGGTAGCACGCTCTCTGATCCTCCAGAATTGGAAAACAATTAAAGTACCAACTTTTTTAGAATGGTTTATAAAAATGAGTCGAGTAAGAAAGTTTGAAGAGGTTTATGCGAAAAGGGTTGGAGCTAGTAAAAGATACATCTCAGTATGGAAGCATATGGGCAAGATAGAAAAAAATCTCCAAGGGTAAATACACCTAGCTGACTTTTAAGTAATTTATTTAAGCACACGTGCACTTTGAAAAAAAGTATTGGATAGAAGACAAGTCAATGTATTAGATCGATGTATTAATAATGCATTGGAGAGGAAGTATGGAAAATTTAGAGATTTTGCATGTTGCACTTGCACTTTATTATTATTTAAGAAAAGTCTTGATAATGTAATAATGTTTGCTAGAAGAATATTTTTTAATGGAGTTGATTGTAGAAGTATGAAATCTGTTGTGTGTATCAGTATCCTTTTTACTCTGCTCAATAAAAATAAATTAACCAAAAAAAAAGATTCGGTTTAAATATTGCGCGATGTTGGGTTCAAAGCATTAAGAAAATTAATTAAAGCAACGTTTCTGCTATATCTGTGTTGTCATTTGTAAAGTATTTTCCTAACCTTTAAGAGGCGGCCTCTCAAGGGTTCTTGCATTCTCTCTCTTTTGTGTAAGTGCGGAAGTACCCTTGCTGTGTATTTGTAGAGGTGGTGGGATCTGATAACTGGTCCTTTCATCCCTGTTGATCTATATTCAGGCCATCTAAATAGTCCATCATGGCCCAATTACAAGTTCAACAGTACAGAAAGGGTGCAAACTCTGTATCAGTAACTAAACAGCAGTGTGCAGTAACAACCGACCAGTACCATGCAATTATGAGTTCAATCCAATGAAAAGGTGAATTACTGAGTGCACCCAGATTTACTGGTCCTGAGTCTGCATAGTATTCCCTTTACTGTGGGGTTCAATGCACACATTTACCACCTGCTCTAAGAAGGTGGTAAAAGTGGGCAGAGGGCTGTAGTAAGGCAGGGGTGAAGGAAGCAGGTGTGGAGGGTGAAAGAAGCAGTGGAAAATGTTGGCTGGCAGTATGGAGCATTAAATGTTTTCCCATATCCGATCTACAAAGCAGCTTTTTTCCCCACATGGTAATTTTACCTGGGTTATCCAGCCAGTAAAGTTGAAATCATTGTTTTTTCACCAAGTACATTCAGGTGCAGGAACACCGGATCTCTTAAATACGTGGAATACAATTCCACTTTGTAATTTCTCTTTGCACAGTTTCTCAATTGGGGCCCATGTCTTAATGAGAAACTTGCAACTTGACTAATTAGGCAGAGACAGGGTGACACAAAGAAGCACAATAAGCAATGAAAAACACAACTTGTACCTGTAAATGGCTTTTGGATGACCTAAGTGGTTGAAGTGGGTGGGATCTGTTGGAAATGATGTTCCCAATCTTTTTATAATTTTACAATAACAGTTCCCATACTTTTTGTTAAAAGCATCGCTCCAGAATTGATAGTGCCATACTTCTGGTCCTTGTGGCTGAAAGCGAAGAGAGAGGGTCTTCTGTTTTTAGAACTAGACGAGCCACTGAAAGCTTGAGCCAGGCTCGAGCCAGATGTCTCCCTTTGGCTCAGTTCGAGGTCCTCTTTGACCACTTAGTCCAAAGCAAGCTGAGCTTTTATGTGGCTTCTACCTGCCACCCACGCTCTAGCCTCATGCACAAAGATTTAATAAAAACAAAGCAGTAGCTTTTGAAGTAAAAAAGGAGAGAGAAAGATACCCAAAGCCTCCTTTTTTCTTCATTATCACATATTAGAACATTGGAATGTGGAGCACTCCATTGAAGACAATGGAGACAATGGAGTGCTCCGTGCTTCTACGGGCTGGTAAAGGCCCGCAAAGCAACATTCCAATGTTGTTTTCACAAAGGCCTCTCGGAGCCCAAGGGGATTTAAACCCCCTCGGGCTGCGAGAGGCCTTTGTTTTATTTGTTAGAACATTCTGCCCTCTAGTGGCAGAATGTTCTAATAGCCTTATAGCCCTTCATAGCTGGGCTATACCAGCTATTAAAGTCCGGCTCCCTTGTTAAAGGCTGGAGCTGGCCTTTAATAGCCGGTATAGCCCACTACGGCGAGCTGTAAGGCTATATTAGATCATCTTCAAATACATGTGTTCAGGATGAGTGCTGTAGAAAAACTTTGTGTGTTTGAATTCATGAACTACACTGATGGTCGATGCACAATAAGAATGCGTCACAGATAGGGTACACATGCCAACTGACTTGTCGGTTAGTTCACCAGAGGCACTGGGCAGGGGCGTGGAAGACATGAATGTTTCCAAGTTCATATTTTTTTTTTAATCACTTTAAATAAGTGCCTCTCAATGCACTGATATAATTTGATGTACTAAGGTAAAATGCTTCCACATGTTAAAGTAGTTCATGAAATCTGTGTCTGGGTTTACATGCCAAATATTTTCGAGGCTCTGCATGTGCAAGGACTCTTAGAGCCAAGCCAGAACCTTGGCTTAGTTCTCACTGTTCATTTGTTGGCTCGCCCAACTCTACATGTTCAGAGAAACCACAGGAAGGTAGGAAGTGAAAGAATAGATCAGCCTTCTTGCCAGGACGCTAGCTACAAGAAAGAAATGTAAATGTGTGCAATTGGTTAATCAGCAAATCTAAAGGTTGCTTGGGAGCCACTACATGTCTTTACTTGATGGAGTCATTTGAGGCCTCATGGTGCCAAAGATTTATTATTTTTGAGAGTAACGTAAGGGTGTTACCAGCTGAGTTCCGGAGAATTTTTTTAAAAAAAGCTTGGTACTGCCTAATAGCATAATAATAAAAATATAAAAATTTTAACACATTTGTTTTATCTTTTTTTCTAACTTTAAGCCTTTTTTGTTTTAGCTTTTCCAAATGAAAAAACATTAATTTGATCATTATATTATAACGAGCTCAATGAGACAAATCACGGATGCTAATGTCTCATTTTACTAAAACCTTTTGTTGTCACTATCCGGGGGGATCAAGGGCAGGCAGTGGAAGGGAGATATAGAAAGGGGTTCTGGGGAAGATCCCCAAACAGTCTGATTGCTGCCAGCTCTCCAGTTTCTGTGGAGGTATTATCAGAACCTAATATCCTTTGATAACTCTTTCTCACCAACTCAGGCCATCCATGGGTAGCCATCCTCCAACATCCCCACCATGTCTGCAATGGTCTTCAAATTATTTTCAAACTTAGACATCTTATCGGCATACAATGGCATTAGTTTTTCCATAGCAAAACCAAAGGCTGAAGAGGGGTGAAACCCCGAAACCGGTCCTAGGATGCTTGTTTCCAGTCCAGGGAGGACCTGGCTTGGCAGTTCGGGCTGGACTGTTCCCATGAGGCACAGGGTCAAGACTGATTTGCATATGGCTGGGTTCAAACTGGAATGGCATGGGGAGCAAAAAAACGATGGATTTAGGCCCAGATCTCTGTACTGGGGTGAATGTATGACATTGTTCTGCATTCTGTCCATCAACTGTTGTTTTTGCATTAGTTTGTCCATAACATAAATATGCCTTGTTTTGTGTCCATCATAACCCTATTGAGTGAGCTGTTGTCTGTTTCCAATGGGGTGCCAACGTTATACCAGTATGAAGTGTGCCAGTAAAGGGGCTGTTGGAGAGGATATGGGGTAAACGCTATCATGTCCTGGATGGCCTAGTATTATGATCACAGGGTCTTGAGGGACGGCGACCCCAGTGATTTCTTTTATAAGGTTTAGCAAGGTCACCCAGAGCGACTGAGCTGGGGGCAGGACCACAAAACGTGTGACATTGTCCCTTGTTGTTTGTGGTAGCTTCCACAGCACAGGTCTGAACTACTAAACATGGCCCTCAACCTGACTTGGGTAAAATGCAACCTATTAAGGACTTTAAATGCATGTTCCCTATTCTTAGTACATAGAACACTTGTTTTATGTTAAACACTAAGACCCTGATTCAGAGTCTGTCGGATTCCTGGTGCTTTCTATTGTATAAGCTAAGTAACAATAGCCTGGAATATGTTATTTATAGGTGTGATAAACAGCACCTATTACAATAAGATGCAGATTGTTGTGGTTACCGCACCAAAATCTGCCAGGTACATTAAATACTATACACTTTTCCCCTGTTAAATTCTGGCAGGGCTGACCTGTTGAAATTTAACCAAGGGTGAGTGTTAGAAATGGGGGTCTATAATTGCCAGAGGTAGGTACCTTTGTCCAAATAGGGACCCTTGCTTCTTGTCAGGGTAAGGGGGATACACTTCTAAAATAACCCCTGCTCACCCCCTTGGTAGCTTGGCACAAGCAGACAGGCTTATCTCAGAGGCTGTGTGCAAAGCATTTGTGAACACATACAGTAATACAGTGAAAACACTACAAATGGACACCACACCAGTTTAGAAAAATAAGTCATCTTTATCTAAACCAAAACAAGACCAAATGACAAAAATCCACAATACAGTAATAAAAATATGACTTTCAAATGGTAGAAATAGTTCAGTTCAAAGCAAATTGTAGATGCAACACTTTTCACACAAAGTACCTTGGATGCATCATGCAAACAAACAAAATGGGCTGCAGGGAAGGTGATGCGTCGGTTCCTTACACTCAGGGAAGGTGATGCGTCGGTTCCTTGCTCCGGGGAGGGGATGGATTGGTCCTTTACTGCTGCCAGGGGAGTTGAGGCATCTGTTCCTTACCGGAGAGGAGCTGATGTGTCGATTTCTTACTGCGTGGGGAGTTGATGCGTCTGTTTCTTACTGCGTCCCCCAACGATGCGACAGACTTGGCACCTCCATGCGATGCGACAATCTGTGGACGATGCGTGGATTCTTGCAGCTGTACAGCAGGGCCTGCGACGGGATCGGTGCGTTGATCGTTGCACCCAATGCATCGTGCTGCAATTCCTCAAGCCGCGGCAGGCGCTGCAGCGGTTTCTTCGGTGATGCATCGGAAACAGGTACGGATGCGTCACGCTTCTCGACGTTGCGTTGATTTTCCAGCTTCCAGCGGAAAGCAGTTCTCGAGAGGTCCAAAATAACAGCAGGCACTTTTGCAGGTCAGAACTCCCAGCAAGGAAGTTCAGGGGAGCTGGTGGTGCAGTCTTTGTGTCCCTGAGACTTCAGAACTGGAGGCAAGCTCAGTTTCAAGCCCTTGAAGATCTTCCTCAAGATGGAGACACAGCAAACAGCAAAGTCCTTTTCTCCTTTCCTTGGCAGCAAGTAGCCACTGCAGGCCAACCCCAGACAGCAAACAGCACAGGGACAGTATTCCTCCTCAGCTTCTCCGGCTCTTCTCCTTGGCAAAGGTTCCTCTTGATTTCCGAGAAGTGATCTAAAAGTCTGGGTCTGGGCCGCCTTCTTATACACAAAAATCCTTTGTTCTCTGAAGGCAGAGAGTGTCTGTACCCAGCCAAAACCAGTTCTGTCCTCACTAGAGCAGCTTCCTGGCAGGAGGTGGAGACAGAACTGTGGAAGGCAGACCAGGTCCATTCAGGTGAAAGGAAATCTCCTCCCCCTACTCTAAATGCAGCCCAGGTCTATTCAACCCAGCCCTGACTCATCAAGCTCTCTGGAGCCACTGCTCCTCCCCAGCCCCTGTCATCCAAAAGCCAGACCTGCAATACACAAACCTAGCAGAGGCATACTGAATGGCTAAGCAATAAAATACCTACTTTACAAAAGTGGTATTTTCAAAAACAGAATGCAAAAATCACCCTCACTAAAAGATGCATTTTAACATTCGGAGTTCAGGCATATCAAACTTTATTTTCCTACCTTGTTCCCAGGATAGTTATGTTTATAAGATGCTATAAACAAACTCACCATTCTATCCTATGGGAGCAGGTAGCCTTGCAATAGTGAAAAACGAAATTGGCAGTATTTCACTATCAGGACATGCCACACACATCAGGGTATGTCCTACCTTTCACATACAATGCACCCTGCCCACAGGGGTACCTTGGGCCTACCTTAGGGGTGACTAACATGTAAGAAAATGGAAGGTTAGGGACTGGCAAGTGGGTGCACTTGCCAAGTCTACATGGCAGTACCAGACTGCACACAGGCTCTGCAATGGCAGGCCTGAGTTACATTTACAGGTTGCTTATTTGGGTGGCACAATCAGTGCTGCAGCCCACTATCAGCATTTGATTTACAGGCCCCGGGCACGCACAGTGCACTGTACTAGGGTCTGACTAGTAAATCAAATATGCCAATCATGGAATCACCAATCCATAACAACAATTTACAAAGGGAGCACTTGCACTTTGGCACTGAACAGAAGTGGCAAAGTGTCCAAAGCATCTAGACCAGCAAAACGAAGTCCAACACACAGCAAAATTACAGGAGGCAAAAGCAAAAATACAGGGGAGACACACCCCAATGGTGCCAGGTCTAACAGTGAGTTATTTATCGCACCTGGTAAAAGCCAGCTACAATAAATACCACCAAAGTTGGAATTTCTATCCCAGCGCAAACAAGTGTTTACGCAGGTTGCAACATTCTGACCAATTCACAATCAGGGGTTACATCTCTCTGCATATTGTGTAGCAGCCTATCATGTACTGTGTATAATAACATTTATAAATAAGAGTTCCATAATAACAGTTCTTTCTGTCACAGACTGGGGCCGCTTAGTACTATAAATGCATCACTATTTGCCAGAGCGCCAACCAGGATTCAGTTCTGTGACTCTCTGGTGTGTCTCTCTCTTTCATATTCACACACTCACACATACATTTGTAGGGGTGGGAGAGGAGGTGGAAAGGAATTGTATAAACTAATCAAGATTTTATAACATAAGAGAGCATTTCCCACCTATTACTATAAAATTGCATTTGTTTCCATTTAAGGAGTGTTATAATTGATATGTATTTCCTGAAGGTGAAAAGGCTACAAATTAGTTGAGGATTAATTTGCTCTTTCTAGCCAATTTTGTGGCCTTCTCCCAAACTCCCTGCCCTTACTGCACTCAGGATTACAGTCCCCATGCATTTTGTTACGCATTTGACCCTGTGGATGAACTGTGAAATACTTTGTAAGAAGCTGTCACTGAGGCCCCAGCCCAGTCAGCTTCAGATTTAAGGATGTCTCGACTCCTACAGCAGAACAGGCTGACACACATGGACGTCATTTAGGGGTCACCAGGGGTCGGGCATGCTCCCTGCGACCCTGGCAGTGCCCCAGCTACCCGTGGCTTCACATAAGCAGCCAGAAAGAGTTCAGTGCGTGATATTCATTTTCTGAAAAGAAAACGTGCAGAACAGCTTGTCTTTAGATTACGTAATAAAGACTTACGCTTTTTTCACTGCCCCTCTGTTATCTGAAGGGATATATTTATGGTTTTCCTGTGTATGAATTTAGGATTGGCTTTGCTTTAATTTTGGACAGCTTTTGGGCGGTGCATCATGTTGCCATCCACTGACTGGCAAGCTCAAGGGGTCGCCCTTTACAGGACAGGCTTAGTGAGATAAGAGAAGCCTGTCATTTTTCAGGGTATGATAACAATGGTCAGATAACTCTGGTGCTTAATGCACTTGATGGAGAGATTTGTAATTTGTCTTATCCCAGTCACTCATGATAAAGTAGCAGCGAGGGTTAATGTTCAAACTACAAAGCAGAAGTGTAACAGGCAGATCACGGATTTGTATTTAATGTAGATAGCTCAGTGGGCTATGAACTGCATCAAAGCACTACATGCAAACTGCCTGCATGGCATAGGGTTAGAAACTTATTGTTTGTTTCCTCAATCTTTCATGATTCTAAGGTTCTTAAAAAGGGCTTCTTTAGGTATATAATACAATTTTATAAGTGTGACGCCCCCAGTCATTGCATTGTGTTATGTTTCACATCCAAAGATTATGGGGCAGAATTACTAACACTTGGTGCCTGTTTGCATCACAAAAGTACTGCAAATGTGTTGTTTTGTATTTACTTTCCAGTGCAAATCCTGAAATGTGTTGGAAAGTAGCCCTGAAGTAACATAAAGTAGCACTATGCACTACTTTGTGTCAAGGATGCATACCATGGGTGGTACATGGACGTTCCCATGCACCTATCCATGGATTTTGACACTAATTCCTACCTACTGACTTTCGTTGAAAGGGATTTGCATAAAAAAATATGCTCCTCAAGGCAGGTGTAAAGTTGAAGAAAACATTTATTTTTTCCAAACCTTTCAAACTTTGCATGTGTTCTGCACCATACACCACACATGCAAAGTGGCAAAGTGTTAAACTTTGTCAAAGCATAGAAGGTGGTCTGGAAAGGTACCCTTCCAGTATAAAACCTATGTTTGCAATCACATATACACCCGTGACTATGGTGCAAAGGTGTGTGCATTGGTGCAAGGCAGCCAAAGGTACGCCAGCGCTAGAGAACAGGACGCCAGCACCATATCTAGGTAGATATGGTGCTGTTGTGCTCTTTCCCTTTTCATGCAACACAGCACACAACTTTGGTTACTGTGCGGCCTGAAAACCTAGGAAATCTACCTCTTTATTTCACCAGTTCAAGCACTCTTAACATATTATGTCTATCAGTATGGATGACGTGTTTTTGGGCTAGCTTGGGCATATGACAATTTTTAAATATACCAAACCAGGAGCCCAGCAATGGTACATTTAATAACTCTCCATGGAAGGAAAAACGTTGTTGTTCTTATAAATCCCCCACCCACCAGGGTTACCCCTTAGTGGCATGCTTCATCATCGGGTCCATTCCAATCTGCTGCAGATCGGGGCGTGCTGCGACCTACGGGCTACGTGGGACCACTTAGTTGGTCTTTATATGATGATAAAGGAGATGTTACAAGTGGGGGAGTGGTGGATAGTACTATGCTATGGTATAATCTAAAAATACCTGGCTGGTAGGTACATCTACTTTATTCCTACCTCTAGCCAGTATGGTTAAAACAGGGGGTCTCTTAGGAAAACGAGGTAACAATGCGCCTACATTCCTCTGGGTCAATATGTTTCGAGCCGTGCCCCTATTGGCTCTTCTTCAGGACCATGGGAACCTAATTCCTTGGTACCACTCCTGTATGTTCCTCACTGAGAACACGCTATTTGCATGCCATGCCATAAACTGAACATACATACGTTTACCACCTACTTGGTGTTCTTTTACTGCTTTTATATTAGATGTTTTTATATTGCGTCATGGTTCCTCCGGGTGGAGGGTGGCCTGTTGTCACACTCGCGTCAAGGCGAACCCTCGTGCAGTGCACCTATTTTGGCTTCCCCAAGGACCGTATCTCTTTTTCCTTCCATGGAGAGTTATTAAATGTACCATTGGTGGGTTCCTGGTTTGGCATAACAATATTTAGTTGAGGAGGTGGGGGGAGTGAGGACTGAAGCCCTTTTATTCCAATAGGGAATGCGCACCTGCCTGAAATTACTGCACAACTAAGAAATCACCCTGGCTTATTTCGCTATGAAAAAGTGTTCTAGCTTGAACGTGGAGAACTGGTCGAAACAAATAAAAATCCGACGTAATCAAGTGCACAATCGTCAATGCCGAAGCTCATCCAGTGCTTAATTTGTGCCGGTGCTTTCTGGTGCTAAGCACCGGCACTTAATTTTCAGGGCCGGGTCTACACACGATATTGGCTGTTCACTAAGTTCACACGGGTCTCCCCGGTGAACAGCCGATATCACACATGATTGTGTGGGTAAAACTTTTCAAATTGGACGTTGCACGTGCCTTATAAAGCACACACGCAGTGCCAGAAACTAATTGGGTCCCTGCCTCATCCTAAATTACAGGTCACTCGCTCCAATCAATCAAGCGCAGCGCTACCAAAATATATTATAAACCCGCTCCGTCCCTACTTGGGAATCGTCAGGTGTGTGTCCTGAGTCGGACGACCAATGGGATCAGTGTCTTCACTACAGCCCGCCCTACCATACTGCGCAGCCGCAACGCTTTTCGGCCGACGACACAAGAAGCAAGCAGCGTGGTGCACAGCAGGCCTTAGACTAAATAAAACTGAAAGGCAGCAGTCCCAGTAAGTAGTTATTTTGAAACATGATGCTCGCAGTGTGTGAACTGTGACGCAAGTATGGAATGAATGTCAAATGTTCGCTAAGTTGCAGGTTGCATCATTGTGCAGTAGGTGAGGACTCACCATATATTCACTTGGAATTTCCCAGGAGAGAGACCCCCAAGTTCTTTTGCACATTGTGTGTATTATTTATTTGGCCCTCCCTCTGTTTTAAATCTCCCCTCGCACATCACCTCTGCCCTGGAAGGATGGCATGACATGTTTCTCTGATGGCAGTCGGGCACTAGCTGCTCGCCCCCTCACTTGAGGTTGAATTGAAGAGACGTGCGCTCATTTTGTTGCTAATGTGCTCAGCACTCCCTCCTTTCTGTCTGCACTCAGATGGTTAAAGCCCCTACTCACGGCATGAAAACACCCGGAGCCCGAATGTAGACATTACACACATGTTATCAGGCATCTACACGTGTGCGATGTAGAGAGCGCACCAGCAGCCATAGAGTAATGGTGAACTCCTAGTAATGAACATGTGTTACCATTTACACGTCTGCAGACATAGAAGGTGCACCAGCAGCCACGGAGTAATGGTGAACTCCTTGTTCTGTGATTGAAAGGTCGGTTTACACCTGAAAGCCAGGCCCCTGACACCTAATTGACCTTGGGCGCACGAATGTCTTAGTGATTGAGGCCTCAAGAGCGTGGGCTGCCCTGGGAACAGTTAATCTGCATAAAGCAAACTTTCGCCAATTTCATTTTTATTTTATAGTGCACTTCAAAATAGTATTGTCTTGAATACGTGATCCCCGAGGTGGACTGGCCTGCATGGAAATCGAAAGATTTAGTGATAGATCAAAAGGGAATAAGACAGGAAAAACTGTGACAAAGGAAACAAGCATTGGCATAGCCAATAGGTCTCGCCTTTGGGCCTTATAAGTGTTTAGCCAGAGCTATTGACTTTGCCAATGTCTTCAAGCTGTGCTGTAGAGAAGTGTGGCTGCTGTGCAGCATGCTGAAAAGTTATAATAAAAAAGTGTCAGAAGCATTTTTGTTACTTTATATATGACCAAGAAGTAAAACTGAACGACCATATTAAAAAAAGTATTTACAATAAAAAATGTCCTCAGTTTTCTTTTGTTCTTGCAATGCTGGCAACTTGTTTCTGCCTATTGCAATGGTTGTTTGTTAAAGCTTTTTTTTTGAGGGGGCATAAACAATCGGAGGATGAAGGTTGGGAACTAGTACCTGTATTATAACACTAGCAGCGGCCAGACGCTAGGGGAGAATCAACAGATGCCAGATTCCGAGAGCACGCTGAGGTGGTGCTGAGTGATGCTGAGGTGGTGCTGAGTGATATTGTCTTGGCGCTGAGTGATGCTGTGGCGGCGCTGAGCGATGCTGTGGCGGCGCTGAGCGATGCTGTGGCGGCCCTGAGCGATGCTGTGGCGGCCCTGAGCGATGCTGTGGCGGCCCTGAGCGATGCTGTGGCGGCCCTGAGCGATGCTGTGGCGGCCCTGAGCGATGCTGTGGCGGCCCTGAGCGATGCTGTGGCGGCCCTGAGCGATGCTGTGGCGGCCCTGAGCGATGCTGTGGCGGCCCTGAGCGATGCTGTGGCGCCCCTGAGCGATGCTGTGGCGCCCCTGAGCGATGCTGTGGCGCCCCTGAGCGATGCTGTGGCGCCCCTGAGCGATGCTGTGGCGGCGCTGAGCGATGCTGTGGCGGCGCTGAGCGATCCTGTGGCGGCGCTGAGCGATCCTGTGGCGGCGCTGAGCGATCCTGTGGCGGCGCTGAGCGATCCTGTGGCGGCGCCGAGCGATCCTGTGGCGGCGCCGAGCGATCCTGTGGCGGCGCCGAGCCATCCTGTGGTGGCGCCGAGTCATCCTGTGGTGGCGCCGAGTCATCCTGTGGTGGCGCCGAGTCATCCTGTGGTGGCGCCGAGTCATCCTGTGGTGGCGCCGAGTCATCCTGTGGTGGCGCCGAGTCATCCTGTGGTGGCGCCGAGTCATCCTGTGGTGGCGCCGAGTCATCCTGTGGTGGCGCCGAGTCATCCTGTGGTGGCGCCGAGTCATCCTGTGGTGGCGCCGAGTCATCCTGTGGTGGCGCCGAGTCATCCTGTGGTGGCGCCGAGTCATCCTGTGGTGGCGCCGAGTCATCCTGTGGTGGCGCCGAGTCATCCTGTGGTGGCGCCGAGTCATCCTGTGGTGGCGCCGAGTCATCCTGTGGTGGCGCCGAGTCATCCTGTGGTGGCGCCGAGTCATCCTGTGGTGGCGCCGAGTCATCCTGTGGTGGCGCCGAGTCATCCTGTGGTGGCGCCGAGTCATCCTGTGGTGGCGCCGAGTCATCCTGTGGTGGCGCCGAGTCATCCTGTGGTGGCGCCGAGTCATCCTGTGGTGGCGCCGAGTCATCCTGTGGTGGTGCCGAGTCATCCTGTGGTGGTGCCGAGTCATCCTGTGGTGGTGCCGAGTCATCCTGTGGTGGTGCTGAGTGATGCAGTGTTGGCCCTGAGTGATGATGTGGTGTCGCTGAGTGAAGCTATGGTGGTGCTGAGTGATGCTGTGTTGGCGCGGAGTGATGTTGTGGTGCTGCTGAGTAATGCTGTGGTGGCGCTGAGTGATGCTGTTGTGGCGCTAAGTGATGCTGTGGTTGTGCTGAGTAATGCTGTGGTTGCACTGAGTGATGCTGTGGTTGCACTGAGTGATGCTGTGGTTGCACTGAGTGATGCTGTGGTTGCACTGAGTGATGCTGTGGTTGCACTGAGTGATGCTGTGGTTGCACTGAGTGATGCTGTGGTTGCACTGAGTGATGCTGTGGTTGCACTGAGTGATGCTGTGGTTGCACTGAGTGATGCTGTGGTTGCACTGAGTGATGCTGTGGTTGCACTGAGTGATGTTGTGGTGCTGCTGAGTAATGCTGTGGTGGCGCTGAGTGATGCTGTTGTGGCGCTAAGTGATGCTGTGGTTGTGCTGAGTAATGCTGTGGTTGCACTGAGTGATGCTGTGGTTGCACTGAGTGATGCTGTGGTTGCACTGAGTGATGCTGTGGTTGCACTGAGTGATGCTGTGGTTGCACTGAGTGATGCTGTGGTTGCACTGAGTGATGCTGTGGTTGCACTGAGTGATGCTGTGGTTGCACTGAGTGATGCTGTGGTTGCACTGAGTGATGCTGTGGTTGCACTGAGTGATGCTGTGGTTGCACTGAGTGATGCTGTGGTTGCACTGAGTGATGTGTTGGTGCTGATTGATGTTGTGTTGGTGCGGAGTGATGCTGTGCTGGCTCTGATTGATGCTGTGCTGGCTCTGATTGATGCTGTGGTTGCGCTGAGTGATGCTGTGGTGTTGCCGAGTGAGAGATAGAGTGAAGATATAATGCCCAATTAGAGAGGGTGGTGAGGAGAAAGAGAGAGAAAGGGTGTACATAGAATAAAGAGTGGAGCGGGATAGAGAGAGAGAAAGAAGGGGAGAGAGAGTGAATGAAGGAGTTTGAAAGAGAAACAGATAAAGGGGTGAGAGAGAATGAAAGGCTAAAAAAGATAGAGAGGGAGAGTTAATTAAGTAGAGAGAGAATTAGAGAGGGGAGAGAGAGAGAAGGAGAGAGACAATAAGAGTGGGGGTGTGGAGTTTAAATAGAGTGAAGAAGTGACGCGGAAAAAGTAACCTTAAATATAGCTTTGTGCTTTGCGCGAATAAATATTTAAAAAAAAACAGAGTGAGACAAAAATACTGGTAATTAGGCTGTGACTCCCAATATAAAACAAATAGCGATATAAGGTGAAATCAACCCACCGAAGCAATATTTCTAACTAGACAAAAAAAAGCTTGCATTTCAATGCTAATCGCTGTTGTTTTTCATGTGACTGTAGTCCAGGGCCGTCAGTTGGTAATGTGAGCTGCTGCTGCGATTGAAACATCAGAGTCCAGAGAGTTAATGAGCCATGACGAGGAAATGAGGAAGAGATAGGAAACCCAGATGGCAGCTGCGCGCGTGCACGCTATCGTGAACGCAAGCTGGTCGCCAGCCGAAAGCCAGTGGGTTTGCACTTCCAAAACCCGCTTACTAAAATTCTCGGCGAGACCAACGCAAGCGCAGGTGCAGGCCGAGACCTAAAAAGCAGGGCTGAGAAGGAACCTGCAAGAGTGACATAAAGTGGCAGGGAGAGCTTTGGGGTGGATTAAAAAGGCATGAGGTGGATTCAAGAGTATGCAGCCTTCAACTTCAGTCTTTGAGCTTGTAAAAAAGTTATACAAGTAATTTTCAAGCTATTTAAGTTGGCATGGATTTGAGCTTGCTGCAGATAATGTTTGTTTGAATACCAAGGAAATCAACAGGAAAAACCCACCCCAGTAGAGCACAAAACACTCCCAGAAACAGCCAAAAAAAGGCCCACACACTTGACCTGTCAGACCAACCCATCGTTCACTACCTAATTGCCCTGTAGGCCATTCCAACCCTTGTAGCTTTGGCATTCTACACGTCGACATTCAGTAGCACTGCCCATTCTATTCCAAGTAAAACTTTGAGACTTGGCACTTACTGTTTCAAAAATTGTAAGTAAACAGTATCCGAATAACAGGGTTTCTGAGGCTGCATTGTCAGGGAGTGGGGGTGTAGGTTATTAGAGAAGTCTGGGTCTGTGCATAAGTGAGGAGTCCGAGGACCTTGTGGTTACAGAGGAAGATGGCGTGTGAGACACTTGGGGACAGTGAGTGTTATCAGAGGAGCCCTTCTTTTCCATAACACCAAATGGTGGTAGACTACTCTTTGCTACACATAGTGAGCTACTTGTCCTTAATGTAAAGACTGTGCCACCTCCCTTTAGCACAGACTTCCATCTGTCCTTAATACATGATCTACATCAAGGAAGGTGAAGCTGTACCAGGAGGTTGGAAGGGGGGGGGGGCACTTTTGTAGCGGCCCATCCGTTTTAAAAGCACTGCAGAGTTCTTTGTATATCCAAAGCACTGCAGAGTTCTTTGTTTATCCAACAGTTTTCAGGAAACAATAAATGTGCCAAGATAACTCTGTTAATTACAGAACAGTATTTCATGTGCATAGCTCAGTGGGATGCTGCTTTTGCCACAGAGATCCTTTTGTTACTGTGCAATTCATACGTTACAATCATGATCTAGTACAGTGAGCTGCCATCAAAGCGCTAGATGCAAACAGCATGGTGCAGGTTAGAGTTATGTTTTTTTCCCAGTCTTTGACTATCCTAATTTTACTAAAAAGCGTTTGTTTGGGTAGGAATAAATTGTTATTAGTTAAGTCAACCCTAACCACTGTGTTATGTTGTAGAAGTTGCATTAGTTATTTTAGCTCATTTATTCCCAAATTGTGCTTTGAATGCGCTTTGCTTTCCTTTTTTCCAACATTTCCTTGGGTGGCGGGAACCGCCTATCAGAAACTTACTTGAGGAAGTCTCCCTTGCTGGAATTCAGATCGGGTATTGCACCTGGCTTTCAGCAGTGCCAATTGAGGATGTGGGTGGAGCCAATAGAGTAAGTGGGTGGAGCCTGTGCAGGAAGTGGGTTGAGCTAGGGGGGTATGGGTGTGGCCTCCTAAAAAAAAAATTGAGCACCTGGACTTAATATTTTACATATAAAGCACTGAGCTCATCCCTCATTCCGTCAGGAGAACTGCTAATAGGATCCCAATTTTGCAGTGTGCGGTAGTACTGCATACGTGCCCAGCATACCAGACTCAAGCGGAAGAATTCAGAATGTTTATTTTTTAGTAGCTTTATTTTACCTTTCTCCCACCTAAAACTTCCTCTACTTCAATGCAAGTCAACGGGAAAAAGAAACTAAACAATCGTTTTTCCCCAACATTTTCATCTTTCCTGTATCTAATATTGGCATGTATGGTATTTCCCCGAGCTGCATTTACGGCTGGAAGTCTGAATACTTATGCAACTCTGTTATTATTATTACTACCGAACGCAAAAGTCACCATTAATTCAACACATGACCATGAAAATCTGAGAAACTCAGAGCTGGTCAATCATTCCTTGTGTTTTATATGTGAAGAGGTTTACAGTGGTAATGGAAGGTACTGGACTCAAGTTTCCATCGGAAACGTCAATCATTTTCTAGGCTCCCTCGTTAGACTGCTCGGCCCGCAAGAGGGCTCTGTGGATTACGAAAAGAAATCAATCTTTTCGTCTTTCGATTTTATTACTCCTTAATCACGAGGGGTTTCTTTTTGTTGTGAATACTCTCGAAACAAGACACCGCGCATGACAGTCGCTCTTCGGGTAGGGTAAGATCACTGTGGTGTTTACCTCCCTGCGTTTGCAGTGCCATCTCTGATGGAAAGACACACATGGTGCTGATTAAGGAAAGCACATGGCCTCAGGAATGCAGCAGCTAAAGGGCTGGCACCTTTATTTAACATTGCTGAATCTTTCGCTCCACAATGTTTCAATGTGCCCTCTTTAAAACAAATGTTATTTTGATTAACGTATTGATTAAAATAAAAGTTCTCTTCTATTTAGCATACTTGTGACATACGAAACGCGCCTCAACACGAACAGTCCAAACATTGGTATGTGCTGGCATCATCGGTTCTTCCCGTTCTCAAGAACTGTTCGGAGCAGTGGTTTAGCCTGCAAAGTGAACAAATAGCAGTAATGCAACAGAGACACCTAGTGGCCACATTAGTTGATTAATAGTGTGAGAGTCTGAAACGTGGACTACTTTTTCTAACCCTTGCCAAACAAGCATTGGCAAAGCCAATAGGACTAGCCTTTGGATCGCCTTTCACTTTTGCTTCTAGACATGCTGTAGAGCATCCCCGATGCTGTGTAGTATAGCTTTTAAAAAGTAAAATAAAAATCCATAAGCAGTCCACCGTGTCATTTTGTAGGCACCTGCACCAATCACGCACGTGCCTAGAACATGAAGCTAGTCCTTTTTTTCCTTGTTTGACGATCCGAGTTGGATAGTTACAAAAAAACACAAAAAAGATAGGCGGGATGCAAAATGGGGTAGAAGATAAGCAAAAGGGGGCAACACCAAGGGCAGGGGAAAGCAACAGGAGAGGGTTGGCGAAGCAATGCGGGGAAAGAGGAAGCAAAGAGGAGGTCAAAACAAGATGCTAGATGTTAACGTAAAAGCCTCCATCCAATGGTGCTCTGCAGCCAGAGGTTAGTCGTTAGCGTGTCTAATGAGTGCACCACAATAATTTATTAACTGGGCATTTACACCCTGAACATTGTAGGAAACTCAAGAATTACCACCCCATATGGCTGTTTCCGTACCCCGCCAAAGTCCTTGAGAGGGCCATCACCCACCAGCTCACCAAACACCTGCAAGACTTGCTCGGCGCCTCCCAATCCGGCTTCTGAGCTAACCACAGCATCGAGACAACCCTTATCACCGCCATCGACGACATCTGATCCATCCTCGCGGTAAAACAGCAGCTTTCATCCTCCTTGACCTCTCAGCAGCATTCAACCCCATATCCCATTGCACCCTCATCAACCGACCCAACCACATCGGAATCCAGGGAAATGCCCTCAAATGGATTGCATAGTTCTTCACAGGGCGAAGTCAGAGAATCTGCCTGCCCCCCTTCATCTCAGAACCCAAGAAGATGGTCTACGGCGTCCCCCAAGGATCATCCCTCAGCCACACCCTGTTCAATACCTACGACACCCCTCGCAGAAATCGTCAGTACCTACGGACTCAACATCATATCCTACACAGACTACACACAATTCATCCTCTCGCTCACCAAAGACCCCCCACCAGGACAAACTTTCACCACGCCATCACCGACTGGATGAGGACCAGTTGCCTGAAGCTCAACACGGACAAGACAGAAGTGCTGATCTTCCAGAAGCACACTTCCCCATGGGACTACAGCTGGTGGCCCTTTGAGTTGTGACCCACCCCCTCATTCACCGACCATGCCCGCAACCTTGGTATAATCCTTGACAGTAGACTCATCATGAAGTGCCAAATCAACTCAGTTGCATCTTCCTGCTTCCACACCCTCCACCATGCTCCGCAAAGTCTTTAAATGGATCCCCATCAACACCCGGAAAACTGTCACCCAGGCCTTCGTCACCAGCCGGCTCGACTACGGCAACGCTCTCTACTCTGGCATCACCGCCCAACTCCTCAAGAGACTCTAGACCATACAGAACGCAGCAGCCAGACTAATCTTCAACCTCCTTAGACGCACCTGCATCACCCTCCACCTCAAGAACCTCCAGTGGCCCCCCCATCCAGAAGAGATGCAAGTTCAAGCTCCTAACTCACTCCTACAGAGCCCTACATGAGCAGGGACCAGCTTACCTCAACCACGCATGAACTTCCACCAACCCGCCAGACACCTGCACTTCACCTCTCTGGCCCTCGCTCACACCCCCCACATCCGCCACAGCGGAGGCTTTGTCTTCTCTTACCTCACAGCAAAGGCCTGGAATGACCTGCCCCTCCACCTATGAACATCACCCTCCCTGGCAGAATTCAGAAGAGAACTTAAGACCTGGTTCTTCGAATGAGACCAACTATACCACAGCGCCCAGATACCCTCAGTGGTGAGGAGCAGTGCTATATAAAACTGACTGATTCATTGAATGCAAATGATAGCATGCAATCTTAAGTTTTCTACCTCAAATTTAACACAATCATTTACTGATTAAGTTGTAAAGACTGCACAGCTGTGAAGTATACCACAGACACTGAAGTAGAGCCCACACAGTAACTGCACCCTGTCTACACCTCCCTAATCAATTAATGAAAACATACATAAACGTGAAAAAGTTATTGAAACAATTATGTTTAACAGCTGTAGCATATAGTATTTGGTAGAATATCACTTGTAGTAAATTGAATTTTTGTTATTTAAATAGCTTTCTTTAAAGCGTGCTAATCTGCAAGATTGCGAGTTTCTAAACATGGGCTGTATGAAATCTCAGCTAATAGTTGACAGCGGTTATTGGCCGACATCGGAAAATCCCTGGAATTATGTAACTGCAATAAATAATGCAAAACAATTATGGATATAAAGTGAACGTGCCCAGAAGTAAAGTATTGCACCTAGAATTCTAAATATGTAATATGTGATCCCATGAGGCTTCAGGCATCGCAAATCGTTGTAACCCATCTCAATTCATTCACATAGCCAGGGCTTAATTTGAGCCTGTGGGTTCTGGTTCTCAACACTGGCACTTATGCCAGTCTGCCACAGGGTGGCACTGTCTTTCAAATTTAAAGAGGAGTACACTAACAGTTGTTTAATAATTAAATATACATTAAAAATTACTAATACCTACTGGCCAAGCCAATCTTATAGCGTTGGGGGCAAGGTATAGTCTGAACTGTCACACTTGTAGGAGTGTGATGGTAAGTAATTGTGTTGGTATAACATTGGTAGTGCTGGTAGAGGCAATGGGTGATGCACACTGTAGTGGCCTATTGACGAGGGCAGTGTCATTTTTTGTTTTTACAAATTAAGCATTGCATGAAGCTTAATCAAAAAAAATAACTTGTTCTACAGTGCATTCCTAAGTAAATTAAATGTTACTAGTGGGCCTTCAGCACTAATTGTGCCACCCACTTAAGTGGCCCTGTTAAACATGTTTCAGGCCTGCCATTGCCACCTGTTTGTGTGGTTTTAAACTGCCATTTCTAACTGGCAAAAGAAACCCTTTGCCTGGCCTAAATCTTTTTTAATACATGTAAGTCACCCCTAGGGTAGGCCTTAAACAGTCCGTGGGACAGAGTGCAGTGTATTTAAAAAGTTGGACATGTACTTTTAAGATTTACATGTACGGGTAGGGAAAAACTCCTAAATTCATTTTTCACTACGGTGAGGCCTACCTCTCCCATAAGATAACACTGGGTTGCCTTATTACATTTATAAGGGATCACTTTCAATTGGGAGCAGGTAAGAATATGGAGTTTGATCTCTACATATTTGTAATTTAAAATCCCCTTTAATGCTAAAGTTGGATTTTAAATCACAATTCTGAAAAAGCCACTTTAAGAAAGTTGATATTTTCTTGTCCTAACCATTTGGTGCCTGCAGCCTGTATCCTGGGTCACATGATGAGTTGCAGCCAGCAGTTGGCCTTTGTGCATTACGCAGACAGTGGGACAAAAGGGGAATAGGTGCTGGCAGGATGGGCCACCTCTGACTTGATAGTGGGTGGAGCTATCACCTACCAAACTTTCATATCACAAAGGCTCTTCCTTAGCACACTCACAAAGAACAAGCTAGGGCCAGGACAGAGAGGCAGGAAATTCCAGACACCTCTGCAGGGGGAGGACTCTAGAAGTTTCTCCTACTTCAAAGGGGGCACCAAGAATAATTATTGGACCCTTAGAGCCAACTCTTCAGTACACCTCTGGACCTGTGGAAGACTCAGAAGGAATACCGTGCTGCTCTGCTGAAAGAAGGACTGCTACTCTGCTGCCTAAATGAGAAGGACTGGGCCTGCATCTTGAACCCAGGACCACCAGAGTGACTCCAGGAGCTAGTTGGCTGGCCACCAGTCAGAGCCTTTGGGACAGAAAAGGCTTCAACCACCTTGAACCAAGCACCTGGACTATATCTGCTGTGAGTCTTGCCCCGCAGTCCTGGACCCTTGGAAGTGAGCCGGAAGGTCCTCTGCCAGCCCATCTGTGGTTCCAAGCAGAAGCGATGCATCGCCTCAGAACCTATGCTGTGCGACGCAGGACCTCAGAGGTCCTTGGAACAGTTGTTGTGGACACATCCTTGATGCAGGATCTCACAACTCAGTCTCACAGCTCCTCAGAACCACTGCTGTGCGATGCATCCTCGACGCAGGACCGCGCATTTCAGCCCTGAATCACCACTGCATGATGCATCCTCGACGCGGGACCTCGCAATGCTCCGCAACCAGGATTTAGGCTACTTTGCTCAGATGGTCCCTGTATCCGGCCCACACTCCACCACGGTCGGCCTGAACTTGTGTTTTCGTCCCGATCTAGTGCGACCAGATAAGATTTTAAGCACCATTTTTATTTAAACCTTTAAAATTGCATATCTCTGGGTCTACAATTAGATTTTTTTGTTTTGGTATCAAATAATTTATTAAAATATACTTTATTTTTGAAAATTGTTGTGGGATTCTTCTTGTGCTGTGTTTTCACCTTATTACTGTTTGAGGTGCTGCATAACTACTTTACACATTGCCTCACAGGTAAGCCTGACTGCGTTTGTGCCAAGCTACAAGTGGGTTAAGCACTAGCTAATTTGGGGTTTGCTCGTGATTCACCCTGGCAAGAATTGAGGTTGCTGCTAGAGAAGGGTTTCGCCTGCCCCCAACCTACAGCCCTATTTCTTACAGAAGGCATGCAAAGTAAGCACTTTGGGTGCTTCTCTGTCAACATGTGTACTTTATTCTTGTTACTGAGAGAGTACAGATAAGTTATATATTTGTCTATCACCATGCTCTCCAAAAACTTTACACTATGACATACAACACAATAACCCTCAACAAGCAACTCACCCTAAGACACAGAACACAAAACTTGCAAATATTTATGCTGCAACAGTGAAACTAAATGTGTCCCAATAACACGTTATTTGGAGCAACTGTACTAATAAAAGCATGTTCACACATTTATTAACAATTTATTACCTACATTGTAATGGTCAAATTCCAGTTTCTTACCGCATTACGCAAAACTGACATGACAAAAAACTGGGTTCACTGCCTCACAGACTGCATGCAACAACTATTGAACAACAAACAACTTTCCTTACAGTGAGTAAGCCTCTTCAATGAGGATTTACCTTACTGCACAAAGTTAAACCCATGTATCCTGGTTTTGTTTAAATATATGTTGTTAAAACAAATACACATGAAAAAAATCCCATGGCATAAACCATATATGCACAGAGTAAATATACTATTCATTACCATTGTTGAGGGAGAGGAGGGTCATCATGACCCACCCGAGGCTTCGTCTATGATGAGTCACGGCCCCTACCCACACTCAACAATGGTAATAAATAGCATATTACGCTCTGTACATCTGATTGTGTACTATTTATGCCTCGGAACTGAAAATAAACGTGGCCCAATAATACAATGTTTAGAGCAACTTTCCTAATAAACATCTATTGACACTAGTATTCTTACAGTGCAAACTTGAAATTTGAATATATATATATATTCACTGGAAAAAAACAAAGGTTAAAGTAATGTTAGACTTCTGTGAATATGTCGGTTAAAACATAACATTTTAAACTAAAAACAAAAACACTAAAAATCACCAGTTATGGTTTACTAAGCTAACTAGAACAAGTGCCCCCACCATGCCCAGTCTCCTTATCAATGATGCATTTGAGATGTTATCAGCGATGTAATTGAACATGTAATGAGTGATGCAATCTGTGATGTCATAGGCACAATTTCTAGTTAGCTCAATAAACTATATCTGGTCAATTTCAGTGTGTTTTTTGAGATTATAATGTTAAATTTTAACTGACGTTTTCACTTTAACCTTTGAGCTTTTTCAGTGAGTACCTAGGGTTTCTTTAAAGTAAAGACAGATCTTATTACACCTCTACAAGGATCTTTATTCGGTTAAAAAAAAACATAAAAGAAACATACAATTCATTGTAACAATTCCATTAAAATCACAATTAAAAATTTCCAAATGTTAACATTTCTATGATGTCATCTTAAATAACAATACTGTGTAAAAACAACTTGCCATTAAACCATGTGCAAATATCCGAAAAACAACTCTGAGCTTACTACCACAGGGAAGCTAGTGCCAGGATCAGGTAAAAGAATGTTGTCCCTCTGGAAATTAGATTCTGCTACAATAGGGACCAAAGAAACCCCATTAAATCCTGAGGGAATAACTTTGCTAGAGTGGGAACTAGGATGCGTTGTACTGTCTGCCGCACGGCTACTAATGTTAGCAATGATGTGGAGTAAATCGGATCCCTACAACACAGACTCAGCTTCACTGAAGTCTGAAGAGTCCACAGTAGGGTTGGGGTGTCAATCAACATATGACAGGTCAGACAGAGGGAGGAAGCGGTTAAGTTACCATACTCAACCCCCAGCAGGTGGCCAAAGCACACCATGCATGCAGTGGCGTTGAGCGCAGGGTCTGGCCTTAAGCCACATCCTACACTCACCCCTGTGGGCGGCCAACCCTCACGGACACCCAACGTACATTTTTTTTGCAATTCATTACCCAGTCCCTTGGGAGTCCCTTGTGACTGTGGCAACCCACCAATTTTTTTTTCTTTTCATTTTGGGCTCAGGGGGCATTCCTTTGAGACCCTCCACAAGGGCTAGGGGATCAGTGTATCTATATCCTGCCCACTTAAGTAATTTTTCAAAAACCATTTCAGGACAGGGGACTAAGCCCCTGAATCCTGTAATGGCCGCTGCTGCATTACTTTTAATATTGCTGCCAGCCAATCAGAGCGCTCGGTCTGAAAAAGCCTTTTCAGCTATTCAGAAGGTTTCAAATTTTGAATTCAAGCCCAACGGTCCGACATTCATAAATTATTAACATTAATTTCTCAAAAACTACAGAACGGATCTACACAAAATCATAAAAAGCATGCTTTCTGGGTAAAAAGCTAGCTTTCTGTCAAATTTGGAGTAATTCTGTTCAGCTGTTTCAACTGTAATGCTGACTCAAACCACCTATGGAAATTGGAAGGGGAAATTTTCTCCTCACCTGCTTGACGGACCTCACCGAAACTTTCCAGGAAGGACCTGATGTAGATGAACTTTATTTTGGAATTTTTGTTAAGATTTGTCAAATGGCGCCAACGTTATTAGCAAAACAAACAAATCTATTTCCTATGATAACTAGGTTCTAACTATAATCACACAGCGGTGACTACCGCTGAGTAAAATATATAATTCACAGATGTGCCCTAAAGTAACTATAACTTGCACCTTTCCCATGCACAATGTCATCAATGATGTCATTTCAGATGTTGCAGTCATATTATCAATGATGTCATAGAACTCCTCATAAGTTATGTAATGTGTGAGGTCATAAGCAGTGCATGGCGAGGGTGCGAATTATAGTTACTTTAGAGAGCAAGTTATATTTACTCAAGATAACTATAACTGGTACTCTCTGCAGCCCTCTCAACATAAAAAAGGCTTAGGACACCACCAGGGTCCACAAAATACATTTAAAAGCCCTCAGAGGGCATTATGGGGCTCTCCTTGCAAAGAACAGTGAATAATAAATGCTGCTCATTTATTATTCATTTTTTTATTGATTGTTTTTGGGTGTCCCGGTGCCCGCCTGGGACACCAACGTTTTATTTTTGTTGGGGGCCACTGGGGAAGCCCCACATCCCCCGCAGCCCTGCTGGTTCCTTGCCAGCACAGGAGCTGGCATTTTATTTCATTTCTTTTCATAGTGAGGTGCCCCGGTGTCAACCCGGGGCAACTACATGTCCCATGCTGGAGGCTGTGGGTAAAGCCCCGCAGGGCGGGAGCAATGCCGGCTCCCCTGCCTGCACCCATCTAAGGCGTGGCAGGAGCCGGCATTGCTCCCGCCCTGCGGGAGCAGTTTTGTTTAGCTCCGATCAGGCGGGAGTCATTCTAAGTTTCCTCCCTGTGAGAGAGCAGGCAAGGAGAAACTTATGTGCAACTATCTGGCAGGAGCAGCTTTATGCACGGTGGGACCATATTAAACTTTCTTTCGCATGCTCTCATGGGCAGGGAAACCTCAGTGTCCTGAGAGTTGGGGTCTCAGAACACTGTACAAGAGTCAGCCCTGAGGGGTGGGGTCCCTAGGGCCATAGAATGGCTCAGGGAAGGGGCTGCATGCCGCCCTCCCCAATAAAGTTGAAACGGCCCCGGGGATGAGGTTCTCAGGTCTCTCGGCATATCAGGGAGGGGGGCTGCATGGCCTCTTCCCCTTCATTTTGAATATGGCCTGGTGGCCTCAAGCAGGCTTGGGGAGGGAGGCCGCATGCCCCCCTCCTCTTCAATTATATATTGGCCCTAAGAAATGGGGTCCCTGCAGCCTTGCAGACAGTTGGTAGAAAGGATGCATGCCCCTCTCCCCTTTATTTTAAAAACTGCACTGGGGGATGGGTTCCCTTAGCCCGGGAGAGGATTGGGGAGGTGGGCCGCACGCCCCATCCCCTTAATTTAATAAGAAGGCCCAGGATCCATGCTTTTTTATTTTTAAAATTTTACAGCTGGTTCGCAGACCCACTGCAAATTTGCAGCAAAATATTTTTTTTACATTTATTTTTGGCCCCAGGAGGGGTCTCTTTGGGACTACCCCTCCACCCCCCAACCCAGGTCTAGGGAGCCAGGCTATCCATACCCTGCCCCCCCTATATCTTTTTTTTTAACCTTTTTCGTAGGAAAGGAGACGGAGTCCCCGAGTCCTAAAAGTGCTTCCGCCATATCTTTGCTGTTGTGGTGTCAGCCAATCAAATCTTATCTGTCAGCTCCACGGAATCCTCCATGGCATGAAATACCTATATTTTTCTAACCTTAATTTCTAAAAAACTACAGGCCGGAAATACAAAAAATAAAAATCACAAAAGCACACGTTCTGGACCAAGATCTAGCTTTCTGCCACATTTGTTGTAATTCCATTCAGCATTTCTTGCTGTATCAATTTTTGTATGGATAAATAAATGGGGAAAATGCATTTTTCAGCCCCTGCTTGATGGATCACCTGGAAACGTTCCAGGAAGTAGCTGAGGTGTATGAGACTTTTTTTTTTAACGTGTCGTGAAGATTCATCAAACGGCGGCAAAGTTATAAGCACACCAAAACATGATTACCTATGAAAATGTGGTCCTAACTATAACCATCCAGTGGGGATATATATAGCTTAGAACTGTAATTCTAGATCATAGAGGATGAACCCTATTTTTTACATAAGTTACTTAACATCTCTACTGAGGGACTGAATGGTTTGATTTTCTTTGTAAGAAGAGAGATGGTCCTAGTGTGTCTTTGCGTTTTTTGCTAATGTGTTAGTGTCCAGGGTGAATCCAAGTGACTTGACAGTCTATGAAAGTTGCAGTTCCAAGCCGTCAAGGTTCATGTCATGGAGCCAGATTTGTACCTTGTCTTGTTTATTCTTGACAAATAACAGGAATTCTGTCTTGGTTGGGTTGTGCTTCAGGTATAAGCACTTACCTAACTGCACTACTCACACTCATGTGTCCTTACATTGTAGGGGATGCCAGACAACCCCTCATGCCTTGGCTGAGAACAGTTCAAAAACACATTAATATCTTTGAGGTAGCATATAACAAAGCACACAGGCAGACAAGGAATACAACAGAGCATGCTATTGGCTATCTAAAGGTGACACTTAGATGCCTGCATCCAGTAGACAGTTGGGTAAGTGTGCCACCATGTAGAGCTATGTGTCATGTTCCATAATGTTGCCATTAGGCGGCACATACAAATGCTGAGGACTTTGAGGGTGACTGAGATAACAGTGATGAAGATGAGCCTCAACAACAAAGTCAATACAATGTGACGGGGAATGATATTGGGTAAAACATCATCACACATTGTGTCACTGTGACCACGGTCGTCATGCTGATACATGTTGAAGATTGTCCTGTTCCTCAGATTAATATGGCAGGTGAGCAAGGTGAATTAGGTTGGCCTGGTATGTTGTTATGGAATGGTATTTCAATGTGAACCTCATTCATCACAACCAACATGTCATGATGTAGGTCTATTCTTGCTCTATTAAGGGATGACATTGTTTACTTTGTTATTAGGCCTTTCATCATTGTTTATAAATTGTGATGTAAGCTCTGCATTTGGGAAAATGGTAAACATGTTTGTTGGACATTCCTCTAGGGTTGACGTTACAATTGTCACACAGGCATTCACTTTCACAATGCAGGTGCATTTATAGTCCTACACCACCATTGCTCCTCTCATGTTTCTTACAATGGGTGCCTCTGACCTTCACATAAGCCTTCCACTCCTGGACAAGTTCAAGATGGTCATAATGTTTTCCTCCTAAGGCTTGAGGGCGCTGGAGAGCCACCACCACTTAACATGCTTTCATGCTTTGCTTAGTGACTAGCTTAGATACTTGGCATTTCAAGGATTGAAACCGCTTTAAGACATCCTAAACATCTCGTGGGTATGCTGATACAGCATTGATTTTATCTCAAATTTCCATCCACGTGCATGTCCTTGTTTTCGGCGCGGTCCTTAGCATGAGATGGCCCACGAGATGATCATGGTCTCTTACCACCTCCTTAGCTAGGACCGCCTGCACAAGATCTGTAGACTTACACTTCCAAACTGATCCATAAATGAGACATCAATAGATTCTTTTTGACATGTTTTGAGGTACAAAATTGCCTGCACAAGGAAACAATCCAGAACATGTGAGCAAAAATCTGCTAAACTAATAGCCTAGTTGAGCCCTGCTCAAGCAACACAATAAGAGCGCTCTTTTTCCATATGTAACCCAGCAAGAACAAATATCATTAGTGCTTCTCCTCAACAGAGAATGATTCTTCATTCAATCAATCAATCAGGGAATTGTAAGCACGCTACTCACCCGTGAGGGTCTCAAGGCGCTGAGGGGGGGGTCCGCAGATCTGTTTAGCCGAAGAGCCAGGTTTTGAGGGTCTTCCTGAAGTTGTTCAGGAGGGGGCGCGTCTGATGTCTGCCGGTAGCTCGTTCCAGGTCTTGGCTGCAATGTGAGAGAAGGATCTTCCGCCTGCTCTGGCTCTGTGGATGCGCGGGGTTTCGGCCAGTGCGAGGTTGGAAGATCGGAGGTTTCTTTTGGGTACGTGGAAGTTGATTCTGTCGTTGAGGTATTTGGGTCCGTTGTTGTGTAGGCATTTGTAGGCGTGAGTGAGGATTTTGAAAGTGACTCTTTTCTCCACGGGGAGCCAGTGGAGACTTCGTAGGTGTTGGCTGATGTGTTCGTGTTGGGGGATGCCGAGGACGAGTCTGGCGGCGGTGTTCTGTACTGTCTGGAGTTTGCGGAGTAGGGACTTGTTGATGCCTGCGTAGAGTGCGTTTCCATAGTCCAGTCTGCTGGTGATGAGTGCGTGGGTGACTGTCTTCCTTGACTCAGGGGGGATCCACTTGAAGGTCTTGCGGAGGATGCGGAGGGTGTTGAAGCAGCTGGAGGTGACGGCGTTGACCTGTTGGTTCATGGAGAGTGATGAGTTGAGTACGATGCCGAGGTTCTTGGCATGGTCTGAGGGGGTAGGTGGGCTTCCGAGGGCGGTCGGCCACCAGGTGCTGTCCCATGCAGAAGGGGTGGTACCGAGGACGAGGACTTCTGTCTTCTCGGCGTTGAGCTTCAGGCAGCTGTTGGTCATCCAGACTGCGACGTCTTGCATTCCTTTCTGGAAGTTGAGTTTGGCAGTGGTGGGGTCTTTGGTGAGGGAGAGGATGAGCTGGGTGTCGTCGGCGTAGGATACGATGTTGAGGCCGTGTTGTCGGACGATGGCTGCAAGGGGGCCATGTAAATGTTGAAGAGGGTGGGGCTCAGTGATGAACCCTGTGGGACTCCGCAGGTGATTTTCATGGGGTCGGAGAGGAAGGGTGGGAGTCTGATCCTTTGGCTTCTTCCGGTGAGGAATGATCGGATCCAGTTCAGGGCTGTTCCTTGTATGCCTGCGTTGTGTAGTCTGATGACTAGTGTGCGATGGGAGACGGTGTCGAAGGCCGCTGATAGGTTGAGTAGGATGAGGGCTGCGGAGTGGCCTTGGTCCAGGAGGGTGCGGATGTCATCTGTGGCGGCGAGTAGGGGCGGTCTATGTGCTGTGGTTGCTTCGAATCCGGATTGGGACGGGTCGAGGACGGCGTTCTCTTCAATGAATCGTGTCAGTTTCCTGTTGACTGTTTTCTCTGCAACTTTGGCTGCGAAGGGGAGGAGCGAGATGGGCCGATAGTTCTTGAGGTCGGTGGGGTCAGCTGTGGGCTTCTTGAGCAGGGGTCTGACTTCTGCGCGCTTCCAGTCATCTGGGAAGGTGCCTGTTTTGAAGGTGGTGTTGATGGTGCGTTGTAGTTCGGGTGCAATGGCGGCCACGGCTCTATGGTAGATGTGAGGGGGCAGGGGTCGGTGGGGGCCCCCGAGTGGATGCTTTTCATGGTCGAGGCGGTGTCTTCGGCCGTGATCGGTGTCCAGTTGGAGATGGTGGGCTGGCTGGTGTTTCTGGGGGCCGTCTGTGGCGCCTGGTGGATGGTCGATGAAGTTGTCGTAGAGGTTTTTGATCTTGAGGTGGAAATAGGTTCCAAGCTTGTCGCAGAGGTCTTGGGATGGGGTGATGTCTGTGGCTTCGCTGCGTGGGTTGGTGAATTCTTGAATGACACTGAAAAGTTCCTTGGAGTTGGTGGAGTTGGCCAGGATTTTGTTGTGGATGAAGTTCCTTTTGGTGGCTCTGATCTGGTTGTGGTAGTCCGTCATGGCGTCCTTGTAGGTGGTGTGGTTTTCGGTTGTCTTGGTGTTTCTCCAGTTCTTCTCCAGGCGTCTGCAGGTGCGTCTGGCTTCTTGGAGAGCGGTTGTGAACCAGGCGGCTTTCCTGGGCGTTGTCTGTCGGGGTTGCGTAGCGGGCGAGCTCATCTGCGCAGTTGGAGATCCAGGTGTGGAGTTCTCTGGCTGCGTCGTTTGCGCTGTTTGCGTCGGGTGCCCAGGTGTGGTTGTCTCGGTTGAGGGTGGAGTTAAGTTGCTCGTCGGTAACCTTGCTCCAGTTCCTTCGTGGTGGGCGTGGGGCTGGTTTGGGTGCCTTGGGTTTGTTGATGGCGAAGTGTACGCAGTGGTGGTCGGTCCATGGCGGCTGCGTTGTGTGGCTGAAATGGACGCTGTTTCCTGCCGCGAAGATGGGGTCAAGGGTGTGTCCTGCTCTGTGGGTCGGTGTGTTGACGAGTTGTTTAAGTCCGATGCTGGCGAGGTTGTCACGAAGGATAGTGGAGTTGGGGTCGCTGGGGTTGTCGAGGTGGAAGTTCAGGTCTCCAATGAGTATGTAGTTTGTTGAGGCGATCGCTTGGGGTGCGATGAAGTCGGTGATGGTGGTGGCGAAGGGTGTTCGGGGGCCGGGGGTCTGTAGACGAGGGTTCCTCGGAGTGTGGCTTTGGGGGTGGTCTGGATCTTGAAGTGCAGGTGTTCGGCGGAGGGGAAGGTTTCGCTGAAGGTGGTGAGGCGGAGGGTGCTCTTGTGGGCGATGGCGAGGCCCCCTCCTGGGTGGTTGGGGCGGTCTTTCCTCTGGATCATGTATCCGTCTGGGATGGCGGTGCTGATGTCGGGGGCGGAGGATGCATTGGTCCAGGTCTCTGTGAAGAAGGCGATGTCGGGCGAAAGAGTCGAGTAGGTTCCAGATTTCCATGGCGTGATTGTGTACGGAGCGTACGTTGAGGAGGACGCATTTTAGGGTGTCGCCGGTGCTGGCGTCAGCGGTGTTGGAGGCCGGGGTGGCGGTGAGGGTCTGGCGGCAGTGGAGGCAGGAGAACTGGCCGTGGGTCGTGTTCGGCGAGGCCTGTTGGCATTCTCCAAGTCTTCCAGGGTTGAGTGTGAGGAGGGTGGTGGTGTCGTAGCGATGGGTAGTGGGAGGTCCAGAGTTCCTGGCGCTGGCCGCGGTCGGGTCGCGGACTGGCGCAGACGGGCTTGCCTTTGGCGCGCCTGCTGCGCGGGCCACTGCACGACCGCACAGCGGCCGCCATTAAGTAGGGGAGGTGGGAGGGAGGAGAGGCTGGGAGGCGGGAGCAGGGGAATTCCGGGGGGAAATTCCGGAGGGGAAATTCCGGGGGGGAATTCCTGGGGGGGAGGGGCCGCAGGGGCAGCAGCGGCGAAAGACAAAAGGAACAGGCAGGCACGAGAAAATAAAAACAGTGGTGGAATTAGAGCAAGACACAGATGGGCACAATAACAGTGGCACAACAGGGAAAAAATTAAGAAAAAAAGCGGCTGAGAAAGGTTACGGTGGTTGGAGGCAGTCTGGTCCCAGTTGGAGCGGGCAGCAGGCGCAGCAGCGGGCAGCAGCCTCGAACCTCCCAAGGAGGAGGTCGGGGTCTGGAGGCAAGAGACGGCACAGCGGAGCAGTGGGGAGAGAGTGGACCTAAACCGAGGGTCGGAGGTCTTACTCCTGCAACATTTTTGTTTTACTGCTTTGGTAGGAGTCAACATGATACCTGCCTCCTCCAGCCACTCAAAATAAAGGCTCTCCTCAGAGAGATGTCCAATTCTCAGGATTTCAATTTTTGATATGCTCAGATAGAGGTATCTCTTCATCCATTAGCACACATTTTAAGGCAGTTGGTGGTGTTCTAGCAGTGTTCCTTGTGGCTGCTCACTCGGGTACACAGGTAAATGTTTTCAGCGTATATTTGGAATTGAAGTTGGTATTGCAGGATTATGTGGGCTTATGGATATGTTAAATAAAAGGGTAGATTTTGGGGATCCATGTTGAACCGCATATTCGAGTGATTTCACTGAAGATGAAGCAGAACCAGCGTTGAATTGCTCCAAAGCATGTTATATTTACCAGGTTAACTGTATAAGCCACTGGGCATACTGTGGGAGAGACCTCAGTAGATTGAAGACATATCTATATCTCCCTTTCATTAGCAAGATCATGGAAAGAGAAGCTTCTCAACAGCTGGAAACATTTGCAGAATCTAACTCCATTCTGCAAAACACAAAATCTGGGTTTAGACAGAGGGAGAGGGACAGATTCCTCAACTGTAGACATCAGAGAAGAGCTGGGGCCGTATTATGTGTGCTGCTCTCAGGGCATCCGTGAACTTGCGCTGCCCTGGGCGCTGCGCATTCATTGAAATACTTAGCAGCTGCTTTAATCAGCCACTATGTGTTTCACTATTCAGGCGGAACGTGCCTGCACTTTAGTGAAGGGACAGAGATCCCACTGCAGGCGGGTGCAGTGAGTGACTGTACCCGCCTGCAAGTGGATGTCTGGAGGGTCCATGGGACCTCCTTTGTTTTCTCCAGAGCGCTGACCTCAAGGGTTAAAGCGACAGTGTGCCACCTTTTGTGGCTCACTGTCAGTGCGCCCTCTGACGGCTTCTTTGCATTGCACCCATGTCCATAATACAGCCCGGGATCAGAGGCAAGGAGATTCCCTCATTTGCATGGGCCACAGACCCATGCAAATGAGGGAATGCGCTCTCGAGATAGCGCTGGTGCTACATGTAGTCCAGCACTATCAGTATTACCGAAGGGGCCGCACAAATGTCTGTGGTCAAATCTATAATACCAAAGTGCCCTGGGGTGGACAAAGCGACCCTACATGTCTGTTGGCTCCAGGGCACTTTGTGTAATAAGGAGCCTGATGTCTTTATTGGTCTATCTGCAATCCCAGTGTTTATTTGTATTAATGGACTGTTCCCCCAATAGCGTCACTCATGACACCATAGCCAACAATTCAAAGCTGGTTCTGCTTCATCTTCAGTGAAATCACTCGAATATGCGGTTCAACATGGATCCCCAAAATCTACCCTTTTATTTAACATATCCATAAGCCCACATAATTCTGCAATACCAACTTCAATTCCAAATATACGCTGAAAATATTTACCTGTGTGCCCGAGTGAGCAGTCACAAGGAAAACTGCTAGAACATCACCAACTGCCTTAAAATGTGTGCTAATGGATGGAGAGATACCTCTATCTGAGCAGATCAAAAATTTAAATCCTGAGAATTGGACATCTCTCTGATGAGAGCCTTTATTTTGAGTGGCTGGAGGAGGCGGGTGTCATGTTGACTCCTACCAAAGCAGTAAAAAAAAAAATGTCGCAGCGTGGTTCATCTCTAATCCATGTTGAGATCATAGAGGTTACTAAAAATATCAATTTCTATCTCAAGTTGCAGAGGGGATCCAACATGTGTCGTAGTCTCCAATCCAGATCAAATTAACAATTGACTTGGTGCGATCGAGACTGGTTTACTACAATGTGGTCTATGCAGGAGTGCCAAAAACAGAAATTCGGAACCACAGATATTGTAGTCTCAAGCAGCTAGAAGGAATCTTCTCATCACACAGGCCCCTAAATGACTGTATTAGCGCACAGTTGCACAGACAATACATTACATTTAAAATCTCCTGCATTGTCTTAAAGGCTGGGTGGGAATCATCCCAAAATACCTTTAGACTCTATTCATGAGTTAAGCCCCAAAGCAAAATCTGAGATAAAGCATTGGAAACCTGCTTGTTCTGGTCACAATCACCTGAGAGACCCAGGCGCAAAGTCACTCCACACTGTGGGAGCTGAGCTCTGGAAAGCTCTGGATCCATACCTGAAAAGTCAGCTCATCTTTGCAACTGTTTAAAACAAGCTGAAAACTAACATCTTAAAGGACTTTTCACTTCCATGAAAACAGAAAGGGACAGTGGGCCTCTGAAGAGACTTTCGACACCCTCTGAAAACCCATGACCACTACTCTAACAACAGTGTTCAGTGTCCTAAAGAAAAGGGGGATTTGTTATCAAATTATTACCAAAAACTGAAATAATCGTTATTAACTACTAAACAAAAAAAAAACAATCAGCAGCTTTCAAACTGTTTTCATCAGGTAAGTCCCAAACGTGGTTAGCAGCAAATGCACTGTAATGGTAAATATTAAAATGGTAAAAAGATGTACATTTTGAAATATTTAGGGATTAGAATTATCTTCTAAAATTATAGTTATGCCCCACTTTATATCATTTGGCTTTGAAGACATTTTGAATGAAAGGCACTCAAATCAGGTTACTCAATTCTATAGGCTCGAACAGAAAAATAAAATGAATATTTAAAAAAAAAAAACATTCAGAGGATTTCTTTTAAAGTAAAATCTCTTACCCAGGTCATTCGCTAAAGAAGCTGGATCTGAAGTCCCAAGGGTGGCCTCGAACTCCTCCTGGAGGCGATAGGCTCGCTGCAGTAAAGATTCAAGTTTATGAATGAAGTCTGCACTGATTATATCCTGCAAGGAAATGTAATAAATTGGTACTGAAAAACGCATTCTTAATTTCTAAAATTTATTTCAGAATTCATAAACGTTTGCACGATCTCAGAGTTTGTGCATTACATCTTCAATTTAACACAAACCTGGTGCTCTGGAGCAAAAACTGGATGTTTCATCAGAGGCTGCCAAATGGGTGTCCGTTTGATGGCATGCTTTAGAGATGCAATTGACAGAAACCACAAGAGATCCTTTTAACATTTTTCCTGTGCTGCCACACAGTGGCAGAACTAAGGAAAAGCATATTGTGATTAACATAGAAAAGTGGTCAGCAGGTCACTGAGCATACCGCAGAACCTGTTGCCATGCCAACTGAAACTGCATCCCTTCCGCTCGCATAGGCAGGAGTCCATGTGTGGCAATGTCTGCACTGCCTCTTGCTGCCCTAGAATACACTGGCAAAAGGAAGCAAATCCCTCCACCAGTCCTCGGTTTTCCCTGACGCCCATTCTCCCCGGTTTTTGCACACCCCCGAGTCTGGCACTTTGGTCCGTGCTCTTGATTCATTAACATTATGTTGCCCCTGTGCACTGCCTGCTAGACTATCCCAGGCTCCACCAGGATCTCACACTTGATCCTTGCACCTCTTCTCCCCCTGACCCCATATTTTCATTCCACCTACATTGCTCCCACTCCTGTCCAAGTGATCCTAACTGCTCCACTCCCCATGCCCTTGTTCCTCCCTCTCCCAGGCTGCGCTAGTTGCTCCCCTCCCTGCCTCGGAGCATGGATCAGGAGCTGCATAAGGTAGAGTAAAGAAGAAGCAAACCCACAAGAGCAGCGGGAAGAGCTAGAAAGAAAGGTAAATAGAAAAAATAAAGTTTCTGTATTGTGCGTGTGGGGGAGTGTGAATGCACGAGCGACTGCATATGTGCATGTCTGGGAGTGCATGGTAGCGTGGTTTGTGTGTCTGTGCATGTTAATATCAGTGTGGAGGCGAGGTGTGCTTGCTTTGTGCTCTATGGTGGTAATTCCTAGCAATAGTCTGGCCTGGGCACAATGGTGGTATGATGTGGCAACATGCAGGCACTTGCGCAATGGTGGTAATTTGCTGTAAAATGCAGCCCTTGACACAAAGGTGGCAATGCCAGGCAACTTGCTGGCCGTGGCACACTGGTAGAAATTTCTGGCAACATTCTGGGCCTAGCACAATGACTGTAATTACAAATGCAACTATTGGTTTTAATCTCAGCACTGCAAAACTGTTTCCAATGTTTTTATCAGTGCTTAATTTGAGCCGGTGGTTTCCAGTGCTTGGCACTTAAATGTCAGCACTGGCTCTTGTGACAGTCTGCCATATGGTGGCGCTGTCTGCCTAATTAGGGAGGAGCACAACAAAGGATGTTTACTGATTGAATATACATTAACAATGACTAGTAACTGCCACCCATCCCATTCTTATAGCTTTCGAGGCCTAGAATAGTTTGAATTGTCACACTTGTTAGAGTGTGATGGTTAGTAGTCGAGTAGGTACTGCCGTTGGCAGCACTTGCAGGTGAAAATAGATGGTACAAGCTGAAGGTGACCTCCTGAAGAGGGCCCTGGCACTTATGTTTTTTTTCAAATTAAGCACTGGTTTTTACAATAGGTGGTATTAGCCATAAGGCAATTTACCTGCACACATCCCCAAATTCAGATTCCTAGGAAAATTAAAAGAATAATCATAACACAATCAGCTCTAGCTGCATGCTTATAAAATAGTCCACAACCAATTGAGACCTTGATTTTAGTAAGTTTCAGTCTATTTGGCTCTTCTTTAATCATTAACAAAAGTTCCAATTAAAAGAATTCTTTACAATCACATTCCTGTGTTTAAATAAGAAAGGCAACCCTACCTGCCCACGTGGACCAGGGTAGGTATGTGTGTATATATATATATATATATATATATATATATATATATATAACAATTATCCTGTGGGATTCGTTCAAAAGTATGTCTCAGAAGGAACCTAGAGTTACTCAGATTTATTCATCAGACCAACATTATTTACAAAGAAGACACAACACAGGACTGATATAGTTTGCATCTTGTAATGTTTTGACTCCAATCAAGTCAAACAATCAACAAAATAAGCGATTATAGTGCAGGCTACGCAGTGCTCGAATGGGGATTACATCTGTGCACACTTCAATGGTGCCGAGCGCAGTGAGATTAGCTCCACCGCGTTCTTGTTGAAGACGAAATTGAAATGACAATCTGGGCAATTTAGCCTTGATATTGGTACTGGTTTGATCTGTATGGGACCAGGTTTGCCGCACTTGGTAGGAAGAGGATTGGTACTGGTTCTTTAAGAATATGCCCCTGCACTCACTGGGATAGGCATGGTAGAGCGATGGCTATGTCCTGAAGAGACCTTAACAGTCACACAGGGTTGAAACGTTGACAAACCCTCCCTCGTGGTTGTTACAGGTAATTTAACTTCAAGGGATTCCACACTGACATATACAAACCCTGTTATGAATTTTATCAATCAATTTATACAACCACTGGGAATTGAATAGTTTCTTTAATCTATGTTCTTTGAATATGTAATCACCATTGGAGCACTGCGTCGTCTGCACTATGATCACTTATTTTGTTGATTGTTACACTTGATTGGAGTCAAAACATTAGAAGATGCAAACTATATCAGTCCTGTGTTTTGTCTTCTTTGTAATTAATGTTAGTCCGATTAATAAACCTGAGAAACTCTGGGTTCCTTCTAAGACACATAAGAAGGTACCACCTTTGAATAAGTCCCACAGGAAAATTGTTATATAAATATACTCCAATCACATTCCAGCAACTCCATTTTGCCTTCCAAAAACTAAATTTTGCCAACATGTTTTCATCTTAAAATCTGAAACTGCTTTAGGGCATGTATAACTTGATTTTGTAGGACAATAACCTCTGATAATCCATACAAACATCCATAACAATTCTTTTTAAAACAGCTGAGCCAGAAACCACTGTACAATGCTGCATGTGTGCATGGACATTGTACAGTGGTTTACAATTTATGGGTACATTAAGAAGGATGAGCAACTGTTATATCAAAAACAAATATGTAAAGACATTTGATTAAGGATCATGTGTTTTAAAAGGAAGAATTTTAATGGAAATTTGTATAGGGCATCTGTGGTGAAGCAGAAAAGGCTACAATGATGAGGATAGATGGGTGTTATACTAAACAAGTATGGATTACAATGTGATTTCAGATTTTCTCAGCTAAACACAGATTGACAATGCAATAAATGGAGCCCTGATGCTTTGACTGTTGTGATAATATTACCTCAAGTCCTTTCCCAATCAGTTTGCTTGACGTTTTTCCCTTCACCACATCCATGTATCTATTTATAACCTCTACAGTGTCATTCCAGGTGTGCATGGTGGTATTTAAAACCTAGAAGGTACTACTGATAAGGTGAACTGAGCCACTATTGAGAGTTTTGCTGATTGGGACCTCAAGATCAGCACTTATGTTGAATCATGCCATGTGTGCTGTCACTGAGCACCAAAGCAGGTGCCCGTGGCAAAGGGAGGACAAGGACATGAAGACAGCTAGTCATGAGGTGCTGAGCTGAGCACGGATTGGTCCTTGGACAACCAAACTGACCTGTTCGCTTTCAAGCTGCTAGTGCAACTGGATCCAGACTTCATGGTACTACGCCTGTCCCATTACTTACATTGATTGGTCTGCAGCAGTTTTTCTAATATCTTGGAGTGAAGGTCTACATTACAAGAAATCACCTGGAATTTCATTACATGGATTGGAACTGCCTGAACATTGGACGGAGATGTGGAAGCACTCCCAAGAATTCAATCTGTGTTGCCACCAAGCTGCTCTTTAATTGTGATCTTCCACTATGCATCTCTTTCAAATGAGGTGAGATGTTGAACTCTTGTCTCGGCTGTGACAATTGCTCCAGTAAGCACACTTGCACAACTGCTACCCCATGATGTCTTAGTGGTGGTGCATGGACAATGACATTGCTTTGTAGGATAATAACTTTACTCTTAACAGGTGAGTAAGTATAGAGGTTGTCCTGAGCAGATTTCCAAAATGCTAACAGAACTAGAACTGCTGTCCAAGGAGGAGAAGGAAATTAATGTCATTCTGAACTGTGTGTGACAGCAAAGATATCTGGTTAGAGGTTCACAGGGTAAGGCTTTATGGTTTTTCAATGAGTTAGAACTCAATACTTTAAACTCTGCAAGTTATTAACTTACTATATAGTCATTTATCTGTTTCTTGTACTCATCAGGTTTTCTGTCGTAGAGGTAGCTTAATTGCATCCTTTCTGCATTTTACAGAATTGGGAGTAATTGTTACCCTTGCTACCCCACTGCACTCTAGCTGCTGCCTTCAAATCTAACAATCATTAATCCTCTAACTACCCCTTTGCTGCACATTCCCTCTTTTTATCCTTACCTACATTCCTCTTTCATTCCTTGCCTTCTCTTACGTCATCCACCTCAACAAAGGTTTACAGAGCAGATTGTCATACTTTTAGCTTAAACCTCCTTTCACCGTGTTTTATTTACTGGCAATTACAGAGCATTAAAGCAAGCAGCTGTATAATCTCTTCCTTACTTTGATGTGATTACAAGTCAAAATATTTAATTCTCTTTGCAAATGGAAATTTTAAGTGATGGTAATCCACATTACATGGAAGGTTACCGATGTATTTCTAGATCATCGATTTGTTTTTTTAACTAATTTTTTATTAATTCTTTTCAAAGGGTTAAAATACCATTCAGAAGATGTGCACAAGCCAAATTAGTCGCTGGACGGATAATAATGGGAGCAACAAACTTTGGATAATGGTCTTATCATACTGGAATAATTTCGACATGTTTGGGGGTACTGGGAAAGACTCATAGGCCACAGCTAAGATGCATGCAAGCATCTCGGCCCAACTAACACTGGGAACTGCCATATTCATTTAAAACGCACAACAGAAGAACGTCAACCCCAACGTGTAAAACCCTATTCCTTCCGTCCTAGATCCCGGAGTAACGTCAGAGAGGTTTGTAATGGGGGGAGGGGATACAATAATGATGGTGAATATCTATGCATCCCCTACGGAGAGAAAATTAGGAAATGGTACAGCTTCCAGTCTTAGCAGCTCCAGTGGGTTTATAAATTGGGAGGGCAATTTCAATGGTGTCATGGGAAGGGAATGAATTTAGTTTAGAAAGATAGGACCCAGGATAGAAGAAGAGATGCAGGCTTTGCAACAGCACTGGCACTTCAAGCCATGAAGGGTGGCACAAACAACAATGTCCACGTCAAATGAGTTCTACTCTGTGTTCACACGTTTCTCACATTGCTTATTTTAGGAGAGTCTCAATTGGTACAGCCAAGCAGGAGATTTCTGTAGGCGGTACAATAGGCTCCTTATAAATTACCAAAAAGGATTAAAAAAAAGTCTGGGTATGTTCCTAGAAGTAATTACTATACACTACTGGCAAATAAACCAGTGAGTGCTGGTACTCACACTTAGATGTTTGGAATAGCTCTGCTGACTCAAGTGATCCGAATTGTAGTGCCACCACTGAATCATACAACACCTATGGGCTCATAAATGGCTACAAGATACCACAAGAACAATCTATGAGGCATAGCAGTGTATGGGCAAGCATGTTGAAAGTAAGGGAGGAAAGGCTGATGCAACAAGGTCCATTGTGAGAGGGTTGCAGACTTGGGGCTGGGCTTTCAGGTTTTAATGAACGGAAAGGTGCTGGTGCAAGGAAGAGCTAACAGATATTTGGGTCAATAGGTAACTAAAGTCACTGGAATAGCTGGTGATCAAAGTGAACTTTCCTAATTGGGATTCCTACAGAGTTAGAAATAATCCCCTTCATTCTCCTTTGCAATTAAATTTACAAAGTGGAGAAACTGAGTGTCACACAATCACCAAACTCCATACAGTCTGAATTATGTCAATAAAGGATTTTTTTATTTTTTATTTTACAGAGTTTTATATAGCGCGAACTTGACCCGAATCGGGTATCAGAGCGCTTTACATAGCACCAGTTGCATTACATGAGGACACATTCATTTTTGTTAGGCACGGGGAGATTAAGTGATTTGCCCATAATCACAGGATGTTCAGCGTCATTGCCGAGACTCGAACCCAGTTCCCCAGATTCGAGGTCGACCGCCTTAGCCGTTAGGCCAACAGGTGAAACGGACTGTGCATTGAACAGGGCAAGATGAGTAAAAGTAAGCCGTAATCACCCAAGGAAAAGTTGTAATTCTTAGAAGACCAGGGCATGTTCAGTTTAAACACTCACGTTATAATAGCGTTACTATACTTGAGTTCAAGAATGAATTCTCTGTTGTGGTACAGACGAGGAAAATCTCTTACATAGAGGCAGGGAGTATTACAGCATAAAACAATTTTCTGAGGAAGTTCATTCCGCACTCATTCTGGTGCTAAATCCAAGGTCTGTCTTTTGTCTATTACACTGCAGTTGAAGTTATTGTTATATACAGATACTTTACTCACTCTGGCCTTTTTGCAGCAAAGAGAAACATAATTTGGAACTTTTTAGAAGGGTATGCTCATTCAAAACTTTTTCGGCTGAAGACAAGGGCAAACTGATGTTTAATGGTTAAACTGAAAAACAAGCCCAACGGACCATCAGTTCACAAAACATATGGTCCGAGGACACAATACCTTGGATTTCAGGAGTCGAATATGCATCACTTTTGCCCTATAATTGCAAACTGCTTCTGACATAATATTAAATATTTTGAGGCAAGTGTTGCAATCACCCTTTGGATGCACTGTTAAACTGCAACATTTAATTTCAAAATAATGTGACTACAGTGTCCCATGGCGTCGGTTATGTTTCTTGCAAATATAACTATAAACCTGAAATGAAAAGTTCCCTACTTTGAGGCAGGCACTCTGTGACATGGGATTGTAGACTTTATTTGTTCTGTCAACTAATGGGAAGTGTGTAGTGTTCTTTGAGTTGTATTCTTTAAATGTGCTCGTGGAATGCAGAATGTAATAGAATTGGCATTCCACGAGTTGTGGGGATTCTGTTGGAGGCAGTTACGAGACGGGTGTGCCTCGGGCAGTTCATCGTATCTACAACTGAATAAATCCATGAAGGAGACTTACCTGTGTCTGCCCTCTGATTACGACAGACTTTTGTTGGCAACGAGCGCTGGCGAACTGCTCATATGGACCAACACACCTTTCCTCGGTCATCGGCTCCATTTCACAAGTGCTCCTCAGCCATGGTACGGCATCGACTAGGGGAGTTGAGGCACACAGATCACCGTCTTTTGCCAGGTCTCTTTCCAGGTGAGTACGAATTGGAAACAATACATTTTTTTTTTTTAAGATTTGAAAGGACCGGAAGATGTGTGTCAGCTTGTGTTGCTGGAACGCAGCGTCTTACGTCAGGTAATAATAAAAGCCCATCAGGCGTACAGCTGAAACGCAGTGCTTGGCCTGTTCATTCTTTGCTGAAACACATCGTTGGCAGCACGTATTTTCACACTCCTGCATCGCAGCCATCTTAGGTAAGGTGTTCTTCGCCTTTCCGTTCCTGCTGCTTTACCGCACATCGTCGTGGGATCTCCCAAGGACAAGCGTGGTTTCCTGTTGATGCTCGTCCAGTGAAGAGTTCTCTGTCTCTTCTCTTGCGGGCAGGCGCATTCGCTGACCGCACAGCTTACTCCTTCTACCAAGGTTTTTAAAAAAAATCTATATATTTTTTGGACTTTCACAAATTCAATTAGCTTTTCTCTTGTCAATTCTACTTAAAAAAAAAATATATATATAAGGGTGAGAGGAATAAAAGATCTTACCTGCTACTGAATCTGGGTCCGTCTCTCTCTCTGCTCGCCTGCTTGTCAGCGTGGAGGTGCGGGGAGTGTTTGCTGTGAAATATATATATATATATATATATATATGTTTTCATTGCATCTCCTGCACAGTTTGCCAACATATCGCCGAGTGTATTTTAAACCATTCTATACACTGTAGACTATTTTCTGTATACTGTAAGCACATAGTAAACTATTTATATTTAGTTTTCTAAGGTAAATCTTTAGGTGTTTTGTGTGGACATCTTTTGATTAATTATTGCTAATGCAGGCTGTGAATCCACCACCACCTTTTCTTCAAACACCTGTTCCAGGGAAGCAATGGTATGATGCTTTTGAAACTTATTTAGGTGCCCTTGGAGCATTACGTTTTCGCCCAGAACGAAAGAAATATTTGTTACTACACTCACTTGGATTTGAAGGGAGAGCAAATTTGAAACATCTCCCAGATGTGAGGTTTGAAGAAGGTGTTGAGGAGTTAGACGAGTTTCAAGAGACAGTCAAAAAGCTTCAAGATAGGTTTGATATACAACCAAGTATTGTGGTTGTCAGACATACATTTTTCAAGAAGGTACAACATTTTGGAGAAGATGTTGATACATATATCACAACCTTGAGGAGACTAGCAGCTGATTGTCAGTTTGAGCATTTTAAAGATCAGTTGGTGAAGAATCAATTCATTGGACATTGCAGTGATAAGACCATCAAGCAAAAGTTGCGGTCCATGGGAAACCCAGCGCTGGATCTTACCATCAGAACTGCCAAAAACATTGAGTTTTCTCAAATCTCTTCTAGGGAATTGGAGAACAAAACTTCTGATCCAGTGTCAGTTGTGAAAACTGATGCATCTGCCAGGGAGCTCATACGTTCTGAAAAACTGGATTCTTTTTTTTCACAGCGTGAGATATGTTTTCGTTGTGGTAATCGTTCAAATGGAAAAGGGGGAAAACCGTGTCCTTCCAGAAATGTTGTATGCAGACAATGTAATAAGTGTGGCCATTTTGCCAAAGTCGGAAGTCCAAGGGAGATGTTTCAGTCAAATATGTATCTGATGAGTGTGTGGTGGATGATGAAGAGATTACTGGTAGAGAATTGAGAGACATGGTTCTATTGGTCAAGAGTGATGTCATCACAACAGGTGACCCAAGTACTTGTGTTGACCCAAATGTTAACATCAAGGTGGGTGACAAGGTCTTAAAGTTACTTGTTGATTCTGGAGCACGCATATCCATGATCACTCAAACCGTATTCAACAAGACTTGAGATCTGTTACCACCAGATCTCAAGGCTGTATCCTATGAAGTACACAGTATAGACTTGTGTGGGTACACTGATGATATTCAAGAATTTAAGGGGCACAGGATTGCTGGTAAACGTTACGTAACACTCAAAGGGCTAGATATGATAGGCTGGTTTCACCAGGGTCTCTTCGGGATGGTTTTAAAACCAGGCACAAGTGAGCAAGTGTTGGCTATCAGGGATGATCAAGATTTAGAAAACCTCATGAAAAAGTACCCCCATGTATTCTCCGGTAAAATGGGCAAGATCAAAGTCTTTAAACATAGCATTGTTGTAAAGGAGGGAGCCAGACCTGTGAAAAATAAACTTAGGAATGTATTCTTCAGCATTCGCTCAGATCTAGAAAAAGAGTTGGACACATTATGCAAAAAGGGAATCATTATGCCAGTCGATTCCTCATTGTGGTTGCCACCTTTGGTGGTTGCACGTAAACACAATGGGGAGTTGAGAGTATGTGTTGACCTCTGTTGCTTAAACCAAGAAATCTGGGTTGATGTTCATCCATTGCCCAACATTTCAGAGCTATTAGCGGGATTGAAGGAAGCTAAAATCTTTTCCAAGCTGGATTTAGCCTCAGCTTATCATCAGGTAGAGTTGGAGGCTGAGTCAAGGCATCTTCGAGCATCTGTGTCTCCTTTTCGACATATCAATATTGTCGGATGCCGTTTGGTTTGGCCTCTGCGGCTTCCATCTTTCAAAGAGTGATGGTGAACATGCTTAAAGGAGTGGATGGGATTTTTATTTTTCAGGATGATATTCTGATTTTTGCTCCAGATCGGCACTCTCATGACAAGACATTGGATGAAGTGTTGAAAAGGTTTGAGATGAATGGAATGGTACTCAGGAGGGGCAAGTGTGTTTTTCTGACAGACAAAATTGAGTATTTGGGACACAAGTGAAGGAATTGCTCACAAACCAGCATTGGTTGAAAGCATTTCACAAGCCAAACCTCCTGTTGATAAAGTAACGTTGAAGTCATTCCTTGGCTTGTGTGAGTTTTACTCAAGGTTTATTCAAAACTATGCAATGAAATTACGCCTTTGTCCTGCATGTTGAAGAGAGGAGTTGCATTTGCATGGAGTGAAGAGTGTCAGGATGTTTTTGAGTGGGCAAAAAAACAATTGTTGTCATCGGAGGTCTTGAAAAAATGTGATCCTGACCTCAATTGTGTTGTGGCGACATTGCAAGCAATGTCAGCTTGGGGGCTGTGCTACCTCAAGTTAAGGGGGCGCAGTCCAGGACTATTGGTTATGCCCTTGGTGTTTTGTCTGATACTGAAAGGCAGTATTCAGTCATTGAAAGGGAATTGTTGGCATGTTGGTGGGCAGTCATGAAGTTCAGAAACTACGTGTAGGGTAAACGTTTGTGATTCAAACTGACCATAAGCATTTAGTGTATATTCTCAGTGGGAGGAATTCCAAGGGGTTTACACCCCGCATTGCTAGGCTTTCTACAAAATTGTTGCAATTTGATTTTGCAGCGGAGTACATTCCAGGAGGGAAGAATGATTGTGCAGACTTTTTTTCCCGCTCACCTATGCATGAAGGAAAAGATTCTAGTACGTGTGCGGACGATGATAAAGAGGACTGTATTGTAGCGTCTGTAGATCTGCCTCCATCGCGGGCCTACTCTGAACTAGAGTGGAGAAGAGCATTGAAAGACGATGCTACCTTGTGTTTGGCTACGAATTATGCAGAGCTTGGTTGGCCAAAAGAACGGAATCTGGATTTTGATCTTAAAACTTTTGTTAAAGTTGCAGAAGAATTGTCTGTGGATGATGGACAAATTTGTTCCAATGATTTCATTGAGGAATTCCATTATCGTAGGGGCACATAAAGGTCATTTAGGTGCTACTATGACAAAAAAGCGTTTGCGTTCATGTTTTTGGTGGCCTGCTATGGATCACAAGGTCAATCTAATGGTCAAGGAGTGTGTGTTTTGCTCGAGTTGTGACAAGTCTATGAAGGTAAGAACTCCCTCTTTATGTTCCATCGAATTGCCTGGGGGGCTCTGCGAAAAAGTTTGAATTGATATTGTAGGATCTTTTCATGCATTGGCCAATACATCAAAATTTGCCCTAGTCATGATGGACTATTATAGTAATTGGCCTGAGGTGAAATTTGTCAGTGAAGTGACATCTTAGGTTGTAGTTGAATTCCTTAAAAAGTCTTTTTGAAGGAAGGGTTTCCAGCCATGCTTGCATCGGACAATGGTGTCCAATTTGTTGCTAAGGAAGTGGAGATGTTTTTGGAAGCCAGTGGTGTGAAGCATCTTAAGAGTTCGCTGTATCATTCCCAAATGAATGGGCTGGTTTTGCGGATGAATAGAGTGTTGGGGGAGTGCTTTCAGTTGGCTATCACTAATAAGTGTGTTGTTGCCAATGCTGTAAGGAGTATGTGGTGGTTTTATCGCACCACTCCTCATGCGACGACTGGGGTTTCGCCTTTTGAATTACTGCGTGGAAGAAGAGCTACTACTTGCTTTTGCCCAGCGTGGATGAATAAGTGGGTGAAGGCGCATAACAGCAAAGATTTGGATGTCAAAGTCAGGAATAGAATAGCAAAGTACAAGCTAAACAGAAAAAATATTTTGATGGTAGAAACCGGGTCAGAGTACTAGAAATCAAGGTGGGACATATGGTACGTGTCTGGAAACCTGTACATGTAGCTAAAGGTGGGTGCAAATTTGGTGTTCCCGTTAAAGTTGTGGATGTCAAAGGTGATAGTGGTGGAATGGGGAAAATGTGGTGATTATGAAGGACTCAGAGTGGTGTGAACAGGCAAGTAGAGAACAGAGGAAGAAATTGCTACTGATCATAATCGGTGTTGAGGCGCGGTGGATAGAGTGTGGAATCTACCGCTGCATTTTAGAGAGTGATTTTGCCTTTCATGTTATATAGAAAGGTACAGTTTTTCCTCATCCTTACAGAGCCATTGTATTATTGCTGTAGTTTTTATTCGTTTTAAGTTTATTTTCCTTGTTATGTCGCTTTATATTCTTTTCTTGTTAATAAGGTCTTCTAGTTTTGTCATATCATGCATGATGTAAATTTGTGTTTTTCATGATCCCATATTGGTGCTGTCGGAAAGGAAAGAGCCATATACTGTTCTTCGAGTTGTATTCTTTAAATGTGTTTGTGGAATGCATGATGTGATTGAATTGGCATTCCACGAGTTGTGGGGATTCGTTTGGAGACAGTTACGAGATGGGTGTGCCTTGGACAGTTTGTCGTATCTAGAGCTGAATAAATCTATGAAGGAGCCTTACCTGTGTCTGTCCTCTGGTTACGAACAAGTGACAATTGGTTAACACGGAATTGAGAAAGAAGGTAAGTGGATAAACACATTGAGGTAAATAAGTAGGCATTCCAGTACACAGAACAGCAAAAATGTAGCTAACAAACATAGGTATATGAGGACAGTAATCTGATTGTGTACCATGGGTGGCCCAAAGGTTAGATTAAATGTGAGTGCTGGTGCTCAGATCTGCACAACATTGCAATTTTACACGCAGTTTTTAATACTTGTAATAATCTTTTTTTGTTGCCAGTGATGGGCTGACTTACACACAAGCTGGGATTTTTTATATGAATTCTAAGTTTGTTTTAATGACCTGGGTAAACTGATCTTCTCAGATTGTGAGGAATCGCAAATCTTCCCCTAAGTAGTTTTTTTTTATTTTTTTATTTTTATTTACACATGCACCATCTTCCCAAATTTGGGAGGACGAATGATAGTTTGTGCTTTAGGGGTCACAGTCCAATGAGATGGCGCTTACATCCATATGTCACTCTGCACTCTAAGGATGCCCCATGTGTGTGTTTGAAATTGTCTTCAATATAGATGGAAGGCACAAATACTCTCAACATTAAAGGTTCTTTAATGAAAGAGTCCTCATAAGGACAACTGTGAAGCCTACTTTGTGTTTTATTGCTTAATTAAAAATTGCTTTAAATAAAAGAAGGAGTGGTTTGATGAGGTTGTGATATCATTTTGTTTATGAATTGTGCCAATGGCTCTCACATATATCTAAATAGAGGCCAAAAAATACTTGGATTATCTTTTTATGATAAAGATCAGATTCTTGAGAATTTTGAACAAAATATTCAACACAGCATACAATGCAGTGTCCTATAGATTCTTCCTGTTTCTTTCAAGCTATAGCCTAGAGAACCTGAACTTGACATGCGCTAACCATGGTACTAAATTCACATCTTTTTTTCCTAGATGATCTACTAGCACAAGATCATGGATCACTAAACAGGGCTCCAAAAAGTTATCCAATACAATAAAGTGGTAGATCATTTAGTACCATGTGAGGCTGCTTTGGATATCTCGAACAGTTACCCACCCTCCCAACTATATGTTCAACAACACAGAAAAGAACATGTAGTCCATAAGATACATTTCAGGCCTTGTTAGCCTCTTAAGTGCTAAGGATGAGATCACCTCGCCCTCAGCACCACTGGAGCTGGCTGCGCTGAGGATGAGACCATCTTGTCCTTAGCACTTAACTAGTGAATAAGAGAAGTCAGGATTGTCATACACAGAACATTCATGTTAGAAATGGGGTCTCTAGTTGGCAGTGGTTTGCACCCTGTCCAATTAGGGACCCTCACTCTAGTCAGGGTAAGGGAGTCACACAGCTAAGAAAACCCCTGCTCACCCCCTTGGTAGCTTAGAACGAGCAGACACCTCCCCAGCCATCACACCAGAGAAAATATGACCCTAGTGCTGTAAATACTCCACTGGCTAGCTAAAGCCAGATGATCAATGTTCTAGGCACTCTGAATCACCCACACAGCCTCCCAAGAAACAGGACCACTATTTCGGAACAGTACATTTAAGTAATATATATAAAATAGGAAAGCAAAGAAAACACACTTCTAACCACACATGTTCATGGTGTAGCTTCCTACCCATGTTGATAAGTGTAGGGGTTGTAAATGCCATAATACAATACAATATAATACACCCTTGTCAGAGACACAAGTCTTTGTCAAACTATGCTTTGTTGTTCTAGTCTAGGGGTAACAGTCATTTTATGGCCTAGTCAGTCTAGCTTGTACAGAAAAAGTATAATGGTACATCCATTGATCCCTAGGAAATAACTTAGAGGGTCAACTTCTCTCTGCACCCCTGAGCAAACTTGTATCAGATGCCATAAATGTGCTTCACATCAATGGCAATGCACAACTTCTGAAACTCTGGAAAGGCAATCTTGCCTCAGAGAACAGTAATTAAGATGTTGATATAAGCATCTCGAAACATGCCTTTTCCCCTATTTTCAGATTTTTGTTTCTTTACCCATTTTACTTGATATTACTTAGTCTATCTGAGGCATTTAACAAGGTCAATCACAAAATCCTTACATACACTTTAAAAGACCATATAGATTTTGATTACAAAGTTCTTCAATGGGTCAAATCTTATGTAGTCAATAGCTTGCAACTGATTAAAATAGATAATTTTCCAACTCAGACTCACTATCACAAGGCGCTCCCACAAGCTCTGTCCTACTACCAGCCGCTGTCGTCAATCTCGATTTCAAACAGCTCTGTGATATAAAAAAAAGATGTGCCATATCCTATCAGAAGTATGCAAATGACACTCCGCTTTATTTGAAGGTTTCCTCTCCTGTTGACATTTCCATTTGTCTGTGATTCTTGACAACAGTCACTCCTGGAGAACATCTCACAACCTCAAGTTTAACCCGTAAAAACGATTTCTATTCCTCTCGCTGCACACATCCTTTATCTCAGTTCAGAAATGGCTACACACCACAGACATCTTAGACTGGTCCCCAAGCTTTATTCAGGGTGCCAAATCACTTGGCTTTATCCTTGACAATAGAATCAACCTCCAAAAACATATCAGCAACATGGCAAGCAATGAAAATGATCAGCCCAAACTAATCAGAAGAATCAAGCATTTCTCATCGGCACAAGATCGAATCATAAGTCAGTCTCTAGTGTTATCCAAAGTAGAGTATGGAACTGCTGTTCTTAGTGCCATTCCTACAATTGTTTGATCACCTTTCATTGCCTCCCTCCATGCAGCAACCCACCTGAATGAAACTTAGGGACTGTCTATTCCAATCACATCACCCCTGTCATGAATTCGCTGAGTTGGTTTCCAATTGAAGGCAGGTCCACCCCCAGTATTGCCTGCATTGTTCAAATACTCATCCACTCTGACCACACACAAAGCTTAGCCAAGAATTTAATGCTCACTGTCCGCTCCCAGCAACTCTGCGCTTCAAATGCGCCATTACCCAAAACACCAATCTTTAATAAAAAACATTACTCTAGGCAATCTTTCTCTGACTGTGTACCAAGGATCTAGAACTTTCTCCATCCTGACATTCATACTACCACCTTCTTACCCACTTTCAAAACTGAACTAAATGTTTTTCTACAAAATACTATTTCCCATCTTCCTCATTCTAGTTTCTGGACCTTGAGCAGTTGTAACATCTGTTCTCATCATTTAGGTGTATCACGCAATAACTGTACCTACATGAATTGATTTTCAACTTGGATCACCCGCTTTGGGAGATCCTGATAAGGTCCTTCAAACATTTGCCTCTACAAGTAAACTCTATTGATGGTTTTGTATTGTTCACAGTATCATTTATTTATTTTTTAGGTTCTAGTGCACATGCACTAATCTATATTTGATTTTGTTGTCCAATGATATTTTCTGTATCTATTCCATTATTTCATTTTGTTAAATTTGTTGTTATATATTTAGAATCATGCCTACAGTACTATTTATTCACTTGTTCTATTCCTATGCTCAAGTGGATTGTATGCTCTTGATTAAAAATACAAATAAATAAATAGTATTAATTTTATAATAGTGATTGTCAGTCAATGTAGTCAGACTCTATTGAGCGTCATCGTATATTTTCTTCTATTCTTCCAAGACGGTTTCTGAACGTGTGTGAACAGTAAACCTCCATAAAAAAATATTCCACCAAATTCAGTGAAGTCTACCACACTGTAAGGTCATTTAAACATTCACTTAGATTGTTTGGGGTACTTTGGTATCTCGTTTATCTGCCCAGACCACGAGGAAATAGGGTAAAGTATGCAGAGAACTTCAAAGTCAAGCAGATATGACCAGGGTTCAACACTTAACACTGCAAAGTCCATCAAAATAGTTGGGTAGGTTCTTAGTTTTCACAGTGGGACATGAAAGAATTCAAACGGAAATCTCCGATTGAGAAGCCACAGACAACAGAATTAGGAGAAGGTAACCAAGGTGTTCGAACTTCTAACTTCTGTTGCTGCATATTTGTGCCATGCATAATTTCTTGAATAATGCAGATCTCATTAAGAACTTTGCATCATTGGTTATACAACAGGTGGAGCCGTTATACGAAGAGGGGGATAGGTAGCAAGAGGTGACCACTAGCAATATTTTCAGTTCAAGAATTTCCCTTGGTGCACAATGAATGAAAAGTAGGGTTGAAGTTATAGAATTATCTCCTTATTCTATAAACCATGTTTAAGCAAATGCTCAAGTACTTCGTTGACGCAAAACACCAAGACCTGGGTGTTAGCAATATCTAATTCTATCTCCTTATAACTGTGGTTTTGTTTTTATTGACATCCAGGTCAAAAGCTCTCTGAAGGACTGAAGGTCGCCTTTTGGTTCTTTTAACTGTCGGTGTGGCTTTGTGCTTGACATGTATTGGTGAGCTGCTCCATTAGAGGTTTGATTTAAAATCGCTGGAACCCATGGGTTATGTCCACACTATACAAATCTACAGATAAGCGAATCTCTTTTACATAAAGAGAAGTTCTCACCTCCACATTTTCTTCAGCTATGGCATCTCCTGCACCAGTTTTAATAGAACTACAGCTTGCTTCATCTTCTGCTTTTCTATTGCGAAATGTCAGTGCCTGTTCCCAACGGCGTAGTGCCTCTTCAAATAGTTCCATGCCTGAAAGAAAATCATGGTAAACACAGTTTGCATCACACAAACAGAAAGCATAATTACAGGTCAACTATCATTATATTCAGATTCTTCTGTCAAAGGGCATAATGCCATACTTTGCTAACCCATGTGTCATAAACAACAGTATCAAATACTCAGTTCATTAAAATATATAATAAGCATAGAAATAAAAAATACAATGATAAAACAATAGTCTCCAACTTCCAATAAGATGGAGTGTGGCACTTAAAATCATTTTGACGCGACATACTAAGTAAAGCAGCTTACGTAGTGTGATATTAATTGTTATTCTCTGCAAATCACAGTACCTAGAAAAACTATCAAAGTTTAAAAAAAAAAATATTTTGCATTTTAAAAAGGAGGAGGAGCAATATTACAGTACATCACCAAGCAACAGACAGTAAATAAGATACTAACTTCATACAAATAGAGTAAAGTGCATAAAGTGCAAACAGATAAGGAGCCAAAATAAAAAAAAGACGTTGTGCCGCTGACCTTTCAAAGGAAACGTGGCATACAGTACTCTGATGGTGCAAAAATGGAGCAAGAAAAGTGCTAGTGCGTAACAAGTAAATGTCATATCCAGGATACATATATAAGCCAAGGTAGCAGCCTGAAAAGGTCCAGGGCCCTAAAGGTTGTACATATCTATTGTACTGTGGTCCAGGCTCTGATGGTTTCCAGACTGGAGTACGGCAACATATTATATTTGGATGTGGCAAAAGCTTTATTAAAAAGGCTGCCAACAGTCCAAAATATGGCAGCCAACCTACTTCTTCATCCACCTAGTTCCATTTCATCAGCTAGCCTGCTACACACTTTACATTGGCTACCTATCGAACCCACTTTAAGTCCTTTTGCTACATGCACAAGTGCCTTGCCAACACAGCGATACAAAAGGGGATGATGGACGGAACGTTTGAGCCAATCAAACACTCACCCCCAGTCAACTGATCTGGGTTTAATCCATCATCATTCTTTAGCTCACTCCACCACCCCAGTTCAGACATGGCCATATGCAAATCAGTCTGACCCTGTGCCTCATGGGAACAGTCCAGCCCGAACTGCCAAGCCATGTCTTCCCTGGACCGGAAACAAACATCCTAGGACCGGTTTCTGGCATTCCAGCCGTCATCAGCCAGGCTTGCTTGAATCCAGTGGCAAAGTGAGCAAGGGACCCACGTCTGGGCATACCCCCGCCAACTTAGGGCGAACAAAGCGATACAAAAGGGGATGATGGACGGAACGTTTGAGCCAATCAAACACTCACCCCCAGTCAACTGATCTGGGTTTAATCCATCATCATTCTTTAGCTCACTCCACCACCCCAGTTCAGACATGGCCATATGCAAATCAGTCTGACCCTGTGCCTCATGGGAACAGTCCAGCCCGAACTGCCAAGCCATGTCTTCCCTGGACCGGAAACAAGCATCCTAGGACCGGTTTCTGGCATTCCAGCCGTCATCAGCCAGGCTTGCTTGAATCCAGTGGCAAAGTGAGCAAGGGACCCACGTCTGGGCATACCCCCGCCAACTTAGGGCGAACAAAGCGATACAAAAGGGGATGATGGACGGAACGTTTGAGCCAATCAAACACTCACCCCCAGTCAACTGATCTGGGTTTAATCCATCATCATTCTTTAGCTCACTCCACCACCCCAGTTCAGACATGGCCATATGCAAATCAGTCTGACCCTGTGCCTCATGGGAACAGTCCAGCCCGAACTGCCAAGCCATGTCTTCCCTGGACCGGAAACAAGCATCCTAGGACCGGTTTCTGGCATTCCAGCCGTCATCAGCCAGGCTTGCTTGAATCCAGTGGCAAAGTGAGCAAGGGACCCACGTCTGGGCATACCCCCGCCAACTTAGGGCGAACAAAGCGATACAAAAGGGGATGATGGACGGAACGTTTGAGCCAATCAAACACTCACCCCCAGTCAACTGATCTGGGTTTAATCCATCATCATTCTTTAGCTCACTCCACCACCCCAGTTCAGACATGGCCATATGCAAATCAGTCTGACCCTGTGCCTCATGGGAACAGTCCAGCCCGAACTGCCAAGCCATGTCTTCCCTGGACCGGAAACAAGCATCCTAGGACCGGTTTCTGGCATTCCAGCCGTCATCAGCCAGGCTTGCTTGAATCCAGTGGCAAAGTGAGCAAGGGACCCACGTCTGGGCATACCCCCGCCAACTTAGGGCGAACAAAGCGATACAAAAGGGGATGATGGACGGAACGTTTGAGCCAATCAAACACTCACCCCCAGTCAACTGATCTGGGTTTAATCCATCATCATTCTTTAGCTCACTCCACCACCCCAGTTCAGACATGGCCATATGCAAATCAGTCTGACCCTGTGCCTCATGGGAACAGTCCAGCCCGAACTGCCAAGCCATGTCTTCCCTGGACCGGAAACAAGCATCCTAGGACCGGTTTCTGGCATTCCAGCCGTCATCAGCCAGGCTTGCTTGAATCCAGTGGCAAAGTGAGCAAGGGACCCACGTCTGGGCATACCCCCGCCAACTTAGGGCGAACAAAGCGATACAAAAGGGGATGATGGACGGAACGTTTGAGCCAATCAAACACTCACCCCCAGTCAACTGATCTGGGTTTAATCCATCATCATTCTTTAGCTCACTCCACCACCCCAGTTCAGACATGGCCATATGCAAATCAGTCTGACCCTGTGCCTCATGGGAACAGTCCAGCCCGAACTGCCAAGCCATGTCTTCCCTGGACCGGAAACAAGCATCCTAGGACCGGTTTCTGGCATTCCAGCCGTCATCAGCCAGGCTTGCTTGAATCCAGTGGCAAAGTGAGCAAGGGACCCACGTCTGGGCATACCCCCGCCAACTTAGGGCGAACAAAGCGATACAAAAGGGATGATGGACGGAACGTTTGAGCCAATCAAACACTCACCCCCAGTCAACTGATCTGGGTTTAATCCATCATCATTCTTTAGCTCACTCCACCACCCCAGTTCAGACATGGCCATATGCAAATCAGTCTGACCCTGTGCCTCATGGGAACAGTCCAGCCCGAACTGCCAAGCCATGTCTTCCCTGGACCGGAAACAAGCATCCTAGGACCGGTTTCTGGCATTCCAGCCGTCATCAGCCAGGCTTGCTTGAATCCAGTGGCAAAGTGAGCAAGGGACCCACGTCTGGGCATACCCCCGCCAACTTAGGGCGAACAAAGCGATACAAAAGGGATGATGGACGGAACGTTTGAGCCAATCAAACACTCACCCCCAGTCAACTGATCTGGGTTTAATCCATCATCATTCTTTAGCTCACTCCACCACCCCAGTTCAGACATGGCCATATGCAAATCAGTCTGACCCTGTGCCTCATGGGAACAGTCCAGCCCGAACTGCCAAGCCATGTCTTCCCTGGACCGGAAACAAGCATCCTAGGACCGGTTTCTGGCATTCCAGCCGTCATCAGCCAGGCTTGCTTGAATCCAGTGGCAAAGTGAGCAAGGGACCCACGTCTGGGCATACCCCCGCCAACTTAGGGCGAACAAAGCGATACAAAAGGGGATGATGGACGGAACGTTTGAGCCAATCAAACACTCACCCCCAGTCAACTGATCTGGGTTTAATCCATCATCATTCTTTAGCTCACTCCACCACCCCAGTTCAGACATGGCCATATGCAAATCAGTCTGACCCTGTGCCTCATGGGAACAGTCCAGCCCGAACTGCCAAGCCATGTCTTCCCTGGACCGGAAACAAGCATCCTAGGACCGGTTTCTGGCATTCCAGCCGTCATCAGCCAGGCTTGCTTGAATCCAGTGGCAAAGTGAGCAAGGGACCCACGTCTGGGCATACCCCGCCAACTTAGGGCGAACAAAGCGATACAAAAGGGGATGATGGACGGAACGTTTGAGCCAATCAAACACTCACCCCCAGTCAACTGATCTGGGTTTAATCCATCATCATTCTTTAGCTCACTCCACCACCCCAGTTCAGACATGGCCATATGCAAATCAGTCTGACCCTGTGCCTCATGGGAACAGTCCAGCCCGAACTGCCAAGCCATGTCTTCCCTGGACCGGAAACAAGCATCCTAGGACCGGTTTCTGGCATTCCAGCCGTCATCAGCCAGGCTTGCTTGAATCCAGTGGCAAAGTGAGCAAGGGACCCACGTCTGGGCATACCCCCGCCAACTTAGGGCGAACAAAGCGATACAAAAGGGGATGATGGACGGAACGTTTGAGCCAATCAAACACTCACCCCCAGTCAACTGATCTGGGTTTAATCCATCATCATTCTTTAGCTCACTCCACCACCCCAGTTCAGACATGGCCATATGCAAATCAGTCTGACCCTGTGCCTCATGGGAACAGTCCAGCCCGAACTGCCAAGCCATGTCTTCCCTGGACCGGAAACAAGCATCCTAGGACCGGTTTCTGGCATTCCAGCCGTCATCAGCCAGGGCCTGCATATTTGAGACTGTTGGTAGCTGGGTACTGTCCAAATCGTACACTTCGATCAAGCCAGCAGGACCTGGCAATTGTCTCCAGGATCAGGAAGTCTCGTCAAGGTGGCCGATTATTCGAGTTTCATGGCCCCAAGCTTTGGAACGATCTGCCAAACTCATTGAAAGCCTGCAAATCACTTACAGTCTTTCAGAAGCAGCTAAAAACTTGGCTGTTCCCATCTTCCCTCTAATTAGTAAGGGTCAGCTTGTCTTTTATGCGCTGATGAGGAGGCTAGCGCTGGGACCTTTCAGGTAGCCATGCGCTCTAGAAGTAAAAATAACATATTTACAAGGAATCTCAGTAAAAATCCAGGCCGACAATAAAAAACTGGGCCAAAGCTGGCATAATGCCTTCTACAACCCTATAGGTTTATGTAAAGGTAGCCCCTTCCAAGATTAAAAAAACAAAGAGGCATATACAAATAGCAGGGGTAGCATATGACACCATAAGTCGTAGTCATAGGGGGGCTTTCAAAAAAGGTAGAATATTACCCCCCACCACCCCCCGGGGGCCATCTCCTGTCTCCCTAGATCTAAATCACACTCTCCATCCATTTTGTAATGGGCAGCCATATCCGGTCCCCCAAATCTGCGCTTGCCGTCTTTAACACTCATACAGGTTGATTTCCATATTATTTATTGTTAGACCTCCATTTGGCAAAGGGGCTCTGGATTTAGCCAACTTGATGCAATACACATCCCTGACACTGCCATGGCAATAAAAACGATATAGGGTTCTTTTTTCACCACCCCAGTGCCCACTGTGCCAATGACCACTCCTAATAACGCCATCAGTGGAGGTATTCAAATCCATTTCCCAATGATCAACCCAATAAAAGTGCCAATCTCCCGAAGCAAGGGGTCTAGTGCCGGGCATAAAAAAACATATGCACACTTTCGGCCTGTCCTCGGCCACAGCGATGGCAGCAGTCGTTGGGTCTCCTACCCCCTCTGTATAATTTTGCTGTGGTATAATGGAGGTCGAATACAGTCTTAAAATGCCAACAGTACTTTACTACCAATGTCAAGTGATTCCTGGAGAAGTAGACCCTCAACCCAGAGTTTAGCTTCCCACTTGGTGTTTTAACGACCGGGGAGCCTCCCCCTGTGCTTCAAAAAAAGCTGCAAGCATATCTTGCCTGGGTTCATTATACAGTGCCTTATACAGCTCTAAAGGTAAATTGTCAGGACACATGGCTTTCCCTGAAGCTAGTGAATTGATTGCTTCTGCTACTTCCTCAGAAGACATTGGTGAATTCAAAACCCGGTCCTCTGCATTAAGTTCGGCCCTGTCTATTACTCGTACGATCTCATCATACTCATCTAATGGCGCGACTGCATCTTCTGAATACAGATTCTCATATAAATCTTTAAACACCATGACTATATCTCCCGGGAAGTCAAATTTGCACCCATGGGCATCCTGTATAGCCTCAATCCCTTTTTCCACCTCCCTTTGTCTAATGCAAAATGCAAGAAGGCATCCTGCATTCTCCCCATATTTGTAGCACTCCCTCTTATGAATATAACATTTTGTTGCAATTTCTCTGCTAAAATGTTAATTCTAGCTTTTAAAACTGCAATCTTTTGTTGAACCTCGGTGTCATCAAACCTTTGGAGCACTGCCCGAGTCTGGAGCTCCTCTAGTTGCGCAAGTTCTTTATACAGTCCCTGGATCTCAAGAGAATTCTGTTTTTGTTGGTGCAGGGTGTAGCTTAGGGTTTTGCTCCCAATTCCGGCCTTTAGAGTATCCCAAACTATCATGTCCTTAGCAGTGCCCCTATTAAACTCTAAAAACTCAGTTACCCATTTTCGCATATAGTGTAAGTAATATGGGTTAGAGAGGAGCCTTCTATCAAAAGTCCAACTAGCATGCGGCTTAGTTAAGCCCGCCATCCGGACTTCTACAACCAGCGGGTTATGATCTGAAAGAGCCCTAGGATACTTCTCTTAGGCAGCCTGGCACTAAGTGAAGTGGTAACCAAGATATAATCCAAACATACTAGTTTATTGTGTGGGTATGAAAATAATGTATACCCAGGATCTGGAGCTTTTAATTTATTCCAGACATCTACTAGCCCATGGCTTTTAACTAACCTTTGAAGTGAACACCATGGGTTTCATCCCATTATACAGCTGGGGTCCTGATACACCCTTTTTAAAGTCTGTATGTATATTAAAGTCCCCGCAAAGAATAAGAGGGGTTGGCCAGGTTGCCAATTCAATATTCAAATAGTGAAACACCTCAGCTTCATCAGTATTTGCTCAATTAATTGGACATAGCACTAACTTCCTCCCTCCGTGTGGCATTCTACAATAACCCACCTACCCAACTCATCAGTAGAAAGCCGAACTACTGATCAACAAGCCTTATTAGCAAAAATGGCAACCCCTCTAGATATTAGACCTTGTCTTGTGCAACCCAACAATGTCAAGCCAAGATTTGGTGGGACAAGATGGTGGCCGTGTGAAGATGGCCGAATTGTCCCTCCTTCCTTATCGGCTTATTGTGGATTTTTGCCTACGCAACGCCCCTTGTGGTTGGAGGGGATGGTCACAGGAGTGGCGGTGTTTGGTTGCTGACAGGCCTCTACTGTCAGTGTGGTGTTTGATGCGGCTCCTGGCTCGTTGCAGTGCTGGGTCGGGCTGCCAGAGTGCTGGCGTCATGGGCTCTCGACAGGACTAGTCATAGGAGACGCCTCTAGGCAACGGGACCCATTAAGCGAATGGCACCGAAAGCAGCTCGGGTTACAAAGCCCCGCACTATCAGCAACCAGAGCAGGCAGTGCAGAGAGGACCAAGCCAGGCCCACAGCACAGCGATACACCTTCTATGACGGCTCCCACAGGCAGAGACAGTACGGCAGGTACAGGTACTGGAGGCTCTACAGGGACAACAGCTTTTTTTAAATAAAAAAAATAAATAAATAAATAAATCGATCCGCACCCAGGAAATGGATGCAGCTCAGAAGGCTCAAAACGTGTCTGGAAGCTCCTTTCAGATTTGCCAAATGGATACTTCCCCCTCCTGTGCCTGTAATGGATACTCAACCACTTCAAGACACCTGCATTTTGGACAGTGGTGATACCATTATGCCTGTGAGTACTTTGGATGATCAGGGGCTGGAGCTGCGAAAAGTGGGAGAGACTCGGGCTGTGGCACAGTTAACTGAGGCGGTAGGAGCTGAGGAAGCTGGCTTAGGGGGAAAACAAGATCTAAGCTGTGAGGAAATTACACCAGTTCATTTGAATAGAAGTACATATAATGCATGGTACATGGCTGATGGCTCAGGAATAGCGATGGAGTGAGGGATGGTTAAAAGGACCCCAGAGGTGATATCAAGAGGTGGCATGGGCCCTGATGTTGGTGGGCTAAACTCACAGGCTAAGCATAGCAAGGGAATAGTACAGACCAAGGCTCTATTTCTGCACAGGGCAGAACATGGTCAGGCCAGTTTATCTTTTGATGCAGGAGAGCACTAGATTTCTCCCTCGGATCAGTCAGACTGGTCAGAGGAGGACGCAGGGTCCTCAGGAGATGACCACAGAAGGAGGTCTCAGGGCAGTGCCTCAAGTGCTGTGAGCAGTGTTAATGGAAGTTGACAAGATGCCAATATCTGATATACCTGGGGACAAGGCCTCTCTGACGGTAAAGAAAAGGATACCCCGGCATAAGGTTAATGTTACTGCCAACACAGGCGATGGTCTGAAATGGGATTACTCCAGTATGTCCTGCTTTTGAGGAAATATGGAGGGTGAAAAAAAGGCTGGGTGGGCGAGTCACCCGGTTTGGGCCACACTGGAAGCAATTTACCAAGGCATTATGGCTCACCATGAGGAAACTCGTGCAGACAGCCATATGGTCCAAGCCGCCAATAGGACGTTGCAGTGCTCTATCCACAGGGTGCCAAATCCTGTGCTGAATTCTCTCAAAGAGTGGCTTATGTTGAGCACAGAGTAGCACTGGCGAGCGAGGTGGGAAGCCAAAAAAAGAAGACAGAGGTACTGGAATTGCATATGATTGACACCCATTGGAAGCTAGAAGAGGTCGAGAACAAGCTCAGGCGCAACAATCTTCAGATGCTTGGTGTTGAGGCTCAGACATCTGAAAGTACATAGTAGGCTTGTTTAATAATGCGTTCCTGGAACTGGCTAACTGGACCTGGGATCTGAAAATCCAAAGAGCCCATAGATTGCCATTTAAACAGCAACCTCACATACACAGGATGGTGGTAAGCATAGGGTGATCCTGGTGTTCTTTGGAAACGTTTTGCTTAGACAGGCAGTTTTTGAACTTGCACGACCAGACCAGAAACAGACATGTGACGGATGCGCCTTCTTTGTTAGGCCTGATTTCAGCCATGCTACCTTGGAGAGGCGGTGGCATCTGAGACAAATGAAACAGACCTTCCAGGATAAAGGGGCTCAAGTATTTTTGATGAACCCAGCCAAAGTGAAGGTCACTATTAAGGATAAGGCCCATTTTTTTACCTCGGAAATCACAGCAAAGGTCTTCCTCAAGAGCCTAAATTCGGCCTGTTTTGGGAGATTATAAATGATGATTTTTCTTACTTTACAGGTGGATTGGCCTGGTATCTATAAGATTTGTTAATTGCTTTGTAATGTTTGACTGCTGAATGGTTGGTGTACTGTGGCTGAGTAATGATCAATAGTTCCTTTCAGATATGAATCGCTGATTAACACATTTTGAGGAGGTGTGGTGAGGCAGGTGCTAACCAAAGAGTTTTTGAGTACTCTCTAAGAGAGTTGGCATAGGTAGGAGGGTGCCTTACCATCTACGGGCCTGGCCGGTCCAATTGCCCTAAGTAAGGGGTAGAGGGAGGAGGCTGTGGGGTATGGTGGAGGGACGGGCACTGGATGCTTGTGCAACAGGCAAGGGTTGCACTTCTAGTTCGCAGCCAAAAGGTACTGGAGTTGACTCTTTTTTCGGTTTTGGGATATGGTGGCTCGAGTACTTGAGTGGCATACTGGAAGTTGAATGTTCAGCTGAGCTTAACTCAAAAGGTCTGACCAAAGTGGGCTGGAATATTGGATAGCAAACTCCATATTTGTATGTTTAATGTGTGTGGCCTGAATGATAAGGCCAAGAGGGGCAGGGTGGCGCTTGGCTTGAGGTTGATTAAATCGGATATGGTGTGTCTGCGGGAGCTCACTTACCTTGGGGCAAGAGAGGACTTTTTTCTGATCTTGGCTTGACATTGTTGGGTTATAAAAGACGACTATTAAATGTTGATGTCTGTTTTTTATCAATCTGGTGTCACCGAGTTTACTCCAGGCTCATTCTTCACTTGGACTGTTAAAGTCAATATTTTGAATTTGTATTTGTTTGTGTTACACTGTAATTTGTGCAAGACTTATATGTTAGACACTTGCAGATCGATAGTATACAAATTAGGGTGTAACTGTAGTTTTACTGTTATTGTGATATTTGAAGGGGAGAACTTACTTCATATGATTTGTTCGTGGAAAGCTCTAAGATGATGAAGATGGAAGTAGAAGGCTCTTTGTCCCTCTTTGGTTTTTATAACTATATAATGGGGATAAGATGGCACCAGTCACGGACGCCATTTCCATGAGGTGCACTCGTATGTTGCTTGAGTATATCGACACCACGTATACGTGGTGTTCCCGAGAGAAGTTACAAGGTAAACTGAAAGGACTACAGTGAGTACGGGTGTGGGGGTGTAGTCTAACATATTGATACACTGATTGTGGTACTGTTTATCTTCGATACGTGCTAATGGAACTATAATTGTTTACAGCTGGCTGCTGACAGCACCAGGGCAGGTTTGACTTACCCTTAGATTCGATACATAATAATAGTATTGAAACGAGGTAATGATCACTGCACATAGAGTAGTGGAGTGGTGATGAGCGATCTCCCAGAGTGTTTTTAAAAATTAATAATTTTCCACAAAATATAGCATTGAGTAATATACATATTTTCATGTACGCCGATGATGAAGTAATTTTAGATCTCACACCAATAGGCCTAGAAAGAAATTTAAACACACTGAATTGCTATACAAAAGAAAATATCCTCGTCCTAAACATTTCTAAAACAAAAGTCATACCTTTTAGAGGGAGAAAGCAATACTTTCACTTTAATTGGACATTAGACGGAAAATCCTTGGAGGTCGTTAAAGAATACAAAATTCCTCCCATTTTCAGTATATTGGTCTCAAGGCAGACGCCCAGGTTGGGGCGCTACAGAGGTTTTGCTCTTCCTCTGGGAATAGACATTTTTACTCTTTGCTTGAGGTTTTTCGTACGAAAATACCACCTATTTTATCATACGCCATAGAATATATCTTGATTAAGACCTGGCACCCATTAAAAGTAAGAAAAGGGAACTTATTACGCGAATTGCTAAAAGTTAATCCAGCTGTCCCTGTCCAAGCAATACGCTTGGAGTTATCCTTAGTTAGCACTTATGCAAGAGTCATCTCTAATATTATCAGATGGGCTTATAATATTTTACATGCTGATCCAGGTTATTTAAGGTATATTTTAAAATTAGAGACATTTAGAAAGGAGTCCTCGCAACATACTTTTAACAAAAATCTTACTATCACACTAAACCTGTCCTGTTGCTCGATAGCACTTTTGAAATCTTGGACTTCAGTACATCTGAAGCTCTTCTTAAAGAACTTGACCCCAAGAATAAGTTACGACCTGGATGTAGAACACAGTTCTCAATTAAAATATTTTGCACACTTAGTAGACACTTTAGAATATAAAATTACGCAACAATATATAAGCTTCTCATTAGAGCATAGGGTTCGGCGCACCATAATCTTATTGCGGTTGAGTATTCTTCTGTTAAAGTCTTATACTTCTGGAATAATGGAATAATTGCGAAAGTACTCCCGGGATCTGTGATTTATGTAATGGAGGAGTGCAAGATTTATTACATGTATTGCTAGTCTGTCCAAATTCGACCTTGGTAGCGGCTCGGCGCCGGTATATAAAATCCATTTGTTTCAGATATAATATCTTCTCTGCACAAAGTTTGATCAAGTTTTGTAAATCGCCATCTGATGAATTTGTTTGTTACAATCTGTATAAATTTTTAAAGAGCTTTTAAAAGTTGTTTTAATGATGAAATATCACAATTTTACTATGTATTGGTTGACCTCAGTCGCGGTCTAAATCAAATTAAATAAATCTAGTGGAGTGGTGTAATATGGAGGTTGGTTTAGTTACAATAGTTTTTTTCATTGGTTCACAGCAGGATGTTCATAGTTTTTAAGGTACATGTGCACAGTTTTGCACTGGGAATTGGGGTCTAATATAAACGCTTTGCACTGTATACAGATGGAGAAGCAATGGGCATGTGACACAATGGGGTTGGCATGTGCCTGTAAGATCTTGTAATGTGACTATTTACAAAATCGGTTCATTTGAAGTGTCATCATTTTGTTGGTGGTCTTTGTGTATATTATACTTGGTGGATAAAGCTGTACACTAATTTTGGATTGTGTAGAGACTATCTGAAATGGACATTATTGAGTATTTGAAATCCTATACTGTTGTTGTCTGGGTTTCCACAAAGTATTGGATTGGATCTAATGTGGCGAATGTGTCTTTCATTATCACAAGGTGGCAGCTTTTTCTAAATAATTCTATATTTATTTGGTTTTTGTAAAACGGAGTTCTTATTTCTGTTTTAGCCCTGAGGAAGTAATGGGGCAAGATGCCTGGGTGACGAAACATGTTGGCAGTGGGCAGCAAAGCAATAAAGACTAGATGCGTGACATTATCGGAACTAAGGATTTTGATTTTCATTTGGACTTTAAACAATAAAGTGTGCTTTAGGACTGCTGTTGCTTCTCGCCAAAACATAGGCACTGGGAAAACTCATCTGATCTGTGTTTTGAAGAGGGTTAGAGATGCAATGACACTAGTTTGTAAGTTACATATATTCACTTACACTGGGTCCTCTTCTCAAAGCCTGCTAGAATCTTAATGTAATCAAAATTATTCAACTTAATTTCTTGGTGCCACCAAGAATTACCACCAATGAACCAGGGAATGCATGATGCTAGGATGGATCCATTCATGCCATGCATTCCCACAGAATGTCAAATTATCACCAAAATCCAGCAGCCAGCATCATGACAGGTGTGATTGCCCTGAATGACTACAATATGTCAGGGATTACCACCATTGTGCTATGGATGCATACTATATGGCAAGAATTATCACCATAACTGGAGAACCACCATTGTGCCTTAGCTTTCGACACTAGAGAAAGACATATCAAAAAATAGAAAATTGTCCTCTTTCCATTACTTTACATAAGCTGGCAATTGACTAGTCATACTATATGCTCCTACAACATACAAGGTGAGCCCACTGAGCCTAAAATTAACAGAGCTGGAAACTTTCCATTGGCTGCAAGTTGTTCAAGTTTCCAACCCTAATTTCCCTTGGATTCGAGTTAGGATATTATTGTGCTAAAGTCCATGTCAAATTGCTGCATTTTTGGAGCTTCTATTTTTCTCAATGGTGAGCTATCTGAATGATATAAATCATGTGTTCATAAGTGCATTGTGTGAGAAGTTGGCCTGGTATATGCTGTCCACTAATTATAGTGGGCACCTTGCACCAGTCCAAACAACCCCGTATTGGAGATAGGTTAAAGACAACCTTTATTGAAAGCTATCCTAGTGGTAGCTATGGAGAGCAGCCTTCAGGCTAAGTCTTGAAGGAATGTAAAGCAGCTTGTTTTACCAGTCTATAATCTCTTGAGTGATCAAATGAAAGAGCACCACACCAGGTATATATTCAAAATATATGTATTTATTGCTAAACACACCCCTCTAGTCTCTTTATGAGGCTAGAGTTCGAAGTACACAAGTTATAAGTTATTTAAACACAGTAATAGCACAAATACACGTTTGGGCCCTAGGGCGTACCAAACCATATACCAATAAAGTGGTATAATAACCACGACTGAACTAGACACTAGGCCTAGAGCCTCTAGAAGTGCTTGGACCACAAGGAACCACCCAAGGTAGTGACACAGGGGACCCACGGGGACGCGTGCAGTGTAAATACACAACCGCGATACGCCGTTAACTTCTATGGAGAAAGTCGCGATCAGGAAATTAAAGAAAAGGGACACTTAAAGGAGGACTTGGAGCAAACCCTTTGAGAACTAGGTCGTTCTAGAGTCTCTCCCCACGGGAGCACGGGAGCACCGGAGTACTCGTGTTACCTCACCCAGGGAAGCCGGGTGCATAGGTGCCTTTCGGGGTCGGGTTTCGTCGTCTATTTGAATGGCGATCTGCTGCAAAGTGCTGCTGGCGACCAAGTGGAAAGTGTCCGGGTGGATCCAAGAGTGGATCGGAGATCTGAAGAACCTGAAAGCAGAGGGGACAGAGTCTGGGTCACTAGCCAGTGACCAGGAAGGCGATGAGCGGATGCCCACCGATGTCGAGTGCTTCAGGTAGGTTGACGGTCGTCTTGACTCTTCAGCCACGAGGTCCAGGAGGCGTTGTCGGCGACCAGGAGCAGGATTCGGGCTGGTACACGATGTCTGTCGAGTGCTGAGGCGTCGGCGACCGGATTGGACCCAACAAGCCTTGGCAACGGCAAGTCTCGATGAAAGTGAAGAATGACGATGATGCAGACCAGCAAGGTCTGAGGAACTCACCCAGCAAGGGTAAGTGAGGGCAAGCCTGGAGCAACCAGGGAGCCCAAGAAGAAAAGGATTGGCCTTCGTGAAGGGCTACTAGCCAACGGGCTAGCGACCGCGAAGGAGCCTCGAGACGTCGCACGTGGAGCTGGCTCACAGGACACTCGTGGAGTGGAGGCCAGTGATCTTCGGTGCAGTTGGTGCTGGAGGCTAGGGCTACTCGGAGCCCAAAGCACGACTCGTGGGAGACCCAGAAGAGGATGCACTAGCAAATGCGTGCAGTGTCCAGGGGTCACGGTTCCACGTTACCCACGACAGCTACGGGCCTCAGCTTTGCTGGGGACTCAGGGCAGCCTCGGGAAGTCTGGAAATCCACCTCTGGTGATGCAAAGACTTCGGCGTCCGACGGGAGCTTAGGCGATGCAGACCGGACAATTGCTTCTTTGGTGCCTGCCAAGCAGGGAGTCACTCCTTGACCCCAAGGGAGATTCTTCTGTCCTCTAGTCTTGAGTAGAGCGTCGAAGGTCCAGGATTCTGTTTCAGAGTTTCGTCCAGGGATAATCTAAAGTCCTAAGGACTGGGTTCCTATACTTATACCAAGTTTAGGGGTTGGATTACTCTGTGGCCCCACCTATGGGTGGGTCAGGGCAGAGGGGTGGCTACACCCCTTTCCCTTTGTCCAGTTCGCGCCAAAGCAGGGGCTGCAAGCCCCTGATCCGGTTTGAACTGGGGTATGCACAGGGACACCAAATGTGCCCCCAGTGCAGGACTTCAAAGCACCCGAAAGTGCTCCCGCCCAGCCCCAATACACATTATCCTGTCTGGGGAGGTGGTCACACCTCCCTGGGACAGGAAACCTATTGTCCAGGCCTCCCTGCCGGAGTTTCGTCCAGCAGCAGGAGGCCAGACTCGTGTCTGTGGCAGCAGCATCCATTTTGTGATGCCAGGGCTTTAGAAAGAAGTTACCGGCCAGGCCAGGGTTAACATGTCTCTCCTCTAGAAGGGTGGAATGCTACCCCCGCCGCCAGAATTGGCGGGGGGTAGTATTCCAAGATGTTTGACACCAAACACGACATGTTTAGGTGCAGCCATTCCAAAGTTAGCATTTAACGCGAGGTTATAATGCGCTTAAGAGTATATGGTCAGGCTGCACTACAAACAGCATCAGAGAAGGGTCTCCGAACGCTGCAGAGGGGCCCTGCTCATGCAGGGGCACCCTCTCACATAGGAACCAGGCACTCTGCCTTCAGGATTGATAAGGCCTGCCATAGGAGTGACTTATAGGTTTATATGTGTGTATGTATTTAGTGATATAGGTAACCTATATCACAGTAAGGGGTGCATGCACCACCTTACCCAGGCTGCGGTAGCAGACCTGTGGTGTCAGTTTGGATGGCCTTCCAGGGGTGGCACAATACATGCTGCAGCCCCTGGTAGGCCTCTGAGGTACCTATGCCTTTGGTACATAGTATACCATATACTAGGGACTTATAAGGGCACTCCAGATTCCAATCAGAGATGTGCCTAAGGCACATGGAAACCTTTTACAGAGAAAGCAGATAGACTGGGGCCCTGAATAGCAGGATCCCAGTCCAACTAAGTCATAAACCAGCAAAACACCATAAAAAAAGTGTGGGCAACCATATAGTCAGATTCCACCTTCCTACACATTGTATTTGTTTTTTCCAATGATGCCTATGAAGTTGATAAATTACATGTAATATCCACCATGTTGACTCAGTTGGCCAAAATAAACCTTTTAGGAATGCTTATGTCAATTAAGTAAATATATTTTTGACCTTTTGCAGTTACCCCAAAGTATATTTTTACATTGCTTATTTTATTACTAGTAAGCAATGGAAGATTTAATAAATATGAAGGTAGCAATCAGCAAGGATTTTTTTCACATAAGCTTGTTCATGCAAGTTACACACAAACATGGAAAGAGGCATAGGACACTAGGGAAGCCAGAATACTGTAACTCCAATACCCAGAGACCCGGGCATAGCTATCAATAGAGGAGACTTGCACTGGCACTGGGGTCCGGTGTTTCAAGGGGCCCTCAACACCCAGTTGTGTATGTTTTCCAATACTTAACCGGGGTAGTGGGCCCATTTTCCTTACTTGCTATAGGGCACATACAACCACTCCTACGCTACTACCCAGAGACCAATGGAAAAGAGCTGGGCCAGTCTGACACACTATGTTGACAACAGGAACTCAACTAAGAGTGCCAATATCAGACAGGAAAGGTGGTGAGCCCAGGAGAGAGACTGAGACAGAAGCATGACGAGCTGTAGGAAGCGGGTGTTAAGGAAAGACCATTACATTTCTTCAGGGTTTGGACAAAGAAAGGGCCGAAGCCCATTCCCTCTAGTTACCAGGGAGCCTCAGCAAAGATCTTGCTGAATGGTATGCTGACCCAAAGTTTTGATATCCAGGGGGGGACTAGGCAAGGGTGCCCCTTATCCCCCTTGTTATTTAACATCTACATAGAGCCGTTGGCGCAAGCCATTAGACTAGATGACTTAATCCATCCTTTTAGATCGCAAACTTATCACTGTAAGATAGTATTATATGCCGATGATATTATCATCTATACTAGCGACCTAGAGGCATCTATTCCACGGCTCGAAGACCTTTTGGAGGAATTTGGCTCAATTTCTGGTTACCTAGCTAATTCCTCCAAAACGGAAGTAATGTGCTGGAATATTAATCATTGGGGAGGCCCTATTAGTAATGAATTCAAGTATTTGGGCATCAAAATTGTAAAAGATCTAGACAAAATCCCTATGATCAACTTGGAAAAAATCACTAAGGAGATCGATCATCTCTTCGCCAGATGGAGGAACCTTCCCTTGACGATCTATGGGAGGGTCAACCTGGTGAAGATGGTCGTTCTCCCTAAGGTGACCTACCTGTTTAATGCAGTTCCCCTGGCTTTCCCTAGTAAGAGTATCAGCAAGATCCAGGGTAAAATAGGGAGTTTCATCTGGGGCGATATAGGCGCCAGGATGTCCTGGAAGAAGCTGAGGAGGAGGCTAAACAAAGGAGGGCTGGCACTCCCGGACATTAGATGGTATTTAATTGCCTTTCAATTCAAGGTATTAGGATGTTGCTCTCAAATCCAGATGAGACATCGTGGGGTAGACTTCTGGGTGAGATGGCCATGGTTGAGGGGGGGAGTGGAGGAGGAGGGTTTCTATACAAGTTTGGGGCCCCGAGATACTTTAAACGTGTGCGTCTTAAGGCCGCCCTGGAAACATGGTATAAAGTTAGATGCAGATGGGGGCTGGGATACTTCTCTGATTTTGCCCCTATATGGGACTCTACCGGGACTCCACTTTGTTTTAAGGATAGCCTGGCGATGTCAATCAAGAGAGAGGGCGTGGCTGTCTGGTCCGATCTAATGGATGTAGTAGGAATCCTCCCATGGGAGGTATTAAGAGCGAAGATAGGTCCTGCCTTCTCCAAATTTAAGTATTTACAGCTTAGATCATGGTACGAGGCAGAAGGTAGAGAAATCAGGGGGGATTGGGAATTGGAGAGGATACTGCAAAGTGTTCAACCAAAAAAGAAAGAGATATCCATGTGGTACATGAGGCTCCTTGATGCAGAAGACTTGGACCTCTTACCTCAATCATCGGTCTGGAACCAATCTCCCCTTGAGTCCAATGCTGAAGTTCTTTTTGAGTCTTCTTTAAAATTGCTCTACAGATATATTAAACCAGCTAGCTTAAAAAAGAATAATTTTTTGGTTGTAAATCGACTATATTACACCCCGGCCAGGATAGCTAAGTTTGCCCCGTTACCTCCCCCGAAATGTCCCAGGTGTAGACTACCTATTGCGGACGATATTCACATCTTCTTTGAGTGTCCGGAGCTAAGACCTTACTGGAAGGAGGTGGGAGACTCCCTGTCAGGTATCTTTGAAACTAACATAGAGGTTAATCACTCGTTGGTGTTCTTTGGGGGCAACGATGTATCTAATTCTGTTTTACCACAGTTTCATAGGGGCCTGTTGTAATATCTGATTTTGCTAGTGCGGAGAGAGCTTTGTATAAAGTGGAAAGACCCCACCCCCCCAAATAGGGAGGATTGGCTTAAAGCCTCTTTTGCCATGGCACGATTGGAGCAAGAGGGGAACGGGGAAACATTGACCAATATTTGGCAGCCTCTATTGAGATGGGGCAGGGAGCTGAGGTTAGTTTTTCCTCCTTGAGAGTACCTGATATTGTGCCATCCCTATACCTCCTCCCTCCCCCCCCCCGGGTCCTATGATTACACCAAGCCTCTACTACCCGGGGCCGGTCGGGTTGACCTAGGCTAGTGCAGTGAGCCGTGGGGCGCCCAGATGGAAGATGTCGGCTTTTCAAACCTGCAGAAGCCTATTGGTGAGATGAGGATAAAAAATAAAAAAAGGAAAGACCATTACAAATGTCGATTCACTAGGAATACTTCAAGGGCAAGAGAGAAGGGAACAGCAGACGTCCAAATGACAATGACAGAGCCTAAAGCAACAGGAGGAGGAACCAGTCCATTATATTTGATGGGTGAACCCAAAAGCAATTACTCCAGTCAAGAACCAAATAGTGTGCATAGCTTGGTTTTGAAGTAGAGGTCCCTGCAAAGCAAAGATAATAAAGGGTTCAGAAGGGTATATAGGGGAAGATGGGCAGACAGAAGGTGCTGATGATAACCAATGTGATCATGTCCCCTGCCTTGTGCTTTTGAGGCACATAATAAGGCCAACCTAGGCCATAGGTAACAGTAGAAATAGATGAAGGATGGTCATGAGGGAAAATATAAGAGGTCAGAGAATAAGAAAGCTTGATGGTAACCAGTGCACTCGTGTCTACTTCTGTCTAGCTTGAAGAGGAAAGGTTGTAATGTGCTGCTGGAGTGGACACACTTAAATCCTTTAAAGGCAACCACTAAACACATTAGAGAGACAATTTGAGGGAATTTATGCCCTAACTCCTCTGGAATAGCCACAAACTAAGCCAGAGCACCCAGACATCCACACCCTCTGGTTTATACTTTGCAGATGGTGCATATGGCCCTACTGTAGCAAAAGTAATGAGTAGGTTGGTGGGTGCCCTTCGTGATCACAGTACTAAAATGTAGGTTACTTAACTCAATAGATGCAGAATTATATACTGGCTCTATGCTCAATAAACTTACATCTCATCTGGTTTCTTTGAAGGCTGCCGAGTGTCTAGGAGGATCAGAGCCTCAGTCTCTCATGGGTCGAATAGAGCTTGGATGTCCTCGGTAGCTGCATTGAGGGCCATCTCTGTACTGTGGTTGCTGTGGAATCCGGATTGGGAGGAGTCAAGTTGGAGGTTTAGGTCCAGATGTGAGGAGTTGGTTGATGTCTTTTTCTAATACTTTGGCCAGGAGCAGGGTGATCGGTCGGTAGTTGTTGAGTTTGCTGACATCTGTAGATGGTTTCTTTAGTAGGGCGTTGACTTCTGCATGTTTCCAGTCCTCGGGGAAGGTGGTTGTGGCAATTGAGGTGTTGAACAAGGTGGTGAGTACTTGGCTGATTCTGGCTTCGTCTAGGTTAAGATGTGGTGAGGGCAAGGGTCGGTTGGGGCCCCTGAGTGGGCCAAGTTCATGATGGAGGCGGTGTCCTGTGGGGCAAGTTACCTCCATTTGGTTAGTCAGATGTCTGTAGTGGTAGTGGGGTCGTTATGTTGCTGGAAGAAGTCAGTGGCCTTGGACTGTGGTTTGAGGTTTCTGCAGATGTTGGCAATCTTGTCATGGAAAAAGTTTGCAAGGTTATCACAGATTTACTGTGAAGGGGTAATGTTGTTTGTTGCAGGTGAGGGGTTGGAGAATTCTTTGACTATGTTGAAGAGTTATTTGCTGTTATTTGAGCTTGATTCAATGTGTGAGGCTAATGCCTTTTTCTTCAATTCTTTCAAATGTATGTGGCAGAGGTTGAGGGTTGTTTTAAAGGCGGTCTTGTCGGTTGTGTCCTTGCTGGTGCACCTTCTCCTTTCCAGTTGGTTACCGTGTCATTTAGCGGTTCTGAGGTCTTCAGTGTACCAGCTAGCCTGATGGTGGACTTTCTGTGGGTGTTGTTACCGATGGGAGCGACACTGTCAGGGCAGTTGGTGATCCAATATTTGAGGTTTCTGATGTTCTGGTCTAGGTTCTTGGAGGAGATGGGGTGTGTGGTGTTGAAGGCATTGATCCATGTGTCAGTTTAGACTTTGCTCCAGCTGCAGTGGGGGGCGTTGGGAAGACGGGACAGAGGTCCATGAGCTGGTGATGTTGAAGTGGATGATGGAGTGGTCGGTCCAAGTCAGTTCCGTGGAGTGGCTGTACCCGATGCGGTCGCTGGAGGTGAAGATGGGGTCTAGCTTATGGCCTGTGGTGTGTGGGGGCCATGTAAGAGTTGGGTGAGTTCAATATTATTCATGCTGTTGAGGAGGTTGCTAGTGTTGATGTCATTGTGGTCGTCAAGATGGAAGTTGAGGTTGCCGAGGAAAATGGTGTGGTTGGAGTTTATGGCGAGGGTGGTAATGAAGTCGGCAATGAAGTTGCAGAAGGCTGGACATGGTCCTGGAGGACAGTAGGCAAGAGTACCCCTGATGGTGGTTTTGTGGTCAGTTTGGAGTACAAGTTGAGGTGTTCCACGGCTGGGGTGATGTAGTCATTTGTGGTGGTGCATTTGATGGATTCCTTGTGTATGATGGCGATACCTCAGCCAGGCTTCTTAATGAGGTCGCAGCTGGTTATCTTGTATACTTCAGATATTGGGGGGGTGATGTCAGGCGTTGAAGTGGGGATGAGCCGGGTCGTGGTGAGGACGACGTCAGGTGTGAGGGTGGAGATGAGGTCCATAATCTCAGTGGTGTGTTTGCATAGTGAGCATGTGTTGCAAAAGGTGCATGCAAGTTACTGTTTTTGTTCAGGTGGTGCCTGTGGTGTGTTCGGGGTGGGGCTTGTGTGTGCGCTGTGGGAGGTGAATTGGCAGTGAGTGCAGGCGAAAGGTCCTGCTGTGGAGCAGTTGCGGTGTCCAGGGTCGAGGGTGTAGAGCGATGGGGGATGGGAGGGCCAGGGATCGTGGAGCTGGGCATGGTCCAGGCGTGGATGGGTGGAGACAGGCTTGTCTTTGGTGCACCAGCAATGTGCCCGCTGTAGGAGTCTGCTGCGCGCCTGCATTAAGTAGGTCCTGAGGTTGACGGGGCTTCATTTGGCGGGAAGAATGGTGCGAAGGAAAACCCAGGCCGGAAAACCCAGGTGGCACTGAATCAGGCTGGAACAAGCACGTAGTACAACATGCTTTCAAAAACCTGTGTGCAGAGACCTCTAACTCTCTATCCGCAGTTCTTCACCAACATGGTAGCGACCTCCACACACATACATATGTGAAGTAGGTGCAGAAAACAATGTACATTTAAACACATAACTTTTCATTAAATATATTAAATAATAATTAAAAACAATATTTTTTTGTTTCATGTAAGTAGAGCTCCGAGAACAGGGCTCTTGGCGCCCTGCTTACACATGCAAGATACTTAACTTTGGTTATGTTCTTTCTGGTGGATAACTTGTTCTTCTGATGGATACTTCTAACCATAGATTCATCACTGCAGAACAGATACCAAAGTAGTGCCTCCGCAAGTGGAAGTTATGTGGAGTGAACCCAGACCAAATTGTCTTGCAAGACCAAGCAAGCGAAATGCCCTTTCAGTCGGACCTGGTTGTCAAGGCAGTAGTGGTTCGTGAACATGTGCACTGATACCCATGCCACTGCCTGGCAGATGTCAAGAACAGGTTCTCTGCATGCCACGCAGTGGTGGCAGCCTTAGTATAGGTGGAATGGACTCTCAGACATTCTGCAGACTGCTTCTTGGCTAATGAGTAGTGCATCTTATTATAGAGAGCTATCCACCTCGACAGGTACTCTTCTGCATGGTCTTCTGTTCCCTTGTTCACTCATGCAATGAGCTGATGTAATCACACTGAGGAAAATGGTCCTTAAAGTCATTAGATACAGTGAGAAGCTATGCATTAGCTTTAAGGGCATACACATGAGAAGCGTCACGACCAAGTTAAGGTTCCACTGGGTTAGCATTAATGGTTTGGAAGGAAATGTGTCAAACTTTTAATAAGCTTCATCCCAAGAGGTTATTTAAACAAGGATAGTTGCTCCAGCAAATGCAGAAAGGCTGAAAGGGCTGACAAATAACAATAAGCTTTAAAAGGGCCCATTCAAGACCCTGCTGGCCCAAAGATAAAACAAACAAAAGCATGTCTGTCTGCTTTGCTTTTAAAGGGCATACGCCAATTGAGGCTACAAATTTGTCCCAGTGCCTCACATACATGGATTTCACTTAAGGGCGCCTTGCAGAGAAGATGGCATCCACCACTTTAGGTGGGAGATCAAACAGTCAGTTACCACCACTTAATCTCTACACATGGGGGCGTAGATTGCACAAATTCAAGTGAAGAACCTTGCCATGTTGCTGAGACAGTAAGTCCTTGCAAAGTGACAGTCTGACTGGTGGACAAATGCTAATACTCAGAAGGTCCCTGTACCACGTTGTCCTGGCCCAATCCAGAGCAACTAGGATGACTTGGCCCGATCGTACCTGATCTTTTTCAGAACTCTGTGCAGGAGAGACAGGAATGGATATGCGTACCGGATTCCTGTGTTCCATTCCAGCCAGAATACATCTCATAACAAATATTCTTGCGAAAACTCCAACATGCAAAACTTTCAACACTGCATGTTCTCAACAGTGGTGAAAAGATCTAGCCAGGGTTCTTTCCACTGTTGAGACACCCTGAGCCACCCCAGGCTGAAGACACCACCTGTGATCTGCCAGACACTGACTGTTGAGTTAGTCCACTCTGGCATTTAGGGACCTTGCTAGATGGTTTGAGATCAGAAAAATGCCCTGGCACGCCAACCACTCCAGAGGCGATGAGCCTCCTAATACAGAACCCCAGACGCCACTCCACCGTGCATATTGCAGTACCACATAGCAGTGGTGTTGTTCATGAGAACCTGCACTAGCTTCTTCCCGATGGGTGGCAGGAAGGCCTTTAAGGCTAGACGACTGGCGCACAACTCCAGCAGATTAATGTGGAGCCAACCCTCTGCCGTAGACCAGAGTACCTAATCTCTACGTTCCAGCAAATGGCCTTCCCAGCCCAGCAGGGACGTGTTTCTTACTATCGTCAGCTCTGGGTGGGGAAGGGGGTGGGGCCTGCCACTGGACCAAATGCATTCAAGCAGCCAACACTGCAAACCTTGAGCAATCTCTTCCGAGACCTGAATGTTATCTGCCAGACTGACGATGCTGGGCCCATTGAACTTCAAATTCCATGGCACAGCATCCATGTGAGGCAGACAAGGAGGATGCAGGAGGCTAAGACACCAAGAAGCATCAGAGCTGCTCTCACTGTGATCCATGATCACACCTGAAACATCAGGATTGTAGCCTGAATGTCCTGGAAATGTTACCCAGAGGAAAAGCCCTGACCTCGTCTGCATCCAGGATTGCTCCAATGAATAGAAGCCTTTGCAAAGGAGTCTGGTGGCACTTTGGCTTCTTGATAGTGAGTCCCTACAATGAGAAGAGGTTCAATGTGATGCGTAGGTGATCCACGATTGACTGTTGCAAGCCGGCCTTCAACAGCCAGTCATCTAGGTACGGGAATACTGATATCCATGACCTCTGAAAATGGACTGCAACCACCACCATAAGTTTTGTGAACACCTGAGGGGCACCAGTGAGGCTAAAAGGGAGCACAGCAAATTGAAAATGCTCATGGCCTACCTTGAATCACAGACGTCTGTGGGACTGCAGGATGGGTATATGAAAATACGTGCCCTGCAGGTCAAAGAACACTGTAGAGATGCCCAGGTCCAGAGCAGACAGGATCTGGGCCAGCATAAGCATTTTTAATTTGTCTTGCTCAGGAAGGCATTCAGAGGCCAGAGGTCCAAAATAGGCCTGAGACCCTTGTTCAACTTCAGATCAAGGAAACAGCAAGTGTAACAACTTCCTCCTCTTTCCGAGCTCGGAACACTCCGCATGACACCTTTGGAGAGCAACGGCTCCATCGTATGTAACAGAATGGACAGATGCTCAATGGAAAGCCGTTCTGGTGTGGACTGAATTGTGGGTGGGCAGAAAGAAAAGGTAAGGCATAGCCATTTTGAACTACTTGTAAGACCCATCTGTCTGATGCAATAGATCAACCTGGGAGGAAATGTCAAATCCTGCTCTCACTACCACCCCATTCCACTCCCTAGCTGGGCATGCCCCACTAAGGGCAAACTAAAGTGGTTTAGTTGTCGTAGCAGGAGAAGAGGAGTTGGAGACTGATGGTCCTTCTGGCCCACACGCTGTTTGCCAGATGCGCTCCATGGCCTCAAAAGGACTGTGGTGTGTGCTGCACTGGTTAGGATGGCTGTCTCCATCTATATGCCAGCCCTCTGGAATAACTTCTAAAGTTTCTGAACTGATGTGTAAACTGTTTAGAAGGGGTCAACAGACCCAAAGACCATGCCTTAGCTTTACTGTCCTTCAATCGCTCTAACGCAGAGTCTGCCTTTTCATCAAAATGGCAAGATCCCTTAAAAGGTATATCCACAAGGTAGGTCCGTACACTGCCAGAGAACCCTGGGGAACACATCCACATGTGCTCACAAGATACAACACTAGTAACTACTACCCTTCCCAGGCAATTCGTAACATTCAGACCTGTGTGGATCACATATTTAGCCACATCCTGTCCATTATGAAAGATCTGAGCCCAAGATCCTCCGGGGCTGCTGGAAAGGTCTTGCTGTCCATGTCCCATAGGGCATGTATGTAACAACCCAACAAACAAAAAAGCATTTACCGATCGTAATGCCAGACTGGCAGAAGAAAACATGCGCTTTACAAAAGCCTCAATCCTCTTGTATTATGTGTGTGGAGGAGTGGTGGAAAATGAGTTAGGATTCACCTTACTGTGGGAGTCCTGCAGGATAGGGCTCTCTGGGATAGGGTGCTTGGTGAGAAAATCTAGGTCACCAGGCATTGGTATGTGACATCTAGCCACCTGCCTATTCACAGTCAGACTAGAACAAGGCTACAATCAAGTAGCCATGAAACTATAAGGAAGAGCATTGTTAAAGGGTCAATGATGGCCTGCAAAATTTGGGGTACGCCATGACCAGCTGAGAAATTAGTTCAGTTGCTGGAGACGTCACAAGGGTGTGATGTTCTTGCACCTTCTCTTTGAAGTCAGAGTGGCGGGATGGGATCTTGTCCCGCTTCACTTTCTTATGCTTGGACTTATTGGATGACTTAGAGTTCAACACTGAGTGGTTGCAGGAACAGCCCCAGGACCAGGATAGGGTTCATGCCTGCAACTTGGAGTGCGACTTACGCAAAGGCCATAACTTCTTGTGTTCAGTGACTTACAGCTTTGCCTCCTGGTCTCAGATCGTCTTATGGTGCACAAGGAAGCACTTATCATATGACTTAAGAGTTCAGGCCTGAGCCCAGACACCAAAAACACACCTGGTGCAGGTTTGGGACATCTGCTTCCTGCAGTTGCGGCGTGCTTGAAACTGGTCATTTTGGGTCGGGAATTCGTTCCCTAGCACACTAGAGAAATTGTTTTGCAGTTGTCAGAAAACCCGACAAAGATGGGAGTGGAGCACTGGATCCACATCAGTAGGCAAGGAAACAAGTCTTTGCGTGGGGTTGGTGCTTATATGTGGATCTGCTCTGTCACTTCCAGAGCGATGTGGAATCAGCGCAGAGCCACACATCACTAAGTGGCGGCTGGTGTCCGGGCTGTGTGGCGGAGTGGGAGGGGGGATGAACGACGACAACAAAAAACTAATTTAAAAAAACTTCTCTGCTGCATCCCTGCTCTTCTGCTCCTCACCAGCACAAGCTCCCGGAATCCCCTGAGCCCAATCTTGACACTGCTCATGCTGCATGAGAGCAGCATCAGGATTTGCCTGAGTGCCCTCGATTTGCGCTCCCAGAGAGACTGGGAGCCTTTGCCTGCAGTGCTGTCTCCAACCTGCACCGTTTCAGTGCTAGGGTTACCAGATTTTGAGAAGCAAAAACCAGGGCAGGCCAAACATAAAAGTAGGACTAAAGCCTTTAGTCTTACTTCTGTATCTGGCCTGTCCCGGTTTTTGCATAGCCTTGTAAATATGTGAACATATATATATATACACACACACTAGGCTTGTAAATATATATATATATATATATATATATATATATATATTCACTGAAAAACCATAGGTTTTAGGGAAAGTTATAGTTAGTTGGACATTGCACTCGTACAAAACCCGTGAAATTCCCCCGTTATAGTTAGTTCAGCTAACTATAACTCGCGCCCCGCAATGCACTGCTGATGACGTCACATATTACATCACTCATGACATGGTCAGTGACATCACTGATGACATCACTGATGACATCTCAAATGACATCACTGATGACATCATCCAGTGACTGTGTGTTTGTGTAAAGTTTAAATATGTTTAATATATATAGGGAAAGGCATATTGAAGAATGAGTGGGTGTATAAGCGTCTGAATGGATGATTTAGTAGGTGCGTGACTGAGTCTATAAGTGAGTGATTAAACGTATCTTACTGGATGCATGGGTGAGTGACTAAACTGTGTGAATGTCTGTATCCGTCTGTCTGTTGTTGTGTAAGCAGCTGCATGGGTTTCTGACTAGCTAAATGAGTGTCTATATGGGTTATGGATTGGTTCTCGGAGTATCTGTATGGGTGCCTCATTGTTTGTGTGGGTGGGGTGTGTGTGACTCTGTGCATAGATGTGTGAGTGGGTGATTCACTGGGTGCATGGTTTCAAGAGTGCGTCTGTGATGGACTGTATGGGTGGGTGAGTGTGTGTATGGGTGTGTTAGTGATTGAATGTATATCTCAGTGGTACATGTGTGAGTAACTACATATGTGAAAGGCAGTATGTGTGTTGGAGTATATAAATGGCTATAAGTGAGAGTGTGTGATTGTGAGAGTGGCTATATGGATGAGTGTGTGCTTGCATCAGTGATTGCATAGGAGCGTAAGAATGTGCTAGTATTTTTATGAGTAAGTGAGCTGGTGTGTATAACTGTATAGGTGAGTAAATGGGAGTGTGATTAATTATTAGCATGACTGACTAGGTGTGTGAGTACCTCTATGGATGAGTTGCGTTGTGTGAGTGTTTATATAGGTGTATGAGTGCATATGATAGTCCTGTACTGAGTGACTAAGTATGAGTGACTGTACGGGTGAGTGAGTAGATGTGTGTGTGTAGACCTAAGAATCAGTGAGTGGGTATGTACTTATTGGTATTGGAGTGTGTATGGTTTTGAGAATGGCAGTCTGTAATTTAGAGTGGGTGTATCAAAAGTTATATTAGGGTGTGAGAAGATGCATTAAATTCTCACATGGATGATGACATCAGTGATGTCATTTGAGATGTCATCAGTGATGTCATCAGTGATGTCACTGACCATGTCATGAGTGATGTAATATGTGACGTCATCAGCAGTGCATTGCGGGGGCGCGAGTTATAGTTAGCTGAACTAACTATAACGGGGGAATTTCACGGGTTTTGTACGAGTGCAATGTCCAACTAACTATAACTTTCCCTAAAACCTATGGTTTTTTCAGTGAATTTCAAAGGTTTTTTAAATGCTAAACCCTAACTATAACAGGCCTGAAACCTATGGTTTTTTCAGTGAATTTCAAAGGTTTTTAAAATGCTAACTCCTAACTATAACATGTCTGAAACCTATGGTTTTTTCCAGTGAATTTCAAAGGTTTTGTAAATGACAATTTTTAAATGTATTAATTGTTATATTTATTTTTTTGATACTGATTTACTACATTTTTTTAAACTATTTATTTTTAGATGTTTTATTTTTTAAATTACATTATACATTACATTACAAAATATACTTTCTCAGAATGAATTACTTTAGTTTAAATACTTTGCAAATAGGCAATAGACTTAAGTACAGTAGTTACAGTTGTTGCAAAGGGCAACACAATTTCAAACACAATGCAACATTGAGCTCAATGTGAATTTCTAGCTAAATGCAATTAGTTACTTTATGGATTACTTTTCTAACCACAAGACTGGATCCTAGATTCAGTCCTGGGACATCTCCTGTAAACAGTTGAGTAAAAGCGTTTTGGTTACAGTAGTGATTTTTAAGGAATATTATTGTATTTTAAAAGTTGACACTTAGAAACTTTTTCACATAGAATCACCAATGTTATCCTATGGGAGGAAATTCACTTAGCAGGTAAGTAGTGTTATCGTTACTTTTTCTTACTCAGTGGTGGATCCTGGATCCAGCACTGGTGCATCTCCTGTAAACAGTTGAAAGAATGCGTTTAAGTCATACAGGCGATTTTTAAGGAATATTTGTAGTTTGTGAAAATCAACACTTTGAAACTTTTCTGCTGAAAACCAGACAATGGATTCCTATGGAAGGAAATATAAGTTACTGGTAAGTACGGTTAAAATTACTTTTCAGGATCAGTACTGGGCTGAAAGATGCAGCACTGAGGTCTCTCCTGATATCAGGTGAGTAAATCGGAATTCGTATTTCGGGTGATTTTAGAGGAATATTTGTGTGTTTCAAAACTCCACACTTAGAAGAATTTCCAAGTGAAACCAGTCAATGATATCCTATGGAAGGAAATTCAAGTTACTGGTAAGTACGGTTAAAATTACTTTTCAGGATCAGTACTGGGCTGAAAGATGCAGCACCGAGGTCTCTCCTGATAACAGGTGAGTAAATAGGAATTCGTAGTTCAGCTGATTTTAGAGGAATATTTGCACAATGGTGAAGGGAGGGGCGGGGCCTGAGGTGACATCTGTGCAAACGCGCCCCGTGGCGCGTTTTGAGTTGGGGGATTAAGTCCCCTTGAATCATGAGGGTCCCTGGGGTCCAACTAGCCCACCCTGTACCTCCAGTATGCGCCAGGGTGCTGCGTTGCAGAGAGGTGTTCAGAGGCCACGCCCCTTTTGCACCTCTCTGCAATGCAGCTCTGTGGTGCTTTCTGGACGTACCTGTTGGGCTAGTTGGCCCTAGGGACCCTCAGGATTGAAGGGGATTTAATTCCCCATCTTAAAACGCGCCACGGGGCCTGTTTGCACACATGTCACCTGAAGCCCCGCCCCTCCCTTCACCACTGTGCAAACGCGCCCGTGGCGCGTTTTAGGTTGGGGGATTAAGTCCCCTTGAATCCTGAGGGTCCCTGGAGTCCAACTAGCCCACCATGTACTTCTAAAAGCGCCACAGAGCTGCGTTGCAGAGAGGTGTAAAAGGGCGTGGCCTCTGTACACCTCTCTGCAACGCAGCCTCTGGCGCATACTGGAGGTTCCTGGTGGGCTGGTTGGCCCCCAGGGACCCCTAGTATTCAAGGGAATTACTTCCCTTCTTAAAACGCGCCAGGGGCGCGTTGCAGAGTACTGCAGGGAGGGGGCGGGGCCTCCGGCACGATGCTGGTCGTTTTTTTGTTTGTTTTTAATGGGAAGGGGCCGCGTGGCCCCCTTTCCTGGGCCTGTATTGGCCCCGGGGACCCCAGCCCCGGGGCATGCCCTCGATTTTTTTTTTTTAAATTTGGAGGGGGCTGCGTGGCCCCCTCCTCAGGCCATTTAAGGCCCCGGGGACCCCATCCCCCGTGGCCGGCCTTGCCCTTTTTTTTATTTGGGGAGGGGGGCTGTGTGGCCCCCCCTTCCTGGCCACTTATGGCCCCGGGGACCCCATCCCCCGGGGCCTGGCCTCTGGTTGGGGACTGTGGGGGGGTCCCCAATCCCCCCACAGTCCCGCCGGCTCCCCTTGTCCTCACGGGAGCCGGCATTGCTTTTCCACATGGGGAACAGCTAACATGCTGCTCCCCATGTGGAAAAGCAATTGGGTTTGCTATGACAGGACGGGAGCCGCGAGGCTCCCGTCCTGTCATAGCAAACTACAGTGTCCCGGGGGTAGGCACCCCGGGACACTGCAGGAGCGGGCCCTGGGGGGTGGTGGTCCCCAGGGCCATCAAGGGCTCCAGGAGGGGGGCTGCACGGCCCCCCTCCCATCCAGTGCACAGCCCCGGTGAGGTGGTGGTCCCCGGGCTTTGGGGTCCGTAACGGACTCCCATATTCAATCTTTAGTGCCCGGGGAGGTGGCGGTCCCAGGGCGTGTGGGGGGCTGGAGCCCCCACACAGGTCAATTTTTTTTTTAAAAATAAGCCCCGGGGGTGGCGGTTCCGGGGCTGCGGGAGGCCAAGAGCCCCCCGCACCATTATTTTTTGAAAGCCCCAGGGGTGGCGGTCCCCGGGCTTGGGGGCCTTAGAGGCCCCCACATTAAATTTAAACCCCCACCATGCCCCCGGGACTTGGCCCACCCGGGGCAAATAAACATCAAAGCACGGTCTCCCGCGCTTCGATTTTTTTTCGGCAGGATCCGCGCACCCTGAGCGCATCCTGCCGATTTAAAAATGCTTTTCTGCCCAGGGGTCCTTGTGGGACCCCTGAGCAGGCCTAGGGGTCAGGGTGTTTCTACCCTGCCCCCTTTGTGCGCTTTGCGCACTTGTTTCTTTTTTTTTTTCCTTGGCAAGATCCGCGCACCCTAAGCGCATCCCGCCGTTTAAAAAATAAAAATAAAAATGCTTTTTCTGCCCAGGGGTCCTTGTGGGATCCCCTGAGCAGACCTAGGGGTCAGGTGTTTCTACCCTGCCCCCTTTTGCGCTTTGCGCACTTGTTTCTGTCCCTCGGTTCTACCGAGGGACAAAATGGCTGCCAACACTTCCTGATTTGGAGTGTTGACAGCCAATAGCATGCAGCTCGTGATCGGGAGGGCACGCGGACCCTCACGCGGCCATAGATATATGACTTTACTTTTGATTTTCTCAGGAACTACTGAACGGATTTACACCATTTAACAAAAAGGGTTCTTTCTGAACCAAGAACTACCTCTTTGCCAAATTTGGTGTAATTCCGTTCAGCAGTTCGGGCTGTAGCTGCGACTAAAGGTTCCTATGGAAAATGAATGGGAAAACGCGTTTTGGGACCCCCTTTTTTCTCGGCCCCGCTTGACGAATCAACCCGAGACTTTCAGGGTAGGAGCGGAGCGGTGCGCCCCAACAAGTTGGAAACTTTTGCGAAGATTCGTCAACCGGCGCCAACGTTATTTCAAATAGAAGGTCGCGGATTTACTATGGATAATAGGTCCTAACTATAACTATCTACTGGCGACCGCCAGTAGATAATATATATATATATATATATATATATATTATCTACTGGCGGTCGCCAGTAGATAGTTATAGTTAGGACCTATTTTCCATAGGAAATCCGCAACATTCTATTTGAAATAACTCTTACGTCGGTTGACAAATCTTCGCGAAATTTTCAAACTTTATGGTCCGCTCCTACCCTGAAACTATCGGGTGATTCGTCAAGCGGGGCCGAGAAAAAGGGGTCCCAAAACGTGTTTTCCCCATTCATTTTCCCATAGGAAACTTCAGCCACGGCTACAGCCCGAGACTGCTGAACGGAATTACACCAAATTTGGCAAAGAGGTAGTTCTTGGTTCAGAAAGAACCCTTTTGTTAAATGGTGTAAATCCGTTCAGTAGTTGCTGAGAAAATCAAAAGGAAAATCACATATATATCTATGGCCGCGTCGGATTCGCGCACCCTGAGCGCACCCTGCGAGCACCCTCCCGATCACGAGCTGCATGCTAATTGGCTTTCAAGTGGCTGTCAACACTCCAAATCAGGAAGTGTTGGCAGCCATTTTGTCCCTCGGTAGAACTGAGGCACAAGAAACAAGTGCGCAAAACGCACAAAGGGGCAGGGTAGAAACACCCTGACCCCTAGGTCTGCTCAGGGGTCCCACAAGGACCCCTGGGCAGAAAAGCATTTTTATTTTTTTAAATCGGCGGGATGCGATTAGGTGCGCGGATCCCGCCGATAAAAAAAAAAAAAAAAATCGAAGCGGGGTCTCCCGCGCTTTGATGCTAATTTGCCCCCGGGTGGGCCAAGTCCCGGGGGCATGCGGGGGTTGGTTTTAATTTTATGTGGGGGCCTCTAAGGCCCCGCAGCCCCGGGACCGCCACCTCCCGGGGCTTCTCTTTAAAAGAATGACCTGTGTGGGGGCTCCTGCCCCACACGCCCGGGACCGCCACCTCCCCGGGTACTAAGAAAATACATGTGAGGGTCCGTTTCGGACCCACGAAGCCCCGGAACCACCACCTCCCGGGGCTATGTAGAAAGTGGAGGGGGCCGCGCGGCCCCCTCCTGGAGCCCTTGATGGCCCTGGGGACCACCACCACCCCCAGGGCCGGCTCCTGCAGTGTCCCGGGTGCCTACCCCCTGGACACTGTAGTTTGCAATCACAGGACGGGAGCCTGTGATTGCAAACTTGCTTTGCTTCATTGAAGCGAGAGTAGGGAAACCTGCTCTCGCTTCAATGAAGCAAAGCAGAATTGCTTTTCCATAAGGGAGCTGCATGTCAGCAGCTCCCCTTATGGAAAAGCAATGCCGGCTCCCGCAGGACACGGGGAGCCGGCGGGACCGTGCGGGGATTGGGGACCACCCCCATGGTCCCCAACGAGTGGTCAGGCCACGGGGGATGGGGTCCCCGGGGCCATTAGTGGCCCGGGAGGGGGGCCACGCGGCCCCCTCCCCAAAATGTAATTAAAATTTAAAAAAATACAAAGGCCGGCCCCGGGGATGGGGTCCCCGGGCCATAAGTGGCCTGAGGAGGGGTCAACGCAGCCCCCCTCCATAAGTTTTATTTAAAAAAAAAAAGAAGGCCATGCCCTGGGGATGGGGTCCCCGGGGCCGATTAAGGCCTCGGGAGGGGGCCACGCGGCCCCTTCCAAAATTTAAAAAATAATAATAATAATTAGGGCAGGCCCTGGAAGATGGGGTCCCCAGGGCCAATAGATTAGAAAAGAAGGGGGCCACACAGCCCCCTTCTTAAAAATAAATAAAAAAAGACCGGCATCGCGCCGGAGGCCACGCCCCTGCTTGCAGCACTCTGCAAACGCGCCCCTGGCGCGTTTGCAGAGGGGGAACGAATTCCCCTTGAATACTGGGGGTCAACTAGCCCACCAGGAACCTCCAGTATGCGCCAGTGGGCTGCGTTGCAGAGAGGTGTACAGAGGCCACGCCCTTTTACACCTCTCTGCAACGCAGCTCTGTGGCGCTTTTAGAAGTACATGGTGGGCTAGTTGGACTCCAGGGACCCTCAGGATTCAAGGGGACTTAATCCCCCAACTTAAAACGCGCCACGGGGCGCGTTTGCACAGTGGTGAAGGGAGGGCGGGGCTTCAGGTGACATGTCTGCAAACAGGCCCCGTGGCGCTTTTAAGATGGGGAATTAAATCCCCTTCAATCCTGAGGGTCACTGGGAGCCAACTAGCCCACCAGGTACGTCCAGAAGCGCCACAGAGCTGCGTTGCAGAGAGGTGCAAAAGGGGCGTGGCCTCTGAACACCTCTCTGCAACGCAGCTCTCTGGCGCATACTGGAGGTATCTGGTGGGCTAGTTGGCCCCTAGGGACCCTCGGGATTGAGGAGGAATTAATTCTCCACCTTAAAACGCGCCACAGGGCGTGTTTGCAGACATGTCACCTCAGGCCCCACCCCCTTCCTTCACCATTGTGCAAATATTCCTCCAAAATCAGCCGAACTACGAATTCCGATTTACTCACCGGTTATCAGGAGAGACCTCAGTGCTGCATCTTTGAGCCCAGTACAGATCCTGAAAAGTAATTCTAACCGTACTTACCAGTAACTTGAATTTCCTTCCATAGGATATCATTGACTGGTTTCACTTGGAAATTCTTCTAAGTGTGGAGTTTTGGAACATTATAATATTCCTCTAAAATCAGCCGAACTACGAATTCCAATTTACTCACCTGTTATCAGGAGAGACCTCAGTGCTGCATCTTTGAGCCCAGTACTGATCCTGAAAAGTAATTTTAACCGTACTTCCCAGTAACTTGAATTTCCTTCCATAGGATATCATTGACTGGTTTCACTTGGAAATTCTTCTAAGTGTCGATTTTTGAAACATACAAATATTCCTCTAAAATCAGCCGAACTACAAATTCTGATTTACTCACCTGTTACCAGGAGAGACCTCAGTGCTGCATCTTTGAGCCCAGTACAGATCCTGAAAAGTAATTCTAACCGTACTTACCAGTAACTTGAATTTCCTTCCATAGGAATCCATTGTCTGGTTTTCAGCAGAAAAGTTTCAAAGTGTCGATTTTCACAAACTACAAATATTCCTTAAAAATCGCCTATATGACTTAAACGCATTCTTTCAAATGTTTACAGGAGATGCGCCAGTGCTGGATCCAGGATCCACCACTGAGTAAGAAAAAGTAACGATAACACTACTTACCTGCTAATTGAATTTCCTCCCATAGGATGACATTGGTGATTCTATGTGAAAAAGTTTCTAAGTGTCAACTTTTAAAATACAATAATATTCCTTAAAAATCACTACTGTAACCAAAACGCTTTTACTCAACTGTTTACAGGAGATGTCCCAGGACTGAATCTAGGATCCAGTCCTGTGGTTAGAAAAGTAATCCATAAAGTAACTAATTGCATTTAACTAGAAATTCACATTGAGCTCAATGTTGCATTGTGTTTGAAATTGTGTTGCCCATTGCAACAACTGTAACTACTGTACTTAAGTCTATTGCCTATTTGCAAAGTATTTAAACTAAAGTAATTCATTCTGAGAAAGTATATTTTGTAATGTATAATGTAATTACAATGTATTTTAAAAATAAAATATCTAAAAATAAATAGTTTAAAAAAATGTAGTAAATCAGTATTAAAAAAATAAATATAACAATTAATACATTTAAAAATTGTCATTTACAAAACCTTTGAAATTCACTGAAAAAAACCATAGGTTTGAGGCACGTTACAGTTAGGAATTAGCATTTAAAAACCTTTGAAATTCACTGAAAAAACCATAGGTTTCAGGCACGTTATAGTTAGAAATTAGCATTTAAAAACCTTTGAAATTCACTGAAAAAACCATAGGTTTCAGGCACGTTATAGTTAGAAATTAGCATTTAAAAACCTTACAAATTCACTGAAAAAACCATAGGTTTTAGGGACAGTTATAGTTAGTTGGACATTGCACTCGTAGAAAACCTGTGAAATTCCCCCGTTATAGTTAGTTCAGCTAACTATAACTCGCGCCCCCGCAATGCACTGCTGATGACGTCACATATTACATCACTCATGACATGACCTCAGGACACAAGTGGACTTCATCCTCCGAGCAGCAGTGCGCCAGGAGCCGCGTTTGCAAAGTGGTGTAAAAAGGGGCGTGGCCTCGGACCACCTCTCTGCAATCCAGCTCTGTGGCGCTTACTGGAGGTACCTGGTGGGCAAGTTGGCCCCCAGGGTCCCTCAGTAGTCAAGGGGAATTAATTCCCCAACTTACAACGCGCCAGGGGGCGCGTTTGCAGAGTGGTGGAGAAAGGGGGCATGGCCTGGTATGAGAAGTTAGCAATCCTGCTGTGTGGGACTTACTGGAGGTAATAGGAGAGGTAGTTGGCCCCCAATGTTGACGTTGGGGGCCAACTATCCCTCCTGTTACCTCCAGTAAAACCCACACAGTGGTATTGCTAAGAGGTGTTCGGAGGCCACGGTCACCTTTCTCCACCACTCTACAAACGCGACTGCTATGTTATAGTTAGAAATTAGCATTTAAAAAACCCCACGGCTAGGATGCGGGTGGGAGACGTGGTTACCGTCCCCTGGACAATATCCAGAGGTACCCGACAAGGCTGCCCGCTGTCCCCACTACTGTATGCCCTGGTGGCCGAGCCGCTGGCCTGCGCCCTGCGGGAATACCATGGCAATAAAGGAATTCAGTTCCCTGTGTACAATCTCGTTGTCTCCGCTTACGCGGACGATACCCTTCTATACGTTCGCGACCCAGCCAACAACGTCTCCCCCGTCCTGCGCGAGGTGGTACGATTCGGAGAACTTTCCGGATTAAAAATTAATTGGACGAAATCCATAATATTCCCCCTGACCCCGGCGACACTCCCCGAGGAATTAAACTTCCCTCTACAGTGGTCCACTGACCCGGTGCGATATCTGGGGATTCAAATACACACAGACTCAGAGCTAGTGTTCAGAGATAATTATGGCTGCGCTATTACTAAACTTGAGGAGGACATCGCGAGATGGACCAGACTCCCCCTCTCCCTTTTGGGCAGAATATCGCTGATGAAAATGGTGGTCCTCCCCCGATTCCTTTTCTTGTTTCTTAACATCCCAATGGTCCTACCAACACAGTTATTTAAACATCTTAGAACATTACAAATCAAATTGGCCTGGGCCAATAAACAGCCACGAGCTAGCTGGAAACTCCTCGTCCTGCCATACTCTATGGGAGGGTTGGGAGCCCCGGACCTAGAACTCTACTACCGGGCAGCCCAGGCCTCACATGCATACTTCTGGCTACATCAGCAGACGCCTCCCCCACACTTACACATAGAGTGACTTCCGCAAGCCCCTACTCATTTGGCGACTGCCTTATTCCGGGCGCCACGCAGAACCACTGCGATCCTCAACTCAATTAATGCTACCACACACGCCTGGCATAACCTCCTCAACAGACAGGCACTTTCCATATTGTACTCCCCCCAACACCCCCATAGCATGGTGCGAGTGGCTCCCGACTCTCACCTCCCCTGAAATGATAGCAGCTCTACACTCATTGGGAATTGATAAGATTGGCGATTTCTTTAACGACGGAGCAGGCAAAGACTGGACTGACCTGCTGGAGTCAGAACAAATGCCGTCCCCCCCTCACCACATTCCACTATTTTAGAGCAAGAAGCGCGCTGCGAGACTTCCTTGGAGACGAGCTACTGGAACCTCCGGAGGTACTCTCCTTCTCCGCTTTGGTGCGTGCAGAATCCCCTAAGAGACTAGTTTCACACATATACTCTAAGACGCAGGAACTGTGCCGCAATCAGTATGTCAAGGCTAGACTTGAGTGGCAGACTGATCTGGGGCTTGACATAGATGACAATATGTGGAAATATTGCTGCGAAGCAACCAAACGCATCTCACTTAACGGCTGACACCGCCTTATACAATTTAAATTTTTAAACCGAATCTGCCATACGCCTGTGCGGCTCCACAAATATGGGCTACGAGACAATGCCAACTGCGAGCGATGTGGAGCGGGTGAGGCGGATTTTTTGCATTTAGCGTGGCTCTGCCCCCCCATAGCAAATTTTTGGATACAAGTCTTTGCAGAACTCCGATCAGTTACACAGGTGACAATCAGCCCCGATCCAGCACTAGCCCTTCTCGGCTACTCCAAAAAACTGCAGAAACCCATCAGACGCCTGGTGGACATGGCCCTCTTGGTAGCTAAGCGAGTAATAGCAATGCATTGGTCCCGAGGCCCACCTCCCTCCCTGTCCCAATGGACTAAGGACATGATGTACTGCAATACACAAACAGAAACATACAGAAAACTACTCCCCCCTAGGAATTGACCAAAGAACTTCTGGAGTCTATACACTACCTATATCGAGTCCCGGGCGCGAGATCACCCCGAACCACCCCCCCCCCCTGCAGAAGGATCCCAACAGACACGACAGGCTACGCCGACATTGGAAGACACACTGACGATCTAGGTGTCGATTATAGAGTACTGGTGTCTCTGAACTATCTCACACTTTCCCTTTCAATGACGACTGTCTTTTGCTCTTAATTTTTGTAATATTTGTTTGATTCTTGTTAATTGCTCACTCCTCTGGAGACGATACTGGAAACGTAATGCTCCTTACCATTTTTTCCTTTTTTTCTTTTTTTCTCTTTATTGTGATGTTATGATTTATTATGGTATTTTTGTTTGTATGATTATATTAAAATGGAAAAAAAAAAAAACATAGGTTTCAGGGACGTTATAGTTAGTTGGACATTTCACTCGTATAAAACCAGAGAAATTCGGCTGTTATAGTTAGTAGAGCTAACAAACTTGTGCCCCCGCAATGCACTGCTGACGTCACATATTACATCACTCATGACATGCTCAGTGACATCACTGATGACATCTCAAATGACATCACTGATGACATCATCCACGTGATCATCTGATGCACATCCTCACACCCTAATAAAAACTTTCATACACCCACTCTAAAATACAGACTACCAATATCGAAACCATAGACACACCAATAGCAGTTAGTACATACCTGCTCAGTGATTCATCCGTCTACACACACATCCACCCACTAACCCATACAGTCACTCATACACGCAGTCATTCATCAATACAGCCACTGATATATCCACTCATACACCCATATAGACTCACACACTGCCACTCACCCAAAGAGTTACTCAAAAACCTAGTCAGTCACCCAAAGAATTAATTACACTGGCATTTACTCACCTATACAGTTATACACACACCACGTCACTTATTCCTAGAGACACGTACTGTCTTCAACAATTACTGACATAAGCACACTCTTATCCATGCAGCCACTGTCACAATCACTCACTGTTACATATACTCACTTATATACTCCAACACTCACAAATACTTCCTTTCACATATGTAGTTACTTACACATATACCACTAACACATCCATTCACTCACCAACACAGCTATACGTACACTCACTCACCGATACATTACCTAACACACGCACTCAAACGCATACACCCAGTGAATCACCCACTCACACATCCATGCAGGGAGTCACACCCCCCCCCCCACCCACACAGACACTCAGGCACCCATACAGGTTCTCAGACAACCAATCATTCTTGAATATACCTTCGCATATATAGATATAACGTTCTTGAAATTTTTAGAAACACTCAGTCACTGGATGATGTCATCAGTGATGTCATCAGTGATGTCATTTGAGATGTCATCAGTGATGTCATCAGTGATGTAATATGTGACGTCATCAGCAGTGCATTGCGGGGGCGCGAGTTATAGTTAGCTCTACTAACTATAACAGCTGAATTTCTCTGGTTTTATACGAGTGAAATGTCCAACTAACTATAACGTCCCTGAAACCTATGGTTTTTTCAGTGAATTTCTAAGGTTTTTAAATGCTAATTTCTAACTATAACGTCCTTGAAACCTATGGTTTTTTCAGTGAAAAAAAAAAAAATATATATATATATATATATCTAACACACCAGTCCTCTTGTGTGCACAATGTCACGTAAAAAACACACAGGCCAGCCTGGGCTCAATTCAATTAGCGTGGTTTTAATGTATTTAGCAGCAAAAACAAAAACGCCCAACGCATTTCGAAGCACAAGCTTCTTAGTCATGGGTCAAAATGCGTTTACAAAGAAATCACCTATATACAAGTTTGACCTTACCATCACCATAGAGGTAGGACTATGCGGAATGCATTATAAGAAATGGCTTTTAGTTCGGTGACCATCTTTGAACATATACATGATGGTTATTTAACGTTCGTGGAATATATATATATATATATATATATATATATATATATATATATATATATATATATATATATATATCAAATTACGCTCCCTTGTGCCCTAGACGCACAAAAACAGGTACGGACAACTTCTTGAGCTGGTGCCAGATTTTCTTTTATTAAAATATTAAAGTTGCGTGCAAAGCTCCTTCAAGACGCGTTTCGGGCCACTTAGCCCTTGGTCACATGACCACATTACGTACATGGAGAGTTTTTATTGGTGATGCATCTATCACCTGATCAAACTTGTGACTGCACTGATAATAGAGCTAAACAAAGTCTTGAGACATGCGGCATGATTATATAGTGCAATTCAAAAAGTGTAAATTAGACAATTTGTTATATATCGTACAATCATATATAGACACTTGTGTAAAAGCACATTTCTGTTTGATGGAAAAAATACACAGGATAATCTCATATGGCTAAATTAAAAATATCATAGCACAAATGCTCAAAAACATCAAACTTAATCTGTACATTAACATTAAGTACACTCAAAACAATTGATTTGAAAAAACACCGCCACATTAAAAATTATTATATAGATATTGATATATATAAATAAATAGTTGATACTTGATCGCAATGTCTGTGCAAATACTGCTAGTGCAAAGATTTATTGGCCTCAAATGGCCACATCAACTGTCATTGTTCTTGCAAATTGGCTCTAAACAGTCGTCACAATGTGCAAACCTAATGTGTAAAGTGCATAAAAATGTAAAAGTGCTATGTGATAAAAAACTATAAAACATGTAAATATAATACATTTGACCCCAGATGGTGAGGAGCCAAAAAGATATTGTTTTGTGTCAAAATAGTCCCCATCTCTGTTCACGCCGTAAATTGACTAACCAAAGGAGCCCCCTTGGAAAAGTATTTACATCAAATATCTGAAAGTCAATTAAATTGTAACACCAGCTGACGGGCAAAATCAGCCATTTGTCAAAGTCACTTGTTCAAATACAAAAGGAAGAAAAGACTGTATAGATGGACTGCATTGGTGCGATAGATAACAGATTGCTCAGATCTTAAAAAACACAGGAAAAATAATTACCCATAATGCTCCAACAAACCCCGCAAGATAATCTAATCAAATCACATACAAAAATATTTGGCTTTCCCATACTTAGTGAATGTTAGTATTTTTTGCTGAATACAGCAACAAAAAAGAGCCTCAATGAAAATTTCTTAAGAAGAACACACTTGTGTGAATAGAAAATCATGCTAAAATTTAGTGACAAGAGGGAGGAACAACAGTAAGAACTTAACTCTTTTGCTAAATCAGGGGTTACAAAAAATTGTGCATATCTTCCCCTGTATTAAGACCATGCGGGTACTTCGTGTCAAGCTCGATAATATACTTCGACTCTAATTGGCGTAGCCTTTTCTCTCTGTTTCCTCCTCTCCTATCTAATGGCACTGTATCTATTACAAAGTATTGCAAACAATTAAGATCATTTCCGTGCTCAGATTTAAAATGTCGGGCAACCGGGTATGATGGATCGGAATTAACTATGGCCCTTAAATGTTGTAGTATGCGGACATGCACCTGCAACTTGGTGCTTCCTATGTATTTGTAACCGCATTTACATTCTAAAACATAAACCGCGTGGTCTGATCTGCACGTATAGTGCCCTTTTAACTCGGTTGGAGTGGATGAGAAAGGTGTGACATATGTACAGGTGTTAATACCGAATTTACAGGCACGACAAGTGCTGCACCTGTAAAAACTTTTCTCGGAACCAACCAACTGGTTTTGTTATCGAGTTCTGAACTAGTTTTAACCAGATCATTGTGCATGGAATATGCTTTTTTTGAAGGTAAAAATCGGTGTATCTGGGAGCACTGTTTTTAAGGTACTGTCTGTCAATACTATAGGCCATTGTTTCCTAATTATAGCTTTAATCTCAGGGGCTTGTTTACTATATGTGGTGATCAGTCTGCATTGTCTAGTATCTGTGCTGATACCCTCACCACTGTCCTGTGATGGTGTACTTTTGATTTTGTCTTGTTCTTTAGCACCTTTCAATAAGGTCAGTCTTTCCTTCGTGTTAGCTTTTCTGATTGCAGCATCGAGTTTAGACGAATTATATCCTCTCTCTAAAAATCTCTGCTTAGCTGCTTGCTGATGGTATACGAGATCCACTTCCGTACTGCAAGCTCTGCGGATACGGAGGAACTCGCCATACGGAAGACTGGTAATGGTATGTGCCGGATGAAAACTCTTAGCATGTAACAGAGTGTTTCCGGCGGTGGGCTTACGATATAGACTGGTTTTTAATATGTCACCGGAGGCCTGTACCTTGATATCTAAAAAATTGGTACTGCTTTGGTCTATGTGTGCTGTGAATTGCAAATTCATATTGTTTGCATTCAATTTATTTACAAAATCTGTCGCTTCACTAGACGACCCTCGCCAGATGACAAAAATGTCGTCAATATATCGCCACCATTTAACCACGTGTTTCTCCCATAGAGTATGATGTTCTCTACGTAGGACATGCTCCTCCCACCAGCCCACATGAAGACATGCGTAGCTGGGGGAGAAGCATGCCCCCATAGCCACTCCTTGCAGTTGCTGAAATAGTGCTCCATCAAATGTAAAGATGTTATTATGCAGACACCATTTGATCATGCTTAGCAGGACTTTGTTATGAGAATACAATTCTATAGGTCTTTTTGCAAGATAAAACTCAACTGCACTGATACCGTCCTGGTGTCTTATGCTGGTGTACAAAGATGTGATGTCTAGCGTTAAAAACAAAAAGTCCTTTGACCAAGTTTGCGAGCTTAATTTTTGAAGAAAATCATTGGAATCTTTTAAGTAAGTGGGTAGGGAGATTACAAACTCTTGAAGATAATGATCAACGTACCTAGAAGTGTTTTCAAAAACACTCTTTCTGGCCGATATTATGGGCCTACCTAGTACTGGATTAACCCCTTTATGCACCTTAGGTATAAAATACAAAGTCGGCATAACCGGATAATCATTATTTAAAAATGCCAGTTCATCCTTACTAATTAGTCCTTCTTTTTTCCATTGATTAAGATCATCTTTGTAGTTCTTGCTGATTTTGTTGGCCTCAGCCTGTTGGATTTTCCGGTAACATTCCTGATCATTTAAATGCCTGTAGGCCTCCTTCTTGTATTCTTTTCTATCCCATAGCACTATGTTGCCTCCTTTGTCACTTTTGTTAATAACAATTGAAGAGTTGTTTTTCAGTTTTTTCATTAGCTCGAAGTATGCTGCATTCTTTTTGGGAGAAATCTTGTTACGCTTTCTGGTGGCTATACATAGTTTCTTTAGTTCGTCGGTAACCCTGTCATGAAAGATGTCAATGGCATCACGTGGCATATTAGGAATGAACGTTGATGGCGCTTTGAATGGACTCTTGCATGGTGATGAAATACTGACATCCTCTATTAGGGCCAAACTTTGGGTGCTATTAGCTGCCAATGTGCTAAGGTCACTTTCACTTCCTAATAAGTTAAGGGTTTTCAGTAATGGCACATCTCCAGCTACTAGTCCCCTAGTGGAACCGGTAACTGTCTGTTGAGAATTTGAGTCTTTGGTAGATTGTCGTTTGATGGTGTAATATTTAGTAAGTTTGAGCTTCCTGATAAATTTAAAAACGTCAATCCTGGTTTCCCCATAATCAAAACTGCTCTCAGGACAATATATATATATAACAAACACAATCGTTTCGAAACATCCAACAAACGATGCCACGGCCACAAAAGTCCTTTACAGCGGGATTTATTTCTCAAGCCAAGTCACTCAAGACTGACTTTTTTCACTATATCAGGAAACTGAAGCTGCAAAAGTATTTCAAAGGAAAATCAAATTCCACACATAATGTAACTGAGAGCACCCCAGTCACAGAACGCTTGATCGTTGATGATATGGCACTCCTGCAGGACCTGGACGAGCTGCAAGGAGGGTCACAGCAAAGGTGCAGACCAGTAGAAGAACTCGCAGCAGAAATGGGACTTGATATCTATGGCAGCATACGCACTCCGTTCAGACCCAAATCGATTTTTCAACCCATCATGCCCAGGGAATCATTGGACATATTTGCAGATAATGTTGTAAAGGACCTGAAGCAGCTTGCACTTGAATCAAGTAGTACATTTTTACACACTGAACACAACGTAAGAACTCAATACACACAGGTTATAAACAAAGAGAAGGAAAGACAGGACATTGTTGTAAGGTGGTCCGATAAAAGGGGCAACATAGTGCTATGGCCACTCTCAATGTATACCAAAAAAGTGCACAGGCAACTCCAGGATAGAGCGTGTTACAGTAGAGTGGGTTCCATGAGTCTGCAGGGTTTTAAGGAGAAATTCCATACAGATCTGTACAGATGGAGGGGAGTAGGGCTAATCTCTAAAGGTGAATTTGACTTTTTGAAAACCGACTACCCTGTTACACCAATAATGTACCTAATTCCCAAGGTGCACAAGAACGCAAGTAACCCCCCTGGTCGACCCATAATTTCGGCCATAGGGGGGCTCTTTAAACACACATCTAGATACAAAGATTATTTTCTGCAAGAGCATGTATGCAAACTACCTTCTTATATTAAGGATACAGGTGATTTACTGCGCAAAATTTACAATGTAACCTGGGAGGAGCAGTATTTACTTATGACCCTGGACGTCACAGCTCTTTATACGAGCATAAGGCACACTGACGGGCTAAGGTCATTGAAACAATTTTTTGGGACCAGACCCATGCACCTGCACCAACACACCATCATGCTTCTTAACATGGCTGAATGGTGTTTAGACCACAACCTTTTCATGTACGATCAGCATACCTATAAACAACTACAGGGGACAGCTATGGGTACTTGCTTCGCCCCGAGCTATGCGAATTTGCATATGGGCTGGTGGGAGGAGCAGGTACTCAAGATCAAACACGTAAAGGAATGGACAGAAAACGTGGTCTAGGTTTATAGACTATTTATTTGTCATATGGAAGGGTTCGCCAGAAACAGAACACAGCTTTGCACAAGACAAATAGAAATGATCTGAACCTCACATTTAGCTGTGACATCAGCACCAAGGAAGTACACTTCTTGGATCTGGTGGTATATGTAGAAAACAACACACTACATACTAAAACATACAGGAAGCCCACTTCTGGTAATTCAATCCTGCATGCCAGCAGTTTTCATCCCACCAAACTCAAGAATAGCATTTCCTATGCAGAATGTTTGCGTATGAAACGCAACTGCAGTAGTGAGGAGGCACATGATAAGGCCACCAAAGACCTCTTCAAAAGACTGAAAACAAGAGGCTACAGTCAGGAAGTTTTGGAGGCAGCAGAAATGAAAACCCAAACTAGGAAGAGGGAGGAGATGCTGTTTGGCAATAGCAAGAACGTGAAGACAATCGATCACTCTGGCCCTGTACATCTTATCACAGGTTACTCTACGTACCACGAGACTACGCAGTATTCTTTATAGAAATTGGAATATTGTGAGAAGCGATCCCATCATAGGCCCAGAGATACCATGTGTCCCCCTCATCTCTTTCAGAAGAGCTAAATCGATGCGGGGTGAGTTGGTCCACAATTGCCCCCAGGACAGGAGTGGCACAGAGTGGCTTAAGGTCAACCGAGGATTTCAGAAATGCTCAAAAAGCAAAGCTGGCCAGAATGTGAAAACCATACAGACACCATTTAGAGTCACACCTTTTGAGATCAGAGGTACATATAGCTGCAAGAGTCAGTTTGCAGTATATGTACTGGAATGCACATGTAAAAAGAGGTATGTGGGCAGTACCATTCACAAAGTCCATGTCAGGATATTGCCACACCTCAGGGCAATAGCTAATGACGATCAAAGGTATCCAGTAGCCAGGCACATAAACCAATTTCATCAAGGTAATGTCAAGGATTTGACATATTTTGTCAGTGACACTGTCCCTAAAAGTCCATGAGGTGGTAATAGACAGCTACTACTGAGAAGGTTGGAGTCAAGGTACATACTTATGTTGGTCACAAAAAATCCTAATGGGCTTAACTCGGGCGAGGAGTTATCAGTACACCTTTAGCAGTAGAGTGTTGTTCTCTCCCGTTCCCAAAGTTAGGGTGACAGGTATCAGGTGTATATAGTATTGCACACTTGTTTTACTTTAATTTTGTTTATATTATGTTGAATGGTTTATGAATGCAAAATCACGGTGATATGACATGTTTCATGACAACGAGTTGATTTTACTCCATCTAAAGTGGCTGCTAATCTTCGGCACCCCGATGGCTGTAAAAGAAATATTTATAGTAAGGGGTATCTAAGCCCACTTGGGTCAGATTGTTAGTTTGATGAATTATATTAGGGCTTTGAGTGCATTCAACGCTGTCATGGCCGCTCATAAGGAGTGTTACCCATCAAGTCCAATGTACATCTACTTTATAAACTAAGCCCTTTTCCCACTATGGGTAAATAATCTGATTCAACAATGATGACAGGACGCCGATTTGCACTTGATAAATGATCGCACGTAGGGTGTACCTGGGATATATCAGACCGTCAGGAACATAATTCTACTTTCGGCACACCATGGCTGTTAGAAATGCACAACAAGGGGTATTACAGCCCACATGGGCTAAATGTATGCAATATATTAATGCAATATATTTGTATATCAACCTCTGTATCCCACTAAGGGTACTTATTCTGACATCAGCCAAGATAATCAGATGCCTATATGCTTTTGAAAATACCGTGCCATTGTTGTGTTTGTGATTCACCTAGCCACCAGGAGTATGTTTTCACTTTGTTGTAATTTTAATTTTGTTACGGAAGCAATATTATTTTACAAGCAAGTTGGAATGCTTAAGACTGAGTTAAGTCTTTATACAATGTATTTCTTTATATAATTGAAAAGCACCTTCACTCACAGATGTTTCTTTATGTCTATGATGCTTCTCGGGTTGCCTTGACAACCTCTGTGAGTGATGTAACATAAAATGAGTTTTTCCAATGGCCCCCGATGTTGTGAGCAAGGCGGTGGTGTCTGCCGAAACGCGTCAGGGCCTCCCTGTACAATAAATTTTGGTGTTTCAACAATCCATGGTGTTGGCGCCTGCTTCGACGTTTGGTAGCGGAACTGGATATATAGATATATATAGCGGAACTGGATATATATATATATCCTCCTCCCCACTCTGTCTCTGCTGGGAGAAGGCAGCTGTCCCTCTCCTTGTGTTGCCCGACAGAAAAAGATACATTTCTTTAAAACTTTTCAGTCTTCAGAGGCTCCTGTGAATGGAGGTATATCTGCTTTAACCTAACTTTTGTCCCAAAAACCGGGACATTTACCTAAAATTAAGAAAAGTGTTGTGACACCGGGACAGTCCTCTTAAAACTGGGACTGTCTGGGGAAATATGGGACATCTGGCAACACTATTCAGTGGGCAGGTCGGTTTGACCTTCCTGAGACGGCCAGCCAAACCCACATGCACACTGACACGTGTCCACCACTCCCCCTCCGTGACTGCTCCCGCGATGGCCCCACACCCAAGACTCGCCCAGGAAATAAAATTAAAATGAAAATAAACTTGGTTTATTATCATTTTATTTTTTAATTTTTGCAGACGCTCCTCCACAGCAGAGGAGCCACCGCTGACAGTACAACATAGTGATGCGCAGGAGCACTGCTATAGAGAAAACTCTTCCAGATCCAGTCTGGCCCCTGGGGTGTATTCAAAGGTGAGGAATCTGCAAGTAGAAATAGCCATCAGAATTTTAGGTCTCACCTTTTAGACAGTGTTAGATGCCTCGTCAGACTACTATTTTTACACAAAAGATCATACATAATAATTATACATAGAAAGGCTTTTGGTCACAGGCTGCGTCTATTGGTGCCTTACATTGTTATTCACACAGCGTTTCCACCCACAAACAGGCTATAACATAGAGCAATTGGTCAGCCCATTTTACAAATTAGCTCTTCTCTTTGAGTGACAGCACAAATCCTGTGCACATTGTTCACATCCACCTAAAAAATAGTTCCCTTCTCATGAGCGTCAAAGCTGGTTCAAAAAGTGTTTTTCTATTTTATTCCTTTTTTTTATATTAACGTTAAATGGGGACTATTTATTTTGGCTGCAAGTCAGGTGCCCAGCTACGTGGTGACATATTGTCTCATTTTATAGTTGTGATTATAGAGTGTTAAGTGAGAAGTAGCGGTCTGTGAATGGAGTGCTTGGTTAGATGGTAATTTTTTTATTGTCTTCCTCAAAAATGATAAAAAGAAAATGCTTGGCACAGCTAAAAGACATGTAATTTAAAAGCAAAGCATCCATTCTGTGAATGTTTTTAGATTTTACATTTTTATTGCTAGTCTATGGTGGCCACATTAAGTGCCAGAATGTTTACTCTTTTTTTTCGCTTTTTTTAGGTCTCGCCTAGCGTTGCAACGCGCATGCGTTGCTCTCTTTGCGAGGCATGCAGTATACACTATAGCGTGGAAGCTCCGCCCACTCTCCGCCCATCTTTTTGACTGGCTTAGGTCCTAAATGCTGCCTTCCCATTGGTTTTAGCCTTGTTAGTCCCTCCTCCTGACAGCCATGTCATCATTTGTATACTTCCATGGCTACTGGCCCCATTACTTTCAAAACTATTTTGATCCCGTGGCTCCCCTCCTCCCCTCCCGCAGTCCGTGACTTCTTGGCCCACCACCACCCCCCCCACCCACCACCGTTCGTGCCTTTTTGCCCGCCCGCACTCTTGTTTCAAATGCAATAGGACTCGCGTAAATGCGAGTTCTATTGCATTGCAAGTGCTTGTTTTTAAAGTACTTCGCAGTCATTTACATTTGACATGCGCGCGATGCCTTACATCATAGCCACCGCCCCTTCCCCTTCCTCCCGCACAGCCCCGCTCTGCTGACTCAGTGCCTCAGTCAGTCGCGCACCTCTCTCTCTGCCTCCACTGCCGCGCCCGGACCACTCGCCTCCTCCCGCCTCCTCCAGCTCCCGGCACCGCACAGCTCACCATGGGAATACAGCAATGGGTCAGAGTGAGCCCCTCTTCTCATCCTGCAGGACCGGACCTGCCCGGCCGGAGCAGCGGGGGCCCAGTGCAGGCTCAACGTTAACATCCACGGAGCCGCAGCCCGGCCCCTGCTGGAGCTCCGGACTTCCCGCTATTTATGACCTGCTGATGCGTGAACGCCATTAATATGTCTTTTGTCGTTGTCATGGTGAGTTTTTGCTTGAATGTTCCTGTAAAGCCACCGACTCCAGGCTGTTGGTGCAATAAAAGCTGAGACATGAACGTACACCACAAAAAAGCACCCGGATTGATAATGTTCATTTTCCACAGCATTAAACGGTCCCAGGCCTTTTCGCAGCGAAGCCACTGATCCCAAATCACTCAGTACTCAGTGAACGTCTTAATTTTTAATCTGTGCCTGAATGTGACAATCAATCATCTGCTTTTAGGGGTACAAACGCACAGAGGGGATGAGAAAAGGTGTGTTATAGAACAGAAAAACAGGCATCATGACGCAGAGGGTGGGCGAGGTGCTGGCGAGGTGAAAGGAAACGGGGAGTGACAACAGGACGCAGAAAGCGGGTGTCCGGAGAGGTGAGGCGTGAGATAGTGGCTTTTCATATTGTACATATTTCAAACATAGAGATTTCAAATCATTAAACAATGTTGACAATGAATTCAGTGACTGCCGTTTGATGTACTGTGTTTCTGTATTTTTGGCAATAAATTAAAGAACTTTAATATATATTTTCGCCATTGATTTTGCAGACCCCTTAGGTTTGCCCCTTAAATTTTGCATCTTCCCTTGTTCTCTGAATATTTGGAATACTTCCGAATCATAATCACTAAGGCCGTTATCTGTATATTTGCATTGTTTATGAAAGTCCCCCAGCGCCAAAGCACCGGATGCTCCCCTGAATCTGGGACGTAGGTCTCACCCACTTCTTTAAGTTGAGGCTGGCCGGCTTAACTCGCATGTCTTCCTTCTCTGGCGATAATAATCTAGGGCTTTTTGTTCATCAGAAGCAATTGTCACAGGAGTCACTGACAAGTTCCAAAGTATTGAATGTGTTGTGGTGATTACCGTCATCTGGGAATATCATTGTGCTACAAATACATGTGAGCGAAGCTACGTTGCAGTAATGTGCGATAAATGTGTTGCATAGCCAAATACTTATAAGGCCCAAAAGGCGAGACCGATTGCATTGCAAATGCTTGTTTTTAGATATGCTTGCAATAAAAAATAAAAAAGTAGACATCGCTCCAGCCTGTCACAGTCAGACCTATAGACTTTTTAAACGCTTATCATTTCTGCAGCTGCTGTCATAACACCCTGATACCAGATACAGCACGGGCACTGCAAGAGATACCCAAGGGCTAGCTAGGGGTAACAGCTGCTACCCTGCCAAAAACTTTCTAGACGCCCATTATCACTGTCCATACGCAGATAAGAGAGAATGGAAGCAGGCGCCCGTTTGTTCACTCTGGGCAGAGGCAGGGAAGTGGGCCCGGTGGAAACATGCATAAAATCGACACAATTTAAAGACTTCATCGTGTACCCGTAATGAATATGGAACATTAAAAACTGTGATATTCCGTCTGAGGAACAGAGACTTGATACACCACAATTGCAAATATCAATTGGTATTCTGAATATTTCATAAATGCATTTGCAACAGTTAGGCTGGGGAGCGGAAATTACAGCCATCCCATCTGTGCCTAATCCATTTGCAGAAAATAACAGAAGGAACTATTAGGAATTAAAGTGCACTCAAGGAGATTAAACTAATGGATTTCTGAAATAAATTGCGAACCGAACTAAAGGAATCCACATAAGTGGCAACAAGACGGTCTGTAAGCACGATGCGCAACCAGAAATAAACTATATGTACTGTATCCCACAGCACAAAAGACCAACAGGGCCGTACAAAGGTTTTACTATGCTTTTGTAGAACCCAAAAAAGCGGTTTAAAGATGTTTGCCTAAAAAGTGTACAAAATAAAAATAAAAAAAATTCCACCTACCACACGCAATTTGACACCATAATGCCTTTCACACGACGTAGTACAAAGACTTAAATGAGATCAATTCTCTGGGAAAGGAATTAGACTGGGTTACCGTTAGTTGAGTATGTCTGCAGGTGCACAGGTACTTACTCTGGATAAAGCAACATTGGAGAAACAGGAACTGATCTACTGAGCAATTAAATGCTTGAAAGACTGACAGCCTAGGGAGTTTCCTATGCAAGTGGTAGTCTAATAGAACACTTCATATCTTGAAGGGTTTCATCGAAATCGTAAGAAATTCTTGAATGTCCAAATTATAAATGTGATAGCCTAGTCCTGGAAAGAAGGTAAGGAAAGATCTTCAGACCAATACAGACATCGGAATTGACTGCTGAAAGGAAGAAAACAGGCATCTACAGCAGGCTGCCGCTGGCCTACAGGTTCACAGGGATATTCGACAAAAGACCAGTGGGTTACCCCCTACCTGTAATTTGAATAAAAACACTGTATTAAATGTTGACATTCTCATCTGAAGAGTGGACTGATGTGAACCTGGCAAGTAGCTAAAGCCTTCCCTTAATTGCAAAAAGGTAATCATGTAGGCCAACCACCAATCCTGAATTGATAATTACATCCAGAACAGTAGGTGGGAGAAGATGCCACTTTGACTGCCAGCTTTTTGGTTTCGGTTTTAATAAATTTGCAAGTATTGGTCTTCCTTCAAGGTCACAGGCCTTAGGATAACACATCTTGCCCTTACATCAATGAAGTATCAGTAGCTAAAAACTTAAGAACTTGGGGTTAATAAGAAGCCAAAAATGAAAAATCACAGACTGAAATATTCTACCTTGAGGCGTGATCTAGCTGTATACCAAGATGGTCATACTCTTTGAGAGTTCTGCATGACACTGGAAATGTAGCATCTCACCCACCCAAAACCACAATGGGGAAACATCGTTTACATAGCATGCGATACATCGCATGCCATTACAACGCAGTTGTTACAACGACCGCGTTGCTACATCGCTAACCATTACAACGCAAGTAGTTACAATGACTTGCTGTAGGGGGCAGAAGGTGTTGGATTTAAAATCCAACACCTTCCCTACTGTTGCACAGAATGGAGTTGTTATTCCAACATCCAGCGCCCCCTACAGCAAGTCGTTGTATCGACTTGCGTTGTCATAGTATGCGCTGTAACAACGCGGTCATTGTAACGACCACTTTGTAATGGCATGCGATGTATCGCATGCGTTGTAACGTGGCCTATTCACCACAATGGCACCTGATGTGAAAACTGGGAGGCTCTCCTGAGAGAGAAAGACTGCAGGCTGAAGCTTAAACATGGTTAACTGAGATTTGTGAGTAAAGCCCACTCTCTCACTTATCCTTCCCTCAAACCCTACCTACCTTACAAAGGAATGGAGATGGTGTGAATGCAGCTGCATCCCATGGCCTGCTGAGACTGACTGTTGGTTAATTAACAGCAGGCCTCTTTCGCATGGTGTCAGTCATGGAGTTCTTGATCTGAGTGTCAAATAGAATACTGCTGCAGAGTGTAAGGGGAGCAACCACAAGGGAAACTAGAGAAGAAGAGGACGATCATGATTGGCAAGTCTTCAGGAGGGTGCTGTGGGTAGCACTGGGAGTGTATAATGACATGCATTGAGTTTGAACACCAGGAAGAAATTGGATAGAGAGCAGAGTGCGGGTTTCATCACCTTCAAAGGGAGGAGGTCTCTCCTCAATGCCATCTCTAGAATAGATTTCACTTGAAAGTAAGCACTAATGAAAATGTTGCAGAAAACTGAAAGAATAACAAGGATAAATTCTACTTTGATAAGCTGGCTGAATCTGGCAATACAGTGCAGAAAACAATGAGTGAAAAGGGGCATCTCCTGTCAAAAGCATGTTATGTTCTAGGAACTGGAGGTGGTGCGCCCCCCGACTATAAAAAACCTGAATCATGCCCTCATTAAGTAGAATGCACTGATGGAGGGTTACATTGAGAAAGCTGAAAATAAAATGAAAACTACACTTCAGTAAATAATAGTTCATTCGAGGTGATTCAGAGGGAGGATAACATTGAAACGTTTGCGCCACGATGGCTTGATAGTCGCTTTGATCTGGCTCAGAAGGTACAAAAGCCAAAAGTCAAAGGAGGTTACTAAATTAAATCCACAAGTGAACTTTTGACAGAGAAGGCGGAAGGGCTACTATAGCTCTGTTGTATTATGGGTTAGCATTGGAAAAAATCCCAGACAGAGTCCAGAACAAGCAAGAAATGGTTTTGTAACTCTTCAGGGATCCTGCTTCCCGCAGTCAAACCTACAGCGAAAATATGAGAAGGGATTTGCATATTATGCTGAAGCCTGCCAGCAACTGTAAGCAAATATTGGGCCTTCTAGCTGGCCAAACTAAGTGAAAAACACCGAGGGAAACAGTTTATTACATTCAGGTTTCTGAAGCCTTAGAATATGATTGGAATGTTGAGGTGAATATATTCATGGAGGTGGTTGCATGCCCTGTATGTGGTCTGTCTGCCCCAATTGCTTAATTTTAATATCACTTGGGCAAGAGTATATAAAACATAGAATATAAATATAGGCATTTGTACACTGTGGGGGATCTACTGGGGTTTTGAGATGTTAGTTTACTTAAAGGAATCACACTACTCTAAATGAAGAGTCACTGTTATTTTGAATGGTTTACAATTTACATAAAGAGTGAAGTTCAAGTTTCATGCGAAGTTTGTTAAAAATGCCAACTTAAACAATATATTCAAACAAATCCAAAATTGTATGTTTTAATGCAAACTTCAAATCAACATAATCATGATCAACAAATACTCAACAACGTTGCTTGCAATGCAAAGTATTCACCCTCCTATTGCATTTTTAAAATTAAGTTGAACTGCTATCAAACCACAAGGCATTACCTATGTTATTGCTGTGATGCATTTTTATATGAGACAGCGGTAAAAAAAAAATCCCTCAGTTAATCCACTCGCCTGGAGTCCCTCAATCACAAATCTCAGTCCAAAAAAAAGAATTGACTCCGAGGTCTTTGTTTAAAAAAAGACAATACCACAGGGCTTGTCCAAGGATTGACCTGCTAAAGTTAAACAGATAGATTACTTCGTTCTAGCGCACGCCTAATATTACTGAAAAATGGCACTTAATTCAATGAAATGGTTCACAAAAAATTAACTATGCAAGATTTCGCGAGAGACAAGGTAAGTGCAAGTGCGTCAGAAATTAAAATGAAATAAGATGCAAGCAACTGCCTAAGACCAGAGACACTGTAAAGCAGCAAATACAGCAACTGCAAACAGATATCACCCACACACATCTTTAATCTACTAATGCAGTGAAATATGTTTTCTGTGTCCTTCAAGCGCTACAGATGTTTATGGTATTGTATTCAGAGGCTGTGCCTTCTGTTTCTTTAGGTGAATATCTGCATTCAACAACAAACAAATACGGCTGACAGTTTACTTGCTCAGACTCCAACCTCAGAATTTGAGATAGCACACCTTAAGAAATTTAGTTTTTCTAACGTTTAATTGCATTTTATCGAACATAGTGCAGAAAACACAGGATATACAGTCAAAAACTCATAGTCAAGGAGGCAGGGAGTACTTACAACCATAATGTTCATCTCGTCGGTCAGCTAGACACAACACCAGGGGAAAACCTTACATGTGTTTCATGTTTTTATCAGTACAATCAGTATCCCCTGTCACTCTCCCTGCCCTCTTCACAGTCTTTGATTTGCCCTACACAAGCCTGCCTCTGGCTTGCAGTATTTGTATCATCCTCTCCCAGACCGCAGAATCTCTCCATCTCCCCCAAATCTTCCCAAAATGGTTTAGGCATCCTCTACTTTCATTCACAACTCTCCAGCCCTCATGCAGCAATACATCCCCGCCTGCTGCATCCATTTGGCCGGCATTTGTGAGGATTCCCACTGTCTTGCAATTTATGTCCCTCTTGGCAACAACAAGGCCCAACATACAAAACTAAAGTCTTTCCTGTGAGAGCTCTGTAACGCTTGGAATATCCATGACCACAAACAGAGGCATGAATGGGATTTTACGTTCCAGTATCATTCCCTAATCACCCAAAACGCTTTTCTAGTATTCTTGGAGTTTACAGGAAAGTTCGATTTTCTCTGCCACACTTCACACAATACGGTGTTAGGGCCTGTCCCAGTTTGTAGTCTACTTTTATTATACATATGACTCAGTCTTTCCAGCCTTCTGTTGCCTTTCTTGTACAGGAGCAGTGATGAACTAATGATCAGTTACTCCACTACCTTACGCAGAGCCATCTGCCCCAATCAGGCCAAGGATACTTTTTCAGCAATCCATTAAGTTTTTTCTTTGTGACAGAATCTTTGTCTAATGTGGTAAATAAAGTAGTGTTTTAGACTGCTAATCTTTTCAGAGCATGGATCGAGTTTACTTCAGACCAATCTCAAGGCTTCCATTACCTTTTACCTGGACAGAAAATAAGTAAATGTTTAGGTGCAATATTTTATAGAATCTAATAACAGTCTGGATTCCTATCAGACTGGCTTTTGTCCTGGGAAAGGGACCGAATAAGTGTGGTTATGGATACACGATGGTTTTGAGGTGAACCAGGGATAGTGTGTTGAATTCTTTCATTATTGAAGGCTTCTTGATCCATTGATTTTACACTTTTGAAGAGGTTGAAAGCTACAGGTATCCCACACACTTCCCTCTACTGAATTCAATCATATTTAGAGTAAATTAGTCAATCTATGGCTCCTCCAGTCTATGCATCACTGCAGTGCCTAGCGTCCCATAGCCAGCGAGCTTTTCACCACTTTATTTAAAAATATGTACAGAAGACATATATGATAATTTTTTCTATTTCAAAGACATTTGCATGTGGACAAAACTCAGCTTTTGGCATACACGATAGGTGTGATTAAATGACCTGGCATCCTAACCTCAGTTTTGACTTGCTGAATCACAATATATCGGAGTTCATTTTCAAAATAAAATAGGTATTTTTATTTTTGACAGTAGGCTACTAGGAATCCAAGTTGCGACCTTCCATCTGTAAGCCCTATCCAAAATCTCTTAAAAAGATCCATGACCTTAAAGTCATCACTGATGCTAACTTAACAGTGTATGTGCAAATAAGAAGTAGCAAGAGCGGTTTCTACTCCACACATTTTGAGGATGCGTTTAGCTTACTTGGCCTTTCCAAATCAGGTCATAGTGGACAATGCTTTTGTTTCCCTGCAACTGGAATACTCTAATGGAATTTACTAGGGTTCTGAGGTAGAATACCTTGAGCCTGTACAAAGTCCATAATGTAGCAGCTCGGATGGTGATACATTAATATCTCAAGGGCTCCATGAGCCGCACCACTGAGGATGGTACATATTTGATTGAAGACAATGAGTACGGATCCCGGAATCTTCAAGCCAAGCTTATTTGCTACATACCCAATCAAACCTTTTGAGAGGTGCGATACGTCTGTTTGGATACTTTGTGTCAGCACACTCCCTTTTAGTCTTGCTTTACAATCTATTGTCTATGTTTTGCATGCCAGCAGGATCACTCCTTAAGTTGAGGAGTATTGCACCAACCATAGTGCAGCACAGTTCAAATCTTGAAATGTGTCTCCCGCTGCACTCTTTTTATATGCCTCCCAGAATTATTCACTTTGTCCATTCTTCTTCATCATCGTCTCTTTAGTCCCTTTATTGATGAAACAGCGTTACTTTTATTTCTTTGCTAAAAGCTTATTTCATAATTACATTAAAAAAAACCTTTGCCCCATTGCATTTGCAGGATTGCCTTACTTCAGGGGACTTTTTTACTCATGTATGTACTATTGTATGTAAAAGAAAAACTGAAAACATAAAAGAACCTTGGTACACGGCATGTTCTAGTCAATTTGAAAAAAATGTAAGTTAGCAGGTAACATATCAATAAACAAGACTGATGGACTACTTCCCACTAACTTCTCCATTCATCGTTATGCGCACATGTGAGCTGAAAGTACTAGCAAGACTGATCATGGTCAAACATAAAGCAGTAAACAACTAAAGATGATGCTTAGGAGTAGTCGGTAAAACAGGCGAAGTATCAGCTGCATGCGTGTGTTTCATATGTTGAGAGTAATATTGTACTTACCACTCTTGGTGGCCTGGATCACCGCAAAGCATCATGCTAGAGTTAGAGGCGGTGCCACCAGGGGCTGCTCGACTCTAAAGCACCAATTATGACAAGTGACATTGTTTTTTTTTGTTTTTTTTTACACTTATTCATTTTTGCTCCGTACTTTGCAAAATTTTCCAACAAACAAATGTGATTTATACAAAAACAAATGTGATTCATACAAGTCATCAGCAGAAGAATGCTCACGTAACCTTTAGAACAAGGCAAAATAAGAGACAGAAACTTAAAATATCACCCTTTTGACAATAATAAGCATAATTCTTCTCGATACATTTGTTATCCAAAACATTTAAATTGTTCTTTCAAACCTTTGTCCTAAATCCAAGTTGTTTTTACAGGGAGACATGAGTAATACTATCTGTCAGCATTCTTTTTTTTTTTTCTTTTTGAGAGTTCAACTCATGATTCAGTTTACATATACAGAGTAAAGTGCATAAGTGCTCGATATAAATTACGTTTGTCGACATATCACAAACATAGATCAATCTTAGAACATAAACAGTATCAAAAAGAAAAAACAATGAATTAAAAGTACATAAGATCCAGAAATTTCCAAAGAAAGTCGCAAATTGCACAGTTTCTAAAAGAGATTATTTTTACCCAGATCCCAAATTAATTTCCTATGGAATTCCAGCGTTTTTTCACGAATTTCGTAAGAGACCCTAGTCTTAAAGCGCAACGTCTCTCTAGCTCTTTAACTTAATAGAGTTTAGCTCTCCAGGCTTGGAAAGTAGGTACATTGTTGCTTCGCCAGTTTTGCAAAATTAATGATCTTGCCACCAGGGCGGATATAAATAAACACTCTTCTTGAATAATGTTCATCGTTGTATTTGGAGAGCATCCCAGAACTGCAGTGTAGTTATCAATAGTTAGGGATTGTCCTATAGTTGTTCTGAGATATTTCTCGATTTCTTCCCATAGGTGCTTGATTTTTTGACAATCCCAGACAATATGAGACCAAGTGCCTCCTCCCTCCCTAGAGCAGCAAAAACACCTATCGTCAATCTGAGGGTATATGTTATGTAGAAATGATGGAGTCCAATATATTAACCATTTTTGTAAAATTGCATTCGCTTAAAATTAGCACCTCTGATTACTGTAGCGTCGTTTGTTAATTCTATTCCATGACAAGTGACATTGTGACTGCACTTCAGACTAGCACTAAGCCTACACATGCACTACAAAGCAATGCTCCTGCTATGGTCTGCTAAAAATCAAGAGCTGTCTGTATCTGCAACTGCCCTTGATCAGAGGATAACTGTGCCTTTTGAGTGGAGACTGGCCTATGTGAAAAAGCGGACTTTTTTTTATGTTTTATTCACGATTAAAATGTAGAGGCACTGGTTTACACCCTGACAAAGTGCAAATATTAGTGCACACGGTATTAGTTCTGTTTTAACAATAGCAGCTATGTACAGCCTTAAAGCAATTTCACTTGCACAAAGTTTGCATTTGCAGGGGGGCGTGGCCGAGCCGGCGGCAAAGATGGCCGCCAGCGAGTGAAGCTCCAGTAATCAGCCAGCCTCATAAGTGATTCCCCCTGAACAACGCCCGCATTCAGTCCTTAAAAACAGTGCTCCAGATGGCAGAAGAGATGCGGCATGCGGCTGTCTGAGTGCTGGGCGCCTGCATCCATCTGGGGCGGAGATTCGTCGAGCTAAAGGTGCTGTGGGACTGGCCGGCCCAGCCGCGTCTGGCATCCCGGGGCACAGCGTGGAGCGCCCGCCCGTCGTCGTTGGAGTTCTCCGCTGGATTACGACTCGTCAGACCGGGTGAGTCGGGCCTGCGATTGTTGCGCTCCCCCCCCCCCTGCCCTGCTGTCCCGGTCTGCTGCGGCTGCTGGGCTGGCCGCTCCACCCCCGCTGCTTCGTTTTCCTGAGCCCATGAGGGGGATAGGGCCCTCTACCACTGGGGGTTGGATGCTGGCCTGGCGCTGCGGCGGCCGCGGCGGAGGCGGGTGTGCGCTCGGCGGCCACCCGGTACTAGAAGGCGGCCCCATTTGCCTACGACGACTCCCTGGGGTGCCTTGGAGAACAGCGAGACGGTGCCTGGCACGCATACTAGCCGATCCACCCGCATTGCCAGATTGCTGCAACTCTGCCTGAGGTGCATGAACGAGGACTGTTGCACTGTGACACCCCACCATTGAAATCTGGGATCTGAACATCCGTACCCCGCCTGCACTGGGATATCCTCCTTTTGCAACTATAACTTTCATTTCCCCAAGGAGCGGTGCCGCCGTTTTACTTTGCCCTAGCCAGCAGGACTAAGCTCTCGTCCAGTTCTTGAATTGGCTTCATCCTGCTCCCCTGCGCTCTATAGGGCCTGTTGCCTGCAAAAATAGACGTCTCTACCACTGGCTGTGAGCACCTCATTACTGCCTGGACCCGCCCCCCCCCCCTTCTTTCCACCGCCCTGCATTCACGGAATGGGACGCAAGGACCCCAGGCAGCAAACCTTGCCTTTTGAGAAAGTGAGTGAAAGCACGACATCACACAGCACAGGCATGGTTGAAAAGGGTCCTGCCACGGCGCCTCCTGAAACCTCAGAGGCCTCCGTCGCCTCATTGCTGCTGGAAATGAAGGCGGGATTTAAGGCGCTAGACTCCCGCTTTGACTCCCTAGACCAGACAATCGCATCATTGGGCGCCAAAGTGCAGGGTCACGACAGACGCCTCGACGTTGCTGAGGCAGGGGTCCAAATTGGCATTCTACCCAGACTTCACTCCAATGGTTGAAGAGGCACGACGCAAATTCCTGGGGGTCAAGGCTACGTTACGAAATCTTGGACTCAAATATGGCATGCTGTACCCCGCGAGACTGAAGGTGGATGTGGGCGGCAGATCGAGAATATTTGACACCCCTACAGAGGCCCAGGAATTCTGCCGCACGCACAAGACACGGAACTCACAGAACACGGTGGAAAGTGCACTTGCTTCCCCACATCATAGTGGCTCTGACGCTATTGCGGACCTATTTTCGAACACTGGTGCTGAATGAGGGTGCCTTGCATTACCTTGTGTGATTTACATTGTCTAATTGGGAAATTGCGTTGTGTGATTTGATGTTTCTATACAGATACGGCATTAGGCCGGCCTGATTCTGGGCTGCCACCCCCCTCTGGTGTATCCGTAAAGTTGATTTATTGCCTTTTGGGGCCCACTTATTGGACCACAACCAGTTGCCCGGTGATCGCTATGATTCCCGAGCGCGTTATCTTGCGAGGGGTTGGCCACCTTAGGGTTGGTAGGTGGCTGGGTGGGGGGAGGGGGGTTATGGGTAAGTTCGCACACCACGAATGTTCTAACTTACACTTTAATTTCACATTTCTTGCTGAGTTACCATCACACTACAGTCATGACAGGAATATGTTTCCACAGAATCTCGATGTCACGATTAGGTAATATACAGGGGCCTTCAGCCCTTACCCTTATGACCTGGAATGTCCGGGGCCTTAATAATACTCGTAAACGGCGCCAGGTGATTCACTACCTCCTCCGACACAAGGTCGATATAATCTACTTACAGGAGACACACCTCCCCCCCCACTGATTCGGCTCAATTTGGCGCCAGCTGGGGCACACATAGATATTTTGCCAATTATAGTAATTACGCTAGAGGCACGGCTATACTGATAAACAAGAGAATCCCCTTTACTCTTATTGATGTGACCCGTGATCCGGTGGGTAGATTTGTGATAGTCACGGGAACCCTGTACGGCCATAAAGTTACTTTGGCTAATATATACGCTCCTAACGTTGACGCCCCCGAGTTCTTTCACGACCTGAATGCCCGGATTGCGAAACATGATCCTCAAGCGCTACTCCTAGGGGGGGGGCTAAATTTTATTAATAGACCCCACACTAGATAGCTCGTCCAACGCACCAGACGCTATAGCACGGGCGAGGCGATCCTTGAAGGCTCTCTGCGCTCAGTACTCATGGATTGACATTTGGCGACAGCGCAATCCCACTCTCACCAACTACACTCATTACTCTGGCCCACACGGTACCTGGTCGAGGATAGATTACTGGCTTCTCTCTCCCTGCGTTGTGGGTTGGTTCAGTTCCCTCTCCACACTTCCCAGCACATATTCAGACCACTCCCCAGTGACCCTGCATTTACTGTTCCCACGCACGGAGGGGTATGAAAGACAATGGCGGTTCCCCAGTAGGGCCCTCCTGGATGAAGTGTTTAAGGCGGAGGTGCGCGAGGCAATAGAGGACTATTTCGAAATAAACGCTGGCTCTGTGGACACAGCGGCGGTACTGTGGGAGGGCTTCAAGGCAGTCATAAGGGGGGTATGCATCTCCAAACAAGCCGGAGTGCTCCGGGATCTCCGTAACATGTTGGCCCGCATTGAACAAGATATTACCAGGCTGGACTCGCGACTCTCTTCCCTCCCGAATCCAAACGACCAGGCGGAAAGACTCGCCCTACTGACAGAATATAGAGACACGGCAGAAAGTGAGATACTATATATGGGGAAATATCAGACAGCGCGTAGGTACGGCGAGGGCCTGGCAGAGTACTGGCACAAATGCTGAGACCACCTTACAGCAAATCCTACATTACTGAATTACACTCGGCCTCCGGTGCCACACTGTCCACCACATCGGCCATTAGAGAGGAGTTCCTAGACTATTACACCACACTATACTCCTCAAGGGCTGACTCGGATGGCACTGCCCGGACTGCTTATCTAGATGAGATCGCGCTGGTGTTCCTGGAGAAGTACATGCTTGACTTTATGGCGGAGCCCATATCAGTCACAGATGTTGCACTGGCCATAGACACCCTGCGAAGTTCCTCTGGGGCTTGACGGCTTCACTAGGGGATTTTATAAAGAATTTAAGGACATATTGGCCCCTCAATTAATTGAGGTTTACGCGGAGGCATTGGAGAAGCACATTCTCCCCCTACGCTACGGGAAGCCGTAATCATACTCCTTCCGAAACCCGGCAAAGACCACAAACAATGCGGTTCATATCGACCACTGTCCCTATTGAACCTAGACTACAAAATTCTAGCCAAAGTGCTAGCTAATAAACTTTCACAACTAATGGAATATATCATTTCCCCGATGCAGTCTGGTTTCGTTCCCCGGCGTTCTACAGCCCTGAATCTCCGCACGTTGTTCGCTGTGCTGCACAGAATACAGCCCGAGGTCCCTGCGGCTGCGGTGTTATTGGATGCCGAAAAGGCGTTCGATTCTTTAGAATGGCCTTTCCTCGTGGAAGTGATGCAACACATGGGACTGCCTTGTGGCTTCATCTCCACGGTCTCCTTGTTATATAGTCAGCCATCGGCGTGACTCCATCTGAACGGCACCCTGTCCAGGCCATTTCGGCTATACCGCGGGACTAGACAGGGCTGCCCCCTGTCCCCGCTCTTGTTCATCCTAGCCATGGACCCTTTGGTCAGACATCTCCAGGAACGCCATTTGCATAGGGGACTTCAGTTTAACACTGGTCCATTACTCGCCTCTCTATATGCCGACGATACCATCCTTTACGTCCTGGAGCCGCACATCAACCTGTCCCCTCTTATCCGGGAAATCATCAGTTTTGGGCGGTTTTCAGGGCTTGGAATAAATTGGCACAAATCAATCATATTCCCGCTTACAACTGGCACTGCCCAATGGGAATGCGAATTTCCCCTAGAATGGTGCCAGGATTCGGTAAAATATCTTGGTATACATATTCATCTAGACACCACTCAAATCATTCGCTTGAATTACGGGCAGACTTTTCAAAAGCTGGAGGAACAGGTCGAAAGATGGCTACGTTTGCCACTGTCTCTGGCTGGCCGAGTGGCCATATTGAAAATGGTGGTGCTTCCCAAATTTTTATACCTCTTTAATAATATCCCGATCCCCCTCTCTGATGGATTCTTCCGCACCTTGCAGACACTCATGACTAGACTGGTATGGGGCGGGAGGAGACCGCGAGTTCGCTGGACTACAATGACACTACCATACGACAGGGGCGGGTTTAATGTGCCGGACTTCCATCTCTATTATTTGGTAGCGCAATGTCACTATGCGTTCGCTTGGTTCCACCCTGATGCACGCATACCCTTCCTACGACCAGAGGCAGACCTGGTGCTCCCTGACAAATTATGCGAGGTGCTTCCTGGGGGCTTTCCACGTGACAAACACGACATACAGACGGTGTCCACAACTGCCTGGGCGTGGGGTAAGCTGAAAAAGCGTACGGGCGCCACACACTTGTACTCCTCCGCCCTGCCCTTACCCAATGCCAGATGGTTCCCAATCACGGGGGAGAGGTTAGTGCAGAACACGTTGACTACGCTGGATATTACAAAAGTGGGTGATTTTTCCCCAGGGGGCCATGTGTTTTCGATAGACGAGGACGCCCGGTTCACCGATTGCAACTTCATGATGAGATTCCTGCTGAGCCGCATGAAGTCTTCACTGCGGGCTACCTTCCCCACATACCCGACTGAGCCTGACTCTTTCCCTCCACTCACACTGGTGTTGGAGACCCCCGGCGGAACACACCTTATCTCTAAAATGTATAAAGCCTGTGCCGGGATGCTGCCGGCGGATGACTCCAGCCTTAGACAGGCCTGGGAGGCGGACACGGGTTGCACCATCGCGGATGAGCAGTGGGCCAAATGCTGTGAGGCCACCAAGGACATTTCACTTAACAGTCGCCACAAGCTGTTACATTTTAAATTTCTCCGCCGCGCTTACTTTACCCCAGCCTTGGCACACAGGATAGACGCCGAACGACCACACACCTGCTTGAAATGTAACGCACCACACGCTGATTTTATACATTTGGCATGGTCATGTCCCCGCTTGAAATCCTATTGGTCGGAGGTGCACGTGACCCTGGGGAAGATAATCGGACTTCCAGTGGTTCCTATTCCCGAGATAGCCCTGTTAGGGTACACTATACAGATTCCTAAGAAAGTCAGGAAACTAGCATCATTGGGGCTATTAGCTAAGAGAGAGGTGGCCATTCACTGGGGCAGGAAGTCTGCTCCTAAACTGCAGGATTGGCTGGGGAGTCTGGCACACTGCAACACCAACACTGAAATATACGCAGGTCTTATGCCGGCGACGTCGCGGCGGCAGGACATTTGGGGGCCGCTGAGGTCCTACTTTGAGACTGCCAAGCGAGCCTCTGCCACACAGGTGGATGCTGGGTTGGTGCCTGAGGGGGTGGGCTGAGGGGATGTTTTTCTTATTTGAGCCATGACTTCCCTTTCAGACTCGGAAGGTTTGCTTCTGCCGTGTTCCATTGCTACATATGGGAGATACCACTGGTTGGGATCCTTATCTCTGAGACGGGTGACTGAGGGTGGGGGGTGGAGGGTTGGGCTGGCTTACCCCGGTACTGGTCTGGACTATGATGTACAACACTATAACGTTCATCACTGTGTATGTACCTGTCAGGCACGTTTTGATTGATATGTAAGATGACTGTTTGCAATGCAATGTGACTATTATTCTATAACTGAAAAATAAAGTATTAAAAAAAAGTTTGCATTTGCACTAACATAATTTCTTTTAGATAGCGGTAAGTGTTGGTGCAAATTGGCAAAATACCATGAGCAGATTTGCTGAAGTACAGACTACATGCATTATTTCCCTCAGATATCAAAAGCAAACACAAAACATAAATAACACAAACAAATATATTATTTATAATGGAAACTATTTTGCCCTGGACTCTAAATGATCCTCCTAATCTTAATGGTAGTCAATAATGGAAAATATTTTTGCCTGGACTCTAAATGATCCTCCTAACGTTAGTGTGAGTCAATCAGTTAGGAGTCTGAGGCACCCAAAGCGGTATCCCCACTACTTCAATTAAGAACGCCATGCCTACTAGTATTTGCAAGATGTGGGAACTCCGTCTTATTCCAAGTTTCCCCTGAGTGTGCCTGGGAAATTAGGGAATTATCATAGCATTACATTCCTGTGGTACTTCAAAATTACACGAGTACTCTATTGCCGCATTTTGTGTAATTCACGATTTGGCCAAACAGTCTGTTTCTGGATAAATCTAGGAAGTTATATTTAACTTGTAATGGGGCCCAGAGTGGTTTCTAATTTCCATATATTTTTGCAGAAGCAGAGTATCCTGGTGTTCTGATCAACTTGATTTTGCAGAACAGAAAACTGTATCACTGAATAAAACGTCTTGTTGCAAGCGATCTTTGCAGCCATTGCAATGATCACCATAGTTCATTGATTGGTAGGGTATCATTAGAGCGCATTCATAGCAGTAATCGTATGTTGTCCTTTGTATGCAGGTTTGAGTCCCGGCTGGTTTGTTCCTAACTGTGCTTTCCAAATACAGAGGATGGGCCTATAGTTAATAAAGTTCAAGACTCCAGAAATAGGGCTGCTGATATCGGACATCCAGCTCCTCCAGTGAAAGAAGCTGAATCAAACATAATGTCACATCTTCTAGGCACTCTCCAAGACATGAGCACCTCACAACTTATTCTGGTGCAGAAATGTCTTCCAATGCTTTCTTGGAAGTTTGAAGGTGTGGAGGAGGTGGGTTCTACAAGCTTCCCTATTTCAGGACACAAAGAGTAGGTTTGTCCCAGAATTCGTCAAATCACATTTCAGTGAAACTTGCACAGAAATAATTATTCTGCGTTTAACAAGCAGAAACTGTGTACGTTAATAGTGTAGTATTTCTTAATCTCCTAAAGCTGATCCTTTTTAATACCTTTATGGAGTAAGTGAATAGATAGCAACATATGCCTTTCAAAGTAAGTGGCAATAGTAGACTCTACAAGGATCCATACCTAAGGGAGATGCTGGGGATGGCTTGTGTCTCCTTAATATTCTTAGAAGAAAGTTTGATTAGACATGGTCCAAATAGAGAATGCCATGGGTCTGTTCCACCTCAATCATGTGGAATGGATACTCAGCAGACCCTGCATGGAAAGGTCCTGCATGTTTTGGTTTTTATTTTCCTCAAAGGTATATGCCCACCAAGCACTTGTAGACGAGGCAATGGATTTTGAATTCAATTAATTTGCTCTTCAACAGCCTGTGCAAACTCTCAAGTCCGAAAGAAACACTGTTGAACTTTTGAAGATTCAGACAGCATGCTGTACTATAGACATCCTGTCCATCTGTGACTCTCGCCATCATTGCATTTGCATGGTCATGTTCAGCATTTTAGCACTGATCAGATCTTTAAGGATTCCTTTGTGATGACTTTAAACATTATATGAGCAAAACTTTTTGAGGCGCTCCAACCGCGAAATGGCCACTGGTCATGATCCTGTTTAAGCCCCAAAGCCAAAATTGCCAACCCAGTTTACGTTCAGGTTTTTTACTTTGTTGAAGAATCAGATGGTAATGTCAAAGTGAGAGGTTATGGGATGGTATTGGCAGAGAGAACAATGTAGCTTAATCACAAAATCAGCACCCGAGTCTTGGCCTGACTCCGTGTAAGGCAGCTGAAGTTCATCCGTGTGGCTACGTCAACCAGACTCAGTCCTCAAGTAGTAAAATCATTTGGTAGCCCACTGACACACAGATCTATCTGTATGTTATCCGTATATGAATGAAGTTTCAGTTTTCAAATTCTTCCTATTTGGAAGATTGGTTTATGTATACATTAAATACGATGCAAGACCAAGGTGGTCCTTGGCAGACTCCACAGCTGATTCAAAAGAGTTTAACGCAGTGTACTATTGGATAGAAATGACTAAAATCATTTTAAAGCCAAATCAGAAATGAGGGCCATAGATCGGAGCCAACTCGGGATCAGTTCATATCCACCCTATTGGAGACAGTAGAAAGATCCAGGATGTAAAGTCCATGAGCACTGGGTCAGACACATGGGCAACAGATCGTAGCCGCAGTTCATATTGTTTTGCATCGAATAAAGAGGACAACCCCAGGATATGAGACTACAAGAAACATAGATACCAAAGTCTAATAAGAAAAAGTGTGAAGACAAAGGCACAGTTAAATTCACAAAAAAACGGCATGCCACTGGTTAGGTCGAGCCTAGCGCAGCGCGCATGCGATGCTCGCTCTGCGAGGCATGCAGTAGTCGAGTATGCTGTAGAAGCCTCACCCACTCTCCGCCCATACTTTTCATTGGCTGGTGTCATTGTCCTTGGTAAATGCTGGCTTCTGATTGATAATGAGGCTTGTTACCGCCCTGTCTCCATTTGGTACCGCCCATGAGGACTGGATCTTTTACTTGTGGCGTTACACAGTCTCCTTCATAAATCGGTAAGCACTTTTTTCTTTAATGATCTTCCCTATTCCACCCACGACATCTCAGCAGGCCCTCTGGTTTTATTGATGTATATATTTAAATTATAGAGCGTCCGCTTTAACTATAGCGGCCGCGCTTAATTATTTATTTACTTAACACTGGCCACTTTCCTCATGTATTTATTAAAATTATAGCGCGTCCGCTTTAAATATAGCGGACGCGCTTATTTATTTTTTTAATTAAAAGTGCAGGCCGCTTTCGTTAGGGCTAAGCAAGGGGGGCACAACGTTATAACATTTGCAATGACGCGCAGACTCGCATTTACGCGCATTCAAGCTATTGTCATTGCAGCCACCTGTAAACACTCACTCGCCAGCTTGGAGTTTTGTTTTGCCAGCACATGGGAAACGGGTCATCCGATGAAGGCTGAAGGTAAGGAAGGTTCGGGGAGGGGGTGGTCACTGGGACTGGTGCTTGAGTAACACGGTGCTGGACGCGGTCAGTGAGGGGGAGGAAGGGACTGCACACCCTACTTAAGAGAGACCGACTTTGTGCAGTGTTAGATTGAAATTGTTGTGGGGACTGCTTCTTAATAAAATAGCGCCCTTTCCCCTCTAGTTACTCACACTGCACTGAATTGGGTGGTCACTGTTCTAGTTTCTCTTTGCCTCGTCTATTGTTTCAGATGGAGGTGAGTACGCATCTTTGAGTTTGCTAACAACTCCCCTCCATGTTTATAAAAGCAGTCTTCCTACTTAAACGCGAAATGTCCACATTCGATGAACACTTACAACTTTTCGCTTCTGCCTCACAAAATTCCCCTCAGTGCAACGGAAGTCAATTAACAAACGCGCAAAGTTCTCAGCCATTTTTACTGCCATCTCGCCCGGGTGGAGCGTTCCCCTACGTTTTACTTCTACAAGTGAATTCTCACAGACACCTGTCTTGTGCTGGAGATGTATTCAAATATTGAGCTGGTCACGTGCTGCGGTGTTCATAACTCAGAAGCAAGCGGGCCCTCTACCTGCACCGGTGCCAGCCCCTCTCCCTCCCTCCTTGGATTCTCGGACGGCCCTTTGTGTCTCTGGCTCTGCCGAACACACATTTCCCAACTTCTCAAGGTGCTCGTTTCATGCAGCCTATACGCACATGCCCCTGCTTTGGACTTTATCGTCTCTTCCAAGGTGAACAGGCTTTTGTTTCTCTCTGTGCGAGTTGCCCGGATTAAACCGCTCCTATTTTTTTGCTCTCTTTTCCTACGCCTCCCTGGTCTTACTCTTTCATAACAATGCATTTTCAGCTCGGTGCACAACAAATAGTGTCCTCTTCGAATTTCTTTAACGAACTCTCATGGGAAAGAAATAACTACTTGTGATTGCTAAACACACAGTGTTAATGTTTACTTTTGGGGTCTGACTAGGAATCCAATTACTTGGCTCGCTCTTTCTTTTATTAGTATTTGGCAGGGAAATGCAGCTGTCAACCATGTGTTGGCTCTACCAGGGCTCTTGTAGTGATTTTTAAGGAGTTATTTCTTCGTTCATTTCTCACAATCTTTAAGTACACTTTTTCCTATGGTTTTCCCTTATTCTCATCCACGCAGTTTCCAAAGCTGTTTGGGCATAAAATGCAATTAGCAGTGCCCACTCCTCATCAGATAATTACCGGTAACAAACTATGCATACACCTTTCCACAAAGCAACCCCTTTTCTTTATGTGACTTCACTCCATCATTTCTGGGGAGAAACCAGGTCGACGTGGAGCTGCAGGACTCCACTTAGCAGGAGCACTGCAGTAAAAAGGCTGGATTTAGTCTGGAGTCTGGGGAATATTCTAAAGGTGAGGAATTTGTAGAAGTATTCAACAGAATAACCTAACTCAAACAACTTATCAAAAGAAGCAATGAGTGACACCACTCAAGTTTATCCATAATCACTAATAAAAGTGTTTTCTGGCTTGATGGAGTTTAATCCTAGTGATAAACTAACCTTAAGTGCACAGGAATCAAGTGTACAAGAATTACGTTTTGTTAACTTAGCAATTAGTAATGATTTCTGTTTATCATTTTTCTTTTTACCATTGTTTTTTGTATAAAAACTAATTTGTTCTGGCAATTTATTTTTAGCCTTGAAAAAGCTTGAGGGATAACATCAAGGAATATATTCATGTATGAATAATAAAAAAATAATGCTGTCATGAAATACTTGTGCACAGGGCATTGAGTGAGGAAATTATAAATTACAGCATTTTGAGGAATTAAAATGTTGTAAGTCTTTGACAAAATGGTTTATCTTTCAAAAATGTTTAGAGTTGTTTTCCGGGTAAGAAGACTAACAGTAAGGAGATAAGCAGTACAATCGCACATGTTTGACTGCTGGGCTATGAAATATTACAACAAGCATTTGCAATGCAATAGGTCTCACATTTACGCGAGTTTGAGCTATTGGCATTGTAAATGACAATGTGTTTTATTTTTGTTTTCCTTTTTGAAACATAAATAAAAGGCATTGTCATTTACAATGCCAAAAGCTTAAACTCGCGTAAATGCGAGACCTGCATTGCAAATGCTTGTTTTTGAAGCAACCTGTCACTTTACGTCCCTCTTATCCTCAAAGCAAATAAGCTTATTATTGTATTTTTCAACATAAGCAGCAAAGAAAATTGGGCTATCCACCAGACAATATATAAACACTTCAGTTGTCAGACCTAGGCTGCACACATTGATTGCATCACAAATGGTATATCTGAAGTTTCAAAAGTACTTGTTCATACATGTGTCCTCTGCCTATTTACGTACCCATCAAGTACAAATTCTCAGGAGTGGTCACTGGAATGTTCACAAGTTTCATCTCATCTTCTTCTGCTTTATCCCAACAATTAGCATTTGGACAAGCATAACTGTGGCAAGAATTTACACTATGTACCTAAAAAAAGAACAAATCAAACAAATGATTTTCAATGAAAGAGCTACAAAGTAACAAAAACAATGTAATTTTGAAATGTTAGGTAAGTGAGTGGTGAATTTGGGAACACATTACCTTTTTATATTATTGAAAAGGCTTCCTGCTTTATATGACTAATAAAACACTTTTGACCATTAGATGAAAGGCCCACCAAAACGGAATAAAACAGCACCGACTCCGTACGCATGGTACAAATGTAGAAGACATGCTGAATGGGACATTCATAACACAGACAGCTTTCGATCCAAATGTTATTATTAATTAGACTGAACGTGCTTGACTAAGAAATCAGAATTATGTTATGATTTTTACCTAACTGCAGACTTCTGCATTCCTTAACAAGATGTATGGAAATGTCTTCATGCTACCTTGTTGTAACTGTTCGATAGAAGTATATCAGAATGTTGTCAAGGTTCTCTAGATATAAAGAACCAACTTGCTAGTATTAATGTAACAAGGATTGCCAGCCACAAAAATAAATAGCCGACACTTATGATTTCCAGTGTTCACGAGGATGTATTTTATCTCCTAGAATTGTCTTGAATAAGCTATTGTGGGGGGAGGAGGCTGTAAAATGGAGACTTTGCTCTCCCTGATATCAGGAAATACTACTGGGCCTCACAGCTGATAGTAGTTAATGTCTGGGTGTTCGCTCCCCAGAAGGAGCCATTGGTCAGACGAATTATATCAGATTGGCCCTAGGTGGTACCTGGCGGCCATAAATGGAAGGTGATGTAACGCGGGGAGGCCGACATATATGCGTGATCTGGGAGAGGGCTATCAAGGTGGAGACAAGGTGTGTTAACAAAAGAGACTCCGCTATGGGGCTCATCACGCCTGGGTGAAGCAAACAAATTAACTGCCTTTGGCAGGTGGGATCCAATAGGCATAACCTGGTTTGGAGATGTGTGGATGGAGGACACTGTGAAGATATCTCAAGTCTCAAAGAAGAATATGGAATGCCGGAGGGAAAGGTTTTTCACTATTTTAGACTCAGACATGCCCTACTAGTGGATATCTCTAAGGAATCCCTGCTGGAGGATAGCAACCCCCTTGGGGATAGGATGTTGTTAGAACAGCTAACACAAAAAGTAATATAACTTATTTAAGCAAATGGTGAATACCTGGCCTCATACGCTAGTGGAACTCCATCAAAAATGGAAGCAAGACATTGTGGAGTTATTAGATGACAACTGAAGTGGAGCCATGCAGGGACCCAGGAAAGTTGCAATTACGGCTTGGTTTCACCTGGTACAAACTTTTTCACATGGTTTATTATACCAGAGTAATATTAACAAGAATTGGACAGACAAATTCTGGTGAGTGTCTCAGAGGTTGTACTTCGACTGTAACTTCCATACACACTATCTGTGAGTGCTCTATAATAGGGAGAGTCTGGGATAAAGAGACAGGATGCATCACTAAGGTAATTAAGACGCAGCTGACTCCCACCAAAACGTTATGTGTTCTTGGAATATTGGGGGATGAAGATTGTACTAGATACCAAAAATTATTTTGTAATGTGGGTCTCATAGCAGCCTGTAGAAATATAGTTCAACTATGGGAAGCGCCAACTACCCTCAATTCAACATTAAAAATTCGAATGAAGATTTGGATTGGTGCACGGGCACAAAAAATCCATATATTATATATATATATATATATATATATATATATATATACATACATATACATATATATATATACATATACATATATATATCAATCAATCAGGGGTTTGTTAAAGCGCGACTACTCACCCGTAAGGGTCTCAAGGCGCTAGGGGTGGGGGGGCGGGGGTGCAGGTTCCATCCATCAAGGAGGGGGTCTGTCGAAGAGCCAGGTTTTGAGGTTTCTTGCGAAGATGGGGAGCGATGTTGTCTGTCTGAGGTGGAGGGGAAGGGCGTTCCATGCTTTGGCCGCGAGGAAGGAGAAGGAGCGGCCTCCCGATCTGGTCTTTCTGGTGCGGGGGACGACGGCGTAAGAGAGCTGGGCTGATCGTAGGGTCCTTTGGGGTGCGTGGAATTTGAGTCGGCTGTTCAGGTATGCTGGTCCGGTGCCGTGGAGGGCCTTGTGTGCGTGGGTGAGCATCTTGAAGGTGATTCTCGCCTCAACAGGGAGCCAGTGGAGTGTGCGCAGGTGCTGGGAGATGTGGCAGTGTTTTGGCAGGTTGAGGACCAGTCTTGCGGCGGCGTTCTGGATGTTCTGTAGCTTGCGGGTGAGGTTTTTGTTTATTCCGGCGTAGAGTGCGTTGCCATAGTCGAGTCTGCTGGTGACCAGGGCGTGAGTGACGGTCTTTCGGTGTTCGAGGGGGATCCATTTGAAGGTCTTACGAAGGAGGCGGAGGGTGTGGAAGCAGGAAGACGAGACAGAGTTGATCTGGCGGTCCATTTTGAGCTCGGAGTCCAGGATGATTCCCAGGTTGCGTGCGTGGTCCGTGGGGGTTGGCGGGTTTCCGAGGGCGGGGGGCCACCAGGTGTCGCTCCAGGCATCGGGGTTTGGGCCCATGATGAGTACTTCTGTTTTGTTGGTGTTTAGTTGTAGGCAGCTGTTTTTCATCCATTTGGCGACGGCTTCCATGCCTTCTCGAAAGTTGCGTCTGGCGGTGTTGGGCTCGTTGGATAGGGAGAGGATGAACTGGGTGTCATCTGCGTATGACACGATGTTGAGTCCGTAGGTTCTGACGATGGGGGCGAGTGGAGCCATGTAGACGTTGAAGAGCGTCGGGCTGAGGGAGGAGCCCTGGGGGACTCCGCAGGTGGTAGGTGTGGGGTCCGAGAGGAAAGGGGGAGTCTGACCCGCTGCGTCCTGCCGGAGAGGAAGGAGCGGATCCAGTCGAGGGCCTTGTCCTGGATTCCTGCGTCGTGGAGTCTGCGTATTAGGGTGCGGTGGGAGACTGTGTCGAACGCCGCTGATAGGTCGAGGAGGATGAGGGCTACTGTTTCTCCTTTGTCCAATAGGGTGCGGATGTCGTCTGTTGAGGCGAGGAGGGCGGTTTCCGTACTGTGGTTTTTTCTGAAGCCGGATTGGGAGGAGTCGAGGATGTTGTGTTCTTCAATGAATGTGGCGAGTTGGCTGTTGATGGCTTTCTCGATGACTTTCGCTGGGAAGGGAGCAGGGAGATGGGTCTGTAGTTTTTGAGGTCGGTGGGGTCCGCTGAGGGTTTCTTTAGGAGGGGGTTGACCTCGGCGTGTTTCCAGTCGTCGGGGAACGAGGCGGTCGCCAGGGAGCGGTTGATGGTGTGGCGGAGCATGGGTGCGATGGTGTCGGCGGCTCTGTTGAAGATGTGGTGGGGGCAAGGGTCCGTGGGGGCCCCTGAGTGGATTGACTTCATTGGCATCAGTGTGTCTTCGGTGGTGAGGGCTGTCCAGTCGTCAATCACTGGTTTCCGGGTGTCGGGGGTGGTTGGTGAGGGTTCAGTGTGTTGGTTGTCTTCGTCGAAGTTGTCGTAGATGCTCTTGATTTTGTGGTGGAAAAAGGTGCCGAGTTTGTCGCAGAGGTCTTGTGAGGGAGGGATGTCGGTAGACTCGCTAGTGGGTTGGGCGAACTCCTTGATGATGCTGAAGAGTTCCTTGCTGTTGTGCGCGTGGGTGGAGATTCTGTCTTCAATCGCTTTTTTACTCGTTTCTCTGATGAGTTGATGGTGGGCGTTGGTGGCGGCTCTGAAGTTGTCGTGGGCTTATGTGGATTTGGTGTTCCTCCAGGCCTTTTCAAGGCAGCGGCATGTTCTTCTGGACTCTCGAAGTTCGGTGGTAAACCATCGGGCTTTCTTGGCGCGGGTATTGTTGTTTTTCTTGAGGGGGGCTATGGTGTTGGTGCTGTCCGAGATCCATCTATGCAGGGTTTGGGCTGCGGTGTTGGGGTCGTCGTTTTCCGCGATGGTTGGGGTGGAGTTGTTGAGTGAGGAGGTGAGCTGGTCGTCGGTGATTTTGGTCCAGTTTCTTCGTGGAAGCAGGTGCTGGTGTCTGTGGATGGTGGGTGTTCTGAAGGTGAAGTGGACGCAACGATGGTCGGTCCATGGGAGTTCGGTGGTGTGGCTGAAGGTGATGGAGTTTCCTGTAGTGAAGAGGGGGTCGAGGGTGTGTCCTGCTGAGTGCGTGGGCTCGGTCACGATCTGGCGCAGTCCAATGTTGTGGAGGTTGTCCAGGAGGGATGTGGTGTTGGGGTCCAGTTGGTTGTCGAGGTGGAAGTTGAGGTCTCCCAGCAGGGTGTAGTTGGTGGATGCGATGGCCTGCGGGGAGATAATGTCCGTGATGGAGTTGGCGAAGGGTCCGCGGGGTCCAGGGGGTCGGTAGATGAGGGTTCCTCGGAGGGTGGCGGTGGGGCTGGCCAGTATCTTGAAGTGAAGGTGTTCCATCAGTTCTGTGGGCTCATCAGGGAGTGTGCTCAGGCGGAGGCTGGATTTGTGGACGATGGCGATTCCTCCTCCTGGGCGGGTGGGGCGGTCCTTCCTGGAGATCTTGTATCCTTGGGGGATGGCGATGGCGATGTCCGGTCCCGAGGTGGTGTTGGTCCAGGTTTCGGTGAAGAACGCTACGTCCGGGGTGGTGCTGTCGAGGAGGTCCCAGATTTCTGTGGCGTGTTTGTGGAGGGATCGGACGTTGAGGAGGGTGCATTGCAGGGTCTTCGGTTCGGTTGTGGTCTTGTGGGCGGGTTGTGCTGGATCCGTGTTCTTGGCGGTGCTGCAGGTGTGCCGGCAGCGGTGACAGCTGAAGGGTCCGTGGGAGTCGGCTGGTGATGCTAGCTTGAAGTTGTTGTTGCGGCCTGGGTTGAGTGCGTGGAGTGCTGCTGGGTCGTAGCGTTGGCGGGGCGGAGGTCCAGGGTTCCTGGCGCTGGTCGCGGTCGGGTCGCGGACGGGCGCAGACGGACTTGCCTTTGACGCGCCTTCGGCGCCTTAATGGCAGTGGCCGCCATTAAGTAGGGTTCGGGGAGGGCTGGACAGCTGGGAGGCGGGAGCAGGGAGGGGAGCTGGATTGGGCCGGTCGCGCTGGGGGGGAGGGGCCGCGGCAGCAGCAGCTTCGGGGAAAGGTAAAGGGAGGAAATAAGGGATAAAGAAAAAAGGGAAAATAGGCAGAAATAAGGCACAAAAGAGCAGAGATGCAGAAAAGTGCAGAAAGGTGAAAGATAAAAGAGGGTAGAAAAACGAGTGAAAGGGCAGAGCGAGAGGAAGGGAAAATGAGCAGAAATAAGGCACAAAAGAGCAGAGATGCAGAAAAGTGCAGAAAGGTGAAAGATAGAAAAGGGTAGAAAAACGAGTGAAAGAGCAGAGTGAGAGGAAGGAGACAGAGGTCCACTGGACCACCAGGGATGAGGCGCAGGAAACCTGCGGGTGGAGGAGGGCCTCAATCACCAACACTCGAGAGTGCAGGGGCAGGCCTCACTTAATGGTGGAGCTGCGAGGGTGGGAGAGCAATTTCACTGACAATGAGTCAGTGGTCTTGCTCGCCTGTCCCCGCAGTGGCCGCCATTAAGTAGGGGTCGAGGAGGGCTGGACAGCTGGGAGGCGGGAGCGGGGAGGGGAGCTGGATTGGGCCGGTCGCGCTGGGGGAGGGGCCGCGGGGGCAGCCGCGGCGGGAAAGGTAAAGGGAGGAAATAAGGGATAAAGAAAAAGGGAAAATAGGCAGAAATAAGGCACAAAAGAGCAGAATGCAGAAAAGTGCAGAAAGGTGAAAGATAAAAGAGGGTAGAAAAACGAGTGAAAACGAGTGAAAGGGCAGAGCGAGAGGAAGGGAAAATGAGCAGAAATAAGGCACAAAAGAGCAGAGATGCAGAAAAGTGCAGAAAGGTGAAAGATAGAAAAGGGTAGAAAAACGAGTGAAAGAGCAGAGTGAGAGGAAGGAGACAGAGGTCCACTGGACCACCAGGGATGAGGCGCAGGGAAACCTGCGGGTGGAGGAGGGCCTCGATCACCAACACTCGAGAGTGCAGGGGCAGGGGCAGGCCTCACTTAATGGTGGAGCTGCGAGGGTGGGAGAGCAATTTCACTGACTATATATATATATATATATATATATATTAAGAGTTGTGTGTGTAGAATATGGGGTCCCTGGAGAAACCACCAAGGATGTGTGTAAAATGTGGTGTGGCCCGACTACCTGATGCAATCCTTTCTTGTGAACTCTTTAGTGAAAAGCAGAGTACTGTGTTGTAAATATATAATACACAAATGGGTGAGAACTGAAGTGCACAAAGTGCTCCTATGATGAAATACTCTACAATCCTATGGGGTACTGTACGTTTCTGTCACAATGTTATTGTTCACTTGACATGTACCAATAAGAACTATTAAAAAGTAAAAAAAAATTAAAAAAAGGATGTATGTTAAAGATAGCAACAAAATATATATGTGCATACCGTCATTCTAAAACGAACTAGTTTATAAAGTATTTTGAATATCTGGCAAATATTTGGCTCTACATGACCTACACTGCACATCCCTGACTTAGAGTTTCTTTCACATACATGAATAACAGATTATTTAAGTCTTATAAGCTAGCAAACTATCCAATGTTGTTACATAATGTGAGGGTGAAATCCTAGGCATATCATCCTTCAACACACAAAACTCTTTCTCGGACAAGTGTGGTGATAGCTTGTGAACCAGTAGAACATACTAAGATAGACAGCATCTTCATACTCACCGAAGCCAAACTCTGCAAGGATCCAGAGTGTTTACTGAGTAATCCGCCATTTGCGTGTAAAGACTGGGATCCTCTCTCTTTGGCTGAACTCAAAGAAAGAGTCAGATTTTGTCTGCTACTGGAACAACTAGAGCCTACAATAAACAAAAAAAGAAATTTCTTAAGAAGGATGTTAGTGCATCAATTTCTCATGAGATGAAATCCATCCCAAGACAGAGATGCTGGGCCAAAAAAGCAGGTGTGGACAGACTTTGTTTGCTACATGCAAGGTGTGGTTTGAGATCTTTCTTTATTTTTGCAGCAGCGAAGATGCCAAGCTATCTTTGGAAATGAATAGCTCTTCTGATGCTGTGAGTGGCTTATACAAGGATTGCAGAAATTGCTACAATGGCAATCAACCCTTTTAACAGTGTCAGCATGCACGATCAACAGTACACCAAAACTAATATACTGATAAACAAGGTTTTAAAGATTACTGTACCAGGACACAAGCATTTGTACGCAAGAAAACAATGACCTATGCAATCAAAGTGCAAAAGGACTTAAAAGACAGCAGAGTCATGCAATTTCTATTTTTCAGTCATGAGAAATAAGTTGTTTCCATTTATGAGGAATTATTGCCTGGCCATAGGCAACACTAAATTGAATGAATTTGGTGCACACATTTATGAGATTCTTAAATGGAAGAGTCCCAGGGGCTATTTTATTTTTAATTTGGGGGAGCAATTTGGACAGTAAAGTTCTACTCATTAACAAATAGGTTGGAGTGACTATTCCATTGAGATGCAATGTAGGATTTATTAAGTCGGTGCCCAGCGGCTACTGGCTAAGAGATAGTATCCTAATCAGAAATGACATGCTGCATAGCACATATTGAGAACATTTGGGCTAGACTGAACGTGATCCACTCAAACAGATATTTTCTTGTGGCTGATGGCAGGGTTTGCTCATAAAACACACAGATGAAAGACACTCCCCTTTAAGTAAGAGTCCCCTCTCAGGCATTACAATGAAGTGAGAAGGCAACGCTGAGTGCTCCATAGCTTGTTCTGAAAGATTCAGAAGCAAGCAAGTTGGCCTCTGTAGAAGAGTTGAAACGAAATTAGGACGCCTGAGCGATTAAGGACCTGCTTAAGTTTAAGAAACCATCCATCTTCCAGAAAAATGCGTTACATGCTGAAATAGTTATGGTGAAGGGCTGCAATTCATTGAATTAGAGTTTGGGCATGCGAATTTCCTTTACTGAGAATGTAAAAGCATCTACCGCTTTGCTCTCAGTTTATCCAAAACAAAGCTTACAGCCGACCCAAGCTGGTGGGTTGACATTACTTTGCTATTATTTACATGTTTTTTCTTGTTTGACTGCTCTGCCAACACACTGGAAGGATTATTTTTAGTCCCACTTTTGAAAACGCACTGGCACAGTTCACTGGTTTCGCCTTGAAAAGCAATGCAGACATATTGGCTTTGCTAATGCTTTTTACCGATGCTGTTCCACGTCAGTAAAAAGAAAACTCAAGCTGATGGGGCCATGTGGCAATGTGAAGCTAATAGACCATTCTGCAGGTCCTCTCGGGGATCAAAAAGAAGATGGCTGCAGGGTCAGAGCAAAAAAGAACCCAGGCTACTGATTTTAATGGCCAAAATAAACCGGGTCAAATCACACTAAGAGGCGTTTTTGTGTCACTACTGTTAACATTATATATTGCTAGTCGTCCCTCTGGCATGTTGAATATCTGCATGTTTCCACTTTGGCTGGGTGGTTTTTCTTCTTGGTTACTGTCATATGCCAATGATACAATATTCATGGCTCATACGCCGATTGGTTTATTAAGAAGCTTAGGATCTACAGAGAAGTACTGTATCCCTTCAAGTACCCAAATGAGCATGAAAAAGATCTAAGTCCTGGCATTTTGCAGCACATCTTGAAAGCTTGTACAGACACAGTGATCTCCCCATCCTTGATGTTCCGGGGTCAAGAGCAGAGTAGCTACTCGATGCAGTTTCAGGAGGGCTACTACTGCTCTTACACTCTACTGTGGCACTAAGCCACATGGGCTACTCCATCCTTGGGTTGTAGTTTCATTGGAGATCCAGGTCACCACTCGGCCCAGTATTTTTTGGGCTTCTGCTTTCTCTTGGTTCTGTGCCAACAGCAGTAAAGATTTAGAGGGTGGTGGTTTGTCTTTTGTGATACAAAGCTCCAACAAGCGTTACATGCCTCTTTTGAGGCATGACTGCCATTTTGTTCTCCTTTATATTTGATGAATGATGCGTTTGACTACCAACAGTGATTGTTAAAGTATTTGTGCATATGTAGTGTGATGCGCATGCATAAAGCCAGAAAAATGCTCAAGTAGGTTTGGATGGTAGAGTTAACTGAATGTCTTCCTTTAAAAGCATGTCAAGTGGAAACCTTTAACCACGTCCATTTCAATTATGACATTAGTTGTGTACTCTCTCTGGCTGTGTGTTTCTCTTGTGATGCAAACAATTTTAGCAGTTATAGTCTGACTTATAGGTTAGTTGATCACTCCTAGATTTTACATCACAAATTTTTTAGGGATTTTTTTATTTAAAATCTACCGTCCAATATAGCTTGAGGCACCTCAAAATGTTTTCCAGAATGGGTGGGGGAGCTACTCATCCCAGGGAATAAGTGGAAGCAAGAGTTCATTACTTATTTGGTAGCCGTTGATGCTGACAAAATCCCTCTTTAACATACGAGATGCATTTTGCTACATTGTCTTTGTTCAAAAGGCCAAGGCATATTTAATATTTAGCCCAGGGCACTCTCTGTGGCCTATGTTTTATTTAATTAATTTGGCGGGTTTGAGGACATGTTTTCAGAATTAAATTTTAATTTTCACCAAAGACATACTTTACGACATGCTTTCTGAAGTTTGCTTCAGACTTGCTAAAATGGTTTGGTTCTCAGACATGAGAAACCTGTTATGTTCCAGGGCCAAGTGATATATTTCAGACACTTTTTCACCGGGCAATGAAGAAATGTTGTCCTTTACAGGACTTTGTCATACAACAGCATTTAACTTTCTGGAGATGATGAAATGCTTCAGCCATCTTTTATACTTTTACTTGGAGAGCAACATGTTTTATTGCTCATTAAAGACAGCAGAATTTCTGCTCCTACCCTTCAACTGTTTTCTTAAATAATTTATATATTATCACAGTTGATGTAAGTGCCATTAGTTTGGGGGCGGTCCTTTGTCAAAGAGGGGTAAACGCAAATGAAATGCGGCTTTCGCCTATAGGACCTTATGTCAAACTGAACAGTGGTTTCCAGCATTCGCAAAGGAACCTATAGCTTGTGTCTGGGCCATCAACCATTTGAGGCATTTTGTTTGTGGGCAACAGATAAATGCTATGGAACAAGAAACCACTGGTAAGCATTTTTTTCTCTAGGGCATGGGTTTAATTTCACCGCTGGGATTGTCCCTAGAGGCTCTAGAATGCCAGATAATTTTATGCGATCGAATCGGTCACTGTTCAGGATTAATTGCATGACTAATTTTCGCTCTTGTTAACCCTGCCAAAAGTGTGATAGGTGGACGTGGAGACTTTCTGTTCAGGAAAGTTCCAAACATTTACAGGTGTACCTGAATAAGATAAAATGGTAGCAGACCTTGATTTGATTCAGTCTTCTGTTTAACACAGGGTTGGACTTAAAGAATAAGTTTTGGATGGTGGTTTTAGGTTGTTTATTCATGGTGATCTTGAACTGAGTGTGTCTGGAAGAAGTTTGAGGAATCACAAGCATTTGTAGAAAGAGGTATAGCTAATTAAGTCACTCATTTTCTTTTAGATGCGTTCATTAACTGTGTTTAGGGACGCAATGTGGTCTCATAGGACTACACCCCATCTGGTCCCTTTGTATGCCTATACAACCTATATGATTTTAAGCACATTCAGGGCTGTGTATTGGTGCAAACCATATATATATATATATATATATATATATATATATATTCACTGAAAAAACCATAGGTTTTAGGGACAGTTATAGTTAGTTGGACATTGCACTCGTACAAAACCCGTGAAATTCCCCTGTTATAGTTAGTTCAGCTAACTATAACTCGCGCCCCCGCAATGCACTGCTGATGACGTCACATATTACATCACTCATGACATGGTCAGTGACATCACTGATGACATCACTGATATCTCAAATGACATCACTGATGACATCATCCAGTGACTGTGTGTTTCTGTAAAGTTTAAATATGTTTAATATATATAGGGAAAGGCGTATTGAAGAATTAGTGGGTGTATAAGTGTCTGAATGGATGATTTAGTACGTGAGTGACTGACTCTACAAGTGAGTGATTAAACGTATGTTACTGAATGCATGGGTTAGTGACTAAACTGTGTGAATGTCTGTATCCGTCTGTTTGTTGGTGTGTAAGTGGATGCATGGATTTGCGAATAGCTACATGAGTATCTATATGGGTTATTGATTGGTTCTCTGAGTATCTGTATGGCTGCCTGAGTGTTTGTGTGGGTGGGGTGTGTGTGACTCTATACATAGATGTGTGAGTGGGTGATTCACTGGGTGCATGATTTCAAGAGTGCATCTGTGATGGACTGCTTGGGTGGGTGAGTGTGTGTATGGGTGTGTTAGTGAGTGAATGTATATCTCAGTGTTACATGTGCGAGTAACTACATATGTAAAAGGCAGTATATATGTGTGTTAGAGTATTTAAATGGCTATAAGTGAGAGTGTGTTATTGTGAGAGTGGCTGTATGGATGCGTGTGTGCTTGTATCAGTTATTGTATAAGAGCGTAAGAATGTGCTAGTATTTGTATGAGTAAGTGAGCTGGTGTGTGTATAACTGTATAGGTGAGTAAATGGGTATGTGATTAATTTTTGCATGACTGACTAGGTGTGTGAGTACCTCTATGGAAGAGTGGCGGTGTGTGTGTTTATATAGGTGTATGAGTGCATATGATAGTCCTGTACTGAGTGACTGTAAGTATGAGTGACTGTACAGGTGAGTGAGTGGATGTGTGTGTAGACCTAAGAATCAGTGAGTGGGTATGTAGTTTTTGGTGTTGGAGTGTCTATGGTTTTGAGAATGGCAGTCTGTAATTTAGAGTGGGTGTATCAAAAGTTATATTAGGGTGTGAGAAGATGCATGAAATTATCACATGGATGATGTCATCAGTGATGTCATTTGAGATGTCATCAGTGATGTCATCAGTGATGTCACTGACCATGTCATGAGTGATGTAATATGTGACGTCATCAGCAGTGCATTGCGGGCGCGAGTTATAGTTAGCTGAACTAACTATAACAGGGGAATTTCACGGGTTTTGTACGAGTGCAATGTCCAACTAACTATAACTGTCACTAAAACCTATGGTTTTTTCAGTGAATTTCAAAGGTTTTTTAAATGCTAATTTCTAACTATAACGTGTCTGAAACCTATGGTTTTTTCAGTGAATTTCAAAGGTTTTTTAAATGCTAATTTCTAACTATAACGTGCCTGAAACCTATGGTTTTTTCAGTGAATTTCAAAGGTTTTTAAATGCTAATTTCTAACTATAACGTGCCTGAAACCTATGGTTTTTTCAGTGAATTTCAAAGGTTTTTAAATGCTAATTTCTAACTATAACGTGCCTGAAACCTATGATTTTTTAAGTGAATTTCAAAGGTTTTTTAAATGCTAGTTTCTAACTATGCCAACAGAGGTAGGACATGTGAAGAAAGAAGAAAAAACGCACAGAAAGAAGCAAAAGATGTGCAGAAAGAACCAACAGAGGAACAGAAAGAGGCCTTGTTGCAAAATCATCCTGTGCCCACAACTTTTTCAGACGGGTACTGGTGGTAACTGACTCTGACTAACCAGAGCCAGTGCGCGTTTGCACAGTGGTGAAGGGAGGGGGGGCCTGAGGTGACATGTGTGCAAATGTGGCGCGTTTTAAGTTGCGGGATTAAGTCCCCTTGAATCCGGAGGGTCCCTGGGGCCCAACTAGCCCCCCAGGTACCTACAGTTATGACCACAGAGCTGAGTTGCAGAGAGGCGTTCCGAGGCCACGCACCTTTTTCACCTCTCTGCAACGCAACTCTGTTGTGCTTACTGAAGGTACCTGGTGGGCTAGTTGGCCCCCAGGATTCAAAGGGAATTAACTCCCCAACTTAAAACGCACCACAGGGTGTGTTTGCGCACATGTCACCAGAGGCCCCGCCCTCCCTTCACCACTGTGCAAACGCGCCCCGTGGCGCGTTTTAAGTTGGGGATTAGGTCACCTTGAATCCTGAGAGTCCCTGGGGCCCAACTAGCCCACCAGGTACTTCCAGTAAGCACCACAGGCCTGCGTTGCAACGCCTGTAACAAATTGTGCAGTTGTGTTTAGGTAGTGAAAAGGGTCGTGCTGGGGGTAGTGTTTTAGGGTTTAGGGTAGTGCAGTGGTGTTTGTGTAGTGTAGGGGGTCATGCTGGGGGTAGATTTAGGGTTTAGGGTAGTGCAGTGGTGTTTGCGTAGTGTAGGGAGTCGTGCTGGGGGGAGTGTTTTAGGGTTTAAGGTAGTGCAGTGGTGTTTGGGTAGTGTAGGGGATACTGCTGGGGGTAGTGGTTTAGGGTTTAGGGTAGTGCAATGGTGTTTGGGTAGTGTAGGGGTACTGCTGGGGGTAGTGTTTTAGGGTTTAGGGTAGTGCAGTGGTGTTTGGGTAGTGTAGGGGTTCTTGCTGGGGGTAGTTTTTAGGGTTTAGGGTAGTGCAGTGGTCTTTGGGTAGTGTAGGGAGTCGTGCGGGGGTATTGTTTTAGAGTTTAGGGTAGTGCAGTGGTCTTTGGGTAGTGTAGGGGTTGTGCGGGGGTAGTGTTTTAGGGATTAGGGTAGTGCATTGGTATTTGGGTAGTGTAGGGGGACATGCGGGGGTAGTGTTTTCGGGTTTAGGGCAGTGCAGTGGTGTTTAGGTAGTGTAGGGGGTCGTGCTGGGGGAGTGTTTTAGGGTTTAGGGCAGTGCAGTCGTGTTCGGGTAGTGTAGGGGGTCATGCTGGGGGGAGTATTTTAGGGTTTAGGGTAGTGCAGTGGTGTTCGGGTAGTGTAGGGGTCATGCTGGGGGTAGTGTTCTAGGGTTTAGGGCAGTGCAGTGGTGTTCAGGCAGTGTAGGGGGTCGTGCTGGGGGTGGTGTTTTAGGGCAGTGCAGGGGTGTTCGGGCAGTGTAGGGGGTCGTGCTGGGGGTGGTGTTTCAGGGTTTAGGGCAGTGCAGTGGTGTTCGGGCAGTGTAGGGGTCGTGCAGGGGGTGGTGTTTCAGGGTTTAGGGCAGTGCAGTGGTGTTCGGGCAGTGTAGGGGTCGTGCAGGGGTGGTGTTTCAGGGTTTAGGGCAGTGGTGTTCGGGCAGTGTAGGGGGTCATGCTGGGGGTGGTGTTTCAGGGTTTGGGGCAGTGCAGTGGTGTTCGAGCAGTAAAGGGGATCATGCTGGGGGTGGTGTTTCAGGGTTTAGGGCAGTGCAGTGGTGTTCGGGCAGTGTAGGGGGCGGTGCAGGGGGTGGTGTTTCAGGGTTTAGGGCAGTGCAGTGGTGTTCGGGCAGTGTAGGGGGTGGTGCAGGGGGTAGTGTTTCAGGGTTTAGGGCAGTGCAGTGGTGTTCGGGCAGTGTAGGGGGTCGTGCAGGGGGTGGTGTTTCAGGGTTTAGGGCAGTGCAGTGGTGTTCGGGCAGTGTAGGGGGCGGTGCAGGGGGTGGTGTTTCAGGGTTTAGGGCAGTACAGTGGTGTTCGGGCATTGTAGGGGTGGTGCTGGGGCTGGTGTTTCTGGGTTTAGGGCAGTGCAGTGGTGTTCGGGCAGTGTAGGGGGTCGTGCTGGGGCTGGTGTTTCAGGGTTTAGGGCAGTGCAGTGGTGTTCGGGCAGAGTAGGGGGTCGTGCTGGGGCTGGTGTTTCGGGGTTTAGGGCATGCAGTGGTGTTCGGGCAGTGTAGGGGGTCTTGCTGGGGCTGGTGTTTCAGGGTTTAGGGCAGTGCAGTGGTGTTCGGGCAGTGTAGGGGGTCGTGCTGGGGGTGGTGTTTCAGGGTTTAGGGCAGTGGTGTTCGGGCAGTGTAGGGGGTCGTGCTGGGGCTAGTGTTTCAGGGTTTAGGGCAAAGCAATGGTGCTCAGGCAGTGTAGGGGGTTGTGCTGGGGGTGATGTTTCAGGGTTTAGGGCAGTGCAGTGGTGTTCGGGCAGTGTAGGGGGCCGTGCTGGGGGTGGTGTTTCAGGGTTTAGGGCAGTGCAGTGGTGTTCGGGCAGTGTAGGGGGTCGTGCAGGGGGTGGTGTTTCAGGGTTTAGGGCAGTGCAGTGGTGTTCGGGCAGTGTAGGGGGTCGTGCAGGGGTGGTGTTTCAGGGTTTAGGGCAGTGGTGTTTGGGCAGTGTAGGGGGTCATGCTGGGGGTGGTGTTTGGGGCAGTGCAGTGGTGTTCGAGCAGTAAAGGGGGTCATGCTGGGGGTGGTGTTTCAGGGTTTAGGGCAGTGCAGTGGTGTTCGGGCAGTGTAGGGGGTGGTGCAGGGGTGGTGTTTCAGGGTTTAGGGCAGTGCAGTGGTGTTCGGGCAGTGTAGGGGTGGTGCAGGGGGTAGTGTTTCAGGGTTTAGGGCAGTGCAGTGGTGTTCGGGCAGTGTAGGGGTCGTGCAGGGGGTGGTGTTTCAGGGTTTAGGGCAGTGCAGTGGTGTTCGGGCAGTGTAGGGGGCGGTGCAGGGGTGGTGTTTCAGGGTTTAGGGCAGTACAGTGGTGTTCGGGCATTGTAGGGGGTGGTGCTGGGGCTGGTGTTTCAGGGTTTAGGGCAGTGCAGTGGTGTTCGGGCAGTGTAGGGGGTCGTGCTGGGGCTGGTGTTTCAGGGTTTAGTGCAGTGGTGTTCGGGCAGTGTAGGGGGTCGTGCTGGGGCTGGTGCTTCAGGGTTTAGGGCAGGGCAGTGGTGTTCGGGCAGTGTAGGGGGTCTTGCTGGGGCTGGTGTTTCAGAGTCTAGGGCAATGCAGTGGTGTTCGGGCAGTGTAGGGGTTCTTGCTGGGGCTGGTGTTTCAGGGTTTAGGGCAGAGCAGTGGTGTTCGGGCAGTGTAGGGGTCGTGCTGGGGGTGGTGTTTCAGGGTTTAGGGCAGTGCAGTGGTGTTCGGGCAGTGTAGGGGGTCGTGCTTGGGGCTAGTGTTTCAGGGTTTAGGGCAGAGCAATGGTGCTCAGGCAGTGTAGGGGGTTGTGCTGGGGGTGATGTTTCAGGGTTTAGGGCAGTGCAGTGGTGTTCGGGCAGTGTAGGGGGTCGTGCTGGGGGTGGTGTTTCAGGGTTTAGGGCAGTGCAGTGGTGTTCGGCAGTGTAGGGGGTCGTGCTGGGGCTGGTGTTTCAGGGTTTAGGGCAGTGCAGTGGTGTTCGGGCAGTGTAGGGGGTCGTGCTGGGGCTGGTGTTTCAGGGTTTTGGGCAGAGCAGTGGTGTTCGGGCAGTGTAGGGGGTCGTGCTGGGGGTGGTGTTTCAGGGTTTAGGGCAGTGCAGTGGTGTTCGGGCAGTGTAGGGGTCTTGCTGGGGGTGGTGTTTCAGGGTTTAGGGCAGTGCAGTGGTGTTCGGGCAGTGTAGGGGGTCTTGCTGGGGGTGGTGTTTCAGGGTTTAGGGCAGTGGTGTTCGGGCAGTGTAGGGGGTCTTGCTGGGGGTGATGTTTCAGGGTTTAGGGCAGTGCAGTGGTGTTCGTGCAGTGTAGGGGGTCGTGCTGGGGGTGGTGTTTCAGGGTTTAGGGCAGTGCAGTAGTGTTCGGGCAGTGTAGGGGGTCGTGCAGGGGTTTTGTTTCAGGGTTTAGGGCAGTGCAGTGGTGTTCTGGCAGTGTAGGGGGTCATGCTGGGGGTGGGGTTTCAGGGTTTAGGGCAGTACAGTGGTGTTCAGGCAGTGTAGGGGGTCGTGCAGGGGGTGGTGTTTCAGGGTTTAGGGCAGTGCAGTGGTGTTCGGGCAGTGTAGGGGGTCGTGCTGGGGCTGGTGTTTCAGGGTTTAGGGCAGTGCAGTGGTGTTCGGGCAGTGTAGGGGGTGTTGCTGGGGGTGGTGTTTCAGGGTTTAGGGCAGTGGTGTTCGGGCAGTGTAGGGGGTCTTGCTGGGGGTAGTGTTTCAGGGTTTAGGGCAGTGCAGTGGTGTTCGTGCAGTATAGGGGTCGTGCTGGGGATGGTGTTTCTGGGTTTACGGCAGTGCAGTAGTGTTCGAGCAGTGTAGGGGTTGTGCAGGGGTGGTGTTTCAGGGTTTAGGGCAGTGCAGTGGTGTTCGGGCAGTGTAGGGGGTCGCGCTGGGGGTGGTGTTTCAGGGTTTAGGGCAGTGCAGTTGTGTTCGGGCAGTGTAGGGGGTCATGCACGGGGTGTTGTTTCAGGGTTTAGGGCAGTGCAGTGGTGTTCGGGCAGTGTAGGGTCTTGTGCTGGGGCTGGTGTTTCAGGGTTCAGGGCAGTGCAGTGGTGTTCAGGCAGTGTAGGGGGTCGTGCTGAGGCTGGTGTTTCACGGTTTAGGGCAGTGCAGTGGTGTTCGGGCAGTGTAGGGGGTCGTGCTGGGGCTGGTGTTTCATGGTTTAGGGCAGTGCAGTGGTGTTCGGGCAGTGTAGGCGGTCGTGCTGGGGCTGGTGTTTCAGGGTTTAGGGCAGTGCAGTGGTGTTCGGGCAGTGTAGGGGGTCGTGCTGGGGCTGGTGTTTCAGGGTTTAGGGCAGTGCAGTGGTGCTCGGGCAGTGTAGGGGGTCGTGCTGGGGGTGATGTTTCAGGGTTTAGGGTAGTGCAGTGGTGTTCGTGCAGTGTAGGGGGTCGTGCTGGGGGTGGTGTTTCAGGGTTTAGGGCAGTGCAGTGGTGTTCGGGCAGTGTAGGGGGTCATGCACGGGGTGTTGTTTCAGGGTTTAGGGCAGTGCAGTGGTGTTCGGGCAGTGTAGGGTCTTGTGCTGGGGCCGGTGTTTCAGGGTTCAGGGCAGTGCAGTGGTGTTCAGGCAGTGTAGGGGGTCGTGCTGAGGCTGGTGTTTCACGGTTTAGGGCAGTGCAGTGGTGTTCGGGCAGTGTAGGGGGTCGTGCTGGGGCTGGTGTTTCATGGTTTAGGGCAGTGCAGTGGTGTTCGGGCAGTGTAGGCGGTCGTGCTGGGGCTGGTGTTTCAGGGTTTAGGGCAGTGCAGTGGTGTTCGGGCAGTGTAGGGGGTCGTGCTGGGGCTGGTGTTTCAGGGTTTAGGGCAGTGCAGTGGTGATCGGGCAGTGTAGGGGGTCGTGCTGGGGGTGATGTTTCAGGGTTTAGGGTAGTGCAGTGGTGTTCGGGCAGTGTAGGAGGTCGTGCAGGGGCTGCTGTTTCAAGGTTTAGGGCAGTGCAGTGCTGTTCGGGCAGTGTAGGGGGTCGTGCTGGGGCTGGTGTTTCAGGGTTTTGGGCAGAGCAGTGGTGTTCGGGCAGTGTAGGGGGTCATGCTGGGGGTAGTGTTTCAGGGTTTAGGGCAGTGCAGTGGTGTTCGGGCAGTGTAGGGGGTCGTGCTGGGGGTGGTGTTTCAGGGTTTAGGTCAGTGGTGTTCGGGCAGTGTAGGGGGTCTTGCTGGGGGTGATGTTTCAGGGTTTAGGGCAGTGCAGTGGTGTTCGGGCAGTGTACGGGGTTGTGCTGGGGCTGGTGTTTCAGGGTTTAGGGCAGTGCAGTGGTGTGCGGGCAGTGTACGGGGTTGTGCTGGGGCTGGTGTTTCAGGGTTTAGGGCAGTGCAGTGGTGTTCGGGCAGTGTAGGGGGTCATGCTGGGGGTGGTGTTTCAGGGTTTAGGGCAGTGCAGTGGTGTTCGGGCAGTGTAGGGGGTCGTGCTGGGGCTGGTGTTTCAGGGTTTAGGGCAGTGGTGTTCGGGCAGTGTAGGGGGTCGTGCTGGGGCTGGTGTTTCAGGGTTTTGGGCAGAGCAGTGGTGTTCGGGCAGTGTAGGGGGTCGTGCTGGGGGTGATGTTTCAGGGTTTAGGGCAGTGCAGTGGTGTTTGGGCAATGTAGGGGGTCTTGCTGGGGGTGGTGTTTCAGGGTTTAGGGCAGTGCAGTGGTGTTCGGGCAGTGTAGGGGGTCTTGCTGGGGGTGGTGTTTCAGGGTTTAGGGCAGTGGTGTTCGGGCAGTGAAGGGGGTCTTGCTGGGGGTGATGTTTCAGGGTTTAGGGCAGTGCAGTGGTGTTCGGGCAGTGTAGGGGGTCTTGCTGGGGGTAGTGTTTCAGGGTTTAGGGCGGTGCAGTGGTGTTCGTGCAGTGTAGGGGTTGTGCTGGGGCTGGTGTTTCAGGGTTTAGGGCAGTGCAGTGGTGTTCGGGCAGTGTAGGGGGTCGTGCTGGGGCTGGTGTTTCAGGGTTTTGGGCAGAGCAGTGGTGTTCGGGCAGTGTGAGGGGTCATTCTGGGGGTAGTGTTTCAGGGTTTAGGGCAGTGCAGTGGTGTTCGGGCAGTGTAGGGGGTCGTGCTGGGGGTGGTGTTTCAGGGTTTATGTCAGTGGTGTTCGGGCAGTGTAGGGGGTCTTGCTGGGGGTGATGTTTCAGGGTTTAGGGCAGTGCAGTGGTGTTTGGGCAGTGTAGGGGGTCTTGCTGGGGGTAGTGTTTCAGGGTTTAGGGCAGTGCAGTGGTGTTTGGGCAGTGTAGGGGTCTTGCTGGGGGTGGTGTTTCAGGGTTTAGGGCAGTGCAGTGGTGTTCGGGCAGTGTAGGGGGTCGTGAAGGGGTGGTGTTTCAGGGTTTAGGGCAGTGCAGTTGTGTTCGGGCAGTGTAGGGGTCGTGCTAGGGGTGGTGTTTTAGGGTTTAGGGCAGTGCAGTGGTGTTCGGGCAGTGTAGGGGGTCATGCAGGGGCTGGTGTTTCAGGGTTTAGGGCAGTGCAGTGGTGTTCGGGCAGTGTAGGGGGTCGTGCTGGGGGTAGTGTTTTAGGGTTTAGGGTAGTGCAGTGGTGCTTGTGTAGTGTAGGGGGTCGTGCTGGGGGTAGTGTTTTAGGGTTTAGGGTAGTGCAGTGGTGTTTGGGTAGTGTAGGGGGTCGTGCTGGGGGTAGTGTTTTAGGGTTTAGGGTAGTGCAGTGTTTTTGTAGTGTAGGGGGTCGTGCTGGGGGTAGTGTTTTAGGGTTTAGGGTAGTGCAGTGGTGCTTGTATAGTGAAGGGGGTCGTGCTGGGGTAGTGTTTTAGGGTTTAGGGTAGTGCAGTGGTGTTTGTGTAGTGTAGGGGTCATGTTTTAGGGTAGTGCAGTGGTGTTTGGGTAGTGTAGGGGGTCGTGCTGGGGGTAGTGTTTTAGGATTTAGGTTAGTGCAGTGGTGTTTGGGTAGTGTAGGGGGTCGTGCTGGGGGTAGTGTTTTAGGGTTTAGGGTAGTGCAGTGTTTTTGTAGTGTAGGGGGTCGTGCTGGGGGTAGTGTTTTAGGGTTTAGGGTAGTGCAGTGGTGCTTGTATAGTGTAGGGGGTCGTGCTGGGGTAGTGTTTTAGGGTTTAGGGTAGTGCAGTGGTGTTTGTGTAATGTAGGGGGTCATGTTTTAGGGTAGTGCAGTGTTTTTGTAGTGTAGGGGGTCGTGCTGGTGGTAGTCTTTTAGGATTTAGGTTAGTGCAGTGGTGTTTGGGTAGTGTAGGGGTCGTGCTGGGGGTAGTATTTTAGGGTTTAGGATAGTGCAGTGGTGCTAGTGTAGGGGGTCGTGCTGGGGGTAGTGTTTTAGGGTTTAGGATAGTGCAGTGGTGTTTTTGTAGTGTAGGGGGTCGTTCTGGGGGTAGTGTTTTAGGGTTTAAGGTAGTGCAGTGGTGTTTTTGTAGTGTAGGGGGGTCATGTTTTAAGATGCAATGCTCCAATACCTGACCAGTCTGCACTACATAAAACTGCAAAAAAACTAAAAATAAAAAGTGTTTTGCACACTTTTGTTATTGGGCTATATGTGGGCTACATCTGGGTAATATTTGTGCTACATTTGGGCTCTTTTTTCACTGGTGGCCATCTTGGAAGACTTCTTTGTTATGAAGTTTCCTAATTTCTTCATTTACTGCAGTCTCCTCAGTAGGAAATGCTTTCAGTTTTTTACTTTGATTCCATCAAGAAGGCATTCAGATGTGTCTCACATCTGCCATAAATTCAGAATGTTAGCACTCTAGTTGCTCATTAGATCACTGGAGTAAAGCTACTGCTCACCAAGGAGTTAACTGGAAGTCTGCTGCTGGTATTGAAAGTGATTGTTTCAGTCTGCATGTCAGAATTTTCTAATGAAATAGAAGAGGATTTGAGATCTCACTTAAAACCTGCCCTAATTTTTCTTTCTGCAGCACTAACCATAATTTCTATTTCAAAAAGAACCCCTCATTTTGTTCCGTTTTAAATTAAATGTTTTAAGTGTTACCGGTTTATTCCAATCAAGATGGCTTCAGGTGTGCCATACTTTTGTCATAAGTAAGGCTGTTAGCGCTCTAGTTGTTCTTTAGAACACTCTGGGAAGCTGCAGTAGAACACAAAGGCATCAACTGGCAGGCTGCTCCTGTTGAAATATAACAGGAAGATATTTGAGATCACACTTGAAACATGTCCTAATTTTTCTTTCTACAGCACTAACCATAATTTCTATGACAAAATGAACCCCATCATTTTGTTCCTTTTTAAATTAAATTGTTTAAGTATTACCAGTTTATTCCAATCAAGATGGCTTCAGGTGTGCCATACTTTTGTCATAAGTAAGGCTGTTAGCACTCTAGTTGTTCTTTAGAACACTCTGGGAAGCTGCAGTAGAACACAAAGGAATCAACTGACAGTCTCTGCCCTTGTTGGATGTACATGTTTTACTGAGAATGTCAGACTTCATTCTCACATGAGTGAGAAAGATAATGTGAATTTACAGAAAATATGCTCTCATTTTAGCTTCTGGAGCACCTTCCAAACCTCCACGGGACAAGCATGAGAAAATAGTGTTCTCTCAAACATGATTCATGATATCCCAGCAGAAGGTTTTTCACATGGTAAAATCACCTTAGAATACACCACAATTCCTAAAATTAGTATGGTACTATCAACAAATAAATTCTAATGTAACTAAAGCCTGTTATCACCCTTTATAGTTCTCCTTTTGGTGATCCTCAAAATCTTCTATTCACTACAATGCATTTCAATGAGGTACTATCATTTATATTGGTCCCAAGATGGCTGCCAGCAATTCCAGGATGAAGTGCTGACAGCCAATCAGATCTCACGATGACATGGGTGGTTAGGCTCCGCCCAGATATATATGTGACTTTACTTTTGATTTTCTCAGGAACTACTGAACGGATTTACACCATTTAAGCAAAAGGCACGACACTGAACCAAGGGCTACCTCTTTGCCAAATTTGGTGTAATTCCGTTCAGCAGTTTGGGCTGTAGCTGCGACTAAAGGTTCCTATGGAAAAATGAATGGGGAAAACGCGTTTTGGGACCCCCTTTTTCTCGGCCCCCGCTTGACGTATCACCCCGAGACTTTCAGGATAGGAGCGGACCGGAGCGCCCCAACAAGTTGGAAACTTTCGCGAAGATTCGTCAACCGGCGCCAACGTTATTTCAAATAGAATGTCGCGGATTTCCTATGGATAATAGGTTTTAACTATAAACTGGCGACCGCCAGTAGATTATATATATATATATATATATATATATATATATATATATATATATATATATATATATATATATATCACTGCTGCCAGAAAGATAGAATGAAAAAAATTTGGATATATTTAAATGTTTTAATTTTTAACAAATGTGCTCAACGTTTTATTGTATTTCTCTAAAAGGGTAAACCTAAATTCCACAATGTTAACCAAGGAATTGTTTCCCTGAATGTCAAGAGTCTGTCAATAATAGTATATATACGTTTTTCTTGGGAATATAGTCTGCACAATCAATTTTGAAATAAAAACGCAAATCACTAAATTGTGACAGAATAACTGTTTATGGGGCACTGTTAATTTGATGATATGCATCAATTGCAGGACTCTTTGGGAAGAATAAAAATAACACATTTTCTAATTTTGTGAAGGTTAATGAATCAAGTGACACAAGCCACACCGTTCTGAAATTCAAATGGTATCGGACTACTCGATGGAGCAAAGAATTGTATGTCTGTACCACGGAAAGAACCCAGACGTTGTTTTTTTATTTTTTTATTGGATAAACTAAGGGGAAATCCAAACATTACCTGGCCCCAGTTGTGACTCAAAATTGTGTGTGTCCCAAGAATAAACCAGACTGGTTTGTATTTTTTATTCCAATAAGAATAAGCCAAACAGTCTGGCTCTTTGCAGGGGCACAGAACATTGTGTATGTGCCAAAAATTGAGCCAGTCACTGTTTGGATTTTTTCTTAAACTAAGAAAAAATACAAACTGCATCTGGCTAGTTGCAAAGGCACATAACCATGCATCTGTGCCCCAACAGAGAACCTGACGCTGTTTAGATTTTCTCTTAGGCAGGAAAAATTCAAACAGCATCTGGCTCCTTGCAAGAGTTCAGTATCATTTATCTGTGAACCAGAAAGGAGACATAAGACACTGTTTAGATTTTTTGGGGGGCTGACTTTTTGCTGGGCACACAGCTCCTTCCCCTCGCATAGCGAGAATGGAGCTGTTTGTACCCCAGTAAGCAGTCGGGAGCTGTTTGGATTCTGTCTTAGCCTCAGGCAAAATAAAAACAGAGCTTGGCTTCTTGCAGGGGCACACACAAGCAGCGTCTCCCTCTCACAATACCTCTCATGGAGAGATGAACATTGTGAGAGGACGGAATTCTTTATCTGTTCCCCTGAAAGAAGCCATATGTGGTTTTTTTCCCTTTACCTAAGAAAGCATCCAAACTACATCTGCCTCCTTGATGGAGCACAGAACTGTATATCCAGTTAAGTTATGGGTCTTGAACAATGTAACCTTCACTGTTTCAGGCTCAATTTCACTATTGCTTTTCCAATATCCCCAGGCAACAGATTTCTGAGTAAAACCGTGGAGTATACAGTATTATTGTGAGTATACTTAAGTGGGGTATATGGTAGCAGTGTCATTATCCTCAAGTATTATACATTTCATAGCAGTTTTATATCAATTTTGTTCTAATGAAAAAAGGAGCCTATGGAGTCCACAAAATGCCTGGGTAGACAATTTTACTAAACGCTTGTCAGCGGGATGACTAGTTATTTAATAATATATTTTAAACAATTCGTGAGTGGACTTGTAATTCCCTGGATTGTAAGTATAGTAGTGAATAGCACTCGTTACTTAGCATGCGTTTCGTACGCATGCCATTACAACGTGGTCGTTAGAACAACCGCGTTGTTAGTTCGCATACCTTTATTACGCAATTCGGAACAACGAATTGCAGTAGGGGGCGCTGGATGTTGGAATAGTATAATTTACTATTCCAACTCCAGTCTGTGTGGACACTAGGGAAGGTGTTGGATTTTAAATCCAACACCTTCTCCCCCCTAACGCAAGTCGTTGTTCCGACTTGCGTAGTAAAGGTATGCTAACTAACAACGCGGTCGTTGTATCGACCGCGTTGTAATGGCATGTGAAGTATCGCATGCAAAGTAAACGCTGTTTACCATAGTAGTATCTCCCCATGCAACCAAGCATAGCCAAGGTGTAACCAAGCAAAGCCAAGAGCAAGTTGTACAACAGAGTCAAGCTGAAAGATGCTGAATGACGGGTCAGTTGATACAGCTGGGATAAATAACGTATCTGATATATGTAGTGTGACTATACAGAATGAAATGCTTGAAACAGCACATAATATGCCATGCAGAACTAGATTTTCCACCCTGCAGCCCCAGAAAAAAAAGTTAAGAAAATAAACTTGCCCAGAAACAAGCATCCTGGGACACCCCTCATCCACCAGGCTAGCTTGAATCCAGTGGCAAAGTGAGCATGGCACCCATGTCTGGGCATACCCTGCCAACTTAAGGCGAACACAGGCTGGTTGATGAGGGGCGTTACCCCAAAACCGGGATGCTTGCTTCCGGTCCAGGAAAGACCTGGCTTGGCAGTTCGGGCTGGACTGTTCCCATGAGGCACAGTGTCAAGACTGATTTGCATATAGCTTGGTCTGAACTGGGGCGGCGAAGTGAGCTAAAGAACGATGATGGATTCAACCCAGATCTGTGACTGGAGGTGAGTGTCTGAAAAGTTTCAGCGCTCCGTCCATCATCTCCTTGTGTTTTATAGATGTCAGTAAAGACTTATGGCCAAATGAAGTACAAGCTTTAGACAGGGCTATTCTAGGCAAGACATACTGTGGAAAGCTTTGTAGTCAAATGAAAGATCATACAGGATAGTGAAGAATATGTGGGGTGCAAGCAGGACAAGTCACATGAGGATATGAGGAATTTTTAACAAAACTACCCTCTTAGCTGTTCTCAAAGGAGGGGAGGGGGCATAGCCAAAGAAAGACAGTTGCCAAGCAGATAAAGATATGGAGAGACAACCAGGAATTGCAGTGAAAGAAAGCAGATATCACAGCTGTATCAAGGGAAGAAAAGGAACTGAACTGATGAGTGCATTGGTATGTGGCAGGCAATGTACAACAGAAACAATGAGACAATGTGGGAACATAACCGAACAGGAGGTGGCCTGATTATCAACATCTCCCTACTCATAGAAGCATATGATAATGTGGTGCATCCTATTCCTTTCGATCCTAAAAAAACAAACATTCTAACTCGCGATGGAAGACAGCAGGTCTGTGTTCCCAATGGTAGACCATCAATGGGTTGAGTTTATTAGATATTGTTACAGAGAAACTTGAGAAATGACTGCCTCTCTACCATGAATGTATTTCCCATCTATGGTATGAATTTAGAAAAGGCCCCAAATGGGAGACACTATGGTGGCTTATTGCTATGGTTAGCCATTGGATATAAAGATATCAGAATTCAATTATTAACCCTAAAGAGAAACAAACTACACATTCATCTTGAAGGGGTGGAGCATTATTAACCTGTGAAATGTCTAGAGTACTACCATCAACAGGTATGTATGTATGTATGTATGTATTTATATGCAAACCTAGCCAAAAGGCAACGAGGCACTGTACGTGGTCAAACACAAGCATACAGTCAATGAGTAATAGGTGGGGAAGTTGGGTTGTGGACAGTTAACACATTGTGATGTAGTGTTCTTTAGAGAGTCAAGTCTTCAACTCTTTCCTAAACTGGAACAGCGTTTGGACGGTCCGGATGGATATGTAGATGTTGTTCCAGATCCTGAGTGCATAGATGAAAAAGGTCTGCTGTCTTGTTTTTGTCAGTAGTTCCAACTCACTAAGCCTTTTAGAATACTAGATATTTTTTAATTTTTTTTTTTAACCCAGCCACTAATTGAATGATAGCACGTGATTATTACAATCCAGCTTTATCAATCACTGACACTCAAGATAAGATATGGGGGGCCACTGAAAGCAACTTGATTTGGATAAAAAGCAACTGAGGGTGTAAACAATTTGTGGCGAAAACGCCATTTTATGTAGACCTACTGTTTGTGACATTTTTAAATTTGTCTTTCTACTTGCTAAGGCACTACTAGAGCCTTAGCATTATTGCACATTCACATGTATTTTAAATGCACTGCCATCTTGCTTTCATGTGTCGTATATCGCACATTTAGCCTGACTGTTCAAGTAAGCGAAGCATCTTTCTTAAGTTTGCGAAACGGACAGAGAAGTGCAGATTTAGTGAACACACCCTTTTACCATAGGTTGTTTTATCTCTGTTCAAGGTCTTCTTACATTCCTCTAATGAAAGCCTGGCACCTGGCCGTTAGTGTCTATCTGGAGTATCTGTTCGATCACGTGTCCTGTCCTCCGCTTATTGCATTGACAAAAGTTTAAAGGTAGAGTGAAAATGTATAGAATTTAGCATTATAGGCTCCATCTGGTCAGATGTAGCAGCGCTGGTCTGTTGAAACAGCAAATTGCACTTGGAATATTTTTGGTGCTTGCCAGCTATTTTTGCATTAAACATGTGTTAGACTTCCATGAGTTTTCCCCTGTTTTCTTTCACAGTGGAAATGGTTGAAGCTAGCCAACATAGCACAGTTAATCGAAAACACGCTGTAGCTAGGAGGTGGGGCAGGAGTAGCCTGATTTACTACTTAGCTAATACTAAGGCTTGGTACATAAGTGATGATTTGGTTATATAAAGGAGGCCAGTGAGTGATCACAAGACAGTCGTTTTTCACCCTTTGTGGGATAGCGGGAACCATGGCAGGAAGTTAATGTCAGAATGCATTTTTGGAGGGGTATCCCCATGTTAAAACAACTGGTTTGTGGTTAAATTCGAATGGAAAAACATGGATGTTCCAGTTCTGGTTATAACGGACTCCATTTCAACAGAACTGGAATTCTTATCCCTCTTTGCTCTGAAAATGTCTCATGCAGGAAAATAAGTGCCGGTCGCCAAAAATAATTGCCAGTGGCCCCCACTGGCAAACAATGGCTCAAATTAAGCACTGTCCAAGGGTTGTAAGGATCAAAAAGAATCTTTTGTTCATTAAGGAATGTAAGGCTGATACAGTGGGGGGGGGCACAGAAAAAGAGAATAAGAGGTTGAGCTAATTCAAAATAGAATATAAACAAATGATTATGGAAAATAAAATGATATGTCAAGAGAAAGTGTGGAATGATCAATTAGAGGCAATAAAAAAAAAATCTGGAAAGAAATCTGAGAAGCCTTGCAGACAATACAACAATAAGACGACGGATGGAATGCTGAATTATTGTCAATCACTGGCAATCGCTCAGGCCACACTGCAGTCCATCATTTTTCACCCACCATGCCACCTTAGTTTGGACCCAGCTATATGCAAATCAATATAGATCCTGATCCAAAAGGGGCAGTCCAGCCACAACTGCCAGGCATCCCCTCACCCGGAACACAAGCAACCCAAGACCATTTCAGCCTGTTTGGGGCTCTTCAGTCAGGTGTAGCTTGGTTCCAGTGTAGAGTGAGCATGGGACCCACATCTGGACATACCTGTTGCACATAGGGCAAAAACAAGGTGATGGATGGAATGCTTGAATTAATCTCAGCTACTGGCAATCGCTCGGGCCGCTTTCTAGTCCATAATTTTTCACCCACCATGCCACGTCTGTTTGGACCCAGCCACAGGCAAATAAGTCTTGACCCTGCCCCAACAGGAACAGTTCAGCCTGAACAGCAGGACAAGGTCCTCCGTGAACTGGAACACAAGGAACTAAAGACCGGTATTGCCCTGACTGGAGCACTTCAGTAAGATGAAGCCTGGTTCCACCGGCACAGTGCATATGGAACCCCACACCTGGGCATAGCCATCACACTTAATGTGGCAACTGCAACAGCAACAAGGTGATGGATGGAATGTTTGAATTAATATCAGTTAATTAAGTTTGGCAGACAATATAGGCAGTGAGATGGCCTCACTAGATGTCTGCATTCTAATAGATTCAAAACTTTACTGTTTTCTAGAATGCGAAAGCCAAGCCCAAACAAGTGAAAGGGATATCAAGAGATTAAGGTACATCACACATGACTCCTGATCCCACTCACATACCATCTGATCTCATCTCATGTGGCCCTGTAGACAACCATGATACAAAAGAGGATTAAACTGTGTCAATGTTATTGCTGATAACATCTCAATGAAACATGTTTTATTCTAGTTAAAATTGTGGCTGAAAAAGCTGCTCCCAGGGTGCACATTGGAAGTGCTGGACGTTATGAAGCAAGATGAGATATTAAAATCGTCCATGATTTGTACACATCGAATACACTGCGACAACATGCATGTGAAAAGTGTTGGTACAATCTAAGTATTATTGAAAAAGGAAGATAATTAGAGGTAAAAAGGGGATAATAGAAGGTATGATGCAGCATACATTAAATGAGGAAGCACTGCACACTAAACTATACAAATAACTAGAAATGAAAGATGAACCGGTCATGAAACCCTTTCTGGAAACTCTGAATCAATATGAATCTGCTCCCTTTGTTTTAAGTTCAGGCTGCATGTGTTACCCTTTCACAGCTATACACCTTGCTGGCATTAAGTCAGGATGTGGTTGCCTTGGCAAAATGCTTCTGCAGTCTTGCCCGTACTAAAAATATAATTCATTTTTGATGTTGTGCCTATTATCCTGTGGCCTATGCATAAAATGGCTATTCACACTGTTTAAAAAAATTGCAATGTTAACAGCTAGAGATGCTGTGATGTTAGACTACATGAGGAGATGATGTGCACTGTTTCAGTGCAGTATGCTGGACAATATAATGGCATTTGTAGAGCGCACAGCTACTCCCGAGGGAGCACCCCGGTGCCAACAGCAGGACTGCCCTAGAAAATAGATTAGCTGAGACCAAAGCAAAGCCTTTAACAGGTGGGTGTTCAAGCCTTTCATAAAGATCCTTTGCGAGGGAGCAAAACGAAGGCTGGCAAATGTCAAAGTTTTGCTGTCAGAAAAATAAAGGATCTCCCACCGCACCTAGCCCTGTACACCCTTCGGATGTGCAGGATCCTCTGGGAGTTAGTCCTGAGGAATCTACTCTGACGGTAGGCCTGGAGTCTGCATCTCAAATACTGAGGTCCCTTGTTCTCCAAAGCTCTATAGGCGAAAATTAGAGCCTTCAATTTGATACAGCTGATTACAGGAAACCAGTGTAGCTGGCGGAGATGAACGGACACCGATTGACGTATCAGAACCTTAAGAAAGAGGCGTGCAGCAGCATTTTGGATAATCTGCAGCCGTTGCAGAAAGTAAGCTGGCAAAACCAGGAAAAGACTGTTGGCGTAGTGCAGTTTAGCAGCGACTAGGGCATGGACAATAGTGTTATGGGATGCCACAGGAACCAGATGTAGGATCCTTCTCAGAGACTTCAGCGTAGCAAAGCAGCTAGCAGAGACCTCTTTGACCTGTGGTTCAAACAACAGAGCTGAGTCGATTTTGCCGCCCACATTTCTGACACAGGAAGAGAGGGAGGGAGAAGCCCTCAACTCAGATGGTCACCAGTCAAAAGAATACAGGATTGTGCTTGTGCTGAAAAAGAGAACTTCCGTTTTATCAGAATTAAGTTTGAGCCAGCTTTCGTCCATCCAGTTGCCTACTGCTTTGAGACAGTCCTTTAAGGACTGGAGGGCATCAGGATCCTCATCCTGGAAAGAGAGCAGCAGCTGTGTGCCATCAGCGTATGAAATTACCTTCAGACCCTAAGATTCAACCAGCTTAGCCAGGGGTTCCAGGTAGACATTGAAAACAGTGGGGCTCAGGGCACAGTGTTGGATTCTTCTGTACATTCGTTGGGCGTCTGGAGCCTCAACGTGACGGGAGAATGCATAGAAGTTTACGGAGGGAGGAATTCTAGAATGGGAGAAGTAGCAGTTGGTGTGCCCTTAGGAAGCAGTGCGTTTTTGTCCGTGTCCTGCTGACTTAAATAAAGTAGTCTCACCTTATCAGGAGTCAGCCCATCCTTAGACTGGCGACAAGTTGCCAGTCAGCAGGACTCACACGCATAAGAGTCGTCGTTACCCTCCAGCTGTTCAAGCAAAGTGTTTTGACATTCAAGTGTTCCTACGGCGGAGCTACTGGCCTGAGGAACGAACGCTGTCTTCAAGTTGCGGTGCGACCATGTGCACCATATTAAGGTACTGTGATTCGTTTTAATTATTTATGGAATTGGACCTTTTGGCTTTCCGACGTGCGTGTGCCAGCCTTCAGTGCGCCCTCAGCTGCTGTCCTCGGGACACCCCACATCACCACTCTAGAATCTCTAGCGTGCTGGCCATTTTTCTTCTGTGCTGGTTTCGGTGATCCGCACACCAGCACGCATCCAACGTCACCACATGAGGATCTAAACGTGGCGGCCATCTTTTGTCAAGCATACTCGTTTTCTACATCTGCACGCATATGTCCAAAGCGTGGCGGCCCTCTTTCATGGGGAAGTGCCGATCTCAGTGATCCGCACACCTCCATTAAGTGTGTATTTTCAGTGACACGCATGCCAAAGTTTCCTACAGCTTAATAAGTGATCAACTCATGGTCATCTTTAAAAGTGCTGATTTCGGTGATCTGCACACTTCTACTAAGCGTGTAATTATTCAGTGACACGCACACTTAAAAATTAAAAAATAAAAAACATTTTTTTCCGCACACCATAATTACACCAATCTACTGGTCTTGCAATTTTAATGCGTGCATCTCCTACGGTGACACGCACACCAGTCATATCAAGCAAGACAACACCAAGCATTTCTGCGTGCACCTATTGCGATGACATGCACACCAAACGTTTCGTATCACACTTAAATTGTTCATAGCACCTATTTGTCTTACAAATACTCACTGTATTAAGTTACTGTAACTTTCTCTTCTTTTCTTTAAGGTTTTACGTGTGACTTTAACAATTTAGCATTCATTCCTTAGTCTTGTGTGCTCCATATCCTGCAAGAACTTTATCATCATTGCCTCAAACGCTTGCGTCATGCAACAAGCAATTGCCCCACCAGCACCTTTTGTGCCCAACCCAGCGTCTCCTGAAATAGATTGGGAAAGGTGGAAGGAAATGTTTGAAGCATATTTGGATGCCCTGGATGGGGAGTCATTTACACACAAAAAGAAATATGCTATTCTCAGGCATTGCTTAGGTTCAGAAGGTCGCAACATTCTGAAACATATTCCAAAATGCCTTCTTATCATAGTTGATGGTGAAAGTGATGGGGCAGAAGATCAGTACGCCACAGCCATCAAAGCTCTGAACAAACGTTTCAAAGCTTGCAAAAATGTAACTTTAGAAAGACACAAATTTTACAAAAGGGTTCAATTAGAAGGAGAATCTGCTTCAAGTTACGTTGGCGCTTTGCGCATTCTAGTGGCCTCTTGTGAGTACAAAGCATTCGAAGAGGAAATGATAAAGGATCAACTTGTCGAAAAGACTAAGTCCAAGAAGCCCTTTTATCCAAACCTGACCTCACACTGCAAAAGGCGCTGGACATCGCCACAAGAATAGAAAGCACAAGTTCATATATGGAACAAATGACATTATCAGATGGTAAAGCTCAAAATGTCCTAGCGGTTAAAAGCAAATATAGGAAAACAAAAGAACTCAAGGGAAGGTTTGATAAGAGAGACAATAACAGTGCAACAAGGAAAACATTAGACTGCTACAGGTGTGGTGGTACAAGTCATCAAGCTCATGCTAGACCATGTCCTGCTGCGGATAAAATATGTGCCAAAGGTTCAAAGAAAGGTCATTTCGCAAAAGTCTGTAGATCCAGTGGAAACAGTTCGTCTAGGAAGGTACACAACGTAGAATCGACTGCTGAAGGGGCGTCTCATCTAGCGAGGAAGACCAAATATTCACCATTTTGGAAACGGAACACTGAAAGGATATATGGGGTGTTAATTCACAAGGAATGAGGAGACCGTTGTGTTCCATCAATGTGAATGGTGTAGATGTCAAAGTTTTAGTTAACTCTGGGTCTCCTTTCACTTTAATAAGTGAGTCTGTTTGGAAAGAATCATTCTCTAAGCAGAATTTAAGACAGTCTACCATACATCCAGTGGAATTCGGCGGAAAGGTCATAGATGTTATCGGGGAATTCAACGATGATCTTAAATTCAGGGGCAGCAAGTCTAAAGGAATTATATATGTAGCAAGGGATGATGCATGCCTTCTTGGGTGGAAGGACCAAGGCGATCTAGGCATCATACTAGAACCTAATAACGTTCATCAGGTAATGTTGAAGAAGGATTTCTTTCAAGTGCAAGCTGTCAAGGAAGAATCATGGGAATCAATGTACCCAGGAGTATTCAAAAAAGATTTGGGACAGTTTAAAGGTTTCAAACATAAGATTAGATTAGTGGAAGGAGCTCACACTGTGGTGCACAAGGTCAGAAGAGTGCCTTTGGCGTTGCAGTCAGATTTAAAAAGAGAATTAGATAAATTGTGTTCATGTGATGTTATAGAACCTATCGAGTCCTCTGACTGGGTATCTCCGGTGGTTCTTGCTAAGGCGGTGAATGGTACCTTACACATGTGTGTGGACTTGCGTGATCTTAACAGACATATATGTTATGTTAAGGGGGATTTATATAGCGCACATGCACCAACAGGTCTCTTGGCGCTGAGTTAGTGGCCACCGCTAAAGCTGCATCTAGCTGTAGACTTGGGTAAAAAGCCATGTTTTCAATTTTTTTCTAAAGCACATGTAATTTGCTGCCTGCCTGATTGCAATAGGCATGGAGTTCCAAAGTTGGGGTCCTAGCGTGGAAAATCGTGAGCTGCCCATCCTTTTGCGAATGAATCTCGGGACCACCAGCAGATTCATTTGCGCAGATCTAAGTTTTCGTTTTGGGGAATATGTGTGGATCCTTGTGGAAAGGTATTTGGGACCTTTATTGTGGACTGCTTTTAAAATAATGCATCCTGTTTTAAACATGGATCGAGGGCTACTGGGAGCCAATGAAGCTCCTTCATCAGTGGCTTCGTGTGGCAATGTCTAGGCTGTTGAAAGATAATTCTAGCAGCTTGATTTTGTATCATCTGAAGTCTGTGATTTTGATTGATAGGGAGATATATAGGTAGACCAACATCCACTACCCAATATCACACAAATGACATTCACCCTCAAGGGCGCCAAATGGTTCAGTTTGTTAGATATGTCATCTGCGTATCATCAGATCGAATTGCATGCAGATTCTAGGCATCTCACTGCGTTCCTTACTCCGGAGGGTCTTTTCCAGTTTAAACGCATGCCCTTTGGTCTTGCTTCTGCTTCAGCTAATTTCAGAGAGTAGTAGAGAGCATGTTCAAAGGAATGCCCGGAGTAATGGCCTTTCAGGAGTGATGTATTGGTTTATGGAGAGGACCAGGATCAACACAACGAAAGGTTGTGCCAAGTTTTGACCTTGTTAACACAAAAAGGTGTGACTCTAGGAGTGGACAAATGTAGGTTGAATATGCCCACTGTGGACTATTTAGGATATAGATTATTGTCAGAAGGGGTGCAGCCTAAGGCTAGTTTATTCAAAGCAATCGAAGACTTTTGCACTCCAAGTGACAAGGATCAGTTGAGATCTTTTATGAGTTCTATGCCAGGTTTGTTCCCAATTGTGCGTCCAAGACTTATAACATAAGATGTCTCCTTAAGAAAAACGTCAGGTTTTGTTGGGATGATGAGTGCACCAAGGAGTTTGAACTAATTAAACGGGATGTGGCACTTGCCATTCCTCTTAAGGCATTCACTACCGAGGATCACACCATAATCATGACCAACGCTAGCCAAAAGGGTTTAGGTGCTGTACTCATGCAGCACAGAGGTGGCAAGGATGAGGTAATAGCATTTGCTTCTAGGAGTCTGCGAGGAGCGGAGTCAACCTAGTCTGTGATTGAGCGAGAAGCTCTCGCCTGTTGCTGGGGTATCACTAATTTCAAACACTATTTATGTGGTTCAAGGTTCGTGGTACGTGTTGACCACAAACAATTAGTGCAGCTATTCACCACAAGGGGTGAGGAAAAAGCAACCCCTAGAATTGCAAGATGGCAGTATAGGCTTATGGAACATAACTTTAGTGTAGAGTATGTGCCAGGGAGGAAAAATCTTTTGGCAGATTGCCTGTCCCGATTAACCAGTTGTTGTGATGACAGTGTTGAGATGAGAGATGCGAATGAAGAGTTTGAGTAGGTTTGCTGCGTAGTTAATCAAACTGAAGGTGCCATAACAGAGCAGAAGTGGAGAGAGGCTTATGAGACTGATCAAGAAATTAAGGAAATCATGGAAATCATAAGCAAAGGATGGTCACATGAAAACAATGACCAAGGTCATGTCGGCAAATATAAACATGTCTTTGATAAATTTTCTGCTGTGAACGGGTTGTTGTATCAGTTGTCACTTTTGGTGGTTCCAGGTGCCATGAGAAGCAAGGTGCTTGCACTGACGCATGAAGGCCACATAGGCATAAGAGAGAATTTCTGGTTGCCCGCTTTAGACAAGCAGGTAGAGCATTTTGTGAGGGATTGTATGGAGTGTGCTGTTAGTGGCAAATCACAGGTGACGATTCCCAGTCCTGTAGAGTCTATTGAAGTTCCCAGTAAACCATGGGTCAAAATAGTGATTGACCTCATTGGCCCCATGTCTATATCTAGTAGTGTGAATAAAGGGGTAAAAAGATCTATGATAAACAGTAAGGGAAAATGCACTTTAGGAACAACATGCGATATCCTACATATATTACTGGATTGCCAGAAGGTTTTAGAATTCCGAAGAGAGTTTTTATGTCCGATTTTTTAAAAGTATGATATTAAAAACAGGCCGCAAGCAGTAAACCTTTTAGTGGAAATGATTAATTTAGACATAGCTTGTGCCATGGGGAAATATATAAAAAAAGTTAAAGAGTTCCTCAAATGTAATGAGATCTGAGCGGTCTATTTTTATAGTTCTACGTGGCGAACGAGCTACGAAAGGTTAAAAGTAACGCCGAGGGTGACACATGAATTTTTATGAGATTAAAAAATGAATTGTCCCTTTTAGAAGTTTTTAAAAATAATTTTAAAACGTTTTGAGGACTATTGGCCCAAATAATTTGTATTGAATATTGAGACATTCCCTTCTGCTTAGTTTACAATTTGCACGTGCATTTTGCTGAACCTACTGGATTGTATTTGAGACAGTTATGAACTACAGGGTTGGATGTTATTTTATTATTTTTATCTACTCATTTTAACGAATGGTATGTTGTCTATCTTGTATACTTTTATGGTTGTAAAAGACCGAATAAAGTTTTTCTACTGAAAAAAAAAAACTGGTAGTGTACCCGAGTATGGCATAGTCCTCATGGATTACTATAGTCGCTGGCCCGAAGTCAAATTTGTGAAAACATCCAATTCTGCAAGTGTAATTAAATATCTTGAATCGGTATTTGCTAGGGAAGGCGTGCCTGACGAACTGCTTAGTGACAATGGTTCTCAATTTACAACCACTCAATTTGAGGAATTCTTACGATCCATGGGCATTAAGCATGTTAAAACGTCCTTATATCACCCAACCAGTAATGGCCTTATTGAACGATTTAACAGGATCATAAAAGAGAATGTGCAATTGTAAAGAGTAAATGGCCTAAATTGTAAAGTAGAACTTGGAAAATTATTGTGGGCAGTTTGAACGACCGGTAACTCAGACACGGGTGTGTCGCCATTCGTTTTGCTAAGCGGGCGTGTGCCTGCATCCAAGTTGTTGAGAAGATGGATGGGTGAAAGTGAGTTTATGTAGCCAAGGAAGAAAATAGAAGATGTTGGCAGAAAATGAGTTGAAGCACAGAACAGATACGATCAAATGCATATTAATCAAGGATCTAAGCAGTTCAAGGTGGATGTGGGTGATCTGGTGAGAGTGAAGTGTTCCAGGATTTTACCAAAGGGGGAGTCTAAGTTCTCTGTCCTGAAAAAGGTTGTGAGGTCAATAAAAGTGCTGTAAAATTGGATGATGGCAAGTGGTGGAACAAAGGGAAAATGTCTGTGTCAAAAATGTGTTTGGGTGACCGAATTAAGAACCAGGTTTGGGAGGAAGGTCAAATTAAGAACCAGGTTCGGGAGGAAGGTCATAGGGAGACTAATATCATGGGTCGTTCCCTGTCAACCAGGTCTACCAGAATGCCTTCTAAGTTCCAGGATTATGTTTTACAGTGCTGATTGGTTTTCTTACTTATGTATCCTTCTTTCAGTTTTAATAGTACCAGTTGTTCTCTCTTCTTTTGTTCTTACATGTTTTTGGAACTTCCTGTATATTAATTTTATTCGATGTAAAGGGACAAGATGTGCTGGGTTTTTCTGTACATTCTTTAGGCGTCTCAAGCCTCCACGCGCCCGGAGAATGCCCAGAAGTTTACGGAGGGGGGAATTCTAGAATTGGAGGAGTAGCGGTTGGTCTGCCCTTAGGAAGCAGTGCGTTTTTGTACGTGTCCTGCTGACTTAAACGTAATCTCACCTTATCAGGAGTCCATCCATCCTTACACACAGCCCTGAAACACTCCGTCCTTGAGAGGCTTTGGGTCTGAAAGAAAGGGAGACAGAAACACCGCCTGAGATCTGTCCTCCAAATACGATTTGATCCAGGCCAGCGCATTCCCTTGAATTCCAATCTTCTCTAGTCTGCTCAGCAAGATTGGGTGTGAAACTGTGTCAAATGCTGATGACAAGTCTAAAAGAACAACCATAGCGGATGCACCCAGATCAAGGTTGAGCTTGATAAATTTCGATACCTCCAGTAAGGCGGACTCAGTGCTGTAGCCTGGTCAAAAGCCAGACTGTGTATCATGAAGGAGGACGTTAGATTCCAGGAACAGCCAGATCTGTTTATTGACTGCCTTATCCAGCATCTTGACTGCTGCAGGAAGGAGGGAGATTTGTCTAAAATTACTGAGTAACTTGGGATCTGCATTAGGTCTCTTTTAAAGAAGTAGAAGGACCTGCTTCCACCTCTTTGGAACAATAGTTGGCTCCAAACAGGCGTTCAGTAATTCATTGAGAATAGGATTGGCAAGACGGACTTCAAAATGTCAGGGGGGCTACAGTCCTGGAGCGAGCCGGACTTAGTTAGCCAGTAGCATGGTGGATTTCTGCGGTGAGATAGGCTCGAAGTCCCTCAACACTGGGCCTGTAAGAGGCACCTCCTCTAGGGTAACTTCTGCTGTACCCTGGTTAGGAAACTGATCATAAATTGTTCTAACTTTGTTCAAGAAGAAATCAGCAATCTCCTCACACAGGTGAGCAAAGGGTGTTAGAGAGTTTTGCATAGCCGTTGGGGAGGGAAAAGAGTTAACGATGCTGAATAGAGCCCGAGGTTTATTAGCAGCAGCATCAATGGAAGACGCAATAAACTTTCTGAGCTCTACGGGAGGATTTACGAAAGCTGGCCAAAGCCTTTTTATTCAATGATTTTACATCCCTGTCATAAGCAAAGCGCCACACGCATTCCAGCCACTTAAGGTGTGCCTTCTCTTCACATAAGACTTCCATAAACCAAAGGTTGGATGGACTTGAACAGCTCTGGTACATAGATTTTGCCAGGTTAACAAGATCTACGGCTTCAGAGAACCAATTGTTCACCAGCTCCAGATCTCAGTGGACAGGGCCTGTTAGTGCTGTTTATAAAAATAGATTGGCTACGTCAAAATGATCTAAATTTTAACTGATGCTTTAGGGTCTGGAATGCTGCTATTTATCTAAATCAACAACCATAATATTATAACCATATTTTTCATTGTTGAACAGTAGTAAGAAACAACTGGAATAATTTGCCAACTTGATCAGAGATCAAAACGAAATATTATTTAGAAATATATATTGATATTGCTGCTTTTACTTATTTTATGGATTGATGATTCTAATTAAATGAAACCAAAAACTGCTGATGGTTTGTATTTTTTCCTAAGGGGAAGGGTTCGCCACACAGGAGTATTTTCTTGAATACTGTTGAGGGATGGGGTGTTTATTTGATATCAGCCGGGTTGAACACATTCCAAGCTTGTCTATGGGTATGTTCACATTGGGATTACAGGGCTGCAGTATAGCAAATAATCTCAGTTACAGCTTGAAGGATCTGTTCCCTTCATGTATATTGCCCATTCCTCCCTTACAGCCGGTACAAGGAGATTATGTGCATCCATTTGGGATAACTATGAATTCCGTTGATGTAAGGTGCCTGACAGGATATTGCTAAGGAGCCAAGGTAATGTATGCACTATAAATCATTGCAGGTTGAAAAGTTTTATAGCTAAAGGGAGATATGTAGTTGTGTCAGGTCTGCAAATAAAGTTTCAAAGTAGCAGTATTTCACTTCATGCACATGAAAGTTGAGTCAAATGATCTCCTAAGGAATACTGAGTAAATTTGCATTACTGACACATGAATGTTTAAATAGATTTAACAGGTTGTAATGCATTGTAGATGGAATCTCACAAAAACTAAAAGGTGTAGTTTGCACCTCAGAAACACAACTTCAGTTCAAGTACCAATAATAATAGGGTACATTCTTGTGCCATTGTACTATTTGATGCACTGATCTGGAAATACCACCAAGGCACTACTGAAGGTGGGGGTATGGGCAGGCTCCTTGCATCGGTTACTTATTCTTTTTCAAGTCAGAGTATTTGCCTGACCATAGTGAATAACTACACCACTTAACAGTTGAGTTTACAAATGTATAAAATATTGAGTGTTGGACTTGGCTCTTTCTGCAGTGTCATCCCCAGACATTTTGCCTTCCTACTACTACTTTTTGCTGATTTCATTTTTGATGGTTTTAGGACTCTGTGCACTTTACCCCTGCTAACCAGTGCTAAAGGACTTGTGCTCTCTCCTCTAAACATGGTAACATTATACCCGATTGGCATATTTAATTTGCTTAAAAGTCCCTAGTAAAGTAATACTACGTTCAACCAGGACCTGTAAATTAAATGCTACTAGTGGGCCTGCAGCACTGATTGTGCCACCTACTTAAGTAGCACTTTAAACACGTCTCAGGCCTGCCTTTGCAGCCTATGGAAGCAGTTTTAAACTGCCACCTTGACATGAGAAAATAAACATTTTGCCATGCCCCAACCTCCCTTTCTAAACCATACGTCACTCCTAGAGTAGGTCATGGAGAGCCCAGAGGGCAGAGTGCAATATATTTAAAGAGTTGGACATGTACTTTTAAGTTTTACAAGTCCTGGTAGTGAAACATTTGTTTCTCACTTACCTCTCCCATAGGATAACATTGGAATTACCTTGTTACATTTTATAAGTGTGAATCCCAAGGGAACAGGTAACCCCTTCATGTTTGGTGTCTCTGGAAGCACAATTTAAAATCCTAACTTATGGTGAAGTTCAATTTTAAATTACAGTTCTGAAAATGTAACTTTTGGAAAGTTGGCATTTGTTTTTGCCTTAGTCATTTGGTGCCTGCGGCATGTCTCTGGGTCACATGACTGTATGTGGGTGACAGTTGTTCTTTGTGTATTCCCCCCCCTAGACAGCCACACACAATGGGGAGCTTAGGTGTGACTGGATGGGCCATCATTGGCAGGATGGGATAGAGGATCTGGGCCCAGCCCCACTTAAACTTGAATAGACTATGTCCTGTCTCCACACAAAGGGCTGCAGACCCCCTGTAGTTGGTCTGGAGCCATGGCCAGGAAGGCAGGGCACCTGTGAACTTCAAAGGCATGCCTCTAGAAGCAACCACCCACTTCAAAAGCATAACTGGGTATAAATATTGGACCTCAAACAGCACCACTTCATTACACTTCTAGACTGTGGATACTCTATCAGGAAGAAGGACTCCTGTGTTGCTACAAACACTACCACTCTGCTGGACTGCTCCTCTGAAGGAACTGCTGCCCTGTTGTGCTTAAATGCTGCCCACTTAGCTGGGTGAGAAGGACTAGACTTGCATCTCTTGAACACAGAACCCAGAGTGACTCCAAGGGCTAGTTGACTGGCCTCCTCATCTGAAGACTCAGGGACATATCAGGCTTCCAACAACCCTGCATCTGCACCTAGACTCTGCCATCTGTGAGTCTACTCTAGCAAGTGGTGCCATCCCAGTCCTGGACCACTGGAAGTGGGCTTAAGGTGCTATGTCAGCCTATGTGGCTAGAGTGGAACCGATGCATCTGCTGCGCGGTGCAACCTGGAACAGAACCAACGAGTCTCCACTACTACGTGGACTGGACCCGTTGCAAAAACCTGCATTGCCACCGCAGCCAGCATCGCCTTCAGAAAGGTCGCTGCACAACACATCTTCAGCTCAGGCCCTTGCATCTATTGTTGACAGCAGCCTCAACGACAACTCCGTACTCCTCATCACAGACTCGCAGTTCCTCAGAACAGACGCCTCACTCCAAATGCGTGTGGCATCCTCGATGCAGGACTTCGCATCGCAAGCCCTGTCAACAGGACCCTACTCCCAGCTAGCGTAAAGGGTCAGCAAGAGGGCCTGAATGGGGTGGGTAGGGGTCAGGTGGGGAAAGGTGCCAGGCAGTCTTGGAACTATCTTGAGAGAGAATTACCTGCTCCCCCCTTCAAACTGCTGCAGGAAGCAGGCGAGGACCGAGCGATGCTGCTACCCACAGCATCTGAAAGGTTCAGGAATGATCAGGTCCGGGGTTTGTGGATCTGAGTAGGTGCCTCCCCCGCCTAAGGGAGGGGCGCCCTTAGTTGCGCCACGGAGCAGAGCCTCCTCCAGGGGCTAGATGAGGAGGGGAAATCACTGGTGACGGCGATACACGTAAAGGAAACCGAAACTTAGTTAAGCTATTTAAGGCGGCGTCCCTGGGGACTCGTCCTCTTTGTCTTCTTGGACCCCAGGGAAGCCGCAGGAGCGTTGTAAACGAGGCGGAGTGTGGCACGGTGGGTTCAAGGAGGCCGTGGCATAGCGCTATGTAAACATCACGGTCGTTAGCTCGGTAGAAAAAAACACGGTGCTTGTAACCCAAGTACACGGGTTCGATTCCCCTTATGGGCCAATTTGCAGTTTTATTTTTTCTTTCAATTTCATTTGTTTTATCAGTTATGGGAAATAAGATATCTGATTATGGTCAGGGCGCGCGACAGCTTTAATTAATTTAATTTGTTGTGCGGGAACGGGGGTCGGGGCGAGAAGCTGATCAGAGCGTGTGGCTGCCGCGTGTTGCTGAGGGCGCGCCCGTATGTGGATGGGGCGTGGCTCCAGTATCGGAGCATCGTCTTTGATCGTCTTTTATGCCTTCAGCGTCTGCGCGTTAAAGAAGATGCGCTTTTGTGAGCAAGGGTATGGCAAGACACAATGGTGCAGATTTGTTCCTAATCGCATTATTACCGAGCTGAACAGTCAGAGGTACTGTTTTTCTTTAGCATAAATAGATACAAGTTGAATTGTTCCGATGGCTCCCCGCAGTTCCTTTTCGGTGCCGTTCTGCAATATCGAAAGGGGGCGGAGGGCAGTACCGGGGGCGCTTGCTGTCCGTATTACTAACATTCCAATGCTGGGAGCAGGAGTACTGGTCACGAAAATCCCAGGTAGCTTTTCTTCTGACCGCCTCTTGGCCCCCGGGAGTCACTAGGTAAACAAGCTGAAACATGCATAATTGACAGCGCGGGGTCATTTTAATCCTAAAATCATGCAACATAAATTGGAAGGCATTTCGGCAATGTGGCGCATTCTGGTCATTTCAACAGCAAGCACATGCCAACCAGCACTGTTTAACTAATGTTAAACCAGGGAAAACTCGTGTTTTATTACACCCCCTGCGTCGCAAGGCTAGGTTGACAATGCTGAAGCGGTACGGCGCTTCACAGATGGATGACTGTTTATTAGTTTAGTGTTACCTGAAATGGTTATGTCAGGAGTGAGTCGGAGAAATGCGCATAGGTGACTGTCTGTGCTTCTCACTGTGTGCTTACAAACAGAGGGGTAGCGCCATGACGCCATGATCTGCTTCCTAGGCCATTCATTAGTCCGCTTGCGTTTTATAGGCGGGGAAGCCCGGTAATGGCGACCTGGGTAATTAAATATATATATATATATATATACATACATATACATATATATACATATACACGGCGCTGCAATAGGCGGGTGCCGCGCCCATAGGGGGGGGCGCGGGGATGGTGGCTTGCTGCTATGTGCGTTAAAAGCGCGCTGTAAGGGATTAGAAGGCCGCGCAGGAAGGAGGCAGCGCCTGTATGCGGGAGAGAGGCGGCTTGCGGCGCGAGTCTGGTGGAAAACTTTATTGATATTGACAATGAGGCCGTGCCGCGGATGTGGTCGGGATCATGTACTGAACATCAATGACTTAATTTTTCTCTTTTTGTTGCTTTTATGCTGGTGATATCCGGAGGTGCGCTTCGCTGGGAAGGCGGATGCATGGTGTACAGGTATCGTCCGGCGGGTGAAAACGGTCAGAAGACCGTGGAGCAGATGCATCTCGCTAAATGCCGACAACATTTCCCAGCAGCAACGGCCCCAGCGGAAGTGTTCGTGAATGCTATGGAAGGCTGTTCTCCTTAATGGGCGCTGGGACAGGCGCAGGTTAGTCCTGAGTGTAATTGCCTGAGTGCGTTCATGGGAACATTTTATATAGCTCTATTAATAGCATAGCTACCTTCTCACCCTTTCCTAAAAATAAAAAATAAATTATAACTCCTCGGTGTTATTACCGGAGTGTTTGTAGGGGGTGTTCTGAGAGTGTTGGTTATGAGAGTCACTTGGGTTCAAGGAAGTTATCTTTGGGCGTTATTCAACACCAAACACACACAAAGGGGGCCGGGAGGAGATTTAAGGACCAGCGTGAGCACACTCCCCACTACTTGAATCAAATCACAATGGAGCCCACGGGTCCAGGAGGTGTCAGACCACGAATGTGATACGTTAAACTGTCCTCCAAGGGGGATTTCCCTTTTAAGGACGACTCCCCTCACACACCATAGGTGTCATGCTTCATCATAGGGGTGCCTCCTCGCGTTAGGAACCTAGTCCTAACACGGGCTACGACCCCCTCTCTACGAGGGAGGAGCTCAGGGAGGTTTTCAATTGAAGCACAAGGGTTGTACTAAAAACCCTATGTGAGCTTGGTGTGGGGAGTAAAGAAAAAGTGCAGTGCTAACGTGAGGGTGAGTTAAAACTACCTATAGGGTTAGCCGACAATGTTTTATTATAGCTACCCTATGGCAGGGTTAAAACCAGCAATAAGCTGAACGATGGACCTGTCAGGATTCAAGACAGCTGCATCTAAGGGATCATCATGTTTCGGCCACTCGTGATCTTTTATAGTATCTTGGCCTTCGTCAGGATTGGACTGACACTCTGAACGGCCCTGCACTGCCTCTCAGGTGGGGGTAGCGTCCGTACCTTTGGCACAATAGCCCCGGACAGATGTGGTAACTATAATGACCCAATGTGGTTGTAGCGGTGGATTTCTGTGAACACAACAATTTTGGGTTCAGAATTTACCACCCTTCCACTTTTTATCTCTATCTTTTCTTGTTTATCACACTTGATGCAGTAGCGGTTTGCTTGTTTTTGGATCCTGACGAAGGCCAAGATACTATAAAAGATCACGAGTGGCCGAAACATGTTGATCCCTTAGATGCAGCTGTCTTGAATCCGGACAGCTCCATCGTTCAGCTTATTGCTGGTTTTAACCCTGCCAAAGGGTAGCTATAATAAAACATTGTCGGCTAACCCTTTAGGAAGTTTTAACTCACCCTCACGTTAGCACTGCACTTTTTCTTTACTCCCACACCAAGCTCACATAGGGTTTTTAGTACAACCCTTGTGCTTCAATTGAAAACATCCCTGAGCTCCTCCCTCGTAGAGAGGGGGTCGTAGCCCGCGTTAGCGCTATTCAACACCAACAATAATTTGATCTAGGTTCTCATATAGCTAGTAAATGAGACAACATATGGTTTTTGTAGGTGGCTGTATTTTTACATAATAAGGGCTAAATTAATACTATTTTGTATTTGCATGAGGGAGAGGTTTAATTAAGCGCAGGAGTCTGCCCAGAATACCACTCAATTCTCTATTGAAAGGTATTAATAAGTACCCCTTCCTATTCATGCAACCAGGTAAAGCATTATTCCTTTTAACCCTAATATGTCTGCTGTGTGTAGAACTCGCTGGATAGTTGATAGTGCTTTAGGTTCATTCATTACAGTGAATCTGGGCTTCATGGGCACATATTTGCAGGCATCTTTTGTGCCCTGCCAATCAGGAGCTTAAACCTTTATCAGCTAGAATGATTCAGTACAGGGCCTGCATGTATACCGGCAGCACCCTTGGTGAAACCAAAATTGGTGCAGGTACGATCTAAAGCCCTACTTAATAACTTCACGTTTTGGTGTCCAGGAGGCCGCATCAGCGCAACACATTCGTATGCTCCCAGGACAATTTACCAGCAACAGTTCAAGCACCGCTTCCAGCAAGGGTGGTACAGCCCACACTAGGGCAAGCTTTTCGTGCGCATCTGCGTGCATGCACACGCACGCTCTCTCTCTCTCTCTCTCTCTCTCTCTCTCAGGCAGCAGCGCTACATGGTGGGAGGGGCCGATGCAGTTCAGACAATATCCGATAATTTCTTTTGAACCTTTCTAACACACTCCTTCTTTATCACTTGATCGCATTATTTCTTAGGATTCTTTTCATGCCAATGGTTGCGCTACTTATTGTCAAAGGGAGAAGGTGGCACCTATTGGCAAAACCTACCGGCTTTAAAGCCGGTGACTCACCGAATGCATATATCTTGGGTGATGTAACTAGTGCTCATGTAAAGTGCTCCAAGTTTGCGTTATATATAAACATACACATGTCTGCAAAGCTACCTCAAAAGCAGGTGCGGTTGCTCTCCCCTTCTTGTTAAGGAGAGAAAGACAGTAGTGGTGTATGAAGGAGTCTCACTAACTTATCCCCGGGGGCGTAACGGATAGTTAAACCTGGGCCGCACCATATCACCTGCGCACAAGGGTATGGTATATCCTACCTTTGGCGCTTTATAAGCATGATGGACACACAGGTTGCAATAATGGTAAGTCGTGTGATTTGGTTAATTCACGTTAATAGCATAAGGACGGCAGCAATTTTGTCCAGGTCCAGTGGTGCACTCTATCTTGTTTAGCCGCTCGTGGCCATTTAGGCTCAGTTGGCTCTTATCTAGGGATTGCTATCCTTGCAACCCTAAGCAGGCGTCTCATTAAATTTTAACGTTTCCCCTCAATTTTCTTACTTTTCTGGATTAACTTTTGTCATGAATTCCTCCGTTAAAAAATAAAATAAAAAAATTAGCAAAGGAAAGTATTCGGCGTCACAAAGACACACTCACAGAGCTGTGCTGGTGGGGTTATTAACACGTCTCTTAATACCGGATGCGTTATTGAAGCGGTCATGTGTTTGTGGCGCTCTGTCACTCTGCAGCACTCAACGCTGGGGAAGTTATCAAGGTTTATCTTACAGCTAAGAGTCAAAACTGAGTACACCCACAGGGCGCGGTGTAATGCCTGTATAATGTGTAAGAGTACCTTGATATATTCCATGTGCTTGCCTACAGGAATCTGTCTTAGAGTGTGTGAGGGGTTACAAAGTGTCTTGGGCTCTAATGCAGCTGCATCCACACATTGTGGCATTATCGTTGTATGGTATGGCTCTTCAACACCTACGGAAAACCTAGCAGCCCTCACCAGTGGAGAGATTGTGCTGCTTGCGGCCAATATAATATTTAGTTTTCTCTATATGGTTCATCGTCAATACGTTACTTACATATGCAAGCGGACACAAATATAGGTTGTCTGTACATATCTCGCTTCAGCTTCTCTGCAACTGTGTAGCTTTTCTGGTGTTGCTGACGCACATATGCTCAGTACAAGATATCGGTATAGGCCTGTAAAGATTGTCGGGCCTGTAAAGTACAATCCAACAGACCCTCAAGACTGGGGTAAGTGAGCAGCTACATTAGTTATTTTTATTGTCAGGGGCGGATTGGTCATTTAACGTTTGTAACAAGAGCCTTGAGTCCAGTGTATAAGCCATTGGACATTAAGCCGTGTTAAAGTGCGGTGCTCAGAGTGTTTGCGGCTGCACAACGCCCAGCCCCTATTTTACAGGGTGCTGTGAGCGGAGCACGGCCGCTGCAGGGCAGTGGCCGTAGCAATCGTCCTTATAAATTCTGCCCGCGTAGGACAAGACTGGAAGCTAGTTTTTACTATGGCAGTAAAAAAGCTGGGACGTGTCAGTTATTTAGCATGCATGGTTATTAAACGTACATTGCTTAACCCCTTCGCTGCTAGGCCTTTTCCCCTCCTGTGCTAAGCCATTTTTTTGGCTATTTGGGGTAGTTCGCGCTTAGGCCCCTGTAACTTTTTGACCACATAAGGTATCCATGCCAAATTTGCGTCCTTTTTTTCCAACATCATGGGGATTCTAAAGGTACCCAGGGTTTGTGGATTTCCCTGGAGGGGACCCAGAAATTAGCCAAAATACAGCTAACTTTTGGGTTTTTTGGGAAAAATGCGAAAAAAGGGCTACAGATGAAAGCATCTGGTTTTTTCCCTGCAAATGGCATCAAAAAAGGGGTTGTGGTGCTGAAATCACCATCTTCCCAGCTTTCAGGGACAAGCAGACTTTTGTCAGAAAACCAAAATTGTGTACACAGTTTTGGCATTTTTCTGGGACATAGCCTATTTTTGCTATTTTTTGTGCTTTCAACCTCCTTCCAGTTAATGGTAGAAATGGGTATGAAAGCAATAATGGATCCTGGAAAGCCATACATTTCTGAAAAGTAGACAAAATTCTGAATTCAGCAAGGGGTCATTTGTGTAGATCCTTCAAGTTTTCTTTATAGAAACAAACAGTTAAATATAGGAAAAATTGAAAATTAGTTGAAATAAACAGGCATTTGTGTCAACGTTTTCACCTGTAACTTCTTCTAATTATGACAGCTATTTGAAAGCAATATACCATTACATCCGCTGGACCTTTCTGGTTGTGGTGATATATAGGACTTGTAGGTTCACCAAGAACCCGACGAACCCAGAGCCAATAACTGATCAGCATCTTGCAATGGTTTTTTATTATGTCCCGGGTATATAGCAATTATTCTGGGAACATTTATACATGGAAAAATCGGTATGAAAGACACCTATGTATTTCTGAAATGGAAACAAAATAGAGTTTAGAAACAGTAGATATTTGCACATTTCCGAAATTGGGAGCACCCATACTAGCATGAGAATTATAGGTCATTTTTCAAAATGACTTCTTTTTTACACATTGTCTTTCATTTGGAAGGCAGAAATGCATCGAAAGTCAATAGATAATAACAGTTGCTCTACAATTTTGTGTTACCCTAAGCCTCCCGATAAAAATGGTACCTCACTTGTGTGGGTAGGCCTAGTGCCCGCGACAGGAAACAGCGCAAAACGCAACGTGGGCACACCATATTTTCACAGTGGAAAATGACCCTTTTTTTGCTAAGTGCCTAGCTGTAGTTTTTGAACCCTAGCTCTGCCGGCACCTAGGGAAACCTAGCAAACCTATACATTTTTGAAAACTAGACACCCAGGGGAATCCAGGATGGGGTGACTTGACTGCCTCCCACCAGGTTCTGTTACCCAGAATCCCTTGCAAACCTAAAAAATTGTCAAAAAAACACATTTTCCTCACTTTTCTGTGGTGGAAAGTTCTGGAATCTGCGTGGATCCACAAAATTCCACCCACCCCGCGTTCCCCAAAGTCTTCCGAGAAAAATGGTACCTCACTTGTGTGGGTAGGCCTAGTGCCCGCAACAGGAAACCGCGCAAAACGCAACGTGGACACACCACATTTTCACAGTGAAAAATGACCCTTTTTTTTGCAAAGTGCCTAGCTGTAGTTTTTGAACCCTAGCTCTGCCGGCACCTAGGGAAACCTAGCAAACCTATACATTTTTGAAAACTAGACACCCAGGGGAATCCAGGATGGGGTGACTTGACTGGCTCTCACCAGGTTCTGTTACCCAGAATCCCTTGCAAACCTAAAACATTGTAAAAAAAACCACATTTTCCTCACTTTTCTGTGGTGGAAAGTTCTGGAATCTGCGTGGATCCACAAAATTCCACCCACCCCGCATTCCCCAAAGTCTTCCGAGAAAAATGGTACCTCACTTGTGTGGGTAGGCCTAGTGCCCGCGACAGGAAACCGCGCAAAACGCCACGTGGACACACCACATTTTAACAGTGAAAAATGACCCTTTTTTTGCAAAGTGCCTAGCTGTAGTTTTTGAACCCTAGCTCTGCCGGCACCTAGGGAAACCTACCAAACCCACACATTTCTGAAAATTAGACACCCGGGGGATTCCAGTGAGGTATGGCTTGCGTGGATCCCCCGACGTTTTCTTACCCAGAATCCCCTGCAAACCTGAAATTTTGATGAAAAAAAATCACTTTTTTCACAAATGTGTGTGTGGGAAAGTTGTGGCATCACCGGGCTGACACAAATTTTCTACCACCCAGCGTTCGCCCAGGTCTCCCGATAAAAATGGTGCCTCACTCGGGTGGGAGGCCCAAGTACCCGCGACAGGCAAGGGCCCAAAACGTATTGAGGCGACATCAAAATTGCCTATCACAAAATGTTTTGTGTCTAGTTTTCAGAAATGTGTGGGTTTGTTAGGTTTCCCTAGATGGCCGCCGACCCCGGGGCCAAAAACCCAGGTAACCCCCCGTGCAAAACCAGGTTGGTTTGTGATAGGTAATTTTGATGTCGCCTCACTAGGTTTTGGGCCCTTGCCTGTCGCGGGTACTTGACCCACCCACACAAGTGAGGTACCATTTTTCTCGGAAGACTTTGGGGAATGCGGGGTGAGTGGAATTTTGTGGATCCACACAGATTCCAGAACTTTCCACCACAGAAATGTGAGGAAAATGTGTTTTTTTAATACACATTTTGATTCTGGGTAACGGAACCTGGTGAGAACCAGTCAAGTCACCCCATCCTGGATTCCCAGGGGGGTCTAGTTTTAAAAAATGTACAGGTTTGCTAGGTTTCACAATCCACAGGTAGGCATATTGCTAAAACCAAATCCGTGCCTAGTCGGCTTTCTGCCGCCCTGGGGGGGATATCGGGGGTGGGGTTGCCCCGATATGCCCCCAAGGGGGGCAGAAACACTGTGGCTATTTGTTTGGGGGGTAGGGGCATTGGTATGTCCATTCTGGGCAGCCCCCACCCCCACACATAAAAAAGCCAGCGTAATCGTTGGCGTCATGTGGGCTTTTTGCCCCCCCCGGGGGAGCAGATTGGGGGCTATTGCCCCATCTTCCCCCCAGGGGGGGGGCAGAAAGGCTGTAATTGTTGTGGGTGGGAGCATTGGCATGCCCGTTTTGGGCAGCCCCCACCCTAATTAAAATTTGCCCAAAAAAATCCCTGGCGTCTAGTGGGCTTTTTGCCCCCTCGGGGGGCAGATTGGGGGCTGCTGCTACCATCTGCCCCCGGGGGGGGCAGAAAGGCTGTAATGGTGGCGGGGGGGTGGGGGTATTGGCGTGCCCATTTCGGGCAGCCCCCACCCTAAAAAAAATGCACCAAAAAAAATTCCTGGCGACTAGTGGGCTAATGCCCCCATCTGCTCCCCAGGGGGGGCAAAAAGCCCACTAGACACCAGGGAGTTTTTTGGGCAAATTTGAATTAGGGTGGGGGCTGCCTAAAACGGGCATGCCAATGCCCCTACCCTAATTAAAATTTGCCCAAAAAAATCCCTGGCGTCTAGTGGGCTTTTTGCCCCCCCTGGGGGGGGCAGATTGGGGGCTACTGCCCCATCTGCCTCCCCAGGGGGGGCAGGGGGCAGGAAGGCTGTTATTTTTGCGGGGGAGGGGGTGGGGGCATGGGCATGCCCGTTTTGGGAGCCCCCACCCAAATTCAAATTTGCCCCAAAAAATCCCTGGCGTCTAGTGGGATTTTTGCCCCCCCCCCGGTGGGGCAGATTGGGGGCTAATGAAAGTCCACTAGATGCCAGCGAGTTTTTTGGGCAAATTTTAATTAGGGTGGGGGCTGCCCAAAATGGGCATGCCAATGCCCCCACCCTAATTAAAATTTGCCCATAAAATCCCTGGCGTCTACTGGGCTTTTTGCCCCCCGCGGGGGCAGATTTGGGGCTTTTTGCCCCCCTGCTGTCATTTTTGCGGGGTTGGGTGGGGGCATGGGCATGCCCATATTGGGCAGCCCCCACCACAATTTTTTTTTTTTTAATCCCTGGCGTATAGTGGGCTTTTTGCCCCCCCGGGGGGGGCAGATTGGGGACATGCCCTTTATGGGCAGCCCCCACCCTAATAAATTATGCAGCAAAAACAAAATATCCCTGGGGTCTAGCGGGATTTTTGCCCCCCCCGGGGGGGGCATATTTGGGGCTACTGCCCCCATCTGCCCCCCAGGGGGGGGCAAAAAGACTAAATCACACCAAAAAAAAAATTGGGGGGAGCAAAAGCCCTTGCCCAAGGGGCCGCTCCCCCCTCCCTGGTGTCTAGTGGGTGGATCCCTGCTTGGGGATCGCCCTGCTGGGGCGATCCCCAAGCAGGATCCACTGGGGAGGGGTACCCTTTCCAATGATACCTCTCCCGTCTTTCTACGTGCCCGGGGGGCTGAGATAGCCCCCTGAGCACATAGAAAGTGAAACTGATATGAGCCTAAAGGCTCATTTCAGTTTCGGTTTCTGTGCAATGAGGACAGCGCGACGTGCACGCTGATCCTCATAGCACAGAAACCAGGGAGGGGGCCTCGGGAGCTGGGGAAGCTCTTCCCCAGCTCCCAAGGTCACAGGGGTGAAATAGAAATCCCTCTGCTGTCTGCAGCAGAGGGATTTCGTGCCCCTGGCCTCATGACGGAATGGTTCCGTCATGAGCATCGAAGGGGTTAAAAGCGAGACATCATTCTCCAGTGAGTGGCCTTCAATGATGAAGTAGGGAGTGGTGCCCCCATAGTTATCACCAGGGGTCTCAGCTAAAACCCAGGAGTTAGTGCCTCAGGCTCTCACATAGAGGGTAAGCCGGCCTGGCGAAAGCAAGGCCCGGTTTAAAAGCATTAGGCATAACTACAACTAACAGTACCTCGCGTTGCCGGTTTTTTGGGATTTTGGGGATTACACCTGTGTGCAGGTATCCCAGTGGCAGTGTTTAATAATAAAAAATAAAAATAAAAAAGTGAAGGCAGATGCCCAAATTGGCGGTCACAATAAGGTGTGCTGGATGTTCTTCAAATGGGAATATGATAGTTTTCTTAGGTATCCAGCTTCTATCTTGCGGGTGGATACCTCGAGCGGTATGAGCTAGGGAGGGGGCTCCGGTAAAGGCAATGAGCAAATCCCCCCCAAAAAAAAAAAAAAAAGCTGAACCAGTCGATCAAAAGAATCTTAGCGGGTTCCACAATGGGCTCTATTCGGCACAACTTGCACAAAAAAAAAAAAGGAGTTGGTCCGTCAGGAGGGATGGGGTGCATCTGTCGGCAAAAGAGCAGGACATCTTTATCCAGACTATACTGGGGGCTATTGTGGAGCACAGTGAGCGCCGGGGGGGGGCGAGTGCGCCAGGGAGCTTCTCACCCTGTGGCGGAGCGCTGACAGATAACAGCAAAGGAGCATGCACAGCAATGGAGGTTCAGCGACTGGATGGACCCCAGGAGGAGGTAGGATGGAAGTGTGCAGAGGGTAGGCATGGAGGGGACTGACCTGCTGGTGGTCCTGGACTCTACTGCCCTAACCCGCAACAAATGGACTGAGTAGAATCTTGGGGAGGCTGCCTGGGTTCAGGTACCCCGGTGGGCCGGTGAGCTATGCGGTGCCCTGGATTTCAAATAATGCAACTGTTTGCTGTAGCGCGTTGGGGCCTGCTGGCACAATGTGCGCAGCTGAGTGGGTCAGCCGAGTCGGCCAAATTCAAGTTAAAGTGTACGGGCCAAGTTGAGGTTCAAGTGTAATGATTGGCCTAATTTCCAAGTGATGCAACTGTTTGCTGTAGCGCGTTGGGGCCTGCTGGCACAATGTGCGCAGCTGAGTGGGTCGGCCGAGTCGGCCAAATTCAAGTTAAAGTGTACAGCCAAGCTGAAGTTCAAGTGTAATGTTTGGCCTAATTTCCTTACTGCCTTTGACATGTGGATGTCGCTAAAGTGTGATGCTGTGAATAATGATAAAAATCCAAGAAGAATACTTTTACTCTCGTAGTGGTTTGTGGTGATTATCTGATTTGATGTGAATAAAAAGTCTACGCCTTGGACAACACCACCTGATTCTGAGAGTTTTTGGGCCCTGCGGGGGCGTAAAGGTGACAGAAGTGGGGGAGGAGTGAGTGTTACGTTGTGCGCATACTATGAGCAGGCGCCCCCGCGTCTAGAGGAGGGGCGCCCTTAGTTGCGCCACAGAGCCGAGCCTCCTCCAGGGGCTAGATGAGGAGGGGAATCACTGGAGACGGCGATACACGTAAAGGAAACCGAAACTTAGTTAAGCTATTTAAGGCGGCGTCCCTGGGGACTCGTCCTCTTTGTCTTCTTGGACCCCAGGGAAGCCGCAGGAGCGTCGTAAACCACCCACCCACCCGGCAGAAGAGCAAGGCTGAGCGCTGACAGATAACAGCAAAGGAGCATGCACAGCAATGGAGGTTCAGCGACTGGATGGACCCCAGGAGGGGGTAGGATGGAAGTGTGCAGAGGGTAGGCATGGAGGGGACTGACCTGCTGGTGGTCCTGGACTCTACTGCCCTAACCCGCAACAAATGGACTGAGTAGATTCTTGGGGAGGCTGCCTGGGTTCAGGTACCCCGGTGGGCCGGTGAACTATGCGGTGCCCTGGATTTCAAGTAATGCAACTGTTTGCTGTAGCACGTTGGGGCCTGCTGGCACAATGTGTGCATCTGAGTGGGTTGGCCGAGTCGGCCAAATTCAAGTTAAAGTGTACGGCCAAGCTGAGGTTCAAGTGTAATGTTTGGCCGAATTTCCAAGTGATGCAACTGTTTGCTGTAGCGCGTTGGGGCCTGCTGGCACAATGTGCGCAGCTGAGTGGGTCGGCGGAGTCGGCCAAATTCAAGTTAAAGTGTACGGCCAAGCTGAAGTTCAAATGTAATGTTTGGCCTAATTTCCTTACTGCCTTTGACATGTGGATGTCGCTAAAGTGTGATGCTGTGAATAATGATATATATCCAAGAAGAATACTTTTACTCTCATAGTGGTTTGTGGTGGTTATCTGATTTGATGTGAATAAAAAGTCTACGCCTAGGACAACACAACCTGATTCTGAGAGTTAGTGGGCCCTGCGGGGCGGAAAGGTGACAGAAGTGGGAGAGGAGTGAGTGTTAAGTTGTGCGCATACTATGATAATTCCAGACCCAGAGTCACTTGAAATTGAGAGTTGTGTTTCATCCAGAGCTTTCGCTCTGAGTGAAATATCATGGTTTATAAGAGCCTAGGTAGTGTAAAGTGGTGTAGTTATGTTTCGAGAAGCCCAAACACCGTTTACATTCTCCCTCACTTCGTTTTCTCATCAAAAGAATGCCTTTTCGCAAAATAGTCCTGTTATTGCAAAGGATAGCTGTTGGTTGAATTTTACATTTTCTGTGTGGTCTGGAATCTTGTGAAGCCCCGTTAACTGAACAATTGCTAAAATGGGTGGCTTTGGCAACACTTGATACATGTGAAGGCTCTAAGAGGTGAGTGGATACGGGGTTGTGAAAAGAATAATCAGTGGCTCAATTCAAAATTTGGGTTATTAACAGTGGGATGTGAGCATATGCATAGCTAATTCAAAAACCCACGACGTTCCTCAGTTTGCTGTTCAACTTCTGACTACACCAGAAAAAAAATAAGTCCTAAAGAGATACCGTACGTTCTTTTCAAACTTTACAAAGCTGTCAGTTCCATTTCTGACATGACTGCTTATTTATGTGCCTAAAGCTCCTGTTCCTCTAGGGCAGCACACTTTTTTCATAGCATGATGTATATAGTTTCTATGCAAACATTTAGGGTCTTCCGTCAGATCCATATTGCTCTGCTATAATTACACATAGCAATATCCACCTCACTTATGAATCCGTGTACGCCAGTGGTATTTAAAAACAGGCACTTTAGAAGAATATCCATGCACTGCCAATGTAAGAAAGCAAAGCAGTGGACAAATGTCATTCCGAAGGGCCTGCATGTAATGACATCAACCCACATGGAATGACATCATCCCTGAGGAAGTCTTCAGGACAGTTTGCCCTCAATACCAAACACAAGTTAGCAGAAAGAGTATCATACTCTATTGAAGATGGTTATGGATATATGAATGGAGTAATACCTCATGTTGAACAATTTGTCTAGATTCTGCTCAGTTTACTGGATTGGCTAGGTGTAGAATAATATACTTTGTTAAAGGAGTACAAGCATTGTTAATTATTTCTTAGGATCACGTCACCTATGCATAACACCCATGCATATAGGATATTTCAATTGCTTAGCACACAGAGATATACATTTGGATTGCAGCCCGTTTTTGTGTTAAATCCTTCTTTCTGATGTATGAGGTGTGCACTGTAGGTTTTGTTAGTTGCTCCTATTCTTTCTCCATCCATAACAGAATCACCTTTTTCTGCTGCTATAACTCTTACTATGTACCCCCAACATTTTTCTTGCCTTCCACTTAGCCTCATCTTATTGTTTATTTATTTTTATGTGAGAATTCCGAAATGCGTTGTCAATGCTTGTTTTTGTCTGTCATTGTGTTTAATGGAGTTTAGGAAAGAGCGCCTGCCTGGGCTACAAACACTATTTCTCACTTCCTCCTAGGTGATTCTGTAGTGGGTCAGCGTCAATGAATACTGACAATACAGTTGAAGCGTAGTACTTTTATTATGAATCCGTGTAGCAGCACCAGGAGCACGACAACCCCCGCTTGTCTAATGCTCTTCATTCAAATCCCATTCCAAACGGAATCCCCACGTTAGAATTCTCCTCCTTCCATGTAAATACAATTGAATCAAACATAACTTGAAAATAATAATATTAAGCACAAGAAGAAAAAGTAACATGGAAAGAAAGTTCTACATGTACCAATCTAGCAATAGAAACTTAAACCATTTTCATTGCTTTGGATCAAAAGAATAAGCTGCCTAAACAAAAACACACTTTACATACTTATTGACATAAATTTAGGACAACACTTCAATGCCTGAACCGCTCCGATTTTCTGATAATTCTCCTTGGCCTGACAGCTTCCTGATTTTTTCCATGAACACCATTGCGAGAATGTGTGTTGACCGACCCCTTGGTGGGCTGCTGGTGATCAGCATTATAATGAACCTTAACCACTCTGGACACATTCCACCATTCATGACCTTTGATTTTCATTGCACTACCACTCACTGCTTCCACCCTGACCGGCTCTCTAAATTTCGAGAACCCTTTAGGAACATGGGAAGGTTCTTTGACACGTACCCAGTCTCCAACACAAATTTCGTCATTGATCTTACCAACACCATGTTTCTTGTCAAAATATTCCTACATCTTTGTTTGCACACCTTCAACTTTGGGACGAATATCTCTGTTCATAACCCTCTCATGAAAGGAAGGTGTTTGTAAATCCCTCAACCATCCCTGATACATTCTACCAGCAGCCACCCGACCCCTCATGACTTCAAAAGGTGATCTACCAGTAACAGAATTGGCACAAGTGCGATGAGAGAACAACATACTGTCTACTGCCAATTTTACATTTGTTTCGTTTTTCACAGCCCACTGTACACACTCAACCAATGTTTGGTTCATCTTCTCAACCAAACCATTGGCTTGAGGGAGATACAGTGCAACTCTCTTGTGAACAATCCCAATTCTTTCTAAACAAATTCTCTCGAAACAAATTGTACCCCATTGTCAGACACCAACTCACTAGGCAGGCCTTCACGCACAAAAACTTTGTTGAAAAACGAGATGACTGTCTGTTGTTGCTTCCTGAACAAATTCAACTTCCCACCATCGGCTGCACTAATCAACTAAATCTATAGCGTACTTGTACATAATTGAAAGTGAACTAAACGGTCCAATAAAATCTACTGCCAACTTGGACCAAGGTCTGTCTGGTAACCTCACAGGATGGAGTCGAGGTGTAGTAGTTTTCAAAGATTTGTCACTGGTAGCACAAATCACACACTCACGGACAGTTTGTTCTATTTCACTGTCCATGCTGGGCCACCAATATACAGAACGTATCTTCCTTTTAGTGATAGTTTGGCCTAAATGTCCCTCATGAGCAGATCTAATGATCCTCGACCTCAATGACCTAGGTGGAATGAACTTTTCTCCCCTCAAAACAATGTTATCCTCTTCCATCGTCAACTCATCCGCAATTTTAAAGTATGGTTGGAGGTCATGTGGCAAATATTTCTCTTTAGGCCACCCTCTCACAATATAATTCTGAGCCATTTTCAATGTTTCATCTTTCTCCAAACAACTCATCCACTCTCTGTGTTCAAAAGTCTCCCTTTCACATGCATCAATGGCGGCTATCAAACACTCCTTGTGTTCTTCTACTATATTGCCGACCCCGTCCATTAATGGTGATCTAGACAAATAATCAGCTCTCATGCTTTTGCCCCCAGGAATATGTTTAATGTCAAAACAATACTGCAGCAATTTGGCACTCAATCTCGCTATCCTTGGTGTGTGATCCCGGATTACATCACCCCCAAGTATCCCCACTAATGGTTTATGATCAGTAACCAACCGAAACGTCCTACCCCAAATAAAACTCTTGAATCTCTGCACAGGCCAACAACACGCTAAAAGTTATTTTTCAATGACTGAAAACTTTTTCTCATTTTACCTTCATGCCTGTGATGCAAAACCTACAATCCTCTCTAGCTGGCCATCTTCCTGAGACAATGTTGCACCTAAACCGCTGTTACTGGCATCTACCGTAAAAATGCACTGGACAGAAGGATCATAGGGTGCCAGTGGGCCTGTTGACAGTATTTCTAATTTCAACTTGTCAAAATCCTCCAGACACCCTTCATCCCACTAAACACCTAATTTTTTTGAGCAACCTCCTGTGATTTTCCGTTTTATCTGCAAAATTTTTTATGAACTTCGCATAAAATTCACAAACGCTGAAAAAGGATAAAATCTACTCTTTGGTGGTAGGAACTGGGGTGTTGGTGATAGCATCAATGAGACCTTGGCGTGCTTCCACCCCTTTCTCAGAAATAACATGTTCCAAATACTCAATACTGGATTTGGAAAATTCACACGTACTCAAATTGGCAACTATGCCAGCTTCCTGTAACTTCTGTAATACTATGCTCATGACTTGATCATGTTCCCGTAACTTTCTTCCCGCAATGAGCAGATTATCCTGAAACACGACAACTCTGTCAACCCCTTTCAATACCGACTCCATTATCTGTTGGAAAACGGAGGCTGCTGAAGCCAAACCGAATGGCATAAGTTTAAACTGAAACGTACCTACAGAAGAAACAAAAGCAGTAAAGTGCCTGCACTATTGCTCTAGCTCCACCTGGTGATACGCAGGTGCTAAGTCAATCTTGCTGAAAACACTAGCCCCTGCAAAACTTGTCAAAATATCGTCTATCCTTGGTAGAGGATGGGAATCCACCAGATGGACTTGTTCAAAGTGCTCAAATCAATGCAGATCCTCAAGTCACCTGTTTTCTTGCGGGCTATAACAAAAGGAGATAACCACAAAGAAGACACTACTGGCTCAATAACTCCTTCAATGAGCATTTTCTCCAGCATATTTGCCAACTCTTCTCTGACACTGAAAGGTACATTCCTCGATTTGTGCTTGACCGGTACCACATTCTCCTGAACCTTAATTTTGTGCTGGAATCCCTTAAATTCTACCTAGCTTTCCTTTGAAAACGTTTGGGAATTTTTGTATCCAGATACAGTCTGTTTCTGACTCTTGATCCCTAATCAATGAAATTTGAACCTCCTTGCCTGGCCTCAAAGTCATGCCAAAAAGGCCTTGATGGTACCATCCTAGAATGTGGAGTCCTTTCTTAGCGACATATACCTTCCCAACAATGACCTTCTCTTTGAACTGTAACGTGGTCTCAAAATAACCTGACAACTCAATCCATTTCCCATCATATGATACCGGACACCTGTCCGGTGGTTTCAATTCTTTGTTGGACCAGTTATCTTTGAACATAACATCAGAGATGATGGTCATCTTAGCACTAGAATCAACCAGTAACTTTAAAACTTTGTCATCAACTCTGATATCAGTGTAGGGATCTCTGCAATCCGATTCTTCTTGATTGGTTACTACTAACACTAATTCTTTAGATCTTTCTGTAAGATCAACCATTTCTCCATCATATTCAGTCACCATATTAACCTCGCTCTTCCTTGACTGGCACACTTTGGCAAAATGCCCAATTTTCCAACAAGATTTACACACCACGTTCTTTGCCAGACAAGCTTTACCATTGGGTGAGTGTTGAGTATAACCACACCTAAAACATATGTTTTTTTGTTTGAAAAAATTATTATTTTGTTCCAGTCTCTGAAATTCATACCTTGGAACTTCATACTTTTCCTTTGGATACACCGACTTGCTGGACTGTTGTCCTTTCATACTACAATCAGAAACAACATGCACACCCATACCTTTTTTTACTAACTCTTTCGAAGCTCTGTGTGAAATTTCAATACTTTTTACAATTTCAATTGTCTCTGATAGCGAAGGATTTTTATAAGTCAATAATTTTGCCTGTACACTTTTGTCCCAACACCTGAAAACAATTTGATCTGTTATGAGTTTGTTTGTAAACTCTTCAAACTAGCAATCTGCTGCAAGTATTCTTAAAGCTGCGACATATAAATCTATTGATTCCTCCTGGTGCTGCTCTCTGGTATAAACTTATGTCTGTTGACAATTAAACTCGGTTGCACATCAAACTGTTTTTCTAGCTTCCTTATCCCTATTTGATACTCATCGAGTTTCTCTTCTTCGTCCGACGCTTCATGGACGAGAGAAAGATGTTCATAGACTGCTTGCCATTTGAACCCCAAAATATATTCTAAAAGGAACCTCTTTCTTTCAGGACAATATCTGTTCCCACCTATCTCCTCCAAATACTTTGTGAAAGCACGAAACCACGTTTTCCATTTGATGAGAGGCTCACCTGGAGATTGTAAAAATGGAGGTGGTGCAGTAACAGATTGCATGATGGTGAACAGTAAAGTACAGCTCAGTTAGTACATAAATTGAGAAACCTAAAATTTTGACAACAAAAAGCTGATGTGTGTAGTAATCACCTCATGTGGACAATGCTTGGCCAAAACCGACTTACAGTTGGATGGGTATCAACAATGGATTTCACCATATGGTCACTTTATATTACAGAAAGTAAGTGAACTTAAAGACACAACAATAGCCTTAGATAATGTTAAAGTTATACATAAAAGAAGAAGAAACAAAAAAAACAAAAAGATTAAAAAATGTAGTGAGCGTGCGTGTCACTGTTGACTTTATACGAAAATCGACACACAAAAATGATGAAGTGTGCCTGTCACTGTGATCTCCAATTCCACCAATAATGTAAACAACGTTGTGAGCGTGTCACAAGATAAATTATGCTGGGATGTCAGCGTGAGTACTCCCAAATATGTTAATGACAAGCAGGTAAGAAGTGTGCGTGTCACTGTACAAGACACGATGGGCTAGATCCCGTAATCAGACTCAAATGTATAGAAATGGAGTACGTATCACCGATAACCGATGAAATGCACCTGATGAGAAATGCGATGATAGCACTTGCGGACTCACCCAATATGGCTGCTACAGCGTCAGGCAACATAAGGCAGACTATGTGCAATGTCCCTTTGATGGTGCACGTCTTACGGCCGGGGGATGGCCTGGAGAAACAATGTGGGCGTGAGCTCCGAGGGGTTAACTGCAAATAACCCAGCAGTATGAGCTTGCGCGACTCTTCACACCTCGAAATTTACTGCTTCGGAGTGTTAAAATCTGCTTATCCTTTACGTGCAGCAAAACTAGTGAGCAAATTAACGAAACACTCAGACATGGCTTGTGACAAAAATCACTAGGAGTAGGGTTTGTCAACTCATTCACGCATAAGAAACGTGGCCTCAGGTCCGTATTAGTAGTGCCGACTTTGTCAAACCCAGTCTCTCTGGACTCCACACATCCGTGGACTGGAACCCATAAGTTGTGACAGCACGACGCGGAATCCCGGACCTGATCGTCGCCAAATTGTAGTGGGTTGGCGTCAATAAATACAGACAATCCAGTTGAAGCGTAGTACTTTTATTATGAATCCGTGTAGCAGCACCAGGAGCACAACACCCCCGCTTGTCTAACGATCCTCATTCAAATCCCATTCCAAGCGGAATCCCAATGTTAGAATTCTCATCCCACTCCATGCACCACTGTACGAGCTAACCTCGTGAAGAGAACACACACAGTAGATTACCACAGATTCTGCATTATCTGAAAGAACTGGCACCCACGTATTGACTACTATTGACAGTCAGACAATAACCAATAAGTTTCATAGTTCTAGAAGTCATGCAGCAAGTAGACTGCATGGGATCGAATTGTCCTTTGACAACATACTAGTAGACTCATCAAAATAGGCTTTGAGCGGTCCACTCCACATACCTTTTTCCCAAGCGGCTGCTCTGACACCTTCCAGGAGGAGGAGTTCTGGTTCCCAATCTGAAACCTTTTTCTTCTTTCCACGTCTTCTTTTAAAAAGATGTGCAAGGAAAACAAGAGACACAGCGCTGACTGCTGTAACCACAAGCAGCTTCTTCAACCCGGGAGACAACTTTACCTAAAATAAACCCGGAAGTAAAAATAATACTTTTGAGTATTTTCCTCAATTGGCACAAAATTTTCATATTCATGTTTATTTTAAAGAAATAATCAAAGACAAAGTTTCCATACTGCTGCTTGGTCATGTTTTTAATCAAAGATGGGCTGGGGAGTGTAGATGCAGGTCAGTGAAGACGATTCATAACTCAAAGTGCAAACAGAATGAACAATAAATAAATGTTCAGCCCAATACTGGCTTTGAAAGAAAAAAGTAGTATTTTATTTCTAACTCTATACATGCAAAGAAATGAGTCGTTCAAATGCAACAACATAATCTCCCTAGAGGTCGGGGCTTTAGTAGTTGTCAGACAAATCTCTGTCCCACCCTCCCTCGTGTAAGGTGTTCAGGATTATTCCCCATTAAATGGTGGCCGCATCCAGGGATTGCACACTATTATGCTGTACTCATGAGTTCCTTTTGACATGTCAGGATTTTAGTCAAAAGTGTCTATGGTGCCACAGCACCTACAAGAGTGAATCCCCCAGGGGCCAAAGGCCCAAGTTCAAGCCTTACCCACTCCTGCAGCACGGACGCATTTGGCGTTACAGCAGGGGTCCACAGTGCGAGCATTCGCGAGATCAGATCCTGCTCACAGAAATCAGGCTGCTTGCAGTACACACGACAGCGTCATGTGGGTGTAGGCTCACTCTCTGGAGTGGCGTGGCACTCTCCCCAGTGATCAGAGCAGCTTCCACCTCACAGCAATACGGTAAGTCAAGTTCTCTCCAATGGGGAGAATTCAATCCTTTGGCTTCTGACTGGAGTACTGCATGGACGTGTTCTCCTCCGTAGTGTCCCCCTGGTCCTGAGGGGGGTGGGGGGCCATTCAGGGCAGATCTCTCAGTGCAGCTAGACCCATGAGTCGCAGCGTCACTCCCGTCCCAGGTGACGGCCCGAAGTCTGGTGGTTTGCTCCCGGCAGCCCCTCTTGGCACACTGAGTTGTCGCAGTACCTGCCGGACACATAATAGAGACTCTTCAGGTGCAATCGCCCACACCGTGGTGGCCCATCCTGGCATATAGGGTTGCCGTTCACAACTTCTTCACCGGTGGGCCCCTCTGGCATACTGGGTGATCGCAACAAGGCAAAGTGGGCCCCGCATCCTGTGTGCAGCACTTAATACTTGCCACAGTCTACAGTGGCCCTCTTCTGGCATACAGGGGTTACCAAAAACAATCCTGCACATGGCTTACAGCCCGATCGGTGCACAGCTGAATCCTCACACCTTGCAGAGCAAGTCCTCACAGTAGGGCTCCTCACTGGACCTTGTTCCCTCCAATGCTCTCCTCTTCCTCACAGGGCACACCAGCTATCTCAAGCTGGTGCTCTAGGTGGTCTTGGTTTCCCTGGGTGAGAACCCCCTTACCCAACAGCGAGATTAGAAGGCCTTGGCCCACAGTCCTGGTCAAAGGCAGAAGTCGAGGAGAGTTTCCCCTTCTCATACAGCCCATCCAGCTGCTTGGCAGATGGAAAATCTTTGGGAACTCAACCTCCTGTTCTCGTAGTCCTTTCCACACACCAAATATAATTTAGGGGCTGAGTTTTTGAAGTTTTATGTTGGGGTTTTGCTTCTTTTGAAGTGGACCCTTCTGTCTTTCTTCTTTCCTTATGAAAGATGCTAGTCACAGCAGTCATAACTCCGAAGATGACTGACCCACAACACAATTCATGGGAGTGACTAGAGTTCATACCAGGATGTCAGCCACATTGATATGTGCATCAAAATGTTAATCCCAAGCCGCCAGCCCTACTCTGTATGATTCCATTCTCAGCCCCATCCCTTCCTGAGATGTGTCCAGGGCCCTTCCTTGTGAACTTTCACTGAAACAAAGAGCAATCTCTTGAAGTGCAATGGAATTCTCTCCCCTCCCTCCAGTGTGTGTCCCTCCCAGCTCACATGAATGCAGAAATCCACAAATCCGCCTGGTGGGATTTTCCTCTCCTCCTCATGTCTTCACCAGGCAGGCCTGGGCTTCTCAAAATGGAATCCAGGGTCCTCCGTGTAATGCACCATTCCAGGCACATCTACTCAGTGTACACTCATATCACACTTACTGTTCAGCACTAAAATCTATGAGCATTGTACCCTTGCATCTATACATGCATTCAAGGCGGGGAGTGTCTTGGTGAAGCTCTGGAAAATAAATTAGGGGGCACACTAAGCATGTGTCTGGAATATATCTACGCTAAGGGGATCCTAGAGCCCGAATCCACAGCGTTCCCTTCCTGGGTTCCTATCATGCATTCAGCACACACACTCAGTCTTCATGCAATGTCCAGCACTGAAGCTTTTCTATATTCAACCAGGGTGTGCATATTTTAAAATAAACACACACTGCCAGCACACACACTCAGCATGTGCGCGCTGCACAACACTTCACCTTCATGTATTGTACTTCACACAAGTACACATTCACCCAGCACAAGGGAGTGAAGCGTGCTGCATGAAGCTCATTCGATCCCACAAGACTCTCTTGAGGTACTGGCCTTCCATGAGATGTTTTACGATCCTGCAAGAGTCTCACAAGATTGTATAGGGAGAAGTAGAAGAAAAAAAAGCCCAAGGTCAACCAATAGTTAACATTCTTATTACATGGTTGAAGAAATGCTGTGATTGACTGCAGAGCCAGACATAGCTCAGATTGTCCTTGGGTGCTTTAGAAGTCTCTTGGAGTTGTGCTTAGGGTCATTTGTGGTCTTGCACAACCTTGTCCTGTGCAGGTCTACTTGTCTCTAATGAAACAATTATCTGCTTACATAAGCAGTAAAAAAAAGCCTTATTAAATGAAGCAGAAATATTGTGTTTTTCAGCACTAAGAACCTGAGCAGGCACAGTGTATCCAGGCTGAAAAGATGTGGAATCACATGCAGATTTCTCCAGTTCAACAGCACAAGCTAACTCTGTCCGAGCTATCCTTTGTGAACTCCTTTTAAAAAACTGTACAATAAAAAACTTTGCTGAAATGTTTTTACCATCTCACCTCATATAAAAAAAAACTGCTATACTAAAGATTCTTTGGCAGGCTGAGGTGCTGCAACTACATCAGGCAGCTCTTCATAATCTGATGAAGAGATTATAAATTATTGAAGTTTAAAACACAAAAGGGTTCCGCACTCAAAAGTATAGTATGCAGAGTTCAAAAGTAGAGGACAGTCTTTATATGCACATCGAAGAACTTCCAATGCAATGGTGTTTCTTTTTCAAAACGTTCTTTATTGGACTTTCTTTCTTATCAAGATAAGTCAGTCAGATAAAATCCAGTAGCCGACACGTTTCGTCCAAACGGGACTTCTTCAGGGCTCCACAATCTAAAACACATTTATCCAATCCCAGACTTTCTTTTAGTATATCTTTAAGTCCTGAGGTCACACATTTTGTGTAGTGTGCATGTCTATTCATACGGCTTGGTAACCGATGATCCGTTCGTGCGTCTGCTTCAAGGTACAGAAGTTGATTGTTTTGTTTGTTTTACAGTAGTTGAAATAATTGTAGTTTTATGTTGTCCCGCATGATAGGTTTCGACACTTCTGAACCTGTGTGGCCCCTTTAAAATTCAATAGTGTCCTTTGTACAATTCTCGCCCTTCAGTGGGCTCTGCGCCGTGACACACTCTTTATAAATTCAAAATACCCTCCAGATAAAAACTTTGTAAAATGTTTTCCGACTTGTCCAGGTCGGGAGGACTGCACCACCGTGAATTTTAAAGGGGCCGCACAGGTTCAGAAGTGTTGAAACCTGTCATGCGGGACAACTGGTCTTAATCAAATTAACTGGCTCTGGTTACCCGGAAACCCACTGGAGGGTATTTTGAATTTATAAAGAGTGTGTCACGGCGCAGAGCCCACTGAAGGGCGAGAATTGTACAAAGGACACTACAGATCCCAGCCTGCACCAACAATGTGAACTTACCAGAAAGGCCCACTAGAGGGCAATAAATTTGAAGTAATACGAGTGTCCTTTGTTTCTGCGCAGGTGCACCAACAGCCTGTGATCAAGGAGCGAGGCAGCTCCGAAACGTGTTAGGCAACTCACCATCTGGATGCCATTGCCGGTTTGCCTCAATAAAGAATTCAGTGGCGTGACCTTGTTGTGGAGTGCGTCTTCATGCAGTGGATAAAAACTTTGGAATATATATATATTTTCACTGAAAAAACGACAGGTTTCAGGGACGTTCTAGTTAGTTGGACGTTTCACTCGTACAAAACCAGAGAAATTCGGCCGTTATAGTTAGTTGAGCTAACTATAACTCGGCCACCGCAATGCACTGCTGATGACATCACTCATGACATGGTCAGTGACATCACTGATGACATCACTGATGACATCATCCAGAGACTGGGTGATTTTTAAAAGTTTAAGAATGTTTTATAAATATATATGCCAAGGTGTATTGAAGAATGAGTGGGTGTACGAGTGTCTGAATGGATGATTTAGTAGGTGGGTGACTGACTGTATAAGTGAGTGATTAAACGGGTCTTACTGAATGCATGGGTTAGTGACTAAACTGTGTGAATGTCTGTATCAGTCTGTCAGTTGGTGTGTAAGCAGCTGCATGGGTTGGTGAGTACCTACATGAGTGTCTATATGGGTTATTGATTGGTTGTCTGAGAATCTGTATTGGTGCCTGAGTGTCTGGGTGGGTGGGTGGGTGGGGGGGGTGGGTGACTGTGCATAGATGTGTGAGTGGGTGATTCACTGGGTGTATGGGTTCAAGAGTGCATCTGTGAAGAGATGTGTGTGTGTGTATGGGTGTGTTGGTCAGTGAATGCATGTCTCAGTGGTACATGTGTGAGTAACTACATATGTGAAAGGCAGTATATGTGAGTGTTGGACTATATAAATGACTATATGTAAGAGTGATTGATTGTGAGAGTGGCTGTATGGATGAGTGTGTGGTTGAGTCAGTGATTGTATAAGAGAGTAAGTATGTGTTAGTATCTGTATGAATAAGTGAGGTAGTATGTGTATAACTGTATAGGTGAGTAAATGGGAGTATGATTGATTCTTTGCATGATTGACTAGGTGTTTGAGCAACTCTATCGGTGAGTGGCGGTGTGTGAATGTCTGTATAGGTGTATGAGTGCATATGATAGTGGCTGTATTGATGAGTGACTGCATGTATGACTGACTGTATGGTTGAGTGGTTGATGTGTGTGTAGACCTAGGAATCAGTCAGTGCATATGTACTAACTGGTATTGGTGTGGCTATAATTTCGAGAATGGTAGTCTTTTTTTAGAGGGTGTGTATCAAGGTTATATTAGGGTGTGAGGAGGTGCATCAGATGATCATGTGGATGATGTCATCAGTGATGTCATCAGTGATGTAATTTGAAATGTCATCAGTGATGTCACTGACCATGTCATGAGTGATGTAATATGTGACGTCATCAGCAGTGCACTGCGGGGGCGCGAGTTATAGTTAGCTCAACTAACTATAACGGCCAAATTTTTGGTTTTGTACGAGTGAAATGTCCAACTAACTATAACGTCCCTGAAACCTGTGGTTTTTTAAATGAATTTCTAAGGTTTTTTAAATGCTCATTTCTAACTATAACGTCCCTGAAACCTATGGTTTTTTCAGTGAATTTCAAAGGTTTTTTAAATGCTAATTTCTAACTATAACGTCCCTGAAACCTATGGGTTTTTCAGTGAATTTCAAAGGTTTTTTAAATGATAATTTCTAACTATAATGTCCCTGAAACCTATGGTTTTTTGACTGAATTTCAAAGGTTTTTTAAATGCTAATTTCTAACTATGCCTACAGAGGTAGGACATGTGCAGAAAGAGGAAGAAAGGCGCAGAAGGAAGCAAGAGATATGCAGAAAGAACCAACAGGGGTGCCGAAAGAGGCAAGAGAAGTGCCAAAAGAGGCAAGAGAATTGCTGAAAGCAGCATCAGAGGTACAGAAACAAGCAAGAGAAGTGCAGAAAGAGGCAAGTGAGGTGCAGAAAGAGGCAAGAGAGGTGCAGAAAGAGGCAAGAGAGGTGCAGAAAGAGGCAAGAGAGGTGCAGAAAGAGGCAAGAGAACAGCAGAAAGAGGCAAGAGAACAGCAGAAAGAGGCAAGAGGGATGCAAAAAAGGGAAGAAGGGTGCAGAAAGAGGCAAGAGAGGTGCAGAAAGAAGCGAGAGAAGTGCAGAAAGAAGCAAGAGAGGTGCAGAAAGAAGCAAGAGAGGTGCAGAAAGAGGCAAGAGAAGTGCAGAAAGAAGCAACAGAGGTGCTCAAAGAGGCAAGAGATGTGCAGAAAGAGGCAACAGTGCAGAAAGAACCGAGAGATGTGCAGAATGAGGCAAGAGAGGTGCAGAAAGAGGCAAGAGAGGTGCAGAAAGAGGCAAGAGAGGTGCAGAAAGAGGCAAGAGAGGTGCAGAAAGAGGCAAAAGGTGCAGAAAGAGGCAAGAGGTGCAGAAAGAGGCAAGAGGTGCAGAAAGAGGCAAGAGAGGTGCAGAAAGAGGCAAGAGAGGTGCAGAAAGAGGCAAGAGAGGTGCAAAAAAAGGGAAGAAAGGTGCAGAAAGAAGCAAGAGAAGTGCAGAAAGAGGCAAGTGAGATGCAGAAGGAGGCAAGTGAACTGCAGAAGGAGGCAAGAGTTGCAGAAACAAGCAAAAATAGGTGCAGAAAGAGGGAACAGGTGTGCAATGGAGGCAAGAGAGGTACAGAAAGAGGCAAGAGGGATGCTGAAATTTGCAACAGAGGTGCAAAAAGTAGTAAGAGCAGTGCAGAAAGAACCAACAGAGGTGCAGAAAGAGGCAAGCGGGATATAGAAAGAGGCAAGAGGGGTGCAGAAAGAGGCAAAAGAACTGCAGAAAAAAGCAAGAGAGGTGCAGAAAGAGGCAGGAGAGGTGCAGAAAGAGGCAGGAGAGGTGCAGAAAGAGGCAGGAGAGGTGCACAAAGAGGCAAAAGGGGTACAGAGAGGCAAGAGGGGTGCAGAAAGAAGGAAGAGAAGTGCAGAAAGAAGGTGCTGAAAGAGGCGCGAAGGGTGCAGAAAGAGCAGGAGAAGTGCAGAAAGAAGCAACAGAGGTGCAGAAAGAGGCAAGAGAGGTACAGAAAAAGGCAGGAGGGGTGCAAAAAGAGGCAGGAAGCGAAGTGCAGAAAGAAGGTGCTGAAAGGCGCGAAGGGTGCAGAAAGAGCAGGAGAAGTGCAGAAAGAAGCAAGAGAAGTGCAGAAAGAAGCAAGAGAGGTGCAGAAAGAGCAAGAGAGGTGCAGAAAGAGCAAGAGAGGTGCAGAAAGAGCAAGAGAGGTGCAGAAAGAGCAAGAGAAGTGCAGAAAGAAGCAACAGAGGTGCAGAAAGAGGCATGAAGTGCAGAAAGAGGCATGAAGTGCAGAAAGAGGCATGAAGTGCAGAAAGAGGCATGAGGTGCAGAAAGAGGCATGAGGTGCAGAAAGAGGCATGAGGTGCAGAAAGAGGCATGAGGTACAGAAAGAGGCAGGAAAGGTACAGAAAGAGGGAACAGGGGTGCAGAAAGAGGGAACAGGGGTGCAGAAAGAGGGAACAGGGGTGCAGAAAGAGGGAACAGGGGTGCAGAAAAAAGCAAGTGAGGTGCAAAAAGAAGCAACAGAGGTGCAGAAAGAGGCAAGAGAGGTACAGAAACAAGCAAGAGACGTGCAGAAAGAGGCAAGAGAATTGCTGAAAGAAGCAACAGAGGTGCAGAAAGAAGCAAGAGAGGTGCAGAAAGAGGCAAGAGAGGTGCAGAAAGAGGCAAGAGAGGTGCAGAAAGAGGCAAGAGGGGTACAGAAAGAGGCAAGAGGGGTACAGAAAGAGGCAAGAGGGGTACAGAAAGAGGCAAGAGGGGTACAGAAAGAGGCAAGAGGGGTACAGAAAGAGGCAAGAGAGGTGCAGAAAGAGGCAAGAGAGGTGCAGAAAGAGGCAAGAGAGGCGCAGAAAGAGGCAAGAGAGGCGCAGAAAGAGGCAAGTGAGGCGCAGAAAGAGGCAAGTGAGGCGCAGAAAGAGGCAAGTGAGGCGCAGAAAGAGGCAAGTGAGGTGCAGAAACAAGCAAGAGAGGTTGTGCAGAAAGAGGCAAGAGGGGTTGTGCAGAAAGAGGCAAGTGAGGCGCAGAAAGAGGCAAGTGAGGCACAGAAAGAGGCAAGTGAGGCGCAGAAAGAGGCAAGAGAGGCGCAGAAAAAGGCAAGTGAGGCGCAGAAAGAGGCAAGTGAGGCGCAGAAAGAGGCAAGTGAGGCGCAGAAAGAGGCAAGAGAGGTGCAGAAAGAGGCAAGTGAGGCGCAGAAAGAGGCAAGTGAGGCGCAGAAAGAGGCAAGAGGGGGTAGAAAGGGGCAAGAGGGGGTAGAAAGGGGCAAGAGAGGTGCAGAAAGAAGCAAGAAATTTTCAGAAAGAAACAAAAGAAGTGCAGAAAGAAGGAACAGAGGTGCAGAAAGAGGCAAGAGGGGAGCAGAAAGAGGGAAGAGGGGAGCAGAAAGAGGGAAGAGGGTTGCAGAAAGACGGGACAGAGGTGCAGAAAGAAGCAAGAGTAGTGCAGAAAGACGCAACAGATGCAAATAGGGGGAACAGGGGTGGAGAAAGTGGCAAGAGAGGTGCAGAAAGAAACAAAAGAAGAGCAGAAAAAAGGAACAGGGGTGCAGAAAGAGGCACAGAGGGGTGCAAAAAGAGGGAAGAGGGGTGCACAAAGAGGCACAGAGGGTGCACAAAGAAGCAAGAGAGGTACAGAAAGAAGCAACAGAGGTGCAGAAAGAGGGAAGAGGGGTGGAGAAAGAGGGAAGTGAGGCGCAGAAACAAGCAAGAGAAGTGCAAAAAGAGGCAAGAGAATTGCTGAAAGAAGCAAAAGAGGTGAAGAAAGAAGCAAGAGAAGTGCAGAAAGAGGCAAGTGAGGTGCAGAAAGAGGCAAGAGGCATGCAGAAAATGACATGAGAACTGCAGAAAGAGGCAAGAGGCATGCAAAAAGGGAAGAAGGGTGCAGAAAGAATCAAAAGAAGTGCAGAAAGAAGGAACAGAGGTGCAAAAAGAGGAAAAAGGGATGCAGAAAGAGGCACGATGGGTGCAGAAAGAAGCAAGAGATGTGCAGAAAGAAACAAAAGAAGTGCAGAAAAAAGGAACAGAGGTGCAGAAAGAGGAAACAGGGCTGCAGAAAGAAGCAACAGGGGTCAGAAAGAGGGAAGAGGGGTGGAAAAAGAGGCAAGAGGTATAGAAAGAAGCAAGAGAGGTGTAGAAAGAAACAAAAGAAGTGCAGAAAGAAGGAACAGAGGTGCAGAAAGAGGCAAGAGGGGAGCAGAAAGAGGGAAGAGGGGTGCAGAAAGAGGCACGAGGGGTGCAGAAAGGGGCAAGAGAGGTACAGAAAGGGGCAAGAGAGGTACAGAAAGGGGCAAGAGAGGTACAGAAAGGGGCAAGAGAGGTACAGAAAGGGGCAAGAGAGGTACAGAAAGAGCGAAGAGGGATGGAGAAAGAGGCAAGAGGGGTGCAAAAAGATTCAAGAAATTTTCAGAAAGAAACAAAAGAAGTGAAGAAAGAAGGAACAGAGGTGCAGAAAGAGGCAAGAGGGGAGCGGAAAGTGGGAAGAGGGGTGCAGAAAGAGGCACAAGGGTTGCAGAAAGAAGGGACAGAGGTGCAGAAAGAAGCAAGAGTAGTGCAGAAAGAAGCAACAGAGATGCAAATAGGGGGAACAGGGGTGTAGAAAGTGGCAAGAGAGATGCAGAAAGAAACAAGAAGAGCAGAAAGAAGGAACAGGGGTGCAGAAAGAGGCAAGAGGGGTGCACAAAGAGGCACGGAGGGTGCACAAAGAAGCAAGAGAGGTACAGAAAGAGGGAAGAGGGGTGGAGAAAGAGGGAAGAGGGGTGCAGAAAGTAACAAAAGAAGTGCAGAAAGAAGGAACAGAGGTGCTGAAAGAGGCAAGAGGAGTGCAGAAAGAGAAGAGGGGTGCAGAAAGAGGCACAAGGGGTGCAGAAAGAAGCAAGAGAGGTACAGAAAGACGCAAGATAAGTGCAGAAAGATGCAACAGAGATGCAAAAAGAGGGAAGAGGGGTACAGAAAGAAGCAAGAGAGGTGCAGAAAGAAACAAAAGAAGTGCAGAAAGAAGGAACAGAGGTGCAGAAAGAGGCATGAGGTGCAGAAAGAGGGAAGAGGGATGCAGAAAGAGGGAAGAGGGATGCAGAAAGAGGGAAGAGGGATGCAGGAAGAGGGATGCAGAAAGAGGCAACAGAGGTGCAGAAAGATGCAGGAGAGGTGCAGAAACAAGCAAGAGAATTGCAGAAAGAGGAAAGAGAATTGCTGAAAGAAGCAACAGAGGTGTAGAAAGAAGCAAGAGAAGTGCAGAAAGAGGCAAGTGAGGTGCAGAAAGAGGCAAGAAAGGTGCAGAAAATAACAAGAGAACTGCGGAAAGAGGCAAGAGGGATGCAAAAAAGGGGAAGAAGGGTGCAGAAAGAAACAAAAGAAGTGCAGAAAGAAGGAACAGAGGTACAAAAAGAGAAGAGGGGTGCAGAAAGAGGCACGAGAGGTGAAGAAAGAAGCAAGAGATGTGCAGAAAAAAGGAACAGAGGTGCAGAAAGAGGCAACAGAGGTGCAGAAAGAGGCAACAGGGGTGCAGAAAGAGGCAACAGGGGTGCAGAAAGAGGCAACAGGGGTGCAGAAAGAGGCAACAGGGGTGCAGAAAGAGGCAACAGGGGTGCAGAAAGAGGCAACAGGGGTGCAGAAAGAGGCAACAGGGGTGCAGAAAGAGGGGTAGAGAAAGAGGGAAGAGGGGTAGAGAAAGAGGCAAGGGGTGTAGAAAGAAGCAAGAGAGGTGCAGAAAGAAGCAAGAGTAGTGCAGAAAGATGCAACAGAGGTGCAGAAAGATGCAACGGGTGCAGAAAGAGGCACGAGGGATGCACAAAAAAGCAACAGAGGTGCAGAAAGAGGGAAGAGGGGTGCAGAAAGAAGCAACAGAGATGCAGAAAGAGGGAAGAGGGATGGAGAAAGAGGCAAGAGGGATGGAGAAAGAGGGATGGAGAAAGAGGCAAGAGGGATGGAGAAAGAGGCAAGAGGGACGGAGAAAGAGGCAAGAGGGGTGCAGAAAGAAGCAAAAGAGCTATAGAAAGAAACAAAAGAAGTGCAGAAAGAAGGAACAGAGGTGCAGAGAGGCAAGAAAGGTGCAGAAAGAGGGAAAAGGGGTACAGAAAGAGGGAAAAGGGGTGCAGAAAGAGGCACGAGGGGTGCAGAAAGAAGCAAGAGAGGTGCAGAAAGATGCAACAGAGGTGCAGAAAGAAACAAAAGTAGTGCAGAAAGAGGCAACAGAGGTGCAGAAAGAGGCAAGAGGGGTGCAGAAAAAGGCACGAGGGATGCACAAAAAAGCAAGGGAGGTGCAGAAAGAAGCAACAGAGGTGCAGAAAGAGGGAAGAGGGGTGGAGAAAGACGAGAGGTGCAGAAAGAAGCAAGAGAGGTGCAGAAAGAAACAAAAGAAGTGCAGAAAGAAGGAACAGAGGTGCAGAAAGAGGCATGAGGTGCAGAAAGAGGGAAGAGGGATGCAGAAAGAGGGAAGAGGGATGCAGGAAGAGGGAAGAGGGATGCAGGAAGAGGGATGCAGAAAGAGGCAACAGAGGTGCAGAAAGATGCAGGAGAGGTGCAGAAACAAGCAAGAGAATTGCAGAAAGAGGAAAGAGAATTGCTGAAAGAAGCAACAGAGGTGTAGAAAGAAGCAAGAGAAGTGCAGAAAGAGGCAAGTGAGGTGCAGAAAGAGGCAAGTGAGGTGCAGAAAGAGGCAAGAAAGGTGCAGAAAATAACAAGAGAACTGCGGAAAGAGGCACGAGGGATGCAAAAAAGTGGAAGAAGGGTGCAGAAAGAAACAAAAGAAGTGCAGAAAGAAGGAACAGAGGTACAAAAAGAGAAGAGGGGTGCAGAAAGAGGCACGAGAGGTGAAGAAAGAAGCAAGAGATGTGCAGAAAAAAGGAACAGAGGTGCAGAAAGAGGCAACAGAGGTGCAGAAAGAAGCAAGAGAGGTGCAGAAAGAAGCAAGAGTAGTGCAGAAAGATGCAACAGAGGTGCAGAAAGATGCAACAGAGGTGCAGAAAGATGCAACAGAGGTGCAGAAAGATGCAACAGAGGTGCAGAAAGAGGCAACAGGGGTGCAGAAAGAGGCACGAGGGATGCACAAAAAAGCAACAGAGGTGCAGAAAGAGGGAAGAGGGGTGCAGAAAGAAGCAACAGAGATGCAGAAAGAGGGACGAGGGATGGAGAAAGAGGCAAGAGGGATGGAGAAAGAGGCAAGAGGGGTGCAGAAAGAAGCAAAAGAGCTATAGAAAGAAACAAAAGAAGTGCAGAAAGATGCAACAGAGGTGCAGAAAGAGGCAAGAGGGGTGCAGAAAGAGGCACGAGGGATGCACAAAAAAGCAAGGGAGGTGCAGAAAGAAGCAACAGAGGTGCAGAAAGAGGGAAGAGGGGTGGAGAAAGACGAGAGGTGCAGAAAGAAGCAACAGAGGTGCAGAAAGAGGGAAGAGGGATGAGAAAGAGGCAAGAGGGGTGCAGAAAGAAGCAAGAGGTGCAGAAAGAAGCAAGAGAGGTGCAGAAAGTAACAAAAGAAGTGCAGAAAGAAGGAACAGAGGTGCAGAAAGAGGCAAAAGGAGTACAGAAAGAGAAGAGGGGTGCAGAAAGGCACAAGGGGTGCAGAAAGAAGCAAGAGAGGTACAGAAAGACGCAAGATAAGTGCAGAAAGAAGCAACAGAGATGCAGAAAGAGGGAAGAGGGGTGGAGAAAGAGGCAAGAGAAGTGCAGATAGAAGTAACAGACCTGCAGAAAGGAGGAAGAGGGGTGGAGAAAGAGGCAAGGTGCATAAAGAAGCAAGAGATGTGCAGAAAGAAACGAAAGAAGTGCAGAAAGAAAGAACAGAGGTTCAGAACGAGGCAGGAGGGGTGCAGAAAGAGGGAAGGGGGTGCAGAAAGAGGCAAGAGAGGTGCAGAAAGAGGCACGGAGGGTGCAGAAAGAAGCAACAGAGATGCAGGAAGAGGGGTGGAGAAAGAGGCAAGAGGGGTGCAGAAAGAAGCAAGAGAGGTGCAGAAAGAAACAAAAGAAGTGCAGAAAGAAGGAACAGAGGTGCAGAAAGAGGGAAGAGGGATGCAGAAAGAGGGAAGAGGGATGCAGAAAGAGGGAAGAGGGATGCAGAAAGAGGCAACAGATGTGCAGAAAGATGCAGGAGAGGTGCAGAAACAAGCAAGAGAATTGCAGAAAGAGGAAAGAGAATTGCTGAAAGAAGCAACAGAGGTGTAGAAAGAAGCAAGAGAAGTGCAGAAAGAGGCAAGTGAGGTGCAGAAAGAGGCAAGAAAGGTGCAGAAAATAACAAGAGAACTGCGGAAAGAGGGATGCAAAAAAGGGGAAGAAGGGTGCAGAAAGAAACAAAAGAAGTGCAGAAAGAAGGAACAGAGGTACAAAAAGAGAAGAGGGGTGCAGAAAGAGGCACGAGAGGTGAAGAAAGAAGCAAGAGATGTGCAGAAAAAAGGAACAGAGGTGCAGAAAGAGGCAACAGGGGTGCAGAAAGAGGCAACAGGGGTGCAGAAAGAGGCAACAGGGGTGCAGAAAGAGGCAACAGGGGTGCAGAAAGAGGCAACAGGGGTGCAGAAAGAGGCAACAGGGGTGCAGAAAGAGGCAACAGGGGTGCAGAAAGAGGCAACAGGGGTGCAGAAAGAGGCAACAGGGGTGCAGAAAGAGGCAACAGGGGTGCAGAAAGAGGCAACAGGGGTGCAGAAAGAGGGGTAGAGGAAGAGGGAAGAGGGGTAGAGAAAGAGGCAAGGGGTGTAGAAAGAAGCAAGAGAGGTGCAGAAAGAAGCAAGAGTAGTGCAGAAAGAGGCAAGAGTAGTGCAGAAAGATGCAACAGAGGTGCAGAAAGATGCAACAGAGGTGCAGAAAGAGGCAAGAGGGGTGCAGAAAGAGGCAAGAGGGATGCACAAAAAAGCAAGAGATGTGCAGAAAGAAGCAACAGAGGTGCAGAAAGAGGGAAGAGGGGTGCAGAAAGAAGCAACAGAGATGCAGAAAGAGGGAAGAGGGATGGAGAAAGAGGCAAGAGGGGTGCAGAAAAAAGGAACAGAGGTACAGAAAGAAGAAACAGGGCTGCAGAAAGAAGCAACAGGGGTGCAGAAAGAGGGAAGATGGGTGGTAAAAGAGGAGAGTGTAGAAAGAAGCAAAAGAGCTATAGAAAAACAAAAGAAGTGCAGAAAGAAGGAACAGAGGTGCAGAGAGGCAAGAAAGGTGCAGAAAGAGGGAAAAGGGGTACAGAAAGAGGGAAAAGGGGTGCAGAAAGAGGCACGAGGGGTGCAGAAAGAAGCAAGAGAGGTACAGAAAGAAGCAAGAGAGGTACAGAAAGAAGCAAGAGAGGTGCAGAAAGAAACAAAAGTAGTGCAGAAAGATGCAACAGAGGTGCAGAAAGAGGCAAGAGGGGTGCAGAAAGAGGCACGAGGGATGCACAAAAAAGCAAGGGAGGTGCAGAAAGAAGCAACAGAGGTGCAGAAAGAGGGAAGAGGGGTGGAGAAAGACGAGAGGTGCAGAAAGAAGCAACAGAGGTGCAGAAAGAGGGAAGAGGGATGAGAAAGAGGCAAGAGGGGTGCAGAAAGAAGCAAGAGGTGCAGAAAGAAGCAAGAGAGGTGCAGAAAGTAACAAAAGAAGTGCAGAAAGAAGGAACAGAGGTGCAGAAAGAGGCAAAAGGAGTACAGAAAGAGAAGAGGGGTGCAGAAAGAGGCACAAGGGGTGCAGAAAGAAGCAAGAGAGGTACAGAAAGACGCAAGATAAGTGCAGAAAGAAGCAACAGAGATGCAGAAAGAGGGAAGAGGGGTGGAGAAAGAGGCAAGAGAAGTGCAGATAGAAGTAACAGACCTGCAGAAAGGAGGAAGAGGGGTGGAGAAAGAGGCAAGGTGCATAAAGAAGCAAGAGATGTGCAGAAAGAAACAAAAGAAGTGCAGAAAGAAGGAACAGAGGTTCAGAACGAGGCAGGAGGGGTGCAGAAAGAGGGAAGGGGTGCAGAAAGAGGCAAGAGAGGTGCAGAAAGAGGCAAGAGAGGTGCACAAAGAAGCAAGTGAGGTACAGAAAGAGGCAACAGAGGTGCAGAAAGAGGCAAAAGAGATGCAGAAAGTAGAAGAGATGTGCAGAAAGAGGCAAGAGAAGTGCAGAAAAAGAAAGAAAGGTGCAGAAAGAAGAACAGAAATGCAGAAAGAGGCAAGAGAGGCGCAGAAAGAAGCAAGAGTGGCTTGCACACCATTAGTACCAAATTAACACCCACATTTATCAATAAGTAACAGGTGACCATTCTAGGTTTACAAAGGACCTTCCACCACAGTGTAACACTTGTCGCTGCATTTTTGGTAACGTTTGAGCCGTTTGAGCTAGGAACAAGGCTTTTTTTGTTCAAATCTGCAGATTAGGCAGCAGATGATGGATTATGTGGCTAATGCGGAAAATGTATAATTGTGCGAAAGTTGGTGCAGCCAAACAGTCGCATAATTCCAGTGGCCCTGCTTTTACCTCTGACTAGGTCCAGAAGTGCTCCTCAGTGATTCCTTCTTTTTTTTTTGTCTCATTGAGTTCATAGTTTAGCTTCTATGGAAACGAGGAAGACTAAACCTGAGGTTACCACTCCACAACACAGACTACCATCCCACATAATTGCTCTCCATAACACATAATCCCACTCTACATAATTCCATACACTAAATACCACATCCACTCCACTCCAAAAACATTATTAAAAAACTTTTACATTTACAACGCCAATAGCTCTAACTCTTGCAAATGCGAGATCTATTAAATCACAAATGCTTCTTTAACTGGTAGTGAAGTTTGCAGAGTGATGGAGAAAGGGGGCTGTGCCTCCAACCAGCGCTCAGGAATTCCACTGCGTAGGACTTACAGGAGGTACCAGGCGGGCTTCTTGGCCCCCAAAGTCCCTCAGGAGTAAAGTGGACTTCATCCCCCAACCAGTATTATGCCAGGAGGCGTGTTTGCAGAGTGGTGGAGAAAGGGGGTGTGTGGCCTCCGAAGACCTCTTAGCAATCCCACTGTGTGGGACTTAGTGGAGGTAACAGGAGGGGTAGTTGGCCCCCAACCTTGGGGGCCAACTACCCCCCCTATTACCTCCAGTAAGTCCCACACAGCAGCATTGCTAAGTTCTCATAGCAGGCCAGGCCCCCTTTACCCACCACTCTGCAAACGCGCTCCCTGGCGCGCTCTTGGATGGGGATTAAAGTCCACTTCGCTGCTGGGGGTCCTTAGGGGCCAACTAGCCTACCTGATACCTCCAGTTTGCCCCAGATAGTGGGATTGCTGATAGGTGGACACAGACCACGCCCCCTTTGTCCACCACTCTGCAAACGGGCCTCCTGGTGCGCTCTTGGTTGGGGGATGAAGTCCCCTTGCCTCCTGAGGGTCCCTGGGGGCCAACTAGCCCACCAGGTGCCTCCAGTAAGCCCCACACAGCTGAATTGCTGAGAGTGGTCTGAGTCCACGCCCCCTTTTTACACCACTCTGCAAATGAGCCTCCTTGCCCGGTGGCGGTGCGGGTCCCCCACGGGCCCCCGCTTATTAATTGGACATTGCCCCCGGGACCTGGCCCAACCGGGGGCTTAAGGAAAACGAAGCGCGGGAGACCGCGCTTCGTTTTTTTTTGTTTTTTTTCAGCCAGATTGGTGCTCCCACGGCATCGAAACAAAATGAGGAGGGGACTGAAATTTAAAATGAGGAGGGGGCCTCCCCTCCATGCGCTATTAAAGGCCCCAGGGATCCCAACCCCAGGGCCAATTACTTTAAAGGGAGAGGGGCCATGTGCCCCCTGAGCCATTAATGGCCCTGGGAACCCCCATTCCCTGGGGCTGGCTGAGTAGCTTTGTCCGGTGGAGCCCACCCCAGGACATAGAGTTTCCGTGGCACGCAGCAGTGCGGGCAGGGAAACCTGTGTTTTCTCTCACTCGGCGGGAGCATTTTTGAATTTCCCGCCAAGGAGGCAGGGAAACCGATCAAAATATTGCTCCTGCCCCGTGGGAACAGTATTAGTAACTGCTCCCTCAAGGTGGGAGCAATGCTGGCTCAAGCTGCATGTGGGAAGCCAGCTGGGACTGCGGGGACTACAGGCTCCTGCAGCCCCAGAGTGTATGGTGGGCACAAGGACACCTACATTTCAAAAATGTGCATCCTGGGGTCCCCGGGACTGATAACGGACAAAGGGGGATGAGGCCCCCAACGCCTAATGAGGCTTGGGGAGGCGGCCTTGCAGCCCCCCTCAAAAAATATATGGCCCTGGGGTATGTGGTCTCCAGTGCAAAAAGGGACTCGCAGAGGGGGGTTGCAATGCCTCCTCCTCTTTTTATGATATATTTACAACTCTGGGAGATAGGACACCCCTCCTCTTTATTTGAATTAGTGTCACCAGGCATGGGGTCCCCGGGGCAATGATGGCTCTGGGAGGAGGGCTGCACGTCCCCCCTCCCCTTTATTTGGCTCAGGAGGATGGGGTCCCCAGGGCCTAACAAGGCTCAGGGAGTGGGGCTGTGTGGCTCCACTGCCCTCTAATTAAAAAACAAACGACCCGGGGGGATGGGGTCCCCAGGGACGTACAAGGCTCGGGGAGGGGTGCCGTGTAGCCTCCAATCCCATTTTAACATATATGTACGCCCTGGCAATGGGGTCCCCTGGGCCTAAAGAGGCTCAGGGAGGGGGGCCGCAGGGTCCTCCCACCCCTTTCGTAAAAAAAACAAAAATCAAAAACGGCCAACCCACCGCCACTCAGGGCCGAAGGTCGTGTGCAGGGTCCTGTGGACAACCAACCCTCCGCCGCGTTATGGCCGAAGGACTGCGCAGCGTGGGGTTGGCTGCATGCGGGGTAGGCTGCAGGTCAGGCTCTGTGGCCAACCCCTGCCGTGTATGACCAAAGGCCCTGCGCAGTGTGGGGTTGGCTGCCTTTTCTGGTGCTGGCTGCCAGGCCCTGCAGCCAACACCTCCACCATGCATGGCCGAAGGCCATGCATAGCTGGGAGTTGCATTCATATATGGTAATTAACTATTCATGTAAGAAAAACCCTCGAAACTTACTGAAAAAAAAACAAAGGTTAAAGTAACATTATAGTTAAATGTGATAAAAAGGATCCGTTTTTTTTTTTTTTTAAATAATAAATACCTTTAACATTCACTTAAAAAAACACAAAGGTTGAAGTAACTTTATAGTTAGGTTAATAGGTCAGAGACAACATTAACATTTTGAACGAAAAAGAACACAGGCATTCACCACTTATAGTTAGCAGAGCTAATCATAGCTTGTGCCCCCGCCATGCACTGCTGTATGCACTGTAGTAATTGTAACCTCTTTTTTTTATTACTTTAAATTTACATGTTTTCTTTATTGGGGCAGACTCCCCCTTTTCAAATTATTTGTATTCCCCCTTTTGAGGTCGAACCTAGTTTAATCATACTAACCTATACCGCTACCCACCCTTAAACCCTAAAAAACCCTTTCCACCCTATAACTCTTCCCACCCCTGAATCCTAAAAATACCCTTAACACCCTATAACATTACCCACACCCAAACCCTAATTTATACGTGTGTGTATATATATATATATTCACTGAAAAAACCATAGGTTTCAGACACGTTATAGTTACAAATTAGCATTTAAAAAACCTTTGAAATTCACTGAAAAAACCATAGGTTTTAGGGACAGTTTTAGTTACTTGGACATTGCACTCGTACAAAACCCGTGAAATTCCCCCGTTATAGTTAGTTCAGCTAACTATAACTCGCGCCCCGTAATGCACTGCTGATGACGTCACATATTACATCACTCATGACATGGTCAGTGACATCACTGATGACATCACTGATGACATCTCAAATGACATCACTGATGACATCATCCAGTGACTGTGTGTTTCTGTAAAGTTTAAATATTTTTAATATATATAGGAAAAGACGTATTGAAGAATGAGTGGGTGTGTAAGTGTCTGTATGGATGATTTAGTAGGTGCGTGACTGACTCTATAAGTGAGTGATTTAACGTATCTTACTGAATGCATGGGTTAGTGACTAAACTGGGTGAATGTCTGTATCCGTCTGTCTGTTGCTGTGTAAGTGGCTGCATGTGTTTGTGAATAGCTAAATGAGTGTCTATATGAGTTATTGAATGCTTGTCTGAGTATCTGTATGGGTGCCTGAGTGTTTGTGTGGGAGGGTGTGTGCAACTCTGTGCATAGATGTGTGAGTGGGTGATTCACTGGGTGGATGGTTTCAAGAGTGCATCTGTGATAGACTGTATGGGTGGGTAAGTGTGTGTAAGAGTGTGTTAGTGAGTGAATGTATGTCCCAGTGGTACATGTGTGAGTAACTACATATGTGAAAGGCAGTATATATGTGTGTTGGAGTATATAAATAGCTATAAGCGAGAGTGAGTGATTGTGATAGTGGCTGTATGGATGAGTGTGTGCTTGTATCTGTGATTGTATAAGAGCGTAACAATGTGCTACTATTTGTATGAGTAAGTGAGCTGGTGTGTGTATAACTGTATAGGTGAGTAAATGGCAGTGTGTTTAATTATTTGCATGACTGACTAGGTGTGTGAGTATCTCTATGGATGAGTGGCGTTGTTTGAGTGTCTATATAGGAGTAAGAGTGCATATGATAGTCCTGTACTGAGTGACCGTAAGTATGAGTGACTGTACGGGTGAGTGAGTGGATGTGTGTGTGTAGACCTAAGAATCAGTGAGTGGGTATGTAGTTATTGGTGTTGGAGTGTCTATGGTTTTGCGAATGGCAGTCTGTAATTTAGAGTGGGTGTATCAAAGGTTATATTAGGGTGTGAGGAGGTGCATCAGATTATCACGTGGATGATGTCATCAGTGATGTCATTTGAGATGTCATCAGTGATGTCATCAGTGATGTCACTGACCATGTCATGAGTGATGTAATATGTGACGTCATCAGCAGTGCATTGCGGGCGCGAGTTATAGTTAGCTGAACTAACTATAACGGGGGAATTTCACGGGTTTTGTACGAGTGCAATGTCCAAGTAACTAAAACTGTCCCTAAAACCTATGGTTTTTTCAGTGAATTTCAAAGGTTTTTTAAATGCTAATTTCTAACTATAACGTGTCTGAAACCTATGGTTTTTTCAGTGAATTTCAAAGGTTTTTTAAATGCTAATTTGTAACTATAACGTGTCTGAAACCTATGGTTTTTTCAGTGAATTTCAAAGGTTTTTTAAATGCTAATTTCTAACTATAACGTGCCTGAAACCTACGGTTTTTCAGTGAATTTCAAAGGTTTTGTAAATGACAATTTTTAAATGTATTAATTGTTATATTAATTTTTTTCATACTGATTTACTACATTTTTAGAATTTTTTTTTTACATATTTTATTTTTTAAATTACATTATACATTACATTACAAAAAATACTTTCTCAGAATGAATTACTTTAGTTTAAATACTTTGCACATAGGCAATAGACTTTTAAGTACAGTAGTTACAGTTGTTGCAATGGGCAACACATTTTCAAACACAATGCAACATTCAGCTCAATGTGAATTTCTAGTTAAATGCAATTAGTTACTTTAGGGATTACTTTTCTAACCACAGGACTGGATCCTAGATTCAGTCCTGGGACATCTCCTGTAAACAGTTGAGTAAAAGCGTTTTGGTTACATTAGTGATTTTTAAGGAATATTATTGTATTTTAAAAGTTGACACTTTGAAACTTTTTCTCATAGAATCACCAATGTTATCCTATGGAAGGAAATTCACTTAGCAGGTAAAAACTGTTATCGTTACTTTTTCTTACTCAGTGTTGGATCCTGGATCCAGCACTGGTGCATCTCCTGTAAACAGTTGAAAAAATGCGTTTAAGTCATACAGGCGATTTTTAAGGAATATTTGTAGTTTGTGAAAATCAACACTTTGAAACTTTTTGCTGAAAACCAGTCAATGTTAGCCTATGAAGGAAATTCAAGTTACCGGTAAGTACGGTTAAAATTACTTTTCAGGACCAGTACTGGGCTGAAAGATGCAGCACTGAGGTCTCTCCTGATAACAGTTGAGTAAATCGGAATTCGTATTTCGGCTGATTTTAGAGGAATATTTTAAAGTTCCAAAACTCCACACTTAGAAGAATTTCCAAGTGAAACCAGTCAATGTTAGCCTATGAAGGAAATTCAAGTTACCGGTAAGTACGGCTAAAATTACTTTTCAGGACCAGTACTGGGCTGAAAGATGCAGCACTGAGGTCTCTCCTGATAACAGGTGAGTAAATCGGAATTCGTATTTCGGCTGATTTTAGAGGAATATTTTAAAGTTCCAAAACTCCACACTTAGAAGAATTTCCAAGTGAAACCAGTCAATGTTAGCCTATGGAAGGAAATTCAAGTTACTGGTAAGTATGGTTAGAATTACTTTTCAGGACCAGTACTGGGCTGAAAGATACAGCACTGAGGTCTCTCCTGATAACAGGTGAGTAAATCGGAATTCGTATTTCGGCTGATTTTAGAGGAATATTTGCACAATGGTGAAGGGAGGGGGCGGGGCCTGAGGTTACATCTGTGCAAACGCGCCCCGTGGCGCGTTTTAAGTTGGGGGATTAAGTCCCCTTGAATCCTGAGGGTCCCTAGGGGCCAACTAGCCCACCAGGAACCTCCAATATGCGCCAGGGGCTGCGTTGCAGAGACGTGTAGAGAGGCCACACCCCTTTTACACCTCTCTGCAACGCAGCTCTGTGGCGCTTTCTGGATGTACCTGTTGGGCTAGTTGGCCTCAGGGACCCTCAGGATTGAAGGGATTTAATTCCCCATCTTAAAACGCGCCACGGGGCCTGTTTGCACACATGTCACCTGAAGCCCCGCCCTCCCTTCACCACTGTGCAAACGCGCCCGTGGCGCGTTTTAAGTTGGGGGATTAAGTCCCCTTGAATCCTGAGGGTCCCCGGAGTCCAACTAGCCCACCATATACCTCCAAAAAGCGCCACAGAGCTGCGTTGCAGAGAGGTGTAAAAGGGGCGTGGCCTCTGTACACCTCTCTGCAAGGCAGCCCCTGGCGCGTTTGCAGAGTGGTGAAGGAAGGGGCGGGGCCTGCGGGCCCGATCGTTTTTTTTTTTTGTTTTTTGTCCCCTGAAGGGGGCTGTGTGGCCCCCTTCCTTTTTCTGTTTTTGGGCCCTGGGGACCCCATCCCCCAGGGCCTTACCCCTTTTTTTCAAATTTCAAAATAAAAAAAACGGGAAGGGGGCCGCGTGGCCCCCTTCCCCGAGCCTGTATTGGCCCCGGGGACCCCATCTCCCGGGGCATGGCCTCTATTTTTATTTTTAATATTTTGAGGGGGCTGCGTGGCCCCCTCCTCTGGCCATTTTAAGGCCCGGGACCCCATCCCCGGGCCGGCCATACGCTTTTTTTTTTTTAATTATTTTTCAAATTTTTGGGGAGGGGGCCGCGTGGCCCCCTCCCGGGCCACTACTTGCCCCAGGGACCCCATCCCCGGGGCTGGCCCTCTCGTTGGGGACTGTGGGGGTCCCCAAACCCCCGCAGTCCCGCCGGCTCCCGTGTCCTACGGGAGCCGGCATTGCTACACATGGGGAGCAGCTAACATGCTGCTCCCCATGTGGAAAGCAATCGGCTTTGGATATTGGAAGAGAGAGCAGGTTTCCTGCTCTCTCTTCCAATATCCAAAGCAGTTTGCAATGACAGGACGGGAGCCGCGAGGCTCCCGTCCTGTCATTGCAAACAGCAGTGTCCCGAGGGTAGGCACCCCGGGACACTGCAGGAGCCGGCCCTGGGGGTGGCGGTCCCCAGGGCCATCAAGGGCTCCAGGAGGGGGCCGCGCGGCCCCCTCCCATTCAGTTCACAGCCCCGGGGAGGTGGTGGTCCCCGGGGCTCTGGGGTCCGTAACGGACCCCCATTTTAATTTTTCTTAGTGCCCCGGGAGGTGGTGGTCCTCGGGCGTGTGGGGGCTGGAGCCCCCCACACAGGTTTTTCATTTAAATAAAGAAGCCCCGGGGAGATGGTGGTCCCGGGGCTGCGGAGGGCTCAGAGCCCTCCCGCACCATTATGCATAAAGCCCCGGGGGTGGCGGTCCCCGGGGCTTGGGGGCCCTAGAGGCCCCCACACATAAAATTAACCCCCCAGCATGCCCCCGGGACTTGGCCCACCCGGGGGCCAGTAGCTATCGAAGCGCGGGAGACCGCGCTTCGATTTTTTCGGCAGGATTCGCGCTCCCTGAGCGCATCCTGCCGAATTTTTTAAAAAAATGCTTTTTGCCCAGGGGGTCCTTGTGGGACCCCTGAGCAGGCCTAGGGGTTAGGGTGTTTCTACCCTGCCCCCTTTGTGCGTTTTGCGCACTTGTTTCTTTTTTTCTCGGCGGGATACGCGCACCCTAAGCGCATCCCGCCGATTTAAAAAAAAAAAAAAATCTTTTTCTGCCCAGGGGGTCCTTGTGGGACCCCTGAGCAGACCTAGGGGTCAGGGTGTTTCTACCCTGCCCCCTTTTGCGCTTTGCGCACTTGTTTCTGTCCCTCGGTTCTACCGAGGGACAAAATGGCTGCCAACACTTCTTGATTTGGAGTGTTGACAGCCAATTAGCATGCAGCTCGTGATCGGGAGGGTGCGCGCAGGGTGCGCTGAGGGTACGCGTATCCGACGCGCCCATAGATATATATGTACTTTTACTTTTGATTTTCTCAGGAACTACTGAACGGATTTACACCATTTAAGCAAAAGGCACCAGTCTGAACCAAGGACTACCTCTTTGCCAAATTTGGGGTAATTCCGTTCAGCAGTTCGGGCTGTAGCTGCGACTAAAGGTTCCTATGGAAAAATGAATGGGGAAAACGCGTTTGGGACCCCCTTTTTCTCAGCCCCCGCTTGACGTATCACCCCGAGACTTTCAGGGTAGGAGCGGACCGGAGCGCCCCAACAAGTTGGAAGCTTTCGCGAAGATTCGTCAACCGACGCCAACGTTATTGCAAATAGAATGTCGCGGATTTCCTATGGATAATAGGTTGTAACTATAACTATCTACTGGCGACCGCCAGTAGATTATATATATATATATATATATATATATATATATATATATATATATATATATATATATATATATATATATATATATATATATATATATATATATATATATATATATATATATATATATATATATATATACACACACACACACTTACCTTAAATATACTTACCTTACGTTGTAAAGGCAATACATGGTAAAATGGTGCATGGTAATGCCTGCATTGTAAAGGCTGTTTCCCGATCAGAACACCCCGAGCCAACTCTTAACCTGGAGAAGTTGGGAGATCAGATCGGCAAAACCATCAGGAAATTATATCGGCATTCTCAATCTGACTCTGTGCTCCCCTACAAAGTCTAACCCTTGGAAAGAAATAAACCATCTCAACAACTTGGGATTTTCTCCCTTCATAGTCATCAACCATTTCAGTGGCTTATGATCCGTTTGCACCACAAACTTAGTACCAAACAAATTTGAACAGAAATTACGCAAGGTCTATACTATGGCAAAGCGCTCTCTCTCAATAGCTGCCCAGTTCTGCTCTCTAGATAGTAATCTCCTACTATAAAGGCTACAGGATGCTCTGTACCTTTGTCATCCAGTTGAGCTAACACCGCTCTGACTTCTTTGTCAAAGGCATCCATCAGTACAATGAAAGGCCGACTGTAGCCAGATGCTTTCAGTACTGGTGCAGAGCATTGTGCCTTCTTCAGTTCCTCAATTGCCTTTTGGCACTCTGTAGTCCATTTTACCTTCCTGGGCTGATTCCCAGAGGTCAAAGCAGTCAATGGGGCAAATATACTTCTATTGTTGGCCACAAAATTTTAATATCTATTTGAGTCTTAGAAAGGCCCTCACTTCAGTCTGGGTAATAGTTACCTTCCACTCCATCACAGACTGAATCTTGGCATTCAACAGGTGAATCTTACCATTCTCCACCTCATGCCCAAGGTACCACACCCTTCTGTGGAGACTCTGAGGTTCCCATCCAACCATCTCTTACTAAGGCAAGTGGATCCCGAACTGGGTATCCATACAGAAGCTCAAAGGGACTGAACCATAGCAATGTCTGTGGAATCTCCCAGTAGGCAAACAAGAGGCATGTCAGGAAGAGATCCGACTTACTCCTGAGGTTCTGTGCCAGAGTTCCCATCATGCTATTCAGTGTCTTCTTAAACCGCTCCACCAAACCTTTGGTTTGTGGGTGGTATGCCGTGAAGAAGGGGATGTCACATGAATTTGCTCCCACATCTCTCTCATGTAAGAAGAGATCAAGTTGGTTCCAGAGTCAGAAATAAACGTCCTTGGAAATCTGACCCTAGAAAAAATCCCCAGGAGAGCACTCGCTACCACATTTTCAGTCATGCTCCTCAGAGGTAGAGCTTCAGTGTATGTGGTGGCATGACCCACTGCAACCAAGATGTACTTGCTCCCTGACTGAGGGTGGGTCAAATGGACCAACAATGTCTATTTCCACCAGCTCAGACGAACCCCTACAACTGGTAGAGGTAGTAACAGTGCCTTTGTCTTCCTTCCCGTCTTACCACTCATTTGGCAAGCTAGACTGGTTCTACAGAACTGCTTTGTGTCAGGCACATCTCTGTCCCTGGCCAATAGAACAAAGGGTCCAACCGATCATAGATATTTCCATTACCTAAGTGTCCTGCTAAGGGGCAGTTCATGGGCCACTGACAACAGAATTTCCTGTGCACTAACGGAACCGCTAGGCTCCTACTAGTTCCTGGCTCAAGACTTACCGGTTCTCCATAAAGCAGGTCATCCTCCCAGCCTACATAGTGTTTTCAGACCACTCCTTTTCAGACCTGATCCTGAGCTTCCGTCCGAAGTCCCACAAGCGTAGGGCACTCCTCCTGTGCCTTGCGAAAATCTTCCCCGGTAGACCCCCACAGAAGCTATGAAATCCTGCCACTCTGGAAGGAACCCAGACTCTAGCACATGGTCTACTTCTGGAGCCTCATCCTCCTCTCCCTCTGGAGCAGAAGTGATGACCTCCATGGTCACTGCCTTTCTGGAGTCTGCCCTTTCCTGCAAATGATCTTGTTCTGCTCCCTGCAAACCAGAGATGATCCCAGCCTCACCCTGAGACTGACGTGCAGCCTGTGCTCTAGTCAGCAACAAGCCAGGGGCAATCAAATTATTGCCTAAGAGACATCCAGCTTCTTGCTTTTCCCTTACCTTGTCATCAATCATGGCTGACTTGCAGTTCAGCACTATATCAACTCTGGCAAGCGGATACTCCAATAGCTACCAATCGAATATCCTTGATTCCAGGGATTATCTCCTCAGGCTTAAGGTAGTTCCTCTGAACCACAGTGCGGAAGGCTCCAGTATCCCTCAAGAAAGGCACTTTTCTCCCAATTATGCCAACTTGCTGCACAAATACCATTGAGTTAGGATGGATGTGCTTCAGAGCATGTGTGTCTCTCTCCTAAATTCCAATAGCTGCTATGTTCAGTGCAAAGAGTCACTCTCGAGTACCTTCACCCATGATGCATAACAGGCTTGCTTTCTTGGGTGTCGCTGTGTCAAGTTCCTTCTCTTGACATTCTCTCTTGTAACATCCCACCTTGTGACACTTAAAAAAGGTTACCACCTTGGACTTAGAAGGGCTTCCTTGTCTTCCCTTCTCATGATGCTCCTTCCCAGATACACTATTAGCATTCCCATGTTTCCTTGGCCCCCTTCGAGTCCCACGAGAATTACCCTGGTCTTTACCCTCTGGTTTGGAACAAGTCTGTGGAGAGTTCTTCTTCCTCTTTAGCTTAAAACCATGCTGTTTCAGCCCATTGTGAACCCTGTTAGCCAACCCCTTATCAGCTAACACTGCAGGTTTTGTTGGATCCTTCTCTGTCAGATTGGACAGGTATTGCCTAAGTGTTGGCCTCCATCTCTCTTACCCACTCATTCCAATCTTGCAATACACCATAAATCCAAGTCTCAAACGGAACACCATCCGCTCCTTGCAGTCATGGAATCTCTGCAGGTATTGAGCTGGTTTCAGCCCAGACAGCCTAATGAGAGCTTCCTTCATATGCTCATAGACCATCTGGTCTACCAGGGGCATCTTCCCAATGACGGCTACCCCTTCCAATGGGATGCGCCCCACCAATGCCGCTGCCTTAGACACCTCATTTAAGGCCTGCACTTTACAAAAGACCTCAAAGCTCACAAGCCTTTCCAAAATATCCTGACCTTCCATATACACATGCACAAGATCTTTTGGAACCTTGGCCACAACCTGGAATTCGGTCACTTATCCCAGATGGAGTTGTCATTGCTGCCATCCTTAGTTTCTCTCTCTCTCTAGGGCTATCTTTTCCAGCTCTCTCTATCCTTCTGTTTCTCCTACTCGCTCTGTTTTTCCTCCCTTTCTCTCTGTTTTCCTCTCTCTCAGTCTGGGACAGTTAACCAATTTATTTCTTCAAAAATTGCACATTTCTTGATTCGGATGCAGTTTTATCAAATTTGATAAAACTGCATCCGATCAAGAATCTGCCAACATTAATGTTGGCAGAAGAAATGAAGAGAGCGAATGCTGTTGAACCACAACTGGAAAAATTAACCAATGGTTCTGTGGGGCTCAATCACGATTGCCCGTAAAGTTAAAATACACTCCAAGTTTGATCGTCTACATTGATCACTATTTATTATTTTTCCAATAGGTGCTAAACTATTTTTTTTTAAAGTGCTACAGCGCAGTGCGCACAGGTGCAGTGGTAAAACAATTAAATTATGAGTCTGATCTGAAGGACAAACTGCCTTCCTTTCCTGGAACGCCTGAAAGTGAGCTGACTGAGAAAAGAGGGATGGAGCGAGCCAACCCTGCAAAAGGAGAGGACTGCCACTGTGGACCAGAGAAGCACCCTGGAGCAGAGGGTCCGTCCACCAGAGATTTACAAGAATGTGACTGGTGTGCTCTTGTCTTGGAGTCTATCACTGAAGTGGAGGATCCACAGCACTGCCAAAGTGTGCCCAAGCAGATGACTCTGATGAAACCTGCCTGCTACTCATCCGTGGTATTTACCCAGAGTGTGTCTGAATGGACGCTAGCCATCACAGCTCGATGCACTTGTTTAAGTGTGCCTCAGCAGCCTGCCTGCACTGCTGAAGAACTGACTGTTGACAAGCCTGTGCCACTTGCCCAAGTGTGACTGAGCAGACTATGCCAGTCTATGTGAAGCTACTGCCTCAAGGCACTTGTCTACTGTGTGCCCGAACCACTGTGCAGCTGTCCGAGGCACTGACAAGAAATGCATCCAATGGGACTTTGCCACCGCAGCCAAGCTGTGAAGCACCTAAAAGCAGCCCAATTATTGCCACCCAGACCCGAGCCCAACCGCTGACCGCGTCATCACCTCAACCCCTGGAAGGTCTGCTCAGATGAGCCTCTGACTCACCAATCTTCTGCCAAATCACCGTGTGCCCGGGAGAGAGAGACACCGATCTGAAGACCGTCACTCTGATGCCTGCCGCCACCTCAGGACTTTAACACGCAGCCCATATCTGCTCCCGGGCTCGGAACTGTGGACATGAGCATCTGTGGCCAGGGCTTCTTTGTGCACCAAGTGGCGGACACAGACTGAAGTTTAGCGAGGCCTACCAGAGAGACCCAATACTGAGAAACTCAACACACAATTCCTCCTGAAATGGGGGGCATTGCACATGTGCTTGAAACCCACACCAGCATTACCGTAATGCTAGAAAAGAGTGAAGTGAGGTGGAGGAGAGAGCACAGGGTATCCTCACCTGTAGGACAATGGCCCTGCGCTAGAGACTGACACCTGTGACTGTTCACCATCGCTGCCACCATCAAGTGCTGAAGGGGTTGTACTTGCCCAAGTTTGCAGAATCATAGTAGAATGGACCAAGAGACAGAGGCAAGGGACCCCAGCCCCCACGGCTGAGGTGCAATAGCCCCTGCTTGCCATGTGGCCCACCGAATATGGTCTGACAGGAATGAAGAGGCCTTGAGGCTGGGTCTCTCTTAGGCGGTCTGGCACGATTAACGGAAGTGCCATAGGCTGGAAACCCTGAAGGAAAACACTGCAGGCAGCACCTGGGAGAATCCTTCAATTAACAAATAAACTGCTGAGCAGCCTAAAGGGAAAGATAGAGGATGGGGCCTGGCATGTAGATGTTGGAGCAGCTCCCGGAGAGGGCAGTGCTGATGCCACCTGGTGGCCCTTGGAGAAGAGTTTGGGCCCTTTGTGGGAAGCATTATCTTGGCTTCAGGCGATTAGTATATAGTCTGGAACCCCATAAAGACAGCTTCAGTGAAAGGACCTCTTCAAATCTATAAGTGCATGCTGAGGATATGGCCCCTGGCTGTGTGAAATGATTTTGGACACCAGTGGTAATCCTGTGATGCTTCAATAAAGGAGTGCATCAAAGGCCCGTAGCAAAACATCTAGAAAGGTTTATTGCCTTAATTGGATCCCACACCAAAAGTACAAGCAACACGGAAAAGGGAGCATTTGGGAGCAGAGGCAGGGGGCACATCGTTACCTGATCCCAACATGTCTCTTACAAAAGCAGAGCTCCTTTAGAATTTTAGATTCTTTAAGCAAGAGCTGAAAGAAGATCTGAAAATTGACTTTGATAAGAGATAACATGACCACTTCTCAGACTGCTCTTCCAACATTGGAGAGCTCGGCCAGGATGTGCACTGTGTGGTATTTAGGGTGCTGAAGGTCAGAAAGCAGAGCCGATACAGTGAAAACTTTCCACATGTTAGCAGATAACAGCCTCGTGCATATGGAGGCCCGGCTGGAGGTGGCCCTCCTAATATGGAAGATCTAAAGAAAAGATTGTGAAAGGAGAACCTAATCTATAGGAGTCTGGAAAAAGAAGCAAAAGAACCAAACCTGCTCACTTATGTGGAAGATCTGTTTTCTTTGCTATTGGGCAAAGGCCACAAAGAGGTAGGATTAGACAGGGTACACCAAGTTGCCCGAAACAACGCAAAACTCCTAGAGACCATTTGATTATACTAGCCAAATTCTATTGTTACTCCGAAAAAGAAGCTGTGTTGTGCTTGGTGTGGGTGGGATGCCACCACACTTTCTGTCACGGTGCAACCACAGGCGGTTGCTGCTGGGCTCTGACCAAATGTTCCAGATGATGCTAGGGGACAATAAAGGGGAGGAGGTCTCACACATACTCTCCCCAATTTACTGATCCTACTTGGATTCTCATGTTTGTTTCCTGTCCAGTTATATGTTGGATTGGGTATTAGGTAGGAGGGGGGGGGGTTTATAAGCATTCTGGATCAGAGAGCAGGGTTGGTAGTACCAAGGGGAGATGTAGATGAAATATCACCTCTCTGATGGACTATTGCAGAGGGGAGACACACTGGTTGAGCAACTGCTTAAAAGGGTTCTGTGGAAACTGGAACTCTGGATTAACCTGTGGTAAAAGAAATGTCTCTGTGGATTCTAAGGGGTTGAATGAACTGGGGTAGAGGGAGTTGTTTGGAGGTCTTTTTTAGCATCTCAACCCAATGGCTTAGGTCTCCTAGAAACACACTTAAAGAGGGGTTACCAGAGGTATATGGAACACAAGGCAATGCCAGAGATGTTTTAATTCTCTGCACTAACCAGATACAAAAGCAAAGCTATCTTTTAGAAAAGGGACCTCTCTTTAGATGTGTTAGGCTCTAAATCAGACAAGCAATGTAGATTCATGATATAGTAAGGACAACTAGCTCCTCACCCTATGATAACAGCTGATATACTCCCCGATTTGGATACAGGAGTCATTTTTTTTTTTCCAAGGTCGGGATTGGGGACATTGTTCTGCAGGGGACTTTAACTTAGTATGCACAGGCAGCGGCATAGAACTAGTGGAAAGAGGGACTTCATAAGCGCTTCTAAAAGAAACTGGGTATACTTCAAATGGTTCTGAAAAGATGCGTCACGACCGCACCCTGCATTTTTCTCCCAAATCCATGATAGAACTCTTTTATAGACTACATTTTAGTGAGTAATGGCTTGGCAACTTTGGTTGTGGAGACCGAGATAGGAGTGATGGCAACCACTGGCCATGCCCCCACTTCACCAAGCAAGAACCTGGGACTGGGCATGCTCCAACCTCAGGCATGGAGATCACATCCGGCAATGCTGAGAGACCCTGTCTTTTGAAAGGAAATTGGGAAATAGACTGATGAATAGTTTACCCTAAATAAGGTATTTGAAGCTATTCTTGAAGGGATCTGAGATGCACTAAACGCAGTGCTATGAGGTAAATGTATTGCACTTATGGCACACCTGCTCAGGCTCAGATGTATGGAGACCAAGAGGTTAGAAGTAGAATTAATGAATCTCAACAAGATGTATAGAGAATCCCTCTTGAGAACAACTAGGCAAACTTACATCTATCTGGGGCATCTGAGGACCACATTTAAAAATAAAATAAAAGCAGAGCTGGCATAGCTTCAGTTGCATGCTGCTGAGACAAGGAAGACATGTTCAGCTCTGTGCAAGAGGGAGAAAGATTATGTCTGAGAAACAATTTTAGACAGAAAAGCTTGAATAATTCAGGAACTTCTATGCCGCCTTGTGCCAAGCAGATTAGCTTTCGCCTGCGCCTTATGCACAATACTTAGCTAAGGTATATCTGCCCAAACTGTCTTCTTTACAGTGGGGAGAACTTGATTGGCCCACCAGAGAGGAAGTGGTCCATAAAGAAACCAAGGCCTTGAAAAATAACATGGCCCCAGCGTCAGGCAGATTTACAGGTAACTTTTATAAGCAAAATGGCTCTAGACTAACTCCTGACGTCCTTTTGACAGATTTGCAAGAGAGATAGTCACGGTCATCCCTAAGCCCAGGTGCAATACAGGTCTCCGTGTCTCATGTAGATCAATTGCCTTATCAATGTGCTTGTTAAATTGTTTACTAAAATTCTTGCCTTCAGATGATCCTACCAGACTTAATACATTGAGACCAATGTGCATTCATCAGAAACAGACAATCACATGACAACAGTAGACCTGATGGAAAAAGCACAGAATAAAATGTTGCAAGCCATCCTTGGGTCTTTGGACTTGAACGTGCTCGACTGAGTGAAGTGGCATTTCCTCTCAGCAGTCATGACCTGGTCTGGCTTTGGTCCAAGATATACAAATATGATTGTGGCGAATTATCACCTTCCCACTGATGGAACTGTACAGGACTGCCTTGCTTCCTCGCTTTCTGCCCTACATCGGGGCACTAGGCAGAGGTGTCCATTGGCCCACTGCGGTTTGCCTTGGATTTAGAACTGCTCACTCACCACATATATCATTAACCAGACTTTCGAGGAATTTCCTTTGGGTCAGAACAGTACAAACTCACTCTGTTCACAGATGTCATTCTCCTTACTCTAGGAGACCCTGCCATCTCCCTGCCTGTGGCGGTTAGACTACTATGGAAGTTTGAAGAGCTAGTAGGATATACAACTACTATGGACAAATCTGAGTTTCTCAGTCTGTCCCTCGCAGTAGATCGAGAGAGAGCTCTTAGAGAACAGAATCCACTTCAAAGGGAGAACTCATGTGTGAGATATCTGTGTATTAAAATTACATACCATGCAGAGGACCAGTACAGGGTCAACTTCCCACTTTGAACAGAGAGAAGAGTATTCTTTCGATGCTGGCATCATGAAGAGGAGTAAAAGGTCATCTCAAATGGCAATGACGAAGGACGAAGAGGGAGGTCGGGGAGGTGAACGTGATTTTTCTGCATTTATGTTTTCCTTTTTTAGTGTCACTTATTGGCAAAATATGTAGACATTAGTAGACATGAAGTCTGATAGGCTGCCTGCTGCTGCCGCCTTATAAATTTACTTTTTGTTGGTGAAATTCAATTAAAAAAAACTTGACAAAAAAGAAAAGAAAAAGAAAAAAATGAACTATCATTCCAGAGCACTTAATAAGATATTGGACCTGATAAGGAAGCTCTCATTTTCCTCGTTAAGAGAACCTGAAGTAAAAGCCAGCGTTTAAAGCCAATGTTCATTGAGCTTTAGATTTCACATCAATCGTGATCTTGTGGACAATATACAATTGCAGTGTTCTCTTCTGCGCTCTGTGTTGGCTGATTGCTGCCTTCCCAGACAGTTGGGAAGAAAGTTGCGACTCAAAGACAGCTAATTGTGTTCTATTTTTACCACCAAAGGTTCCCTGTGCAGTAACCCAGTTGTCTGGTTTCCTAATTTTGAAACCAACTCCAGCGCAGTTGTTTTCTCAATGCAACCCCTGCTGGTTCCATGGGCTTTCCTTCCTTGGTATCCCTTTTTTCACTGGATTACTGACTAATGTTGGTTGTGTTTAGTAAGCTCTCTACCTTCTTTAGCATTTGTTTGAGGCTTCCTCCTTCGTCGCCGTCTCTCATTCCCCTTTCCGTTGTCCACATGGAGCCGTATTGCAGTAAGAGTGCACTGTCCCTAGGGCACAAACAGGGACAGTGTGCCCTATTACCGAAAACGCACTACCCCAGGGCAGCAGCAAACTTGTGCTGCACTGGGAGCAACACATTAGTGAAAGACAGACTGAAGCAGCCGGTCTGCCTTTCACAGAGCAGGTGGCACCTGGCCTGTACATTCGGGGGAGGGGAAGGCAGAGATCTATCCGCAGGCGGGCATAGTGACCAACTACACCCACTTGCAGGGGGTTGCCTGAGGAATTCAATGGAACCCCCTTTTTGTGTTCTAGAGGGGCACACTGAGGGCGCGCACTGACTGTGCGCCACCTTTGTGGCACACAGTTTGTGCGCCTCTTGGACCCATAATATTCTGCAGGCGTGTTATCCTTGTTTGCACCACAACGCACCTTCAAAAAGGCATGGAGGGTGCAAACAGGGACAACACGCCCCATTACAAGTAATCCACTAATACCATGGCAGCTGCGAATTCGTGCTGCCCAAGGGAAGTGCATTAGTAAAACAAGGAGCAGCTGTTTGAACCAGCCGCTACCTCTTCCTCTGTGCAGATGGCAAACACCTGCACTTTAAAGAGGGGACAGAGATCCTCCTGCAGGCATGTGCAGTGAGTGATTGGACCTGCCTGCAGAGAGAATCTGGGGGATGCATGGGATGCTTTTCCCCCCTTGCAAGGGTCGCACTGACTGTGCGTCATCTTATTGTGGCACACAATCAGAGCACCTCCTAATGGTCTCTTGTCTTTATGCCCGCGTCCATAATAGGACACGGGGGCAGAGGCAAAGTGTTTCCCTAATTATCATGGGACCACGCCCCCAAGCCAGTGAGGGAACACCTCCTGAAGATCATGCTGGCGCTCCTTGTGCCCCGATTAGCCATATTACAGAAGAGGGCGCACAAGCATTTTCACCATCTTCCTTAATACTACATTCCCCAGGGGTTGCACAAAATGGGAGCACATACCTGTTGAGTCCCCGGGCCACTTTTTGCAATAAGGCCTCTTTACCTCTACGCCCACAATATAGCACAGGTGCAGAGTCAAAATGATTTTCTCATTTGCATGGGCCACGCCCCCATGAAAATAAGGGCATGCCCCTTTGGAATAGCACCAGCATTACATGTGCGCTGGGGCTATCTTTATTTCAGTAGGGGCTGCACAAACATCTGCGGACCCTTCTGTAATGACAATGTGCCCCAAGGGTGCAGAAAGCGGATGCACACCCAGTGCACTTTATGTAATATGGCCCTTGGATTCAATTGAGAATATTTAGAATATCTGTTTAGAGATAGATGAGGCCTACTTAGGTTCCTTGTTTGAATACTGCTCTGGTTTTATTTTATCTATTTCAGTGCAACATTTTGACCTGCCAGAAGAAGGCATAGCTTGAGGACAGAGAAGGCTGCTCTGTCTTCATGCTCTTGCAAACATTTACCCCTCTAATGTTCTTGCTGGACTACTACTGGGCACTCACTCTGTTTGTTTCCACTTTGTTCTACTGAAAAAGGGGACAAAGTATGGAAAGCGTAAAGGATTAAGAAGTATCAGCAAGGGCTGATATAGGTCGCCAGGTGCCTTTATGGTTTTAGTTACTTACTTCCCATCAGGCCTTAACAATTAAGGCCTGTTAGACCAGACCGCCTTCCCCAAACCTTTTGCCTGCTTGCTTCCAGTTTTTGCTGTATTCTTTTTGTTGGCTTTAGGACCCTGAACACTTTAGCAGTGCTAAAGTGCATGTGCTTCTCCCCTAAACATGGTTTCATTGACATCCACAATTGTTATACTTATCTGTAAATCCCTAGTGGGGTGCACTACCTGTGCCAAGGGCCTGTAAATTAAATGCTACTAGTGGGCCTGCAGCGTTGATTGTGCTACCCAGACATGTAGCCCTTTAAACGTGTCTCAGGCCTGCCACTGCAGACCCTGAGTTTGCACTGTCATGTTGACTTGGAATTTACAACTCCTTGCCAAGCCTTAAACTTCCCTTTTATTACATACAAGTCACCCCCAAGTAGGCTCTAGGTAGCCCATATGGCATGGTGCTGTGTAAGTAAAAGTCAGGACATGTACCTTTAAGTTTTACATGTCCTGGTGGTGAAAAACACCTATGTTGTTTTTCACTACTTTGAGGTCTATCCCTCTCATAGGTTAACATTGGGAATTCCTTATTATACATTTCAAGTGTTTTTCCGGATTGAGAAGGAGTAGCTCTATCATGTTTCAAATCATTGGAATGGTAATGATAAATCCTCTTTGCTAGCAAAGTTGAATTTCACATTACTATTTAAGAAACACCACTTTTAGAAAGATGGCAATTCTCTGCTTTTAAAGCTCTGTGTACCTGCAGCCTGTCTCCAATAAATGTCTTGGTTGGGTAACAGCTGGGCAATGTGGATTCCCTTGAGACAGCCACGCCCAAAGGAAGGTTAGGTGTGACTGAGTGCCATATGCATCCTGATGGGTCATCCTGGGCAGGATGGGAGGGAGGAGCAGAATGGGCAGAGTCCTGTCCCCACACAAAAGGTTGCATATCCCTGCAGTGAGTCTGGAGCCTGGCCTGGGAATGGAGGACCTCTGTGCACTTAAAATCCCCTCTTTGAAGTCACATCCACTTCAAAGGCACAACTGGGTAAAAGTACTGGGTCTCCGACACCACCAAATCAGGCACTTCTGGACCTCTAAAGAAACTCTGCCTGGAAGGAGGACTGCTGTGCTGCTAGAAGGAGTGCCACTGTGCTGGACTGCTGCTCTGGAAGAACTGCTTTTCTGCTGTGCTGCCCTGCTGCCTGCTACCCTCTGCCCTTGTTGTCGAAGAACTGGACTCTTGCTTGAACCTAGAGTGATCTCCTAGGGCATGCTGGCTTGCCTCCTCTTTTGAGACTCAGGGATATCAATGTCTCACCTCCTACTCCTCGTCCATTGGAAGTGGATTCATGTGCCTTCTCCAGTGGAACCGATGCATTCTCTGCTGCATGAAGCAGAGTTAACGCTTCGCCTCTGTTGCAGGAACAGAACCGGTGCATCATACTCGGAACCGGTGCAACACCTCCAGAACTGACGCATAGGCACCACCGCATCGCGCAGTGAAAGAAGATCGACACATCCCCTCAACTGCGTGGAGAAACCCAGCGCATCAGCTTCGGAACCAACGCATCTCGGCTTCAGCGCTTCGTCTTCGGAATTGATGCTTCGCCATTGTTGCGTGGAGAAAATCGACTCATCGCCTAGACTGGAGGATCGACATGGATGTATCGTTCGGCTGCACCCCGCATCTCACTGTTGCGACCAAGAGCATGGTACTTTGTTCAGCGGGCCTTGCATTGCTCCCGTATCCAGCCCACGCTCCATCGTGTTCGGCTTGAACTCTTGACTTTGCCCCGGTCCAGCACGATCAGATAACCCCCATAGGAGCTTATTGCTTCTAAATGCTATTTTTACATTTAATCTTTAAAAATTTATATCTGAACTTCAACTCATTGGAATTTTGTCATTTTGGTCTTGTTTTATTTATATAATCATAATCTATTTTTCTAAACTGGTGTGGAGTCTCTTTGTGGTGTTTTCACTGTGTTACTGTTTGAAGTGTTGCACAAATACTTTACACATTGCCTCTTAAGTTAAGCCTGCCTGCTCGGTGCCAAGCTACCAGAGAGTGAGCGCAGGTTAATTTATGGTGTGTATCTGACTTACCCCGACTAGGATTATGGTTCCTGATTGGACAAGGTGCATACTTCAGCCAACCAAAAATCCAATTTCTAACAAGGCCGCAAACACGTCCACAGTTATTGCTATTGATACATATATTTAACATTGACTTTCCAGCACCAGTACTCACTCAAAGCAGCTTCAATTCCAAATCACCCACAGGAACTCATACCACCAGGACTCCCAGACTCCTTAGCCTGGAGCAGTTTTGACATCACTGTGAGAAAGTGCCTCTTTTGACATGGTTAGCCCCCACTTTTTGCCTGGACATTGATGTGATTTTGATTGTACTGCACAGGGTCCCTGCCAATCAGGTCCCCTGTGCGAGTGCTTCTTCCCTAAAAACGATTCCCCATTTGGCCCTTCAGGCCTCCTTTAAATCCCTAGTAAAAGGTATCTGGGTACCAAGGGCATGGGGACTGAAGAGGGTCCCCTCACCTAGGCCATGCAGACTGCCACTACAACATGCATGGCCTGTTGCAGACAAAATGTGTAGCTAGCTAGCTCGCATGGCACACTATATGTGCTGTGACAGCTAGCACTGCCTAAGATATAGGTAAGTCACCCCTCTAGCAGGCCTTAGCAGCCCTAAGGCAGGGTGCACTATATCCCAGGTTATTGTTATTGTTATATGCATTTGTAGCGCGCTCGGCTACTCCAGAGTGTGTCCCGGCGCGAAACCTGAGAGGATCATATGCCAGAGTTTAAAACAAGAAGGTTTTCAGCTTTTTCTTAAAGATCCGGGAATCTTGGATGCTGTGAAGAGCCAATGGCAAAGCGTTCCACGCCAGAACGGCTTTCCGGACAAGGGAGCATCTGCCAAGCCTTTGACGAAAGAACCGGGGGATCTGAGCCAGTAATTGGGAGGAGGAACGCAGCTGTCTTGCCAGGACATAAAAGGAGAACCTCTTTTTTAGATAACTGGGCCCCCGGCCATACAGGGCACTATGGGCAATCAAGATTTTAAATTTAATCCGCACCTCCACAGGAAGCCAATGCAGAGAGCGCAGATGGAGGCGCACACTACTCCTTCTGGGGAGATCCAACAGGAGGTGGGCCGCTGAATTCTGCACTACCTGGAGCTTGTTCAACAGATAGCCAGGGGTCCCGACATACAGCGCATTAGCGTAGTCCAGCCGAGAGAGGATCAAAGCCCGAACCACGGTTTCCTTTGCAGCCTTTGGAAGAAGAGGGAGAAACTTCCTCAGCGTTTTTAAAATGCCAAAGCAGGAACCCGCCAACTTCTTAATCTGGGTAGCAAAGGTTAAGTTCTCCTCAAACCATACACCCAGATTTTTTACGGCGATGCCCAACAAGCAAGGCAAGGGAAACCCTGCGGGCCACAGTAGCTCTCTGAAATTGGTCGGGAATTTGCCATACAGAAGTATCTCGGATTTCTCCTCATTACACTTCAGCTGGGCCTGAGCCAGCCAGCGAAATACCGAGAGTAGGCAGTGTTGGGCAGAGGAGACCGCAACATCGTCACCATCCCAGGTAAACAGAAGCTGAGTGTCGTCCACATAGGCAATCACCTTAGCCCCAAGCTCCTCCGCTAAATATATCAGCAGGGTGACATAGATGTTAAAGAGAAGGGGGCTAAGGGACGAACCCTGCAGGACACCCGTGGCCACTGGCTGAGGTACAGAGGCGCAAGGTGGAAGCCAAACCTACTGTGACCGGTCAGCCAGGAAGGAGGTAAGCCAACCTAAGGCGAAACCGGCAATGCCGATCTCCGAGAGGCGAGCAAGAAGTAGGGAGTGAGGCACCGTATTGAATGCCGCCGAGAGGTTCAGCATAATCAAAGCTGCCCTCCCGCCGGCATCCAAGCACTCCCGGATTGCCTCCGAAACCTCCACCAGCGCAGACTCTGTGCTGTAAGAGGCTCGAAAGCCAGACTGCGCTGGGTGCAACAAGCCAGCGCCTTCCACAAAGTCAGTGAGTTGTCTCGTGACCACCTTCTCACAAACTTTAGCCAGACTTGGCAAAAGAGAGATTGGGCGGTAATTTCCAGGGGACAAGAGGTCTAGTGAAGGCTTTTTTAAAAGAGGGAGAATTTTTGCCTGTTTCCAGGAGGCTGGCACCCGGGCCTCCGACAGGGAAGTATTGACAATATTATTGACTTCTGGCTGGTATGGGAATATCTGCATGAGCAGATATGCCTCTACAATATTGGGTTATATTCCTTAATATTTTAAGTGCCAGGAAAGCCATGGAGAGTACATGGGCTGGAACCTCGACAACTCTAGTTCCACAGCACCATGATGGCTTCACTGAACACAGGAGTGTTTGTCACCAAACTACTCCTCACAAATCCACAAATACTGTTGCCAGTGTGGGATTTACTGTAACATGTACTCTGAGGGCACCACGGAGGTGCCCCCTGAAAACCTACTTTACCTGGTGTGGACACTGACTGGCTTTAGGCAGTCTGCCACACACAGACATGTTTCTGGACCCCTGAGTGGAGAGCCTCTGCTCTCTGGGGCCAGAAACAATGCACATCCTGGGCAGAGGTGTCACACCTCCTCCCCCAGGATGGGCCAGTGCTCGAAGGGCAAGCTTCAAAGGCCTGTCACCTTTGTAATGTGACCCCAGCCTCTGCAGCTAGCAACAGATGGCAGCCCCTGGTTTACACCCACACTTTGGGCGGGAAAACCAGCGGAAAACTCAGAAAGGCTAGAAGGAGTGCCCACCTTTGCCAACTCCACCCCTCAGGTGGAGGAGGAGAAGTTAAGCACACTTTTCAGTCTCCTCCATCCTAAAGGTGAGGGGGCTCCTCCAATCAGGGCTAGGTCTATCCCCCCTCCCACATGAGGGTGGCATAATAGTGGGTGTAGTCACCTCAGGTAAGGTGCCCATTGGCCCTACCTACTACTACCCTAAAATGCCCCCTAAATTTAGTTTTTAGGTGGCTCCCCCAGACCTACAAACCAAATTCCTGCAACCTATGAAGAAGCAGGACGAAGACGACGTGGTGCGGGCAAAGCCTGAAGACGACTACTAACTTGACCCCAGCCCTACCGGCCTGTCTCCAGCATTAAAAACTCTGCAAAGAAGACGAGGCCTATCCTGTGGCCAGCGACTTCCAGAAACCAGAGGAAGACTGCCTGCTCTTCAACAAAGACCGGATCTCCCGAGGACAGCGGCACTGTCCAGAAGAATCCACTTACAAGGACTCCAGATCCAGCTGGAACCACAACTCCAGCCCACTCTGCACCCGATGCCCATGGCCCGAGTCCAAGTGGCTCACCTGTCCAGTGAAGTCTCCCCAGTGGCCCTGACCTCAAGGCCAGCATTGGCTGTCCCCTCCTGGAATCCAAAACGACATCTGCAGCCTGAATCCAGAGGCTCCCCCCTGACTGCGACTGGCTCCGGTAATAAGACTCCGACATCTAAAGACACCCCTGCACTCGAAGCCTCTACATCTTGGTGAGCTGAATTGATAGTGCCCCTTTGACCCCCTACATCTCTATTTACCTCTGCTGTCATTGGTCTCCCTCCTACAACCTCCGGTGCGACGCCGGCAGCCTGTTTGTCTCAAAAGCGGAACCCTCATTGAAAAGGATTGGGTGCCCAAAGCTTAATTTGCACCCTGCACCCGGTCACCCCTGTGCAGCTGCAGGTGTATGATTGGTGCTGCTTTGTGGCCTCCCCCTGCGCTTGACTTAACCCCCAAAGCTTGGCCCCTGCAACTTATTTACTTACCTGCAAGCAGTGTGGCATTGAGCACCCCCAGTCTCCATTGAAATGCACTGGGCCGAACTCAGATTTTACCCTCTGCACCCGGCCGTCCCTGTGTCGCTGGTGGTGCAGTTTTGGTACTCACCTGACCCTTGCGCCTTGCTGACCTTTGGTCCCGAAGACTGGAACTGTAAGTGGGATACTTACCCGTATAACAGCATTATTGTTTTCCTCCATAGGATAACATTGAACTGCTCAGAAATTGTTTTAACTGGTGACTTTTGAAAGTGAAAAGTATCTATATTTGAAAACGTACTTACCTTATTGCGAAGACCTTGGTCCTAAAATAAAGTACAGACAAAGCTTATTTTTCTAAAATTGGTGTGGATCTCCTTTTTGAGTCGAGTGTACATTATTAGTCAATGTTGTGCAATGTCTTACACTCCTCTGTGTTAGGCCTAAGGCTGCTCGCCCACACTAGCCCTAATAGAGCACTTTGGGTTATACATTGAGCCCTGTACACTTTTGGGGAACCCCTGGACTCTGTGCACGGTATAACGACTAAGTAGCAAACCATATACAGAGCCAGCTTCCTACACTCACCTTTTCTAAAAACCTTGCACAATACCTCATACTTGCAATATCTCCCACCCCACTTAACATATCAAGCACCATCAACATTCCAACATTGTGCCTTAAGTGAAATGATGATGTATGTGCCGTGATGAGAGTCTGTGTATTCCTGGACATCTGCATAAGTGTGCTTCCCCATCGACTAAACACATAACTGTTTAAAAGCACACTACCACTCTTCTTCAAACAAATCACACTTGTAGCAAGTGCCTTTCCCTCTTCAGCACGAACATCAGTCACAGCAAGTGCACAACTACTTTCCAAATAATATCAGTCTAGTAGGAAGTGCATTACCGTTTATCACCAAAAATCACATTCACAGCAAGTTGACAACACCTCTACACGAAAAAAAATTCAGACTCTTCAAACAATTAAGACTCCTACCAAGTGCTCTACTACATTTCAGGTGCGGTTGGGCAAAGCATCTCTAAACCCTAAAAGGTGTGTTTCATGTATGTGGGGGGGGGTGTAAGGTCCACTTTCTAGCTTTGCACTCAGCGGAACGGGTGTGTTTGGTGGGGGCGTCTTGTGTGTTTTAGATTTTTGCTCTCTGCTTCATAGGAGGGAGTTCTAGCGAAAAACTGCTTTCTAGCCAACCATTCCATTTCAAACTCTCAGGACACCTGTAGTGCCATCTCTAGCACATGACCAAAAAATTGTAAGATTATGTCGAGTGCAGAGTGCAGCCTGGTGCTGTCTCAATTCCACCATACTTGTGAACACATCCTTAATTCTATAATCTGATATCACATAGATCCCCAATAACCTACCGTCCTAGGTGGCACACTATTAAATCACAAAATATGACTGTACTTTTTTTAAATATCTTTATTTTAACTTGTTCTTGCACAGAGCAACTCAGTATGTTACAATCATAATTCCCACAGTCATAAAACAAATATTCTCAATATATAAATCAAGGACAATGCAATACAGTGTCATTTTGTAGAAACAGCAGCTATCCGATGCCATATACTGTGCACCTCCCTAAATAAAGGATCTAAAAGAACAGTATCTAAATCCTGTGCAAATAAACAAAGAACTCCCTCCCACCCCACCCCCCAGAGTCAACTAGATACACCCCTCCCATCGCCTATATATCATGAAAATCAGTATGGAACCAGTGAGATAACTCAGTTTCACCATGTGCCCCCTAATCCACCCCGAGCAATGTACATACCCTGTCGTCGTGCTCAGATTGCACCCCCAGCGTCCCCTCAGTATTCCGTGAGGGGGAGGATTCGACCTCCTCCCGAAGCGGAGCCTCCAGTATCATTCCCTGCCATGCACTCATGTCATCTTCTAATTTGTCGTCTCTTCGGACTCGACTCATACGAACTACCTCCGCCGTTGCCCATTCAACCAGGTCCCTGGCCCAATTCTTTAGTGTAGGTGGCTGCGCACTCATCCAATGAATCGCCACCCGCCTCTTTGCCAACACTAAGCCTAGCTGCAAAAATCGTCTTGAAGGTTTCTTGCCCTTGGGCCTAGAGATAAGTCCTAGTAGTACCTGCCTACTCGAGCGTTGAATTGACCACCCCGTTACTTGTTTCAAATGATCCAATACCGCCTCCCAAAAGGGGGTCACCATAGGGCAATCCCATACCAGGTGCAGGAACCTGGCATCAGCATATCCACACCTGGGGCACTCAGAGGACCTGTCAGAGTATATTTTGTGTAGTGTATATGGGGTCAGGTATGTTTGGTGTACAATGTTATATTGAAGTAGTTTGAAACGCACATTGGAGCTAATTTGTTTGACCTCTATATGCACCTTTTTCCACTCAGTCTCTGTCAGAGGCGTCTCAAGTAGTTCATCCCACTTGCTCTGTATTGGCAACGGAGCCACCGCAAAGTCGTCCATCAACGCCCTATAAATATGAGTTACCAATCGGCGGCCCCCGACCATTGTGACCAGAGTCCGAAGGGTATTAGATATGGGCGGCTCTTCGGGGAATGTCGCCCACACCTCACGCGCTATCTCTGAAATCTTGGCGTATTGGAGGTATTGTCCGTGACCTAAATTAAACGCCAACTCAGCCTCCTCTCTAGTGAGAAATCGCTGATTCAGGTACAAGTCTCCCATCGTATCACAGCCTCCCGCCGTCCATGGAGTGGTGGACATATGCTGGCCGACATTCTTAAACGGTGTTACCGCCCATAGCGGGGCCTCCGGAGCATACGGGGCTCTTTTCACCACGTTGCGGACCGCGTAGTCCCATATAATAGCCACCTGTCTAATAATATACGGAAGGTGCACTGGGACGTTCGATCCCAACATAAGGAGTTACGGTAGGGGGGTCTCTCCATGGGTCCCCCGCAGCAGCCGTTTTTCCCAATTATCACCATCATCCAGCCAGTGTACCGCATGCTGTAATTGTGTCGCAATATAATAATATGTGAATCTGGGGACCTCTAACCCTCCCTGCTCCCAAGTTCTCTGTAAGGTAGTGAGCTTCACTCGTTTACGTTTACATCCCCACAGCAAGTCCACCAATAATTGATCCAATTGTTTGAAGTAGACCCATGGGACACGATAAAGTGAGCTTTGCAAAACAAAGACAACGTGGAAGAACAACCATTTTGATCAATGAAATCCGCCCCATCAGTGACAACGGGAGGTCTCTCCAGAACCTGATGGAATTTTTAATCCCCTCTATGCACCGCCCCACATTCAGGTTGTGGTATACATCATGGGTATGCGCCAGCCGGACCCCGAGGTATCGGACAGAGTCAGTAACCCAACCCATTCCTACTTCCGGCAGACCGTCTAGACTCACCCCTCTCAGGTTACCCATGGGGAAAAGTTTGGATTTCCCCTGGTTAAGACAGAGTCCGGAAAGTAGACCAAATCGGGTAAGTTCCCGAAGAAGCTCCGGGACCGCCACTTCTGGTTGAGTGAGGTAGACCATCGTGTCGTCTGCATACATTGACACTACATGAGTTGTATCACCCACCCGAACCCCCCAGCACTCCATTCGTCTGTGAAGGACAGCCGCCAGCGGCTCCATCACTAACGCAAAAAGAAGCGGCGACAGGGGATAACCCTGCCGCGTACCACGCTGGAGCATTAGCTTATCGGACACCTGGTTATGGAGTCGAACCCGGGCGGTCGGACCAGAATAAAGCAGCCTCACCCACCTCATATACGAGTCTCCAAGTTCCATCCTAGCCAGAACCCACCACACATAGTCCCACTCAACCGTGTCGAAGGCCTGACTGATATCTAGGAGACATAGCGCCCAGGCCGAGCCCTCAAGTACCGGTGCATGCCATAAATGCGCCAGACGGCGCAAATTATGTGTTGTATTGCGGGTTGGGATGAACCCAGACTGGTCAGGATGCACCAGCTGGGTCATATGTGGTAAGAGCAGGGCCGCCAACACTCCACTCAAAACCTTCATATCAATATTGAGGAGAGAGCTAGGGCGGTAGGAGCCCGGGAGGTGGGGGTCCCGGTCTGGTTTAATAATCATGGAGACCAAGGCCTCCATCAAAGTGTTGGGTAGTGTCCCTGTCTCAAAGGCCTCCATGTATACTGCTAGAAGATAGTCAACCAAGTCACCGGCAAAGGTCTTATAAAACTCAGCCGGGAGACCATCGCTCCCGGGACATTTTCCATTTTTCAGCTGTTGAATTTGCAACAACAGTTCTTCCCGTGTGGGGGGCGCCCCCAAAGTCTCCGCCTCCGACTCACCCAGTGAGGGAATCTCAATATCTGAAAAGAAGTCCTGAAATGCGAGAGGGCCAGGACGGACGTCCGCAGAGCACGTTTGTTCCAGGTGTGCCGCAAATGTCCGCACAATCGCCTCCGGGTATGCAACAGAATCCCGTTACTATCCCTGAGCTGCAAAACCGGATCATGAGTAGTCTCTGATTTGATTAGCCGAGCTAAGAGTGCCCCAGACCTATCTCCCTCCACATATAATCACTGACTATACGTGGTATATTTATACTTCTCAAGACGGGACCATGCTTCAAGTAATTCTCCCTCCACTCTCCCCCATTCCGTCCGACTCTCAGGGACTTGATGTAATGTCCCTTCCAGGGTCTTCAATCGTCTCTCCAAGGACTCTATATCCGCTGATAGTTGCCGATATACACCATATGCCGTTTTCAGACAAACCTCTCTAATAACGACTTTCATGGCCTCCCATTCCGTGGATCTCGCATTAGTGGATCCCCAGTTCTCCGCAAAATAGTGTCTTAACTCGTGTGTAACCGCCTGTACAAAGGGAGGATCCTGCAAGGCTTCGGCACGAAGACGCCACAATGGGATAGGGGGCCTGCCCGGACCGGAGTTCACAGTCAATAATAGCGGGGAATGATCGGAGATATATCGTGGCAAATAAGCGACTGCCTCTGTTGTGGCCACCAGATTGTCTGAGAGATAACAGGTATCTATCCTCGAGAAGGTGTTAGCCACCGGAGTAAAACAGGAGAACTACCGTTGTACCGGGTTACGGAGCCGCCATACATCTTGCAGCCGCAGGCCCTGCAAAACACCTCGAAGAGCTTCCACCATTCGCGGTTTGGTGTTATCTCTGGGGGGCTCCCTATCTAGGAACCCGTCTAGTAAACAGTTAAAATCCCCCATAAGAAGTATCTCAGCTCCCAGAAACGGAGTCGCCGCCTTCAGCACCGCTCGGAAAAAGTCGGGACAATCAAAGTTGGGTGCGTACACATTAATAATACATAATTCTGTGCCTTCCCATCTCCCGATCAGAATAACATAACGCCCATCACGATCCAGTACATGGAGATGTTGGAACGGCACTCCAGGTGCCACCCAGATCAGCGCCCCTCGGGCGAAGCCCGAATAGGACGTGGCATATATTTGCCCCCTCCAACGCTTACGTAGGCTTTTAATGGAGTCCCCCCATATATGTGTCTCCTGGAGGCCGGCTACTGCAACACCATACCGTTTTAAGAAGGCATGTATTCTGCGGCGCTTAGCAATGTTACACAACCCGCGGACGTTCCAACTAAGGAACTTCAGTGTTTGTACTGTCATGGTAGAGCGATGTGGAAGGTGCAGCTCCGAACCCCTCTCGTCTCGGGCTCTTGGCCCTGCACAACCAACACTGGTGCAATACAGTGCATCCCTTGGTGACCCTGAAAAATCCCCAACAACAAATCAAACATATACAAAACAAAACTTGCATGTCCCGTCCCTCCACCCCCCGGGCAGTCATGTGAATGAACATACATATTGCTATATAAGCCGTCCCACAAACCGCCCAACACCTCCCCCCCCCCTTACCCATTACAACTAGAAATTGCTTTACAAGAGAGTTGGCTGCCCCGGGGCGCGAGATCACTCTCAAGCCTCCCCGGTGAACCGAGTCTCTGTAGGGGGCGCTGCTATACCGCCGGCAGCCCAAATCGGACCACTTTTCCGCCAAATAATCATAACGTCAGTCGTAACAGTGACCGAACCCGAGGCATGGAACCCAGGCCGAGGAGGGGGTATGGAAATTCACACTGATATCCTACACCCACAACCCCCAAACATCCCACTTTTATTCGCATTTGTAGCCCCCATCAACCTCTCCTCCCCACCAAACAGATCTTCCTCAGAGTTTACCAGTTAGTGCCAGTTCCCACAATTTCAACTTAACAATACTAAAGATACTTTACAGCTTCTTGGCATTAGTCCTTTCCACTGCCGGAGCCTCCCGTGTCAGGGATGAGTTCTGGTGTAACCCCCGCAGAATCCGAAACGAGCTTTGTGTCCGAAACCTGTAAGGTGCCATAGCGCTGCACCAAGATCTGGCCCAAACTCATTGTGCGCCGCTCAGACTTGTGTTTCGAAGGTTGCCGTCTACTCCTTTCAGGCGATCTGGTGGCGCGGGAGTCCGCCGTATCTGATGCAGAGACCAATCTTCGGCCTTCCGGAGCTGTAGTGTCCAGCCAGTCTCTCGCCTCCTCCGCAGAAAAAAAAAAAAAAAAAGAACAAGACCCGGCCCCCACTCACCACCCTGAGTTTCGCCGGGAACATGAGACTGTATTTCAGATTTAAGTCTCTGAGTCGACGTTTGACAGATACAAAGGTCTTCCTCTGTTCTTGGACTCTCTGTGTGTAGTCGGGATATATCGCAATGGAATGTCCCTCAAAGAAGAAACGTCGTCCGCTACGGGAGAGCTGGAGCAGGAGGTCCCCATCTCTAAAATTGAACAATTTAGCGATTATGGCCCGAGGAGGGGCCCCAGGTTGGGGGGGGGGGGGCACCAACGCTCTATGCGCCCTCTCCACACTAAAGAATTTCGACAACTGTTTGGGTGCCATTTCGGTGGTAATCCAGTTCTCCAAGAAGAGATCCGTGGCTTCCCCCTCCGCCCTTTCCGGAAAACCTATGAATCTGAGGTTCCCTCTTCTCGACCGTCCTTCAGAATCTTCAGCCCGATCCTCGAGCTTAATTACCTTCCGCTGCAGGTCCACCACCGTGGCGCTAAGACTCTTAACCTCACTCTTCAGAGTCTCTGAATCCTTTTCAGTGATCGTCACCCAATCAGAGACCTTACGTAGGTCGCATCTCAACAAGTTGACATCAATAGCCACGGCGTCTATTTTCCTGATCATGTCATCTCTAGTCGCTTGCACAGCTCGGATCACATCCATGAGGGTCGGAGTATCTTCTCCCGCCACTTCAGCTGCCTCTTTCTCCGATGCGTTGCCATTTCCACGATCTTCCGGGCCGTGTGTGACCGGCTGGGCATAGTTCAGGATTTTATTTGCTTGCGATTTTGGCGGGTTACCTTTGCCCATATTTCTTGGCTGACAAATAGATACTGCTAACAAACGTCGACGCGGCACTCGGGCTGTCACTGAGTGTATCCACAGTGTGGAAAAGTATCTCCCAGGGAACGGAAAATAATGTCGGCAAGGGACATTCACCCCAAGTTATGCGGTTTATGTAACAATATCTGTCCCAGGAGCAGTGTGGGGGTCAGGAAGCGCCAGGATCCGTTAGCCGACCAGTCCAGGGCTGCCGTCTAGGTCGTTTTCGCCTGGTGCCGACTGTTCTTACAGTGTGCCAGTTCCGCAATTATGCTCTATACCCTGGGGCACCACCACTACCAATCCATCTGGCAATAACTTCGTTATGTGCGTCGTGGCGCCTCGCAGGGCATGCCAGGAAGGCCACTTTCGCGCCCCAGGGCCGTGCACAATCCCCAGACACTCAGCAGAACTTCCAAGGGCTCCTTACTTGGCCGATGACACGCTGCTGTTCCTCCAGTTTCGGAACTCGCCACCTGATTGATCCGCCGGGGCACAAGAGGTACTCTCAGTGGCACCGATCGCCGTCATCCCTCCTGCACCTCGGCGCCTCGATGTACTCTAGCTCTGGTTAGGACCCAGGCTTCGGGGAGCCGCGGCGCTCGCGTTAGCAGAGCGCCGGCGGCCCAGACCAACGGGAACAGGGACTCGGTGCGCTCGCCGGCCGGTGTGTCCTCTTTTCATTGGGCGGCGCCCCGCCAGTGGATCTGGCGCGCCCAAGCAAGGGCCGCGAATCCGCAACCCAGACAGCGGCGATGATCCCCGATGCTCAGCGGTGGGCTCCGCTGTCAGCGCTGTGTGGGTCCCGAGCCGGACAAAATGGCGGGCCTTGCCGCCGCCGGAGCCGAACTGCTTCAGCTGCCGTTGCTTCCCACATAAAGCGGCTATCTGCGCCAGGATCGACCAGCACGCTCCTCAGGCTATCCTCCGTCACTGTAAGTCCTCCTTTTAGCAGTATTTACTCATTGAAGGCAGGATATAACAGGATTTATTAGGCCGCCGCCGGAGCTCGCTCAAAGTACGACCATTCACGAGCTAGGCAAGCCACGCCCCCCCAATATGACTGTACTTTACAGAGATTTCCTACCTTTTCTTACTTATTTTAATGAGTACGAAAAGGACCGAAATATTTGTAAAGTTCTAGAGACACAAGATCAGCACAATAATGATCAATGTTGTAAATATACAAATAACCAGAAATTTATTATGGCAATGCAATGAAAAGCACCCACAGTTAGGAAGGTACGCAACACTCTAGAACCGGAGAGTCACAGAAAATACGGTGAAACGCATATAAAAAGGGATAAACTCAGCAAACATCAAGGCAGAAGAGGTTTTAACACCAACTGAGGAGGACAATGCAGGCCCAACCTTCTGCAGACATGATTAGTGTAAGGACATGATGGGGGCAAGGGATCTTTGAAAGATCCTGACCCAATAGGTTTAACAGAGTTGCCCAGTATTGAGGAATTAGATAGTTTATGCAAGAGCATCCAATGGTGAAGCAATCGTGCAAGAAGCGCTTGTGCTTTGTAAACTGCCAAGGCTTGCTCACACTGAAAACGAAATTTCAGTCAGTGGAGGTCATAGAGAACGGTTATTGTATAATGAGCTGCTGAACTTTTCACCAACCGTATCTTCAGCAGTGAAAATTAGAGCTCTGAGTAAACGGTGAATCTTTGGCCCCTGTACATAAAAATAAAAGTATTACATAATACAGTGATCTGCCCGGAGGGGGGGGGGGTGAAAAGGGCAAGGGGTTTCATATCCATGTTTTAAGAACAAATGATTGCTTTTAGGGAGCAAATGCACCGGACTTAAAAAATTTGCTTTTTGAGGGCAGAGACTTTCCTAGAAAGGCAGGATACATCAGCCAAACGGTTAAGCCAGTGGTGCTGGAACAATTTTTGGAGTGGGGGAGCTGCCAACTATATTACATCACTGAAGCAATAAGGATTGTGAAAAAAAATCAAGCATCAGTCAAAGGATAATTATAGTAAATGGGCTACACCAGTTCCGCGGGAGAGTGGTAAAGATGTGGTGTGTAGCAGTGGTGCATTTTGGATCACAATGTTGCAACTATATATCATTAAAGCATGGTGAAGTAGTACAAAGTAATTTACATAAAGCCCTGTTGCCATTCAAATGACAACAGAATATGCAGCGACATGCAGTTTTACTGATAAAACTATGGCACAAGCGACAATGTGTGGAAATTGAATTTCAGCAAATATTTACCTTTATCACATCACTAAGTTGAGTGTTTTAATTAACTTTAATCCTAATAAAATCTTAGTTTCATCACACTTCTCAACTGCTGGTATGTGTCAAAATATTTGCAAAGTTCATTTATAGGTATTTAAATGTTGTTGTGCAAAAAAAAAAAAACACGGACACCCTACAGCCTTTGCTTTCATACTCCCTGTGTCCCAGCAGAAGTTTGATAGTTTGCTTTACAAAATCCTCCAACTTTACTGCTCTTTTTCTGACTGCAAACACCAATCTATATGTTAAACAAATAAGCAGCAAGTTGTCAGAAAATATACCCTGAAATTTGACCTCCGTCTTTGAACATAAAGCAAATGTGACAAGATTTAAAGGCATCTTTATTGCTCATACATCTTCTGAACTTCAGCATGTTTCCTTCCAACACCTACGGGTTAAGCAAGCATTCAGGGCTATTATGTAGAGCAGTGGATGGAAAATTGCATGCTTTTCATGATGAACTTTGTGAATGTACGAAATCCTACATTGATGCACTAAAAAAAGGTTTAACTTTTCAAATAACCAATCAGTAAACATAGCACTTCTTGAAAATGGAAAAAACTGCAGGCACCACAAAAATAGTTGTGGGATACCCAACGTCATGTGGGATAAACGTAGTTAAACCTTTCAGACCTTTATGAACAACTGTGAGATGTATCAGATGTACAACAAACAAGTGTAAAGTTATTTTTAAAAAGCGATAATCCCTTCCATTCTGTAGTAGAATTTAAAAAGTTCCCCTGTTAATGTATAAACCCCCATTCATTAACAGTTTTCACACCAGAATAAGATATATGCAGCTGTTCAATGAAGTAGGCTCAACTTTTGCTTCAAGCGAAAAAGCTCCAAGAAGTATTGCATTTTAACAAATAATGATTTAGCATAGGAAACAAGCAGAAATGGACAAGCTAAACAACATGTGTATGTCAATTTCAGGCAAGGGGTACAGTCATATACAAGATCCATTTTTGATATACTTTATTGTTTTCAGGGATGCATTAAGTGCTCGAGAAAAGCGACAGACAGGAGAATGGACAGTGAAGTCCCCACAGTTGGTTCTGTTCTTCTCCATCATGTGCCTAACACCAACTCTGGAAGGGGTAAAGGTTTTTTCCCCCTTGTGGTATTTGTATAGTGCAAACCTAGTCAAAGGCAGTGGGGGCTGTACAGGGTCAAAGGTAAAGATGCAGTCAACAAGTGCTTTGACAGGTCGGTTTGTAGACTGTTACTGCATCACGATGTAGAGGTGATGCAGCATTTTGGGCCAACCCTCTTACTATTCGTCCTCCGATGGACTTTTTATTTCCGACTGAGAGGTGATGGGAGTTAACATTACATCAATCAATTTCAATTAACCCATTTGGCTACGCAATAAGGACCAGGAATCAGTAACTATAATTAGGAAGGTATATTACAAGTAAACAAATAAGTTAAGGTACAGGCCTCAGCACCATGCTATAAAGATACAGAATAACAACTGGGAAACCCAACCTCCTAAAGAAATTAGGTGTACCAGTATTAAACATAAAAGAAGTTTAGTCACAGCAATACAAAAGATTAACAACAGGATCTGATGCTCAGAGAAGAGTCTCAGATTTTCTTGCCTATGCGTAAGTAAATATAGAATCACTTAAATTAGAGTCCTGTCTAAGAGCATGGTTTTTGAAACCTAAAGGATTCTCAAAAATCAGGGAACTGCAGAAAAATAGGAGAAATCTAAGGAAGTACGGGAAGTGAGAAAAATGAAGTATAGGAAATAAGGGAAGGTGTCAGCATTTCAGAAGACTCGATCAAGAGTCTTCTTGGGTCAGGGAAGTAAGTGTTAGCCTAAGCCACACTAAGCAAGAATCAAAGGGAATAAGCACAGAGGTCTAAACCTCTCAAAGTCCAAAGGGTCTGGCAAGGTTCTGAAAGCGTTTGGAAGGGATCTGCACTCCAGCAGTGTGAACATTAGGTTTTTAACACGAGTCTCCTTAGCAACACCCCTCTGCACGCATCATCTGGGGTTCCATTGATCTTTCCATTCTCATGTTGTAGACTGCAACATTAGCAAAATGTCCCACACTGAACATGGTAACAACATTGTCCTTGTGCAACCAGGCCAGGTTACAAAAGATGCTGAATAGGCCTTTCAGTTAACACTTTGACTCTCCATGTTCTTTTGTCAAGGTGTCTTCTCAGGCTCTCTCCTTCTACCACTAGTACAGTAATGTATCTATTCTCAAACTAACAATTCATCTGAATACCTGCAAGAAAGCAACCTTAGCAGAAAATGGAAAACAGTATTTTATGCAGCATAGAAATGTATGCCTAAAATGTCAACTTAATGTGTTAAAGCAAGAATGCACATTTAATATGCGTGTGAACTTTCAAAGACAAGTAAATGTAAAATGTCAGAACATTAGGTTCACATTACATGTGGCACACAGTACACTCTTTAATGTATACGTGCAAGTATGATTAAGAACTACATTTTAAGGCACTATATGAAACATTGCTACACACATTACATAAATCAAATTAGTTTCTAATATAAATGAAATTTCATAATGTGGGGAAGGTTTCTACTCAATCATCTAAACAGTAAATATCATTTAAAGTATTAAGGCACATATTAGGCAAATCGATTTTGTTTTATAATGAGTACATGTCTACTAAGTAAGGATAGTTTATTCATCAAGTCTTTAAAGGATATCATTTAATACAGTTAAGGCACACAATATGAGTAAATTCGCTAATCCTACAGTGAATGCACTCTAGTAATAAATGTCAAGTGCAACCCTTAATTTAACTTCGTTAGACCACAAGAGAAATATGTGCTAAGCGTACAATTAAGTTATATAATTGTGACGTGTAAAGGTGAAGCCAATTTTGCGCTGCACCAAAGAGCTGTGTGTTCAACTCTCCTGAACTGGAGCAGGGTTGGGGCAGTCCTGATGGCCACTGAGATGTTGTTCCAGATCCTAGGTGCACAGATGGCAAAGGACTGTTGCTTTCTTATTTTCGGTTATCAGTTCTTTGTCCCCAGTCTGTGTTGAAGGGTAAATCCGACCCAGTGCATGCTCTATTCTGGGCCCTACAGAATGCACCAATGCCAATCAGTGCTAAGTGTGATGTTCAACGCCTTTTCAGTCAGAAGCTGCCAGACCACAGGCTCATTTCAGAGAGGCTGCTGAGCAAGCAGCAAGACACGTAGTTAAGATATATACATATTGAAGACAATGCTTGACCCTGCCATTGGACCTACTGGATAATTACGGTCATTCCTCTGAACAGCATTCCATCAATTTAAGCTCAGCTGTACTGTCACAAGAAATCAGAAATCCTATGCCTGCGCCACAAGAAGCGGTTTAGCCAGAACAGCTAGTCCCCGTCTGGTCACATATTTGTAATGCTCTCCAAGAGTGTATTCAATGTGTGGTTACTTAAGCTGCACCTCACTGATGAGGCCCAACAAGGACACGAGGTATAAATAGGTGTACTGAGCAATACACTAATCAAATTAAACAAAAACGCTATGTATGAAGGGATAGTTAACATATAGGGCAAGCACTACATAACGTCATAGCAAGCCAGTTTCGTACAGCGCCACCTGATAGGGAATGCCAAAAGACCTGCCTTCTGGGATACCAGGGTTTTTTATAGGCTGCCGCCTTTTATTTATTTATTTTTAATCAGACCTGGATGCTGGCATGCTGCCTTGAAAGCAGCAGCCGAGCAGTGCCTAATCAGCCAGCCTTGCAGCACGTGTCATATCTGAACATGTGCTAAGCCTGTGCAATCGGCCAGTCCGGTCTAAATATACACAGAGAGCACCGCATTCTGTACAATCACACGTCAGTGTATTTGACAGCACAGGGCCTGATTGGCCAACCACCATTCAGTAAGCCACATGGTGATTGGCTAGTATGCTGCAGGCAGTGGCACCAAGTTCAAAGGCAAGTCTATCTAGTATGACACCGAGGTCGGTAGGGTGCTGCTGGCTACCAGGATCCTCACATCAAACACCACCACCTTGCATCCCTCTCCACTAACTAGCCTGGACTGGGCCTGGCCAGTGATGGAGACAGGGAGAGCACACCATGAAAATGAAGTGTCAATAGAATCTCGAATAAAAGGTGCTATTATTACCAATATAACAGGTTTAACATAGAAAACAGTAGAAACTGTTGCTAATTATTATGAAATACTGTGACATGGTAACTTTACCAATACCTTAGTGCTTGTAATGACACCCCACTGGGAAGAGAGACATTTTCTTGTATGCATTGATTTATCGAAAGTGCTCATGAAATATATCTTTACAGCTCAACACAGAGGTGTTCAATGCTGTGGGGACGGGTGCAAATATGTTGAGTGGGACGGGCTAGCCAGTCGTGGGTTGGGGACATCACAATTTCTCTTTACCTGTGGTGCCAAAAGTCCTAGCAACAGCCCTAGTAACATTCTCGGACTTTAAACGGGAACTCCGGATAGACAGCGCTCAAGTGCATAATAAATGAGCGAGTATGAGAGATGTACTGATAAGATAGAAAACAACTCAATAATGACGGGGTAAATAGATATGTAGGAGCTACAGAAATCGACAGCCCTAACTGCATAATGAATGAGTGTGTACATAAGAGCTATAGATAGCAAACAGCACTTCACTGCATAATGAATGAGCGAGTGGATAGATAGTAAGTACGGATACTCAGAATGCACTTAATTGCATAATGAATGAGCCAGTGGGTCTTGGGAATTACAAATAGGCAGCACTCAATTGCATAATAAATGAGAGAGTGGGTGCATGAGCGCTAAGAAAAGACAGCAGACCGCACTCGATTGCACACTGAATGAATGACTGGCTGCATGGGATTTACACAGCTAGAAAGTGCTCAATTGCATAATGAATGAGCGAGTGAGTACATGGATGCTAATTATATACAGCAGAGGGCACACAACTTGATAATGCATGACTGAGTGGGTACGTGGGAGCTACGAACAGACAGCACTCAACTGCAGAAAGATTGAGGAGGTACATGAGACAAAGCACTTGATTGCATAATCAATGAATGGGTTGACAGGTGTCACATACTGACAACACTCAATTGTATAATGAATGAGCAAGCGGGTAGATGGGAACTTTGGATAGACAGCACTCTACTGCATAATGAAGAAGCGAGTGAGAACATGGGAGCGAAGGCTAGACAACAAACACTGAGAGCACTCAGTTGAAAAATGAAAGAGCACGTGGGGACATGGAAGCTACAGATAGACAGCACTCAATTGCATAATGAAGGACCGAATGAACATGGGAACTACAGACAGAGAAAAATCAACTAGATAATGAAAAAGTGCATACATGGGAGCTAAAGACAGCCTTCGACTGCATAATAAATAAGTAGGTAGATGGGAACTAGGGCTAAACAGCAGACAGCCAGCATTACACCGCATAACGAATGAGCGAGTACATACATTTGTCAAGTGCCTCTCCCTATGTGCTGTTGTTGAAGCTGTGTTTGTGCAGTTAAACTGTTATCGCACACCTACAAAGTATTTTCAAAGCAATTACCCCACTAGGATGCGTCAGTCACATAAGGCATACCTGGCTAGCCGAGTGATACCACGAAAGAGGGAGGTCCCAGGCTCGCACAACCGCCACCTTCAAAGAGGACTGAGCCTCGTAAACTGCGTCATCTGACATGACGGTTTATGCCATGGCCTTCTCACAGAGAAACTCTCGGCCGTCCAGCATACACCGGTCCTTCAAAGACCTAAGGAGGGAAATATATGCTACGTTATTTACTAGATGAACATTGCCACATGACATTCAGGCTGAAAAAATTATATTTCATAAAGTAGGGCTCCACACTACATAAAAACTCTAAAAGAACGCGTGAGGATCTATATAGTGCGATATAAGTGCTCTTTGGAATTTGATGTCAGCATTGTCTGTCAGTATGGACACACAAAAATCTCCATTTTATCTTATTGAGAACACAATAGGTTTCATTATTTAGCACCAGACGCATTTATCATTTTGAAAATATCGTAGAAGTTCAGGATGGATAGCTGGAATGGTCAAATTCTACCCTAACGGCCTTTGCATCCTGTTGTCAAGAAAAACAAGCATTTGCAATGCAATAGGTCTCGCATTTACGAGAGTTTGAGCTATTGGCATTGTAAATGACAATGCCAATAGCTTAAACTCTCGCAAATGTGAGACCTATTGCATTGCAAATGCTATTTTTGTAAAAGCGCCCCATGCTGCGCTTTCACTTTAATGGCGGCCGCGCCCCTTTCTTTAGACCCAGCTCGTCTAAAGAAAGGGTTGCGGCCGCCATTAAAGTAGAAGTGCAATATGGGGCATTTTTACACACAAAAAAAAAAAAAAAAAAGCATCCGTTTGACAACTTGACAAACAAATGCTTTTTTATGCAAAAGTGCCCCATGCCGCGTTTTCACTTTTTTTTTATGTTTGAAAAAGCTTTATTTTGAAAAAGGGCAAGAAATACAAAACCAGCAAACAGATTGAAACATAGTACAAATAAACACGATAGAAGAAGTTGCTAGTATATGAAAAGCAACAAAAGCTCTTTTTAAATTTTTTTTCTCTTTTTAAGGGCATGGGGAAGAGGGGGGGAAGTCTTACACATTGATATAATGAGATAATGCATATTTACAGTGGAATGTGATTAGAATTTCACTTTAATAGCTGCCGCGCACCTTTCTTTAGACGAGCGGGGTCTAAAGAAAGGGGCGTGGCCGACATTAAATTGAAAGCGCCATTTGGGGAGCTTGTAAACAAAAAAAGTGAACAAATAGTAAGAAAAAACAAGCATTGGCGTAGCCAATAGGTCTCGCCTTTGGGACATTATAAGTGTTTAGCCATGCAACAGTTGATGTTGCACCAAGGATATTGTGCTGCATAATTAAATACTTATAAGGTCCCAAAGGCGAAACCTATTGGCTATGCCAATGCTTGTTTTTATTACCATCACCCCCACCCCTGCCTCACCACTTTTTATTTGCAGCAGCCGCTACTAATCAAATCCTGAACCAAAACACATTTCTATCGTCCTCCCTCTCTGAAAACCGGAACATGTACTAAATTCACTGAAATCTGTTGAGACAAATGGTGAAAATCCAGAACTGCCCCCTACAAATCTGGCAGGCCAGGCCACCCTATGCAAACCTCTGTGGCCCCTTCTGCAGTCCAACAGTGTCACAGGGGTGCAGAACCTGTGCCCCGGGGGCACTGTGTGTAAAATGACCCCTGGCCTGTGTTTATACATTTGCACTAACATGGGAATGACTCTGCTACAGCACTACTAGCATTTTAGGGGTGTGCCTGACATGTGACTGCCTCTTCCCCAACCCTACTGGCCTTTCCAAGGTGCTTCGGGCTTGACATGCAACTGTCATACAGAGTTTTCAAGTTTCTCCTTTCCATGCGTGAGAACCTCAGCTGGTCCGAGTTTCCCTCTGCATTTTTTGAGTTGTAGTTCTAATTTGGATTGGAAACAACAGGACTACAAATCCCAGACTGCAACGGAAAAATCAGAACTGGATGTGGTGCTCACTCATGGAACTAGGAAACACGAGATCTCTGGTGATGTGAAACAAACATGTTCCGCTATCCCCACTATGGCTGGTCTTACATTTCTGCATCTTTATTAAAATAGAGGGTTGGGGGGGGTGGGGTCAGGGTTGTAAAGAGGAATCGAAGCAGGACATTCCACTGTCTCTTTCACGTAAATCCAGTTAGTGGTGATAACATTAAAATGAAAAAAATGCTCTCCGGCTACATTCTCTTAAAGTGTTTATTTTCCTGAACTCACATTGGAAATAGATAGCCGTGACCAATCGCCGTCTCCACGGCTCCACAAAAGGGAAGGCTCTTTAGCGTCCGAGACGAAGCTGCCTTATCATGTCTTTAGCGCGGCGCTGTGCGCGCATCGTGGCACTCGGCGGCGCCAGCTGCTTCCGCGCCATCATCTCGCTGCAGTGGGCCAGGCCGGGCCGGCGGGCTCAGTGTGAGCCGGCTGTTGCTAGGGAAACCCGGCGATGTTCCCCTTGAGTAAACATGTATCTTGAAGCCATCTTATTTGGGCAATGGAAATGAAGGACGCATTTTTGCCACTTCGCTGTAAAGTCTGGCTCCCCTCTCTCGACGGAAGCCACCCCCTCCCTGACCGAGAAAAGGCCCCTTTTCTCTGTGTGCGAGGTAAGTACACGAGGCCACCGCCTGGGGAGACCAGCCCTTTGCGAGTGTTGTTAAGGCACTATTCGGTCTCCAGATAGTGTGCATCCAGGCATTGCAATGCCTCGCACGCCGCTCCATAGAAGGTGTTTTCACGCTTTCCTGTGGATTGGTGGCTCAGTGGACAAATGCTCTGCAGTGGCCTGTGTTTGAACTCATAGCCACAAGTTCAAATCCTGGCGGAGCCTTTCATCCTTCCGAGGTCGATACCATTGAGTTGGGTAACAATAACGGTCTCTTATTCAGCGCCAAGATGCCCACGGGTGTACGTGCGCTTTACAAATACACCGATGTTATGTCTTGAGCCCCCAGGCGTGGCTGCTGAGTAGCTCTGATTTACAGCTAAGTCACAGGACGGAGTGGTATAAAGAGTGCAATTTTCTCAAATGTCAACATTTTCAGGCGGAGAACAGCCCTGCGTCTGCTGCCTCCAACTCAACGCTTTAATCAAGTGCTGAGGGCCCATTAATGCTTGCGTGAGCGTTCGGAATGTAAAATACTATCTGTAAATAAATATACGCCGTGATCCCTGACAAGGTGAATGTAGAGAGGGGGCAAAGAGAGGGAGCAAGCCAGTGAGGGAAATAGAAGAAAAAAAAAACAGCGAAAGAGGGCGGCCGCGCGAGAGAGAAGCAATTAACGAATCCGATCGCGCTTAGGACGCCTGTAGACGCTGAGGGCATGTCTGGCGTTTCCCTTGCGGGAGCGAGCAGCAAGGCGCGATAATTGCTAACAGATGGCGCCGCTGCTCGCTCCGCAAGGGAAACGCCAAATGTGCACGAGTGCCCATAGAGAACAGTGCAAACATGCACGAGTTTTAGCAAAAGTGCTGAGCGATGCCAAGAGGTCCCTCTAAGTAGCGCTTGCGCCCTGCGTAGGCGAGACCTAAAAACATGTGTCTGCGTACGGGCTGCAAACAACAAACTAAAGGCACTTCCACCACTGTATCAGCGTGGCGTGCCGTGCTATGAAATAAAAAATTAAGCGTTGGGGGAAGAGCGTGTCCTGCCTGCAACAGCAGGCAGAAGAAAACCATTTAACCAAATAGTGCTCAGAGGCTGTAATTAAAGCCTATCGAGTAACAACATGTGTAACAGGGGGGTGTCCTGTTGGGAGGTTACAAAATGAGACAAGGCGGTACTAAGGAGGGACTACTAAGCCTATTGACCAACGAAAAGCCACAGTTTACAAAAGGACAATGGCACAAGCCAATGAAAAATATGGGCGGAGAGTGGGCAGAGCTTCAAGTCCATACCTGAATACAGCATGCCTCGCAGAGCAGCGCATGCACTGCCCAGGCTCGACCTACAAACATTAGGAGGGCCTATTCCACGACCCACGCAATCCTGGATGTAAAGCCCGAAACTGCCAATTTATACACCAAACTCAGGGTCTAATTCATGAAGGTAAACTTGCACTTTTATGTAAATGTACAATTTTTTGCAACCCACATAGCAATTTTACGAACAGTTTCTTTGCGACTGCCTGTCTTTTTATGTGCGGAGTCTTCATCACGAGTGCGGAGACTCTACAGTCGTAAAGATACTACCCATAAAATTCCTTTGTGAATTGCAAAAAATCGTAAACTTACACAAAAGTTTAAGTGTACCTTTGTGACTCAGGCCCCGAGTTTTGAAATTCGGAATATGGGATAATGTGGAAAGGCATGTGTTTTTCTGCATTACGAGTGGTGAATACGCTTTATTTACCTGGTAAAACTGTGTGCGCAGATACCTGCAGGGTGTGCAATTACCACAACACTTGTAATCCCAGTTCAAATGTAAACTTCTGCTCAAACCAGATCTAGCGTGGTGAGGGTTCTTTTGTGGTTTTAAGAGTTAAATATTCCCTCTACTTCACATAAGTACCTGGAGTATGTGGTTATTTCTGAACAAGAAAGACAAAGTGAACTAAAACATACGTACCTGCAGAATGGTCTAACGAGATTACACTTGTAAAAAAGCAGCAGATTTACAGACAATAAATGGCGCACAACTTTCAATTGAGAACATGAACTACATGTCATAAGGTCTGTTTTAAAGAACTTGTAACTCTAGGTCTTGCAGACGCCTGTGCTGTCATGTCAAACCTAATGAAAAGGAAAGCTGGCAAGACCGTTGTTTAAACAGTGCTGCGGTGCCTGGCACACAGTCACTAAGAGACAACCAATGAACCGTCGCCCCTCTGTGTGCCATCATAGTAACCGTAGTACTTCGTCTCCCCAGGAGACTAGACCTAAATGTGATACAGCACTCAAGGGCCGCGTGCGGGGAGCATGTAAACATGCTGCTGCTCCTGGAAGGCCTCTCCTGTCTACAACCAGGACTGCACAAGCTAGATGGCCTCCTTTCTCAGAGAAAAATATCGGCCATTGGTTCACATTTTGGAAGGGTCAGGGGCGGGTCCCTCAGTAACATGTTGGATAAAATTAATCAGTTTCTTTGTTATCACAGCAGTTTGGCTTTTGATGGCTTTATAAAATATTTATGCATAGTTTGAACACTTCTAAATTGCCTTTCAAATGATTTTGACTTATTTCTGTTGATTTGTTTAGTCTATGTTCCAAATTTACTGATTTTCCAAACATTTTACTGGCATGGAGATAAAAATACTAGTCATGCCAGTTAAATTCTGATAAGGTGGCAACCTCAAGGCACAAGCGCCTACTAGGACTGGATCTGGTACCGAAATCCGCCCAAGAAAATGTTTTAGCTGCCATCCTTATATTGAACCAATGGGTTGTGGGGTGTGGGGGGGGGGGGGGGCAGGAGAAGTGCAACAAGAAGGGTTAGATTGCTTCCGCAAGGCTTTTCTTTTAATGTAGCTAAGCAACGCTTTTTAAAGAACATTTTTCGTAATTTACTAGCTAAAATAAGCAGACATTTTCCATGCAGTTCTTAAGAGAAACTTGTGATATATTGCAGTGCTTGTTCAGCACCTGGCAAGGTACCCAGGAGCAGAGTTCTCCGCACCTGCAAATCATGCAGGTGCCTTTGATAGGATTATGTTCTGCATTTCCATGTTAACAACTCTTCACCCAAAATCAAAATATCTACTAACAGTAACAAAGAGTTTAACATATTTAAAATGCAAAAGTATTATAAGAGGCCGCATCTGGCAGGACCCACTGGGCAGATACGTGGCACTAGCTGGAACATGGGGGGAGGGGGAGGGGGGGCGCGAAACCTCAACATATGCTCAGTGTACGTCCCACCAAAACTCCAGGCAGGCACCCTCCCTGAACTAAGTATAACACTACTGGACATGCCACCAGGGATACACATACTAGGTGGGAACATGAATGCGGTGATGTCACATGAGCTGGACAGAACCTCAACGCAGACCCGCATGGGGGGGATGGAGCCCCTATGGATATTTGCAAAGGCTATGGGCCGATCAGACCTGTGGAGACTACATAATCCGACCAGCAGACAGTACACGCATATTTCCGCCGCACACGGATCTGGCTCACGCATAGACTATCTCTTCACGCAATGCACGCATGTGGGACACTTCCGAGGAGCACAACATAAAGCCAGAGGCATCTCTAACCACTCACCAGTAGAGATCTTTATCCAGGGCCCAGTCGGAAACTACACCACACCCCCGCGTATAGCACCCTGGCACTTTCAAAACAGAGAATTCAAAGACAAATTTAGCGAGCGAACGCAACAATATTTCGACGAAAACTCTGGGTAGGTGGACTCGCACTCCACTCTATGGGAAGCTTACAAAGTAGTGGCAAGGGGATACTTACAGGCCACGATAGGGGGTATTAAGAAAGAGAGACGCTTTAAGTGCAACACGCTAGAACAGGAAATAGTGCAACTACAACAACACACCAAAAGTGGCGATGCAAACACCTGTGAGCTGCAACACTCAATACATCTTAAACAAAAGGAACTCCGGGATTTAGAGGATGAAACGGCCCGTCACCACGCAGTAGCTACACAGAGGCGACTGTATGACTTGGGGGACAAGGCCAATAAACTCATTGCGTGGCTTGAACGGAGAGAGATAGAGAGCGGAACTGGGTTGCTGAGATCCATACAGCCGACGGTACAAGGCGGGGCTTCGGGAGCGGACATTGCAGAGGCTTTAGCATCTTACTACGAGTCGCTCTACCAATCAATGACGGACAAAATCGGGGGATCACAGTAGAGAATTTCTCAGAGACATCTCCCTTCCAGCCCTCACTGTTGAGGACAGGGAGGAGATCGATGGCGACTTAACAAAAGAAGAGGTGCAAGGGGCCATAAAAGACTTACAATCTGGGAAGGCGGCCGGGCCAAACGGGCTGCCTGCGGAACTCTTCAAATGTGTAGCGACAAAGGTGGCACAACCTATGCTCGATATGTTTCAGGAAGCGCTGGAGGAGGGGCGCTTGCCTGAGGACTTGAGGTTGGCTACGATTGTAGTCATCCCCAAAAAAGGTAAACCCGCAGCTGCATGTAGTTCATACCAGCCCATATCCCTTCTTAACTACGAAACTAAGGTACTTGCTAAAGTGCTGGCTACCCAATTCATACCCAAAATCTCCACTCTAATACACCCTGACCAATCTGGGTTTATACCACACAGAAGTACCCGACTTAATCTCAGACGACTATACGAAGTCATCCACGCTACGGCGACACGACTGCACATACCTGCTGCCCTCATGTCATTGAACGCCCGCATGGTGTTAGACAGTATCAAATGGTCCTATTTGAATGCTGTACTGCTCAAACTGGGCCTCGGACCACGTTTCTGGGCCTGGGTTCTATTACTGTACCAGTGCCTAAAAGCCCTTGTGCGCATCAATGGGTCAGTATCGAGAACGTTCACACTCCACCGGGGCATGGGACAGGGATGCCCACTATCCCCAATACTCTTCGCGCTGGCATTGGAGCCATTGGCGGCATGGATCTGACGGGATCCCTTAATCTGGGGCATAGACATTGGCGGGGTGGGAAGAGCGTATATCGATGTACGCAGCTGACGTGCTGCTCTATGTGCACAAACCCAAACAAACGTTTCATAGCTTAATAAACATACTTCGGACCTTTGGCACATACTCTGGGTACCAGATAAATTGGAATAAATCCCTTATTTTCACTCTCGCAGGCACACTCCCACCACTTACGACTGACTACGCAGCCTAGCGCACCAGGATAAATTCAAATACCTAGGCATTTGGATCACGAAAACTGCTGAGGAATTTCTAAGCCTCAACATAAACCCACAATTGGCGAGGCTGCGTGGAGATATAAAGCACTAGCGGAACCTACCGATCTCACTAATGGGAAGAGCAACATTATTCAAGAGGATGGCTCTGCCGCACTTGCTCTATGTCCTACAAAATACCCCATACAGAATCCCAGATTCCTTCTTTAGAACTATAGAGGGAGAACAACGCAATCTCCTATGGGAGGGAGGCAGACCTCGAATAGCCCTGCGCAAACTACAGTGCGGAGTGTACGAGAGTGGACTAGCGGTCCCGGACATTCGGAGCTATTACCTAGCGTCTCAACTGATCAAAATTAACAGATGGGTCTTTGAGCCACAGACAGAACCGGCATACAGAGTTGACAGACATGCGATGGGAAGTGGAGGACATTTAGCGGCCCTCTACCGGAAACAACAGGGGAACTCATTGCCACCGCACACACATGAGGACATAAGAGCGTGGCGAACCACCAATAGGCTACTGGGATGGGACTCGAGGCAGACTCAGCAGACACCACTCTGGGAGAGCGACGGACTGGGCGACGTAGGGCGCCTGCAGGGATTTTGTAAATGGAGCCTGATAGACTGTGAGAAGTTGGCCTGGTATATGATGTCCACTAATTAAAGTGGGCACCTTGCACCGGTCCAAACAACCCTTATGGTGATTTAAGAGGTCAAAGATAACCTTAGAAAGCTATCCAAGTGGTAACTGTGAAGAGAAGCCTTCAGGCTTAGTCTTGAAGGAATGTTAAGCAGCTTGTTTTACCAGAATGCAACCTTATTGTATTGGTTAAATGAAAGGAGAACCACACAGTAGTTATAAAAATATGTATTTATTATTATAACACACCTTAAATACCTCACAGTATTTGCTACATGCAGATAAACACAAAGCACACAATACTGTAGCACAGAAAAAATCGTAAGTAGCACTAATACACAGTGGGCTCCAGGGGGAGACCAAACCATATACTAAAATAGTGGTATAAGAACCACGACTCGAGTCAAGACTGTGTCTAGAGGTTGTAGAATCGCTGGGAGCCCAAGGAACCACCCAAGGTGAGTAAGGAGGGACACCACGGAGGACGGGTGCAGTGTGAGAACACGACTGCGTGCTACGTACAATTCAGTGGGAGAGTCGCGGTTGCAGTTTTACAGTTTAAGGACCCTTCCCAGTGGATTACGAAGAACCCCTTTAGAACATAGAAGGTTGGAGAGCCACCCCACCCGTGGATACCGAAGTACCAGAGTTACCTATCCCAGGGAAGCCGGGTGCATAGGGTCGAAGTGGCATTGGAAACAGCGGTCGTTCTCAATGGGAGCCTTCAAAGAAATGCCACTGCTGGAAAGAAGAAAAGTGTCCGGTGGAACCCACAGGTGGATTCTTGAAGGAAGGAACCTGAAAGCAGAGGGGACAGAGTCTGGGTCACTCAGGAGTGACCAGGGGCTCGGTAGACGAATGCCCACCGATGTCGGGTGCTTCAGGTGTGAAGAGGGAGACCATGACTCTGCAGCCACGGGGACCAGGAGATGTCGAGGACTACCAGGTGCTGGAAATGAGCTGTCCCATGAAGGATGTCGAGTGCTGAGGGGTCGGTGTCCGGCGGTAGCACCAACAAGCCTTGGCAGCGGCAACCCACGAAGAAGGTCGAGGAAGGTCACGGTCTGGCCCATCAAGGACCAGGAGAATCACCACAGCAAGGGGAGTCAGGGCAGACCTGAAGCAACCAGGGGAGCCAAAGAAAAGCAGTGTTGTCGCTCAAATGGATCCACAGGCCGAAGGCACAGGAGTCGCGAGGGGACCTCTAGCAGTTTCACAAAACAACAGCTTGCAGGGCACAGAGTGAGAGGAGGCCAAAGTCCTTTGAACGAAATGTGCGCAGATGTTGGGGCTATCGATAGCCTAATGCACTTGGTTGGAGAATGCCAACAAGCATATGCACTTTCAAATGTATACGGTGCACAGGGGTTCGGGTTATGCGGTCCCCACGAGGGATACTGGCCTCAAACTCGGTGAGAGGGCAGCTCAACCTCAAGGAACGTAGCAACCCACCTCCTGTGTTGCTGCAGCCTTCAGAGTCCGCAGGAGCTCAGGATCAGCAGACCGGTCAGTTGCTTTACGGTGCCTGCAAATGCAGGGGAGTGACTCCTTCACCCCAAGGGAGATACTTCAGTTGTCCTTGTTGCTCCACAGGTCCTGCACGGAGCCTGTATGGTGCACGGGCACAGACGATGCTTTGGACGGAGAGGGGGACTAAGTCGGGCCCAGTCGAAGTCCAGCGAAGTCCAGAGTGTCCAGACGGTCGAAGGTCAGTGGTTTCTTGATCAGAATCTTGTCCACGTCGAATCTAGGGTCCTACAGCCAGGTAAGCCCTTTTGTACCCACGGGAGAAGGCTGGACAGATTCAGGGGACCCTCCCAGGGGAGGGTCAGGACAGTGGGGAGTATACTCCCATGTCCTTTGTCCAGTTTCGTGCCAGAGCAGGAGCGAACGGCTCCCAGGACTGGTTTGAACTGGACTATGCACAGGGACACCAAGTGTGCCCCAGATGCAGACTTTCAGGCACTTTGGAAGTGCACCCACCCAGCCCCAATACACTAAATCCTGTCTGGGAGGTGGTCACACCTCCCTGTGACAGGATGCCTATTGTCCTGCCTTCCCCTGCTTGAGCTTGGCTCAGCAGCAGGAGGGCATAAATGTGTCTCTGGTCGGCAGCAACCATTTTGTGCTGCCCAGGTCAAGAAGGCTCATACCGGGAAGACCAGTGCCCCACGAAGCTTGCTTCAGAAGGGTGCAATCATACCTTCCATACCGGTTACCGCTGTGGAGGTATGATTCCAAGGTGTTTGATACCAAACACGACATGTTTTGTTGCAGCCGTTTTCGAGATAGCATTTTACGCCGGCATATAATGCACCTCTACCTATATGTCTGGCTGCGTCACCGACAACCCGGGAGAATGGTCTCCGAAGGCTGCAGAGGGACTCTGCTCATGCAGGGGCACTCTCTCACGTAAAACCCAGCACCCTGCCTTCAGGATTGTCAAGGCCTGCTAGAGGGGTGACTGACAGGTTTTAAGTGTAGTGACCTATAGATATAGTAAACCTATATCTAAAGTAAGTGGTGCATGCACCATCTTATACAGGCTGCAATGGCAGGCCTGTAGTTCCATTTTGCATGGCCTCTCATGGGTGGCATAATATATGCTTCAGCCCATGAGAGGCCTCTGGGGTACCTATGCCCTGGGTACATGTGTACCATATACTAGGGACTGACAAGGGTACCCCAGTATCCAAACTGGAGTGTACCTAACTACATGCATAACATTTTAGGGAGAAAGCAGATAACTGGGGTCCTGATTAGCAGGATCCCAGTCAGACTAGTCAAAAACAGTGTAACATCAAGCAAAAAGTGGGGGTAACCATAAGAAGCAGATCCTACTTTCCTATATAGGCTTAGACACTATTGGAGACATATGGCGGGGTGGGAAAATGCTGACCTTTGAAGAACTCAAGACTGAATATCAATTGGCCGATACATAGCACTTTCGTTACCTACAATTAAGACACGCCATCAGTGCTTAATTTGTAAAATATTAAGTGCCAGGGCTCTGACAAGGAGGCCACTGCAGCTTACACCACCCATCGCCCCTGTCATCCTGCCAAAACTACTATTAACCATCTCTCTTGCATGTAAATGCGACAGTTCAGATTATTCCAGGTCCCCAAAGCTAAAGGAATGGCTGGGGAGGCAGGTATTCGTCATTTTTTAATGTATATTGTTTTCCTAAACAACTGTTATACTGCTCATCTCTAAATTACATGAGCAGCACCACCTTGTGGCAGACTGCCCCAAGTATGGTGTTGACAATTAGGTGCCGGTGCCGAGCACCAGAAACCAATTAAGTGCGGGTGCTCAGCACCGGAAAGCTCCGGCTCAAATTAAGCACTGCACGCCATACACCGCTACATACCAGAAGGAGAATCCATTCCTGAATACTCTCCCCTAGAGGACCGACTATTACTCGATCACATGTTAGACAAAGCAACATCCCTAACCTATCGGAAAATTATGAATAACCTTCCAGATCCCCTCGTCTCCTTAAGAGCCAACTGGGAAACTGACCTGGAGTTAATAGAGGTCGATAATTGGCAGGAAGCAATTCAGAGCCCCAGAGAAATTGCCATACGGGCAAGATTCAGACTGGTTCAGCTGCGAGTCCTGCATAGATCCTACACCCCACGGACACTGTACCATAGACTGGACTTGGCAAACTCGGATCACTGCATCAGGGGGTGCAGCGAGACAGGCTCTTTCTTCCACATTATTTGGGAATGCCCCACAATACGATACTGGACTCGGATCACCGGAGTGATGTCTGAAGTACTAGGTACACAAATACCCCTGGAAGCTCGTTGGCACCTACTGGGCATCACGGGCAAAACCAGATGGCCATCTCACACGAAAACATGGCTAGCACTAGCATCGGGGTTAGCGAAGCGCAACATAGCCAGATTGTGGGGGGCACGGTAACCTGCAAAACTCACCAACTGGAAGCAGGACCTAGACTGGTGCTACCTGGCTGAAAAAGCTGTCTACCAGAGCAGGGGGTGCCCCCAAAAATGGGAGAAGATATGGAGTCCATGGGATAAGTACAGTTCCTTGACGCACGTAGACACAATTGAGGGGGACCAACAGTAAAACAGTGCAATACAACTGAGGGAGCAGTAATTCCCTCCTCTAACGATGTGTAATATTGTATCCTTGACTTGCAGATGATGTAAAAATTGATTATTAATTGCAACAATGGGATGTTTGTTAAATAAAAAGAATCTTTAAAAAAAAAAAATGCAAAAGTAATATCTGTGTATCAGTATTAATAAAAGTACTTACTAATACATTAATTATGCCCACAAGACAAGACCAAGCAAAAAATCATTAATCGCTCTCTCTCGTTGGAAGCCGTCATGACCGTGTCCGGGGTTCGGCAGCAAGGTAGGCGCAGGTACACGATTCTATTACAGGACCGGAGGCTTCGTATTATGCTTTCTCTTTCATTTATTCCCACTCACAGCAGCCAATGAAAACTTTGTTTAAAGTAAATAAACTTCATTTTTCATGATGCACATGCAACACATCACATCCTGTAAGCCCCGATAAGAGCCACCATGACCGGAAATCCTCCTCTTTCTTTGCTGCTCACGCAGAAAGTGAAGTACATATCTGTGTCTCAAAAACGTCTGTCGTGCATGGCATTTTATTGTAAAATCGCGCCGCTATGTTTAGATTATGTGCGCTTTCATTGTAATTGGCAACGTGTTGTGTTTATCGCGCGAGCATTGCACAACGTGTTGCACGCCCAGTGGGGCGCTGGATCGGTCTCCCGAGGGAGCCGGAGTACTGTGCTGCCTTCAGCAGCCTTACAGAGACGCGTTGGGCATTCAAATCCGCTACGGTGGGAAAACTGCATCGAACTCACTGCGGACGGCCGGATCTGCTCCCGCTTGGTTTTTCCCGGTACCGCGTTGCCTCCGGCGGCGTTTCTAGCACAATTGTGAGCGCGAGGCTTCCCTAATCAGACGCACCGCTCTGAGCCAGAAAATGTAACCCTTACTGTATAGTTTCGACGTGTGCAGCCCAATTGGGCTATTTTTTGGTAGGATTTGGGCTGCACACCTCGCTCCTGCCCCATTTAGCCTAGAGAGTTCATTCTGCTTTCGTTTTTCTCCGGAGCAGTTTCTTCTACGCCTGGTTGGCTGAAATAGTGTGTTTGGGGCCTGGAGTGTGCACAACTCCTTATATCTTATTGCTCTTTTGGCTCTCTTACGCCCTGTGGGCTGCAAAAATATTATACAGCTGTTGCTGAGGAGCTAGGTACCTGATATTATTTCTGTGCTGTGGGTTAGCTCCCCCATTACTCCTCTTGACCTTTTTATGCGCCGATATAGTTATAAAATCTGCCCCACGATGGAGGATTGGGTCACTTACGAAGAGGATGATAACCTGTATGAGGAGGAAGTGGCTACTCCTTCCTTAGAAGACAACATTGTGGCGGCCCTGGACGCCTCGGTTCAGGACTCGGTGAATAAGGCCCCCCGAGAAGGCAGTCCCTGGGACTGTGCAGCAGGCATTGGCCACTGCATTGAAACCAATCACGAAGCAATTGGAAAAATTTGCTAAGCGTCATGGCTTCACTTGTCTGCAGATCAAACAAAGGGTGGCTCAGCTACGGAATCCAGAGCTAAGCCCTGGCCGCATTCTACCGCTCTCTCGGCGCTACCTGTTCCTGAGCCCAATAAGTCCAAGCGCCCGGACACGGACACAGACACCAATGCCACGGACACTTCGGACGAAGCCCCTCCGAAGAAAAGGTCCAAGAAGTCCAAAAATATGGATCAGGACCTCTCTCAGACCATTTCCACTCCTTTCACCTTTAACCCCACGGATATAGTCCATCCCAGGTCATCTGACTGGGCTCCTGCCCCTGCTGTTGAGGCCTACCTGCATGATAATCTTCGCAGGAGTTTTGATAAGGAGGTACGAAACAGGCTCCGTTCAGAGTGCCCGAGACCAGACCTCACGGACAGAGTGGCTGACACCCCGGACATAGATTCCAGTTTGCTTACTTTCCTGAAAAAATTTGCAAAGGACCCTAAGAAGGGTATTGATCGCGATTGGCGAGGCTGTCAAGACAAACTTCTTGATGTCGCTGGACCCCTCGCAAAAATCTTAGAGATGGCCTTGGAGGCGCAGGAAGCCAACACTGCGGTAGACCCCCATATCCTGGCGGGGTGGACCCAAAGAGCTATTTGCCTGTTGGGGAACGCAAACTGCGCCATTTCAACAGAACGACGCAAATCTCTTCTTATGCGTATGGACTCCAATCTCACGGAGCTAGCCGCGGCAGAACCAGGTCCCTTAGCAGGGGGCAATCTTTTCAGAGAACGGTTCGTCAAAGATGTAGCTAAATATGTGGGCACGTTCACGACCCTCGATAAGGCACAGTCGGGCATCAAAAGAGTGTTCAAGGCTGGCCTTTTTAACAGGGCCGGACGAGGTCGAGGACGCTCGTTTGGCCGTCAGTTCTCCCAAGGTCCTCAAAGAGGTGATTTCGGACGAGGACGTGGCGACTGAGACTCCACCCGTGGGGGTAACTTCTACCCCACCAGACAGCGTTTCAATCGGAGGCGCTTCCCCAGAGGGAGTTATCGTGGAGACTTCCAAGCCTCAGATTCTACAGGTAAGGGCTCCGGACATTTCCCTATTGCCCTTAGGGGGTCGTATCCAATTTTTCTATCACAATTGGGTTCTAATCTCGCAGGATGCTTGGATATTGCAGACAATTCAAGGTTTTCATCTAGATTTCTTTCAGACCCCTTATCAGGTAACACTGCCCAGACAGCTTTCTTTTTCCCAACTCGAGTGCGATTTTATAGATTCCGAAATCGAAGAATTGCTGCGGAAACGCGCGATAGCATATTGCGACGAGGGCCCTCGCGGTTTCTGCAGCAATATTTTCTTAGTACAAAGGAGGAAATTACAGGTTGGTACTCAATTTAAAGGATTTAAATCACTACATCACTTACAAACATTTCAAGATGGAGGGCATCCATCTGTTGGCGGATCTCCTCAAGCAGGGAGACTGGATGGTCTGGTTGGACCTGAATGACGCCTATTTGTCCATTCCCATTTTTCCTCCCCATCGACGGTTCCTGCAATTTCAATGGCGGAACCGATGGTTCGAATATTTGGTCCTTCCTTTCGGACTCTCCTCAGCACCATGGTGCTTCACCAAGGTACTGAAGCCAGTGATAGCATATCTCAGAGAACAGGGGATTCGCATGATAGTGTATCTGGACGACATACTCATCATGGCGCAGTCTCCAGCCTTGGCGGTCCAGCATTTAAGCATGACCATTGCTACATTACAGAACCTGGGGTTTGTGATCAACGAATCCAAGTCGGTGCTATGTCCCTCCCAGACGGTGGACTTTCTAGGTTTCGTCATAAATGCTCAAACAGCTCAGTTGAGGCTTCCCCGCTCCAAACTTCGGGATATCAAAAAGGAGTTACGCTCTCAGTTATCACAACAGATGGTCTCACTGAGAGTCATTGCCAGAATAGTGGGTCTGTTGGCCTCTTCCATACAGGCGATTTTTCCGGGTCCTCTCCATTATCGTGCCCTTCAACGGTTAAAGATTCAACATCTACAGAAGGGCCTCGCGTACACGGATCTGGTACCTCTCTCCCCGGAGGTACGGGAGGAGATCCAGTGGTGGCTCGCCCACGTAGAGGCGTGGAACGGCAGAGCTATTTTCGGCTCCCTGCCGGAGGTCGTCATAGAGTCCGACGTCAGTCGTTGGGGCTGGGGAGCTCGCTGAGGAAATATTTCTACAGGAGGGCGTTGGTCACTGCGCGAACTAGACCTCCACATAAACTGTCTAGAACTCCTTGCAGGGTCGTTCGCGATCCGGACACTTTCGCCCAAGCGAATCTCGTGTTGCATCCTCTTGCGGATGGACAACATATCAGCGGTTCAAAACATCAACAAGCTGGGAGGCACGAGGTCCTCCATGTTAGTAGAGATAGCGAAGGACTTTTGGCATTACTGCGTGAGTCGCCAAATGTCGGTCATAGCCGAGTACATCCCGGGCCAGTCTAATGTAGTGGCGGACTGGAACTCCAGACATCTCAAGGACTACAGCGATTGGCAACTCCAATCCAGGGTAGTACACTGGTTACAGGCGATCTGGGGGAATTGCGAGATCGACCTGTTTGCATCCAGATTGAATCGTCAAATGACCAAATTCTTCAGCTGGAGGCCGGATCCGTTAGCCCTGGCGATGGATGCGTTTTCTCAGGATTGGTCCATGAGCCTGAATTATGCCTTTCCCCCCTTCATACTAATTCCTCGGGTTTTCACGCAGATAATGCGCCAGAAGGCAGAAGTGATCTTAGTGATCCCCCTGTGGAAGTCGCAGCCTTGGTTCCCGATATTATTGGAGGCGAGCTGCGACTCCCCCAGGATGATCCCGTGGTCCTCAACGATGCTCCAGGGCCCTCATGGAGAGAGGCATCCGATGGTATTATCGGGGCAGTTGTCCCTGATGGCCTGGAGACTTTCCGGCAACGTTGGCAAAGGCCTGGGTTTTCGGAACAAGCTTCAGCTTTTATCAACCAGGCTTGGGCCCCCTCAACAAAGAAAAGATATTCTTCAGCCTGGAAAGGATGGGTTCGTTGGTGCGTGGAACAGCACGTGGATCCTGTGGGGGCAGAGTTACCCTATGTTGTAAATTTCTTGTCCAAAAAGGCTTCTGAGGGATTGGCATATCGTTCTGTCAACAATTTCCGTTCCGCCATTTCGGCGGGTCATTCCCTGATTGAGGGTAAGCCAGTAGGGATGCATCCGCTAGTTTGTAAACTGTTGAAAGGTATTAGGGTGGCGAACCCACCCAAACCAAAGTATTCTTCCTTGTGGGACGTCTCTCTGGTTCTTTCCTTATTCAATAAATGGCCACAAAATAATTTGTTAACACGGAAACAACTGTCATCCAAACTCGCCATGTTGTTATGTCTTTCTGCTTGTAGACGGTCCTCTGATGTTAAAGCCATAGACATTACAGGTAGAGTATTCACTCCAGAAGGAGTTTCTTTTAACATTACTTCCAGAACTAAAACTATGTCACGAAATGTGGAATATCATGCTTTTCCTGGTAATACGAAGCTTTGTGTGGTTCAATGTCTCAAGACTTACGAAGAATGTACCAGGTCTGTTCGGCCTGATGGTGTGGTACAATTATTAATTGCTTTGCAAAACGTTACAAACCTGTTACTGCGGCTACTATAGCCCGATGGCTAAAATCTGTTATGCAAGAAGCAGGTATTGATACCCAGGTATTTGGGGCACATTCTGTTAGGGGCGCCATGGTCTCCAAGACATTTATGTTGGGTTCTACTATTCAAGACATTATGCATTCGGCTGATTGGTCATCTGAGTCTACCTTTAAACAGTTTTATTATAAACCGGTGGGTGATATTTCCTCTGTGGTATTTGACCAGCGTTAAACTAGCATAATACTGAAGCCTCCAGTCCTGTAATAGAATAAAAAATTAGCTAGCATTCGCGCCAAGAATTTTCAATTCTATTAAGGACACGGAGGCGAGGATTATCCCACCCGATTGTATTACAGTTTTGTAATGTTTACCCACCCGTATGTATTTATATTCTGTTTAAGCAGAAGTTACGGGTTTTTCTATCTCTCATTTTTTCCAGGTTCGGAGAAGAAGAATGAGTAAGACTCATCCTGGTTGAGAAGCCAATATTTCCAGTTAGATTGTTCTTCCACGTTGGAGGATGTTTTGGACTATTGTTATGTTATTGAACTTTATTGTTCGCACAAAGAAAGAGGAGGATTTCCGGTCATGGTGGCTCTTATCGGGGCTTACAGGATGTGATGTGTTGCATGTGCATCATGGGAAATGAAGTTTATTTACTTTAAACAAAGTTTTCATTGGCTGCTGTGAGTGGCAATAAATGAAAGAGAAAGCATAATCCTCCGTGTCCTTAATAGAATTGAAAATTCTTGGCGCGAATGCTAGCTAATTTTTATTCCTTTTTCCCTGGTATTGCGGAATGACTGGGAGACGAGTGCTGGGGAGACTACATTTCCCAGCATTCATGGGGGCAGATACAGGAAGAGGCGACGGAAGTCAGCTGTTGCGAGTAGGCGGTACTTAGCCTGATTCGCTCCGCTCCTCCGTGCTTGTCGTTCCTGCTTGGATGTACCCGACCTGCCGTCCTGTGATTCCTGGCTCTTGCGTTCCCACCGAGAAGCGTTTCTTGCCTATTTATGTTGTGCGCTATTACACGCTCACGCCCTCGCTTCGACTCTGTATTTCCTGGGAGTCCTTTCCTTCTCTACACCGGCAACTTCGAGGAAGGAGCCATTCTGTTGTACTGTGCCCTGAACCGCGCGGTAGAGAACGTTTCCCGAGCCTTTTGTTCTTTTTCTGTTCTCCGCTCCTATGATGAAACAAGAAGCAAGTTGTTTACTTTTACCAGAGGCGACATGGGAATCCGTTTGTTTTCAAGTTGCCTGCCACAACGTGCATCACACCGTGTAGGACGGAGCTCCTCTACAAACTGTCAGATAAGTGTTTGGGGGTGTGCTTGTGCCTGGGCTCGTTTATTCTTGTGGATTACGCATTTTGCTTGATGTTTCTTGCCCACTGTCTCTGGATTGCTAATTGGACCAGTTACTTTTGACTTTGATATTAGAACAGCACAGGTCTGCTGTTCCTCCTGTGCCTACGGCCAAGTGCAGGAAATTAGACACTGTGTTCTGCTGGTTAGAGTGCATTATATAGGGAAAGGATTGTGTGTATGTTTATTCTCTCCTTTCGCTCTCCTTTCTTGCATACAGGGTACGTCACAACATTACTGTTCGTAGATGTTCTGAGTGACGCCTCCTCCACCCAGCGAGGTTTATTGTTTTCTCCCATTCCTTTTTCCCTGGTACACTTCTCATGGGGCAGTAAGAAACTTACCTTTGCTCCCTGTGTTGCAGTGTGAAGGGGAGGCAGGAAATTATCTGCTTTCCGTCATCATTCTCAACGGAACAGTGGTGACACTGTCTTCGAGATCCGACAGAAGCTTAATCATACAAATAATTAAACTGGTACACAACACAATACATTTATATTTCTTCAACCTATCTAATCTTTTAAAAAATAATTTCTTTTTTTTTTTTTTTTTTAATGAAAGGGCATGCTTCATCCTATTTAAAAGTTGAGCCAGTAATTCAAGGTGCAGAAAAATTGTTTACCATCAGTCATTACCAAACCCCTTTCCAACAATTCCAGTTAGAGAATGGTTAAAACTGCACAGCATGTAATATTAACATTTCAATGCTTAATAGTGCCAGAGTGGAAAAATGTTCAATAAAAAAGCTTGTCAGGTACAGGGAGTGGGCCTTGTTGGTTTCTGCCACCCCATTTTAAGTGCAAGAACATCTCCTTCCCAACAGAGCGTACTAGTACTCAGAGCTACAAGTGGAGTGGGTCCTGCTCAGCACAAGCAGTAATTAAAACAGGCATTGGCAAAACCAATAGGTCCGCCTATACAAGAGCTATTGGCTTCGCCAATGTGTTTTAGCCATGTTGTACACCAGCGTGGCTACTGTTCAGCATGGCTAAAAGTTAGTGGTGTAAAGTGTCGCAGAGGTGCGTGAAGTGTCGGGGAGTGGAGTGCCGTGGAGGGGCATAGAGTAGAGTGACAGAGTGGAGTAGAGTCGTAGAGTGGAATGGTGTGGCGTAGAGTGAAGTGGTGTAGAGTTGAGTGGCGTATAGTGGAATAGAGTAGAGTGTCATAGCGTGAAGTAAATTGACAGAGTGGAGTGGCGTAGAGTGGAGTAAAGTAGAGTGTCACAGAGTGGAGGGGTGTAGGGTTGAGTAAGTGTTGTGGAGTGCTGTAGAGTGGAGTGTCGTAGATTGGAGTAGAGTGGCCTAGTGTGAAGTGGCATAGGGTGGGGTAAAGTGGAGTGTGATGGCGTAGAGTGGCGTATGTATGGTGTGGTAGTGTACTGCCATTCCAAATAACATATTTTCAATTGAAATGACAATTACATTTGAACACACAGTTTTACTGATAAAACTGTACAGCTCACAGGGCCGGATAGAGTCAGCTACCTGTGGAGCACCAGGTCCTTCGTGGAGTCCTAAGGTAATCACGAGAGGCATAGGTATTAAAAAGGTCCAGCAGGTCTGGGGCCGAGTCAGTCAGCTCCATGTCAAGCTAAGGATCTCTTAACGGTCTAAGCAAACGAAAAAAACTCAGGATTTTTGCATCTGAAAGGTCTGGCATGTCAGCCATATTCAAAACAGGGTCTTTGAAAAGGGACTTATAAAATCAGAAATGCACCCCCATGTATCTGAAAAGGTCTGGAAGAGCTAGGTCAAACACGGTGGTATGAGGTGAAGCACCACCATCAGGGGCGACTAGCAGGCATGTTCACACTCACTGCGAGCATATATACTCAACTATTCCACTATTTACAAGAGTGGTTTATAGTTGCCCCAAAGAGGAGGCCAGGTGGGGACTTGGTACTTGAAAACTTCACATTAATCTTCCCCATAAATGAGTTGCTCTCTCCAGCCATCACGCCCATACAACAAACCACTCTTTCCACTGGCGCGGACACACTCGCCATGAATCTCACTGGCCTATGTACAGATTTCTTACCATAGTGTGACTGTCTTTTTCTGCGTACAAGCCGCATGCCTTATTTTTTCAAAAGCTATCGCATTCTGAGGCCTGTGCTGTTAGAAATGGTTGCTAGGGACAGCAGTGTGCAATTACAGCCACAGAGATGGCACGCTAAAAATCGGTCAACCACATGTTACATGATGCGCTATTTAAGGGTTATGTTACAGTCTCGTAAACTTGAGCAGCATGAGTGGGCTCCATGGGGGAGAGTAATCTGCATTCCTCCTTCCTATAAATGCTCTCACTTTAAAGTCAGCGAAAGCAAAGTAAAACACCAAAACCCTCAGAAGAACAAGATGTAAAGGCCTGTTTACAGAAAGCGGATTAGTGTAAGACTATCGTAAACAAGGTTTATACAACGGGAGGGACAAACTCAAGCTGGACAGACTAAAGCAAATAAAGCCAGCAAAATAGAATACCAGAAAATGTGCGTTATAAACTACAAAGCCAATGGTAAGCAACGGGCCGAATGCATTCCTCGGTCAACTATCTGAATGTCCCCAAGATGTCTTTAGCAAACCTGCGACCTAAACAGACACTGAAAAGGGTCCCTACCATGCTCTATATTCAAGCCTTTAACTTTATAAAGTTTTTTTTCTCTTCAATGTGTGCAAGAACCCTTAATAATCCAGGTTAGTGATTTACGTCCGGTTTCATTTCAACTTTTTTACTTTATGTTTCATGGTATATGTGTTCCTATGTCTGCTATGTTTTAGGACTGTTTCATTGTGTCATGTGTGTTTCTATAGTTTTGTTTTCATGCAACTTATGAGACTTCGATAGATCTTAGAGCAAATTGAGTTGCCTCCAGGTGTTTGGGTGACTTCAGAGTGTCCATGGGTGTCAGGGTCGTACAGGGCATTAAAATTACACTGGCCACAATTAGTGAATCAGATAGTTATACAAATGGCCCACATTTTCAAATCAAATCAGTTTGGAAATTGTAAAGACACGTGTATGTGTTTTTCAAGGTATACAAGCATGCATTTGTGCTTGCTGCGGGGCAATGTTTGTGGTAATTGCAGGGAAATCAACAGTAAAACAAAATGGTTCACCAGACCATAAGCAGACCGACAAACAGCCAAAAAGCACAACTCACGACTGCTCTATCAGACCAGCCCTTCTGGCGCTGCCAAATTGCCCTATAGGCCAGTCCAACAGTGACGGGTGTTCTTGTCGGAGGACACTATGGAGCAGACGCTGAAAGATTTGTGTTTTTTGCACAGTGTCTGTCACTGTATCATAAAAGTGTTCACACTACCAAATGTGGGTCTCTCTGAAGAGTGCACGTAGCGATTGTCGCATAGGTGCCCATTACAAATACGATTATATGCATGCATATGTTGAGAAAGTACATACCTGTCAAAATAGTCATAGCGCCAAGGGATAAGAAAAAGAAGCGTGTGTTTGAGAAATTGAAAAAGGATGCTTAACTGCCAGAAATTAAAATAAGTACATGCAGAAAGAGAGGAGAGTTTAAAAAAAATTACAATGAGTGATAGAGGTAAAGAAGACGAAGAGTGAGACGTAGACAGAATGACTTCATAAAAAGAAGTGTGGAGAAAACATGCATTAACAACTAACTCAGAGAGAGAGATTGCAGCGGAAAGTGGCATGAAGGGAAGACAAGGAGTTGTTACTCAATAATCTGATACTGAAAAAAAATTGTTAACAAGCATTGTTAAGGCCAACAGGTCTAGGTTGTTTTAGATCTAAGTGTTTGTTGTTGTGTGACATCTGGTTGCATTAAGAGGCAGTGATTTAAATGGAAATATAGAAGTGCAGGTACTCACAATTTAGAGTACCGTTTGCTCCTGATGAGTGCTAGTAATCTTCCAATAAATGTATTGCCACAGAGCTGAGAAGTGCAAGTACTCTTACTTTCAAATTAAAGGCATGCAGGCATTCAGTACTGAACAGTACCGGTCTATTTAAAGCACTGCTAGTAGGAAACAAGCATTGGCATAGCCAATAGGTCTTGCCTACGCAAGAGCTATTGGCTTTGCCAATGTGTTTTAGCCATGTTGTACACCAGCATGCCTGCTGTTCAGCATGGCTATAAGTTAATGGCAGAGAGGAGAGTGGCGTGGAGTGGCGTAGAGTGGAATGGAAAAGAGAGGAGTAGAGTGGAGTGGTAGAGAGTGTCATGTATTGGAGTGGCATAGTGTGGGGTTGTCTAGAGTGGTGTACAGTGGACTGGTGTAAAGTGCATTGGCATAGAGTGTTACAGAGTGTTGTGGCATGGAGTGCAGTGGCATTGAATTCAGCGGCGTACATTGTAGCATCGTAGAATGCAGTGGCATAGATTAGAGTGGTGCCTAGTAGAGTGTAGTGGCGCAGAGTAGAGTGGCACAGAATAGATTTGCGCAGAGTAGAGTGGCGTGGAGCGGAGTGGCGCAGAGTATAGTGCAGTGACAGAGTAGAGGGGCGCAGAGTAGAGGGGCGCAGAGTAGAGGGGCGCAGAGTAGAGGGGCGCAGAGTAGAGGGGCGCAGAGTAGAGGGGCGCAGAGTAGAGGGGCACAGAGTAGAGGGGCACAGAGTAGAGGGGCACAGAGTAGAGGGGCACAGAGTAGAGGGGCACAGAGTAGAGGGGCACAGAGTAGAGGGGCACAGAGTAGATTGCAGTGATGTAGTGTGGCGCAGAGTAGAAGGGCACAGAGTGCGGTGGCGCACGGTGGAGTGGCACAGAGTGACAGAGTACAGTGGCGCAGAGTGGTGTTGTTCAGAGTAGATTGGTATGGCCTAGACTGGAGTGGTGTAGAGTAAAGTGGCAAAGAGTGCATTGGCATATGGTTGAGTGGTACAGGGTACAGTAGAGAGACTTAGCATGAAGTGGCGTGAAGTGGTGTGGAGTGCATTAGTGTAAAGTGGAATGGTGCAGTGTAGAGTGCAGTGGTGTGGAGTGCAGTGGTGCAGGGTAGAGTATAGTGCAGTGGCGCAGAGTGCAGTGGTGTGGTGTAAAGTGGAGAGGTGCAGAGTAGAGTGGAGTGGTGTACAGTGGAGTATGCATGGTGTGGTAGTACACTGCCATTACAGACAACACATTTTCAATTGAAAATTACCATTACATTTGCACAGACAAACGTATACTAATAAAACTATACAGTGCACAGACACAAATGTGTGGAAATTGCATCACCTCAGTGTAGTGATTTGTTTTGATCATAATAAAGTATTTGTTTCCAACACACTTCAGATATAACAAAAAAGTGCTTCATTTGTGTTTTAATTCGGATATATTCTGAAATACTTACACAGTTCATTTAAATGTGTTGTTTGCTAAAAATAAACTATTTCCTACCTAGCCTCAGTATCCAGCAAGATGGTCACATAAATCCTCTCACTTTGAAGTCAGAGAAAGAAAAGTAAACACATGCCCTCGGAATGACAGTGCCTGAAATTTGACCTCAGTCTTTGAATGCACAGCAACTATGACAAGATAAGAACAAGATTTACTTGCCTGTTTACAGAAAGGGAGCACTCGGAAGAATAAGACAGCGCCTGACATTGGACCTCGGTCTTTGAATGCCAAGCAAACGTGACAAGATAAGAACAAGATTTAAAGGCCTGTTTACAGAAAACAAGTTCCTGGAAGAATACTGTAAATACAGTTTAGGCAATGGGAGGGACGAACTCAACCTGGACATCCTAAAACAAATAAAGCCAGCAAATGGAAAGCAAGAAAAAGTGAGTTATAAACCACAAAGCCAATAGCAAGCAATGGGCGGAATGCATTTCTAGGTCAACTTTCTGAAAGTCCCCAAGATGCCTTTAGCAGACAGCTGTGCTGTCTGGTAGGCTACAACCTTAAAATTGATCAATTGGCATACTGTGTCAAGCACAGAATTCTAGTCATGTTTAGGTCACACACAAAATTACATATGCCATGCCTCTTGTAAAGGATTCGTAGTTACACTTATTTAGCCACATCTGTTTTAGAGACCAAGACTTTTTTTGTTCACCTTAAAGCACTTTCAGTACTCCTCACTTAAAAGGTTCATAGAGGGATCACAGCTGATGTGTGCCCTGTCTCAGCCGGCACACCCATGTTGTTTATCAGCCAGATATAATCAGAGACGTGCGCTGGAGGGCGGTATACGACAAGGAATAGTTTAATTTACTATCCAACACCTTCCCTACTGTACGTAGGCTGGAGTTGGAATAGTAAATTTAACTACTCCTAAGTCCAGCGCCCTCCAACGAAAGTCGTTGTAACGACTTGCGTGGTAAAAACCGCGATCTAATAGCATGCGATGTGAATGCATGCGTTGTATAATCATACATTCAACCGCATGCATGTTTGAAGTATCACTGTCCAAACAGCTGTCCATTTGCTCACCGCCCCCCACACATCTACCTGCAGCACAGGCGGGGAAGGAAAATAAAGGGAACAATAAACACGCTATTAAGCTCAATGCAGAGAAAACAACCATTTTTATCATCAATCGCAAAAGTGGTTTATGACTGAGGTGGGCCATTTACCCACTCTTTCCAAATCAGTAAAAAGTTTAGAAGTAAAAATGGGTAATGATCTGTCACTGCAGTCCACATTTCCTCTGTAGTCTTAACTTGCACTTATCTCAGACTGCTGAGAACGTGCCTTCCATTTCTGCCAGCAGATTGTAAATGTATGATAGTTTTGCCCTCATGCCTAGATTATGTCAAGGGAGGCGTGGCTTGCCTGGGGACAATGGCGGACGCGTGAGCGAAGAGCTCCGCACCAGCTGCCCAATAATCCTAGTATTCGAGCTGATCGGGGTCGTGCTGAGGCACCCTACTGCTGCCGGAACACCTGGGAGAGCGGCGGAGATGCACGGAACAGATTGTGGTGGTCGCTATCGCCGGGACCAGAGAGTGGCGCTTCCCCGGCGTGGCTTTGACGGACGGAGGCTGCATTGCTGGAAGGCTGGGACAGCCTTGCCGCTACGCGACGCCCCGGCTGGAGTGCTGTGCGCAGGCCGCAGGCAGCGCTGACGGACATCCCCCCCCCCCCCCAAAAAAAATGTTTTCTTTACCGAGGGCACTGCAGGGGCACCTTACTTGGCGGTGAACGGAGGTGTGGGAGCATGAACGCCCACTCGATGAGCGCCAGCAGAGGAGATCGGGATGCGGGAGGACCCCATTGCCAGGAGGCGGGGTTCGAGAGAGCACAACACTGGTGAGAGATCCCTAATGTCCACCTGTGGATGACACAGCGGCCCTGCGACGATCGGGGACGATTGCGGAGGAGGGTGACCCTGGGCTCTGAGGAGCGGCGTGCTACTGGTGACTGCCGGTGAATCCCAGCTGGAGGTGCGCAGCACGTCCTGGCCGCCATCTTGGGACCGGGCCTCGAATCCTGGACTGAGCCTGCTTGATACTCTGGCAGTGGTGTAGACCCCACACACATCTGACCGGAATTTACCACCTTGCCTGTATCTGGGTCGTGCGGAGCCACCCTACTGCTGCCGGAACACCTGGGAGAGCGGTGGGGACGCACGGAACAGATCGTGGTGGATGCTGTCGCCGGGATTCGAGAGCGGCGCTTCCCCGGCGTGGATTTGAAGGACGGAGGCCGCATTGCTGGAGGGTTGGGACGGCGTTGACGCCCTGGCTGGAGGGCTGTGAGCAGGCCGCAGGCGGCGCTGACTGACATCCCCCGGATTCTTTTACCGAGTGCACTGCAGGGGGACCTTACTTGGCGGTGAGCGGAGGTGCAGGAGCGTGACTGCCCGATCGGTGAACGCCAGCGGAGGAGATCGGGTTGAGGGGGGGACCCCGTTGCCAGGTGGCAGGGGTCGAGAGAGCACACCACTGGTGAGAGATCCCTAATGTACACCTGTGGATGACAGCGACCCTGCGAATATCGAGGACGATTGCGGTGGAGGGTGACCCTGGGCTCTGAGGAGCGGCGTACTCCTGGTGACTGCCGGTGAATCCCAGCTGGAGGTGCGCAACACGGCCTGGCCGCCATCTTGGGACCAGGCCTCGAATCCTGGACTGAGCCTGCTTGATACACTGGCAGTGGTATAGGCTCTACACACATTTGACCGGAACTTACCACCTTGCCTGTATGAGGTATTGATGAGCGGTTCCAACAGGCTTTATCACCAAAAATGTCTAGTATTGACAGATGTTATGTTATGTTAATTAGGTATTTATAAAGCGCACGGCTACTCCCAGGAGTGTCCCGGCGCTAAGCAAAAACCACATAAACAGCCACAGAGAGGAGAACCAAGGCGAAAGACCTGCAAAACGGGATTAAAGTTGGAAAAGCCACGTCTTAAGTTTTTTTCTGAAGGTGAGAAGGTCTTGAACCTGTCTGAGGGCCAAGGGGAGACTGTTCCATAGGTGGGAGGCGACCACTTGAAAAGATCAACCTCCGACCCGAGCAAGTGAAACTTTAGGATCAGGAATCAAGAGTTGAGATGAGGACCTCAGAGTACGTTGGGGAGTGTAGTTGGGGAAATCTTTGTCTGAGATAAGGAGCTCCAATCTGATTAAAAGCTTTGAAAACCAGAATCAGCGCTTTAAAGTGGATTCTTTTCTGAACAGGGAGCCAATGCAGGGATAACAAAAGAGGGGACGAATGAGTTCTAGGGCCAGCCAAAAGATGGCCCTAGCAGCCGTGTTTTGAATCACCTGCAAACGGGCAATTTAATAACTGGGAAGTCCCAAATACAGAGGAGTTAACGTAATCCAATCTCGAGATTACCAGAGCTTGGACAATGGTCTTTCTGTGAGAGACAGAGAGCAGGGGAAGAAAATTCTTCACCATTCTTAAGATCCCAAAGCAAGTCCCAGCTACGGATTGAATCTGGGACTTCATAGAAAGCGTGGCATCCAGCCTGACACCAAGGTTCTTAACCATGGTCACAGACGACCTGGGGGGTCAAATCCTACGGCCACCAGTCATACCAAGTCTCACATGGTCGAGAGCCAAAAAGATAATCTCCGACTTATCAGGATTACATTTCATTTGATTATCCTTCAGCCACAAAAAAAACTGCTGAGAGACATGAGTTAATTGCATGTCCATCAAACTCAACACCCTTCTCACAAGTGAAGAACTACTGAGTATCGTCTGCATACGATACGATCTTAGCCCCATGTTGTTCAGCCAAAAGGGCGATAGGGGCCATATAAAGATTGCTTGATTTAATCTGGGCTTGGTGAAAATTCACCGGAGAAGCGTGCTACCTCCACAACTCACTACCACTGACCGTTCCACTGGCTGTTGTTTGGGGGGATTCCTACTGGTGCGAATAACTGTTGGCGCTACCGGCGGATTTTAGAGGTGGGCCCCTGACGCTCGAGGGCATACACTGGGAGGGCCACAGGTACTGGTGACCCCCCCGGATACCGCTACGCGGAGAGCGTCAACTGGAGGCGCCCTGAGGTGCGACCGCACACACCCACGTAGGGATCGGAGATTCCCCTGTAGCAGACTGCGAACCCATCATGGGCAAGCCCAGGAGCAAAACCACTGGGGCGGCGCTGGATCCTGATGATGGTGCAACCGAGCACACGCAGCCGGGCCGGGGGGAACCCATCCAGCAACAGCTGAAACAAATCCTTGACGCCATCACTGACACTAAAGCCACCCTCCACCAGGACATAAGCACAGTGGCGGCAGGCCTGGGTCTTCTACGCGAGGAACATAAGAAACTATCGGACAGGGTCAAAACCAATGAGAGCACTCTGGCAGAAATGCTACCAGCGCAGAAGGCGGCTGACCAGCAGTTGGGTGCTCTCGCGGACAGAGTCAGTGTCCTAGAACGCAGGGCTGAAGACGCAGAAGGCCGCAATCGGCAGAACAACGTTCGTGTGGTTGGATTACCGGAGGGCGTTGAAGGGGGTGATATGGTGTCCTATCTAGAGCACTGGTTCAAATCAATAGTGGCTCCCGAGGGGCTGTCCTCCTTTTACACATTGGAACGAGCTCACAGAGTGCCTGCTAGGCCCCTGGCTCCGGGGCGACCTCCGAGACCTGTAGTGTCCCGCTTGCTTCATTTCCGAGACAGGGATGTATTGCTGCAGAGAGCAAGGGCAGGGGGACCTTTTCTGGTGGACAATAGTAAAGTCACTCTGTTTCCGGATTATTCCCTGGAGGTCCAGAGGAAGCGAGCTTCCTATCTGGAGGTCAAGAAAGCTCTGAGGGACGAAGGGCTTCAGTACTCTCTAATGTTCCCGGCCCGGCTGCGCATTGCCCTGGAGAACACCACACACTATTTTGATTCTCCTGCGGACGCGTGGGACTGGCTTGAAGACTACAAAGGTGGGTGGACGAATGTGATGCGCCATGAGGGGACGAGGCCGAAGAACAGGACTCCTGGAGCACGTGGGCTACGAAGATCGCGGAGGAGAGTCCAGGCGAAGCTCTCCACAACACAGTCTGCGAGGGAGCGAGCCGCGGCGCTGCAGGCAGTGGTGTCCTTATCGCAGAATCAGCAGCCAATGACTCGGACACGTCAAATGGTAGCAGTATGAAATTACCTGTGGTAACACCCCAAAGCGTACATGATATCGTATGAGAATGATGTTGAGTCCAGACGACCGTCTCCCTCTACATTTCACTGATGTCACATTATGTATATGATCCCTGAGCTAACTTTTCATTATCGCGGCTGGTGCCATACGAGCTGGGCATACGTCCCTAGACAGCCGCATCCACTACTGCCTCTGAATTAGTCGGAGGTTTTGTTTGTTTTAGTTTGTTAGAGTTTGGATGGGAGCTCGTTCAATAGTTGCTGTCCTGGGGAGGGGGAGTTGGGGGGTTGGAGATGTTTTATGGGGGTCCGGGCGTGGCACTGATAGAACTTTATATGACTGTTGGGCACAGATTTCACCATGGGATCATTGTTGGACTTAAAACGCATATCATGGAATGTCAGGGGCCTGCATACAATGGACCGCCGATATAAGGTACACGCTTACTTAGTGCGCAGGGGGATTCAAATGGCCTTCCTCCAAGAAACACACATTACGGGACAGGAGGGCATCGCTTTGCAGCGCAGGTGGAGAGGCCAGGTTTTTCACACTGCTTATTCTGCCTTTGCGTGCGGAGTGTTAATCTGGGTTAGAGCGGGGGTCCCTTTTCAGCTTGTACAGCAGATCACGGATCCGGAGGGTAGATTTGTGATGGTGATGGGCAGGCTTAATGGCAGGGATATTGCAATGGGCAGTGTGTATGCGCCTAATATTGACCAACCGACCTTCTTCGCTCACTTGTCTGGTAAGCTGGCACCTTACTTGACTGGCGCTGTAATCATAGGTGGGGATTTCAATTCAGTCACTGATGTCCTGCTGGATAGGTCTCATCCTCCCCTCCCTTCAGCACCCACTCATAAGACTGCTAGGGCCAGGAGGGATTGGCAGACACACTGGGGACTTGTGGACATGTGGCACACCACCCGACTGAGCGCGACTATTCCTTTTTCTCAGCACTCCATCAACTCCATGTTCGACTGGATGCTATACTCTGTTCCCCAGAGCTACACGCTACAGTCACACATAGCGAGTACCTCACCAGGACACTCTCAGATCATAACCCACTGCTGGTTCGGGTTCAGTGGTCTCAGGTGCGCCCCGTCATCCCAAATTGGCGCTTAAACCCAGAGCTTTTAGAAGACTTAGTCTTTTGGGAGGCAGTCGGGACTGGGGTAACTCAGTACTTCCTTGAGAATACGGGCACGGCCTCTTCGATCGCTGTGGAATGGGATGCTTTTAAAGTGGTGGTGAGGGGCCTGTGTATTTCCAATATGGCTGGGGTCAGGAAAACTCTCCTCCAAGACATAGATATTGCAGACCAGCGCTAACGGGACCAGGAGCGTGCTCGACCTGGGCAACCTCTTAGACACAGGGAATTGCTGGATGCAAGGGAAGCAGTGGCCGTGGGAGTTGAGAGATTGCGCCGTTTCGACTATAAGAAATATATAGCACGTGCTCATGCCGAGCGTGACAAATCTGGCACGTTACTGGCTTGGCTGGCCAATCCAGAGAGGCGGGGGACGACTATTTTAGAGCTATATAACTCAGCGGGAGAGCTTTGTCGTACACAGCAGGGAATTAACGAACAGTTCCACAACTATTACACGGAGCTGTATCAGAGCAGGGTGGAGTCGAATGAGGATGTTCTTGGGGAGTTTCTAGCGGCGGCTGCTCTTCCAGAGCTGGATAGCTCGGAGGCTGAACAATTAGGCCAAGACATCACGCTGGGTGAAGTGAGAGGGGCGATTAAACATATGGCACGTGGGAAAACCCCCGGAGCAGATGGGTTACCGGTCTATCTAACCTACATTGATCTGTTGGCACCCAAATTAGTGACCCTCTATAAAGGCAAAGAAGACGGGACATCTTCCAGTCACTACCCGCGAAGCGATAATAATCCCATTATTGAAGCCAGGGAAATCTCCCTCGGATAGAACTGCGTACCGACCACTGTCCATGCTTCCTACTGATTATAAGATTCTGAGCCGGATATTGGCGACCCGCTTGCTCCCTCATATGGCCCATTTGGTCCATGAAGATCAAGCGGGATTCATCCCGAAGCGGAATACGGCTGTTAATGTGCGACGGCTACTCCGCATTCTAGAAGCTGATACATATTCCAAGACATCCGCCGCCATCTTTTCGGTTGACATTGAAAAAGCTTTTGATAGCTTAGAATGGCCCTATTTATTCCAGGTTATGCGCACGTTTGGGCTGGGGGAAGACTTTGTGAACTGGACAGCATTGTTATATAGATTTTCCACGGCACGCGTTAAAACGGGGGGCTTGATTTCAGACGCATGTGTGGTGAGCCGGGGGGCACACGGCAAGGATGCCCACTATCCCCACTATTATTTGCTTTGGCTATTGAGCCCTTAGCAGCCCAGGCCCTTACGGGGCGTCGATATGGGGTTCTGGATGTACATGGTAATATCCAATACATTGCACTCTATGCTGATGACCTTCTCATGTTTTTGGCAGATACGGGAGCCGCCCTTCTCGGGGCGAAACGTTTGCTTCAGGACCTTGAGCTGGTGGCGGGCCTTAAGGTGAATTGGGCATAGTCGTGCCTGTTCCCCGCTGGCCCGTTGGGGGGAGGGTCCTCCGATTACTAATGGTGTCCACTGGGAATATAATTGTTTGACGTACTTGGGGACCCGTATCTATCATGCACAGACAGATCTGCTGGAGGGCAACGTGGGTAGAGCTATCTGGGGGCTTCAGGTCAGCATGGAATTTTGGAAGACGTTGCCGCTGTCTGTGGCGGGCCGAGTGGCCTTGCTTAAGATGGTGGCTCTACCTAGGCTCCTGTATTATTTCAGGACCCTTCCCATCTGGCTCCCAGCGACGATTTTTAAGCGACTTCAGACGATGGTCACGGGCTTTCTTTGGCTTGCTGGCAGACGACGGGTGGCCCCGAGGACCCTATCGCGCCCGAGAGGGGAGGGAGGCCTGGTGGTACCAGACTTTGAGTCCTATTATCTGGCAGCCCAGTTGCAGTGGCTTACCCAAGCGGTGGCTCTGGAATTCCGAGGAGTGGGCGAGCGGGAAGGTGGGCGGGTGCCCCGACAAATACTGTCCTGCATCATCTTACAACAACCGTTGCGACTTGCACCACTCCCCACTGAATTTAAAACATTTCGGTTGTGTTGGAACAGGAGTCAGAAAAGGGTGCAGATTACACGCCCCTATGCCCCTGAGATTCCTATAACCATGTGCATGATACTACCACACGGGGGCAATTGGTCGGCGCTCAATCAGTGGCACGACCTGGGCCTGACCGCGTTAGGAGATCTGTATGACGACAATGTTCTATTGCCGTTCGAGACACTGCGGGATCGACATGATCTACCTCGTGGGGACTATTTGCTTCATTCGGCCCTAATAGCGGCCATTCAAAAGCACTGGGGAGAGGGGCTTTCTGAACCGCAGACCTCCATGGTCTGTCAGTATGTAGTGCTAGCGGCGGGAACCATCAAGGCAGTTACTTGTTTACACCGGCGGATGACACACGAGAGACTCACTCCACTGGTGGAGCTGAAGCAGAAATGGGAGGCGGACTTGGGTGGAGAGATACCTGAGAAGATATGGGCTGAGTTGATTGAACGACCATGGAAATGTACCAGAAATGCTCGATTTCAACTGGTTCAATTTTTTATCTTGCATAGGGCGTATCTGACTCCAGCTAAGATCAACAAATATTTTAACGTGACCACAGCGCGCTGCCCGAGATGGGGTAAGGAAGGGGCGGATTTCCGTCACATGCTATGGGATTGCCCCAAGCTGGCGACATATTGGGGTGAAGTGTTAGAGCTGGTATGTGATATTACAGAGAGGGATATTGAATTAGCGCCAGGCTCCTGCTTACTCCACTGGTTTCCCCACACCTCCAGAACCAAGATCACCAGCAAGTTCTTAGATTTGGGCCTTCTGTTAGCCAAGCGAGAGATTACAGCACACTGGAAATCTAAGCGGGGTCCGAGTTTCAGGAGATGGAGGGCCGTCTTTCTCAGATGGGCGGAGTGCGAGGGTGCGGTCAGGCTGCAGGCGGCTAGCCGCGCGCATAGCGAAAAAGCCTTAGAAGCTGCAAGGGCTTGGGAAGCGCTCACGCTATTGTTGAAGACGTCAGAGACAGACTCAGATGGAGACTCCGCGGCTAGCGACCTGAACGACCGGCACTGATGCCTGCTTAGCGTATGCACGGGAGAAATGGGTGTCCCCTGCAGTCACTTCTTGTTGTGCTATAGGCCTTTACTATTATCCAATGTAATATATAGTTCATATGCAGTAGAATGGTGTGCTCTGCTTAATTGTGGTTGTTCTTAGCTTCATCTATCTAGTGTGCCACACCGGGGGGGAGGGAGAGGGAGGAATATGTGGGTGGGGGGGGGGGAGGGGGGTTCCTGGTTGGTTATCCTTTCAAATATGCTCCTCAGTCATCATTATCGTGATCTTTATTGTATTTAGATTGGTATTCCTGACCTTTTATTGCGCCAACGCGGGTCTGCGACATTGTGTTTAGACTGATCGAACTGATATGCGCAGCCGCAGCCCGCAATTATACAACTTACTAGAGACACTAGACTTATATAATGCCAAAAAGATGTCTGAGGAAACTTACATTCTGTATGTGTTGGACTGTTTTATTTGGTTTTGAAACAAATAAACATATTTACAAAAAAAATGCCTAGATTATGTCAATTCGCTCTACTTAAGGCTGCCAAAATATCTGCTCCATATACTACGAGCTGTTCAGAACACTGGGGGGGGGATATAAAAGGGGATGATGGACGGAACGTTTGAGCCAATCAAACACTCACCCCCAGTAAACTGATCTGGGTTTAATCCATCATCATTCTTTAGCTCACTCCACCACCCCAGTTCAGACATGGCCATATGCAAATCAGTCTGACCCTGTGCCTCATGGGAACAGTCCAGCCCGAACTGCCAAGCCATGTCTTCCCTGGACCGGAAACAAGCATCCTAGGACCGGTTTCTGGCATTTCAGCCGTCATCAGCCAGGCTTGCTTGAATCCAGTGGCAAAGTGAGCAAGGGACCCACGTCTGGGCATACCCCCGCCAACTTAGGGCGACCAAAGCGATACAAAAGGGGATGATGGACGGAACGTTTGAGCCAATCAAACACTCACCCCCAGTAAACTGATCTGGGTTTAATCCATCATCATTCTTTAGCTCACTCCACCACCCCAGTTCAGACATGGCCATATGCAAATCAGTCTGACCCTGTGCCTCATGGGAACAGTCCAGCCCGAACTGCCAAGCCATGTCTTCCCTGGACCGGAAACAAGCATCCTAGGACCGGTTTCTGGCATTTCAGCCGTCATCAGCCAGGCTTGCTTGAATCCAGTGGCAAAGTGAGCAAGGGTCCCACGTCTGGGCATACCCCCGCCAACTTAGGGCGACCAAAGCGATACAAAGGGGATGATGGACGGAGCGTTTGAGCCAATCAAACACTCACCCCCAGTAAACTGATCTGGGTTTAATCCATCATCATTCTTTAGCTCACTCCACCACCCCAGTTCAGACATGGCCATATGCAAATCAGTCTGACCCTGTGCCTCATGGGAACAGTCCAGCCCGAACTGCCAAGCCATGTCTTCCCTGGACCGGAAACAAGCATCCTAGGACCGGTTTCTGGCATTTCAGCCGTCATCAGCCAGGCTTGCTTGAATCCAGTGGCAAAGTGAGCAAGGGACCCACGTCTGGGCATACCCCCGCCAACTTAGGGCGACCAAAGCGATACAAAGGGGATGATGGACGGAACGTTTGAGCCAATCAAACACTCACCCCCAGTAAACTGATCTGGGTTTAATCCATCATCATTCTTTAGCTCACTCCACCACCCCAGTTCAGACATGGCCATATGCAAATCAGTCTGACCCTGTGCCTCATGGGAACAGTCCAGCCCGAACTGCCAAGCCATGTCTTCCCTGGACCGGAAACAAGCATCCTAGGACCGGTTTCGGCGGGGGAATGCCCAGACGTGGGTCCCTTGCTCACTTTGCCACTGGATTCAAGCAAGCCTGGCTGATGACGGCTGGAATGCCAGAAACCGGTCCTAGGATGCTTGTTTCCGGTCCAGGGAAGACATGGCTTGGCAGTTCGGGCTGGACTGTTCCCATGAGGCACAGGGTCAGACTGATTTGCATATGGCCATGTCTGAACTGGGGTGGTGGAGTGAGCTAAAGAATGATGATGGATTAAACCCAGATCAGTTGACTGGGGGTGAGTGTTTGATTGGCTCAAACGTTCCGTCCATCATCCCCTTTTGTATCGCTTTGTTCAGAACACTGGAGCATGCCCAGTTCTTGGGACCCATGTTATTCATGCACTGGCCCTTTACTTTCTCACCTTCACTGGCTACCAATCAAACAAAGCGTTCTTTGATCAAGCTGCTTCATTCGTCTGCAGCTGTTTTCAGAGGTATCTTCTTGTTAGAAATGGGATCTCTAGTTGGCAAGGGCTTGCACCTTTGTCCAAGTAGGGACCCTTCTTCCTAGTCAGGGTAAGGGTGTTACACTCGTGAAGTAACCCCTGCTCACCCTCGTGGTAGCTTGGCACGAGCAGTCGGGCTTAATTCAGAGGCAGTGTGTAAAGCATTTGCACATAACCAACAGTAATACAGTGTAAGCACTACAAACGGACACCACACCAGTTTAGAAAAATAACCAATTTTTATATACTCAAGACAAGACCAATTACGATAAAAATCCACAATACTATACTTTAAAAACGAATGCTTGATAAGGTAACTTCTTCTTTGCAGGAATAGTCCAAAAACAAAGTTCGTACGAGTCGGTAGCTCCGTCCGAGCCTACCGTGATGCTGAAAACCACAGAGTCTAACAGTTCCAGCCGACCGCGTCGATACGGGCCAGCAGAGTCGTGAACAGACTCGGTCACAGTACCTGTCTCGTTGTGGCTGGTACGGAGTGTACGAGCCGGTCGGCGTTCGTCGCGGTTGCGGTGCAAGACGGAGCGATGCAAGGTGCGGTGTCCCTCGATGCGGTGCAGGCAGCGGCTCGATGAGCGTCGTGTAGACTGAGTCGGTGAGTCCAAGGCGTGCGATGCAGGGTGAGACGATGCTCGATGCGGTGCTGACAGGTTGCGATGCAGGCGACCAAGCCGGAGTGCGGGAGCTGGCGTCAGACAGCGGTGCGAGTTGGAGCGGTGCGTCGCAGACGTGCGAGCGGTGCCCCAAATGCGATGCGGTCACGACTCTTGAGCCAGTTGCAGCGACCGCGTCGGTCGGGTCCGGCTGGTTCAGTGAAGCGATGCGATGCGAACTGCGGTGCCCACAGGTCACGGTGCAAGCAGCGGCTCGATGTGGACGGCGTCGGACGTCGCCTACGATGAGACCAGGGTTGCGATGCGAAGCGGGGCGATGCGGTCTGCGGTGCAAACAGGTCACCGGTCAGGGATGGATTCGGTTGACGGAGTCGGTTGCAGTTCCCTTCCTCTGTGGCAACTGAAACAGCGTTCCAGAAGCGGTACCCAGAGGCTTGTGAAGTCTTTGTAGTCCCTGAGACTTCTTAACAGGAGGCCAGCTCGGTTCCAGGCCCTTGGAGATACTCAGCACAAGTTTGTAGAAAGTTCAGTCCTTTCACTGCCCAAGGCAGAAGCAGCAGCTGCAGGCCAACCCCACAAAGCAACAACACAGCAAAGGGGCAGTACTCCTCCTGGCAGCTCTTCCAGCTCTTCGTCTTGGCAGGTTCCTTGATTCCAGCGAGATCTAAATTCATGGGGTCAGGGCCCCAATATTTATATCCCAAATTCCTTTGTTCTCTGAAGGCAGAGAGGCCTTTGCCTAGTCCAAACCAGTTCTGGAGCACTTTGTTGACAAGTCTCCGTCCCTTCTTTCAGTGAGTAGGCCAGGGACATCAGACGCACCACAGGAGGTGGAGCCAGCATTGTGGAGGGAAGGCACTGTCCTATTCAGGGCCCAGGTGCAACTCCTCCCACCCATCTACATGTAGATCTTGCTATTCAGCCCTGCGCTGACTCACCCTGTCTCCTGGCATCCCCCAGCCCCTGTCACTCACACTCCAGACAAGGAATACACAACCTCGCAGAGGCAGGCTTGGATGGTTAGACAAGAAAATACCCACTTTCTAAAAGTGGTATTTTCAAACACAGAATGTTAAAACCAGCTTCACTAAAAGATGCATTTTATCATTCTGAGTCCAGGCATACTAAACTCGAATTTCTACCATGTTCCCGGGGTCAGTTAGGATTATAAGCTGTAATAATCAAAACTGCCCGTTCATGGCCTAGGGGAACAGGTAGCCTTGCAATAGTGAAAAACGAACTAGGCTGTAATTCACTATCAGGACATGCCACACACACCAGGGCATGTCCTACCTTTCGCATACAACGCACCCTGCCCACAGGGGTACCTTGGGCCTACCTTAGGGGTGACTAACATGTAGCAAAGGGAAGGTTTAGGGACTTGCAAGTGTGTGCACTTGCCAAGTCGATATGGCAGCCCCAGGATGCGCACGGGCTCTGCAATGGCAGGCCCGAGTTACACTTTACGGGCTGTTTGCGTGGGTGGCACAATCCAGTGCTGCAGCCCACCAACAGCATTTGGTCTATAGGCCCTGGCACTCACAGTGCACTTTACAAGGGACTGACACATAAACCAAATAGGCCAATCATGGAAACGCCAATCCATAACACATTTTATACAGGAGCACTTGCACTTTCCCACTGGACAGCAGTGAGGAAAGTGCGCAGAATCATTACACCAGCAAAAACAGAGTCAAAACCGGGAGGTCAGAAAGCAAAAAGTCAGGGGAAACACGCCAAAAGATGCCAAGTCTAACACTTCTCAATAGAAGACTTTGGGCCGGATTACGAGTTTGGAGGTGAGGGAGCGGTCCGCCATCCCCCCGCCCCGCTCCCACACTGCCAAACTCGTCTGCACACCACCCGCCAGATTAAGAGTTTTCTTGTGGTCTGGCAGGCAGTGCGGTCCCGCTGTGGTGCAGTTCTAAGGCTCATATGTGAGCCTTAGATCTGCAGCGCTAATGGAGCACCAAAGCTCATTCCTGCACCGCATGGGCTGTGCGGTCCATGCCGTGCAGGAAAAGGGGTACATACAGACAGGGGGGCACAACATGTACCTCCCTGCACAGGGGCACCAGGGGGCCCTGTGGGGCCCCCTTACTTTCCCGACCACCACACTTTTCATGGTGGGCTCACCACCATGAAAAGTGCGGAGGCCTGGAAAGTCATATGCTTGGCAGTGCCGCAGCAGCACCACCAGCATATTGCTTCCCCTGACCGCTGCGCCACCGCCGAGGGATTGCAGATCACCGGCGGTTGCGGCGGTCCTGTGGTGGTGGGACCGCCACACTTGCAATGCAGCAGTCGGACAGCCAGTGCGGCGGTTCCTTCACGCCACTGCGAGTTTGGCGGTTCAGCTCGTAATTAGCCCCTTTGTTCTTCCTCTGCCAAGCTACTTGTTCTTCCTAAGGTCAATAAATAGAGGACTAGTGGTCACAGATTCTATATAGGATCCATCAAGTCCTGGAACTCTCTACCTAAACCCTCGGACACAAAATGTCTCTCTGCGTTTAGATGGTTCCCATAAGACTTAGCTCTTTGGGCAGGCACTGGCTTCTTTGTAAGCTGCCTGTTCTGTCTTTCTGCTGGTCTGTTATCTCTTTATTTATGCTCTTTCAGCTCGCACACTGTCCATCACCAAGAGACCTATAATATTTATGTGCTTTATAAATAGATTTACCATAACAAACAATCAGCTTTACGTAAATGTTGTAACTTCGTCAACAGTAAACTGGTATAAAGCGGAGTTGGCCATAAAGAGATTCAAACTAATATCTGCAGGGTCTTTTTTTTTTTTTTACAGTTATTTATTAATTTATTTTTACAAAGCTCTGTGCTTCAAGCTGTACCTCAGAGTTATCTTACTGGAACTGGTTGCCTACAGCTTAAAGTAAATCAGTGTACAGGTTGCATTATTCCAAAGCTCTTCTGCGCGGACTGACATCTCTTACCTGCAGGGTAAACTAGATCTTGCGGTAGGCTCATTAACAACTTGAGCTATTTTACTGGAGTAAGTAACCTACATATTTACACTGAACTCTGGCAACTGGCAAATTAACCTCCTAAATGACAACCATGCCACAAGCACTTTACACAAATCAAATGTGTTAGCAGCAGATGCAAATCGGTTCTGCAGCCCTGGATAGACACTCTGCCTTACATAGCATAGGTACCCTGGGTACTATACACTAGGGACTTATATGCAGTCAGTCTCTGCCAATTGGAGATAGTAAATTTGACATACACTTTATAATGGATTAGAATACTGGCATTGAGGTCTAGTTAGCAGACCTCAGTGCACTCAGTCGAAAAACCAGCAGCATCAATCCAAAATTGTAGGGGTGAACATGCAAAAGAGGCATTTTCTTACAAATTATATATGTAAGAGCAACCTACAAGTTACACACAGACACACATACAAAGATATCTGCAGTAGGTGTTTTAATGTGACGTACTAGTGGACCGAGATAAGAACACGTCATGTATGGTCACTCATTTCTATAGCCGGTGCATTAACCCACCAAGCAATATAACGGGCTTTGGTTCTGCAGGTTTTGCAGAGATCACTGCAGCAGAATTTTTATCCCCTCACCTGTCTTGTTGATCTTAGAAAGTGTAACTCGTAGATTACACAATTTTCTGTGGCATGTGCTCAACTCGCTGACGTTCCCAGCTTAACTAGTCAACTCTCACCCTATATTACCAGTCTAACTTTCATCTGTAAAGTCATCAAGAAAGAAGCCTCCATTAACAAGATCAGATCAGCAAGAAAAAACTCATGTACAACTACCAATTTGGCTTTGTATCTCATTGTAGTGCAGGGATTGCAAGGGTTCAGATAGTCGACAAAGCCCTCGGGATCACCATGAATGACTCTTTCCTCTTGTTGCCAACTTGAATTCTCTGCAGGCTTGATGCAGTTGACCAATAAGCATTAATCCACATGATGCAAACATACATTAGCTTCTCTAGCACAGCCCTGCATTGGCTCATTTCTAACCTCACTCACCTACCTAGTAGGTGACATGCTTCATCATTGGGTTCCCAGCCTGGTCACCGAATGTTCCCAGGGTGTGCTACGACCCCCGATTACAGCAGAGCTGGTTGTGTTTTGGGGTGTGGTTGTGATTGTGAGTGAGAAGTGCTCAGGTGAGGTGCGATTTAAAATTGGCTCAATGTTGTTACTGTGTACAGAACTTAAATAGTCTTAAAAACTAATGGTAATACTGTATGACAATATATATCTAATAGACTAGATACAGTTAGTAACCAGTAAGTCAGGTAGATCACCCAATGATAATCCTTTCCCAGTCCTCTCTTTTATTCAGTACTCTTCTGATAGTGTCAAACTTTACCATAAACCACTGCTCCCTCAATTTTCTTTTGCTTTCTCTATTTCCTCCTCTTTTGAGATCTTTAACTTTCTCAACTACAATCCATTTAATGACTGTAAGAGTGTGATTCTCTTTTAACCAATGGTTGACCAGGGGTGCATTTTCTTTCTTTGTCTTAATAGCCGATCTATGTTCACAAAGGCGTTGCCTGAATTCTCGCCCTGTCTCTATAACAGGAATTGTTTTTTAAGATTTTATTAATAAAGACTCTGCCACTACATTCTTGGGCTTGGTGGTGTTTCAGTTGAGTGTTTTGAATATATGTGCATTCACTGTTGTTCAGGGTCGTTTGGATGCAACTGAAGAGTTGACTGAGTGAATCGGAGTTAATCTTTCTTCCTAAGGGACATACATTTCTTTTTCACTAAGCAAGAAAATACCCACTTTCTAAAAGTGGTATTTTCAAACACACAATATAAAAATCATCTTTACTAAAAGATGCATTTTTATATTCCGAGTTCAGGCATACTAAACTCCAACTTTCTATCTTGTCCCAATGGGAAGTTATATTTAGAAGAGGTTATAAATAAACTCCCATTCTATCTTATGGGACAGACAGCCTTTCAATAGTGAAAAACGAAATACACTGTATTTCACTATCAGGACATGTCACACACCTCAGTACATGTCCTACCTTTCACATACACTGCACCCTGCCCATGGGGCTACATTTGGCCTACCTTAGGGGTGTCTTACATGTAAGAATAGGTTAGGGCCTGGCAAGTGGGTGCACTTGCCAGGTCAACATGGCAGTACCAAACTGCGCACAGACACTGCAGTGGCAGGTATGAGTTATATTTACAGGCTGCTCATGTGGGTGGCACAATCAGTGCTTAAGGCCCACTAGCAGCATTTGCTTTACAGGCCCTGGGCGCGCACAGTGCACTGTACTAGGGACTTACCAGTAAATCAAATAGGCCAATCATGGAGTCGCCAATACATAAACACAATTTACAGGGAGAGCATATGCACTTTAGCACAGAATAGCAGTGGTAAAGTGCCCAGAGTCCTAAAACCAACAAAAATAGGGTCAAAAACAGGAGGCCAAAAAGCAAAAAGTCTGGGGGTAAACCCGCTGAAAAAGCCAAGTCTAACAGTTACTAATATCTAAAATTGGATATTTTTTGAAGGGTAGAGGGAATTCTGCACTTGGAATGGGTTGCAACGAGAGGAATGTATAAATAGTGTGCAAGAAAGCCTTTGTGCTGGGGTGGTAGGGGTTGGAGGCTGGGACAAGACGGGTGCTTGCAGCAGGACCCTGTGTGCTGAGGAGGGGTGGCAGGCAGGGGCTTGAGGGATGCTGGTCATGGCAGCTGCTGCGCAGGGGCGAAGTTGGTACATCAGCCAAAGAGACAGGAGGGATGGGTGTCTGTGTCACGAAGCAGGGGGAAACACAGCAGCCAGATAAATGAAGCATGCTGGGCATCCATTAGTACAACAGTGGTACAAGTGGGTCAAAGCCTGCCAAGATTCAGCTCAACACCAACAAAGCAAAAAACACAAATTCAAAATGAGCAGTGCGGCACAAAATTTCTCACTGGTGGTTCTAGGGGTGCCACAGCTGCAACCTGCGTTGCACTGCTTCCGTATCTCTGCAGACACGGTCAGCTCCTGTGCCACTACAGCGTACTGACAGAAGGGTTGGGGTGGTACTGTGTCAGGACCCAAACCCCGAGTAGGTTCTTAGAAGACTGGGCATATATTTATTTTTACTATAACCGTTGTTTTAGAGGCGTGTTAATGTTTTCCGAACAGTAGTGAGATGCCAACATCTGCACTTCAAAAGACGCTCCCCTCTCTCCCACCTATGATTAATCTTTGATTGCTGCGTTATTTGGAATATGTTGTAAGATGAAGGGCCAGGATGCAGTCATATTGACCAGCTGTGGGGTGAGTAATGGGTGTTGCCATCATGAACAATGCACCCTTTTCATACCACAATGAAAACCAAATCCATTTTGCAGCCAAATGAAGCATACAAATTACTAATGGGCTAAAACTCAGAGAAATCACAAACTACACTTTATTTAGCTTTATATATTATCAAGTGGCTCCAGGTCATGTCTGATACAGAAAATAGCCTTACAATGAAGGCATTACCACGCATTGCCTTTACCATGCATCCTTTACCAGCTAATTTCTTTACAAAGCATGTTTTTACCATGCATGTGCCTTTACTTCAGTAGGTAAGAATATTTAAGATAGAATATATATATTCTATCTCCTACTGGCGGTTGCCAGTAGGTAGTTATAGTTAGGACCTAGTTTCCATAGGAAACTAGGTACTAACTAGGTTTTTTGATTTGCCAATATCTTTGGCGCCGTTTGACGAATCTTCACGAAATTTTCAAAACTAATGAAGCGCTCTGGTCAGCTCCGGTCTTGAAAGTTTCTGGGTGATTCGTCCAGCGGGGGCCAAGAAAAAAGGGGGGTCCCAAAACACGTTTTCTCCATGTTAATTTCCATAGGAAACTTTTGTCGCGGCTACAGCTCGAACTGCTGAACAGAATTACATTATTTGGCAGAGAGGTAGCTCTTTGTCAGGAGTGCATTCTTTGCTTCAAATATTGTAAATCCGTTCAGTAGTTCCTGAGAATTCCAAAAATAAAAAAAAATTATATATCTGGCTGTTGCAGTGGATCCGCGAACCCTCCCAATCACGAGCTTGTCTCGGATTGGCTGCCAACACTTCAAACCAAGAAGTGTTGGCAGCCATCTTGTGACTTGGTAAAACCAAGTTACAAGAAAACAGTAAAAAAACGATAAAAAAAGAAAAAAAAGAAAAGGGGGCAGGGTAGAAACCCCCTGGCCCCCTAGGCCTGGTTAGGGGGTCCCAACAAAGCATTTTTTGGGTGGGATTCGCGTACGGTGCGCAAATCCCGCAGACATTTTTTTTTTTAAACAAATCGCGGTGTCCTGCGCTTCGTTTTAATAAGCCCTCGGGTGGGCCAGGTCCCGGGGGCAATCTGGTAACTATATGCGGGGGCTGCACAGTCCCCCGCAGCCCCGGGGACCGCCACTTCCCCGGGGCTTTTTTTAAAATAAAAAGCGTGGTGCGGCTCCTGTCCCCCACGCTGCCCCGGGGACCACCACCTCCCCGGGGCATTGCAAATAATGGTTGGGGGACCTCGCGGGCCCCCCTCCCAAGCCCAGGGGACCACCACCTCCCCGGGGCTCCGATGATTAAATAGGGGGGGGGCTCGCACCCCCCCACCCCAGGGATCGCCACCTCCCCGGGGCTAGCTTCAAAAATGTGGGGGGGGGGCTCGAGCCCCCACACACTGCCCCAGGGACCACCACCTCCCCGGGGTGCTAATTATTGAAGTACAGGGGTCCGTTGCGGGCCCCGGGGACCACCACCTCCCCGGGGCTACATGCATGTTGGGAGGGGGGCCATGCTGCCCCCCTCTTGGAGCCCTCCTTGGCCCTGGGGACCACCACTCCCCAGGGCCGGCTCCAGCAATGTCACGTGGTGCCCACCCCCGGGACATTGCCGTTTGCAATGGCAGGGCGGGAGCACTGCTCCCACCCTGTCATTGCAAACTCTGCTTCGCTTCGTGGAAGCGAGAGCAGAAAACCTGCTCTTGCTTCCATGAAGCGAAGCAGATTGCTTTTGGACAAGGGGAGCTGCATGTCAGCAGCTCCTGTTGTCCAAAAGCAATGCCAGCTCCCGCAGGAGACGGGGAGCCGGCTGGGACCACAGAGGCATTGGGGCTCCCCCCACGGTCCCCAACATGAGGTCAGGCCCCGGGGGATGGGGTCCCCAGGGCCAAAAATGGCCAAGGGAAGGGGGACCACTCGGGGGTGGGGGGGGAAGAAAAAAGAAAAAAGAAAGAAGAAAGAAGAGCAGCCCCAGGGGATGGGGTCCCCGGGGCCATAATTGGCCTCAGGAGGGGGGCCACGTGGCCCCCCTCCAAAATAAAAAATAAAAATAAAGGCTGGCCAGGCCCTGGGGGATGGGGTCCCCGGGGCCAAAAGTGGCCCAGGGAAGGGGGTTAGGAGGCCCCCCTCCCGTAAAGATTTTATACACAGCGAAATTCCTGAGCGCTGGTCGGAGGCCCAGCCCCCTTTCTCCACCACTCTGCAAATGCGACTACTAGTTTTAATAGGTCTCGGATTTGCGAGAGTTGGAGCTATTGCCGTTGTAAATGTAATAGTTTTTTACTAATGTTTTTTGGAGTGGAGTGGAGTGGATGTACGTTGTGTGTAGTGAAATTATGTGGCATGTTGTGCAGTGAAATTATGTGGATAGAAAGTATGTGGTATTTAGTGTATTGGAATTATGTAGAGTGGGATTATGTGTTACGGAGAATAATTATGTGGTATGGTAGTCTGTGTTGTGGAGTGGTAACCTCAGGTTTAGTCTTCCTTGTTTCTACAGAAGCTAAAGTATAAACTCAATGAGACAAAAAAAAAAAAAGAAGGAACCACTGAGGAGCACTTCTGGACCTAGTCAGAGATATGAACAGGGCCACTGGAATTATGCGACTGTTTGGCTGCACCGACTTTCGCACAATTATACATTTTCCGCCTTTGCCATATAATCCATCATCTGCTGCATAATCTGCAGATTTGAACAAAAAAAAAAAAACTTTGTTTCTAGCTCAAACGGCTCAAACATTACCAAAAATGCAGCGACAAGTGTTACAGCGTCGTGGAAGGCCCATTGCAAACAAAGAATGGTCACCTGTGACTTATTGCTAAATGTGGGTTTTAAATTGGTACTAATGGTGTGCAAACCACTCTTGCCTCTTTCTGCATTTCTCATGCTTCTTTGTGCACCTTTCTTCCTTTTTCTGCACTCCTCTTGCCTCTTTCTGCACATCTATTCTGCTTTCTGCACCTCTACTTTCTGCACCTCTCTTGCTTCTTTCTGGACCTCTCTTGTTTTTTCTTCTGCACCTCTGTTGCTTGTTTCTGCACTTCTCTTGCTTGTTTCTGCACCCGTTCTCACTTTCTGCACCTCTGTTGCCTCTTTCTGCACCCCACTTGCCTCTTTCTGCACCCCACTTGCCTCTTTCTGCACCCCACTTGCCTCTTTCTGCACCTCTCTTGCAAATTTCTGCACCTCTCTTGCAAATTTCTGCACCTCTCTTGCAAATTTCTGCACCTCTCTTGCAAATTTCTGCACCTCTCTTGCAAATTTCTGCACCTCTTGCAAATTTCTGCACCCCTCTTCCCTCTTTCTGCACTTTTCTTGCATCTGTCTGCACCCGTTCCCTCTTAATGCACCTCTTTTGCCTGTTTCTTCACCTCTCTTGCCTCTTTCTGCAGTTCTCGTCTCCTGCTGCACCTTTGTTGCTTTATTCTGCGCCCCTCTTGCTGCTTTCGGCGCCCCTCTTGCTGCTTTCGGCGCCCCTCTTGCTGCTTTCGGCGCCCCTCTTGCTGCTTTCGGCGCCCCTCTTGCTGCTTTCGGCGCCCCTCTTGCTGCTTTCGGCGCCCCTCTTGCTGCTTTCGGCGCCCCTCTTGCTGCTTTCGGCGCCCCTCTTGCTGCTTTCGGCGCCCCTCTTGCTGCTTTCGGCGCCCCTCTTGCTGCTTTCGGCGCCCCTCTTGCTGCTTTCTGCGCCCCTCTTGCTTCTTTCTGCGCCCCTCTTGCTTCTTTCTGCGCCCCTCTTGCTTCTTTCTGCGCCCCTCTTCCATTTTCCTGCACCTCACTTGCCTCTTTCTACACCTTTCTTGCCTCTTTCTGCAGTTCTCTGGAGTCTGTCAGCACCCCTGTTCCCTCTTTCTGCAACTCTCTTGCCTCTTTCTGCTCCTCTGTTGCTTCTTTTTTCACCCCGTTGCCTCATTCTGCACCCTTCTTGCTTCTTTCTGCACCCCTCTTGCTTCTTTCTGCACCCCTCTTGCTTCTTTCTGCACCCCTCTTGCTTCTTTCTGCACCCCTCTTGCTTCTTTCTGCACCCCTCTTGCTTCTTTCTGCACCCCTCTTGCTTCTTTCTGCACCCCTCTTGCTTCTTTCTGCACCCCTCTTGCCTCTTTCTGCAACTCTCTTGCCTCTTTCTGCAACTCTCTTGCCTCTTTCTGCAACTCTCTTGCCTCTTTCTGCAACTCTCTTGCCTCTTTCTGCAACTCTGTTGCTTCTTTTTTCACCTCTCTTGCCTATTTCTGCACTGCTCTTGCTTCTTTTTGCACCTCTCTTGCCTATTTCTGCACTGCTCTTGCTTCTTTTTGCACCCCTCTTGCCTCATTCTGCACCCCTCTTGCTTCATTCTGCACCCCTCTTGCTTCATTCTGCACCCCTCTTGCTTCATTCTGCACCCCTCTTGCTTCATTCTGCACCCCTCTTGCTTCATTCTGCACCCCTCTTGCTTCATTCTGCACCCCTCTTGCTTCATTCTGCACCCCTCTTGCTTCATTCTGCACCCCTCTTGCTTCATTCTGCACCCCTCTTGCCTCTTTCTGCACCCCTCTTGCCTCTTTCTGCACCCCTCTTGCCTCTTTCTGCAACTCTCTTGCCTCTTTCTGCAACTCTCTTGCCTCTTTCTGCAACTCTCTTGCCTCTTTCTGCAACTCTCTTGCCTCTTTCTGCAACTCTCTTGCCTCTTTCTGCAACTCTCTTGCCTCTTTCTGCAACTCTCTTGCCTCTTTCTGCAACTCTGTTGCTTCTTTTTTCACCTCTCTTGCCTATTTCTGCACTGCTCTTGCTTCTTTTTGCACCTCTCCTGCCTATTTCTGCACTGCTCTTGCTTCTTTTTGCACCCCTCTTGCCTCTTTCTGCACCCCTCTTGCTTCTTTCTGCACCCCTCTTGCTTCTTTCTGCACCCCTCTTGCTTCTTTCTGCACCCCTCTTGCTTCTTTCTGCACCCCTCTTGCTTCTTTCTGCACCCCTCTTGCTCCTTTCTGCACCCCTCTTGCTTCTTTCTGCATCTCTTGCTTCTTTCTGCACACTTCTTTCCTCTTTGTGCATCTCTCTTGCCTTTCTGCACCTCTCGTCTTTCTGCACCCCTCTTGCCTCTTTCTGCACCCGTTACCTTTTTCTGCACCTCTCTTGGCTGTTTCTGCAACTCTCTTGGCTGTTTCTGCAACTCTCTTGGCTGTTTCTGCACCTCTCTTGGCTGTTTCTGCACCTCTCTTGGCTGTTTCTGCAACTCTCTTGGCTGTTTCTGCAACTCTCTTGGCTGTTTCTGCAACTCTCTTGGCTGTTTCTGCAACTCTCTTGGCTGTTTCTGCAACTCTCTTGGCTGTTTCTGCAACTCTCTTGGCTGTTTCTGCACCCCTCGTGCAAATTTTTGCAACCCTGTTGTCTCTTTCTTCAACTCTGTTGCTTATTTCTGCAATTCTCTTGCCTATTTCTGCAATTCTCTTGCCTATTTCTGCAATTCTCTTGCCTATTTCTGCAATTCTCTTGCCTATTTCTGCACCTCTCTTGCCTATTTCTGCACCTCTCTTGCCTCTGCACCTCTCTTGCAAATTTCTGCACCTCTCTTGCAAATTTCTGCACCTCTCTTGCAAATTTCTGCACCTCTCTTGCAAATTTCTGCACCTCTCTTGCAAATTTCTGCACCTCTCTTGCAAATTTCTGCACCTCTCTTGCAAATTTCTGCACCTCTCTTGCAAATTTCTGCACCTCTCTTGCAAATTTCTGCACCTCTCTTGCAAATTTCTGCACCTCTCTTGCAAATTTCTGCACCTCTCTTGCAAATTTCTGCACCTCTCTTGCAAATTTCTGCACCTCTCTTGCAAATTTCTGCACCTCTCTTGCAAATTTCTGCACCTCTCTTGCAAATTTCTGCACCTCTCTTGCAAATTTCTGCACCTCTCTTGCAAATTTCTGCACCTCTCTTGCAAATTTCTGCACCTCTCTTGCAAATTTCTGCACCCCTCTTCCCTCTTTCTGCACTTTTCTTGCATCTGTCTGCACCCGTTCCCTCTTAATGCACCTCTTTTGCCTGTTTCTTCACCTCTCTTGCCTCTTTCTGCAGTTCTCGTCTCCTGCTGCACCTTTGTTGCTTTATTCGGCGCCCCTCTTGCTGCTTTCGGCGCCCCTCTTGCTGCTTTCGGCGCCCCTCTTGCTGCTTTCGGCGCCCCTCTTGCTGCTTTCGGCGCCCCTCTTGCTGCTTTCGGCGCCCCTCTTGCTGCTTTCGGCGCCCCTCTTGCTGCTTTCGGCGCCCCTCTTGCTGCTTTCGGCGCCCCTCTTGCTGCTTTGGCGCCCCTCTTGCTTCTTTCTGCGCCCCTCTTGCTTCTTTCTGCGCCCCTCTTGCTTCTTTCTGCGCCCCTCTTGCTTCTTTCTGCGCCCCTCTTGCTTCTTTCTGCGCCCTTCTTCCATTTTCCTGCACCTCACTTGCCTCTTTCTACACCTTTCTTGCCTCTTTCTGCAGTTCTCTGGAGTCTGTCAGCACCCCTGTTCCCTCTTTCTGCAACTCTCTTGCCTCTTTCTGCTCCTCTGTTGCTTCTTTTTTCACCCCGTTGCCTCATTCTGCACCCCTCTTGCTTCTTTCTGCACCCCTCTTGCTTCTTTCTGCACCCCTCTTGCTTCTTTCTGCACCCCTCTTGCTTCTTTCTGCACCCCTCTTGCTTCTTTCTGCAACTCTCTTGCTTCTTTCTGCAACTCTCTTGCCTCTTTCTGCAACTCTCTTGCCTCTTTCTGCAACTCTCTTGCCTCTTTCTGCAACTCTCTTGCCTCTTTCTGCAACTCTCTTGCCTATTTCTGCACTGCTCTTGCTTCTTTTTGCACCCCTCTTGCCTCTTTCTGCACCCCTCTTGCCTCTTTCTGCACCCCTCTTGCTTCATTCTGCACCCCTCTTGCTTCATTCTGCACTTCTCTTGCTTCTTTCTGCACCTCTCTTGCTTCATTCTGCACCCCTCTTGCTTCATTCTGCACCCCTCTTGCTTCATTCTGCACCCCTCTTGCTTCATTCTGCACCCCTCTTGCTTCATTCTGCACCCCTCTTGCTTCTTTCTGCAACTCTCTTGCCTCTTTCTGCAACTCTCTTGCCTCTTTCTGCAACTCTCTTGCCTCTTTCTGCAACTCTCTTGCCTCTTTCTGCAACTCTCTTGCCTCTTTCTGCAACTCTCTTGCCTCTTTCTGCAACTCTCTTGCCTCTTTCTGCAACTCTCTTGCCTCTTTCTGCAACTCTCTTGCCTCTTTCTGCAACTCTCTTGCCTCTTTCTGCAACTCTCTTGCCTCTTTCTGCAACTCTGTTGCTTCTTTTTTCACCTCTCTTGCCTATTTCTGCACTGCTCTTGCTTCTTTTTGCACCTCTCTTGCCTATTTCTGCACTGCTCTTGCTTCTTTTTGCACCCCTCTTGCCTCTTTCTGCACCCCTCTTGCTTCTTTCTGCACCCCTCTTGCTTCTTTCTGCACCCCTCTTGCTTCTTTCTGCACCCCTCTTGCTTCTTTCTGCACCCCTCTTGCTTCTTTCTGCACCCCTCTTGCTTCTTTCTGCACTCCTCTTGCTTCTTTCTGCACTCCTCTTGCTTCTTTCTGCACCTCTCTTGCTTCTTTCTGCACCCCTCTTGCTTCTTTCTGCATCTCTTGCTTCTTTCTGCACACTTCTTTCCTCTTTGTGCATCTCTCTTGCCTTTCTGCACCTCTCGTCTTTCTGCACCCCTCTTGCCTCTTTCTGCACCCGTTACCTTTTTCTGCACCTCTCTTGGCTGTTTCTGCAACTCTCTTGGCTGTTTCTGCAACTCTCTTGGCTGTTTCTGCAACTCTCTTGGCTGTTTCTGCAACTCTCTTGGCTGTTTCTGCAACTCTCTTGGCTGTTTCTGCACCCCTCGTGCAAATTTTTGCAACCCTGTTGTCTCTTTCTTCAACTCTGTTGCTTATTTCTGCAATTCTCTTGCCTATTTCTGCACCTCTCTTGCCTATTTCTGCACCTCTCTTGCCTATTTCTGCACCTCTCTTGCCTATTTCTGCACCTCTCTTGCCTATTTCTGCACCTCTCTTGCCTATTTCTGCACCTCTCTTGCCTATTTCTGCACCCCTCTTGCCTCTTTCTGCACCCCTCTTGCCTCTTTCTGCACCCCTCTTGCCTCTTTCTGCACCCCTCTTGCCTCTTTCTGCACCCCTCTTGCCTCTTTCTGCACCCCTCTTGCCTCTTTCTGCACCCCTCTTGCCTATTTCTGCACCCCTCTTGCCTATTTCTGCACCCCTCTTGCCTATTTCTGCACCCCTCTTGCCTATTTCTGCACCCCTCTTGCCTATTTCTGCACCCCTCTTGCCTATTTCTGCACCCCTCTTGCCTATTTCTGCACCCCTCTTGCCTATTTCTGCACCCCTCTTGCCTATTTCTGTACCTCTCTTGCCTATTTCTGCACCTCTCTTGCCTCTTTCTGCACCCCTCTTGCCTCTTTCTGCACCCCTCTTGCCTCTTTCTGCACCCCTCTTGCCTCTTTCTGCACCCCTCTTGCCTCTTTCTGCACCCCTCTTGCCTCTTGCTGCACCCCTCTTGCCTCTTGCTGCACCCCTCTTGCCGCACCCCTCTTGCTGCACCCCTCTTGCCTCTTTCTGCACCCCTCTTGCCTCTTTCTTTCTGCACCTCTCTTGCCTCTTTCTGCACCTCTCTTGCCTATTTCTGCACCTCTCTTGCCTATTTCTGCACCTCTCTTGCCTATTTCTGCACCTCTCTTGCCTATTTCTGCACCTCTCTTGCCTATTTCTGCACCTCTCTTGCCTATTTCTGCACCTCTCTTGCCTATTTCTGCACTGCTCTTGCTTCTTTTTGCACCTCTCTTGCCTCTTTCTGCACCCCTCATGCCTCCTTCTGCACCTCTGTTGGTTCTTTCTGCACTGCTCTTGCTTCTTTCTGCACCTCTTTTGCCTCTTTCTGCACTTCTCTTGCCTCCTTCTGCACCTCTCTTGCTTCTTTCTGCTCTTCTCGCCTCTTTCTGCTCTTCTCGCCTCTTTCTGCACCCCTCTTGCCTCTTTCTGCACCCCTCTTGCCTCTTTCTGCACCCCTCTTGCCTCTTTCTGCACCCCTCTTGCCTCTTTCTGCACCCTCTTGCCTCTTTCTGCACCCTCTTGCCTCTTTCTGCACCCCTCTTGCCTCTTTCTGCACCCCTCTTGCCTCTTTCTGCACCCCTCTTGCCTCTTTCTGCACCCCTGTTCCCCTTTTCTGCACCTCTCTTGCCTGTTTCTGAAACTCTCTTGCCTGTTTCTGCAGTTCTGCTGCCTCCTTCTGCCCCTCTGCTGCTTCTTTCTGCACTTCTCTTTCCTCTTTCTGCACCCCTCGTCTGTTTCTGCACCTCTGTTGGTTCTTTCTGCACCTCTCTTGCAAATTTCTGAACCCCTCTTGTCTCTTTCTGCACACCTCTTCACTGTCTTCACCCCGGTCCCCTCTTTCTGCACCCCGGTCCCCTCTTTGCACCCCTCTCGCCTCTTTCTGCACCCCTCTGGCCTCTTTCTGCACCCCTCTGGCCTCTTTCTGCACCCCTCTGTTGCTTTCTGCACCCCTCTGTTGCTTTCTGCACCCCTCTGCTTCTTTCTGCACCTCTGTTGCTTCTTTCTGCACCTCTGTTGCTTCTTTCTGCACCTCTGTTGCTTCTTTCTGCACCTCTGTTGCTTCTTTCTGCACCTCTGTTGCTTTTTTCTCAACCTTTCTTCCTCTTTCTGCACCTCTCTTCCCTCTTTCTGCACCTCTCTTCCCTCTTTCTGCACATGTCCTACCTATGTAGGCATAGTTAGAAATGAGCATTTAAAAAACCTTAGAAATTCACTGAAAAAACCACAGGTTTCAGGAACGCTATAGTTAGGGATTAGCATTTAAAAAACCTTATAAATTTATTGAAAGAAACCACAGGTTTCAGGGGCGTTATAGTTAGGCTGACATTTCACTCGTACAAAACCAGAGAAATCCGGCCGGAACTCGCGCCCCCCGCAATGCACTGCTGATGACGTCACATATTACATCACTCATGACATGGTCAGTGACATCACTGATGACATCTCAAATTACATCATTGATGATATCATCCAGTAACTGAGTGTTTTTAAAAAGTTTAAGTTTATATGCATATACGCCATGGTGCATTGAAGAATGTGTGGGTGTATGAGTGTCTGAATGGATAATTTAGTGGGTGCGTGACTGACTGTATAAGGGAGTGATTAAACGTGTCTAAGTGAATGCATGGGTGAATGACTAAACTGTGTGTCTGTATCGGTCTATCAGTTGGTGTGTAAGTGGCTGTATGAGTTGGTAAGTAACTACATGAGTGTCTATATGGCTTAATGATTGGTTGTGTGAGTACCTGTATGGGTGCCTGTCTGTCTGTGGGGCTGGGTGGGGGGTGTGACTCCCTGCATGGATGTGTGAGTGGGTGATTAAATGAGTGTATGGGTTCATGAGTGCATCTGCGAGGGGCTGTATGGGTGAGTGAGTGTGCATATGGCTGTGTTGGTGGGTGAATGGACGTCTCAGTGGTATATGTGTAAGTAACTACATATGTGAAAGGCAGTATATGTGAGTGTTGAAGTATATAAGTGACTAAATGTTAGAAATGGGATCTCTAGTTAGCAAGGGCTTGCACCTTTGTCCAAGTAGGGACCCTTCTTCCTAGTCAGGGTAAGGGTTGTTACACTCGTGAAGTAACCCCTGCTCACCCTCGTGGTAGCTTGGCACGAGCAGTCAGGCTTAATTCAGAGGCAGTGTGTAAAGCATTTGCACATAACCAACAGTAATACAGTGTAAGCACTACAAACGGACACCACACCAGTTTAGAAAAATAACCAATATTTTATATACTCAAGACAAGACCAATTACGACAAAAATCCACAATACTATACTTTGAAAATGAATGCTTGATAAGGTAACTTCTTCTTTGCAGGAATAGCACAAAAGCAAAGTTCGTACGAGTCGGTAGCTCCGTCCGAGCCTACCGCGATGCTGAAAACCACAGAGTCTAACAGTTCCGGCCGGCCGCGTCGATACGGGCCAGCAGAGTCATGAACAGACTCGGTTACAGTACCTTTCTCATTGTGGCTGGTACGGAGTGTACGAGCCGATCGGCGTTCGTCGCGGTTGCGGTGCAAGACGGAGCGGTGCAAGGTGCGGTGTCCCTCGATGCGGTGCAGGCAGCGGCTCGATGAGCGTCGGGCAGACGGAGTCGGTGAGTCCAAGGCGTGCGATGCGGGGTGAGACGATGCTCGATGCGGTGCCGACAGGTTGCGATGCAGGCGACCTAGCCGGAGTGCGGGAGCTGGCGTCGGACAGCGGTGCGAGTCGGAGCGGTGCGTCGCAGACGTGCGAGCTGTGCCCCAAATGCGGTGCGGTCACGACTCTTGAGCCAGTTGCAGCGACCTCGTCGGTCGGGTCCGGTTGGTTCAGTGAAGCGATGCGAACTGCGGTGCCCACAGGTCACGGTGCAAGCAGCGGCTCGATGTTGGCGGCGTCGGACGTCACCCACGGTGAGACCAGGGTTGCGATGCGAAGCGGGGCGATGCGGTCTGCGGTGCAAACAGGTCACCGGCCAGGGATGGATTCGGTTGACGGAGTCGGTTGCAGTTCCCTTCCTCTGTGGCAACTGAAACAGCGTTCCAGAAGCGGTACCCAGAGGCTTGTGAAGTCTTTGCAGTCCCTGAGACTTCTTAACAGGAGGCCAGCTCGGTTCCAGGCCCTTGGAGATACTCAGCACAAGTTTGTAGAAAGTTCAGTCCAGTTCTTTCACTGCCCAAGACAGAAGCAGCAACTGCAGGCCAACCCAACAAAGCAACAACACAGCAAAGGGGCAGTACTCCTCCTGGCAGCTCTTCCAGCTCTTCGTCTTGGCAGGTTCCTTGATTCCAGCGAGATCTAAATTCATGGGGTCAGGGCCCCAATATTTATATCCCAAATTCCTTTGTTCTCTGAAGGCAGAGAGGCCTTTGCCTCGTCCAAACCAGTTCTGGAGCACTTTGTTGACAAGTCTCCGTCCCTTCTTTCAGTGAGTACGCCAGGGACATCAGACGCACCACAGGAGGTGGAGCCAGCATTGTGGAGGGAAGGCACTGTCCTATTCAGGGCCCAGGTGCGACCCCTCCCACCCATCTACATGTAGATCTTGCTATTCAGCCCTGTGCTGACTCACCCTGTCTCCTGGCATCCCCCAGCCCCTGTCACTCACACTCCAGACAAGGAATACACAACCTCGCAGAGGCAGGCTTGGATGGTTAGACAAGAAAATACCCACTTTCTAAAAGTGGTATTTTCAAACACAGAATGTTAAAACCAACTTCACTAAAAGATGCATTTTATCATTCTGAGTCCAGGCATACTAAACTCGAATTTCTACCATGTTCCCGGGGTCAGTTAGGATTATAAGCTGTAATAATCAAAACTGCCCGTTCTGGCCTAGGGGGAACAGGTAGCCTTGCAATAGTGAAAAACGAACTAGGCTGTAATTCACTATCAGGACATGCCACACACACCAGGGCATGTCCTACCTTTCGCATACAACGCACCCTGCCCACAGGGGTACCTTGGGCCTACCTTAGGGGTGACTAACATGTAGCAAAGGGAAGGTTTAGGGACTTGCAAGTGTGTGCACTTGCCAAGTCGACATGGCAGCCCCAGGCTGCGCACAGGCTCTGCGTGGGCAGGCCCGAGTTACATTTTACGGGCTGTTTGCGTGGGTGGCACAATCCAGTGCTGCAGCCCACCAACAGCATTTGGTCTATAGGCCCTGGCACTCGCAGTGCACTTTACAAGGGACTGACAGATAAACCAAATAGGCCAATCATGGAAACACCAATCCATAACACATTTTATACAGGAGCACTTGCACTTTCCCACTGGACCGCAGTGAGGAAAGTGCGCAGAATCATTACACCAGCAAAAACAGAGTCAAAACCGGGAGGTCAGAAAGCAAAAAGTCAGGGGAAACACGCCAAAAGATGCCAAGTCTAACACTAAATGTGAGAGCGAGGGGGGCGTGGCTTGGCGAGCCAACATGGCGGACGCAAGTTAATCGGGTCCCGAGTCGCCATGCCAAACCTGTGCCATTATCCACCTTAAAATCCTCGCGGAGGATTATTAGACCAGCTGGCCCTGCGGCGGATCGCTTCGGGCACCGCTGGACCGTGCCTGAGCGACCGCCGAGCTCTCCCGGCCCCGTTGCACTGCCGGAGACTGAGCGGCGCCACTGGGTGCTGCATCCGGAGCGGCCGCCCCTTGCCTGTGGGCGGGCCGCGCGCCAGGAGACATCGGGGCTTGAGGCCTGTGCGGGACATTGCCGGCGTGACCCAAGGGACACTGCGCTGCCGGGTGCCCGAGGTGCGGAGCTGCGGACCGGCTGATTGTGCGGCGGCCCGGTCGGGGCTGCGGACCTGCTCCTCCTGGTCGGTGGTGGCGCCCTGCCGAGAGACCCGATTGCCGGCTCCGGCTGCCTCGGATATCGGGTGAGTGAGGCGGGGGGGGCGCCCCTACGCTCTCGGCCCCTGAGGACTGGCCTAGTGGGGGACGGCTGACATCTCCCCCCCCTCCTCCTGGAGCCTCCTCCCCGTGGCACGGGACCTCGGCCTCCCCTCTGTTGGCCCCCGGCTGCTGTGAGGTGGTCTGCTGCCCCCGAGGGATCGGTGGGGTGGCCTGCCGGACCCTTTACCTCTACTTCTGCCCGGCTGGCCTCCTCTTGTCTGTCGCATTGGAGGGATACACGGAGCCGGCGGGGCTCTTGGAGCTCTCGGCGCGCCGGCGACCTGCGGCTGCGGGCCTCTGGGTGCTGCGCTGTGGGGCCTGGCACCGAGCCTAGTGGATTGTGTGCGGCGGAGGGGTGACCCCGGCGCCGCCTGCGCCGCCTCTGGGGCCCAAAGCGCCGGTCTGGGGCATGGACCCCGCGACTGATCGGACCGTATCCTTGCTGCGGGGCCTCAGGGGCCGCCGGGTCCCCCCTGGGTGAGGGGCTGCCTCCGACCCTCAGTCGCACGATGGGCAAGGACAAACCAGGCGGCGGCGGCCCAAGACAGGCTACGCTGGACCACTACACTGCACCGGCTGGTGGCGGCCCCCCGGCGGGTGGGGGGGGCGAGTCCGCCGCCCGACAACGCGGCCCTCCTGGAGGCGATCAATGGCGCCAGGGACACATTGGAGGCCAAGATAGGGGCGGTGGGCTCGGAGGTGTCATTCCTCCGTCAAGACCTCCGCAAGGCTGTCAATCACATTACGGAGGCGGAAACTCGGGTCTCCACGGTCGAGGACACGGTCTCAACTCTGCAGAAGCAGGTTAACAAGCTTACAGTGGTGTCCAAGGAACTCGCCTCCAGGGTCGAAGATGCGGAAGGCCGGGCACGCCGAAATAACCTGCGATTTGTGGGCCTGCCGGAGGGGTGCGAAGGGGCCTCCATGACCTGCTTTATTACAAAATGGCTGACCGACCTCATGCCTGCTGATCAGCTCTCCCCCTGCTTCATAATGGAGCGTGCCCACCGGGCCCTGACCCAAAAACCACCTCCGGGCGAAAACCCTAGGCCAGTCATCGCTAGGGTAATGAACTATACAGACCGTGATGCGATCCTCCGATGTGCCCGGCAGCATAAGGATCTATTCCAGCACGCTTCCCGACCTGTCATGGTGTTCCCGGACTACACCCGGCTGGTGCAACAGCAACGCCAATCCTTCACGGCGGCCAAGCGCAAGCTACGCGAAATGAACCTGCAGTACATGCTGCTATATCCGGCCCGGATGCGTATTATTTTCAACTCCAAATCTTTCTTTTTCGACACCCCGGAGCTGTCCTTACATGGACCGAGGAGCGCCCTCAGATGCGGTCGGGCTCGCCATGTTCCCGTGATTCGGACTCCTCCCGGGGGCCGCGGCGAAGCCGGTCCCGGCGCACAAAGTCTAAAAAACGTCTCGGCTCAGGATCTGACAGACTCTCCACAAGCCCACCACGACCCTCCTGATCGTCCGGTCATGGTACTGCCTGTCCCGGCAGGGACACATCTGATTCCTGGGCTGGGAGGGCCTACAGCAGCATGCTCCTTCTCCGCGTAGCGTGGTAGACACGCCATGGGACTTCCAAGCCACAGACTCTTTTTGAGCACCCCCAAGTTCGACATGTTTGGTGGGAGGGTTGGGTATTGTTGGCGCCGGGGCCCGGGTTTCCACTGTTGGGGGCCTGGCCTCCCCTGCACCGCGACAGATGCTCCTTGTTTTTGGCAGCGTAGGGTGGGGGGTGGGGGATCTGAGGGAAGTTTTTCAGTTTATTTGTTATATTTGTATTTTGCAGACACACATAGACCATCGCGTTTCTCCTCCCACAGATTCCGCGACACAGGCTAAATGGCACCTGATGATACAACCCCCCTGGGAGACCTTACAGTAGTCTCGTGGAATGTACGAGGCCTTCAGAATAAAGTAAAACGGGGCGCCGTCTTGCGCCAGGCTAAGAGATACGGGGCAGACCTCCTTCTCCAAGAGACACATCTCCTGGGCACCAAGGCCCCTTGTTTAGCCCAATTCGGTTTCTTTCATATTTATCATGCTGGGTTCACTAGGGGCTCCAGGGGGGTAGCAATCCTGATTCACCGTCTAGTCCAGTTCCAATACCTGGCACATCGGGCGGACCTGGGTGGCAGATACCTTTTCCTGACCTGCATGCTTGGTGGTGAGAGGGTGACCATAGGCAGTGTGTATGCACGGGACCCAATCTCGTCTGGATTACTTTTTTGCTCCCCAGGCCTCACTCCACCGTTTTTCACGGGTACTGCATCACCCTCGTGGATTGTCTGACCATTCCCCAGTGGCGCTGCAGTTCCACACACGATCTCGTAGACCTCCTTTTCGATGGCGCATGCGATGCCCCTAATACCAGGAAATGCTCCACCTAGCTGTCTCCACATACATAGACATAAATGCCCCCACCGCCCCCTCGGCAAGTATTTTATGGGAAGCCCTAAAGCCCACTCTCCGCGGTGCAGATATAAGTTACTGTACCAATGAAAAGCGCTTGCGACGCGAGCGGCTAGCGGTTCTCGAAACGAATCAACTGACCCTTGCACAGCAACTGGCCATAGACCCGAGCCCCGGCGCAACTTACTTCTCGCACAACAAGAATTACGGCAATATCTTTTGGGGGAAGCCAAAGAAATCTGGGAGGCGTCCCAACATCGGGTATACCAATGGGGAGACAAGTCGAGTAAGATGCTTCATCGGCTTTGTTAGGCTGACAAATCCCCGGCGGTCGTTCCTACAATCCGGGGAGAGAACGGGTCATTAGTTTCGGCGCCAGCGGAGGTGGCCGGGGAGTTTGCACGCTATTTCACAGCCCTATACGCCGAACAGGAAGTAATCTCAGCCGAACTCATCGCTGAGTTTCTGCGAGACATTCCGCCGAAGAGGCTCTCTGACCAACTGCGAGATCAGCTCGAGGCACAGATCACCGTGGAGGAACTGACGGGTGCGCTGGGCGCGCTCCGCTCGGGGAAAGCTCCAGGCCCTAATGGGTTTCCGCTAGATTTCTTACGCCCGCAGGCGCAAAGACTGGGGCCCTACCTTCTGGCGACGATCCAGGAGGCCAAGGACTCCGCTATCCTGCCCTGCGACTGGCGGCATGCTGAAATCGTGCTCTTCCACAAGCCCGGGCGCCCCCCGGAATTACCCTCTTCTTACCGCCCCATATCCCTCATTAATTTCGAACCCAAATTATTGGGGAAAGTTCTCGCCGACCGGCTACGATCCTGCGTTCCGGACCTAATCCATCCCGATCAAGCAGGATTTATGCCGCAGAGAGCCACACGCCATAACATCCGGCGGGTGCATAATGCACTGGCCGCAGCTCCAGCTCCCGGTAGGCCGGCGGCAATTCTGCTGGCCGACATAGATAAAGCCTTCGACTCTCTAAGCTGGACTTATCTGTTCCAACTGCTGGAGGCATGTAATTTTGGACCCCAACTCCTTGCGTATGTGCGCCTGTTGTATACGGACTTGACGGCCTCGGTGCGCATAGCTGGTCACCGCTCGACCCCCTTTCCTATTCGGAGGGGCACTCGACAGGGCTGCCCCTTGTCTCCTCTTCTGTTTGCCTTGGCAATCGAGCCCCTAGCTGCGTGGGTTCGGTGGGACCCGGTCCTTCGGGGCTTTGACTGGTCGACTTTGCGCTCTGATCGCATTGCATTATATGCGGACGATGCGCTATTTTTCATCACGGACCCATGGTTCTCCAGACCACGCGTGCTCCAGATACTCAGAGTCTTTGGGGAAACCACAGGGCTGCATACGAACCCGGCTAAATCTATTTTATTCCCGGTCTGCGGCCCTCAAGGCCGAGACGCCTGGGCGTCACAGCTCACCCGAGCGACCAATGGTTTTAAATATCTCGGGATATATATCTCTGCATGCCCCAAGACCTCGTGGCTGCACAACATCACCCCTCTATTAACCGGTCTCCAGACCGAGACCGCGGTCTGGGCCACTTTACCGCTGTCTCTTTACGGCCGCTCGGCAATTTTTAAAATGGTCTCTTTACCGCGCCTTCTCTACCGTCTCCAAAACTTCCCATACCCGATTCCGCGCTCCTGGGTTTGCGCAAGTTAATGCCGTACAGAACAAATTCCTTTGGAATAACGGGGCGATCAGAGTCGCTCTCCGCACTTGTGTGCAATCCACATATTGTGGGGGCATTGCAGCAGCAGATATATATGCGTATTATGTGGCATCCCACATTCTAGTAATAAATGAGTGGTGGTATGGCTCCCTTGTCGACCCGGCATATGCTGTCGAGCAGGTCGTCCTGGCGCGAACCCCCCTCCTACATCTCCTATATAGTGCGACGCGAATGGATGCACTACCTCCGGCGGGCAGAGTGGTGATCTCGCTGTGGCGGGCGACGGTGCGGCAGATGGGTTGGGGTGGTAGGCTTACCCAGGCGACCCCACTATGGCAGGGAACATACCTTCGCCCGGTGGCGGCCCTGCAGGGTTTTCAGGGCTGGGACACGGTGGGGATATCAACCCTGGGCGATGTGATGCATGGCATTACCCTAAAATCGTATCAGCAGCTGCAGACCGAGTTCCAGCTTCATAAATCGCAATTTTTTAGATTCCTTCAACTTCGCCATGCACTCACCCCCCTCATTCTCTCTCTGGACGCCCTCCCTGAGTTCCACCCCCCTAGAGGGACGGCTACTGATGGGTGACCTAGGCCAACATAAAATCAGGCAAATCTACCAGACTCTCATTACTCACGCCACGACGACGCTCAACAAGACACGTGCGGCCTGGGTGACCGACATCCCTGAGTTGACGGACGATGACTGGGCCGAAGCCATAGCTAGCCCACGGGGGCGGCGGTCTCTACCAGATATCGCCTGATACAGTTTAAGTACCTACACTGGGCTTATTTTACGCGAGTCCGGCTGTGGAAGATGGGTGTCATTCAGTCCGCTCTGTGTCTACGGTGCGATTGCGCCGAAGGGACCTTCATACACACGGTGTGGAGCTGCGTTGCGCTGCAGCCCTACTGGCGTAGGGTTAGGTCTTGCCTCCAGGAGGTACTGGCGTGGGAACTCCCCTTAGACCCGCGACTCTTTCTCTTACATGCCACAGAGGACATAGGGGGTAGTAAATATAAGCAACATTTGCTATTCTTGGCATTGGCGGTCGCTAAACGGGACATAGCGCAGTGTTGGAAGGGAACATCACCCCCGCCGATTGGTAAATGGAAACGGGAACTCAACACTTGTATGGGGGCAGAGATGGCGGTCTTTGTAGCCCGAGGTTGCCCCAAGAAACAGGAAGATTTGGACCCGATGGGCCACGTACCGTGGCATAGAGCTCCCCCCGTTGCCACCCGAAGACCTGTAAACGTGCTCCTGCTTGCTGTTTGCAGTGATGGGATGCCCCCCCTACAGGTGGGAAATGGATGCCCAGCCAAATGGTGTCATGTGAACCAACCGTGGGATATTGTGATGTCTGCTGTGTTGTATTGTTGTTTGTCCTGCATTGTTCGCAGGCGTTTATATATGCACAAAATGAGGATTCAAAGAGTATATGTATACCTCTTGCATTTATGGGTACCACGGGGCTAATCGCCCAGATCTCTCTTGAAAATCAAATAAAATTTGTTATTAAAAAAAAAAAAAAATGTGAGAGCGAGTGTGAGAGTGGCTGTATGGATGAGTGTGTGCTTGTGTCAGTGATTGGATTAGAGATTAAGTATGTGTTACTATGTGTATAAATAAGTGAGGTGGTGTGTGTATAACTGTATTGGAGAGTAAATGGCAGTGTGATTGTCTTTGGGTGACTGACTAGGTGTGTGAGTAACTATGGGGGAGTGGCGGTGTGTAAGCGTCTGTATGGGTGTATGAGTATATATATTAGTGGCTGTATTGATGAGTGACTGTATGGGTTAGTGATTGGATGTGTGTGTAGACCTATGAATCAGTGAGCGGGTATGTACTAACTGGTATTGGTGTGTCTATGGTTTCGAGAATGGTAGACTACATTTTAGAGTGGGTGTATCAAAGGTTATATTAGGGTGTGAGGAGGTGCATCAGATATTATGTGGATGATGTCATCAGTGATGTCACTGACCATGTCATGAGTGATGTAAAATGTGACGTCATCAGCAGTGCATTGCGGGGGCGTGAGTTATAGTTAGCTCAGCCAACTATAACGGCCGAATTTCTCTTGTTTTGTACAAGTGAAATGTTAGCCTAACTATAATGTCCCTGAAACCTGTGGTTTTTTTCAATTAATTTCTAAGGTTTTTAAATGCTAATCCCTAACTAGAACGTCCCTGAAACCTGTGTTTTTTTCAGTGAATATATATATACACACACATATGTACACACACGTATACTTATATATGCACACGTTTACACACACACACATACATATATATATATATATATATATATTAGGGTTTGGCGTGGGTGGGTAAGGTTACAGGGTGGTATGGGTACTTTTCGGGTTGGGGTGGGTAATGGTATAGGGTGGTAAGGTTAAAAAGGGCAGGTTGGGGGGGCGTTACAACCATATAGAAAAAAATTGCAAATTTATAAAAATAATTAAGAAAAGGGATGGTTTGGGGGCCTAACCCACAAAAATTAATTTTACAGTTACATATATACACGCAACACACACACACATACACACATATAGATTTACTCACCTTATATAAAATAAATGTACCTTTCTTTTTAAAGGCATGTGTGGTAAAGGCATACATGTGGTAAAGGCATGCGTTGTATAGTCATACAACCGTCTGATACATTTTCCCAGTCCTGCATTTTCAACCAACAGAATGTTGAACTCTGCAACTTGTCGTTTTCCTTTTAACAATGCCACTATGGTAACAAAAAAAATCTCACATGCAGTGATGGTTAAAAAGTCAGGACTGGGTGAGGAAGTCACGTGACAGAATCAATTTGTAGCTATGCAATTTCCCAAGTTGGTCTAGTCCATTTTAAAAACTCAATGCTTCTTTCACGGCAACCCAAAAGTAAACTATTCACATATTTTGTTAGGGTTCACTTTTTCCTTCACATCATGTATTAAAACAAGCAATGAGAATGGCAAATGTTTGGCTTCTATATAGTAGAAATATTTACACACACGCGACTTGTGACAGGATGGGTGGCAGCAGTGAAATCTTCCCTAACACAGAGAATCAGTGCAGGACCGGTGACAGCAGCGAGAGGAACCGGAAATAGTTCTGCCAAACGTGCACACACCACAGGTAGCAATGGTGTACGCTTCCCTCCATTACAGGCCAGTTACAACTCGAGCATCTCTCCCTGAGAGTACAGGTACATACTAAGCAGCAATACTGCAAGCTTTTCCTTCTCACAGACCAGGTACGAAGCTTGGGGAGCAAGAAATGCAGAGTTAGTCCCACCGAACCTGAGCTCTAAGCACCAGTGCTTTAAATGGGCTGGTGGGACGGCCTCGAGGCCCGCCAGACGAGCCTCTGGTACGGTGAAGAAGAAAATGAAAGAGTAATGTTGACAATGGGAGGGGGGAGAAAGACAGGGCGGGAGGGGGGGGAGAAAGACAGGGCGGGAGGGGGGGAGAAAGACAGGGCGGGAGGGGGGAGAAAGACAGGGCGGGAGGGGGGGAGAAAGACAGGGCGGGAGGGGGGAGAAAGACAGGGCGGGAGGGGGAGAAAGACAGGGTGGGAGGGGGGAGAAAGACAGGGTGGGAGGGGGGAAAGACAGGGTGGGAGGGGGGGAAAGACAGGGCGGGAGGGGGGGAAAGACAGGGGCGGGAGGGGGGAAAGACAGGGCGGGAGGGGGGGAAAGACAGGGCGGGAGGGGGGGAAAGACAGGGCGGGAGGGGGGAAAGACAGGGCGGGAGGGGGGGGGAAGACCGGGCGGGAGGGAGGGGGGGGAAGACCGGGCGGGAGGAGACCGGGCGGGAGGGGGGAGAGAAAGAGGGCGGGAGGGGGGAGAAAGACAGGGCGGGAGGGGGAGAAAGACAGGGCGGAAGGGGGGAGAAAGACAGGGCGGGGAGGGGAGGAGAAAGACAGGGCGGGAGGGGGGAGGAGAAAGACAGGGCGGGAGGGGGAGAAAGACAGGGGCGGGAGGGGGGAGAAAGACAGGGCGGGGAGGGGGGAGAAAGACAGGGCGGGAGGGGGGGAGAAAGACAGGGCGGGAGGGGGAGGAGAAAGACAGGGCGGGAGGGGAGGAGAAAGACAGGGCGGGAGGGGGGGAGGAGAAAGACAGGGCGGGAGGGGGGAGAGAAAGACAGGGCGGGAGGGGGGGAGAGAAAGACAGGGCGGGGAGGGGGGAGAGAGAAAGACAGGGCGGGAGGGGGGGGAGAGAAAGACAGGGCGGGAGGGGGGGGAGAGAAAGACAGGGCGGGGAGGGGGGGAGAGAAAGACAGGGCGGGAGGGGGGGAGAGAAAGACAGGGCGGGGAGGGGGGAGAGAAAGACAGGGCGGGAGGGGGGAGAGAAAGACAGGGCGGGAGGGGGGGAGAAAGACAGGGCGGGAGGGGGGAGAGAAAGACAGGGCGGGAGGGGGGGAGAGAAAGACAGGGGCGGGAGGGGGGAGAGAAAGACAGGGCGGGAGGGGGGAGAGAAAGACAGGGCGGGAGGGGGGAGAGAAAGACAGGGCGGGAGGGGGGAGAGAAAGACAGGGCGGGAGGGGGGAGAGAAAGACAGGGCGGGAGGGGGGGAGAGAAAGACAGGGCGGGGAGGGGGAGAGAAAGACAGGGCGGGAGGGGGGGAGAAAGACAGGGCGGAGGGGGGAGAAAGACAGGGCGGGAGGGGGGACAGGGCGGGAGGGGGGGACAGGGCGGGAGGGGGGAGAGAAAGACAGGGCGGGAGGGGGGAGAGAAAGACAGGGCGGGAGGGGGAGAAAGACAGGGCGGGAGGGGGAGAAAGACAGGGCGGGAGGGGGGGAGAAAGACAGGGCGGGGAGGGGGGGAGAAAGACAGGGCGGGAGGGGGGAGAAAGACAGGGCGGGAGGGGGGAGAAAGACAGGGCGGGAGGGGGGGGAGAAAGACAGGGCGGGAGGGGGGGAGAAAGACAGGGCGGGAGGGGGGAGAAAGACAGGGCGGGAGGGGGGAGAAAGACAGGGGCGGGAGGGGGGGAGAAAGACAGGGCGGGAGGGGGGGGAGAAAGACAGGGCGGGAGGGGGGGAGAAAGACAGGGCGGGAGGGGGGGGGAGAAAGACAGGGCGGGAGGGGGGGGAGAAAGACAGGGCGGGAGGGGAGAAAGACAGGGCGGGGGGGGAGAAAGACAGGGCGGGGGGGAGAAAGACAGGGCGGGGGGAGAAAGACAGGGCGGGAGGGGGGGGAGAAAGACAGGGAGGGAGGGGGGGGAGAAAGACAGGGAGGGAGGGGGGGGAGAAAGACAGGGAGGGAGGGGGGTGAAGAAAGACAGGGAGGGAGGGGGGTGAAGAAAGACAGGGAGGGAGGGGGGTGAAGAAAGACAGGGAGGGAGGGAGGGGGGTGAAGAAAGACAGGGAGGGAGGGAGGGGGGTGAAGAAAGACAGGGCGGGAGGGAGGGGGGTGAAGAAAGACAGGGCGGGAGGGAGGGGGGTGAAGAAAGACAGGGGGCGGGAGGGAGGGGGTGAAGAAAGACAGGGCGGGAGGGAGGGGGGTGAAGAAAGACAGGGCGGGAGGGGGGTGAAGAAAGACAGGGCGGGAGGGGGGTGAAGAAAGACAGGGCGGGAGGGGGGTGAAGAAAGACAGGGCGGGAGGGGGGTGAAGAAAGACAGGGCGGGAGGGGGTGAAGAAAGACAGGGGCGGGAGGGGGGTGAAGAAAGACAGGGCGGGAGGGGGGTGAAGAAAGACAGGGCGGGAGGGAGGTGAAAAAAGACAGGGCGGGAGGGAGGTGAAGAAAGACAGGGCGGGAGGGAGGTGAAGAAAGACAGGGCGGGAGGGGGTGCAAATGTTAGAAGGGAGAGAGAGAGAGAGAGAGAGACGTAAGAAAGGAAATGTAAGAAGGAGAAAAAAGAAAAATGGGTAGGGGGAAGAAAGACACGGAGAAGGAGGAATGCCAGGATGGAATGGGTAAAGTATTGAAAGAAGGAAATGTGGAGAAGGAAAATTGGACGGAGTATAGGTGCAAGAAAGGGAGAGTGGAAGGAAGGGTGCCAAGGAAGATGCAAAAATTGTGAAAGAATGGACAAATCGACGGGTGAAAGGAAGAACTGCATGGAAAGTGAATGAATGGGTTGAAGGGGGGGGGGGATGATGGACTGACTTATGTGCGACCGTGAGGGGAAAGAAGAAAATGCTGGGGAAGCGGACACTACGAGGGAGGCTCGGGCACGCCCGTTTGGTGCCATGATATAGCCAAGGATCATAGCAGGGGCCCAGAGGCGCAACTAGAGCCACATTTCGGGCGGGGGGGGCTACTAAAAATTTCGGGGGGGGGGCTAATTCTTCCAGCGACAGTCAGAGTGTAGATGCAGGGGCTCTAATAAGGGGTGAAAAAACAACAAAGCCTCGTTAGCAAGTAAGTGGTCTTTTAAAGACCTGTGAAGTACTCGGGTGCGGCTCTGTGTGTGCCCGGGAAGCTGTCTCAGCACGGGCAGCCACACACGACGGGGGGGGAGCTGAAGCCCTTTCAGCCCAATGGGCGTTGCGCGCCTGCAGAGGCCTAACCCAAGCCCCCCCCCAATTCAGTCTCAGGCCAATAACTATCTGTAAAATATGGGAAACTATGTGAGCCCTCATCATATTTTGAAAGGGTCCCCATCACGTCACGCCACCTGTTCAGAGCAGGGGATATTTTAATTTTAGGGCTATTCCCTTGCTGCAACCATTGAACCCCACCCCAGCACTAACCACGCGACGGCGCCTAGGTGTGTGCGAAGCGTACCAAATGTGGTCGCACTAGGATACTGCACTTTGCAAAGAACAAGGGGGGAGAGGACCCCGCCTAACACCCCTCACAGCAGATCTTGAGCTCTGGGTACCGGTGGCTGCAGCGCTCACAAGCATTCTGAGTATAGCGCTATCCCTTACCTCCGAGTCCAGCATGCCCCGTGCACGGGAGGGCGCGGCTGCTTGCAGAAGCTACAAAGCGCTTTGCGCTGCAGTCAGTGCTGTCACCTGCTCCCTTCGCCGTCTCCTGCAGCGGCCGCCAGGAGAGGCGGAGGATCGCTTCCGGGACACAGAGGACGAGCTCTAACGCGGGGCCAATGAGCTCCAGCCTCCTCCGCTAATCACAGCTGGGTCCAGCATCTCGGATGCCGATGCTATTAGGGGCCGGTCAGGACATTGATTGCTCCACATTTCCATGATATGTAACACGCTCTGACGATGGGTTAGAATCAATGACGCACATGCGATGGAACGGTTCCGTGGCTGCTGCGCAGTATAGACGTATATACTGTCAAGCGCGCTGCGATTTAACCCCGATCCCTTGACTGGGGGTGAATGTTTGATTTGTTCTGCATTCCGTCCATCATCTGTGTGTGCCTTTTGCGATTCAGTCAGTAGCAACACAAAATACCCGGTGTCCTCACCAGATTCCTAATATTCAATGTTTGCATAGTTGGCAATTTAATTATATCCCGTTTTAATCATAATTTGTATTTACATAGCGCTTCATAACATAGTTTGCTTTTTTTTTTTTTGCACGTAACATAGCAAAGGTGCTTTTTACCCAAACGGCACTCTTTTTTTTAATCAATCTTAGAAAGATGAAAAGCTGATTTGGCCCACTGACTTTCGACTCTATAACATGCAGGTCACACACAAACCTAACTGAACTAAAGTGACAAAATACATTAGGGGTTTAAAATCTGGCTTTGTTGATTTTCTACAAGCCGTAACTACCAATCTCAGCATCAAAACGGACAGAAACAATACATCGTTCCACAGAGAGCAAAGTGGGTGAGTCATGGAGAGTTCGTGCATAGGTCATACATAACACATGGCATTCCTTCGAAAGAACAACGCAACGGCAGAAAGATTCCCAGCCTTCTGTGGGGACACACTGGTACAGGTGTGCCCTCCTCAACCTCCAGGGCTTCATGGAAAATCTCTTCAGACCCCCACCCTCGTCCTCCACTCAGGCCCTTATTATGAGTGGCCAGTAAATGAGGTGGATTTTTCCCACCCCCATACTTACCAATAGCTATAGGTAACTCCGAGGGTGGGGAGAATCCAGCCAATTACGATTTATATCCTGAAGGCATGAGTTGCTCGTTAAATTCCAAATCCTACATGAATTGCAACTACGAGTTTCAGGGCCGATAATGATCGGATGCCTTAAATAAACCTGCCGAAATTTAACGTGCAAAAACCACACAGTATTTACCTGTCATGCAGATTTTGCTGGTTAAACAAAAATGTGCCTATTATTCCCCAACAACTTGTAAAAGGTGATATTTATTGCACAGTTGATAAAAAACGTACCCCGTGGTATCATTTATATTGTACCACAAATACCACTTATAATCAGGGCCTAAGGGGGTCCACTAAGAAATTATGAATTACTCAGAGAATCGGTAATTTTATGTCCAATTCCCCCAGTAATTCCTCATTTTGGGCACAACCTTTGCCCAGAGGTTTTGGATGCTTTTACAGCTGAAATATCCAGGTGAAAGTTAAGAGATCTGCGATGTTCCCACAGATCTCATAATTCCTTTGAAACCGGTAACTACTGCTTCCTCTGTTTCGCTCACTTTAAGAGCTTCACTGCAGTGATACAAACACATATGAGGTATGCAAGTTAATTGATATTGATCCGTTAGCCAAGAGCATGGCCAAATCGATAAATCTACAGTTGTTCAAATGCCTTATGTGGGGACGTTAGTCCCAAATGGAAATATAGGTACTCCTGGCATCTGCACACCTGGCCTTGTTTTTGTTTCTGCTACTTTAACATTTTGTTGGAAATGATAAAGCAATTTGTAGCACTCTCTCCTGTCGGTGAAACCTCTGGATTGTATCCACAAAATGTCGAGCTCGGCTCCGCAACATTCTGGCCACCACAGTATTTAAGTCCAGTTTCTTGAAAGCCATAAGACAACTTTAACCAGAAAATCTTTATTAACATTCTTTTGGTTCATTATTGATCGTTTACCTTTGTTTCTTCATATAACAGAATGTCAATGATTTAATTTTCTTAATCATCCATGGATTTTGATCTATTTCCATTCAAAGCCAGTAAAAGCCTGCCTAAGGGCACCGTACAAAACAAAAGTGGGGACTTTGGGCTTTTATAAGGTCCAGCATACATGCCCAGCTAATGACATTACCAGAAAAGGGTATGCAGTTCCTTGGTGGGTCAGTAAGAAGTGGGGAGAGAGTACAACAACAAGGACGGCAGGTAGTCCTACTGCGAAGGAAGGGAAAGGGGAATCCCTCCTTTCGGAATTAGAGCCCTCACACATCCAGCCAGCTGGGTGTCATGCTTCATCATAGGGCCTGCTCCCAGCCGCGGTCCGTGCAGGTAACAGCGGTGGGGCGGTGGGGCCATGTTAAGGGGGATTTCGAGGGACAATGCCGAGGGTAAATTAATTATTTATTTAATTTTACCTGAGCATTGTCCCTCGAAATCCCCCTACCCGCCCCACCGCTGTTAACTGCAGGGACCGCGGCTGCCTGCTCCTCGTCTGGTCGGCGCTGCAATACCCGACGGGCACCCTATGAGGGGCTCTTTGGCGGAGATCTTTTATTCCTTGCCGTATGGTGCTGTGGGTGTGAGGGACCTATTAAGTGTAGATGTAGTGGAGTTACTCCACTACATCTACACTTAATCTACACTTAATAGGCCCCTCACACCCAGCTGGCTGGGTGTGTGAGGGCTCTAATTCCGAAAGGAGGGATTCCCCTTTCCCTTCCTTCGCAGTAGGACTACCTGCCGTCCGGTAATGTAAGGGCACCGTACAACACGTCTGCCTTTGAGACTCCACACCTGGTTAGTCATGGCTATCCAAAAAACCTAAAGTGAGGCAGAAGGTCATACCATGTGCATGGAGGTTGCCTCTCCCACCCGTATCAGAGGCAAGAGTGTGAAAACCCGGATACTTGTGCTGTCATTCTGGTGTTATGTATGTATGTTGTATATAGTTTAATTGAGGGACTTTTGATTTTGCATTTCTTGATATGAACTGAGTAACCCAGTGCTGGAGCCCTTTCCTGATCTATCAACTCACTGCCCATGTCAAGATCACTCACTTCGCCTTCAAGTAGTCGAAATTGCATTTTGACAGTTCCTGAATCACCTAAAGTCTGCTCTGCATGCAGCACTTCACAAACAGTAGGCTCTGAAGACTCATTCCCCCATGTCACCCTGGCTGCCCTCAACCGTAGTACAATTGTTAAAAATGTCTCCCTGTCAGATTGCTGTGATCTGCACTGATCTCCGAAAAATCAAAAGTACTCTGGAAGCATATAGGGTTTCCCACTTGGACCAAATATGCACTGGTCCAGGTTTATAGGCGAGTCATCACCAATGTCTCACGAAATCTGGTGGGGCACAGCAGAGGCCGCTCTGGAACACATGATACATTAAGAGATCAGACATCTTAGGGTATGTGGTCCAGCAATACTTGGTCACCATTAGCAAGATGGAGAGGTGTGGTGCAGCGGCCAGGGCAGCTGACTTCGGAGCACAGGGTTCACGGTTCGATCCCCGGCTCTGGCGGCAGCTCAGCTCAGCACCATGTGACTCTGGGCAATAGCTCACTTAATTTCCACTACAGCCCCAGCGCCTTGAGACACGTAAGGGTGAGTAGCTGCGCTATATAAAAACGGACTTACATTTTTTTAAATTCTTTTTTTTAGCAAGACAGGTAAGGAAGGACTAAGCCTAAGCTCCCCGAAGAGAATCTTCACTACTGCACTTAAGGCCAAAGTTTGACTTATATGTCTAGCTTCGGTCTGGCATTGATTTGTATACGACCTACAGTAAGATTCACTGAAGTCTCCCTGTCTATCTGCAACTGTGCCTAATTTGAGATGAAGGTTGCATGTCGGGCCCACTGGCATTCATTCTGGAGACTGGCACTTAATTTTCCTCATCAGACTTTGACCCAGCACAGAGAGAGAAAAACACAAAGGAGGAAAGAAGGAGGATGATAAAGACAAAGAAATAGGACAGAGGGACGACAGTGATGAAAAAGAGCATGAAAGAGTTAGATTAAGAGCAGGGACTGTATGGTGGTAGATGGAAGGGCATGAGATGGAATTTCACTGCTCCTTCTGCTCTCTTCAGCAACATCAACCCGAATAAGACTTTTGCAAAAAGCTCTCAGAATTCTTCTGTAACAAAATGACCTCCAGATACAGCAACTACAATCCTCAACGGACCCCGTCGCCATCGCAACTCATCTTCCCATCACGGCCTATAAACGAACCATGACCTTGTGGACTGCCGTCACCACAGTCGAAATCGATGCTATCATGAAGAGCGCCCAAATGGGGGCTCTGCGATACCCTTGACCCCACCACGCCTTTACCAAAGGACTTCTACCAACCAGTGAAGCACTAACACCCTTCCTCAACACCTCCATCAACTCAGTCACATTCTCAGACGCAAAAGTTACTTAAATTCGGTAATGCTATATCTGGTAGAGACACAGTTTAGCCACAGATTCCTTAACTTTGAATTTCCCCCAGGCGCCAGTCCGGATCAAGAGATTTTTCAGCAGTACCTCTGCGCGCCGGGTGGCGGAGTCCTACGGTTCAGTACTGACATTGTTTTCAGATATGACGTCAGTGGAGTCATATAAGTCCACTCCGGCGCGCCAACGTCAGTTTTCCACAGTGAAACCTTTCCGCACGAGACCGCGGAGCCACTACAAGAACTTATTGTGGAAACAGTGTGCCGAAAAGATCAAAAAATCTTTCAAACAACAATAAAAAGAAACAACAAATGGTATGAAAATACCAGACATGGAGTTTAGAAAAAATACCCAACAAAATAAATTTTAACACAGGGCCACAAGAAACTGGGCGCCCTAGAGAATAACCCATAAGAGGAGAGAGACCATACCCTCTATGAACCAATCATTAAAGTAATGAATGGTACAGTAATAGTTAAACAGAACCTACAACAGCAACACTAACTGTTTAAGTCACACCAGTACATGATCTATTGACATCACCAGTGTCAAGGTGTAATGGTACCAATAAGAAATAAATTAAAACTGCTCACTGGTGTGAAAACCAGGGTGTAAAAGAAGTACACACATACTTTCCCAACCACACTCATTCGAAAGAAGGATGGTGAACGGAACATTTAAACAAAAGCTAAATGCCCAGGTCGAGGAGTTTGTTTAGACCAAACAGAGATTAAGAAAGTGAACACTGGCATATAAAGCCAGCATTGAAAGGGTATAACCCCTATCTCAAAAGACCTTTGCAGAGCGGGGAGGATGGGTGGGGCGTTAAGGAATCTGCGGCTAGACTGTGTCTCTACCAGATATAGCGTTACAGAAGGTAAGTAACTTTTACATCTGATAGAGACATCTAGTCGCAGATTCCTTAACTTTGAATTAAATAACATAGCTATACCCCACTGGAGGAGGGTCTGCGAACTAATCCCACAAAGGTTCCCAAAGAGGAGTAGGCGGTCGAAGAATGGCTGACCAAGTATATGTGGGAATAGTAAAACAAGAGCAAGATCTTAATAGAAACTATGACCTCTCTCATAGAGCCTTATAAATGAAAGCAACCTTACAGGTCTGCGAAAAATCTGTCCTTGAAGGAAAAGTGGTAAAAACCTTTAAGAATCTCTTATCAGAAGACAGACATGAACCCTTAACCCTTAAAAAGGGTACGAAGACTGGATGACCAAAGGGATCAAATGCATGAGAGAAGTCATATAATCTGTATTGCTGAGAATAAAGATTTATAAAAGGAGCCGTCCTGCCGAAATCCTAATAGGACCCATTTCCCCACGGGAAAGATGAACAATATCCTTGTGTCATGATCAATTTAGTGTGGACACCAGTAGCATTAACAATCATTCAATGCTACAAAAGATGTATATATCGACAATTTTTTTTTTATATATATATATGGAAACTAGGTCCTAACTATAACTATCTACTGGCGACCGCCAGTATATAATATATATATATGAGTACTGTCCTGGGCACACGCGGTGAGGGTATTAACAATATATCAATCTGTTACGAAATGTTATATGAATGCAGAGGTCAGCATCAGTATTGGAACAAAAAAAGTTTATTTATATCTCAACACCAACTATGTTGAATACAAAAAAGCCAGCCGACACGTGTTTCATCACTGGGAGAAATCCCGTGACTCATCAGGGCTAGAAAGCGAATGTATCAGAAGGAGTGTTGACCCCGAGGACCGGTGATAATTCCAACCCGGTATGGGGTGAGCTGGAGGCTAGAGCAACAAGGCTGGTAGGCGCTCGAAGTGGCGCCACGAATGTTACAGCGATGGTAAGAGACCGCGGGCTGAAAGGCAGCCGAAGGCGGACATGAGGTAATGCCAATCTATTTGGCGCCAGTTCACTTTCAAAATAAATAGTCACTCCCACTTAAGGCATTAGTAAACATAAACAACATACTACGTGCCTCACTTCAAACCCTCTACATTTCACAAGTGCTATGATAACAAATAAAATGCTGCGCAATGCACATACAAAATATACATAGTCACATGAATATATGTTGTATGGGTGAAGAATCTAAACATAAAAACAAAAAATCTTTATGTGGCCAACCTAAGTGGGAAACCTCATATATTGCACATGAGACGCAAAATGCTCTAAATGTGTCGCCTGTTTGTCTAACATTAAATAAAATATAAAGTCTATAACAAAATATTTGACATTAAAACACGCTGCAGTAATATCATAATAAAGATAAAAAGCACCTCTGTCCCCCCTCAGACCTGGAATGCATTTCTAAAATGATAAACGGTCTACCGATAATTTAATGTTGACTCACACTGCAGCCATAGTGTCTTTCAAAGCCAAATGAAAATTGCAACGAACACGAACTCAAGCCTCCAGACACATATTGCTGAGGTAATTACTTTCGTGCTGCGGGACCATATACAAAGTTGTATCAATGTGAGACATGGAAGTCTATTACCCAACATATGCACATGTCCGTATCAGGACTACCCCTCCCATAATGCAACAGGGAGATCGCAAGCATGCCAGCAAAGTTTGGCGAATGTCACTTTTAAAAGTCAGCATCATTGAAAAACATATTATCGGATCCAGAAAGCAATCCAAGGTAAATCATCATAATAGGGGTCTGTTAGACCTGGCATCATTGGCGCAGGTCTCCCTTCCTCTTTTCGCTTCTGACCTTTTATGTTGGCTGGATTTAGATGCTCTGGGCGCTGTGCCACTGCCAATCAGTGACACAGCGCGAATGCTCCCTGTGTAAAGATACCTGTATGAATTGGGATAACCATAATTGGCTCGTTTGGTTTACCTGTCAGCCCCTAGTATCAGTGTACTGTGTGTGCCCAGGGCTGGTAGACCAAATACTGCTGGTGGGCCTGCAGCGCTGATTTGCGCTACCCACCGAAGCAGCTTTTAAAGTATGTCTGTGTAGCATGTTCTAATAGCGAGTTACCCTCCATTTCACTGTTTACTATTGTGAGGCTATCCGTTCTCATGGGCCAGAATGGGCAGGCTGAGTATTACATGCCCTAATCCTACCTGCCCCCAGGAACCTGATAGGAACGTCGAATTTGATATGTTTAAGCTCAGAACATTGAGATACATCTTTTAGTAAGGATTATTAGCGTAGCCCGTGTTCGAAAATGCCTCTACTAGAAATGCGGTATTTTCTGGCCTAAGCTGTCCTGTAGGCTTTGCTAGCGTGTGTATTGGCCGTCTGGTTTTGGAGCAGCAGGGCCAGATGAGTCAGACCTGGCTGGAGAGAGAGATCGGCATTTAGAGTATGGAGAGGGGTGACTCTTTGATCTGAGCAGGGCCGTGCCTGGCAAGGTGAATGATGGCTCCACCTCCCACTGGGCGTCTGATAGCAGACCCCCAGATTCTCAAAGGGCAGGATGTCGCCTCGTAAACCAAGTGCTCCCCGACCCCACCGAACTGGTTCTGGCTGGATGCAGTGATTTGTGACTGCAGAGAACAAAGACTTTTTAGGTATAAAACGCTGCGCTGAAACCTTTTTCAAGTGTGTGTGTAGGAGAGTAGGATCTGCCTCTTATGTTGCCCCCACTTTTTTTCTGATGTTTACACTGGTTTCTGGCTATAGTCTGGCTGGGACCCTGCCAATCAGGGCCCCAGCCTCTCTGTTCTCCCTAAACGACTTGGAGTGCACTCTAGGTGCACTAGTGATTGGATACTGTGGTACCTTATGAGTCCCTAGTATATGGTACCTTAGGTACCAAGGGCATAGGTACTTCACAGGCCTACCAGGGGCTGAAGCATGTATTATGCCACCCCTGGAAGCGGACTAAATCTGACACCACAGGCCTGCTACTGCAGCCTGGGTGAGGAGGTGCTAGCACCCCTCACTGAGATATAGGTCCCCTATATCTCTCCTGCACACACATTTAAACTTATCAGTCACCCCTAAGGCAGGCCCTATCAATCCTGAGGGCAGGGTGCTTAGTTCCTATGTGAGAGGGTGCCTCTGCCTGAGCAGGACCCCTCTGCAGCTCTCAGAGTCTATTCTCTGGGGCTGTTTGTGAATGCAGCCAAACCATATACTCTTAAGTGCATTATATCCTCGCGGTAAATGCTAACTGTGGAGTGGCTGCATCAAAACATGTCGTGTTTGGTGTCAAACACTTTGGAATCATACCCCCACACCAGTAACTGGTGTGGGAGTATGATCCCACCCTTCTAGAGGGATAGACATGTACCTACTGTGGAAACGCGGTAGAATCCTGAAGAGCCCTGGCATCACAAAATGGATGCCACCAGTCACAGACACTGGGCTGCCCTCCTGCTGATGACCGACACTCGCAGTGGAGGAGGCCCAACAATAGATATCCTGTCCCAAGGGGTGTGACCACCTCCCAGACAGGGTTTAGTGTATTGGGGCTGGGTGGGTGCACTCCTAGAGTGCTTTGAAGTCCTGCACTGGGGGAGCAGAAGGCTCCTCTGTGCATACCCCAGTTCAAACCGGCTCAGGGGCTACCTGCCCCTGCTCTGGCGCGAAACTGGACAAAGGGAAGTGGGTGTAGCCACCCAGTCCCCTGACCCTCCCATAGGTGGGGTCATAGAGCTAGTCCCTCCCTTCTCTTTAGTATAAGAGGGGGAACCTGTGCATTGCAACCTAGATACCCCTGGACGACGCTCTCAAGAAGAATCCCGGACCTTCGACGTTCCACTACCTCTGGAAGACTGAAGAATCTCCCTTGGAGTCAAGGAGTGACTCCCCTGCTTGGCAGGCACCAAAAACTACAACGACGGTCGCAAACTACGCCGCTCCCGCCGGAGCCCGAAGTCCCTGCAGCCCAGGAAGAGGATTTCCTGACTTCTCCAAAGCCATCGTGAGTCCCCAGCGAAGCTGAGGCAAGTGGACCCCACAAGCGACGAGGAACCGCAGCCCCTGGGTACCGTGCACTATTGTCGAGTGCAACCCCTTCACGACATTCTACGAACTTGTGCTTTGGACCACGTGTGGTCCCAGCCTCTAACAGAGATCCCTCCCAAAATCAGAGGCCTACACCGTCCCGAGTGACCGTGGACCCCTGTTGAGTGAATCCTCCCGAGGCGTCTTCACGATCCCTTGCCAGCCGGCTTGTGGGTCCCCAGAAGACTTTTCAACAAAACCAAAGGGCTCCCCTGGTTGCTCCAGGCCTGCCCTGACCTACCCTCGCTGGGTAAGTCCCTCAGACCTTGCTGGTCTGCACCATTGACTTTTCCTCACCACCACGAGACTTGCTGCTACCAAGGCTTGTTGGCTCCAATCGGGTCGCCGACACCGCAGTCAGCTGCAGACTTCGCGGGACACGCTGAATCCAGCTCCTGGCCGTCCTCGACGCCTCCTGGACCTCGTGGTCGAAGAGTCAAGACACCCATGAACGACCTGAATCTGTCGACGACGGTGGGCATTCATCTTCCTTGCCCGGGGTCACTGCCAAGTGACTTTGAACACTGTCCCCTCTGCTTTCAGGTCTTCCTCCGTCCGAATCCAGGCTTGGATTCCACCGGACACTTCTTCTGTCGTCGCAAGCAGCAAGTCTTCACTGGCTCCCATTGAGAACGACGCCGCGACCCGACACCAAAGGACACCTATGCACCCGGCTCCCCTGGGTGAGGTAACTTCAGCACTACGGTGCTCCTGTGGGTGTGGGTCCTAGAACTACTTACCCTGTAAGTGGCTTGCTTGTAGCTACCCTAGAAGTGCCCTAAAACTCCTATTTTCCAAGTGCGACTAATCGCATTGACTCGTACAGGGCTCGCGTCTGTGTTAGAACACATCGCGTCCTTCTCCCTTGCAACTCTACCCGTAATCGCGTCCTTCGACTCGTACTGGGTTCGTGTTGGTGCTTTCGCCTCGAACACACAAGGGACCTTTAACATTGATATCTCAATCGCGTCCTTTCGCATAGACTCGTACAGGACTCGCATCGGTGTCTGAACACTGGGTCTCCTACACCTACCTGGGGTGGTTCTTTGGGGTCCCTCGATTCTACATGCTCTAGGCCCAGGTCTAGGCAAGCTAGGACTGTGATATTTGATTGTGCTAACTTATTTTTGATAACATTTGATTTGTACATATGTTCCTGACTTCTAATCTCATAAAGAGATTAGTAGAGAGTTGTTTAGTAATAAATACATATATATTTGATATACATACCTGTGTGGTGTCTTTTCATTTGGTGATTCAAGAGATTGTGTGGTAAAACAAGCTGCTTTACATTCCTCCAAGACTTAGCCTGAAGGCTGCTCTCCACAGCTACCACTAGGATAGCTTTCTATAAAGGTTGTCTTAAACCTACCAACAATAAGAGTCGAATTGTTCTGGTGCAAGGTGCCCACTTTAACTAGTGGACAGCATATACCAGCCCAACTTCTCACATTGGTGGCAGCGTGTGGGATTCCAGCTTGCTATTGTTTTACCAGGAAATCTCTATTTGAATTACTAACTGAAAACCACTATAGGTACTCAAGGTACATATAAAGTCAAACTTAGTATCAATAAGTTCTACTGAACTTAGAGCTGTGTGCCAAGGGATAGCACACCCTTTCTACAGCTCAAGCTAGTATCAGTAGGCCACAAACTAGTGTAGGTAGTACAACACTGCACAACACTAGAATGTCCTTAAGGCAGTGGTTCCCAAACTGTGCGCCGCGGCACCCCGGTGCGCCATTAGAACATGGCAGGGGCGCCGCGCACGTCTTGGGAACCGGGAAAAGGTAGTATGATTCACAATCCGGGCCGTTTCCAAATATTAATGATGAAATACGTTTTTACAAATGTAAGGGTAATTGACGCTTCTTCCCTCTGCACTCACAACGCTCCGTGTCCCTTCTCCCTCCAGAGTTTTCGTGTTCCTTTTCACTTCTGAACCCACCATGTACACCCTCCCACTAATGTGCACCACTCGGATGGAGGAAAGTTTCAACAGAGCAATAAAAACTTATGTGTTATATTTGTTTAAATAACTCCTTTCTTAATTTATCAAAATCTCCTAGCGCCAGAATAACAGTACCTCGGTAACTATGTGCTTTATAAATATTTTAATTTAATTATACCAGACAGTCCTCTTCTCACTGTCTGACACCTCACACTCTGGCGGGACCGCAGCCTTCTTTGCGCACAGAGGCGAGAACAGGCTCCGATTAGTTGTTTCTACGCAGGACTTGGAATTTAAAACTGTGTCTGGTGCTGACTGGTGGAAGTTCGTCAGCCTTGGCTCTTTGCAGGACTTAGGATTGGCTGCATAGAACTGTCCATGCCCCTAAGTGCCCCTGTGTAGGCTGTGTGAGGGACATGTGCAGGAGCAAAGAAGGCTGCAACGCGTGGCCGAGCACAGAAGAGGCACGCCAAAAGTGTGAACCCTCCTGGAGCCAGCAACCCACCGACTAGATGAGAGCACCCCAGAGCCACCATAGACGTGTGAGGAAAACCTGAGAGGCACCCCCATAAGTGTGAACGCTCCAGAGCCAGCCACTTGTCAGCTTGCAAGGACGTGAGAGAAAGACACCTCTCACGTGTGAACATCCCAGAGGCGCCCTTCTACGGGTGAATAACCCTGAGCGCTGCCAACCACATCTCGATGTCTGAGGGCCCCAGAGCCTCCCTCCACTTGTGATTACACTCAACCTCTGCTTTGTGGGAGAGACGCTTTGCTCTGATCCATGTTCACCCCTTTCACGCACGTCTGGACAGGGTAAGGATTTATTTAGTTCCTTTCTCATAAAATGTTTTTAATACCAGACCTTTCCCTCTATGTTTATGTATATTATTTTGTGTATATAACCCAACTCTTACTTTATGTCACCAATTTAATACGTTCTTCTGGAACACTGCTGTTCAGCAGATGGTAGGGGCGAAGGTGGGACTGCAGCAGAGGCGCAACTAAAGGCAAATTTCGGGGGTAGGGGGGAATTCTTTCAGCAATAGGCAGAGTGGAGATTAAGAAGTGAAAAAAACAACAAATGTAAATGGTCTTTTAAAGACCTGAGAAGTACTCGTATGCGGCTGTGAAAAGCTCAACAACTGTCTGTGTGTGTGCCCGGGGCTGACACACATGACAGGGGGGGGGGGCTGAAGACCTTTGAGCCCTATGGGCGGTGCATGCCTGGACTGAAGTTTATGTTGTTAATGTTTCTAGAAGGGGCTTGTCCTTTTGTCTGGCTAATCATCATTACTACAGAAAGGCTAATAACAGCAGGGTGCACATAACTCACTTCATTGTGCCCATGTTTTACACTCCTGCTTGAAGCCAGTATTGTTGCTAACTGCTTCTAGAGAAATCACCTACTACTACTGTAGTTCAGTCTTTGCTAGTCTTCCAGCATTAGGAATCCATACTCTCCAAAGACTGCAAAATGGTGTTGTCCATTTGCTCTCAGGAGGAAGAGACCATGTTATGGAGGGCCAGAATAGCATGCCATGTCTTCAAATGTATTCACGCACTTTCCTCGTGCTATATAACTCAGACAGTATCTAATAGCAAAAATAAACTCCATAACCCACCCCGGACGGAACTCCATTCTAAAGGCAAAATGTCTGCTCTCCCACAATTTCCTACCCAGAAACATCTGGGAAATCTCCTTCTTTGGTTCCTTAAAAAAAAGGAACTACATATTGTAGAAATAAAAACCTTCTTAGGGGTTCACTGATACATCTGGTCCTTAAGACCAACAAAGAAGAGATTGGCACAGAAGCTGTAATATCAAAAAACATGTTTTATTAACCTCAGATGAGGGAGATTGCATCTTACGGTACCCGCAGGCCACTGTAAGAGGCATTCTAATGAGTGCAGAGAACAGGGTCCTTATATATGCATTTGTTATATAGTCAGCATAAAATCAAGGGGAGGTCCTAGCACATACAAGCATGCTTATTGACTAATATGGGTATACAAAATTTGCTTGCTCCACAAAGTGGGAGGGGAGACTAAACTGCTTACATGAGTAAGAATAGCCTGACAGTTCTATACTAGGAGCAGGTGCATTCTACCAGCTAGGCCTCTCTGAGCATGTGCAAGACTCTGGAAGAGGGAGAAAGCACATGGCGAGCACATGGCTAACTAAAATGGCTGCCAAGTACAAAATGGCTTTCAGCTCATGCTAACAGCGATTCCTGCAATCTTTAACAGATGATCCTTTTAGCATGAGCTAAAGACATTCCCATGATCTAGTAGAGACATAGAAAATATTTTGCACATTTTCTTCTCATAAATTCATCAATATCCTATGCTAGGTGGGCATTTACATTCTAAACATTTCATTAAGCAGGTATATACAAGGTATAAGCAGGAGTACAAAGTGAACAGAGCATTGGGTCATACAGGTAGCAAGAGAGAATAATGACTATTATCTCAAACAGAAATCTCAATATTTTCCAACCCTAAGCAGAAAGCAAATACCAAAACCATCTAGTCTAATTCTAAGTTTCAGGGCTCTGATGTATTTCAGTGACTATTTATGTCAATTTCAAAATAGCCAACAGCACATACCTAATAAAAAAAAATTCAATAGACTTTCTCAGTATTTTTTATGAGGGCTAAATTATCAATTAATATACTTAAGGAAAGAGTAAAGTAACATGCTCAGATGAACTTTTCTCATGCAGAATAAACATTACTCTTAAAAAATATTAAAGCAATCAGACATATTATTACAAAAACAATCCTGGCTCCGGGGGACCAGGAGGACCACACAGGGCCATAGGAATTAGGGCAAGGAGCCGCAAAGGGCTGCTCCTCCAAAAAAAATGGGACGACCAAAGGGGTACATTACTAACAAAAAAAGAGTCCTTGGGAATTTGTAGAACCAACCAGCCAGAGGGGAGTCTTCTCCCTGTGTCCGTTTTGAGCCTCACAGGCAGGCTCTTGTTGTTCCCACGGTGGAGCTGCACAACTCGCAACTCAAGAATCACGGAGAAGGAAAAGTCTTTCTTTCAGGATAGGGCAATCACCCCCCCAGGGCAAATACCCTCAATGATCCTGTCCAGTGTCTCAGGCAGTGCACCAGTTTTCTTCACTTTAATCTAACAGGCACCAAGGGCATAGCACCTGTACCCTAAACTCAAGTCCTTCCCTAACTCCTGTATTGCACCTCTGGCGCACTGCTCTTTTGTTGGGGCCACAAATTGTACCCAATGTGCTCGGGCATCTCTTGATCAACCAACAAAGGCGTAGACTTGCATTCACTTGGGACCAGGACTCAAAGGCCTGAAGCAACCCTTGTTTCAAAAGGGGTCACCTCAAGCAAAAGCCTCCTTGCCGTCCTTGTCGTTCTGTGACTCTCTCAGCTGGGCATCAAAAACTGGATCCACACAAAGATTTCTCCATCCTGATTTGTAACCCCGTCTTTCACCCAAGACAGTGGCAGGGGTACACACTTCACGTCCCAGTGCTTCCGCCTTCACTGAGGTCCTAGTTGCCAGCAACGCCTATGCTGGTTCCTTTCGTTTTGACTGTAGGCTGGACTGGTGCTGACTCCCAGGCTGGATCTGATGTCCGGGCCCCTCTGGCAATGGTTGTAAGGCAGCAAATATCTATTGGTGGACAGAACAAGAGGTCTTTAGACAAGGCACAGAAATAATCGAACAACAGAGAGGATAGTCTCAGAATACTTCCTTAGTCTCGGGCGCCCCATACATTAGCAAGGCACCCAAGAGCCACTTCATCTATCTGAGAGTAGAAAACCCTGGACCTATTGGCAAGTATAAAAGGAACGTTTTGGTGAACTGACAAGAGTAATACATCACCCAATCCCAAACAGCCAAGGAAGTCTGTGTTCATTTACTAAATTCTGAGGAAAAGAGAAAAACAATACAGACATACTCCAAATACTTACATTGGTGTATTCCTATATTACCAATCTGAAGAACCCTCAAGAAAAAGGAAATGTTCTACACTTTTACTCATAGATTTTACATTACTTGTACAGGACTGCAGACACTTGTAAAATAATTTCTCTTACATGTTATGCTTAGGACCATGCTCTCATGTTATAGGTGCAGCAGGACAATCTAAAACTGCTAATTTAACAGGGATTCTTATTGCAAAAAGAACTAAACTTCAACATAGTGAGTACATTTTCTCCAGCAGAACATGTTATGACAAACAAACTCCTATAAAACAATATTTTCCTTCAAAATGTTTGCTAAGGATCACATGAGCGTCTTTCCTGCATTGTACTTTTCACGATCTGGACTATGCAACATCATTTTCAAAAGGAAAAAAAAACCCTATCTCCAGCTCTAATAAGGGCTGTCAGCTTATTGACAGAGACTAGCTAATAAAAGACTAGCAATGCCCTTGCAAAACTGTATAGAACATGAGAATAACATAAACAATAATAGTGTTGCCACCTGAGATTTTTGAACAGAAACCCTCACTATACAGTTCTCCTTAAAGATCAAATAAGGGAACATCAATCTGTTCTACTCATTCTTTCATACAGGATGGGCAGTAACATAACATAGATTTTATCATTTTATTAATGCTAACAATTTTAAAACAGTATTACAGAATAGCCAATGAAATGTCTCATGGCTATTTCACAGACAGCTTAGACAGACTAAAAAAAGTAAGAAAAAGAAGAGAGAAAACATAATTTTGCCTACCCTTAATTTGTAGAGGAGCTAGCCTCCTTCCCCCATTTTGACAGTAGGAAAACCTGAAACAGGTTTTACTTCTGTCAACACTTTCAACCCCTATTTGTAGCAACTGGGCACAAACAAACCAATGTATCAATTTCTTGAGCAATTGTACTAGATTAACATGAGGGCGCATGAATGCAAACTAAAATCCATTTCCTCCTCATCGTAGCCCCTACACAGTATTCTTTAAACTAAAACCATTATTTTTATATACATGGCAGATCAATGCTCAACTGAAGGCTGCCTTTCCTTCGTTTCATATGACTGCGCAAAACGTGTGTTTGCCAAAAATAGGAAGCAAAGCTTCTCTTTCTCTCTTTGCGCTATCATCTCGTCTTTCAAAAACTTTTCGAAGGTCGAAGTGTCCCAGCAAACATTACCCTTCACCCTGCTAAGTTGCTAAATGCAGAACTCCGACCTTTGACCCGTTCAGTAGCTGGTCATTTTGTGTGCAAGGCTTGCCATGCGGTTTTCGTAATGCAAAGCAACTCTGGAGAATCACAGCTCAAAGGCAGTCCTGTCCGGTCCGTTTGCCAGTAATTTAAAGGTAGGATAATAACGTCTGCTGGTTTCTGTATACTTATTTTCATTTGTGTATAGTGTGTGGTGTGCAGTCTAGTAATACAGAGATCAGCTGTTTGTTTTATACTTGCATATACTTTATTAAAGCCTGAGAGCACTGAAAACTGCCTTGAGTGGTAGAACTGCTTGTAAAATTGTGAATTTAGCTCAATTTCGACTTTGGTGGTAGGGGCACTAAAAAATGAATATCCTACAATATTTTTGCATAATAGGAACCCCCAGAGTGTTCTCTAGATAGCCCAGGAATGGGAAATCAGAAATGTATAAGATATACCCGTTTAAAAATGAGTTTTGTACGGCTGGGTAAAGTGACATTTCACATTTAAGGTTCCTGCTAATGCGGTACAGCACTGCTTAAATCCAACTTTGATGCTAGGAATTCACAGTATGATGATTAGGCTTTATAAAGATGAAAAAACGAATTTAAAGCATTTATTTTTAATAATATATATTTTTTCATATAATTAATTATTTTTTTTAAATCAAAACCAACCATTTTGATGATTCCACATTTGAAAAGCAAGCTTCATTCGTAGCCTATCATATTTAAACGCATTCATTCATAACCCTAAGCACAGAAGCCTTACTTGAAACATGAAAAGTCTGCGCCACTTTTTAAAGGACAGTTATTATTTAACATCAGAACCACAGAGGTACTTATGAAAAAAGGCATTAAGAAAGGAAATCCCTACTTTCAATTTTGTTCTCTGTTATCCAAAATAATGAAACTGGTGTTTTGAAACTTTTAAAATAATGCAGGCCTGTATACCAGTTTTACACTGACTTAAAATTTCGCTGACTCAGCATTCCTGTCTGTGGCCGTGATCAGGAATAGCCATATGCTATATATGCAGCTGTTGTTTGTCAGCAGGCGTCGAATTTTCACGCCTTTCTCCAGGAAAAAAAACCCCTTTATTATTTGAAATACCCTGACAGAGTTAAATCCCCATTTGTTGTGTCAAACAGTTTCTTTTCAGTTAGTCAGTTTAAACACAGCTGTTGGAAAGCTTTTTCCTCGGGTGCTGAAAGAAAAGCATGTCACAGTCTATTTAAAACTGAGGCATTTCAATGCAGTCAAATCTATCTTTCTATAATGTGTATTTAGTTCAGCAACGACCAAATTCACTCAGATGATGTGCATGCCTTTTAATGTCTAATACAATGTATTTAAGGAAAATGCTGTAACATGTATTTTAGTCTATTGATTACAAAACACACAATTTCGTTTTTCTTCCTCTGTATGAGGCCTATTTTAATCCTATTGAATACGAATTCTAATTTTATCTTTAGCATTGTGGCAATTTGCACACATGTATAGTGTCGTACTCTGTCAATTTAATAGTAACATGCAGCTGTTTAGCATATGTTATATAATTCATTTCTGGATTTTTATTTAATATGTAAGTAACTAAATGACATTTTGCATAACAGAATGATGACAGCAAAAAAACATAAACAAACTCATTGAGCTCATTCAGACAGTTACAGAAGGGGGGTCATACACGCAGAGTACACAACACAGCGCGCTTAAAGCTAGCCATTCTTACACAGAGAGTACTCACACAAATATTACCAATGTCAAACCACAAACCCCACATAGACAGTTAAACACACATTTAACCCACAAATCAATACTTAGGACTTTAAGACAGCTTACAAATTGTACGCAAGACCAACCTATTTGTAAATACTAATTGTAAGTCATATTTACAAGAAGAGCTCTCAAAAGTAGCCCAAAAAACTGTTCCATGGTCAAGAAGCCAAAATACACCAAATTCGCCAGTTTTGGCTGGTAGAACACTCAAAAAGCGCTCTGCATATCACCACTTATGAATGTTACTAAGTGCGCAGATCCGGATCCGTTTTATGTCCATATTTAGTTCCATGGGGTACTTAGTCACCAAGGAAGAAATATCTTTTTACTATACCTAAACCTATTTAGGTATCCCCTCTGAGGGGAGTCAGCTGAGTACTTCCTAAATCCATATCGGTACCTCCAAGACAGCAACACTTTCTACGAAGTGTGCTAGAAGCAGGCATGTCAAGAATATTATAGCATATATAATATTATACTCCAAGTGACACTTAACACAATGTGTGCCGTTCAAGTTTTCAAAGTTAGAGAAAAATCTCCTCATTACCTGCCTTCTTTTGCTGCAGCAAAACAAACAAACAAACCAAAATCTTGGCCAAGTCATTCCAAACAAAAGTGTTGCCTTAGCAACCTTACCAAACCAAAGTCTCCAGCTTTCAACTGCCAAGTTCTGAGTGACCTAACGGTCATTTTAAAATACTCACGCCAAAGAAGTTCTCAGTCGGGAGCGGCAAACACTTGGAGGATCAGATCAGGAAGACCAGAAATATACTGGGCTGGAAGACAAACAATCTCCGTGCGCAGGGTACCTCCTCAGTAGATTCCTGTCCTGTACTCCTCAGTAGATTCCTGTCTCCCTTCAAGACCACTCCCTTGGATAGCCGCTGCACCGATGAGGTCCACTTTCGGGCGCCATTTGTAGAAATAAAAACCTTCTTAGGGGTTCACTGATACATCTGGTCCTTAAGACCAACAAAGAAGAGATTGGCACAGAAGCTGTAATATCAAAAAACATGTTTTATTAACCTCAGATGAGGGAGATTGCATCTTACGGTACCCGCAGGCCACTGTAGGAGGCATTCTAATGAGTGCAGAGAACAGGGTCCTTATATATGCATTTGTTATATAGTCAGCATAAAATCAAGGGGAGGTCCTAGCACATACAAGCATGCTTATTGACTAATATGGGTATACAAAATTTGCTTGCTCCACAAAGTGGGAGGGGAGACTAAACTGCTTACATGAGTAAGAATAGCCTGACAGTTCTATACTAGGAGCAGGTGCATTCTACCAGCTAGGCCTCTCTGAGCATGTGCAAGACTCTGGAAGAGGGAGAAAGCACATGGCGAGCACATGGCTAACTAAAATGGCTGCCAAGTACAAAATGGCTTTCAGCTCATGCTAACAGCGATTCCTGCAATCTTTAACAATATGGCTCTTTACTAGGGTAACTAAAATATCTGCTCCAAGAGATCCTAAGGTAGTGAGCCGAGGCTGGGCGTACACCCCCCCCACCCGAATAAAAATAAAATGACATAATGGGGAGCCACGGCCAAAGGCCAATAAGTCAAGGGAGCCGCAGGTTGAAAAAGTTTGGGAACCACTGCCTTAAGGGATGGAACCAGTGGATCCACTCAGCTTCAGTATAAGGACATGAATTTCTTTGACTTGAAAGCCATGTGTGCTGAAAGGCACCTGAAGATAGGGCAGAGTCCCTCCACACTACACCTGATAGATCTGCTGACAGCAGATGATCTTAGATTAGCTCTAGGAGCTAATGGGTCTGAATCAGTGAGTGGGTCAATTACAGTGTCTGGGTCAGATGATGAACATCAAGTTGACCAAGACTCTGTGATTGCAGGGCCAGGCCCCAAGGGGTCTGAACAGGACAGAGGAGTTCTCCCTAAGAGACCTGACAGAGTGGGAGAGAAGCCTAGGTCCCTTTCAAGGGACTCTGACCGCTCCTATCACTCTGGCAGAGAAACTGTCCACCAGAGAGACTCCTACTTCCTAAGGAGAGAGAGTTCCTCTGACAGACTGTACAAACTGCTGCAGTATGAGGAAGCAAGATTTGCCCTCAAAACCAAGCAGTTGGCATTAGATAAAGAAGCCTTTGAGCTCCAGAGAGCTTCTAGAAAAGAGGGGTTAGAACCCCCTGGTGGCAGCAACAGTGTCCCTAGAGGCAGAGAATATATTCCAGACCATAGGAACCTGAGCAAGGTTGTTCCTCCCTACCAGAGTGGGGATGATATCCATAAGTGGATAACTGCTATGGAAAGGGCCTGTAGAGTGGAACAGGTCCCCCAAAAGCAGTGGGCAGCAATCTTGTGGCTCTCCTTTTCAGATAAAGGTAGAGACAAGCTCCTCACTGTTAGAGAAGAGGATGCTGATGACTATGAAGTCCTGAAGAGTGCACTGATAGATGGGTTTGGCTTAACCACTGAGCAGTACAGGTTGAAGTTCAGAGACACCCAGAAGGCACAGACTCAGGACTGGACTGACTTTGTAGATTGTGCAACCAAGGCTCTGGAGGGTTGGCTGGTTGGCAGTAGGGTTACTGATTTCAAGGGATTTTATAATCTAATGATGAGAGAACAGATCCTTAATAATTGCCAGAACCAGTTGTTGCATCAATACCTGGTGGACTCCGATCTGACCTCTCCCCAAGAATTGGGAAAGAAGGCAGACAAGTGGGTCAGAACCAGGGTGAGGCAGAAAACCCAGAACCAAGGGGGTGACACAAAGAAGCAGGATTCTAAGGGCTCTGAGAAAAGTGGGGATAAGTCAAAAGACCAGAAGTCTTCGCAAGGGCCCCAAAATCTGCATCTGGTGGGGAGTCACAATCCAACAAGGGAAAAGGCCAAAAGAAGCCATGGTGCAAATTCTGTAAACAGAAAGGGCACTGGACTTCTGATTGTAACAAGTCCAAAGACCAAACCACCACCACTCCTGCCCCTAAGGCAACTGTTCCCCCTAGTTCAGGTACTAGTGGAGGTGGTACTCAGAAAAAGGGTGTAGTAGGGCTGACCCTGGGTTCTGAAGTGGACTCTGGCCTAGCCAGAGTACCCACTCAGGCAATGCTGATTTGTGATGGAGACATTGACATGTCCTTCCTAGTGAGCCCCAGTAATCTGGGCAAATACAAACAGCAGCCTGTAATAAATGGCAAACAGGCTTTGGCATTTAGGGACACAGGTGCTAGTGTCACCATGGTGGCAGAGGATCTTGTGGACCCTGGACAGATCATCCTGGGTGAAATGTACCAGGTGACCAATGCAAGCAACACCAGGACCAACCATAGTCTGGCAGTTGTGAATTTCTCCTGGGGAGGGGTAACTGGCCTCAAGAAGGTTGTAGTCAGTGCAGACCTCCCTGTAGAATGTCTATTGGGCAATGATCTAGAGACTTCAGCCTGGTCTGAAGTAGAGTTATGGACTCATGCTGAGATGTTGGGCATCCCTGCAGAGGTATTTGCTGTGACCAGGTCACAGGCCAAAATGCATGACACTGAACAAGCTCTGGATCCTGAAATTATGGACCAGGTGCTTCCCAAGAAGAGGAGCAGTAGGGTTAAGGCAGTGCCTTCCCCTCTGTCTCAGATCACAGATTCCCCTCTTGAGGGAGGAGAAGCAGATCCTGAAGAAGGAACTGCCCCAGAGGGACTTGAGCCTGACCAGGTTGAGTTCTTGGGGGCAGGGGGCCCTTCTAGGGAAGATCTGAGTAAGAAGCAACAGTGCTGCCCCTCTCTTGAACCCCTCAGACAGCAGGCTGCTGCTGAGGCTGCTGGGAGTGCTAGTGGGTCCCATAAAGTTTATTGGGATGAGGGACTCCTATATTCTGAAGGTAGAGATCCAGCCCCTGGAGCCACCAGGAGGTTGGTAATACCTCAGAAGTTTAGGGGGTTCCTCTTGACCCTAGCACATGACATCCCTTTGGCAGGTCACTTGGGCCAAAACAAGACCTGGGACAGGCTTGTTCCACATTTTCATTGGCCACATATGTCAGAGGACACAAAGGAGTTTTGTCGCTCCTGTGTCACATGCCAAGCCAGTGGCAAGGCAGGTGGCACAACAAAGGCCCCCTGATACCACTACCTGTGGTGGGGGTACCCTTTGAAAGGGTAGGGATTGACATTGTTGGTCCCCTTGACCCTCAAACTGCATCTGGGCACAGATTTATCCTGGTGGTAGTGGATCATGCCACCAGGTACCCAGAGGCAATTCCTCTGAGGACCACCACAGCCCCTGTGGTGGCAAGAGCCCTCATTGGAGTCTTCTCCAGAGTGGGTTTCCCAAAGGAGGTAATCTCTGACAGAGGTACCAACTTCATGTCAGGATATTTGAAAGCAATGTGGAAGGAGTGTGGTGTAACTTATAAGTTCACCACCCCTATCACCCACAATGCAATGGGTTGGTTGAACGCTTCAACAAAACCCTGAAGGGAATGATTAAAGGACTCCCAGAGAAGCTTAGGCGGAAATGGGACCTTCTTCTTCCCTGCCTGTTGTTTGCATACAGAGAAGTTCCACAGAAGAGGGTTGGTTACAGCCCATTTGAGCTTCTGTTTGGGCATCCTGTAAGAGGTCCATTATGTTTGGTAAAAGAGGGCTGGGAGTTACCTCTCAAACCCCCAAACAAGATGTGATGGACTATGTACTTGGTCTCCGCTCCAGGATGGCTGAGTACATGAAAAAGGCAACCAAAACCTGGAGGCCAGCCAAGAATTACAAAAAGCTTGGCATGACCAAAAGGCTGTGCTGACTGTATACCAGCCAGGACAGAAAGTGTGGGTGTTGGAGCCTGTGGCCCCAGCAGCCCTCCAAGACAAATGGAGTGGCCCCCATACAATAGTTGAGCAAAAGGGAGAAGTCACCTATCTGGTGAATCTTGGAACTCCCAGGAGCCCCTAGAGGGTGCTCCATGTCAACAGATTGAAACCATATGTTGACAGGGCTGACATGGGCTTGCTCATGGCAACTGATGAGGAACAGGAGGAGGAGAGTGACCCTCTCCCTGACCTGCTCTCGCAGAACCCTGATGATGGGTCAGTAGATGGTGTTGCTTTGGCAAGCAGCCTCACTGACCATCAGCAAACTGAGTGCAGACAAGTTCTGCAGCAGTACAGACATATGTTTAGCCTGACCCCTAGTCAGACTTCCTGGTGCACCCATGAGGTGGACACTGGAGACAGTCTGCCTGTCAAGAGTAAAATCTACAGGCAACCTGACCATGTCAGGGACTGTATCAGGACTGAAGTCCAGAAGATGTTGGAGTTAGGTGTGATTGAGCCCTCAGATAGCCCATGGGCTAGCCCAGTAGTCCTAGTGCCCAAGCCTCATACCCAGGGTGGTAAGAAAGAAATGAGGTTTTGTGTAGACTACAGAGGCCTCAATGCAGTCACTAGGACTGATGCCTATCCCATACCAAGGGCAGATGAGCTGATTGATACTTTGGCCTCAGCCAAGTATCTGAGTACATTTGACCTAACAGCTGGCTACTGGCAGATCAGGTTAGCTGATGATGCAAAAGCCAAAACAGCATTTTCAACCCCTGGTGGACACTACCACTTTGTGGTGATGCCCTTTGGATTGAAAAATGCACCTGCCACTTTTCAGAGGTTGGTGAACAAAGTTCTGGCAGGAATGGAAACTTATTGCTCAGCTTATCTAGATGATATTGCTGTCTTTAGTTCCTCCTGGCAGGATCACCTGGTCCACCTCAGAAATGTTTTGGAGGCTCTGCAGAAAGCAGGCCTCACTATCAAGGCCACTAAGTGCCAGATAGGGCAGAGTCAGGTTGTATACCTGGGCCACCTTGTGGGTGGAGGCCAGGTTCAGCCTTTACAGAGCAAGATCCAAACCATAATGGAATGGGTTGCTCCAATCACCCAGACACAGGTGAGAGCCTTCTTAGGCCTGACTGGGTACTATAGGAGGTTTGTGAAGGGATATGGATCTATAGTGACCCCCTTGAATGATCTGACCTCAAAGAAAATGCCAAAAAGGTTCAGTGGACAGCTAGCTGTCAGAAGGCATTTGAAGACCTAAAGCAGGCCATGTGCACTGCCCCCATCTTACAGAGTCCAGACTACACCAAAAAGTTCATTGTCCAAACAGATGCTTCTGAGCTGGGTGTGGGAGCTGTACTGTCTCAACTGAATGATGAAGGTCAAGACCAGCCAGTAGCTTTCATTAGCAGAAGGCTGACCCCTAGAGAGAAACGTTGGTCAGCTATAGAGAGGGAGGCCTTTGCTGTGGTATGGGCCCTGAAGAAGCTGAGGCCATACTTGTTTGGCACTCACTTCATAGTTCAGACTGACCACAAGCCCCTCCTATGGCTTAAACAAATGAAAGGAGAAAACCCAAAACTTTTGAGGTGGTCCATTTCCCTACAGGGGATGGACTATACAGTGGAACATAGACCTGGGACCCAACATGCCAATGCAGATGGACTCTCAAGGTATTTCCACTTAGAACACGAAGACTCAACTGGTCAAGGTTAGTTTAGTGTCCCTGCGTTTGGGGGGTTGTGTAGGAGAGTAGGATCTGCCTCTTATGTTGCCCCCACTTTTTTTCTGATGTTTACACTGGTTTCTGGCTATAGTCTGGCTGGGACCCTGCCAATCAGGGCCCCAGCCTCTCTGTTCTCTCTAAACGACTTGGAGTGCACTCTAGGTGCACTAGTGATTGGATACTGTGGTACCTTATGAGTCCCTAGTATATGGTACCTTAGGTACCAAGGGCATAGGTACTTCACAGGCCTACCAGGGGCTGAAGCATGTATTATGCCACCCCTGGGAAGCAGACTAAATCTGACACCACAGGCCTGCTACTGCAGCCTGGGTGAGGAGGTGCTAGCACCCCTCACTGAGATATAGGTCCCCTATATCTCTCCTGCACACACATTTAAACTTATCAGTCACCCCTAAGGCAGGCCCTATCAATCCTGAGGGCAGGGTGCTTAGTTCCTATGTGAGAGGGTGCCTCTGCCTGAGCAGGACCCCTCTGCAGCTCTCAGAGTCTATTCTCTGGGGCTGTTTGTGAATGCAGCCAAACCATATACTCTTAAGTGCATTATATCCTCGCGGTAAATGCTAACTGTGGAGTGGCTGCATCAAAACATGTCGTGTTTGGTGTCAAACACTTTGGAATCATACCCCCACACCAGTAACTGGTGTGGGAGTATGATCCCACCCTTCTAGAGGGATAGACATGTACCTACTGTGGAAACGCGGTAGAATCCTGAAGAGCCCTGGCATCACAAAATGGATGCCACCAGTCACAGACACTGGGCTGCCCTCCTGCTGATGACCGACACTCGCAGTGGAGGAGGCCCAACAATAGATATCCTGTCCCAAGGGGTGTGACCACCTCCCAGACAGGGTTTAGTGTATTGGGGCTGGGTGGGTGCACTCCTAGAGTGCTTTGAAGTCCTGCACTGGGGGAGCAGAAGGCTCCTCTGTGCATACCCCAGTTCAAACCGGCTCAGGGGCTACCTGCCCCTGCTCTGGCGCGAAACTGGACAAAGGGAAGTGGGTGTAGCCACCCACTCCCCTGACCCTCCCATAGGTGGGGTCATAGAGCTAGTCCCTCCCTTCTCTTTAGTATAAGAGGGGGAACCTGTGCATTGCAACCTAGATACCCCTGGACGACGCTCTCAAGAAGAATCCCGGACCTTCGACGTTCCACTACCTCTGGAAGACTGAAGAATCTCCCTTGGAGTCAAGGAGTGACTCCCCTGCTTGGCAGGCACCAAAAACTACAACGACGGTCGCAAACTACGCCGCTCCCGCCGGAGCCCGAAGTCCCTGCAGCCCAGGAAGAGGATTTCCTGACTTCTCCAAGGCCATCGTGAGTCCCCAGCGAAGCTGAGGCAAGTGGACCCCACGAGCGACGAGGAACCGCAGCCCCTGGGTACCGTGCACTATTGTCGAGTGCAACCCCTTCACGACATTCTACGAACTTGTGCTTTGGACCACGTGTGGTCCCAGCCTCTAACAGAGATCCCTCTCAAAATCAGAGACCTACACCGTCCCGAGTGACCGTGGACCCCTGTTGAGTGAATCCTTCCGAGGCGTCTTCACGATCCCTTGCCAGCTGGCTTGTGGGTCCCCAGAAGACTTTTCAACAAAACCAAAGGGCTCCCCTGGTTGCTCCAGGCCTGCCCTGACCTACCCTCGCTGGGTAAGTCCCTCAGACCTTGCTGGTCTGCACCATTGACTTTTCCTCACCACCACGAGACTTGCTGCTACCAAGGCTTGTTGGCTCCAATCGGGTCGCCGACACCGCAGTCAGCTGCAGACTTCGTGGGACACGCTGAATCCAGCTCCTGGCCATCCTCGACGCCTCCTGGACCTCGTGGTCGAAGTGTCAAGACACCCGTGAACGACCTGAATCTGTCGACGACGGTGGGCATTCATCTTCTTTGCCCGGGGTCACTGCCAAGTGACTTTGAACACTGTCCCCTCTGTTTTCAGGTCTTCCTCCTTCCGAATCCAGGCTTGGATTCCACCGGACACTTCTTCTGTCGTCGCAAGCAGCAAGTCTTCACTGGCTCCCATTGAGAACGACGCCGCGACCCGACACCAAAGGACACCTATGCACCCGGCTCCCTGGGTGAGGTAACTTCAGCACTACGGTGCTCCTGTGGGTGTGGGCCCTAGAACTACTTACCCTGTAAGTGGCTTGCTTGTAGCTACCCTAGAAGTGCCCTAAAACTCCTATTTTCCAAGTGCGACTAATCGCATTGACTCGTACAGGGCTCGCGTCTGTGTTAGAACACATCGCGTCCTTCTCCCTTGCAACTCTACCCGTAACCGCGTCCTTCGACTCGTACTGGGTTCGTGTCGGTGCTTTCGTCTCGAACACACAAGGGACCTTTAACATTGATATCTCAATCGCGTCCTTTCGCATAGACTCGTACAGGACTCGCATTGGTGTCTGAACACCGCGTCCGTCCCCTGTGGGTCTCCTACACCTACCTGGGGTGGTTCTTTGGGGTCCCTCGATTCTACATGCTTTAGGCCCAGGTCTAGGCAAGCTAGGACTGTGATATTTGATTGTGCTAACTTATTTTTGATAACATTTGATTTGTACATATGTTCCTGACTTCTAATCTCATAAAGAGATTAGTAGAGAGTTGTTTAGTAATAAATACATATATATTTGATATATATACCTGTGTGGTGTCTTTTCATTTGGTGCTTCAAGAGATTGTGTGGTAAAACAAGCTGCTTTACATTCCTCCAAGACTTAGCCTGAAGGCTGCTCTCCACAGCTACCACTAGGATAGCTTTCTATAAAGGTTGTCTCAAACCTACCAACAATAAGAGTCGAATTGTTCTGGTGCAAGGTGCCCACTTTAACTAGTGGACAGCATATACCAGGCCAACTTCTCACAGTGTTCCTTCTGGATGTCAAGACGAAACTCTGTCCGAGTGGACAGAGGAAAGGACTTTGAAACTTTCACCAAGCTTGCTGAAGAAACTACCCGAGGGCCTGAATTGAGAGCGCCTCCTGCTGAAGTCTCAGGGACATTAGACTTCACCCCGTCAGCCATCTGAATTCCTGTGCTAGGGATTCTACTTGCGGGTGAGGCCTCTGTCGAGTAATCCGGAACCTCTAGTTCTACTGTGAGGAACGCGGACTGGTAACCCTTGTGAACTCTGTGTGTGGGCCGCCGCAGCTAAGAGAGAGCTGCCGCTGCTGAGTGCACGCCTTAATTTGAACCTTCAGAACCTTCGCTGAATCTGTGTGGGCCGCCGCAGCTGAGAGAGAGCTGCCGCCGCTGAGTGCCCGCCTTAATTTGAACCTTCAGAACCTTCGCTGAATCTGTGTGGGCCGCCGCAGCTAAGAGAGAGCTGCCGCCGCTGAGTGCCCGCCTTAATTTGAACCTTCAGAACCTTCGCTGAATCTGTGTGGGCCGCCGCAGCTAAGAGAGAGCTGCCGCCGCTGAGTGCCCGCCTTAATTTGAACCTTCGGAACCTTCGCTGAATCTGTGTGGGCTGCCGCAGCTAAGAGAGAGCTGCCGCCGCTGAGCGCCCGCCTTAATTTGAACCTCCGGAACATTCGCTGAATCTGTGTGGGCCGCCGCAGCTAAGAGAGAGCTGTAGCCGCTGAGTGCCCGCCGTTGTGCCAGCCTGGTCGAGATCATCCTTTGTCCTGTGGGCAGCCGCAGCTAAGGGAGAGCTGCTGCCGCTGAGTGCCCGCATCTGTGTCAACTTTGCCTCATCGTGATTTGTCCTGTGGGCAGCCACAGCTAAGGAGAGCTGCTGCCACTGAGTGCCCGCATCTGTGTCAACTTTGCCTCATCGTTATTTGTCCTGTGGGCAGCCGCAGCTAAGGGAGAGCTGCTGCCGCTGAGTGCCCGCATCTGTGTCAACTTTGCCTCATCGTGATTTGTCCTGTGGGCTGCCGCAGCTAAGAGAGAGCTGCTGCCGCTGAGTGCTCGCCCCTTTGCCAACTTTGCATCATTGTGATTTGTCCTGTGGGCAGCCGCAGCTAAGGGAGAGCTGCTGCCGCTGAGTGCTCGCCCCTTTGCCAACTTTGCATCATTGTGATTTGTCCTGTGGGCCGCCGCAGCTAAGAGAGAGCTGCTGCCGCCGAGTGCTCGCACCTTTGCCAACTTTGCATCATTGTGATTTGTCCTGTGGGCCGCCGCAGCTAAGAGAGAGCTGCTGCCGCTGAGTGCTCGCACCTTTGCCAACTTTGCACCATTGTGATTTGTCCTGTGGGCCGCCGCAGCTAAGAGAGAGCTGCTGCCGCTGAGTGCTCGCACCTTTGCCAACTTTGCACCATTGTAATTTGTCCTGTGGGCCGCCGCAGCTAAGAGAGAGCTGCTGCCGCTGAGTGCCCACATCTTTGCCAACTTTGCATCATCGTGAGTCGTCCCGTGGGCCGCCGCAGCTAGGAGAGAGCTGCTGCCGCTGTGAGCCCACCACGGAGCTGCACGACGAGAGTCATCGCCACCACCAGCCCGGGCCACCACAGCCGCGTGCTGCTGCCGCTGGTAGCCCGCCTGTCCCAGAGTGCCCGATTCATTGTGCGTGCACGTTGCGGACCACTGCAGTCGAGAACTGTGGTCGCTGGGAGTCCGCCTGTCACCGTCTCCGCTTCTTCGAGAAGCTACGTGCTGTGTCCCCGTCCAACGGCAGGTATCTGGTGCGCAACGGGTCGCGTAGACCCAGGCCTTGAACTCAGTCAGTGCCACGTTCTGGTGAATACGTTATTGCCTTTTAAGTCCCTACTGATTTACGTGCATTGTGACTGGTTAAAACGCTTTTGAGAGTCTTGTGCTAAACCTTAGATAAAGATACCATTTTTCTATACCTACTTGAGTTGTGTCCTTTTGTGGTGTCGTTACTGCCTTATTGTGCATGGTCATAAATGCTTCACACACTGCCTCTGAGATAGGCCTAACTGCTCGTGCTACGTTACCACAGGGTTGAGCAGGGGTTATCAAAGGGGGTAGCCCACTTGCCCTGACTTAGGAAGAAGGGTCCCTATTTGGGCATTGGCGCCAGCCATGGCCAACTAGAGACCTCCATTTCTAACATTGGCGGTCAACGGTGAGGATCAGGACTTGCATTTATGATCCACGTACTATAACTGGTAGACACCACTAGTGAGTACAGACCAAAGCGCAGACACGCGCTGATTTTTTTTTTCCCCTCTTCGAATTTTTTTTTGGGTTGGTTGTTTTAGTATTGAATTGTTGATCGCAGCCATGAGTACTGCTAATATGGGAAGGCCAACATCCAATGCTTCGGAGGATCTCGCCTTTGAGGAGGAAAGATTAGATACCTATACTGCCAAACAGCTGAAGTCATTTTGTAAGCAATTCGCAGTCCCCGTGATAGGTCTCTCTAGGAAGGAGGAGTACCACAAGGCGCTGAAGGCCTGGTGGGAAGCGAGAGAGTCCGCTGGGGATGAGGAAGAGAATGCTGGAGGGCAGCAGGATGATGCAGTAGAGGGGGGGGGGATAGAACACCCTCCAATCCAGGTACTAGTGTATCCCAAAGGAGCCTGACCCCAGAAGAGCTGGAGGACATGGAGAGAGATAGGAGGCATAGGTTGGAGATGGCTAAATTGGAAGGTCAGAAGGACCTTGAGAGTAAGAAGTTAGACATTGAGAAGAATCGATTGTCAATTGAACTTGAGAAAATGAGAATGGAACATGAGAGAATGTTGAGGGAGATAGAGATCAGGGCGAGGAGTGTCCCGGTCTCCCCCTCTGGTGGCAGCATACCTTTAGTAACTCCTGAGAGTAGAGTTTATATTCCTAAGGATGTCATTAAGGATTTTCACAAGAGTGAGGATATTGGGCAATGGTTTGCCGCATATGAGATAGCAATGGTGTCCCACCGGGTCCACTAGAGCAGGATTGGGGAGCGGGATTGTGGGGGCGCTTTGTGAGTGATGGTAGGGATACCCTGTTGGACCTGCCTGAGGAGAGCAGGATGGTGTATGCCCATATGAAAGAAGCTTTGATGACCCGTTATGGTTTGACCCCAGAAATGTACAGGCAGAGGTTTAGGACCTGTAAGAAGTTAGAGGGTACCAAGTGGGTTGAATATGTGTCTTTTTTCTGTAGAGCAATGGATCGCTGGGTAAAGGGTAGCAAAGTGGAAACTTTCGAGCAATTGTATGATTTGTTTGCGTGGGAGCATTTTTCTAGTAACTGTTTTCCAGAGCTACGCCAGCACCTGATTGATAGCAAGCTGACTAACCCTAGGATTCTTGCTGAGGAGGCGGACCGCTGGGTGAACACCCGGGTCCGCAAAGGTTTTGTGGGAGACTTCGCCAGAGGTGGGCAGGCTCCCCAGCAGAGAAGTGGGGGGGACAAGGGTAAGCCGAGGGAGTTCCAGAGAGGGCCCCAAAGTAATTCCCAAGGGAACCAAGCAGTGGTGTCTCAGCCTCCCCCTGAGAAGAAGCCAGTGTCCCCGACAGGTAGGCCTGTTCAGAGGGGGCCACTCACTTGTTTCAAGTGTGGTCAAGTGGGCCACCGGTATTATGATCCCCAGTGTCCCCAGAGGGACCCCAATGCATCCCCTCGTGCACCACCCCGTGCACCATCCCGCCAGATTGCCAGTGTAGCCCTGGGGGAGGAGGTAGAGGTCCAAGGTGGGTGGGATCCCGTAGAGTTAACCCTTGTCTCACTAGGAGACTTTGAGAAGGTCCCTAACCCCACACTGCCGAATAACACTCAGAAGTACCGGCAGTGGGTGACCATCAATGGCCATAGGGTGGAGGCTCTCAGGGACACCGGAGCTAGTGTGACTGCTGTCAGCTCCCGGTTGGTGTCCAAAGAGCAGGTTGTCCCCCATGCATTCTGCCCCGTAGTGTCAGCGGACAACTCAGAGAGCCAGTGTACTCTAGAGCCACACTGCACAGCCTTGCGGTATGTTTTGTTACAATGCAACACAAATTACGATGCGCACTGCATTGTCTATACCAACACAACACTATGCTTAAGGGTTTGTGCCAAAGATGTAATTCAAACCTGACACAAAATCTGTAAATCTGGGCCTAAATCATTTTGCTGCAGCCTGCCTTATGCGGTGTTTAATACATTTTTAAAACACTAACATATTCACAGTGCTATTTGTCACAGACATGGACCTTGTAGCACAATAAATACAAAAGTCCCTATTCCTTACTGCACTAACCAAGGTTCAATTCTGTGACTCTCTTGTCACACACACAGACATCTGAGTGATCACATTTACCAACTGAGGTTTCATAAGGTAAGAGTGCTTTTTCCACTGATTAAGTTGCATTTATTTTTCATGTAAAGTGTGTGCGTTATTTATATGCAGTTAACCGGAGGTGAAAAAACCAACAAAACAGCTACAGAACATTTTATTTGTTTTATGCAGGTCATCGACCCTGCCACCAGACTTATTGACCCCCACCCCCATGAAACTTGGGACCACAGTTCCCATGCTTGCACTTTAATGGCTGTATGTAAATTAAGACAGCCTGGAAGTGTGCGAAATAAACAAGGTTGCACTTTCAGGCTATCCAAATTTAGAAGTATTTACAGAGACACTTCCGCAGTTTGAAGACATCCGATCTAAAGTAAGCATTGACAGGGCACAACAGGAGGAGCAGTCAAGACGGTTGTGGCCAGGTTTCAGTAAACACCACAACTATAGCTTCCCAAGTGGTGGAAGGCAAAGCGCCTTTAATCTTTGCCCTGCAGTACGGATCAAGCAAGGTATGCGCCAGCTGTTCCTGAAAGGTGCTACAAGTTGCTTTAAAATGTGTTAAGTAAGCCATCATTGCCCCTGGTTTTCCTGTCGGTCTGTTACAATAACTGCAGAGTGGTGCAATGGCCAGAGCAACTGGGAGTGAGCAGAGCATGGTATAATAATCAGCACAAATGTATTATGGTCACTCTGCACATGCACTGCGTCGCAACTGTAGTACAACTGCAGACTATGACAAACAACTTACGTCCAATCTGAATGCCTGCCACTATCCACCTCACTCCATTAACCTGGCACAAAGCTCTAGGAATAAAAATAGGGCAGCTCTATTGGAACCTCGCACACGCGCACAGGAGAACATCATTACCTGTGTCACCACTTTTACCCCTAACTCGAATAGAATACAAAAAATAATACCCAAGCACTGGCCCATCTTGTGCACAGGCATGCTTGAACTCTCCACACCACGTTTCATGTTCAAATGAACGAGTAACATCAAAGACTTGATTGTCCACACTAAACCATGGAGGGCCACCAGATCCGTCCAAATCTCTCTCTGGAACTTGCCCCCATCACTGGACATTACCCATGTGGTGCATGTGGGATTTGTGACCTCACGGTTCCTTAGAAGGAAATAATGTTTGACGATACCCACACCTAGCTACAAAAACACTACACTAACTGAAATACTAAAACCTGCATATACATGATTACATGCCCTGTCATGTAGTTCCTATATAACCTATACAGGATCTGCGCGTTTCGGATAACATAAACTGTAGGCTTGGTGGCAGACTGACTCTGAACACCCCCACCGAAAATGTTAGCCTCTTTGCATTAGCTAGCTCACAGTGCCACTAGTGTCTCCTCTTATCGGGGAGAGAATAGTTTCTGGCAACCTTAGAACATGACAACCCTGATCCGTCAGGATCGTGGAAACAATATACCACTTTTCGCTCAGTCACTCGTGCTCACTTATTCGGTCTCAGAGAGTTACACAGAAGAAACAGTTGGGCGTGTTACAATAAGTATTTATTGCACCGTTGTTTTTCTAGTGTAAAATAGATGTGCTGCAATAACCGTTAGACAGTAGCAGATATATATGATTAGCAATACAGTGAAGATAAAAGGATAGTACAGTTCTACCATCTTGCAATAATCATGAATACATACATGAATATAAAATGCATGATAAAAAGTGTGCGTACTCCTACGATGCCTATCTAGATGTACCTAAGTGTACCTAGCATGTGAGTAGGTGTGAAGCCAAGAATCCCTCTAGGATTTAGTCTAACCCCATTACCTGAAGTGAGAGAGTGTGGGACCCCGTCCTGGTCTTGAGTTGGACACCCCGCGAGGGATGTGTTAGACCACTGTCAGCTGGAGCGTCTGCATGCAGGAGCCTCAGCGTCTCTGGTCAGTGTGTCGGCCTGGAAGTCTCGGTTCCCTCTGCCTAATGCTAGCAAGATGTGCTGTATTTATGCATAAAGTATCTAGGGTTCCTTTGTCCCTTGTCTCATGTATTAGCCATTGTCGGATTTGAGGATGACGTATGGGATGAACCTTGTACGTAGATATGGTGGGGTAGGTGGTGTAGCCCCTGCCTGGTTTCCGAGAACCCTTATGAATATTCATTCATACTGTGTGAGTCTATTGATGAAGTTATAGGACTCTATTGTTTAGGAGAAACCCTCCTTCTGCACCCAGGACTAGAACTAGGTAAAGGTTCAATCCTAAAGGCTCGTTACTGTGTAGTATAAGGGGGATAATGTAGGTGACGGTGTATGATATTACCAGGGCCTATATTAGGGTACCTATATGAAACATAACACCCACTCCTCTTTCGTACAGTCAGCAATGATAAAAATGCTAGCAAACTTTTCTCTTTATTAGGTAGTAGCGCATTAAAACTTTGTAAAAACAGTGTCTTAAAATCAGTTTTAAAAACAGTCTAAGAGGGGAAAAGAAAAACATTTTACTTCGAAAACTAGTTTTTGGAATTGTCACATAAGCTGAAGTACTAATTGAGTTCGTTTATATGAGTCGAACCACTACAAGCGTCAGAAGGCCATGCTTTCCCAGCGAAAGTGTCAATTTAAGGAAATGTTCCAAATTTAGTTGAGTTTTGAAAAAGAAAAAGAACAAACTGAATTCTTTCCCAGCACACGATGAGCCAATTTTAGATTAAGTGTCCTGGCTGGGAGACGCAACATCGTTGTTGCTTGCTGCTGCAGGGGACGGTCCTTGTAACACCTCACAGAGTACGTCAATGGAGCACAGATGATATTCAGAGCTGCCAATAGCTGGTGTAGAGGCAGCTGGTGCTGTAGTCGATACCTGAGTGCTAGTGGTGGAGCTGATGCTCAACCCAGTTGTAAAAGGCACCTGCGGGTTCTCGAGGAATGCAGCCATCAAGATGGGAATACGCTGGGGACATTGCCGAGCGTGGGCCCTCAGAGGTCCCAGCCTGGTATTCAAGTCCGCAGGCATGTCCGATGCAAGTGTCAGACAGAGATCCAACACGCATTCTTCACCGCAAAACAGGCATCGAAGAACAGGTAAGATGCAGTCCATCCAGACTGGTCTAAATGATAGGAACCAAGAGGCGCTCAGTTCCCGTAGGTGAGGTGTGCCCAGATGCTGTACCATGCGCTCACGGTATTTGCGCTCCAAGAGTGCTTTTGCCATCTCGTTGGTGATAGGGCCGTCCATTGCGGAGCAGAAAAATGACAATCAGGATTCCTGCGATAGAAAGCAGGATCAGCGGAAGACCTCCAAAAACGCTTCCCAATACTGAGTGTATAAAGTTTGGAATAACTCAGAGGATCGTCTGAAAGGTGCTTAGAAATTCTGACCCTATGGTCTTAAATAGGTGTACAATACCACTCGTATCAGACATATTGAAGATACGACCCACCATTTCTGTGAAATGAATGGTGCAGTTTGTACGTATAAGTGCCTGTATCTCAGTCGAGGTCCTTGCAATTTTAAGATCAAAGATCTCTCGAGCGGAGGTTAAGGGTACTGTTTGCTGTAAAAGCATGGCTTTCAGTCTGCTCAAAGTATCAAACTGTATAAAGGAAACATTCAACGAAGGCCATAACGGCGCCTCCCTGACTGCACTTGTTGGGGGAAACAATACTTGCATACAGCAAGTAACCCTGGAGTTCACAGTGACCAGATAGGCAATGCCCGGAAGCATCCCACAGCAACCGCGATCTCCCTCCAACCGATTCAGCCAAGATGGTGTCCCGGGATTTTTGAGCAAGCGCTGGATGCCGATCGAAGCGCGCTGCGATGCCTCCGACCTCCGTTCAAACCAGCCTTCTTCGCCCCCCCTCGGTCCTCACCATCGCTTCTGCTGACTCCTCTGGGGAGTTTCCACTGCCCTTGTGCCAGCTCGTTCGGCTTTCAAGATCGGCTGCGGCTGGAGAGGGAGGGGCACATGACCGCGACCTGCAGTGGCTCCCAGAGACCCATTACGGACACGCTTCTAAGGCGGTGAGTGGGGGAGCAGTAAACTACCACTTGCGCCGGGGTGAGAAAAACGACGTACCTGCTCATCCTGTAAGAGGCGGTGACATGCCCCTAGTGAGCGCGGCACAGCAACACCCAAGCAGCAGGGTCTGCGCTACGCCTCGAGCGCCTACGGACACCGAGGGGATCTTATGTCCTTCTTAAAATCTAAAGGGATTTTGACCCTTCCCTGCCAACAAACTTCTGTCATACTCGGCACACTCTGGATGTAGAAAGGGGTCCCAGGATGCCTGACCCCAACATGGCCGACTATGATGACTCTTTCCCCCTTGATGAACCTCTAATTACTCAACCCTACCAGGACTGTGCCTGACCTCAATAGGACTCTTGAATTCTTTGGGACCATGGCTTCCCCCCCACACTACTCGGACTATCCCTGAGTACACATGACCTCTATCCTGACAGCGGAGTCCGAGCATTATGTCCGACGCCCGGTGGAGCTGCTCTGTTCAGCTAATGAGGAGATTGGCCTTGGCTCACCCCCTGACCGTCACCTGCCCAGCCGGACCTTGGGCACAGTTTCTTTCTCCCTGTCTCGCCCACCCTCCCCCTCATCGTATATCTGCCGTTCTGCCCTTGCCTTGTCTCCTTTCTATCCACCTGTCTGACCGATACCCATTGGAGCTTCCTTTGAGAGCTATAGGGGAGACAGGCCTTGGACTACCGCCCAAGCCGTCACCTACCCACTCGGTCTTTTGGCTGACTTTTCCTCTATCTCTTATTCCTTCATCCCCCTCGTCCTCTCCCCTTCTTGCCCCCTCTCCCCCTTGCCTCTCTACTGATCCCTCCTTCTCTCCCATTAATGTTTTGCACATATTTGATGTAACGTGTAATTGCTATTATTGTTGTAACTTTGCTGACCTTATGTAAAGCGCTCTGATACCTTCGGGTCTACCCAGCGCTATATAAAACTGTTTAAATAAATAAACCTTGATCGTTCAGCATCAAGTAACTCCCATTCGAGAGCAGCTCGAATACCGGTGTAATCACGGCTGCTGGAGTCCCTTTCATGTGGCAGGACAAGTTTGCTATTGAACCATTGCAAGCTCCGTGCAGTGAAATGTCCTGGCACATGAGAGAACCGCTTAAAGCGCTCTTGCAGTTGGTACCGCTTAGAAACACTTCTCGATCCCCACTCCGGCATCAAAATCTATATGGTAATTCCCAAGATTCCTTAATGTATTCCTTACCCATCCTCTCATATTTGCCTGCCTGCCTTTGCTCAAGGCAATATTTAAACTGAAAAGTAGTGACCGGTAGAGTTATGTGGCCATGGATCAGCCACTCAGTGGACGGCGATTCTGCTACCGTGAATGGTAATCTATCCAGTTTTTCAATACGCAGCATTGTATATTTTGCTCCCCTTTGTGCCATTTCCATCTGTTTATCTGTCAGATTGTATTCAGAAAACAGAGACGTACTGTTGATAAAACGCCAAGGCACATAGCCTGCACGCAAAGATTGCAGTGTCCAGCTTATTAACATAATAGAACGTAACTGAGATTGCCCGTGTTGTAATATGGCTAAATCCTGTTCCAGTATGTCTATCGCAGAAGATACAATGTTGCCTAAGGAATATATCTTGGAGGTCAAAGTTGTTAACCCATTATCTACCACTGCTAGAGATTTCTCTAAGTTAATACGGTCTATTTCCCGTATTCTCTCTGCGGCCTCTTGTTGAGATATTTTCCAATTTTCATTGTAGGCAGCATAAATGCCAGCATATATGAAACGTTTCTGACGGGGTTTCCTGGGACCTAATAAAAAATCCCTAAGATCCATGTCTTGTGTGAGTAAGGTCAAGTGTTGTTTCACTTCTGTGAGTGTTGAGGTCTCTAGCCAGTCAAGGCACAACTTCCCAACACTGTAGGATGTCACTACCCCGGATGTTCTCTTTGTACATAGCGTGGGTCTGGCTTATGGATATTGAACCCTTCGGTTATACCCCAGAATCTTTTCTGACATGTGTTTGTGTCTAAGGGCCAAACCACCCATTTTTTCCAATCGGGGTCTGTTCTATTGTACTGTAAAATGTCATCTATTGTTGCCCCTTCTTTTGAAGTCGAATTTTGCCACCCCTCCATCTGCGATGGTGTTGGAAATTGAGGTGTGTTCAGGTCCTTGTTCTTGGCTAGTCCAAGACAGGATGTCTGTTGCACAGTGTCAATTAGAAATATCATCTGCTGTGGAATGAGGCATGCTCTAAATAGCGCTTCTGTTCCCTGGACTTGCCAGTCCCTAGAACCCCAGACTGATTTTAAGTCTATTATGTCCTTCCATAGGTCAAAACCCTGTTCAGACAATTGGGCAATAAAGGAAGCAGAGTAAATCCATTTGGTGTTTGTCTACATAATTTTCAATGCCGATGTCGGTGTAACTTTATAATAAAATGACGTCGGGTCAGTGGTGTTAAACCCTGAAAAATATGAAAATTTCTGTGCAAATGTTTGCAAACTACTTTTTGGTGGTGTAGGGCAATGTTCCCACTGGTGGTACTCAAAAACATTTCTAGGTGAAATAGATTTGTGCAGGAAATGATGACCATAATGTTGGTAACAGTACAAAGTGTCATAGTCTGAATTACCTTCTAACATTTCAGTGTTCGGAAATGCAGCAGTTTTTTCTAAATCAGACAACATGTTATTAACAGTTTCAGAGTCCCAATCATCAGACAATGTACTGGAGGTAATGATATCACTTAATGAAATTTTAAATACATGTGAAAGTTTTAAAAGTTCAGTCGGACCGAATATATCAAAATCAACTTTGTCCCAAACTATACCGTCCGGTATAAGAACTGCTGTGATGTTCACTGATGACAAGTCTCTTTGTTCACGATGTGAAGATTGATGTGGTTTTAAAATCAAATTAACTTTTTGGGCTGTAGAGCTTTGTTGAAGGTATCGTCCATTAATAAGAATGCTAAAAGTTATAACTAAGCCTAGCCAGAAAAGAAAGAACAGTATCCCAGTAATTACCCAGAGTTCTAACCAAGGTGATGCCAGGTAAGTCTTTTTGAGAATGTTTAGAAAGTCTTTAACTTGCTGCTTGCGTGATTTTTGGGCTGGCGTCGTTTCCGGTTCACTTGGATCCAAAGAAAACGTATCAAAGTTCATGAAGTAGCCGGAAGCAGTTCGATCAATTGTAGGAATTGCATTGGGATTTGTTGAAATTGCATTTTGCTCTTGTCGAGGCATGTTGATGTAGACGTCTGTATTTGGTCTAATTGCAACCTGTGTGTTATTTTGAATTGAATTTTGCAGTTGAACTTCGGATTCAAGGGGAACGAGTTCCATAGCATTGTTGCTTAGTCCTTCATTCTGTACAGGAGGCTCTTCAAACGTGATGAGTCTTTCTGTTTGAACTTCTTGGATGGTAGCTAGAGGAGGGCGTCTGCTACTGTGGAGTCCACGAGGCCTACTGTTCAGTATCGGCCACATAGTGTGGTTTGATTAAGTCGATTGACACAAATCATTTCTCCTTTTTCCCGGCAAGAGGCAACAAAAGTACAGTTCTTGTTCCTTGAACTGCTAGGACAGGTACAGGTTTTCTGTATGATGGTCCAAATTCTTTTTTGTCCTCTATTTTCTCTCTGACCAGATCCCTGACTTTTGGGTTCCAGACAGGTCTTGCCGTGACTACCTCGACTTCCCCAGTGGCGGTCTGTTTTAAGTGGACGTTGCTTTGTTGTGTCCTGGATTCATTTAGATCCTGTAAAACAGCCAAACGATCATGGATATCAAATAGTTTCTTATCCGCCACTGCGCCTTCACAATCAAGATCAGGTACCCACATTCTCGTCCCAAATAGGATCTCATATGGAGGGACACCCCCTAGAGAACTTCTTGGCTGGTTATTGACAGCCCGTTGTACCCCATATAGGTGATTGACCCAACTACCACCCTTGCCTAATACCCTAGCTGTTAAAGATTGCTTTAAGTCCCGGTTTTTCCTCTCCACAACTGAATTTCCCTCAGGATGGTACGGAGAGGAGTACCGCAATGCTACGCCCATACTTTCCATGGCCTCTTTGTAAGCCCGAGAGTTAAACGCCGGGCCACTGTCAGAATGTAACGTGCCAACTGCGTATGTCCCTATAAAGACTCGCAAATCTTTGATAACAGTTCGAGCGTCAGCCGAGCGCTGAGGCCATACCCATAGGAATCTTGAGCAGGAATCCACTGCAACCATGATATACTTGTAAGCCCCATCAGATTGTAAGGGGCCGCAGTGGTCCAGGTACACACATGCGAGAGGTTTGTCTGATTTTAATAGCGGTGTCTGCACCGGGCGTGTTATGGTGGAGCCTTTCATCTGTTGGCAGATGTCACATTTCAAGACATAGTCTTTAGTTTGTTTTGTTAGACCTGGCCATCAATAGCGCTGTTTCAGCAATGAAATAGTCGCTGTAACGCCTGTATGTGCAGAGTCCAAACCCTCGTGTGCAGCAATAATTAAACCTTGCCTACGATCCATATTTGGTATTACTCTATCCCCCACTCCAGGAATCTGAGCATATGGAATGTTGTTTGCATCTAACTTGTAGGAGTACTTGAGTGGAAATTTCTTTGGTACTGCTGCGCTGCCTTTGCACGAAGCAATGACAGCCACCATAATCTCACCGTCTATTCTCGTTTTAGAACGAGTGATTGCAGCTACGGAAGCCGTGCGTACAGCCCCCTTTGCGGCTTCATCAGCCAATGAATTCCCTTCAACGTGAACGCCATCACGTTGATGACTCAGTGTATGGATCACGTGAGCCCTCGGTAGTTCGTTCTTCAACTCAACTACCTGTTCCCCTAGCATTTTATGCTTAATTGTGCCACCTTTTACGTCTTTAATCACGTTTTTCTCCCAATTATGTAAATACTCATTGTATGACTGTACACAGTAAAAGGAGTCACACACAATTAGTGTGGGGAATTCGTGATCCGTATTTACAAGTGCCAGTATCAGTGCTTTTAACTCTGCCAACTGAGCCGTGCAGTCTCCTAGAGATTGTGTTTTTGTGCAACTCGGATGGAATTTTCCATCCCGCATGCGACCTTTAACGATAGCACATGCTGCGCTGTATTGTTGCTTACTCCCTATGGCCGGTTGAGCAGATCCGTCAGTGTAAATAATATAATCATACTGATCTAGAGGCAATATTTCATTAGGTAGAGGATATTCTTGTTCATATTGCAGGAATGCTTGTGTTTTTAGACTGGGATCAAATCTGTATTCAACGTCCGTTGCAGTAAGAGAATTAGCCCATTGTATCCACCTTGGATGTAATGCTTTGGCATTCGGAATGCTAGCCTTCGTAACAGCCTCTCAAGGCTGGTACTGGGAGTGACGACGATTATGCGTTTCCCCTGAGCCAGTGCTCTTTCTCTTGCTACAGCGGTCTGAACTGCTGTCAGGATTTTTCTGTTGAAGTGAAACGCATTTCTGCGCTTGTGTACAGGTGTGACTTGTAATCGATTGGTACGGTTTCGCCTTCATTGAAGGTTAAGTAAGTGTACCCGCATTGACCCTCTATTATTCGGATCACTAAGTTGCATACGTTTACGCGTGTCTGTAAGTGTTTTGGAAGCTATCATGTCTTCTTGTAGTGAACGTAGGATGTTTGTGTGTTCCTGTGTCCAATTTCTAACTGAAAAGTCAGGTTTTATTAAAGCGTAGAAAGGTTTTACTCTTTCTGCTTAATCTAAAATGTATGTTCTGCCGAAATTTAGGAATCCCAGTATTGATTGTAGATTTTTCAATGATTTTGGTGGTTGAAGCAGCGCAAACTTTTCTAAAAGTTAGCTGCCAGGCTTTTCCCTTCACTTGAAAGATCATATCCTAAAAACAGGACATTGAGGTGGGCTATTTTTGATTTCTTAAAATTAAATTTGTAGCCCTCCGAGGCGAATCCCATAATAATGGTGCTCACCCTGGTCAAGTGCCTTTTAAGTCATCGTCCGTCAGATAAATATCATCCACATATGACAATGCTTCCTCATTAAAATTTTGTAGTAACTCAGTTACCCTTGCTGAAAATTCCCACGGGCTGTTCTTATACCCCTGGGGGAGGCGACAAAATTGTCGCTGGGACCCCACGCAGAGAATGCGGTCAAATACTTGCTTTCAGGCGCTATATTTTGGCAGAAAAATCCATTTGAGATATCAAGTGTGTTTTGTATTTTTTTCTGCACAATGTTATTCATGCGGCACTGTGTGCATTTTGAACTGCAAATGTCTTAGTGCAAGTGTTTAAATGTCTGTAATCTAAAACTAGACGATATGAGTTGTCCGGTTTCATTACGGGAAACAAAGGATTGTTCATTTGAGAGGTGCAAGTTTCAATCACCCCTTGGTATTCAAGTTGATCTAAGATCTCCTTGACCTGTTTTTTAGCTTCTTGCTTTATTGGGTATTGCCTCTGAGCATTTGGTGAAACTTTTAACGGGATCATGTGGTGGGTTGAATCCTCATCCCAACCAGCACGATTTTTGTACAATGCTGGAGCTAGGGCAACCGCCCACTCCTGTGCATATGCATGTTTAAGATGTATGGGAACGAGGTCAGAGAATGCTGGAAAAATTTCTGTTTCTCCTCTAGAGCACTTCATAACGAATGCTGGCGGCCAATCTTGTTCTGCTAATAGGATGTCATAACCAGATGATAGGTTTTTCCAAAAGAGACCTTTAACTTTCCTGGGCTTGTCCCCCTCCATCTGGAGTGTTATTTTGTGTAACTTATGTTGGACGCTCACCCTTGTATCTGGTGTTTCCACCGTGATGTAATCATTCAAGTCCGCTGTCACCAGAAATTCCAACAGGTTCTGGCGAGCAATTGTTACTTCTGTCACACTGTCTAGCATCGTCAGAGCCCATTCCCCGTTCAAAAGCTGCGTCCTCAGAATTCTTTGCATGTCTGATCTTTAGCCCTGCAACCTTCTTCTTCTTAAACTGAGGTTTTGATTTTGGCTTTTCTTCTTTTTTGGAAGTATAGTCCTGAGCGTGCTGCTTGTCTCTCGACTTTGTACGCTCCTCTTTGTGTTCTGACCGTCCTTCTCTCTCTGAGTTTTTCGTCGAGCCCTGAAAGGAACGAGAGGAACGTGTATCAGTATCCTGATACCTGTCAGGTTTCCTAATATTATCCCTATTCCTGAGATTATACCTCTTTTCAGAGGGCTCCTGTGGAGGAAACCTACCTCGGGATTCGGATCTCTTTTCTCTAAAATGTTGTTGTTTTTTATTATCCCACTTCTTTTTAGAAGAAGCAGGTGTCTGCTTGGAAGTGTCCTTTTCAGGACTGCCCATCAGTTGGGGTTTTAAAGCTTTCCCACCCAAACTGTCTATGCCTAATTCTGCACACGCAGTTTCAATTATTTTGGGCAGTTCGTGTTGTTGATCCAACGGACTGTACTCCCTTAGGCATTGGCGAATTGCCACTGCAGCTGCTTCCCCTTTAATATTAGCTAGTTTTATGGCTGATACCTGGTCATAGTTATTTAGTAACTTCATCCCTAAGTTCAGAGCAGGCTCTGCTCCGTACTCGTTCTGTATTTGTCTTAATACATCTGGTATCACCGCTAATGAAGGAATACCATGTGTCCTGGTATATATGGCAGCAAAGACTGTATCCCAAGAGGTGCAATCCTCTACTTGTGGTGTTATCCCCATGGGCAAGCAGATTGTTAGCATTCTGTGTTTTTCAAATGGGGTAGTATTCGGGAATACTGCCTCGAGCGGAGTTATTTTCTGAGCTACCCAGAATGGCATTTGTTCACGTTTCGTGGGCATTTTGCCCATTACCGCATGTAACGTTTGTGGTGTGATTTTAGTTGCTGTACCCTGAGATTGAGTTCCATTTGTTGCAACTGTTGCTAGTTGGACTGTGAAAGTCCTCATGACGAATTGCGTCAAGTTTCTGTAGATTTTTATTAAATCTTTGTGTTGCATGAGTAAATCAGGCTGTGGCATTGTTTCAATGTCAGGATGTGGCGTGTAGGCTGCTAATATTGGCCATGTTGCCCGGTCTCCTCCGAGCGGGCCTATTCTTACTCTGTTTCTTATATGGGGTAGGGCGCCTTTAAACCAGTATAAGTGTTCCTGGTATGTAAGTGGAACCTCTATGTCCTCTCACGGACCATATTCCACTGGTGCATCTCTTTCTGTATGGTAGTGAAATGTTTGTGTTCTTGCATCTGCTTCTGGGAATGTAACCCACGAATAGAATACCACTGTTTTGTTTGTGTCATGGTTATGGTCAGCTCGTAAACCTCCGCACGCCTTACGAAGCGTGATCGTGACTTCACGGGTGTGGAGTCGGGTTGGCAGTCTAGCTGCGGAGACCGGAAGCGGACGCCACCTTAGTCACGGCGCTTCCGGTGTGACGGGTTTATCAGCTGGCGCATCCCGCTACCCCGGCGCTTTGGATTAACGCCGTTGCCGCCATCGGATGCAGGTAGAGACTCCGCATTTTCCTCAATAGGGTAACAGTTGCTTCTCCTTCTATGCAGACGCCTATTGTCTGCCGCGCTGAGTATTGTTCCCTGGCTGATCCATTCCTAAGAAGAGTGGCGATTCCCTCGACTTCACTAGTAACCTTTCCCCTGCAGGCATTTCCTCTGGTCGGTGATCTGTATCACGGAGCCTGTTTTCAATACTTTGCTGACACCACGCACAGGAGTGTGTTCAGCTGTGTGCTACCAGTTCTATTTATTATTTGCGCAGGAGCGCTGTTTTTCTTGATTTTGTTTAGAACGCGCAGGAGAGCATATTGCTTGTTTAAAGTTCTCTTTATTATTTGCGCAGGAGCGCTGTTTTTCTTGATTTTGATTAGAGAGCGCAGGAGCGCATGTTGCTTGTTTAGGTTACTAGAAAACACTGAAACCGTCCTTTGTGCACTTCCTGGTGCACTGAAAAGACACCGTTTCCTGGGAAAATACGCAGGAGCGCTTATTCTCTGCTATTCTGGTTGATGATTTCATATGTATATATAAGGTAGACCATACTGTCATTTATTGTTTTAGTAATACTCCGAGAACATAGGAGGGGGTTGGTGTGCACCACAGGTACTAGCTGTGTCCTTATTTTTTCATTACAGAACCAGTGTCTTGAGGGTATATACCTGGCTTCTACCCCTGGTCCCGTCTAGATCTGGCTTCTACCCCTGGTCCCATCTACATCCTGGTCAGCGTTCACACAGCTACTAGGGTAGGTGGGAAACGGTGGTGGTGGTCCCTGTCGCCCCTGCGAGAACCTCTCACAAGTAGAAGGTAAGACTTGTGGGACTCTGACAGAATCCAAAGCCCACGTAGTCTATCTTGCCCGGGCGATATGGGCGACCCCGAGATCACCCTACAAGACATAGCTGCCATCCTTGCCACCATGCAGGCAGAGAGTCATAGCATAAGACAGGACATCACCGCCTTGCAGACACAGGCAACAGGCGGGGGAACGGGGCCTTGGGGCCAGTTTCCTTCTGCTAGAGTGAGACAGGAAGGAATACTGAGACCTCCCTTGTTCCAACCAAGTAGTTCAGCCACAGCTCCCGTTTCGGACACCACCATACAGGTGATAGCTCCTCACGCAGTACAGCTGGCTCCACCTGAACGTTTTTATGGCGACAGCACCAAGTATAGTGTTTTTCTTCATCAATGTCATTTACACTTCATGGCTCGAGCTTCCGCATTTCCAGATGACGCATCTAAGATCGCCTTCATCCTCTCCTACATGGGGGCGATGCTTCCCAGTGGTCTATTCCCTTGGTAGAGAATGACGATCCCATGTTGTATAACCTCCCGGTCTTCAAGGACAACATGCGACGGATGTTCGCCCGCCATACCTTTGTGCAAGCCGCAGATAATGAATTACTCGGCTTAAAACAGGGTAACACAGATCTACTGCACTACATCACCACCTTCAGTAGGCTGGTGATAGAAGCATGCTGGCCCGAGTCCAAGAAGGTGTCCGTCTTCTACAGGGGCTTGCGTGACGAATTAAAGGACCTACTTTCCCAAATACCTGATCTCCCGGAGGACATAGGGCCATTCATTGACCTAGTGGTGAAACTGAACTACAGACTACAGGAGCGTAAGTCAGAAAGAAACAGGGGTGGTGAGTCTCGGTTCCTGACGCACAAAGAAAAAACCGCCGATGTTTCTATTCCATCCTCTGACGTTCCAGAGCCAATGCAGATAGGAGGTGTTCGTGGGCCTCTTACCAAAGAAGAACGGGAGAAAAGGAGACGACAGAACCAGTGTTTGTATTGTGGCAAAAATGGGCACTTTGTCAGGGAATGTCCTGTAAAACCTACCCGAGCAAAAGGGAAGAAGCCTTTTGTTCTTCCTGTGGTCAAGGGAGATTGGTCGGGAAACGGGGAAACCCAGTAGGCGGTGGGGTCCGGCTACTGGGTTCTTCGTCCGCCAAGACGCCGACCCCTGCCTTTGGTGACGGCAGCCGTCATTTGGGTGTGGAGGTGACATTACGTACGTTGACAGGCTTGGTATGGCAGGTCACGGCCCTAATCGATTCGGGAGCCACCGGCAACTTCATCGACAACCGATATATGGTGGAGCTGGGTATGGCTGCTGTGCCGAAGGCGAAGCCTGAGACGGTTAAGGCAGTGGACGGCACGGATCTTACCTCTGGTCTCATTCGTTTCCAGACCGAGGTCCTGGGAATGACGTTCGAGAATGACCATACGGAATCCATCACCTTCGATGTTATCGACGCACCTCAGTTCCGCTTGATACTGGGTCTCCCGTGGTTAGTGAAACATAACCCTCGGATTGATTGGGTGTCCAGGGTTATGAGTTTGGACTCGGCTCTTTGCTCCTCTCGCTGTTACCCGCAAGCAGACTCCTCCGGTACTAAGGACGTACAGGCCCAGGCGTTACCTCTCACCGGAACGGTTATGGCCACGCAAGGGACAGTGCCGGACGTGTATCAGGACCTGGCTACAGTATTCGACAAAAAGGGAGCGAACACTCTGCCTCCTCATCGAAGCTTCGACTGTAGAATAGACCTGATTCCAGGTTCCACTCTTCCCTGTAGCCGTATTTATTCCCTTACCGAAAAAGAGAACGAACACCTTCGCTTATATCTCGACGATTACCTACGCAATGGGTTCATCCGTCACTCCAGATCACCTGTGTCATCCCCCTCTTTTTCGTGACCAAGAAGGAGGGGGATCTGAGAACGTGCATCGACTTCAGAGCCATGAATGCCATTACCATAAAAAACCGGTACCCCTTACCCCTAATATCCAACTTGCTGGACCAGGTGAGAGACGCCACCCTCTATACTAAACTGGATCTCCGTGGGGCCTACCATCTCGTCAGGGTCAGAAAAGGGGACGAATGGAAGACCGCGTTTCGAACCAGATATGGTCTCTTCGAATACCAGGTAATGCCGTTCGGGCTCTGCAACGCCCGGCTGCCTTCCAGTATTTCATCGACGAAGTCCTGAGAGATTTCATCGATCAGTTCTGTATCGTCTACATTGACGACATCCTGATCTTCTCCGGAACGTTGGCGGAACACATACAGCACGTCCGCACTGTTCTGCGACGACTCCAACAACACGGATTGTATGTCAAGCTGGAGAAGAGCGTCTTTCACACCGATGCGGTGGAGTTCCTTGGACACATCATAACCCCTGGAGGAATCAAAATGGACACCAAGAAAGTTGAGGCTATACTGCAATGGCCTTCCCCTACCTCAGTGAAGCACGTCCAGCGGTTCCTAGGGTTCGCCAACTATTACCGTCGTTTCATCACTGGTTTCTCTAGACTTGTCACCCCCATCACTGGGTTGTTGCGCAAGGGCGTTTGCTTCAGTTGGAACCATGAGGCAGAACAAGCCTTCCAGAACCTAAAGAGGAGATTCACTACAGCCCCGATCTTGATACATCCCGACCCCGAACAGCCATTCGTGGTGGAGGCCGATGCCTCACAAGATGCCCTGGGTGGGGTGTTTGTCCCAAAGAGATGCCAAAACTGGCCTGTTGCACCCAGTGGCCTTCTACTCCAGAAGATTGCAGCCAGCAGAACGCAATTACACCATCTCGGACCGGGAACTGCTGGCCATTAAAGCTGCCTTCGAGGAATGGCGCCAGTATCTCAAGGATGCGAAACACCCTGTGACCATCTACACGGACCATAGGAACCTCCAATTCCTTCGCTCTGCCCGAGCCCTCACCTCTCGGCAGTTGCGTTGGACTCTGTTTTTCAGTGAGTACGACTTCCACATCACGTACCGCCCCGGCAAAGCCAATGCCAAGGCCGACGCTCTGTCCCGTCTTGACGAAACCGAAGATACCAAAACTACGGTCGAGCCAACGCCCATTATCCCTGAACGCTGTTTTCAAGGGGTGGTCCTTTCCTCTGCCTTTTTGTCTGAACTACGTGATGACATACGGAGGAACGACCCTTCGACGTGGACGGAAGGACTCCTAGGCGTCACAGCGCTGGACGGATTCCTGTACAAGGGTGACCGCTACTACTTGCCGTTGACGAATCACCAACAACAAGCTCTATTCATGTGCCATGATCACCCGTTATCCAACCACCCGGGCCATCACAAAACGTTAGATCTGCTACAGCGGCACTTCTGGTGGCCTTCTATGGACGCTGACGTGCACACCTACATAACACGTTGTGCCATCTGTGCTCAGGGGAAGACCTCGTCTCAGTCCTCAGTAGGACTGCTGCATCCCATCCCTGTGCCTCCGTATCCTTGGCATACCATCTCCATGGACTTCGTAGTCGAGTTACCCAGAACAAAGGCTGGTTACACCACCATCCTCACCATTGTGGACCACCTCACCAAGATGGCTCATTTCGTACCCCTGAAGAAATTGCCCTCGGCAGTCGACTTGGCGGTGGTCGTCATGCACAACGTGGTACGTTTGCACGGTATACCGTCTGTTGTGATCACGGACAGGGGGTCCCAGTTCGTATCCAGATTTTGGAATGAGGTGTGCAACACCCTTGATATGGAAGTGCGTTTGTCGTCGGCCTACCACCCCCAAACAGACGGCCAGGCGGAGAGGACCAACCAGACCTTGGAGCAGTATCTCCGCTGCTTGCTGTTGGCCGTAGAGAAGGATTGGTCAGAGGTACTGTGGTTGGTGGAATACGCCTACAATAACAGCAGGCATTCCGCAATCGGAATGTCCCCGTTCTACTGTCTCCAGGGGCGACATCCACGTACCGTTCCCTGGGAAGAACCACTGAACAACCCCTTACCCACGGTACAAGCTTATCACAGCTTCCTTTGTGAACTCTGGCAGCAGGCCCGATTTGAGCTGGCTAAAGCTAAGGAACACTACAAGCAGGCGGCAGATAGACACAGGCAGGTGGAGCCATGCTACAAGGTAGGGGATAGGGTGTGGGTGTCCATACAGAACCTCAATGTGCATGGTCCTAAGAAGCTGTTGCCCCGTTATGTAGGCCCCTATGTCATTGCTAAGGTGATCAACCGTGTATCCATGAAACTTTCTCTGCCCCCCAGATGAGGATCCATCCAGTTTTTCATGTGTCCCTCCTACGGGCTACTCACCCTGACTGCGTGGTCTCGTCTCCTCCTTCTCCTGTACTTCTGGATGACCATGTGGAGTATGAGGTCCGGGCCATCCTTGATTCCCGGAGGACCCGGGGGAGGCTCTTCTATCTGGTGGACTGGAAAGGGTATGGCCCGGAGGAGAGGTCCTGGGAACCTTTATCACATGTCCGTCATGCTTCCCGGTTGGTCAGGGCCTTCCACGTGGGTCACCCCGGTAGTCCTCGCCCCGCCACTGTTATATGATCAGTGGGCTATTGGGTGGGGGTTCTGTTTGGTGGTGGGTACTGTCATGGTTATGGTCAGCTCGTAAACCTCCGCACGCCTTACGAAGCGTGATCGTGACTTCACGGGTGTGGAGTCGGGTTGGCAGTCTAGCTGCGGAGACCGGAAGCGGACGCCACCTTAGTCACGGCGCTTCCGGTGTGACGGGTTTATCAGCTGGCGCATCCCGCTACCCCGGCGCTTTGGATTAACGCCGTTGCCGCCATCGGATGCAGGTAGAGACTCCGCATTTTCCTCAATAGGGTAACAGTTGCTTCTCCTTCTATGCAGACGCCTATTGTCTGCCGCGCTGAGTATTGTTCCCTGGCTGATCCATTCCTAAGAAGAGTGGCGATTCCCTCGACTTCACTAGTAACCTTTCCCCTGCAGGCATTTCCTCTGGTCGGTGATCTGTATCACGGAGCCTGTTTTCAATACTTTGCTGACACCACGCACAGGAGTGTGTTCAGCTGTGTGCTACCAGTTCTATTTATTATTTGCGCAGGAGCGCTGTTTTTCTTGATTTTGTTTAGAACGCGCAGGAGCGCATATTGCTTGTTTAAAGTTCTCTTTATTATTTGCGCAGGAGCGCTGTTTTTCTTGATTTTGATTAGAGAGCGCAGGAGCGCATGTTGCTTGTTTAAGTTACTAGAAAACACTGAAACCGTCCTTTGTGCACTTCCTGGTGCACTGAAAAGACACCGTTTCCTGGGAAAATACGCAGGAGCGCTTATTCTCTGCTATTCTGGTTGATGATTTCATATGTATATATAAGGTAGACCATACTGTCATTTATTGATTTAGTAATACTCCAAGAACATAGGAGGGGGTTGGTGTGCACCACAGGTACTAGCTGTGTCCTTATTTTTTCATTACAGAACCAGTGTCTTGAGGGTATATACCTGGCTTCTACCCCTGGTCCCGT